>JAWHQI010000020.1:2360000-3610000 GCA_033032865.1 Dactylorhiza incarnata | reverse complement strand
CCTGCCGCCCATTTCAACTTTGGACTCGGGATGCAGAGCGATGACCTGAAGGGGGGCCCTCTCCTGCTTTAGGACAATGATCATAATCGAGTTTGTTGAGCTCACGCCTTCCCTCTTGGACGGAGGACGAGGCCCCAGACGACGATGCTTTCAACGTCCTCTATGGCCTCTACGACCGGGATGATGTCGAGGTACTCGCAGAAGCCCTTATTCGTAAACTGGCGAATCATGGTAGTTGGTCCCTCCTTCGCTCTACGGAGCTGTTCCACTAGACTGCGAGGCGCAGTCTCATATTGAGCAGGAAGCTTCGTGTCGAGATTGAGGCTCGCCAGGAGGTCGAGGAGAAGCTGGTTTAAGCTGAAAAGGATCACGCCGCAAAAGTGGTCAACCCACCTCCTCCAAATGAGGTACACCTTTCTTTTGGCTTTTAACGTGTACTCGCAAGGAATTCTTTTCTGGCCGCTTTCTTGCAGGATGCTGAGCTCGCATGGGTTGAGCAATTTTTCGCAGTGAAGGAGGAGCTAAAGTCAGCGCGATGCGACTACGATTACGTGGCCAACCGGCTCGCCGAGGCTGAATCTACTCTGTTAGAGTTGCGGCTCCAAGGGGTCGGGGAATCATCTCTCCCTCTTGAGCTTTTGCAGTTCACCCTTGCCGAGGTGGAGGAGACTCGTAGGATGTTGTTCACCTCCACGAATAAGTTCACTCTGGAGCTCCTCTGATGGTATATATGAAGCTTTGAATGAAGTGGGGTTGAAGGTCACCCTCCGATCTCTCCTCCCAGAGTTGTTCCGCGAGTCGGCAAGCACCTCCTCAGGCTCCGATGATTCACAATCTTCTGATGACGAGCACGACGGTGAGTCTAGTTAACTCGTGATCTAAACTTTCTTACTCTCATATTTTGGTTATGTAATTCAGTGTACTCGTCAGTTTATATAGTTTCCTTTCTCACTGTATTAAACGGCTTACTCGCCTCTTCTTTCTAAATTTCATATAATTCTATGCTCATATTTGTGGTGTGATCGTTTTAATTTCTCATGTGATACGTAGCTTCGTTATTTTGTAACTGACGTACTCGTATTCCTCCTCTCGCATGACGATAGGATTAAGCTAGGCCTTGTGCTCGCATCTAGCAAGATCGCCTCGAGAACCCCATAGATTCTTAGGGCTATATCGAGTTATTCCCCCCCCCCCCCTACTCTTGGCAGGGGTTGAATACAACGCGCGTACCTGAGTATGAGGTGCATGTGGTACTCGCCTCGCCCTCACCACAGGTCACCAGGCATGCATAAGACTGACCCTGCTTCTCATTAGTGGGCTTGATTCCCAAATGTTACCAATTGACAACAGTTGAATCAGATGATCAATCTCGAGGGGGCATGTAGCTGACATGCAGGAGAAGAGCTCGTATGACAACAACACTCTCGAAAACTTGGACTCACTCAAGGGGGCAAGTAGTCGGCATGCAGGAGAGGAGCTCGTATAGGGGCCCGGACTACAACAACAACACTCTCGAGGATTTGGACTCACTCGAGGGGGCAAGTAGTCGACATACATGAGAGGAGATCGTGCAGGGGCCCTAACTACGATAAAACACTCTTGAGGACTTGTACTCACTCGAGGGGGGGAGTAGCCGACATGCAAGAGTGGAGCTCGTGTAGGGGCCCGGACTTCGACAACAAGACTCTCGAGGAATTGGACTCACTTGAGAGGGCAAGTAGCCGTCATGCATGAGAGCTCATGCAAGGGCCTGAACTACGACAATAACACTCTCAAGTAATTGGACTTACTTGAGGGGACAAGTAGCCGGCATGCATGAGAGGAGCTCATGGGACCCAGATAACAACAACAACACTCTCAAAGACTTGGACTTACTCGAGGGGGCAAGTAGCCGACATGCTTGATATGAGCTTGTGCAGGGACATAAACTACAACAACAACACTTTCGAGGACTTGGACTCACTCGAGGAGGCAAGTAATCAACATGCAGGAACAAAGCTCGTGCAGGGGCCTGAACTACGACAACACTCTCAAGGACTTGGACTCACTAGAGAGGGCAAGCAGCTGGCATGCAGGAGAGGAGCTCGTGCAGGATCCCAGATTATGACAACAATACTCTCAAGGACTTGGACTCACTCGAAGGGAGCAAATAGCTAACATGCAGGAGATGAGCTTGTGTAGGGGCTTGGACTATGACAACAACACTCTCGAGGACATGGACTCACACGAGGGGGCAAGTAGCCGACATGTAGGAGATGAGCTCGTGTAGGGGCCCGGACTACGACAACAACACTCTCGAGGACTTGGGCTCACTCGAGGGGGCAAGTAGCCGATATGTAGGAGAGGAGCTTGTGCAGGGGGTCGTACTACGACAACAACACTCTCGAGAACTTGGACTCACTCAAGGGGGAAAGAAGCCGACATGCATGAGAGGAGCTCGTGTGGGGACCCGGGCTACGACAATAATGTACTCTCGAGGACTTGGACTCACTCAAGGGGGGAAGTAGCCAACATTAGGGGTGCACCACGAATCGGTTTGGTTCGGTTCCACTTAAAACCAAGAACCAGCCCATATAGGTTCAGTTCCAAAATTTAGGAACCAGAACCGACCCACGGTCATAAAGTATAGAACTAGATCCAAACCAGTCACTTTGGTTCGGTTCCGGTTCCGGTTCGGTTCTTGATTCTACCCATGTTTCAAAATAATTTAAAGAATAATTCTTTCAACTCACGATTCTTTGTCATTCAACTATCAATGCCTCAAAATAATTAAATCATAGTTCTCTATAGCATTGAAGTCATACAACTACACGAGTTAAAAAATTATTTTCTTTAGCAATATAATTATAGTCATAAGATTATAATCGTTGTCACAATTTTTTTTTTCTTTAGCATTGATTTTTGGGTTCTGGGTACCCGACATATGGAATCGAGAACCGTACCGAACTGTTGGTTCTGGTACTATAAGAATCAGATCCGAACCGAACCTATTTGGAATCGACCCGAATCGTTCGGTTCCTATCCGGTTCTCGGATTGGTTCCTGTCCGATTCTCGGTTCTTTGATTATTTTTGCACACCCTAGCCGACATGCAGGTGAAAAGCTCGTGCAAGGGCACAGACTACCACAACAACACTCTTGAGGACATGTATACTCCTTTCTCGTGGGTTCCACTTTCAGGGGGGCCAATTTTATTCTATTTAACACCAAAGAGACAAAATGCCAAAGTAATCATAAATGAGAAATCACTTCAGTAGAAAAATAAAAGAGAATGGTGAAGCCAAAGAGATAATTAATGATAGAAACGCTTCAGGTCATCTCCACTACATTTGTTTTCGAGGGACTCTCCTTCAGAGTTTTGCAGTTTGTATCCCTCAGTCTTCAGTACTTCCAGGATCATTAAAGATCCCTCCTAATTTCTATGGAGCTTGTCCATTGCTACAAATCTTCTCGCAGCATCCACCTTTTTAAAGACCAGATCCCCCTTTTTGAATTGTTTGATCTGAACGTGCTTATCATTGTACGTTTGTACCTGGTCATCCTGCATTTGATCTCCTCCCGACGGATTGTGGCCAGATCGCGGAGCTCTTCTACGAAATCCAATGAGAGGCGTTGTGCCTCCTCATTCTCGAATCTCCACTCTTCGTCGTCGTCTTCTGCTGCCACCACTCTCATGCTCCTGAATTCGAAATCCACCAGGATCAACGCCCCCGAGTCGTGAGATAACTTAAATGAAGTCTCTCTCGTGGTCGTGGTGGGAGTCGTCCTCAAGGCCCAAAGGACCGAGGGAAGTTGCTTCACCCAACTTCCCTTCAAGTTTTCTATTTTTCCTTAACAAGCTGACGATGACCTTGTTGCCCGACTCCACCTGCCCATTGCTCCTATGGTGGTGAACTGACGTAGAGCGGAGGTCGATCCCGAGCTGACTGTAGAAGCTGGTGAGCTCCAAACTAGCGAATTGTGGCCCGTTGTCTGTGATGATGGAGAGAGGCAATCCATACCTGCAAATAATCTCTCCCCAAATAAAATTTTTTATTACTTGAGAGGTGGTCTTCGCCAATGCCTTCACCAGGAGAAACTTCTTTGCCCACTTGCCTGAGGAAACGACCCCACGAGATCCATTTCTCAAATCACAAAGGGCCACAGAGTTTTGATCGACCTGAGTCATTGAGATGGTTGCAGTTGGAGAGGGCGTGGAGTTGGCACTTATGACATCTTTTTGTGAAAAACTCGACATCCTTCCTGATGGTAAAAAAAAAGTCTTGCCTCAACACTCTCTTTTCCAATGTTTTACTCCCATAGTGACTTGTGCACTCCCCAGAGTGAATTTCCTCCAAGACCCGAAGCACCTCTACCTCCAAAATACACCTTGCTAAGGGCCCTGATAAGGTCTTTCGATATAGGTTCCCGTCGTGAAGTAGATAGTAGGCCGACTTGTTCCGAAATTGCCTCTTATTCCGAACTTCTGCCGGGAGCACGCTTGTAGTTAGGAAGGTGATGAACGAATCCATCCATGATGACTGATGATTGATCTCAATCAGCTCTCCTTCCTCGATGGTTGGTCAGAACAGCTTGGTGACCATACATCCCGCTCTAAGGACGTACTTAGCCAATCGGTCTGCCTGTGAGTTCTCTTCCCTCGGCACATGCTGAATAAATAATAAACGAAAGGCACTGACCAAATCCTTCACCTTGAACCACTAGGGATTCAGTGTGAGCTTGAATGTTCTGAATCCCCAACTTCTAGGTGAGGCAAATCCCGGCGATCACGACTTCATACTCAACCTGAATGTGGTGACAGAGAAGAGGATGTCGATTGCTTGCTCGATTTTCGTTCCCTGGGGCTCACCAGAATGATGCCCACACCCTTATAATATTTTCCCGATGCTCCTTCCACGAACATCTCCATACAACATTTTGTTTTGGGGTGCGTCTAAACAGTGGAAACGACTTAAAAACGTAGTATTTTAATTTTAATTCGATTATTTTTTGGGATGCGAATTATCCTAAATAAGAGTTCTTATAACATTATTTAATGACTCGGATTTATTTGATTGTTCATCATACTCCGGCGTAATGAAACTAATGATAGATAAGTTGGATTAACTTGAATTTTTCTCTTTTAAATATCACATAATCACATGATAACTAATTATATTTTTCCTAATCCGCCATTGTCTTCTTCCTACGATTATGATTACCCCCGCGAAGCCCTGCAGTTCTTATCAAAGAAGTCGTCTACAGTGAAGGGGGAGAAAGAGAGACGCGTTAGAGAGAGATAGAGTTCAGAATCTCTACCCCGCTGTAAGGCGAAGAGCTTCTTGGCTTGTACCGGCGTGCGAGAAAGGAGAACAATGTTCAAATGGCCCAGCACAGGCAATCGGGCACCGATCGATTCGCTGCTCGGAGCCAGATCGACGCATCTAATGCCGGGGACCAGATCGGCATCCGGATCCCTCAAAAGGTTGCCCGGAATCGCCGAGCCAAGTCCCAGCGCCGCTTCTCTGTCGGCGCTGTGGCCATCGGAGTGATTTTGCTCATCGGCTTCTACCTCTCCATTCTCGCTTTCCACCGCTTGTCTGTCTTTAGAGGTTCCCATTCTGATCCCATCGTTGCCTCTATGAAATGTTTTCTCCCAATCTGATCTGAATTACATGAAATCAATTATACAGAAATACCAAGTAGGTTCGACGAGGACAACCAGATGAACAGAACAGAGCCTCGGCCGAGATTGGAACGCACACTGGCATTCAAGGAACTCAGGTTTGGTCACCTCACCGGCGGAAGCGGCGGGGACTCGAGATATTGGGACAGAGATGATCGGCGGCGGGACGATGATTACAGTGAAGAGGACGCGACAGGGAGGAGTTTGGGGAGTGATTCGGGAAAAAGGAAGCCTCCGGAAGGACGTTCTGTTGAGAAGGCAGAAGTGAAGATCATGAGCGGGAGATTGTACAATGAGGGCGGGCGAATGGAGTTGGATTCTTACAAGAAGAAATATGAGGATTCTATCAAGAATGTCGAACAAGTACGGGGGGATGGTAGGACTGAGCAGGCTATTTCTTTTGATGAGTACGATGATGGCGTTGATGAGCAGGAAGATCACGAAAATTTAGGAAAGGAGGAGGGTGGGGTTCATTCCGGTCACAGTGAATTGGTTTCTTCTGGCGATGAAAGGAGGAAGTTGGGTGATGATGCAGCTGCTGTTAGAAATAATTCATTGTGGAATCAGTCCCAGATGGAGAGTGATGCCGGTACAGATTCTAGTTTTGGTTCGGAGAGGAAAGCTGGATTAAAAAGAAAACCGAAGCACCATAAGTCTGCTCGTAAGTAACTTGAATCTGTTTCTTTTGGGTGTCTGCATATTTGATGGAAATAATCTTGTAAAATGTATGTCATTGAGTTCATGTAGTTTGTGCTTAGACATTTCACCAAATGCAGCTTCTTAAGAAATGTATGATAGAGGATTCTTAAAACCAACTGTTACGGTCGTAACCCCCGAACCGGGCTGGGCCCCGGGCAGGCACATACATCCTCCCGGTTACATCCCACGATTCCTGGCCCGGGTACCGTAACAGGGCCGCGTCCCATACACCCCAACCAAATCTCCGCGGCTCAGTTGGTGATGAGTCCATGGAAGGACTTCTTATCAAGGGGGTCGGGGGTTCGATCCCTGACCTCAACAACCTACCGCCTGATTAAATGGGGGCGGAGATTTGGTTGGGGTGTATGGGCCGCGACCCTGTTACGGTACCCGGGCCAGGAATCGTGGGATGTAACCGGGAGGAGGTATGTGCCTGCCCGGGGCCCAGCCCGGTCCGGGGGTTACGACCGTAACACCAACCCTCCAATTATTAGAGTAGTGATGCATGTAGTTAAGTGGAGGACACATGAAAAATATATAGGGGACCAATGACGACTCTAACTCTATATGAATGTAGGCAGACACAACGATTAACAAAGAGAAAACCGCCCTGACGCCAATGCATTGCACCTATACGAGTCAACGTGTAATTATTTCCGATGTGAAGTTAATTAAACAACAATAGTTTAAAAAGCTCGTCCGTTTGATTACAATTAATCGCTAACACATATTAAGTTAACCTTTGACAACTACAAATTAATTGAGAGTGCAAAAATATTAAAGAGCAGGGTAAATAATAATTCTACGTCTAATAAAAGGAGGCTAGTCAAATAACTTGGAGCGAAATAGCACTAAAAACAAACAGTAAAAATTTGTACAAAGTAAAAGAAGAATGAAACTAAAATAAAAGAAACTCATTGAGTAGTTGGATCTGATGCGAGGAGATGGTACATGGGCTGCGTTGGATCAAGCATGCGATTAGTAGGGAAATGTGGAATGTGATTTTTCGGTCTTGTGGATTTGAGGCTTAGGGAGTTTAGAGTTTTTGGGAGATTATGGGTTTTTTGTACAATGGAGGGATGTTATTGAGGTTGTGGAAGGGAGAAGGGGTTTAGATGTTTTGTTGATTTGGTGGGAAGGCTCCGAGAAGGGCTGCGAGTGAAGGAGGAGGCTCGGGAAGGGAGGTCAGGGTCGGGAAATGGATGAGGAGGGGAGGAGAGGGCGGCTAGAGAGACTGAAAGGGGATGAAGGAGTTGTACGGGGCTGAGATGGCATTGGTAGGGGTGGTTGTGGGCACTGGAAAGGTCGAGGAAAGGGCTAAGGAGGCACTGGGGAGGTTGGGAAGGCTTAGGTTGTGAAGGGCTGGGCGGCAGGGGGATGGGACAACACTGACAGGGGGCGGTTGTGGATGCTGATGAGGTCCGATAACACCACTGGAAGGGGGCGGCGGGACATTCTTCGACACTTGTGCTGGACGACCGAGCGGTTTTCTTGCCAAAGCTATAATTTTTGATAGCTTAAGATATAAACACAATATCCATAAATAAGATGGGTTGGGGGAATGATTTATGTTAACCAAATCCGACAGTTCAGATCGACTGATCGAATCATTTACCCCAAAATCTCAAATAACCTTCCGAAAAAAAGCTACTTAAAAATATGAAATATCATACTAAACGCGATGATGGTCTCACATTGCCCTTCTGATGATCCTAAAACTATCGATCATGAAAAATTATCAAATAAGGCGATACCGATCTCTATAAGTGGCGCTCCAACCACTTAAGCGGGTCTGGCTAGAGCTCAGCTTGACGCTAGCCTGGTGGAACCTTGGCCCTTGGGGTTCAAATATTGATCACCCTAATACCTGAGCTTCTAGTAAACTCCATGAGCTTGCAATGTTGTATCATTTGAGGATGAATAGCTCAAGTAGATTCATTGGTAAGGAATAGGTTATGGGCAGCAATTATAATGACATTGTTGAGAGTGAGACGTCATTTTGAGGCTTGGCCGCAACATAATTGTGTTTACCAGATCATTGATGGGGTTGATTCTGTTAGTGAATTAGGGTAGATGCTACAAAGAAATTTGTGGTTATTTGGATTATATTGATCCTTCAGATCTTGACGGAATTTGAGATCCATGTTTGAATCAGAAACCGGTGGCACTTGCAATAGAGAAGTACAATATATGTATGCTAGATCGAAAGTTTTTTTCGGGAACAGAGGAGGTGAAACATATTTGGCTGGCCTTTCCTCCAAGAAGCTCAGTGGAGTGAGTGGAAGATATTTTGCTTATGGTTTAATCTTAAAATTAATAGTCTTGAAAATTAGAGGAAATGATGGGGATATTGGAGAAATGAAAAAAAAGGGTTGGCAATAAAGGGCAGCCCGGTGCACAAAGCATCCCCGCGCAGCGAGGGTCCGGGGAAGGATCCCACCACAAGGGTGAAATGTAGGCAAACCTTACCTTGCATTTTTTGCAAGAGGCTGCTTCCAAGACTCGAACCCGTGACCTCAAGGTCAGAAAAAGGGGGCTGGCAATATTTTATTAAATTCATCTAAATTTATGGTAAGGGTATAAACATTAGGTCATATGTAAACTACATATCACTTCTCATTTTTCCTTAAAAGGTGCGTATTTATGTTACTTAATTCTTCTTGTTTGTCAAGTTTAAAGACACCAAATATAGGTTTACTGATGCATGACATCTTAAGGTCTAGGGTTCTCGAATGCAGATCTACGATGAAATTCACAATTTTGTTTTTCTGGAGCTCTTTATTTAGCAGCTAGTTTTTCTCTTATGAGTAAAATTAGAAAACATGGAGAAATTTATCACAGTTGATAGTTTAACATTCATAAGCTTGAAAACCTTACCTTTAGTTGAAAGTCATTCCAAAACAGATAGTTTAACATTCATAAGCTTGAAAACCTTACCTTTAGTTGAAAGTCATTCCAAAACAGAAATTCGTATTGTATCAAACTTGGATAAATTCAATCATGCATGCATATCATTAACAAAGCTTGAGAATAGAAAAAAGTCAAAGTTAGAACCATGGCTTTTGCCTATATAAGGAGACAACTTCTCCTAAAAATAGACTAGAAGGAATCATACATCCAACCAAAATTCATTGGAAAAGTAGAAATCTGAAATGGATTTAAAATTGATACCATCTACATGTTATTGACTGCACTGTTTATGTTTTAGAATTAACCCTCTTTGTTTTTAAAAGATAATATTAGGTACTGCATTGCCGACCATTTGAACTCGGAAAATTGAAATTACAATAAGATTATAACTATCGTAATAGTCGGCAACAAGTTCAAACAAAAATATCAGAATTGATTCAACAAGATCGGGTTGTAAGCAAGGGCGAAACTATTCATGGGCACGTGCCCATGTTCAATTTTGGCGAAAAAATAAGTTCCTTGGTTTATACTATCCAAAAAATCCAGTCGATTTCTCCTCAATTGCTTGACAAAATTTTAAATTCGAAAATGTGTTGGAATACTTTGAAAAATTGCACAAGATTGTGCTCTTCAATTGAAGGATTTCATGGATTTTTGATAGAGATCCAATTTCATCCAATTCGACCTTCCGGAGTTGATTGTCATAGATCCAATGGTCAGATCGAATACCCATTACCACTTTGAACTCGTGGAGACTAGATGAAGATTCTCAAAAAATTTTGGCCCGATCAGAGAACTTACATTTTTTAACACGATACTTGTCAGTCCACCAGCCATTTGAATAGATCCGTGGGATGCAATTCAGATGATCCTATTGGCTAGCATCAATAATTATAAGTGATATTTTTAGACCACTTCTTTCCTACTTTATAAAAGAGGGGTTCAAACTCATTATTTTCATCTGAATTGGCCTAGAGCTAGAAAATTTCTTAGCTCGAGGATTTTGACAGCGGATCGAAGACTATCAATCTGAACTGATTTAAGATTCGGGTAAAAGTCTAGAGGGTCCTCTAAATACCTTAGCCAGTTCTGTACATGTAAACCTCGAGAATCGAAAAATGGGCATTCAAGGAAGTTCGCAATGGAACTTACAACTCTGCCTCAAACTTGGGAGGAATTTCCCAGGCAACGGAGCCTGCAACTCGACCTTAGACTTGTCAGAATTTTCGCGACAAAGCTCGCAGCTTGACTCGAGACTTCGATTAATTTTTTCAAAGGGATGGGGCCTATATCTCGACCCCAAATTTAGTGGAATTTTCGGACACGACAAAGCCAATAACTTGGCCTCGTACTTAGATCATGATTTGACAGAGTTTGTAGGGTGGTCCCAAATTCGATGAAATCTCCCTACATTATGAAGTCTATAGCTCGCCCACTAATTTGGAGGAATATTCAGACACATCAGATATACAACCTAACATAATCCCTTGACGTGACGAAACTCACATTTGGGCATCCGACTTGACCAATTTAAAAAAACTCCAACCTAAGATCATAACCGATGTAAGATGAATTCGTTTAAGCTGCATAGAACGCTCAAGCTGTTCAACGTGCTTAAGCTACTCAAGGTGTTCGACCAGACTAGGATGCCCAACGAACGAAAGTTGGATTCCCCTGTTGTAACTAAAAGAAATGTCAAATGAATGATTTAACACTGGGTCCGACTCCCTGATTTTTTAATTTTTCTACTTCAAAATTTTTGTTGTCAGCTCTCTTTTGACTGCGTGTGGACCTAGTTGACTCTTGATGTAAAACCCCAACTTAGTTTTACTACAAATCAGCAGTCCGACCGGGCCCCGTGATAAGAAGCAAACGAAGTAGCGGTTATAAAAATGGTACGCAACAGGATAAATAAAAAGTGCTAAAAGAGTACTTACAGCGGAAACAGTAAAAGAAACTAAGGGTTTAAAAAAATGTACCTCAAATCTTGAATTCACAGAGCCACTAAAATTTAAGAGAGAGTCAAAATGCTTGAAAATTTGTAATCTTAAACATTGTCTGGTACAAGAATCATTAGAGATATCCCAATGCATGTCCAAATCACAGAACAGTACTAAGAGAACAAACCACAACATGTAAACGAATTAAAAGAAGGGCGAACTGCAGACATGCTCATCCTAGGCGCAACACCCTACCTATGACTCCTGTAATGTGAAACCCAAAAATGGGTCAGCCCAACTGAAGAGTAAGAAAAACTATTTCCCCTAGTGACACTAAAAATGTTTACAATTGAAGAAACATGAGTGCATGTCAAATACAGAAATAATTATTTACTAAGTAAATAATCATACTCTATTGTTACGTATATTTTTCTATCAAAACGCTGCAAACATAAATAACTATTCTGTTGTATTTTAATCATGTATTTCTATTTAAAATCGTTCAAGTAATAACTTGAAGGGGGTTTCTAAACCGCGACATGCGCTTAAATCTTGGTGTTGTATCTTATGCACATTCTAACGATCCGAGTCTTTACTAACCAACGCATCACGTTATATGTCTCACGGACTTGGACTCGTATCTACTAAACTATAAGAGGATGTATTTTCCCCCAAAAGTTGAGGCTCAAAGGGACTACTACGCCCTATGAGTAAGATTGTGCGCCTCAATCTATCACGAGCGAAACCATCATTCGTGCCTCCTAACTGGTTCCTGTTAATATTTGGATTTTAATAACATAATCTACTAGATGTCTGAGATCAAAACTTTTACTTGTTGCCGCTGTAGGCACACATTCAACTAATGCTCTACTAATATACTTGAATGTCTGATATAATTATTTACTCGTACTACCAACTGCGAATTACAAGATGTAAATACATGTTTCTGGTAAATTTCTCATCTACACTAAATTATTTATGCACTGCTATGTAATATGTCTAACTAAAAGAAAATAGAATTTCTTACCGAAGTATTGCGGCGTTCGTACACCTGACGAGGCGGCATCGTTGTCTAGGTGATTAAGAGACTCCTAAAATTTCTTTTTTCCGGTTTCGCGTCAAATCCTTGTTCCAAAACAACGGAAGTCTACAAGGCGAAAACACAAGGTTGCCTAAAGAAAACTCTCACAACAAGGCTGGATTCCTGCAACACAGAGAACGAAGAAAACCGTTCACTGAAATGAAATAGCCATTCGGCTTGATCTGAAACAGGAGAAACGACGGTTACCCGCACAGGAGAATACTGGGAGAGAACAGATCTGAGGCTGGAAACGCCCTCAGGAAGACGAGAAGTGCTTCTGATGACCTGGGCTTCAACCGACATCCGGTACGATTGACATCGGCGTCCAAAGAGGAGGTCGTCCCACTCGAGCTGCAAAGGAGAGCGTCGAGAGTGACTGGAGAACGAGACGAGATCGGTGCTTGCAGTCGTCGACGGGAGTGCTGCGCCTAGGGCTTCTAGAGGGGGTACACGACTCTGCGCTTACTGGCGTCGTCGACCTGGTGCGGCAATCCTCCCGCACAACCGACGACAATGATCGAGGGAAGAATAGGGCGGTTACGTTCTGTCGAGCGACTGGGAGAGGAGGAAAAGGTTTACGTACTCCTTATAACGATTTGAAACCGGCGTGTAAGCCCCATGCGTCGACTAAGGAAACGCTTAAGGAGGCTGCGGTTTTTTTTTGTAACTGCAGGAGCTGCGTCTAAGTCTTAAAGAAACCGTGGCATGAAGAGGAGAAAAATAACATTTTGAGTTTATTACTAGAATGCCATTTGACATTAACACATTAAAATTATGAATGTAAAAGGGCATGAGGACCTCTAGAACGCGCCGAAAAATAATCCTTAAAGATAAAACACTCACTTGTACGTAACTATTAGCCATGAAAACTCATACCTCGATTCGAGGTTGGCTTGGTTACATCTGCTCGCGGTCGGACCCTGAGAGTAAATTTTGCGCTCGCATTAAAAAAATTACGGATGTTACAAATCTCCCCTACTAATAAAATTTTCGTCCTCGAAAATTACAACCATACCTGAGTCAAAAAGAAAGACATACTCTGCATTGCTTCGGAGTTCATCTTCTCTTTCCCATGAGTACTCTGGTCGGCCACAGTTCATCCAAAGGACCTTTACAAAACAGATCTCTCTATTTCTGAGCTTCTGAATCCTTGAGTCCACTATTCTGACTGGCTTAATATTGATACTAAGATTCGATTCGATTGGTGCTTCCTCAGTACTGATTATCTGACTGGGATCTTTGACTGCTCTCCTCAGATAGGAGACGTGGAATACGTCGTGTAGCCCACTCATCTCCTCGGGCAAGGCCAATCTATAAGCAACCTCACCTACGCGCTCCAGCACCTCAAAAGGACCAACGAACCTTGGACTCAATTTCTTCATCCGCCTGATACGAGAGACACCCCTGACCGGTCTGACCTTCAGATACACAAAATCTCCGACGCTGAACTCCACCGATCTATGCCTCTGATCATAATACTTGGCCTGACGATCCTGAGCTGTTTTCATGCGCTCTTGAATAAGTTTTATTCGAACTGTGGTCTTGTCAACCCGTGATTCTTTGTTGGAAGACCTCTCTTCACTTTCATCCCAGCACAACGGCGTACGACACCGTCTGCCATAGAGAGCCTCAAAAGGCGTCATCCCAATGCTTGCCTGGAAGCTGTTGTTGTAGGAGAACTCTACTAAGGTGACATACTTCTCCCACTTACCTCCAAAGTCTAGAATGCACATACGAAGCATATCTTCCATGGTTCTGTTTGTGCGCTCTGTCTGCCCATCTGTCTGGGGGTGAAAGGCTGTACTGAAAAGTAGCTTAGTGCCCAAACGCTCCTGAACGTACTTCCACTCCTTGGAGGTAAACCTGCCATCTCTGTCTGAAATTATAGTCTTTGGAACACCATGGAGTCGGACTATCTCATCTACATACAATTGAGTCAATCTCGGACCCTGATCCGTTTTCTTATTTGGAATGAAATGGGCAACTTTGGAGAGACGATCAACTATCACCCATAACGAATCATTCTCACTCTGCGATCGGGGAAGGCCGTGAACAAAGTCCATCGATATATCCTCGAAATTCCATTCTGGAATAGGTAGTGGCTTTAACTTGCCTCCTGGCCTCTGACATTCGGCTTTCACTAACTTGCACGTTTCGCACTTACCCACATACTCTGCCACATCATTCTTCAATCCTGGCCACCACACTAATTTCTTAAGATCTGCATACATCTTTGTGCTACCTGGATGTATCGAATATCTTGAGTTATGAGCTTCAAAAAGTATGTCCTCTCGGAGGTGACTAACGTCAGGAATGCACACCCTACTATCGTGCAGTAGTAAACCCTCCTGAATGTTGAACTTCTCCTTCTGCCCAGCCTGGGCTAAATCCCATATCTCTACCATCTTTGGATCTAGGGGCAAAACTGTTCTGATCCTGTCTTTAATATCACAAGTGACTTCCATCCAGTTTAACCTTGCAGGACCAAGACTGGAGCGTGGTAAGATACTGATCTCCAACCTCTCCAGAGTTCGCACAAGCTCTTCCTGCTGAGTAATGAAGGCATAACTCTAACCTCTTCTACTAAGCGCGTCAGCTACCACGTTTGCTTTCCCCGGGTGGTATTGGATACCAATATCATAATCTGAGAGGAATTCCACCCACCTACGTTGCCTCATATTTAGCTCTTGCTGATCATATATATACCTGAGACTTTTATGATCCGTAAAGACTTCACAACGAACTCCGTAGAGATAGTGTCTCCAAATCTTCAAAGAGTGGATGACAACTGCAAGTTCCAAATCGTGTACAGGATAATTTTTCTCGTGAACCTTTAACTGTCTAGAGGCGTAAGATATGACCTTACCATGCTGCATAAGTACACAACCCAAACTTTGACCTGAAGCATCGCTATATATCTGAAATCCTTCTGAACCTGATGGTAAGCTCAAAATCGGGGCAGTCATCAGTCTAGATTTCAACTCCTCAAAAGTAAGCTCACACTCAACTGTCCACGTGAAGGCTTTCCCCTTCCTGGTAAGTGTGGTCTTCGGTAGCGCTATTTTTGAGAAGTCCTTAATGAACCTCCTGTAGTATCCTGCTAGACCGAGAAAACTGCGAACTTCAGTCACTGCCTTCGGCATTGGCCAATCCTTTATTGCTTCTATCTTTTTCGGATCCACCGCATGACCCTTCTGACTGATAACATGCCCCAAGAATGCAACCTCTGAAAGCCAAAACCCATATTTTGAAAACTTGGCATACAACTGATTCTTCCTGAGAGTGTTCAACACTGTCCGGAGGTGCTCGACGTGATCTTCTTGACTCTTTGAATACATCTGTAGAGAAATGGTATAAACCTTGTCTATATTTCTTGAATACATAATTACAAGTATGAATACAAATATATAGGATGAGAAGGAGGCTAGTCACTCCAATCTCAAGATGTGAGACTAAACATGAGTAAGGAGGAACTACATAAATGGGCCTCATAAATGGGCTTTTACATCAATTTCTCTAACACTCCCCCGCAAGCTGGAGCGTACAAATCGTAGGCACCAAACTTGGATAAGAACTGGAAATATAGTGGCCGAGGAAGAGCTTTTGTTAGGATGTCAGCAATTTGTCTCGCAGCAGGAACATGCTCCAATTCTACCTTCTTTGCTTGAACCTTTTCTCTGATGAAGTGATAGTCAACCTCGATATGCTTTGTTCGCTCATGGAAAACTGGATTGTTGGCTATATGGATTGCAGCCTGACTGTCGCACCGAAGTATTGTCGGAGAAGGAAGTCTAACACCCAAGTCACCAAGAAGGCTTTCAAGCCATATTAATTCTGACACAACAACAGCCATAGCCCTGTATTCAGACTCAGCCGAGGAGCGGGCGACCACAGTCTGTTTCTTGCTTCGCCATGTTATGAGGTGTCCACCAAAATAAGTGCAGAAGCCGGTCGTGGAACGCCTATCATCAGGGGACCCGACATAGTCAACATCTGAGTAAGCAAGAAGAGATGGTGAGTTGGATGGTTTGTAGACAAGGCCTTGTCCCGGAGCGGTCTTTAGATATCTGAGAATACGCTCAACAACTTGAAGGTGAGAAGTGCGCGGAGTATGCATGAAGCGACTCACAACACCAACAGCAAACGAGATATCTGGTCGAGTAACCGTTAGATAGATTAGTTTCCCAACCAATCGTCGGTAATATTCTGGATTCTCAAGAAGCTAGTCAAAATCAGACCCAGCAGCACACAATTTCTGATTAGCATCCATAGGGGTATCCGCAGGTTTGCACCCGGAGTATCTTGCTTCATGAAGTAAATCGATGCAGTACTTCCGTTGGGACATAACCAACCCATCGGGTCGTCGGGCGACTTCAATCCCAAGGAAGTATCTAAGATTTCCAAGATCCTTGGTCTGGAAGGCCGAGTTCAAATGTTCCTTGAGCTGTTGTATCCCAGAGAGGTCATCGCCGATAATCAGGATATCATCAACGTAGACAAGAAGTATCACAGTGCCAGTTGGTCCATGCTTGGTGAATAGAGAGAAGTCGTCGGAGCTCCGAGTGAACCCAAGTGCTAAGAGAACCTTGCAGAACTTATCAAACCAAGCTCGTAGTGACTGTTTGAGACCATAAAGAGCTTTTAGAAGGCGGCAGACGCGAACTTCACGAGACTCCCCCGTGGTCTCAAACCCGGGAGGTTGGCTCATAAAGATACTTTCCTTCAGATCGCCGTTAAGGAATGCATTCTTAATGTTGAGCTGAAAAAGGGGCCAACGCCGGTGCACAGCGACAGAGATAAGAACACGAACGGTGTTGAGTTTGGCTACTGGAGAAAAAGTTTCCTCATAATCCAAGCCTTGTTGCTGAGTGAAGCCACGAGCCACGAGACGAGCTTTTAAACGATCAACAGTCTCATCCGCATTTTGTTTGACCGCAAAGACTCATTTGCAACTAACACAATGTTGTCCTGGAGCAAGGGGAACCAGTTCCCAGGTTTGATTAGCCCAGAGGGCATTCATCTCCTCTTCCATAGCTGCCCGCCACCCCGGATGCTGAAGCGCCTCCTGCACAGAGTTAGGAATAGAGATGGAGGAAAGAGAAGTAGCAAACTGGTGGAGAGGTGGAGAAAGCCGGTGTAGAGACACATAACTAGCCATAGGATGAGCCGTAGAAGAAGATGCTGGATCGTCCGCGGGCGGTGTATCATCTGGAGCAGACGTCTCCGATGGAGAAATATCTTTGGATTTACGGCGAGAGTAAACGTAGCGAATAGGTGGATGAATCAAAGGCAGGGATGGAGGTGACGATGGAGAAGAGGGCGTGACTGGAACGATAGAACGAGTAATAGGAGAAGGTATGGATTGGGAAACGGAGGATAGGTGGAATGGTTGATCTTCACAGAAAGTGACATCGGCCGAGACAGTTACTTTTCCTGTTGTAGGAGAGTAGCATAGATAGCCCTTCTGAGTGCGAGAGTAGCCAACAAACATCTGTCGGGTAGCACGTGCAGCAAGTTTGTCCGCTGGTGGACCGAGGTTGTGAACATAACAAACACACCCAAAAACTCGGGGTGTGAGGGGGAAAGGAGCAGTGGATGGAAGAAGAAGACTTAGTGGAGTAGCAAAGCTGAGAACGTATGAGAGCACAGTAGAGACCGTATGAGAGCAGCGGTCTGAGAGAGGAGACCGTATGAGAGCACGGTAGAGACCGCAGGGGGAGAGACCGCAGGAGCGCCTGAGCGGAGGTCGCAAACGACGCAGGTCGTGCGAGCAAGGGGAGCTCGCTGGGAGAAGGCACAAGCCGTGCAGACCGCGCGAGCAGAAGGCGCAGATCGCGCGATAACAGAAGGCGCAGATTGCGCGGGAGCGAAGAGGAGAGTGGGCCCGATAAGGAGAAGGTTATAAAAGGCGCCGAGGAAGAGCAAAGCGGGACGATTGGGAAAAAAAGGGCTCGGCGAGAGGGGGGGAGGGGCGGTCTTAGGAATTTGAGACCGCAAGAATGTAGATCGCAGGAGAGGTGCGGTCAGAAAAAGGTAGAGACCGCAGCTGAGCCGAAAGCAAAAAAAATTTAGATTTTCAGATCGAATGCTCTGATACCATGTAGAAAAATGGTATAAACCTTGTCTATATTTCTTGAATACATAATTACAAGTATGAATACAAATATATAGGAGGAGAAGGAGGCACGTCACTCCAATCTCAAGATGTGGGACTAAACAGGAGTAAGGAGGAACTACATAAATGGGCCTCATAAATGGGCTTTTACATTAATTTCTCTAACAACATCAAAATGTCGTCTATGAAGACGATAACGAATCGGTCTAGTAATTCTCGAAACACCCTATTCATCAGATCCATAAAGGCGGACGTGGCATTAGTTAGCCCGAAAGGCATGACCACGAACTCATAGTGTCCATACCTAGTGCTGAATGCCGTCTTCTGAACGTCCACATCTCGAATTTTCAACTGGTGGTAACCCGACCTCAAATCTAACTTGGAGAACGTGCTAGATCCCTCAAGCTGATCAAACAAATCGTCCATTCTGGGGATAGGATACTTATTCTTAATTGTCAGCTTATTAAGCTCACGGTAGTCTATGCACAATCTCAGGCTACCATCTTTCTTCTTAACAAATAGTACAGGGGCACTCCAAGGTGAAGCGCTGGGGCGAATGAAACCCAAGTTAATCAATTCCTGTAATTGGATCTTCAACTCAGCAAGTTCTCTGGGAGCCATTCTGTAGGGACTCCTGGCCACTGGCGCAGCTCCAGGCACGAGATCTATCTGGAAGTCAATCTCTCTGGTAGGAGGGGCACCAGGTAACTCCTCTGGGAAGATATCAGGAAATTCCTTAACAACAGGCACTCCTAGAAGATCAACCTTGGCTTCAACATTCATCAGTACTAGAAAGGTCACACAACCCTTATTGATGCATCTTATAGCCTTGATTGAGGAAATTATCAAATTGGATATTCCCTTCATGCCTTGGAAGGTAAAGACAACTTAGTTGGGTCCTTCAAACTGAATCACCTTATTCCTGCAGTCAATTTTTGCATTCGCATCCGATAGCCAATCCATACCCACTATCAGGTCGAATTCTGTAATAGGGAGGAGTGAAGCTTCTACAATGATTTCAGTTTCTCCAAACCACACTAGAACTCTACACTTATTCCTGGTCTGCAAAAGGGATCCATTCGGCATCATAACCTCTAACGATGCTGACTCTGGAAGGACTCCTAAACCCAGTCTATGAACAAGAGATTCTACTATGAACGAGTGTGAGACACCCGTGTCAAAGAGAATCTTGGAGGGGAAGTTTCGTATCATAAGTATTCCTACATGCATGAAAGCAACAAAGGTAATAATTTTTGTGTCACTAAGGAGGAAGGAACTAAATTATCTAGGACTTACACATACCTGTCGCAACGTCCTCCTGTTCCTTGGCTTCCTGATGTCCTAGACCATAAGCTCTGGGTTGTACTGGACCTCGTCCTGGAGCTGGCTTCACCTCAGATCCTACATGAGCTTTTCCTTTGTCGGTTCTGCTAGGACCACCGACCTCAAACTTCGACTACAAACAGAAAAACATAAATAGGACTACTGCGGAAAGGGAAATAAGTTAAGATGATTACATGAATTAATTTCCGTTACCTAAACCACGGGGGTTCCCTGGCAGTAACGGGCTATATGTCCCGGTTGTTGGCACTTGTAACAAACTCCTGCAGTAGCTAAACATTCACCCAGATGGTGGCGGTAACATTTAGGACAGAGGGGGTAATCTTTGACCTTGCCCCCGGTCTGACCATCTCTCCTATCATCTGTTCTCTGCTTCTTGTTCCAATTCTTACCTTGACTATTTTTGTTCTGCTGCTGCTGCTGCTGCTGTGGTGCATCCTGAGGTCGCTTTGATCGGAAGTTGTTACGCTTTTGAACCTTCTGCTGACCAGCTTCCAACTTCCTCGCAGTGTCCACCAAACTCCTGTAATCAGCATTGACCATCGTCATCAGTTGGTTGCCTCTGAGAGTCACGCAGTCCGTCCACGAACCGACTACATTTCTCGTTCTCATCCCCTTGCATATTGCTCGCATAACGAGACAGGTGAGTTAACTCCCGCTCGTAGGCTATTACAGTCCTGTCCCCCTGAATGAGCCGGAGGTATTTCTCCTGGAGACTGCGGCGCTCGGACGGGGGCACAAACCAGCTAGCTAGTGTCGTTGAGAAATTATTCCACGTGATCATATCTGCTATACGAACTAAAATGAAACCCATATTACTATTACGCTAAACAGACAAATTACTCAGGGAAAAGGGGTAATCTGAACAACGTTACTTACCAGCGGGATCGTCCGCCAAATGCCTAGTCCACCACAGGTTTGCCTCGCCCTTCAAAAGGAAGGCAGCTAGAGGAACCTTCTTGTTCTCTGGGCACTGCATCACTTCGGGTAGGTCGCGGGTCTTTATCAGCCAATCATCGGTCTCCATTGGTGTTTCTTCTTCATTGAAATTGGAGGGCTAAAGGTCCCGGAAATTCCTCAGATAACGTTCCATTCCTAATTCTCCTGCAGCTGGTACAGGAACTGCTGCTGGATCTGCTGCAGGCAGTCCATTTCTGAATTCTAACAGAGCTATGGCCACTGCCCTAGCAATAACGGCTGCTAAGTCGGTAGGTTCTGGTACTGCCGGTGCTGCTGATGCTGCTGCTGGTGCACCACCGTCATCCATTACTATCTCGGGAGTGGTATTCTGACGTGAAGGCTCGCCCGCCTCGTTCGTACGCGGTGCCTACACGATGAAAGGAAAAAGGGGTTAAAGATGTACGGTACACCAAAAAAGGATCTACTAGAAAAATATTTCTATACAGCGCATAACTAAGTTAGATGATATTTGATGACTCTAGCGTCGAGAGAATGATTCAGTTGAAATCCTAAGGATCTGTGAACTTTCTGGGTCGCGGGATCCTAAACCTGGCTCTGATACCAATTGTAAAACCCCAACTTAGTTTTACCACAAATCAGCAGTCCGGCCGGGCCCCGTGATAAGAAGCAAACGAAGTAGCGGTAATAAAAATGGTACGCAACAGGATAAATAAAAAGTTCTAAAAGAGTACTTACAGCGGAAACAGTAAAAGAAACTAAGGGTTTAAAAAAAATGTACCTTAAATCTTGAATTCACAGAGCCACTAAAATTTAAGAGAGAGTCAAAATGCTTGAAAAACTATAATCTTAAACATTGTCTGGTACAAGAACCATTAGAGATATCCCGATACATGTCCAATCACATAACAGTACTAAGAGAACAAACTACAACATGTAAACGAATTAAAAGAAGGGCGAACTGCAGACATGCTCATCCTAGGCGCAACACCCCACCTGTGACTCCTGTAATGAGAAGCCCAAAAATGGGTCAGCCCAACTGAAGAGTAAGAAAAACCATTTCCCCTAGTGACACTAAAAATGTTTACAATTGAAGAAAATGAGTGCATGTCAAATACAGAAATAATTATTTTGTACTAAGTAAATAATCATACTCTATTGTTACGTATATTTTTCTATCAAAACGCTGCAAACATAAATGACTATTCTGTTGTATTTTAATCATGTATTTCTATTTAAAATCGTTCAAGTAATAACTTGAAGGGGGTTTCTAAACCGTGACATACGCTTAAATCTTGGTGTTGTATCTTATGCGCATTCTAACGATCCGAGTCTTTACTAACGAACGCATCACGTTCTATGTCTCACGGACCTGGACTCGTATCTATTAAGCTATAAGAGGATGTATTTTCCCCCAAAAGTTGAGGCTCAAAGGGACTACTACGCCCTATGAGTAAGATTGCGCACCTCAATCTATCACGAGCGAAACCATCATTCGTGCCTCCTAACTGGTTCCTGTTAATATTTGGATTTTAATAACATAATCTACTAGATGTCTGAGATCAAAACTTTTACTTGCCGCCTTAGGCACACATTCAACTAATGCTCTACTAATATACTTGAATGTCTGATATAATTATTTACTCGTACTACCAACTGCGAATTACAAGATGTAAATACATGTTTCTGGTAAATTTCTCATCTACACTAAATTATTTATGCACTGCTATGTAATATGTGTAACCAAAAGAAAATAGAATTTCTTACCGAAGTATTGCGGCGTTCGTACACTTGACGAGGCGACATCGTTGTCTAGGTGATAAAGAGACTCCTAAAATTTCTTTTTTCCGGTTTCGCGTCAAATCCTTGTTCCAAAACAACGAAAGTCTACAAGGCGAAAACAAAAGGTTGCCTAAAGAAAACTCTCACAACAAGGCTGGATTCCTGCAACGCAGAGAACGAAGAAAACCGTTCACTGAAATGAAATAGCCATTCGGCTTGATCTGAAACAGGAGAAACGACGGTTACCCGCACAGGAGAATACTGGGAGAGAACAGATCTGAGGCTGGAAACGCCCTCAGGAAGACGAGAAGTGCTTCTGATGACCCGGGCTTCAACCGACATCCGGTACGATTGACATCGGCGTCCAAAGAGGAGGTTGTCCCACTCGAGCTGCAAAGGAGAGCGTCGAGAGTGACTGGAGAACGAGACGAGATCGGTGCTTGCAGTCGTCGACGGGAGTGCTGCGCCTAGGGCTTCTAGAGGGGGTACACGACTCTGCGCCTACTGGCGTCATCGACCTGGTGCGGCAAGCCTCCCGCACAACCGACGACAAGGATTGAGGGAAGAATAGGGCGGTTACGTTCTGTCGAGCGACTGGGAGAGGAGGAAAAGGTTTACGCACTCCTTATAACGATTTGAAACCGGCGTGTAAGCTCCATGCGTCGGCTAAGGAAACGCTTAAGGAGGCTGCGGTTTTTTTTTTTGTAACTGCAGGAGCTGCGTCTAAGTCTAAAAGAAACCGTGGCATGAAGAGGAGAAAAATAACATTTTGAGTTTATTACTAGAATGCCATTTGACATTAACACATTAAAGTTATGAATGTAAAAGGGCCTGGGGACCTCTAGAACACGCTGAAAAATAATCCTTAAAGATAAAACACTCACTTGTACGTAACTATTAGCCATGAAAACTCATACCTCGATTCGAGATTGGCTTGGCTACATCTGCTCGCGGTCGGACCCTGAGAGTAAATTTTGCGCTCGCATTAAAAAAATTACGGATGTTACACTTGAGTTATGACGATTCTCTCTAATGTCTTATGTGAAGGTTAATCGGACTGCAACATTTTGCTTTTTTATTTGGTGTGCGGGCTGATTTAAAATCCTAGTTCTGCCGTTGGTTGTAAATTACCCGATGGAGAGTTTTGTGATTACTGTCTAGGTTAGCAATAAAGGAGGTTGGCAGCTCCATGTTATAGAAGATGAAGTTAGCAATCAAGAATATTCGTTCTACGCCTACAAAATCATCCACGAACTTCCATGCTATAATCGTAGGTGCTACAGTAGTTATTGACATGAGGCACATATGATGACAAATGTTGATAAGGCGGCATCTGCTGGATTTTGGAAATGATTTTGGAAATAAGGAAGATGATAATGTTGTTTGGCTGTCCACATCAAACTTCTTGTCTTGAATAATTTTGACCAATCGTTTATTTGATATGCATCAAGTAAATATGTGCAGAATAATTGTATTTCTTGTAGAGAGTTATCTGAATTATTATTTGTAGATCAGTAGATCTACTTTTTCCATTTTGTAAAGTGTAGAATCCGGCAACTTCCACCCCACAACCCCGGGGTGATAGGAATAGAATATAAATACATAAGGTGTTTTGAGAAGAATTTGATACTGTTAGACCGGGCTAACATGGCAATGGTAATGTTACTGGGTATGTTTGACATACGTATGTCAGAAGGACAACCGTAAGAACCCTTTATTCAGTTGATAGAGGGGCTGTAGTATGCTTGTTTTCAGCTCATGGTATTAAATGAGTAGACGCTTGAATTGATCTAGAATAAATAAGACCTGTTATAAGCTGAAGCGTCTCTGGAAGTGAAACTTTTATCTATATAAATGAACTGCAATTTGGTCTTTGGATTTGGTTAGGATTGACGTTAATGATATTTGGCTGGTACATGTAATAATTTTAAGGATGGCTTAGATATTACATTCTGATTATCTGGTTGTTTGCTTCCTGCACCTCTAGGTTTCCATTTTTTACTTTTTCTAACCATTTGAAATGTGTATGCAAATTTTCAGGTTCATCTTGTGAGATGAAGTTCCTAGATTCTACTGCTCTACTTATAGAGCCCTTACAGAACAAGAAATTTTCTAGATTTTCATTGCAGTATACAGAATTTGAAGAAAGATTCAGTGGGTCAAAAGACTTGGAACCAAGATTTGCTGGCCATCAGACTCCTCAAGAAAGAGAACAGTCATATTATGCTCATGACCAAAAGATCAACTGCGGGTTTATTAAAGGTCCTTCCAGTTCACCTAGTACTGGTTTTGATCTAGCTGAAGATGATATGAAATACATGAGCAGTTGCCACATAGCCGTATCTTCTTGCATATTTGGAAATTCTGATCATTTAAGAACACCTTATCTCAAGACAGTAAGTCATAAGCCAAAACTCTTACTTTGCACTTAGTTAATTCATGGTCTTTGCTCATCTTTAATTCTTTCTGATTATTACTTTTGTGTTTTCATTTACTACAATGCTGTTTTTTTCATGCACAAGTGTCCTGCTATCTTTTAGATATGAAATTGGTTGTCTATCAGGCAAAACTTTGCTTTGAGTTATTATTGGAGTAATATTCAAACGTACTTTCTCAGCATCTTTTTTTGAGCAAAAAAATAATTATATAAATAATTGCCTAGCAAAGTACAAATACTTCTGCAAGCCTCCCATGTTTACTTGGAGATGTGTCAGATCAGATGAGACCAGACCTTGTATGCATTATATGCTAAATGATTTAATTAAAAGAAAAATATCGGCACTACTTGGAGATACCATTGGCATGTGTATGACTTGCTTCTAACCATCAACCATACTTCTCGATGCAATGCACCTTTCACAATATTTCTTGATTTTTGTTTTGTATTATTTCAGTATTGTAGCTTATACTCTCTTTAGTTATTGGTCTATATTATCTTCTCCATGCTTGCTATTGCCTGCATTAAGTTCTCATCACGAATTGAATTCTTTGGGTTTGATGTAAGATTTTTTATGAGACAATATTAATATTAAATATATGTTTACCATATAGCTTGTATGTGAAATAATAATGTTATAAGGTACGTGGTCTACTGTTTTAAAAAGTTATGTTGTATGGTGGAAATTCTGACAATAGAATGTGGGGTTGGAATATTAGTGGTTATAGAGTTGAAAGATAAAATTATTGATGTGGATAGGATTAGTGATAGTAGTGATTTCTATTTAGTTAATTATCAATGAAGACTTTATAAATGCTATTAACGATTGCACCCTCAATTTCAATTAGAAAACAATTTGGAAAAATTGGTTTGTAGAAGAGATGGATGAACTATTGTAATGGGCACCCTAGGAGAAAGGAAAATTTGTGAGTTACTTAAATGCACATAAAGTTCTAGTATGATAGGTTATGAAAGGATTCATAATATATGTTAAAACATTGGAATGCAATAGGAGAAATTATACTTGATTTCGTTGTATCTTATGATCTCATAATATTAGATGTTGTTATGGACCCACACTAGTTATCTTTTAATATTTTATGTATGTTTTATTATGTATTATGCCAATGCCGTTATTTAGGCTCATTATGCATGTCGTGTCTCTTATGTTCATGTAGAGTATTTTTTTAATTAGTCCTTCGGTCATGTAAGTTCTATTTAAAGGACCTTGAGGCTAAGGAAATGATAAGCACTGAATAAATCTTAATCTCCCCCTCTCTCTCTCTTAGTTCTCTCTTCCCTTCTCCTCTAGGTGTTGCTAGGGTTTGGGTTGAACAAGGCTCCCTTTCCCTCTTCCCTTAGGTTGAGTTCAGCTCCTTCGTCGCATTCTCCGTAGGTTGAGCATGACTCCCTTGTATCTCTACCTCACCCTCACCATTACCATCTCTGACGAGATATCAACGTATTACAGGTTTGCCCGTACGTATCATGGTTTTTCGGTCCTTCTCCTCTCTTCCCCAAACAATCCAACAAACTATTGAAAGGAAAGGAAAGTAGTACACTATTGAAAGGAAAGACAAATGAACAAAAAACAAACTATAAATGAAGGTCCGCAAACGCTTATCCTAGGCGCAACTCCGCACCTGTGACTCCTATAATGAAATGCCCTAAAATGGGTCAGCCCACTGGAGACTAAGAAAAATCATTCCTCCTAGTGACACTAAAAATAATTTGAAAGAAACATATGTGCATGCTTTTTAAGACAACATTTTATACTGAGGGAAAATATACTACAATTCTATGCATGTTTTTCTCTAAAAAATATTGTAAGCATAAATGTCGGTTCTATTGTAGTCATATTGTACATTTTCATTCAAGTTCCAAGAACATTAAACTATAAGGATTCCTAGATTTCGGCATACACTTGAATTGTAGGCATTTTAAGAATGTTCTTATTCATATTCTAGGTTAAGTAGCTTCTTATGCGCAATCTAACGATCCGAGTCCATACTAACGAACATAGGTGTTCTAGTGTCTTATGGACACAGACTCGCATCTACTAATCTTCTAAAGGGGGTGTCATCTCCCCAAACTTGAGGCTTATACGGTTTGCTACGCTCTATTAGTAAGATAATATGTCTCTATCTATCACTTCAGAAAGTCTCGATCGTGCCTCCTAATTATTTTCCATTAAATTTTGGTTGCATACTTATTCATCTGAATATCTAGACCGTGTCTCTTACTGGTTAACCACCTTATTTACATACTCATGTGGTTTAATATTTTTCTCGCATATCTAAAGAATTGGGTGATTTCATATTCTGTATATTCTCATAAAATTCGTGGGGGTCTAATTGAAAAGAAAATACATTATTTATGCATACACAGTTCTACTCATATTAATTGGATGCTTATTGGGTCTATAGTTTCTTATCTTCAATTTTTATTGCATCTTGACACATACAATTTCCCACTATTACATGCATCCATTAATTATACACGAACATTTTATGCAATATACTAAGTGATATGTCGAGCCAAAAAAATTAGGATTTCTTACATCGGTATGCGGCGCTCGTAGACGCGGTGCGGTGGCATGGTTTCTTCTAGATTATTTTGTAAAACACGTAATCTTCTCCGATCTACACCAACTTAAACCCTAAATCTGTCGGAAACATAAACCCTAATTAATTTATTATTAATCTTTTAGAGTTTCGATAGCAACACTAAACATTTCAAGTGGAACTAAGAGCGGACAAGAACTATTCAAACAAGGAAATAGGGCTTTTATCTCTTTCCCACCGTGGCTACCAAAAAGATTGACAAATCAACACAGAAACAAAAATCGGGATCTACTATTCCTGAAATCAAGGAAATCACGACTGAAACCGAAATCCACCAATTAAACTAGAGCTGTCTGGAAGTTCTGAACAATACTAATATAAGGATAAAATGAATTTTTGCAAGAGGGGATCGACGATACCTGAGTTGGGTTGCTAGACAAAGTTAATTTGTTCAAACAGTGAAACGACGAT
The DNA here is from genome assembly GCA_033032865.1 of Dactylorhiza incarnata. Lineage (NCBI taxonomy): Eukaryota > Viridiplantae > Streptophyta > Magnoliopsida > Asparagales > Orchidaceae > Dactylorhiza > Dactylorhiza incarnata. Next base: position 3,582,078 of record JAWHQI010000020.1, on the reverse strand, counting down.
CTCTGGAGTGACGAAAGACAGCGGTGGCGACCCCTGGGTAGACGAGGAACGACGGCGGCGTCCCTGGCTTGGCGAGGGGAAACGGCGGCGACCCTGGGTTGTTGAAGTTCTGCGGCGTTAGCAGCTGGCAGAGGCCCCTGGAAGGAAGAGGAACGGAAATTACTCCCGTTTTCGTCTTTTTCCAGCTTGCCACCAAGGGGAAAATCCAATGAGTTTTTAAAGGACCAGAACAAAGAAACTGCTGTCGGCTGACATTGAAAAGGAACAGTAAAAACAGCTGGAGGAATTAACTGGGGGGGGGGGGGGAAATCAAGAGACTTATGAGAGAAACTCCCAAAAATAAATGGGTTGCATAAATTGGCAGGTTACTGGAATTGATTACTCTCCCCAACCAATTAATTTCAGAATAATCATATTCCGAAATTAATTGTGCAATTTTAATATTTATGCAATTTCATATTGAATCGTATTAAGCCAATTACCTTCATACTCTCTCACCCACCGTTAACGGACCAATTTATTTAAGGTCCTATTGGCTGGTCAGACCAAGAGTCCGCTAACAAAAATTTAAAGTGACGAACATACAAAATATGATGAACATTCAACAATTTCCTCGGCGACGAAACACACGAACAAACAAACAAAAGTGCGACGGACAAAACACAAACAAACAAATAAACGAAGGAATTAAAGGGATGCGCCCTTGGACACATCAATTCCCCCAGAATTGAAAGGACTTGACTCCGTCGAGTCAGAGCAAAACCCTGCAATGGAAAGATCGGGACGAAGACGACGAAGCTCTGCAACACTAATCCATGAACTGTCAGAAATGTGCCTACCTTTCCATGACACAAGGTACCTGTACGCGCCTGAAATTCTCGAACATCCAAAACCTGCTCAATCTCCTCTGTGATAGGTGTGGAAGGGGGACGTGGGTTGGTGGTGGGTAATTTAGAGGGTGGACCAGAAGAGGTAATTGGAGGTTCACCAAAGAAAGGCACAAGGTCGACAATATTAAAGATATGAGAGGTACCAAAGTCAGCGGGTAAATCCAAGAGATATGCATTTGAACCAAGGCGTTTCTGCACCCGAAAAGGGCCGAACCTCCGTTGACGCAGTTTGTGATAGGTGCCAACAGGAAACCGCTCCTTCCTGAAAAAAGCAAGAACTCAATCTCCTTCTGAGAAATATAATTCTCGGCGATGTTCATCAGCCATAGCTTTATATTTCTCAGAAGATGCTCGCAAACAATTAGCAATAAATTTATGCAATGATTTTAAGTGATCAATGTAAGAGAGAGCATCAAAAAAGGTTCTTTGAAAAGAAGGAAGAGCATGTCGATCTAGTAGAAGGGGAATCGGGTAGCCATAGACCACCTCAAAAGGAGACTTGGTGGTAGAGCGATTCTTTGAGCTATTGTATGCGAATTCAGCTTGCGGAATGACCAAATCCCACTGCATCGGATGTTCTCCTGCCAAACATCTAAGAAAATTGCCCAAACTTCGATTCACTACCTCAGTTTGTCCATCCGTCTGTGGATGATAGGCACTGCTAAATTCTAACTTGGTTCCTAATTTTCCCTATAACGTTTTCCAAAAGTAAGTCATAAATCGAGTGTCACGATCAAAGGTAAAAGTGCGGGGAATCCCGTGTAAGCGTACAATCTCGCGAAAGAAAATATCAGCCACGAGGGTGGCGTCCGAAATTTTTTCACAAGGTATAAAATGAGCCATTTTCGAAAATCTGTCAACGACCACAAAAATTGAGTCTACCTTCCTTTTGGTTCGGGGCAATCCGACTATAAAATCCATGGAAACTTCATCCCTTGGCCTCTCCGGAATGGTCAACGACGTATACAACCCGGTGTTTTGGGCATGACCTTTGAACAATTGGCAAGTACTACAAGTGCGAACTAGGTTGGCCACATCCTCCTTCATGTTAGGCCAATAGTAATGAGTGCTGGCCAGGTCAAAAAGCTTAGCTTGCCCAACATGTCCTCCTAAACCGGAGGAGTGTAACTCACTCAGTAGGGTTTTCCGAAGTGGGCCTTCGCAAATACATAGACGAGTTCCTCTAAATAAAAATCCTTCATTCAGAATATATCTTGTTGAGGGATCGGTCCCACTAAATTGGCAAGAAACCCAAATCTCACCAAAGTAAGGATCAGAAGGATAGAGTTCCTTCTGAGAATCTAAATTGAGGATATGCGGTTGTAGGGTTACTAAGACATGAGTTCTACGACTAAGTGCATCCACGACCCTATTAGAGACACCAAGTTTGTGCTTCAGGTGGAAAGTAAACTCCTGAAGGAAAGCTGCCCATTTGGCGTGGCGACACACCTCCTTTTGCGAGTTCAAATAACGCAAAGCTTCATGGTCGGAATTTAATACGAACTCACGCTGAATCAAATAGTGCCGCCAGTGGCGGAGAGCCTGAACGATAGTATAAAACTCAAGATCGTAAGTGGAATAACGAGTCTTTACTTCATTCAATTTTTCACTAAAAAATGCGACAGGACGACCCATTTGACTCAAAACAACTCCTTTCCAATAAGCGAGGCATCACAATCCACCTCAAAAAGCTTCTCAAAATCCGGTAGTGCTAGTACCGGGGCACTAGTAAGCTTATCTTTCACAAGAGTGAAGGCGCGCTCGGCTTCAGCGGTCCAAACGAAATGACCCTTCTTGAGACAATCAGTCACATGAGAGATAAAGGCACTAAAATTCCTAATAAACCTACGATAGAAAGAGGCTAACCCGTGAAATCCACGAGCCTCAGTGATGTTCTTAGGACTAGACCAAGATCTAATAACATGAACCTTTTCAGGGTCAACCTTGATACCCACGGAGGAGACAATATAACCTAGGAAGGTCAAACTACTAGTCAGAAAAGTGCACTTTTTAAGATTCACATATAGCTTATTCTCCAAAAGGATTTGGAGAACCTTCCGAAGGTGATCCAAGTGCTGGGCAGAATCAGTACTGTATATCAGAATGTCATCGAAGTAAACAACCACACAAACTCCAATCAAAGGCCGGAGAACTTGGTGCATAAGTCGCATGAAAGTGCTCGGGGCATTGGAGAGACCAAAAGGCATTACTAGCCATTCATATAGTCCTCTAGTTTTGAAGGCGGTTTTCCATTCATCCCCAGGACGGATCCGGATTTGATGGTAGCCGCTCTTAAGATCTATATTTGAGAAAACCTGGGATCTGCTAAGCATATCGAGCATATCATCCAATCAGGGAATTGAAAATCTATACTTAATGGTAATCTTATTTATCGCGCGACTATCCACACACATGCGCCACGTCCCGTCTTTCTTGGGGACGAGAAGGGCAGGAACGGCGCAAGGACTCATGCTTTCCCTGATATGACCCTTCTTGATCAAATCAGTGACTTGCCGGTGAAGCTCTTAGTGTTCCTTAGGGATCATACGATAATGTGGCAAATGTGGGAGGCTAACACCAGGCATAAGATCAATGCAATGTTGAATATCACGCATAGGAGGGAGATGATCTGGAAGCCCCTCGGGCATAATACTCGAGAAATAAGGGGACAAACACTAATCGGGATCTTCGTAGACTCTAGACGAGAATCCAGCCCTGCTAAGATATAGACGACCTCACTTTCCTTCATCTCTTCCTGGAATTGGGTCCCTGAAAGTAACATATGTGCTGAAGGAAACGAGATTGCAGCAGTAGGAGAAGACGTGCTACTACTAGGTGAGGAATACTCCAAAGGTTTGGGCAGAGGCCCGTTCTTCTGGGGAAGAAGGACGATCTTACGCCCACCTCGCTCAAATGTATGTGAATTCTTCGCGCCGTTATGAATCACTTGTCGATCAAACTGCCATGGACGTCCCAACAAAATGTGACACACTTCTATGGTCGCAACATGACACCAAACAGAATCTTGGTAAGAACTACCTATGAAGAACTTGACTAAACACTGATGCGTAACGGGAATAGTTATAGCACTCGTGACCCATGACAAGCTGTACGGTTTCCCCAAAGGTTGGGTCTTAAGTTTTAGCTTTTCTACCATGCGCTGCGACACGAAGTTTTCCATGCTACCACTATCTATAATAATGGAGCAAAATTGCCCCTGAATGCGTGCGATAGTACGGAAAATGTTGTGTCTCAACCATTCGTCCTCAGTGGAAATTTTGGGGGTGAGGAGACTATGCTGCATGCCACAAACTAAATGCTCAGCGCGCTCTCCTTCTACCTCCACCTCGTCTTCGACTGTTGGATCAGGCTGGGAGTCAGTAAGGAAGACTCCATACTCGGGCGCCGGATCTTCCTCGGACTCGACTACAACTACGAACTGCCTACGCGGACACTCAGAGGATTTGTGTCCAAGCTCCATACACTTAAAACAACGAAAACCCCCAGGATTGGGCCGAAAACCGTTAGGCTCTTTGCCTTTGGTAGGCGGTGGAGTAGTTCCACCAGTGGACCCTAAGGAACGGTTAGCTAAGGGAATTTTAGGGGTAGTGCTTTGAGGTACAACACTAGGTGGCCTATCTGAAATCCTAGGCCCTGAAGCCTTCTTCAGTAACGATGACTCAACACGGCGGGCCCTACTGGAGATCTCTCCTAAATCCCGAAAATCGTGTAGCTCTAACTGCTCTCGAATAGAGTAACGGAGACCGTTCAGGTAGCGAGAGACAGTCATATCATCCTCCTCTCGAATATCCAACCTAGACTGGAGAATAAGAAACTCGTTGGTGTAGTCATCCACCGAGAGTTTATCCTGTCGTAAGTTATGAAATTTGCGATAAAGATTTTGGCGGTAATCCGGGGGGACATACCGCTTTCGCAACTGAGTTTTAAAATCAACCCAGGTGGTGATAAAGGCTAGTCCTAAAGTGAAACGTGTACGTTCCAACTGAACCCACCAAACTAATGCGGGTCCTTTGAACCTAAGGGTGGCATACTCGACTTGTCGATTGATGGGCATTTGTTTCCAGGCCATGAATTGTTCCATTCGCTCACACCAATCAAGGCACCCTTCAGGTTCTACTCGGCCCTCGAAGTCTCCTACATCCAACATAACGCCCGTATCCCAACGCGGTTGGTTTTGGGGTTCAAAATGTTGTGGTAAGGGATCTTCTTCCCTAGGATTAGGTGGAGGCGCCTGATTTAGTCCTAGGTGTCTAGCGGCTTCAAGATTATTGACGGAAGTTCTTAACCCGTTCATGACTTGAGTAACATCCCCTATTTGGGTTGTGAGTGTTTCAACCAGTTGCAGGAGGTTGCCCATGCGCTGATTTAAGTCATCGACGCTTGCCTCAATTTTATCTACCCGACTCTCCATTTTCTCTTTTTTTTAGGCAAAACAAAAAAAGCTTACTAGTAAATTTTTTTTTAAATATCAAAGCTTATTCGTTTAGAAATAAAACAGGTGAGTGTTTTTTTATATAAAGTAGTTAAAAAAAAGATGCTTAAGCAAAATTTAACAAATGGAAGTTTTGAAAACTTTTTTGTCTTTTTTTTTTCAAACGCAATTAAAAAAAAACGGATCGTCGGATTCACGATAGAAGTGAATCCAACCTCGCTTTGATACCAAACTGATGTGAACTAATTTTTAGAAAAAATTATAATCGGGAAAATTATGGTGTCGGTTAGGAATTTAGTTTTGCAAAATGATCCCGAGAGGGAGGGTTTTGAGTTAGTTAAAATCTTTATCCGGTTCGACGTGCTTATACGAGTGGAGGGGAATTCTAACGCGAGTTTGTTCACGCCACAAGCGAATATCGACTACTAACTGCAAGAATCGCTATGGATAAAAACTTTCACGAAAACGGATAGTGAGAGGGCATGAGCGGCAATTTTGTAGATCACTTAAAATGTAATTGCATAAATTTTATCCTAATAGTTGGGGAGCAGAATTCAATACCTTTGCTTTTTTTTTTCTCTGTTTCAGGCCGGAGCAGTACTTTTGACCAGGGCGGACTGGACTGGTGGCTGGACTGTGTTTGGCGGTGGCAGGAAGTCGTGGGACTGGTTTGGGAGGTGTTGTGGAAAGGCTGACTCAGACTGGGAACAAACGGAGTGGAGGGGCTTGGCTCGGGAACAAATACACGGGAGGTGGACGACAGGGTTTGCGCATGCTCGCGGTAGCGAGCTCGCTGGTGGTGGACGACAGGGAGGAACGGAGGTTTTCTGGCGGCCGGGAGGAGAGGAGCCGGTTCGGAGGTCAGGAGGAACGACGCAGCTGGCGGCGACAGTTCAAACAGTGAAACGACGCTCTGGAGTGACGAAAGACAGCGGCGGCGACCCCTGGGTAGACGAGGAACGGCGGCGGCGTCCCTGGCATGGCGAGGGGAAATGGCGGCGACCCTGGGTTGTTGAAGTTTTGCGGCGTTAGCAGCTGGCAGAGGCCCCTGGAAGGACGAGGAACGGAAATTACTCCCGTTTTCGTCTTTTTCCAGCTTGCCACCAAGGGGAAAATCCAATGGGTTTTTAAAGGACCAGAACAAAGAAACTGCTGCCGGCTGACATTGAAAAGGAACAGTAAAAACAACTGGAGGAATTAACTGGGGGGAAAATCAAGAGACTTATGAGAGAAACTCCCAAAAATAAATGGGTTCCATAAATTGGCAGGTTACCGGAATTGATTACTCTCCCCAACCAATTAATTTCAGAATAATCATATTCCGAAATTAATTGTGTAATTTTAATATTTATGCAATTTCATATTGAATCGGATTAAGCCAATTACCTTCATACTCTCTCACCCACCGTTAACGAACCAATTTATTTAAGGTCCTATTGGCTGGTCAGACCAAGAGGCCACTAACAAAAATTTAAAGTGACGAACATACAAAATATGATGAACATTCAACAATTTCCTCGGCGACGAAACACACGAACAAACAAACAAAAGTGCGACGGACAAAACACATAAACGAACAAACAAATAAACGAAGGAATTAAAGGGATGCGCCCTTGGACACATCAAAGAGCTTCCTGAGAGTCGAAACTGCTGAAGAGGGCGTCAACCAGTCTTCTCGAATGAAGAGGGAACGTCGACTAGGGTTTGTAGAGAGGATTCACGCGTCTGCCGCCGTCGACGAGAGTGGGAGAGGATGCGTCGTTCGTCGCTGGAACGAAAAGGGTGGGGAAGCCCTAGCTTTTCTCTCATTCGAGTCGTAAGGGAGAATCGAGCGACAGTTTGTTTCTGATGTGAGGGAGGAGAAATTAAATCGTGCATTGTTTAGGTTTTGTCGTGATTCACGACTTAAAGAGGGGAATTCCTTCCTAATTACCAATTTGCCATTGCACTACTAATACACTAAGTTTATGATTTTAAAGTTCCCACGAGCTCCTAATTGCGTTGAAAAGTATCCAATAACTACGTTAAAAATGTGTTTATTAATGTGCAACAATTAACCATAATAAAATCTTACCTCGACATGACGCTGGTTCTGTCAATTACGCTCGTGTTCGGACCCTGAAATTAAGAGAGCGCGACGTAAATTTTGGATGATACAAATCTTTCATCCTAATTTTCGTCCTCGAAAATTACGAACATACCTGGGTAAAAAAGGAAGGCATAATCTTCATTTCTCCGGAGTTCATCTTCTCTTTCACATGTATACTCTGGTCGGCCACAATTCATCCAAAGTACTTTTACAAAACGGATCTCTCTGTTTCTGAGCTTATGAATCCTTGAGTTCGCTATCCTGACTGGCTTAATACTGATACTAAGATTTGATTCGACTTGGGCATCCTCAGTACTGACCACCTGACTAGAATCTTTGACTGCTCACCTCAGATGGGAGACGTGAAATACGTCATGTAATCCACTCATTTTCTTGGGTTAGGCCAACCTGTAGGCAACCTCACCAATGCGCTCCAGAACCTCGAATGGACCAACGAACCTTGGACTCAATTTCTTCATCAACTTGATTCGAGAGACATCCTTGGTTGGTCTGACTTTCAGATAAACATAATCTCCAACGCTGAATTCCACTGATCTATGCCTTTGATCATAATATTTGGTCTGACGATCCCGAGCTATTTTCATACGCTCCTGAATGAGCTTGACTCGAGCTGTGGTCTTGTCAATCCAAGATTCCTTGCTAGAAACTATCTCGTCACTTTCAACCCAACATAACGGTGTCTGACAACGTCTGCCATAAAGAGCCTCGAAGGGTGTCATCCCGATACTTACCTGAAAATTATTATTGTAGGAGAACTCTACTAAGGTGACATACTTTTCCCACTTACCTCTAAAGTCTAGAATGCACATTCTGAGCATATCTTCCATAGTTTTATTGGTGAGCTCCGCCTGCCCATCTATCTGTGGGTGAAAAGCTGTACTGAATTTTAACTTAGTGCCCAAACGCTCATGAACATACTTCCAATCCTTAGAGGTAAATCTGTCATCTCTGTCTGAAATGATAGTCTTTGGAACACCCACACCATGTAGTCGGACTATCTCATCTACGCATAACTGAGCTAACCTTGGACCCTGATCTATCCTCTTATTAGGAATGAAATGAGTAACCTTGAACAGACGGTCCACAATCACCCGTAAAGAATCATTCTCACTTCTAGACCTTGGGAGGCCATGCCCAAAATCCATGGATATGTTTTCAAAATTCCACTCTGGAATATGAAGTGGCTCCAGTTTGCCCCCTGGTCTCTTACGTTCGACTTTTACTAACTTTCACGCTTCACACTTTCCAACATACTCTGCAATGTCACTCTTCATCCCTGGCCACCAAACTGACTTCTTAAGGTCTCCTTACATTTTCGTACTACCCGGATGTATAGAATATCTGGAATTATGAGCCTAAAAAAGAATGTCCTTGCGAAGATGACTAACATCTGGAATGCACACTCTATTGTCGTGTATCAGTAAACCCTCCTGAATTATAAACCTCTCTTTCTGACCTGGCCGAGTCAACTTCCAAATCTCTGCCATCTTCGGATCTAAGGGTAAAGCCTGTCTGATCCTGTAATTAATGTCACAAGTGATTTCTATTCAGCTTAAGCTTGCAGAACTAATACTGGTGCGCGGTATCACACTGATCTCCAGTCTCTCCAGAGCTCGCGCTAGATCCTCCTGCTGAGTAATAAGGGAATAACTCAAACTTCTTTTGCTAAGCGCATCAGTTACCACATTTGCTTTTTTCGGGTGGTATTGGTCCATCTACATTGCCTTATATTGAGCTCTTGCTGATTAAAGATATACTTGAGGCTTTTGTGATATGTAAAAATTTCACAACGAACTCCGTAGAGGTAGTGTATCCAGTACGTGAATGACAACTGTTAGTTCCAAGTCGTGCACAAGATAATTTTTCTCGTGAACCTTTAATTGTCTGGAGGTGAAGGCTATGACATTTCCATGCTGCATAAGTACACAACCCAGTCCTTAACCTGAGACATCGCTATAAATTTGAAAGCCATCTGTACCTGAAGGTAAACTCAAAATCGGTGCGGTCATCGATCTGATTTTCAACTCCTCAAAGGCAAGCTCACATTCAACTGTCCAACTAAAGGCTTTTCCTTTCCCGATGAGCGTAGTCAACGGTAGAGCTATCTTCGAGAAGTCCTTAATGAATCTCATGTAGTTACCTGATAAGCCCCAAAAGTTGCGAACTTCAGTAACTGCCTTTGTCCTTGACTAATCCTTTATTTCCTCTATTTTCTTTGGATCCACTGCCAGACCTCTTTTAATGATAACGTGACCCAAGAACGCAACCTCTGAAATCCAGAACTCGCACTTTGAAAATTTTGCGTACAATTGATTCTCCCAGAGAGTACTCAAAACTATTCTGAGGTGCTCAACATGTTCTTCTTTACTCCTTGAATACACCAGCATGTCGTCTATGAAGACGATAATGAGTCGATCTAAGAATTTCTGAAACACCATGTTCATCAAATTCATAAAGGCCAAAGGGCATTAGTCAGCCCGAACGACATGACTACAAACTCATAGTGCCCGTACCTCGTGCTGAAAGCTGTCTTCTGAACATCATCATCCCGAATTTTTAACTGATGATAACCCGATCTCAGATCTAAATTGGTGAATGCGCAAGACCCCTCAAGCTGATCAAACAAATCATCGATCATCAAAATATGATACTTATTTTTAATGGTCAGCTTGTTCAGCTTGCGGTTATCTATGCACAATCTCAAACTGCCATCCTTCTTCTTAACGAATAGAACTGGTGCACTCCAAGATGATGTGTTGGGACGGATAAAACCCAAATCAAGCAACTCCTGCAACTGGATCTTCAATTCAGTTAATTCTTTGGGAGCCATGCGGTAAGGAGCCTTGGCCACTAGCGCAAATCCAGGTATAAGATCGATTTGGAAATCAATCTCTAGTAGGAGGTGCGTCAGGTAGCTCTTCTGGAAAGACATCTGGAAAGTCTTAAACTACTGGTACTTATAACAAATTAACTTTAGCTTCTGCATACATCAGCACTAGAAAGGTAGTACAACCCTTGTTGATACATCTGGCGGCCTTGACTGAAGAGATAATATGTTTGGAGACTCCCTTCATGCTTTGAAAGGTAACGATGAACTGCTTGGGCCCTTTTATCTGGATTACCTTGCTTCTGCAATATATCCTGGCGTTAACGTCTGACAATCAGTCCATACCCAAAATCAAATCAAATTCTGCAATCGGGAGAAGTGACACTTCTACGATAATTTCAGCTTCTCCATACAACACTGGGATTATAAGCCTAGTCTGCATAAGGGATTTATTCAACAACATGACCTCTAATTGTGTTGACTCTGAAAGGATCTCAAAGCCTAGCCTAAGCGCAAAGGATTCTGGTATGAACGAGGGCGAAGCACCCGTGTCAAAGAAAATCTTGGAGGGTTCATTTCGGATCATAAGTATTCCTAAATGCATGAATGCAACAAGGTAAAGTAGTGTCACTAAGGAGGAAGAAAATAATCTGTGTACGTCATAAACATACCTGTCACAATGTCCTCCTACTCTTTGGCCTCCCGCTGGCCAAGTCCATAAGCTCTTGGTTGCACCAGACCTTGTCCTGGAACTGGCTTCACCTCAGGTCCCATCATTGCCTTTCTCTTGTCGGTCCTACTTGGACCATCAACCTCGAACTTCGACTAGAGAAATGGGTCACATATGTAAGTTTAAGTTGGAATTGATTTATATTTAAGTTGATTTCAAAACTTAACATTTGTTACCTGACTATTGGAGAATCCTTGGCAGTAGCGGGCTGTGTCCAGGTTGTTGGCACTTGTAACACACCCTTACAACAACTAAACACTCACCCAGACAGTGGCTGTTGCACTTAGGGCAGAGGGGATAATCTTTGATCTTGGCACCAGGCTGACTACCTCTCCTATCATCAGTCTTCTGTTTCTAGTTCTCGTTCCTCCCCTGATTGTTTTTATTCTGATGCTGCTGCGGCGCATCCCAGGGTCGCTTGGTACGGAAGTTATTTCTACTTTCACCCTCTGCTGATCTGCTTCCAACTTTCTCGCAGTATCTACTAGGCTTCTATAATCGACATTGACCATGGTCATCAGCGGCTGCCTGAGTGAGTTACGCAGGCCATATACGAATCAGTTACACTTGTCATCTTCATCTCCTTGGTACGGAAGTTATTCTGATGCTGCTGCAGCGCATCCTAGGGTCGCTTGGTACGGAAGTTATTTCGACTTTCACCCTCTGCTGATCTGCTTCCAACTTTCTCACAGTATCTACTAGGCTTCTATAATCGGCATTGACCATGGTCATCAGCGGCTGCCTGAGTGAGTCACGCAGGCCATATACGAATCAGTTACACTTGTCATCTTCTTCTCCTTGCATTATACCCACATAGCGAGACAAGTGAGTAAGTTCTCGTTCATAGACTGTGACGGTCCTATCCCTTTGAGTGAGCCTGAGGTACTTTTCTTAGAGGCTTCGACGCTTTGAAGGAGGTACGAACCAGCTAGCAAGTGACTTAGAGAATCTGTTCCAAGTGAACATATCCGCTAAACGTCCTGACATAAATAAAGGTCGCATTAACATTACGCTAGAAGGATATTGAATTCTAAAGGAAGGAAATTTGAACTATGCTTCTTACCAGCAGGGTCGTCTCCTAAGTGCTTGGTCCACCATAGATTGGCTTCACTCTGACACTGCATCACGTTTAATAAGTCTCGCGTCTTAATCAACCAGTCATCTGTCTCCATCGGAGTTTCCTCTCCACTGAAATTGGAGGGGTGGGGATCTCTAAAATTTCTCAGATAGCGGTCCATTCCGATCTCCTCGGCAGCATGAGTAAGGGCTGGAGCTGGGACCCTTGTAGGTAGTGCATTCCTGAACTACCAAAGGGCTAAGGCTACTACCCTGGCAACTTGAGCTGCCATGTTAGTATGTGTTGGCGCGGCTGGCGCATTAACGTCATCCATGACGATCTCAAGAGTTGTGTTCTGACGTGAAGGATCGCCTGTCTCACAGCAATGGGGTGCCTATAAGACGTAAAGAAAGGAATTATTGATGAACGTGGCATAATTGAAGGATCTATTGTGGAGAATATTTCCATACAAAAGCATAACTAAGAGCTAGAAGAAACTTAACGACTCTAACGTCGAAGAAGTGATTCAGATATAATCCTAAGGCTATGTGAATTTCTTGGGTCATGAGATCCTAAACCTGACTCTGCTACCAATTGTAACACCCCAACTTAGTTTAACAACAAATCAGCAGTCTGGACGGGCCCCGTGATAAAAAATAAACTAAACAACAGTATCTAAATTGATACATAGCAGACATAAATGAAAGTACTGAATGAAAACTTACATCGGAAGCAGTAAATGAAGATAAAGGTAAAATGGTACCTCAATTTTTTTGAATTCACAAAGCCAACTAGAAATGAAATGAACCATACTTCTGAATTTTCTGAAATACTAAATATTGTCTGATACATGTAAAATCTTAAATATTTGGGTTATACTGAGTTTATGAAAGAAAGTAGTGCAATATTGAAAGGAAAGACAACTGAATGAAAAACAAACTATAAATGGTGGTCCGCAAACGCTTATCCTAGACGCAACTCCCACCTGTGATCCTTGTAATGAAATGCCCAAAAACGGGTCAGCCCACTGGTGATAAAGAAAACTCATTCCTCTTAGTGGCACTAAAAATAATTTGAAAGAAACTTGCGTGCATGATTTTTAAAACAACATTTTATATTGAAGGAAAATGTACTACAATTCTGCGTGTGTTTTTGATGTAGGGTAGGCTGTGTAGTGGGAGCTTAGAATGCAAACTAGTGACGTGAGGGGATCGACTCAACCTAACCGATGACTATATGCGAGACACCATTGAACAGACGAATTAATCAACGTAAGCAACAAAACACTACAATAAAATATTGCATTCAATCCAAGCAAGATAAACAATTTTCTTTCGGCAATTAGGCAATAGCTTTCCTCCGCACGGAGGGCTAGAATAAGCGCGTGGCGAATTGGGCACCATCTAAGGGAAGCCGCAATCCAACACGGATCTGAAATTATGGAGATGGTATGGGACTTCCGGGTGGTGAAACGACTAGATCGGGTAGGGAGCGGTGGATCCACGGAAGGGGAGGGGTGGAGTTGTGTGTACGGCTGCGGGAGTGGCTGTTTTGAGAGCGTGGAGCGGGATTTGGACAGATCTGGACAGATCTGAAGGGGTGGGGGTTGAGCAGGGCTGGCGGAGGGCTGGATTGGGGAAGAGGTGGCCGGCTGTAGGGGGAAATGGGGGACTGGGCCGGATCTGGCCAGAACCGCCAGATCTGGATAAACAGTCCCAGATCTGGGCCGATCTGGCCTCTACGACGGAGCTGGAAGGCGGGGCTGGCTGGGGTGTTGGTGGCGGCGCTGGGGATGAGGGAGGGTGGCGGCGTGCGGCGGTATAGGGGGAAACTGGGCGGTAGGGCAGCGGGAAAGGGGCTGGCGGCTGGTTGTAGCTGGGCGCAGGTCTAGGTCTGGAAAAGCTGGGGTGGCAGAGGGCTGATATGGAGGAGGGGCTGGCGGATGGCAGCAGGGAGGGGTGGAGGAGGAAGGGAAGATACTTACCCAATGGAGTCGGCACCACGGGCTCCACGGCGTCGGCACCGCGGAAGGATCACTGGAAGCAAGGAAGAAGATCTCTCCAAACTTCAGCAATGAGCATTCCAGCAACCCTAAGATTCCTATTTATAAGAAAGCAACAATAGGGCACCCGGAATTGACGGCTATGATTGGCCGGCGGTTCCGTTCCCATAACTATATAAAATAATAACCGAAATACATAAAGCTATATATGAAAATGACTCTAAACGACGAGCCGGACGCATCCGTGGTAACGGATCGCCGGTTCGATCAAGTCTGTCGGCGCGAATATACGAAGGTGGGGTCCGCCTTGCGCCGAGTTGCGCTCGATGGTCCCCCATCAACTCCCCCCGACTGAAAAGCCTTCATCTCCGATGAATGGAGATGATCGTACTGTAGTCGAAGTCCGGGGGCGAGTTGATCAAGCTCAGCAGCAGCAATCCAAGTGTCGTCGGAAGAAGAACGTCCAAACCAGCGAACCAAGTAGCGGCACACGAGTCCATCCGTGGAGGGGACGAACTCATGCGCAATGATCTCCGTAATCTGCTCGACCCTCTGCTCTCGGGAAAAGTGGTCCGGCGATGGTGGTGGTGCCTCCGGTGAAGCCAATGGTGGTGAACTCCTGGGGAAGAGGGAATCAAGTGGAGGCTGGGTGGTGGGGGAAAGGGATGATGGTGGAAGGTTAGGAGGGCCGCCAAGGTAGGGATCAGAGTACTCGTGAGGTGGGAAGTAGGGTGTCAGGTCCTCAACATTGAACACGGGGTGGATACCCATGCTCGTAGGAATATCCAGCTCGTAGGCATTCAACCCGATCCGCCTCAAAACAGTGTAGGGCCCAATTCGCCTGGCGCTTAATTTCTTAGCAGGCCCCTGAGGGAGCCGCTCCGCACGAACTCGAACCATCACCTGTTCGCCAACCAGAAAATGTTTCTCCCGCCTATGTCTGTCAGCCTGTTCTTTATAATGTTCGTTGCTTAAATTGATTTTTCGCCTGATAGACTCATGCGACTCATGCAAATGACGTGTGAAGGACTCAGCAGACTCACTAGGACGTGACTCAGTCGGGACGGGTATAAGATCAATAGGCTTCCTAGGGTCATAACCGGATACTACCTGAAACGGACTCAGACCAGTCGACCTATTGATGGAACTGTTGTATGCAAACTCCGCTATAGGGAGCACCGAGTCCCAACTAGAAGCATGCTCTCCAACTAGACACCTCAGCAGGTTACCTAAACTTCTATTCACCACCTCAGTCTGCCCGTCCGTCTGAGGGTGGTATGCGGATGAAAATTTAAGGGTGGTCCCTGTTTTCCGCCATAACGTCTTCTAAAAATATCTAACGAACCGCACATCTCGATCGGACACGATGGACTTTGGGAGACCGTGTAATCTAAAGACCTCACTCATAAATAGGGCTGCGACATGGGGAGCGTCGGCAGTCTTCCTACATGCGATAGTGTGGCAGGTTGGGGAGCGAGGCCCCCGGGACTAAATCGATGGCATGCTGAATGTCCCGCAAAGGGGGTAACTCATCAGGAAGCTCCTCTGGCATAATATCCGCAAACTCACCTAATAAGGGTCGCACGGCGGGAAGAGCCTCGGTTGTAGGGCAATCAGGTGCCATAGTGGCTGCCACTACATACATGATACCAACATCGGTGCTATCTCTCAGAAACTCACTACGCCTCAGAATGTGCACGGGCCTCGAAGCAATCGTGCTAGTGGACGGCTCGACCCGGCCCTTGGACCTCTCTCTGGGCTGGGTGGGAGATAAAGTGATCTTCCGCCCCTTATCATAGAAGACACACGTGTTTGATCGACCGAAGCACGTGACATCGCGATCAAATAGCCAAGGGCGACCCAGCAAGACGTGGGCGACATCCATAGGGATGACGTCGCACCAAACTCGGTCCTCAAACGATGCGAGGGTGATCGGGACAAGACATCGCTGGGTAACCTGGATAGCTGTCTTGTCGACCCAGATGACACGATAAGGGTGGGGGTGAGGCTCCGCCTTCACCTGCATGCGGTCTAGACCCTTCTGGGCCACGATATTCACACAGCTCCCACTATCGATAGCTAATTTGCAGGGTCCGCCTGCACTCGGGAAATATGTGTAGAAAATGGTAGTGCGGCGCCAATCCTCATCGGCACGTGGGGTATGCAGGAAACGCCTGACTACGCCTACCTCTAACGAACGCTCAGCGTCGCTCTCCCAGCCCTCCTCAACGGTGGCAGTGACCTCCTCAGTAATCTCCACATCTCCCTCTAAAGCGGTCTCCTCATCCTCAATCAACAGACTACGTGTGGGGCAGTGGGCCGCTACGTGTCCTCTGCCCCCGCACCTAAAACACTGAATACCCCCAGGCCTCTGGCCCTCGGTAGCGGCAGCCTTCCCCTTCAAGTCAGGAGTGACTCGGGGGGTGGGGTGGCTGCAACAGTCTGGGCTGGAGCGGGCTTCCTAAATGTCGACGAATCTGTCCGGGAAGGAAACTGCTTCGTGCTAGGGGCACGAAGGTACTGCTCATACTATAGAGCGAGCTGGAATATCTGATCTACAGTCTCCAAGCGGTGGGGAATCAGCTCTCTCCGGAGATCCGAACGGAGGCCAGCCTTGAATCGAGAGGCAGTGACAACAGGCTCCTCCGAAATATCGCTCCTAACAACTAGCTCGTCGAATCGAGCCATATACTCAGCTACGGAAAGCGTCTCCTGACGTAAGCTCTGCAGCTGATCAAGTAGCTGGTCACGGTAGGAAGCAGGGAGGTATTTATCCTTAAGCCTCTCCTTCATATCATCCCATCTGGTGATGGGGTAGTAACCGTCACGATCTAAGGCCCACTCAACACTAATCCAATACACCTTAGCCTGTCCGACTAACTTCATCTTGGCAAACCGGACACAACGATCGTCACTCATATCGTACCAATCAAAATAGTGATCCATGTCTAGGAGCCAGTCACTAAAGGCCTTCGGATCCGGGCGACCATCGAATGTCGGGGCATCGAGGCGAATCCTACGGGTGATGTCAAGGGCGCGATCACCTCTCCGCGGGTCAGGATAATCATCAGGATCGTCGTCACGGTCATAATCGTGCCGAGCGGGTGGGGGTCCCCGCTCACGTCGACCCGGTGGGTAATACTCGTCTCGACGCTGGTCATGACGACCGTGTGGAGGGACACGGTCCCTGGGGCCAGGCTGACGTGGCATGCAGTAATCTTCCCGCGGGGGCGGGGGTCGGCCACGTGCTGGCTCAGGATTCCGCCTTGCTGGCGGAGTGGGGGCTCTCACAGGAATCTCACGACGGTAGCGGTCTGCCGGCGGTGGATCATCTTTGACCCGCTGACCGCGGCGGGGAGAGTAGGCTGGGTCATCCGCGACCTCATCGTCATGTAGGGAGGGAGTATCCCTAACGTTCTCTAGCCTATCTAGGCGACGGTTCACCGCAGCGATATCATGTCGCACGGTCTCAAACTGGGTGCCTAAAGCATCGAAACGGTCTAACATCAGACGCTCAAAATCCGTGGTGGCAGCGCTCGAATTCGAGCCTGCCGCTCGATCGTTGGTGATCTATGGATCTACCATGCTTCTAAATGACCTACCACTACGGAGCATGCAAAACAGCCCGACCTGGGCTCTGATACCAACTGATGTAGGGTAGGCTGTGTAGTGGGCGCTTAGAATGCAAACTAGTGACGTGAGGGGATCGACTCAACCTAACCGATGACTATATGCGAGACACCATTGAACGGGCGAATTAATCAACGTAAGCAACAAAACACTACAATAAAATATTGCATTCAATCCAAGCAAGATAAACAATTTTCTTTCGGCAATTAGGCAATAGCTTTCCTCCGCACGGAGGGCTAGAATAAGCGCGTGGCGAATTGGGCACCCTGCAAGGCAAGAGGTTCACAGGCAAATACAACGTGCAAAAATTCCTTAGAACAAAAGTACCACAGTGTGCACAATATATTATACCCAACAAAATAGATCGTCACAAATAACACGTACAAAATCTGAAATAAATCTAAGGGCAGCCGCAATCCAACACGGATCTGAAATTATGGAGATGGTATGGGACTTCCGGGTGGTGAAACGACTAGATCGGGTAGGGAGCGGTGGATCCACGGAAGGGGAGGGGTGGAGTTGTGTGTACGGCTGCGGGAGTGGCTGTTTTGAGAGCGTGGAGCGGGATTTGGACAGATCTGGACAGATCTGAAGGGGTGGGGGTTGAGCAGGGCTGGCGGAGGGCTGGATTGGGGAAGAGGTGGCCGGCTGTAGGGGGAAATGGGGGACTGGGCCGGATCTGGCCAGAACCGCCAGATCTGGATAAACAGTCCCAGATCTGGGCCGATCTGGCCTCTACGACGGAGCTGGAAGGCGGGGCAGGCTGGGGTGTTGGCGGCGGCGCTGGGGATGAGGGAGGGTGGCGGCGTGCGGCGGTATAGGGGGAAACTGGGCGGTAGGGCAGCGGGAAAGGGGCTGGCGGCTGGTTGTAGCTGGGCGCAGGTCTAGGTCTGGAAAAGCTGGGGCGGCAGAGGGCTGATATGGAGGAGGGGCTGGCGGATGGCAGCAGGGAGGGGTGGAGGAGGAAGGGAAGATACTTACCCAATGGAGTCGGCACCACGGGCTCCACGGCGTCGGCACAGCGGAAGGATCACCGGAAGCAAGGAAGAAGATCTCTCCAAACTTCAGCAATGAGCATTCCAGCAACCCTAAGATTCCTATTTATAAGAAAGCAACAATAGAGCACCCGGAATCGACGGCTATGATTGGCCGGCGGTTCCGTTCCCATAACTATATAAAATAATAACCGAAATACATAAAGCTATATATGAAAATGACTCTAAACGACGAGCCGGACGCATCCATGGTAACGGATCGCCGGTTCGATCAAGTCCGTCGGCGCGAATATACGAAGGTGGGGTCCTCCTTGCGCCGAGTTGCGCTCGATGGTCCCCCATCAGTTTTTCTATCAAATATATTGTAAACATAAATGTCACTTATATTGTAGTAATATTATACATTTTCATTCAAGTTCTAAAAATGTTAAACTATATGGATTTCTAGATTTCGGCATACACTTGAATTCTAGGTATTTTAAGACTGTTCTTATTCATATTCTAGGTTAAGTAGCTTCTTATGTGCAATCTAACGATCTGAGTCTCTACTAACGAACGCAAGTGTTCTTGTGTCTCACGGACACATACTCACATCTACTAATATTCTAAAAGGGGTGTCATCTCCCCAAACTTGAGGTTCATACGGTCTGCTACGTCCTATGAGTAAGATAATGCACCTCTATCTATCACGAGAGAAAGTCTCGATCGTGCCTCATAATCATTTTTCATTAGATGTTGGATTGTTTACTTATTTATCTGAATACCTAGACCGTGTCTCTTATTAGTTAACCACCTTATTTACATACTCATGTGGTTTAATATTTTTCTCGCATGTCTAAAGAATTGGGTGATTTTATATTCTGCATATTCTCACAAAATTCGTGGGGGTCTAATTGAAAAAATGTGCATTACCTATGCTTACACAGTTCTACTCATATTAATTGGATGTTTGTTGGGTCTATAGTTTCTTATCTTCAACTATTATTACATCTTGACTCATACGATTTCCCACTATTGCATGCATCCATTAATTATACGCGAACATTTTATGCAATATACCAAGTGATGTCTAGCCAAAGAATTAGAATTTCTTACAGACGCTCGTAGACGCGGTGCGGTGGCATGGTTCCTTCTAGATTATTTTATAAATCACGTAATCTTCTCCGATATACCCCAACTCGAACCCTAAATCTGTCGGAAACATAAACCCTAATTAATTTATTATCAATTTTCTAAAGTTTCGATTGTAACACTAAACATTTCAAGTGGAACTAAGAGTGGACAAGAGCGATTCAAAGAAGGAAATGCTAGGGATTTTACCTCTTTTCCACAATGGCTACCACAAAGATTGGCGGATCGACAAGGAAACAGAAATCAGGATCTACTATTCCTAAAATCAGGGAAATCACGATGGAAACTGAAATCCACAAATTAAACAAAGGCTGTCTAGAAGTTCTGAAAAATACTAATATAAGGATAAAAATTTAAATTTTTGCCAAAGGAGATCGACGATACCTGAGTAGGGTTGCTAGACAAAGTTGATTTGTCCAGAAAAGTCGGCCCGAACTAAGGCTGTCGAGGCAAGAGGAAAACCTCAATTTCTGGCTCAGGGAGGAGAGAACATCATCACCTAACTTCTGAAATTAAGGATGAGGAAGAAGGAAGCGTAGAATTCCAATGGAGGGAAGGCTCAGTCGATTACCTGCAAGGGATCAAGATGATTTCTGCCTGGGATGGCTTCCTGAGAGTCGAAACCGCCGAAGAGGGTGTTAACTAGTCTCCTCGAATGCATATGAGGCGTTGACTAGGGTTTCTAGAGAGGATTCACGCGCCTGCCACCGTCGACGAGTGTGGGAGAGGATGCGCCGTCGGTCGTTGGAACGGAAAGAGTGGGGAAGCCCTAGCTTTTTTCTCGTCCGGGTCGTGAGGGAGAAGTGAGCGTCGGTTTGTTTCCGACGTGAAGAGGGGGAGAAATTAAATCATGGCTTGTTTAGGTTTTACCGTGACTCACGACTTAAAGAGGGGAATTCCTTCCTAATTACCAGTTTGCCATTGCACTACTAATACACTAATGTTATGATTTTAAAGTTCCCGCGAGCCCCTAAATTGTGCCGAAAAGTATCCAATAACCTCTGTTAAAAATTTGTTGATTAATGCGCAACAATTAACCATAATAAAATTGTACCTCGACACAATGCTGGCTCGGTCAATTTCACTCGTGATCGGGCCCTGAAATTAAAAGAACGCGACGTACATTTTTTATGTTACACACACACACATAAAAGAATGAAGAATAGTACTATGATATAACATATATTCAACTCTACCCCTCAAGTCCGAAAAGATATTGATAATTACTAAATTGGATGTCATCGGTAAACATATCACAACTCAGTACTTCAGTGAAAACATTTTCCAATTGCTTCTTGGAGTGAACAAAAAGAGTGCATGTGTTTCCTTTATCCAAATAATTGACAAAGTATTTACCCATTTCTACATGCTTGGTTCTATCACAATAAATTGGATTGGGGACAATACTGATGACAACTTTATTGCCACAATAAAGGATAATAATGTTGTCTTCAAGGCGCCCAAGGCCATGGAGGATAAATCTTAGCCATAAGCCTTCACAAAAGTCTTGTTACATAGCCTTATATTCAGCTCTGCACTTAATCTGGCCACAATATTATGTTTCCTGCCCCTCCATGTCATTAGGTTGTCACCAACATTGGTGCATTAGCAATAGGTGGACTTCCTATCATATTGACTTCCAGCCAATCAACATCAATGAAAATTTCCATTTTCAAGTGATAGTTCCTTGAGAAAAGAATTCCACGTCTGTGACCTTTTGAGATACCATAAGACCTGATATGCTACTTCCTGATGTTGAATCCTAGGTATGCGTGCTCAACATTCCTACCACATGATGTTTAGGACGGATATAGGATAAATGGATAAGTCTGCCAACAAGTCACTAGTAGCTCTAGATATCGACTCTATCTCCATATTTGCCTTCATTAATCTTATGATTTACTTTAATAGGATTAAGTGCATACTTCTGTTGAGATATAAAAATTCTTTGATTGGATTTTGCAGCAATAATTCCCAAGAAATATTTCAATTTTCCTAGATCCTTAACCCCAAACTCCTTGCACAAGCGAACTTTCTGCCCGAGGATCTCCTCTATCCCTTTTGATAACGATATCATCCACATATTTAATGAGAACTGATACTTTTTTATTTTACCTTTTGATGAGTATGATCAAAGTGCTCTTGTTTATATCCAAATGAAGTGTTTTTATAGGGCATACACTTCCTGTTGGCCCTTTTTGAATGAAGTCAGTAAGGAATCTCATGTATACCTCTTCTTCTAAATATTCGTGAAATAATAATTTTCACATTTAGTTGTCGTAACCTAGACACGCTGTATAGGATAGCACCACTCCAATGGAATCCAATTTTGTAATCGTTGCAAAAATTTCCTGATAATCCACCTCTTGGGTTTGATAGTAGCCAACAATCTTCCCTGTACTGTTCGACAACTTCACTTTGATTCTACATCTTTAAGAAAATTCACTTTGATCCAACTACTTTTTTTCCATGAGGAAGGTGAGATATTCCCAACATCTGATTTTTTTTAAAGCCAACATTTCCTTTTCCAGAGACCTTTTTTTTTTCATTCGGGCATATCAATTACATCTTGTCAATGTTTAGAAACAACTATCGAGGATAGAGAGGAGCCAAACAGTTAATATTCATGAGTACGACCATGATATGAAATTCGTATGAATGCACGTCTTTTGACGACCTTCAACATGATGACAGAAGATTACTAGTTTATCTTTTATTGTATTTTAATTGATAGGTTGCCTTATGTAATTCTTCTCCTTAGTGACATTTTAGTGATTTTAGGTGTCTTTCTTTCGAATATACAAGGGAATGCAATTTGACTCTTAGGTTATCTGGGAATCTTCTAGTTTTCTAATGTTTTGGAGAGGGTCTTTTTTGAAGGGAACCTACCCTCAAGAGTTTAGTGAGAGCCAATATTTCGAATTTTGTATCACATTATTATATTTTAGTGCAATTATCTTTCATGTTTGTATCAATTTGTCCGATCTTGCTGTTTCTGCCTGCTACTTTCTTGATCCTCGGGATCCGATACCTTCCTCAACGACCCGCCCTAGCTAGTCAACATTAATGGATGCCCATTTCTATTGGATCGATGCTACGCTCTCCGACATTCGCCATGAAACACAGTCCATGGCCGACCTTTCTCCCCTTTGATGCCTTTTGTCGGCAGCACACCACCACCAATTCCTTCAACCATTGCACTGACCTCAATTTCTAGACCTAGCAACAACCACAATGGTGCAATCCACCAACATGCTTAACGAGCCTGCTTATTTTCCCCTCTTCTTGCAAGCTCCAAATCAACTTTGCTTCGCGAGATCAGGGCCGCACTCTGTTCCTCATAAATCAATTTCCCGCCCCTGCACTTCCGTCCCCACGACTGACGCCAAGACGTCTTCTTTGTCCACCTTCGCAACCCATGCCACCATCAACAATCATCTCCCTTCCTAAGATCGGAAGCCACCGATGGGCACCTTCTCTCTTATGCTCGCCCCAATCTGACGACATATGCCTCGTCCCAACGAAGCTTTTCATTTCCCTTTCCCCATTTCAGATCAACCCCAATGATTGACGCCTCTAATCAGATGTCAACCATTGTCCTTCCCCATTCCCAAATTACAATGACCTCAAATGCGACTTCTTGTTCCAACATGAGACTTCTCTCCATGTAGTTGATCTTTTTTTCCCTACCATCAGTCTCACCAACATCAACCCTAGTTTAACTCCCCCTTTTGACTCATCGCTATACTTTCCTCCTCTCCAAAACAAGCTACATACAACAATTTGCGCTTCAGCGAATCTCTGTCCATCGCTTCCTGCAATCCTCACCCTGCACCATTACTTCCCAATCTTAAAACTGAAATTCTACCCTCTGAGCTTTCCACAAACCAGAACACCAAATAACACCTACTGCAAAAAAACACACACTGCTCAACACCCAATTTCCACGTAGACTCCCCATCATCAAACCTATCGAGCCCTAACTAATTAGCTTCAATACAAACAGTTTAAACCTCCATTCCTAATGGAGATCCGCGGTCGACACGAGTCTATTCCCGCAGAAGGCAGTGAAACGCTTCCCATTTGGGCGATCCGAGTCCGCGGTTGCACCCGGATGGTCGTTTGCGAGTCTTTTGATGTATTATTTTTCTTTTTTTTTAGTTATATTCGTCGTCCAATCGGCCGGAACGTTGTGAGCATCCGATTGGGATACCCTATCTCAACATTGAATATATATATACATGCAGGTACGATGGGGAATGGGATCGATGGTTTTGGATTCAATTTGAAACTGCCGGTCTTCCTCTTGGTGCGACGCCAAACGGCCCATCTTTGGTGCGACTCCAGGTATCCTCTTCCCTGTAGCCCCCTATTTCCCGTCAATCCCCTCATCACTACTCCCTATCGCTGTCGCTGATCCCCTCCACTGTCCTCCCCCCTTCTCCTCCTTCCCGCCTCCTCCACCGTCTACACCCATTTCCTCCTACCTTCCCCAAAGCCTCCTCTACTCCACTTAACCGCCGCCTAACTCACCTCCCCTTCCTAGATCTGAAACCCGCCCTGCCCAGAAACTCTTACAGCTAAATAACCCCAAAACCCCACTTGAACCTGCTCTCCCGCCCTCCCACCAAATCCCAACAACACCCCCATCCACCCCTCAGCCCTCCCACACCCATAATCAACCCCTACCCAGTCTCTACCCTCTTCCGGAGTCCTCCCTTGCCACTGCCCAACAGTCTGCAGTCCCGAACGGAGCTTCCTCCCATTGGATCGTCATCATACTCCACCCTACTGTTGTCTGCATGCGTAAGTTGTAGTTGTTATTTCCTAACGTTATGTACTTGACACTATATTTCAGTGGATGTTTGTTTTATTTGCTATGAGTATTGGATGTTGTGTGACTTGCTGGGTTTATTCTGCGCACGCTTAAAAATATTAGCTCCTCAGTCGTTTGTTGAATGAAACTTGCTTTACCCTAATTAATATTTGTGAATGCTTGTGCCTCCGCATTTTTATATATTATTAATTACTGTTGCAAATTTAAGCGGACCATCACTTGCATTGACACCACATCATGCCGCATGTAGGGCTGCATTTAGGGTTTCCACCCTTGGTCGACTTACCCCTGCATCAAATTAGTATCAGAGCCCAAGGTTTGGGACACATGTATATACGTAGTGGTAGGTCATATAGAGTCTATAGGTTCATCTATGACTAGTTATCATCGTCATTCCTCTCCTTTATTCGGGGATCCCGAGTCTACCTATACCCGATCCCATAGAGCCCCTTTAGAGAAATATGTATGTTATTATGATGATTATTATCGCTCGCAACACACCACTTCCATAAATCGAGTCGACCCCTCATCGCGATTCCACAGTGCTAGAGATGATTATTATGATGATTATCGTCGTCCCCATCCCCATGCACGAGCAGATCGTGCCGACCCTCCGACATGACTCGATTATTTTAGGGATGACTATTACGAGGATCGTCATTTTGAGAGAGACCTTAAATGTTGGTTTCGTGTTGTTGCCCCGACTTTTGACTGTTCATCGAGTCTCGAGTCTTTCAGTTATTGTCTTGTGGATATGAAATATTATCTTTGATTATTTCAAATTATTTGGCGAGCGTCGCATAAAACTTGCGAAACTTAGGCTTCTAGATCAGGCGAGAGCATATTGGTCTAGCATTGAGAGGACCCGTGAGCGAGATCGTTTTCATCGCATCACTAGTTGGGTGGAGATGAAGCGGAGGTTGTGTTAGAGGTATTTGTCTGCGTCGTATCAGAGCTTCTTGCTCGATCAGTTATTTACCCTTCGACAATGATCTCTATCCGTCTCTGAGTACAAAGATCGTTTTGATGAGCTAGTAGTGAGAAGTGACATCTGAGAGGAGCCGCTATGACCACTTTCCGATTTTGGTCTGGACTTCGATCTGACATGCATACTGAGTTGGCTTATCACCGCTCGGAGTCCCTTGAGCAGACATATTAGCTCGACTTCATCATGAATAGTCCTTGAGATCCGCTAGTGTTAGCCGGGTGGATTCACACCTTGACCATTCCAGTATGAGTCCCTCCCATTCTGTGGTTCCCAGTTTGACTACTCTTGCCCAGTCAGACACGATAGAATTGTTACCTGAGTCTGATCTCTCTCACTCCAGTGAGGTACTTAGTCCGACGAGTGATCTATCCTTTGATTCTGATTCATTTTCTGTGATCTCGACTGAGAGTGAGTCTGAGCGACCTATTGATCCTATTTTGATGTGTCCCTCACCTACCCCCCTCCTTCCACCCTGCCCGGGGTTAGTTAATGCCCCTACCATAGGCCCATTTATTGACACCTTACCTATGGACCCATTCTTGAGAGTAGGCCTTTTCACTCTTCCCTCGTCGTCCCAAGTTTCATCATGGTCGTGATCCGAGAACTTAGGGTTGCCCTCATAGTGACTACCTCACTCATTTATGGGGATACTACTCCGTACGATAGGACTTATCTGGATGAACATGATCCTAGTGAGGGATTCATTGACGAGCCTCCTCCTGATGAGCCGCCACATCCTGGTGAGGATGAGATTCATGTGAGCCACTCATTTATGAGTATCGAGTTATTGACATCTCTTCCATTATCGTCCCTGATTTTACCCCAGAGAATGAATCTTGAGTGTAGCATCATGTAGAGCTTTCCTTAAGTACAGTTAAGCATACCCCCGATATTTCGAGAACCTACCTTATGACCCATCACACTCTTGATGAGTTTTGGTACACAGCCTGCTGATCCACCAGATGGGTTCTTTCTTTTTAGGGACAATCACCACACTCTTGAGTCACATCTTAGCGTCATTGTATCTAGTATCCACTCTGGTGATCATCACATCCACGATGAATTTTCATTCATACCTCCTGGTGTGCCTCCTGATGCGTCACGTTTCCCGAGACATATTTGACACTTTATGAGCTCGTATTTGAGTGTTGATGTCTCACACAGTCATTTGGGCACTCATCGCGCACTCGATGAGTTTTTCTGCTCTCCACCGAAAGAGCCTTCTGATAAGCCTCCCCATGTTAGAGATATTCAAGTCATCGTCAAGCTTTCCCCTAGGAAGTGTGTCGAGTATGTCGTGTTTCATTTGCATCATTCACATTGTTTGCATAAGTCTGCTGAGTCGTTTGTTTATCATTTACATGTGTTACATGAGTCAGTCCGTAAGAAAATTACATCTAGTAATGATTATTATAAAGATCGAGCAGATCAACACAGGAGGGAGCAAATCTTTGAGGCTGGAGAGCAAGTGATGGTGCACATACGATCTGAGACGGTCCCGCAGGGACCAACAAAGAAATTAAGCGCTTGCCGAATGGGCCCCTATACAGTCATGTGGCCGATCGTTACAAATGCTTATGAAATTAACATCCCTCAAAGTATGGGGCATTAGCCGAGTATTCAACGTAGAGGATCCAACTCCTTACTACGAGGAGCGCGTGTATGTGGACCCTTTCTCCGCACCCATACCTGAGCCACAACCTCCTTTGGTCCCTACCATTCCATCCATGTCTCCACCTGAGGAGTCACGCCATGACGGTCATCTTGAACCATCGACGATTCCACTGGTCCAGCAGTCAGACAGAGATACATTTCAGTCAGAGACACTTATTCCCACCAGAGACATACTTTAGATCATTGGTCACGACTTCACCGCGGCAGGCAAGCGAGATATTTTGCGATATCTTGTCGTTGGTGCAACCGCCCGCTTTATAATGGCATGTGGATTTCTTCAGAGGAGCTCGAGAGACTCGCCCCGAGGCTACGCTGAGAGTATGACCGTCTTCACTCATTGGAGATGAGTGCTTTCAATCCGGGGGAGCTGATGGAGATCCGCAGCCGACACAATATATTCCCGCAGGAGGCGGTGAACCGCACCCGTTCAGGTGATCCGAGTCCGCGGTTGCGCCCGGACGGTCGTTTGCGAGTCTTTTGATGTATTGTTTTTTTTAGTTATATTCGTCGTCCGATCGGCTGTAGTGTTGTGAGACATCCGATTGCCATACCCTATCTCAGCTTTGAGTATATATACATGCAGGTAACGGTGGGGAATGGGATCGATGGTTTTGGGTTCAATTTGAAACCCCCGGTCTCCCTCTTGGTGCGACACCAAGTGGCCCCTCTCTGGTGCGACTCCCGGTATCACCTTCCCCGCATCCCCCCTATTTCCCGTCGATCCCCTCATCCCTACTCCCAATCGCTGCGACCGATCTCATCCATTGCCCTAGACGCCGCCCAGATCCCGTGAGTCCCCCTTCTCGTCCTTCCCGCCTCCTCCACCGTCTACAACCATTTCCCCCTACCTTCCCCAAAGCCACCTCTACTCCTCTTAACCGCCGCTGAACTCACCTCCCCTTCCCAGATCTGGAACCCGCCCTACCCAGAAACTCCTCCTACAACTAAATTATCCCCAAACCCCACTCGAAACCGCCCTCCCACCCTCCTACCAAAGGTCAACAACACCCCCAACCTCCCCTCAGTCCTCCTACAGCCATAATCGACCCCCACCCAGCCTCTACCCTCTTCCCGAGTCCTCCCTTGCCACTGCCTAGCAGTCTGCAATCCCGGACAGATCTTCCTCCCATTGGATCGTCATCATACTCCACCCCACCGCCGCCTGCATGCGTAAGTTGTAGTTTGTTGTTATTTCTTAACGTTATGTACTTGGCATTATATTTCAGTGGATGTTTGTTTTATTTTCTACGAGTATTGGACGTTGTGTAACTTGCAGAGTTTATTCCGCGCACGCTTAAAAATATTAGCGCCTCAGTCGTTTGTTGAATGAAACTTTCTTTACCCCAATTAATATTTGTGAATGTTTGTGCCTCTGCATTTTTTATATATTATTAATTGCTGTTGCAAGTTTTAAGCGGACCACGACTTGCATTGGCACCACATCATATCGCATGTAGGGTTTCAACCCCTAGCGATCTACCCATGCATCAATTCCCACATTAAAATATGCACCACCTACCACTGTTCATGCCTCCTCACTTAATACCCACTATGCTCACTTTGACCCACATACATCCACATTCCACCATTATACCCAATAACACCCATATCCAGTATCACAGGCACTCCCAAGACCATCCTCTTCAGTAATGGCGCCTGCATTGCACCCCAATATCATCCGCGTCTCCTCGTCTAGATTCTCTATGCAATCAAAATTATTAAAGACCCAGATAAATGTAATTGGACATCATCAAGTGCACAAGGGCCCTCGCCGTACACGTTTTGTCATTTCACTTCAATTACTCTGTAGTATGGTGTGTCACACAATTTATAGGAGCTCGCCCTTGGGAACATGATCAATTTTCAGGAGGGATGCATTGCTACGAATGCATTCCTTGGACTGCTATATTGATATTTTAGTAATTTTAGGTGATAGTTTTCTTTCTCTATGTAATGGAATCCAGGTGGAGTTCTATGTTACCTTGAAGTCTTGTAGTTTTCTCTCATTTTGAAGAAGAGATCTTTGGAGGAAGCAACCCTCAAGAATTTTGTAAGAGTTTGTCTCTTGAGTTTGTACCTTGTTATTATATTTTACTGTAATTTTAGTTTATGTTTGTACCAGAAACATGGTTGGAGATAGGATGGTTGGTGCAATCCTGCTTACCTTTAACAAGTTTGCCAACAACATGGTATAAGGAACCATTAGCGGCAATGACTTTGTCACAACCAGATAAATGAGCATAGAAGATAAAACCTGACTATAACATAGCCATATGATTCATAGCTCAGAGTATACGATCCATTTATAGTAATAATTGGAACCAGTTTTTGCACTTTCTATATCCGAGGAGACAAACTTAGCAAAGGAGACAACTTTGAGGAGTCAGTTTTAGAGCGCAAGAGATGTCGAAGTGCTTCAAACTCATTGGCAGACAGGAAGCCAGAGAGAACATAGTCCTCATGGAACTTAATAGCATATGCAACAATCTAAGAGCGCGCACTTGAGTATCTTCTACCACCACGACTATTGCCACGTCCACGACCAACAATGCATATGCTAGACGGGCAAGAGGGGGGGGGGGGGGGGGGGGGGGGGGTATGAGCGGCAGCAAGATTCACAAGTGTGACTTTTCTTCTAACAATGGTCACAAGAGCACTAGGAGATGGAGGGCGACCCGACGTAATCCAGCAAGAGCAGAGTCGTGAATCACTGTGGTAGAACTCAGTGATTTGCGGTGACTCTCATCTCCCAAGATCATACTGAATGCCACTATACTAATAATTGGAACCAGTTTTTGCACTTTCTATATCCGAGGAGACAAACTTAGCAGAGGAGACAACTTTGAGGAATCAGTTTTAGAGCGCAAGAGATGTCAAAGTGCTTCAAACTCATTAGCAGACAGGAAGCCAGAGAGAACATAGTCCTCATGGAACTTAATAGCATATGCAACAATCTAAGAGCTTGCACTTGGGTATCTTCTACCACCACGACTATTGCCACGTCCACGACCAACAATGCATATGCTAGATGGGCAAGAGGGGGGTATGAGCGGTAGCAAGATTCACGAGCGTGACTTTTCTTCTAACAATGGTCACAAGAGCACTAGGAGAAGGAGGGCGACCCGACGTAATCCAGCAAGAGCAGAGCCGTGAATCACTGTGGTAGAACTCAGTGATTTGCGGTGACTCTCATCTCCCAAGATCATACTGAATGCCACTATGAGTGAATGGAGGAGTCTAGTGTAAGATGGGTTCACATAATATTGAACTCTATGTTTAACCCCATAAGGAAGTTATCCACCCTGAAATAATCTTCCTTTTTCTTCAGTTTGATGACATATGCATTACATTTTGAGTTGAAATCCTCAAAGTAATTCTGTTACTGATAAATTCTTAAAATTTTCAAACCCAAAGAGGTAAAGAGATGATGAAGGAGGCCTTTGGTCTGAAGAACACGACGGACGGAGTGCACCCACTCAACAAAGTTCTTCTTCCCACTAAGAGAGATAATGGTAATCCAAAACTCATCTCGAACTTCAGGAAGAAGAGTTACAACACAGGCCAGAAGAGACGGGGCATCATTCAAGTCCATTGATCGGGAAGGAATGAGGAGAGTCCACGAAGGCAAGAGAGAAGAAAAGGGAGGCTAGGCAAGCACATGCAAGAGGCCGCAAAAGGAAGGAGGAGCTGTCTTGGCACGAACGCAATGACGGGAAGAAAGACACGATGATCTCAACAAGTGATCGCGAACAACCAAGCAGTAGACGGAAGAAACAAGTGATCAAGCGATCAAGCAGGAGCAAACCGGAAACTGCGGATACCAGGCAATCAGACGATCAGTCAGGCCGGTGAGGCGCGAGCTGGCAAGCGGATGAAAGGGCTGTCACGCGAGCAGACTTGGGCGAGAGAGACTGTGCGCGATTAGGCGAGCTGGATACTACGACCAACGGGAGGTCAACGATCGCAAGATATGCCGAGCTTCTGCAGACATGGTCTCGACGAACACAATTTGACGATGTTGTGAACAGGTGTTGCAGTCAAAGAAGTTTGACAAGCGCAGAAAGAACACAAACCGTGCGAGCAGAAGAAGCGTTGACGACTAGAGCGGACAGAGCATGAGAGGCCACGGGAGACGCCAATCAGGTGGGTGTCAGGCAGGCAGTGAAGGAACGCTATAAAAACAACGGGATGGGGGGGGGGACAAAGAGAGGGGGGCTGAGACGCAGAGATGCGGTCTCTAGCCTAGAGGTCGTCGATCCGTCTACGCAGGCAGGGAGGAAGTCAGTGGTAGCAAGCCGAAATAAATATTTTAGGATGGATTTATCTCTGATACCATGTAGAGAAATACGAAAATGAGAAAAACACAATAAATTCTTTATTAATTTCTCACTTAACGTGTGTATGGATACAAGTTTTTGTACATTTATATAGCAAGAGAGAGATACACCGCACTTTCATTCTAAGGTGTGAGACTAAATCTTAAGGAGGGAAATGGGCTCTTGCTAGGCTTTATAGTGGGCTTTTGTATGGATTTATTTAACAAATATATATATATGATTTAAACATATATTGCTAACACAATATAAAATAAAATAGCGGACGTTATGTTTAAAAAATCGCGCCAGTCGATATATATAAAAATCGGATATGTCGTCCTATATTTTATAAAAGAACATAATTAATGTTTCAGAAAAAAAATATCGTTTTGCCCTAAAAAATAACATATCGGCAGACAGGTTGATCAGGTCGGAGGACATTTAAAACAGTGCTAGTGATGCTTATCTTTACCCAAATATACAGATTTTGATGTAACTATAAGAGTATGATGCATTAAGTTGAACCTAGTTGTATATATGCCGCATAATCTGATTTCAGTAATTTTTGGATTCGCCTAGTAGAACCCCTCCCCCAAATATACAGATTTCAGTAAATTGTGGGTTGCATTTTCTAGGAGGCTTTTTTTTTGCAGAAGCATGTTTATTTTAATATTATCACCTAATTCAAAATTTTAGACTTTCACCAATTTCCTTGCGAAGTCGTATTGCAATTAGATCTACTTCTAGCATGTCTTTTTTCATTAATTGATAAATGCAGCTTAAGAAATAAGTGCAATATTTTTTTTAATTTAATAGAAAGTATTACAACTAGTTCCTCATGCTCCCCTAACCTTGCTATGCTGCACCAAATTGCTCTACCAATCAAACCCTAAATCAATTTTTGGTCATGTAAATTCAGTACTTTTTTGCCTTCATATAACAGCATATTTTTGTAACTCTAATTGCAACCCACAATTTTACTTTCCAAATCCTATCAGGATACTTACCAATTACAATAGTATTCTTCATCTTAGTTTGTGCATTATACCATTCATTGATATCTACGTAGAAATAAAGGCGAAATTTTTTGGCTGAATTTTAAGTTCGAATTGATCACAGTTTATGTGCAAGTCTAGGAAGAATGCTACTTACCAATTACAATAGTATTCTTCATCTTAGTTTGTGCTGTATACCATTCATTGATATCTACGTGGAAACGAAGATGAATTTTTTGGCTGAATTCTAACTTCAAATTGATCACAGATCTCACGCCAGTCTAGGAAGAATGTCTGCTTCATCATGTTTGTGGATGAAATTACATTGCAGACATTACTGTCAGAAGGCCAAAAGATGGACAGCACGGGTTTCTTCGGTTTGTGGAAGATTGTGGTTGTTGGAAACTTGCCTTACCTCGATATGAGGAGAGTTGGGAAAATTCCAAAGTTTTTGACCCATAGACTTTTCCCCTCTGCAAGGTGCGAAAGAACTTATTCTAAAGATGCATTAGCTAGTTCAGTTTAATCCCGACTTTACTTTTTCTCTGTTATTAAAATAGCTTGCAATTTAGAAACTTATAATAATAATCCTTTTATGCCCCTTCCGATTTGGTTACTCTTTTTATGTTTTGCAGAGAATATAGTTTTGGATCGAGAAATCCATGTAGCTTTGTGCACTTAATATAGATCATGGCCCCCTCCACATACAACCAATTGGTTTTAGGTTGGATGCATATGTTTTGACTTGTATCAGGGTTGACTAGACTCAATGACTCAATTTGACGCCACCTAATTAAAAATAGAAATCCAAGTGTTAGAAGTCAATGATCCAGCACGTGAGAACATGTTTTGACTTGGTATCGTGGCAAATTAGACCCAATGACCCATTCTCAAGCCACCTAATTAAACATTGAAGTCCGCGTGTTAGAAGTCAATGACCCAACAATATATTCTCACTCCAAGAAACTCATGCATTCTTGTGCACTTAATATAGATCGTCGACGCCTCCAACTACGAACAATTGGTTTTTAGAGTGGATTCATGGGTTCTAATTTGTGCAATAAAGCCCTTTGCATAGTTTTATCATTCTATGCTATCTAAGTTTTAATTCTAACTTCTAAGAACCTCTTTCCTAATCTCAGGTATTCAATCTGGCTCGATAGCAAACTACGGCTACAGCATGACCCGTACCTCATTTTAGAATATTTCCTTTGGCGAAGAGGTCATGAATACGCCATCTCCAACCATTATGACAGACACTGTGTTTGGGAGGAGGTTGCCCAGAACAAGAAGCTGAACAAGTACAACCACACTGTTATCGATCAGCAATTCGCATTCTATCAATCGGACGGCCTGAAACGATTCGACCCATCAGATCCCAATAAATTGCTTCCTAGCTGTATGAGACTTTTATTTAAATTTCTTCACTCATCTCATAATTAATAACTAACTCTCCTCATCCCTCTCCATTAATTGTGGACAGATGTACCAGAGGGATCCTTCATTGTGAGAGCGCATACGCCAATGTCAAACTTATTCTCGTGTCTCTGGTTCAACGAGGTGGATCACTGGACTCCTCGGGATCAGCTCAGCTTTGCGTACACTTATTTCAAGCTTAGAAGAACAAATCCCGACAAAAATTTCCACTTAAACATGTTCAAGGTTTGCAATCAGTGTTGGATTGTTCTATTTTGATTCAAAAATTATTTAAAGTTCGTCCACTAATCAGTCACCAAATGCTTATTTCCGCAGGATTGCGAGAGGCGTTCAATAGCGAAACTTTTCCGCCACAGAGCTGAAGATAAACGGAATATCTCTGCGCAGTGACAATTGTCGAAAGAGAAGAATGTCTTGTTCCATAGCTGCTTCGACTCGGAGTGAAGCCTCGCTCTTCTCCATCGACACGAGGTCATTTCAGTCTTTCGTGGTAGAGTTTTCTTACATTAGTATTCCATGCTGTAGGTATAAACTCCATATTTTCCGGCGCTCTTTTATTGATTGATTTTTGCCTCTATTATATTCATGTTAGGGTTATGTTTCAAATTTGGATGCAACATTTGTACAACTTGTCAAATATAATCCCACCGATTTGATCATGTTATTATTATTTAATAATTTGTTCTTTGGTTTACGGAGCCCTTTTTTCCGTCGCATTTCGATTTCATTCATTGCATCATTTTAGGTAATTCATTTTTCTATGTGCACAAGTGTATATGTATCCCAACCATTTTGATTAGGTCTCCTGCTTGTTTCATCCTTTATTTAATCAAGTAAATGCCTCCTCACAACTTCCTCTCATGCTAGTGGTAGTAGCAACTTCATCTAGAAGCGCTTTGTCTAGGAATATGTTGCTATATGAGCTTATTGATTTGAGGATGAGTTGTAGGGCTGATTTATTTATTCATATACAAAAGCCTCTATACTGTCACTGTTAGAGGCTCGCCGTAGAACGTCGGTAGAGTTGTTGGAGGATGGCTGGAGGCGGGGATGATGGTGGAGCCGAAACCGCGGCTGCCTAAGCAGGGTGTGATCGGAAAGAGAGAGCTACAACAATCTCATACAAGACAAGGAAATAGACTAAACGTTTGGAATCCCTCATTCCATACAACCCATGCCTTTAAATAGGCTTACAAGACTCATAATGTCAATCATTAACCCTTCTTAACTAATAACAACATTTTAATGACTCGACATTAATAATAAAGGACAAGACCAAAGATGATAATAATAAAAGACCCGACATACTAACTGTACACAATTTATGGTATCATAGGGCGGCGACTAGCCGATGGCCATCACAGTTACCTTTGGCTTCTCTTTATTCCCTTTCTATTTTTTACCCTCAATTACTTTATTATCTTATTAGTATATTTTCCATCATACCTTTAATGTAGCCATATTTTCATCTTTACTATTTGTAAATGAAGATCAAAATTGCAAAATAGAATTCATCAATCTTCACATCACATTTTTGACATTTCTGATTACTACAACTGACATTGTGATGAAATTTTGGTTCTCTTAATTTTGGCAAAATACCTATTTCGGTCCCCAACTTTTAACATCTTTAATATTTCAGTCCCAAACCTTTTAGTTTGAGTAAATTAGTCCCAAATCTTTTCAATAATTTTCTTTTCAGTCCTTTATTAACACCAGTCCATTAATACTAACGGAAAATGTCAAAGGTCAATTAAAATTACAATATCCAGCAGTTATTAAAGGCTCGAGTGTTGTTGTATATAGATGCCTCGTCTTATGAGTTGGGAGATGTAATTATGCAACTTTACAAGCTACTCTCAGTTTTAGTCATATACATTATTGAGTGCCCCTTTCATGAGGGAAAGTTTACAATACTAAAATTAACAAAGTAAATTTAGAAGAGAGGTTTTAGTTAGGAGATGTGATTATGAGGTCCTAGGGGTGGACTCCCTTAGGGCACGACACTCCATGTCTATAATTTCTTAATGATTTTTTACTTCTTTTTTTCTATATTTAGGCACATTCCACAAAAAATATTTAAAAATATAAACAATTTTTTTAATATTTAGATATATTGTAAAAAAGTAACATATATATATATATGTGACATTAATATAGCATAGACATTTTTTTTTATATTTGTTGATCAATTTTTTTTCCAATAAATTAGTGTTTGGCACATAGAAAAAATCTCGTGTCCGTCACCGTGGGGTCTCTAGAAAATCCTGATAATTAACCCTAATTAAGGGTGCTGATATAAGCAAACTCTTTTTGATTGCTAGCAAACCAATTTCTCTAAGTTATTGCGCGCCTTTTGAAAATACGTTTTGTACATGCATTTTTAGGAAAAGTGTTCAACACGAAAATTGTAGATCTCGTCGAGATCTACAACTTTAGTGCTGAACACTTTTCCTAAAAATGCATGTACAAGGCGTATTTTCTTGTTATTTTCAAAAATTCACTATAGTTACATCACGGCGATTTTAGGGTCTTGTGCATGCATTTTTAGGAAAAGTGTTCAACACGAAAATTGTAGATCTCGAACACTTTTCCTAAAAATGCATGTACAAAGCGTATTTTCGAAAGGCGTGTAATAACTCATAGAAATTGGTTTGCTAGCAACCAAAAATGGTTTGCTTATAACAGCACCCCTAAATAAATACGTAGGACTTTTGTCTCTCTTTGTAAAGGGGCATTTAATAAGGAAACTACGTTAATTCAATGATAAATTTAAGTATCGTTATCAATTTATCTATACTCCTTAAAAATATATAAACCTTTAAAAGAGATTTTCGAGGGCGGTTTATACTAGCAGCTTAGCAGCTCTATCTATATTTGCAGCTCACCGATAATTTGCAACCCTTATGATTATATGTGTAGCACAGCCAATATGAGCAATGCTATTTGTATTGAAGAGCAATGTTACAAGCAGTACTGTTTTGACTATTCGTAGACCATTGATATCCGCGGTCTAGTTAGAGCAAACGAAGGAGAAGTTTTCACACATTTTTCGATTCTCTAATTTTTGGTTTGCGATTATAACGTAGATTTTATGAGGTTTTTCAGGGTGCGAATAACCATTTTAGGACTGCTTAATTATAACATCACTCTTAAACAATTGCCATAAAATACATACACTTTTGTATGTATGTGCATATTGGTAATGACCCTCCATTAGGACCACCAAAATAATATTGCGGATCTAACGGAACACGAGGGCTAACACAATTTTAAAAAACTTTAGTACAACGGCGGGTAGTGCGTGGCGGAAATAATATTCGAGCTCGATCTGCATCGATCGAGCGATGACCGGACACTGTCATGTGTAATGCCCAATTCAAATCCATCAATGGCATAAGTCGGGCCGAGCCGTACTACATAAGGAGCTATTTGTGTGAGTTCCACTTCAAATTGGTCAAGTGGGTCATAATGACCATTTGGGTTCACTTAGCTCATTTGATCCCTCAAGAGGCTCAATAAATATGTTTAGGACAGAGTATTATTTGAACCTCGAATATAACATGAAATATGTTTGGATGTTGAGTCAAATCAGAATTAATTACAATTGATTCGACTTAATTTGAGTAATGACTCGGATCATATTTCGAGTCGATTTTGAGTTTCCAAATATGATTCGAATCATCTCGAATTTATTAAAGTATTATTTAAATAGATTTGGATTTCTAGAATTAGCTTTTCGATGAAAACCAATATCGGTATGAATTGGCTTTGTGCAGAATTCCAATGATATTGTTCGGTGCAACGAAATTTATGCGGATATTAACTGTTATGTGAAAACCCATAACCTTGACTTTGAACTAAAAAAATCAAATCGTTAATTCTTACCTCCGCCAATTGATTTTCTGCATAAACTAGTGTTTTCGCCCAGACACGTGTTTTTCGCCCGGTATCATTTTTTTAGCCCGGACGCGCATTTTTTTAGGCCAGACACGCATTTTTCGCCAGGACGCATGTTTTTCGCCGGGTGTGATTTTCGCCTGGGGGTGCGTACATTCGAGCCGGCGCGCGTACATTCGCGCCGGCGCGCGTACATTCGCGCCGGCGCGCGTACATTCGCGCCGGCGCGCGTACATTCGCGCCGGCGCGCGTACATTCGCGCCGGCGCGCGTACATTCGCGCCGGCGCGCGTACATTCGCGCCGGCGCGCGTACATTCGCGCCGGCGCGCGTATGTTTGCGTTGGCGCGCATGTATTCGCCGGCGCACGTATATTCGTGCTGACACGCATTTTTGCCTGAGTGCGCATTTTTTGCCTGAGCGCGTATTTTTCGCCAGCGCATGCGTTTTTCTCTCCGGCTCGCGTTTTTCTCCCCGACGCGCGTTCTTCTCCCGATCGCGTATTTTTCGCCGGTTACACGTTTTCCCCCGAGCACGCGATTTTTAATCAAAAAATTGAGGATTTTAAATTTTGGCATAAAAGTTCAAAAAATTCATGCATTTTCCATGATCATGAATGCTTATAAATATGAACCACTTTAAATGATAGGAAAGAGATTTAAAAAAACTTAAGACCCATGTTCAAATAAATAAAATATGCATGAAATATATAATCAATGCAGTACATATAATATATGATTCTCAAGATCAAACTACCCCAAATACACATCTACACAATAACCCATACTAAGTGACAGATCGACATGAGGAGTTGCACACATTCCGTAGGTTGGGATGTGAGTTCCATATGCATACATAAAAAGTCGCTCAACCTAACACCTCCCCCCACCCTGTCTCGCAAGGGGTTCACTGGAACCCTCTCAGGTCAAGGACAAGACATGACTTACAGGTTAGTACTTCTAATGCACACAATCCTACGCCCCCCTTATTGTGAGACACATAATATTTGAAGATGATCACAAACATACACATCATTAATCAATATATGACACACACAAACTATGAATTTGTTGCACGAAGAGTTTAGACATAATATTATGATATTATAGTGAAGATAATTGATTTTAAAGTCATTAAATAAATTTTCATTCATATATTCAAGTATATAGATATCATGATTTTCATCTTTCAATATTTTACTTTTAATTTAGCAGCACATTATAAATGATATGTCTAGCATAGACATTAAATTTCATAATTATAGATGCTAAAATACTAAGATAAGTTGGTCACTTGCAATGATAACTTTTATTCAAATTTGTTACGGTCCGCGCATGATTTCATTTTTGAACAGGCCCGCAGGACATACAATCCAACCCATCTTCGCACACGGAGTGCGGTCCATGTGCGGCGGATTGTCGAGGTGGGGTCTTGAACCCGCGACCTCCTAGATAGAGGGACTTAGCGTCAACCTCCATCACCAACTGAGCTGCAGTTCAACTGGTGATGGAAGTCGGCGCTAAGTCCCTCTATCTATGATGTCATGGGTTCAAGACTCCACCTCAACAACCCGCAGCACATGAACCGTGCTCAGTGTGCTGAGATGGGTTGAAGTGTATGGTCTGCGGGCCTATTCAAAAATGGAATCTTGCGCGGACCATAACATAAAAGTGCACTTTTATGTTACCCCCGACCGCGACAGGCACGGGGCTTCGCCCCTATCAATTAATTAATGTAATTTAAAATAAACACAATTAATTAATTAATTCGATAAATAGTTGTGCATTATTTTTTTTATTTTTTAAAAAAAATCTCATCATTATTCATATATTATTAATCTTTTATTATTATTATTTTTAAATTAAATTGATTGGTTTCTATCATTACTTTTTAAATCAACTTTAATAAAGTTGGCTTGCATAATAATAGTGTACCTGCTGTACCATAGTAGGTATATGAGCTCTATTAAAAACTTTTCAATTTTATGAATTCTCATAATTATTTTTAATTTAAGAATATAGTATAATTACTTAAATGTGCATTATATTTTATGTTTTAAAATAAATTATAATATATGTTAAGTCGTTTGATAAAAACAATAAGACTATACTTGACAATTTTAAATGTTTCACCAAAAAAATGTAAATTCATATAAATATAAACATAATATAAATTTTAATACAACTATATTATATATAGAGAGAGAGAGAACTTCTAGGCCCATTTTGAGGTCAAAATAGGACCATACATTGCATCTCCACCGTCGGATCAAATACATCGGGCCTTTAAATAGCCAAAAAAAGGAAATCCATCATACCTACAGCCCGATGCAAGCCCGCGCCTCCTGTTCACTTCCCCTGCCCTTCCCCGCCGCCGCCGGAGCTTTAATGTTTGGAGGTAAAAGCCTATTCTGCACATAAATCATCTTTATCCTGAGGCTAATAATGTAAGTGAGCTTTTGTCCTCAGTGCAGCATTGGGCTTGTAATTAAATTTATCTTGGAGTTTGATTTGATTCTCTTGTTTCAGATTAGTGCATGTGTTCATGAAGCATATAGACTATTCATGAACAATGGTTCCAAAAGAAGTAGGGCAAACAACTAAAATCAGCTATCTCATCCTCAACATTAGAACTAGGGCTTTGTTTGGCGCGGTTACGGCGGTCGCGAACGCGGTGGTCATGAACCGTATTTCGTGAACGCCCGACCTCACCTAAAAAAATCCATGCATTTTATGCTCAAAATTAGTTTATAATTGGCTGCGTGAAGTTTTGAAAAAAAGGTACTTCTCGATCTCATGCAAGAAACCCGTAGAGATCTTCTCCGGCTTCTTCCTCTGCTATTGGGGAAAAATAAGGTAGAAAGATAGGTAAAAGGAGCCAAAGGAGATTAAGGTTAAGAGGGCTAAACCAAAATAGGGACGGGATGGAGATCGAGGCCAAAACCTGCATTTTTGGCGAGAATGACGGGGTTCCTCCGGTGCACGCACCCTAAACATGCCGCTCATGTGAACACGTAGCGTTCTAGAGAATAGGCTGTTCCAGTGCGCGCTCCCGCGAACACGTCACTCTAGTAAACGTGTCACTCCAGTGCGCTCTCCCTCCAGTGTGTGCTTTCGCGAACATGTCGCTCCAATGAAAACGCCACTCCAATTTGCGGTCTCGTGAACATGCCGCTTAAGCGAAACGTCACTCCGGTAAACACGCCACCCCAGTGAACAGGTCACTGCGATGCCCCCCTTCGTTCTCTAGAAAGTGCTCCACCCTCTAGACGGTGATTTGCTCTCCAATGTGCGCTCCCACACTCTACTCTTCAGAAGGTGCTCTACTCTCCAGAACAAGCATGGTGCCACTCAACAGGACACATCGCTGCGGGACGTCCTACGGGATAAGCTCCCACACACAGCTCTCTTAAAGGTATCTTTGACACACAATCATCGTAAGACTCTTTTAATATTGTACAACGAGAGGTGGTATGTCACCCTCACTAAATCAGTTGTGTGCTCTGACACTATTGATGATGGATTTGTCTGAGCTGGGCTAGACCCCGTGATTTTTTTCACTTTTCGGGTTCTCCACGTAAAAAAATTGTTGTCGACTCTAATTTGACTGTGTGTGTGTTCAATTGACTCTCAAGCTAAGACCAGCATAATCTACCGAACCCATGGAGCATTGACCGATCCGCAATAATACTTGCAAAATAAATACAAAATTACGAAAATAAAACAAAATAATAGTTAGAAATTGAGTCTAATAAGAATATCGAGGTACTGAGAGGGTGCTCACGTCGGCGTCAAGGGACTGGTCACGACGGTCGATCCCAATGGTTGCAAAAAATATCGAGGTTCTCTGTTTCTCGACGCACTCCAAAAATGGTGGATGAGTTGTCGGATTAAATCAACAAGACCACGACTGTGATTGGCTAGCTGAGATGATCCCAATGGGACTAATTTCGCCGCCTCACCCATTCCAGCCATCAATCGATTACAGCGTTGGGAGGGTCCCCTGATCCCTCCCGAGATCGGGGGTAACCTCCCTTATTCTTCTTCCTCCTCAAAGGACCTTCAAACCGCCATTGATGAAGTTTTGAAACTTTAAGAACTTGTAACTTTTCAACCGCTCAATGAAATTTTTCAACAGATTGCCCTCGAAAAATGCTACAAGATAGGTTATTCAATTGAAATTTTTGGTGGAGTTTAGCGCGGCGCCCCTTTCGCCCAAACGCCCCTTTGGCAAGCGATTGTCGGAGCTCCGAACCTCTAATCGAGAAATCATCGCTATCGGCTGAATCGTGGCGACGAGACAAAGCTTCCCTGAATTTTTTGTCTAAGTTCCGAGCACATTCATTTTCCAACTAGGCGGCGGGCACCGTCGGCCACCACTATTTCGGAGAACCTAGCTGGACTACTTGGATCAGCCCAGAAGGCAAGGTTGTCCGACCGTTAAAATTGATAATTTGAGGGACGTAAGCCGAGTGTTTTTATCCGTCCGTCAAATAATTAAGAGAGCTAAATTTCTTCCGCTCCCCTCTTGAAATCTACTAAAAGGGGTCTACCCCTTCATTTGAAGGGATTGATACATTAGTGGACGAGTACGGATCCTGCGCTCTTGTGTTGCGACACCGAAAAACCTCCGACGAAATCTCACTAGCACCCTCGTGCGTCGCTCGCCCGAGCACGCTCATAAGCACGTCGCTCCGACGTGCTCTCCCGTGAACACGTTGCTCCGATGTGCGCTCCCATGAACATGCCGCTCCAGAGAACACACCACTCAGGTCTGTGCTCATGCGATCACGTCACTCGGGTGAACGCGCCGCTCCAGTGAACACGCGGCTCCAGTGAACACGCGGCTCTAGTGAACGCACCGCTCTAGTGAACGCACCGCTCTAGTGAACGCGCCACTCTAGTGAACGTGCCGCTCCAATGACCATGCCGCTCTAGTGAACGTGTCGCCCCAGTGAACGTGTTGCTCCAGTGAACGCGCCGCTCCAGTGAACGTGCCGCCCCGGTGCGCCTCCCGTGAATACGCCGCTCCAGTGTGCACTCTCGTGAACACGCTGCTCCAGTGCACGCTCCCTAAACACGCCGCTCTGGTGCGCACTCTTGTGAACACATCGCGTTCTAGAGAACAAGCTGCTCCAGTGTGCGCTCCCGCGAACACGTTGCTCTAGAAAACACGTCGCTCCAGTGTCTCTCCCGTGAACACACCACACCAGTGCGTGCTCCCGTGAACATGCCTCTCCAATGAACAAGCCGCTCCAATGAACAAGCCACTCCAATTTGCGGCACGCCGCTTAAGTGAACATGCCGCTTAAGTGAACATGCCGCTTAAGTGAACATGCCACTCCAGTAAACATGCCACAGGCCAGTGCGATGCCCCCCCCCCCATGCAGAAGGTGATTGGCCTCCATGTGGGCTATACTCTTTAGAAGCACGGTGCCACTCTCCAGGACACATACTCTTTAGAAGCACGGTCTCACTAAATCAGTTGTGTACTCTGACACTACTGATGATGGATTTACTTCCAGATAGTTTTGATACCCACGACCCATTGACACCCACGATCCAAATCGTAGCCCGCGTATAGTTAGTTTATACGAAAACCAAATACCAGCGACTGAAATAGAGTGGTTAATCCAAGAAATGCCGACACCCGATATCATACAAACAAGCACCTGGACGCGCGCTGGGGCTGCGTCAATTACAGGGCGTTCAAAAATAGGCCATGAGACACAACTACCATCAAATACGGAATGAGAGGGTGGAACATTCAAAAACCGCCTTCCGCACGCATCAAGAACACTATAAATTCCCAGCGATACCCTTCGGGCTGCGCAACTTTTCATTCAGGATTCCAAGCAATTATGAACAAATGTTCACCAAATAATTTTTTTCAGCAGCCCTCTCATTTACACTACCAGACAACAAAAGAACATCTGCAACACCTTACCTCAATCCTGAAGATGCTTCTCCACCTGTCAGTTTTTCGCCGAGTTATTCAAATTTGTGCTCGCCGCGGAATCAATGGACTTTT
This sequence comes from Dactylorhiza incarnata, assembly GCA_033032865.1. Lineage (NCBI taxonomy): Eukaryota > Viridiplantae > Streptophyta > Magnoliopsida > Asparagales > Orchidaceae > Dactylorhiza > Dactylorhiza incarnata. The sequence goes on along the minus strand of JAWHQI010000020.1, from coordinate 3,538,077 downwards.
CCTGTAGAAGATGATTTCCAATAGATGCCTAACACTAGAACTGAATGATCTCAAGCAAGCTCTTACTAAAGACTAGGTCCACCAAGCCGTTCATACTCAGAATGGAGCGTCTAAAGTAGGCATCGGCACAATTTTAATGTAAAATAAGCAACCAATCACACGCCGATCACCGCAACGCCCCCCTCGGACCAATTCTGATCGTGCGCACACATGATTCATCCAACGGCGGACATGCTGGGACTAAACGAGCCCTACGAAGACTGCAGCAATCACCATCCAGCCATATAATGACGGATTCATGCAACCATTAACTGGAGATATTTGGGAAGTAATAAGCATGGGCTTCATCACAGATATATCAAAAATCAAAATAATAAGATTACAAGTCAATTAGAGTGATCGAGGTTGATGTGACCTGGAAACATTGCTATTCATATATACTACTGGTAAGCGCCTGTAACATCATAAAACATATGAGAATCATCGGATTAATACCGAAACAGTGTGTTAAATTTTGCACGTTCGATCTGGTGTTTGATCACCAAGCAGCCGCTCAACAATCAAACACCCTGCTCGACGATCTTTGGTCTGGTGTTTGATCACCAAGCGGCGGCTCAACAATCAAACATCCCGCTCGACAATCGTCGAACGGGAGGGAAGGCGATCCAAGCGCAGCTTTGAAGCCTTTAGGATAATACAAGCGGTAACCCCGTGCCCCAATAGTGATAGTACTCCTACCACTTGTTGTCTCACATTGTAGTTGGTCAAACAAAATTTACCATGGGGAAAGACGAGATGAGGATTTACAATCGATGTCGGGGCTTGGGAGAATAAGTGCAAGTTGAGTTGAGCTGGCTCGAAAAAAGTTTGACTTGAGCTCGAGTCTTTGGAGATCAAGCTCGAGCTCACAGGTTCATGTTCATCAGCTCGCAAGCCGACTTGTGAGATTTTTATTTGAACGCTTTTTAAACAGAAAATTTATAAATATAAAGAAAATAAGGCTAATGTGCAGAAAAACTCGTGAGCAGCTTGAGCTCAACACGTGCTCGCGAGCTCGACAACTCGAGCTCAATAAATAGGTGTGGAGGCTTAAAATGGATTCCCTTGAAGACCAACATTGGATCCCTTGACGCCGTATTTCCTAACATCTAAATGTCAACAGTCACCCCAAGTGCCACAATGAGCCTCTACTAATGGGAGTGCGATCGACCTAGGCTCCGTTTGGCGCAGCGGTGGCGGTCATGAACGCGGTGGTTATGACCTGTAGTTCATGAACATTGTAATGCCAAGCATATATTCTATGACTGGTGTTTTTGTCCAAACTCACTGGAGCAAAAAAGCTGCGCCAAACGAAACCCTAGTCTAACCAAATATCAGATAGTGGACTGCCTATGGTAGACGTAGTAACAAGCATCGCCTACAGAGGGATACGGTTCAAAAGGGTGGCTAGTTCGAGAAACAAAGATGGAGACGGATTTCCTCAAATTCTAATGGACCCTAGTAGTCTCCCCAGCAGCAAATAAAGTTGAGCGAGAAATCATGCTCGAAGTTGTTCAATTATCTCTCTTCCTTTATATTAAAAAATAACTGGAATACATGGTTCTGATAGTTTGCTTTTCCAAAATTTCTATACATCAGCTGTCAATGGCATGTAACAATACATCTTAGAGTATGAGGTTAAAATTTGACAACCTAGAATAAAAAAAAAGTCATTAACTATGGTTAGAGACACTTAACCTGAATATCATTGGAGCTTCTGACTGTATTTGATGTAAGCTGCTATCGCTGCTTCTTTGGTACCCACTGATGTGTAATGTTGTTTCCTACAACCCTTATTATTCGTCTTTTGAAATCTACAATTGCCTGCGAAAATGCATATATCCGCCTTCTATAGCACAAATCTAATGCCACCGGACCAATCAACAAACCAATCAATGAATTCTGTACATCTCCAGTTTTCATCCACGAACTGTTGCCTTCCCAATCTGGGAGAGACACGGCAGTTTGACATAAAATGAGATGAATGTTTTTTAGCTCAAACGCCAGAAGTTCTATTTGGAATTCGGACTTCTTCATATGCTTGTAATGCGTTGGAGGAAAAACTACTTAATGATTGAAATATTGGAATTAAACCTGTAGAAATACTGTCTGAGGTATCTGCTTCAACTTGTCTTAATGTTTCATCATGCTTTACTTTTACTTTGTCCAATCTTTTCTTTATACTATCCAATGGGGTAAAAAGTTCGGCGCTATTTGGGATAGGCAAATCTCGATTTCCATGCTCCTTTTGTAAATTTTTGAGCTTCGCGGAATATTCTCTGGACAGAGAATCTGCTTTCCGGTGTTGCTTCTGTCCTCTATCTTGACTTATCCAGAGTTTGTGCATATTTGCAGCATACTTTTGAATTGATGATTTCACTTCAGCTTCTGAGTGTCTATGCATGGCTTCAGACCAGTCATGGGATAAGATAAAAACTGGAGGAGCTCCGATACCAGTTAGTGAGATGGATGCGTGATCTTCGGGAAGCCATTTATGTAGCCATCCATTTAGGGTATGGACAAAAGCTTTCTGTGTACCAATCCACTTATCGAAATTAGCACACCATTTCAAGAGTACGTGCTCTAGATTCATGGTGGCTTTCGTGAGAGAATCCCGGACCGCAGTTCCAACACTAAGGTTATAGTTTCTACTAGAGATTATTGAGTTTAGCTGCTTAGAATGAAAACCCGCCAGCAATTTCCACATTTTAATTAATCTGCAAACAAAATGGTTACCACATGAGCTTCAATCATTAAAAGACTAACAAAAAGGAAACAAATGATAATCAAGCATTGGAATCATGATAATGATTAATGAAAAGAGAAACAATGGAAAATATGTCACTAAGTTGATTGGCAATATCTTCATGGAAAGAGGACGATGACATGAAATTGGGAAAGCAGTCTTTCTTTCGTACCCTTGGATTAATTCGACGAGTTGAGGTTGCAACTCCTCATCCATTATAATGCGGATTCTTCTTGAAATAAAATCCACAGAAGTGAACGCAATGCTTATCTTTGTTTGAACCGATCTTATTGAGGCTCGAATAGCATCAATCTTCTGGGGCTCGGCTCCTCTATCATCTAGGGATTGTAGTTTCCGGCACTTCTTATTGTAGATGGCACGCAATCTTTCTTCAGCCTAGGACAACCACCTAAGCAATTTAACAAATACTTTTATTCAAAATAAAATCACGAGTATAACAGTTATATATTAGCGTAACTGGGAAGGGGACAGGCCCGATCCATAACTCTAACAATATGAGTGCTTTAGAGAGGTAGTGATTAGTAGAATCTAAGCATTCATTATAGGTGGAGGGAGACGGGATCTATATTAAGTGCACAGAGCTATAATTAAATGTGAGACTATTCACAATGAGCTCAAATGCCAAGCAATCCGTACAAAGATGCTATTAACTTATCTTTGCAGGCAGTATAACCAAAATCATGCTAAGGGAATATAACTCTATTTTATTCATTCCATTTCATGTTTCAATTGTCTATACAGGGAACCTGGAAGGTTTCATGATCAAGCACTCTAATATGTCTAGATATTAATTTTCCATTAGTTATTTCATTCCTATTAATATGAGGCAAAAAATTTGAATTCCCTGTAGTCTTAATTGGTTACATGGCTATATGTTGACAACAAGTTGGCTCTCTTAACAAGCATTCTGATTGTGGCAAACAGAAAGGAAGAAAACTCTATGCACTGTGCAGGAAGTAACAACCGAAAGGAAGAAAACTCTACTCTATGAACTGTGTAGAATTGGGTGTCTAACAAAATGGTATTCCATAATTTAACCGTGGTCACTCCTGCTAATTCAACAACGACTAACAAATTAGCAATTGAAATAGGTGTAGAGTGAAGAAAATATTTTCAATACAACATGTATACATCAAAGATCTGTTATGGCCACGACCTGAAGAACATGTCTTGTTTTATGCTTTCTAGTAGTTTTATTTATAGCAATTTATAGTTTTTTTTTGGGTGATTTTTCAATGGACTCCATCTTCTGCATGCGCCCCCTCTGTGTAATCGATCGAGAAACTGCTTAGGATCGACTCATCTCCCTTGAATTCTCATTCAATTAACCCTTCTTCCTACACTGCAACATGCATTGTGCGACCCTTTGCGAGATCAATGAACAACTTCATACACATATGTCTCTACTTCTCCCAGACACTCTCCTCTTCACTACAAGAACCATACCCAACTCATCTGAACCTTCTCCTCCCTCTTCCTATCAAACTGAGAAGACACCAACTTCAACTTCCTCCCTTACAACCTATAAATGCTCCTCAACCTTTAAGTCACCATGGACGACTCCACTGATCAATTAGGGTAACTACTGAAATTGATGAAAAGTTCATAGAAGATCAGCTAGCCAACCGAGTCGCAACGGACAACCACCAAGGCGTAGCATCAAGCGGCCCTCATCGCCCTCTTCGCCAAGATTGACGGTATCACGACACCGCCGCGTCGAACTAACGGGTCGGAGCATGAGCAAGCATTGTAATGGCCGATCTTTTTGATCCCCTTTATGCACGAGCAGTGACCAGCTCACAACAATCAACGATCCCTATGGGCACAAACAAGCAACTAACATTGGTCAAGCAATGGTCTGGCATTGTAATGGCCGAATGTAGGATGAAAGGACCATGCCTGATTTGTGATGTCTTTATGTCTGGGAATCATTACATGTAGTTATTCTAGCAGGAGATAAAGATGCCTAACAATGAAGAAATAGGCTTAACTCATGACCTTGCTAATCTAGAAGTCAGATCTCTCTTTCGAGCTTGAGGACAAACTCACTTTTATGGAGTAATGTGTTACGGATCAGGTCGCCACAAGTCTGCATTGGGGCAAAATTTACCAACGTCGAGTACGAAGAAAACCGCCGAACGAAGCAGAGTCCAACCTCCATGGGGTGGACAGCAGCCATGATCTTCACAAAGACCAAGACAACCGCCATAATCTTCACGCAGACCAAGCTTGCTGCCATGATCCTCACGTAGACCAAGCTTGCTGCCATGATCCTCACGTAGACCAAGCTTGCTGCCATGATCCTCACGTAGACCAAACCTGGTGATGGTGACCTTACATGCAGCGCTCATTATATTAAATTACCTCGTGTGTCTTTATTTATTATCCCATTTGTTTAATGCCTACATGGGGGGCAGACACTTATTAGTTTTTAAATGCTACTTTATCCCATTTGTCTAAGCCTAGATGGGGGGCATGCAACCTATTTACATGCTTGGTATGACTCTTGCAAGGATAAGAAAAAAATATAGCAAGTTCTCCTCTATTCCTCTCTCTTCTCTCCTCTGCCCCCCTTGCTTCCTCCAACACCATTGTCCGCATATTTCCACCAGGCTTCAAGGCGGAGTTGCTCCTTCCGCCGGGTTTTCCCAGTCGATCATTAACTGCACCAACGAACTTCCTGACGAGAAGAGAAGATCCTTCACGGAGTTCCACCCTTCGTCGACCCGCGACGGTTCCAGGTGAGCAGGTTGGATGTCTGCGAAGTGTGGAGAGCTGGCGGAGATGGAGACCCGCATGAGGATTCAAACACGTACAGGCCATCCTGCATGCTACCAGAGTCAATCACCTTCCTCTTCTTCAGATCCTGAAAAACACAGTGAGAAGGAAAGAAGATAATTGAGCATTGAAGAGAATTAGTAAAATGACTAACAGAAAGCAGACTACGAGTAAAATTTGGAGCATGAAGCACAAAAGATAAAGTGAGGGAAAAACAATGGATAGATCTTTTTCCAGCAATGGAGGAGAAGGAGCCATCAACAATGCCCACTTTATCTCTTCCAGAAAGAGACGAATAAGACAACCTAAAGCTGATTCAGTCATGTGATCAGCTCCGGAGTCGATAATCCAATGAGTAGAAGGACGAGTAGTAGCAGAGTGGGCAGGCACCTGGGGTACCAGTGTGGGCAAGAGCAGAGGAGGAAGTAGCAGTCTCTGTAGTAAGGCCATGCATCATCCGACAAAGAGCAAGCATCTCTTCAGCAGAGAAGGAGGACAATGGTGGAGTAGGGGCAAGGCAAAAAAACTCTAGGTGAACTGCTATCGGGAATCTCGGTCAGATGAGCAGAGTGATAGGTTCGCCCTAGAGTTCTACCATGACCACCATGTGATGACAATCCTCCCCTGGGAGGAGGAAATCCATGTAGACTGAAGTACGTATCTCGAGTAAGACGAGGCTTGCCACAATAATCGCAAGTAAGGTGATCCTTATTTGTATGTTTAAGTTTGAAATCACGGGAACCACAACCTCCAAAATTGGGCTGATGAACAACTAATGTTGATCCCTGTGTAATCGCGGTGGTGTTCCAAGACTATCGGCGATCAAACAGTTGTTGTACAATGTTGTAGACTTCAGGAAGCAAAGGAATATGGACATGTCCCAAGATTTGGACAGTAATCTGATCAAAATCTCTGTGTATCCCATGCAAAAACTCGAATACCCAATTATGATCCTCGTGAGCCCGAGAGAGTTCATCCGCATTACAGACCATGACAAGAGAAAAAGTGGTCGTACTCCTAATACAATTGAGTAAACTCAAGATAGTAAGTTGATGGAGGTCGATCACCATGTCAGAGAAGAAAGATCTTGCGGCATAGTTGGTAAATCTGGGACGCATTCCCCTTCCTGGAATAGTAGCCTAAAGCACGTTTCCAGATATCAGCAGCAGTGTCCAGGAAAAGGGAGTTCCGAGCAATGGATTCCTGCATGGAATTCGTGAGTCGGGACATGGCAAGGGAGCTTTCCGACTCCCATTGAGGCCAGTTGCAGAGTCCATGGCAGGTACGCTGGTGGCGCCGCTGATATAGCCAAAGAGACGACGACTCTTTAAGGCTAGAGTAACGGAGCGAGACCACGATAAATAATTAGTGTCATCAAGTCGGATCGCAGTGATCTGAGAGAAGTTATGATCCTGACCAGCCTGGGTAGATCCAGCGGGGGTCATGGAGCTACCAAAATCAACCATCCGACATACAAAAAAACTTTAGCAGAACTCCACCATGACAACAGTGGAGAGGAATGGAGAACACGTCTTCAAGGAGCGGAGGAGAAATAGAGTTAGAAGCCTTCCTCCTCTTGAACAGAAAAACACTAGATCTTATTTTGGGTGAGATCCAACTATTGAAATTGTGTAAAAAATCAGTATGACAAGAAGAAGGCCAAAGCGAAACTTTTCCCAAAGTTTGGGGTCAATTGGACCACCGGAAGATCGCCGGAGAACCCATCCTGTCAGCCAACGTTGACCGGCTAACGGGAAGAGATGCACGGGACGAGCGGCGCTGTAAACCCTAAACGAGAGAAAGGGCCTTTGTGTTGGACGGAGACGGGAGGGAGGAAGCCGGCGGGAGCGGCGGCGGTCGATACCATGTTAACGGGAACGAGAGGTTTAGGGCACGCAGGGCTCTGATACCATGTTAACGGGAACGAGAGGTTTAGGGCAGCAAGAGAGGAATGAATGGGAATGAGAGGTTTAGGGCACGCGGGGCTCTGATACCATGTTAATGGGAACTGTTCATTAATCATTCACAGAAAAAATATCATCTTATATAAGAGGAGAATACAAGGAATATTTAATTAATTCTAACAAGTATTCTTCCTAAACTAGATGTCTCAGTACGGATCTTCATTCAGTTTATGCAGTAGCTCGACATTTGAGAATATTTTCACTTCAGCTTTTCTTTCTTTGTTTCACTGTGAACTATCTTTACATTTTTTAGCTCTGTTTTAACTCATTAGTAGCAAAGATGTTCATGTTGTTAACTTAGCTTCCCTCACTCACAGTAACTCTCCAATAATATTTAAGTTGCAGCAAAAGTGTTTGATTTAATGTCTCAATGAAGAATCATATTACTTTGCTTAATTTCTTTTTATCTCATTGTTATTTTTCTAAGCGTTTATGTATGAATACTTATACACTTGATAGTTCTTAACCTTCTGTTTGAACTTCATTTCATGAGAATGGTCAAAACCAACATTTTTCGGATAGTATGTTTTAAGTTTACTGAAAAACTGAATCGATGTCAACAAATCGAACCGATCAGTTTCAGTTCGGTTTTGGTTTCGATTTTGGGTGTAAAAATCGAGGCTATTCGGTTCGATTTCAGTTTTACCAAAACCGAACCGAACTGCTTGCCGGCCTAGTTGATAGGTCCATGCTATTTAATAGATCATCTGTGCCAAAGTAAGAAATTTAGATGCAACTGCATTATCTACGTTTATATAGTATTCTGCAGAAGAGCTTCTTGAAGCATTTGATAGTGCAAAAGGCTCAGTGCAGAAGACAAACTCACAAAAAATATATGAAGGAAAACAGAAAATACTCCCATTAAATAGAGGACAAGTTTCATGCCAGATGAATTCCTAATCAGCCGAAGAGAATAACACTAGGTTCATGTCAGGTAGGCACATAAAAGGACAGATTAACCATTGCTAATGACACAGGACGCTCGTACACTTAACAAACATATTTTAGGAAACAAAATAGCTCATTTCTACAAGGAGCTGTGTACTGTGAACATTAGCAAGATTGACTAGCTACCTGGATGTTATTATGTTCTGAACTAAAAAATGCATATAATTAAATTAGTTGAAAAGTACCTTAACTTCCTCATAAAGTTTCTTCTCCCATAAATGCAACTTTTCAAGGGTTGACGAGAGGTAGCCAGCATTCATACTACCATGTTTCTCAAGTTCCGCAGTGGTTAACCTGCTCTTTGTTGTTCTTGCGGCCAAATGATGCCTCCGTTTGAAAAGATGGCGTGAGGACATACGGAAACCAATGAAAACCATCATCCTGGAGGAGATCACTGCAACAGTATTTATAAGATTCACCAACTCTACATACAAATAATTATAACAATGGAACTCCCATAGAAAATTTTCCAAGACATTTACAATCATCCCCATATTACAACAATAACAAAGAAGCAACCAGCTTTATAAAGGACTTCAAAGTTAAATCAATCTCCCAGAAAAAGGTTGAAAATTGGTGGTTTAGCATGTCAGGGTTATCAATGCAAAAATCATATACAACAAGCCCAAGGCCTATCTAACGAAAAGTAAGGGCATATTTAACTTCTTTTTAACAAGTAATACAACCTTAAATAATAATCACGATTAATTTCAACAATCAAATCATCTGGCATCAGGTTCATGCTAGATCTATCACCATGAAATGCAAATCCAGATGCAACATTGCTGCTTCGACCTTCAAGGAACTAGATTGCACTAGGATCATGTTAAACTCAGTCCAATGACATATTCAAAACATGATCGGAATCAAACCATGAGCCCAAATTGTAAAACTGAGCATCCATCATTCTAATGACGTGATGGTCTGGTATGATTTTGATGACAACATTCCTAGATATGCTCCCTCTGATCTGCTGGAGGACCATCATACCCTTGAAAAAATGGCATGCTAGTACAAGCTATGTTGACATGTCCAATTTCCCACCATCCAAAACTTCAAGCTTCCATACTCTTTCCCGACAAGGGTACATGGAACTTCTTTCGAGTACGGAGTTAGGCATCAGTGCTCCCCGGCTAAACCTTCCTTTTAACCGTTACCCTTCTTTTTGTTGAGTTTATGTATGGAAGTATGTCTTGGAACCAGGGGTGCCTCCTTCCAGACACTCAACCTGGACAGAGTAACTTACATCATGCAAGTATCAACATCAACTCTTCATAGTCTTATGCCGCAACTATTAATGGTTAGGCTTATAGAATCCTTCTTTCTAATAGTTCTAGTTTGGCGCAAGTAAGGTATCAACTCTATTTTGCATATCTTATTGCGCAACTTCTAGATATGGTATGGTATGTGTAGAGTTAAGACAAAATGCAAGAGGGAAATGGAGGAAAAGTCAAGACAATCTTTCACCTGGTCCTTGGACAAAATTACTATTAAAAAATGCATACATAAGTGTTATTACAAAATCTCCCTCAAATAGAAGAAGTACTGGCCCCCTACATAAAAAAAATAAGGTTGTTGTTTACCGCAAGCCATAAAAAGCTTTTCGCACACCATAAACCCCCATTATTTACTCTGACAAGGAAAATTAGAGCTTGTTATCCACAAACGTTCAACACTCGTCTCCTGCTCCTCCACCGGTCATCAAGGGCTCTGTCACTGCTCTCCCCATCCTCTTGGGTCCCACAAGATGATGTCTCCATAGTTTGTCAAGTGTTGGGCCAAAAAGTGTCTTAGTCCCACGCTTCATGCTAAAGGAGAGAAAACAGGGTTACTACTGGTTGAAAATTACTTTGGTTCACAAACGGTCAGGTGCGAAAGATTTAGAGACAACGACACAAGGCTTTGCACAACACGAGCCATTAGCCATGCGTGATTTAATTAATTAAAAGTTTGGTTACAAGTAGAGAGAGTGTTGTGCGCGGGGGGACACTAGTGCCCTCCAAAGTATTGTTCATCCCCTATTTATATTAGTCATTTAGTATGGGCCTGAGCGAACAGATAAAAAAATACGCTAAATACAGGTAGGGCTCATAGGAGCCTAAGGATGTCGGCGAATAAGGCAGAGCGTCTGCAAGAACAAGGAGAGCATCTGCGAGAATAATAGAGCGTATGCGAACACATCAAAGCGCGGCGAGAACCGTAATATTTTGAGGTCGACCGAGCCCTGAGCTGTTATGCGAGTTCTTGAGGGAGTCCTGAGCTTCGACCTGCTTTTGGGGAGGTGACGTGAATATACATGGTGTTGGCGAGAATCACTTTACACCATTAGAAGAGAGGGGTCGTCGAACTCTGGGTAGACTAAATTCCCGTATTTTTGTAGGTCTCGCTAGAGACTTAAGAAAATTTGAATGTATGCTAGTTCTCGACCCTCATAAATGTTGAGTCGACGGTCAAAGAGAACATCAGAGAGTATGATCGTTGTTAAAAATGTCAAGATAACTTCTAAAGAAAATTTCTGCGAGATAAGACATTGCGACACTGTTGTAGATATATCAGGAATGAATGCAGATGAATTGATGGCGAAAACATTTTTTAGTATGATAAGGTCTGCGAAAACCTTTCCACCGCCATAGTGAATCCTAATCGGTAGCAACGCTTAGACATCCATCCGAAATTTCTATAACTAGAACCATACTTACATTCAAATTTTATCCATACTGAATTTGTAAGATGTTTGCGAGAACTGGTATGAGGTTTAAGGAAAGCACTAGGAAGATGTTGAAAATTAACTGCAACTTTGCTGGGGAGACCATTCAGAAAATTAAAGACATTGGGGTGATGAAGCAGAAATTCACGAATGCTCCTGCAATATGCTACATTTTGAGCTTTCGATCCCTACTAAAGCAAGAGCACCCGGATTCCCACTCGATCCCTACGGGAGCAAGTGCTCGCGGATGTTTTTTTGCACTTTAGCATTTTGAGCCTTCTGCTGGAGTAGGAGCTTATGAAGGAGGCCCTTTTTCAATTTTGTATATTGAGCCTTCCACAGGAGGAGTTGGCGAATGCTTTGACTTGGTGTGGTCGATCATGCATAGGTTCTTTGGGATGAATGCAGATTCAACAAGTTCCGTAACACACATCAGTAGCAATACGGTGCTTCCACAAGTTTTGTGACACCTATGTAGCAATACACTGATATATTTTTTGTTTATGTGATTTTGTGGATGTCGTTGTAACCGCAATCATTTTTGCGAATGTGACAGGTTTAATAGTAATACAAAAGAATTTTGTATTACTTTCTTTGTTTATTAGTTTGAATGTGTTTGAGGGTACTTATCTGAATGTTCATGTGTCTTCTGTAAATGTCTGCGATTTAGCGGTCTTTGTCAACCGATTTCGCAAAAAAAGAATGTAAGCCAAAACTCAGAAGTTTACGCTTAATGATCACAAGTTCTAGAATATGAGAGCAACTTGAAAATTATTAAACTTTTGAAATTAATTTTAAAACTCTCTAGTGTCAGGCAGCTAGAGAACACCCAGTTAGGCATAAGACATTTGTTAGGCCAGGAGCGTGTTGTTAGGAGGCGGTTTATGTCCAGTGAATTTTACACCAATCGATCTGGTAATGAGGTACGACGGGTTTCAATGAAAGACAAGACCGAGTACATAAAGATCATTGCGTGATATTGGATCAGGTCAGCCACTACACATTTGCAAATAATTCTAGTGAGATGTGTACTTGGTGGGAGTTACGACCCGACGACCTCAATACACGGAGACGCAAGCAGGAACCAGTGAGAGTTTAAAAAAGTATGTGTCGGGGATTCATCACGGATCACACGAGTTCAAGAAACTCGGGGATGGAGAATTCACATGACTTGGAGAAATCATACGATCAATCCAAAGGATCATCTAAAGACGGAGACTGAGAGTTCTAAGAAGAGTTCACAAGCTCTGTAATAGGAATGATATGTTCATCTTAGAAAAAGGTATCTTACTTTAGAGGTGTGATGTATGCTGGTTGCATGCCAGTGTTGCAAGTCGTGGTCGTCCAAGATATTCCTGGTGTCACCTTTGTTGTGGATTTGCAAGCAATAACGGTTGCTTTTGGTGTTATTGTTGTAATGGGTGACCCTGTCCCAATTAGGCTCGAGTTCCATGATTGAGCTCATTGGTTTGATGGCATAGATCTTTTTTGTCGCTATATCTCTAGTCGCGAATCCTCTTTCCCAAATCGACTATATAATCTATTCGAGATAGGGAAAAATTAATGGGGCAAGCTTTCACCATTATGTTACGGGTCTTGTAATGTTGCCGGAGGAGAGGCCGGAAGTGGAGGAGATGGCGGTGGTGGAGGATACGGTGGAGCCGGAACCGCGACTGCCTAAGCGGGATTGGTCGTTAGAGGAGAGAGACACCTAGATCTCGCATTCAAAAGATGAGAAGTAGAATACTTTCTTGCTTAATTCCTACAACCATCTAATGCCTTTATATAGGCTACAACATATAATAAGACAAAACAACAATGATGATACCTAAATACTAGACTTGGAGCTCGAGGCCCCTACATAATGATAACACATAGACACATACATAATAGCAATAATTATAATAATACGCGGTCCATAACATCACTCTCGTTATCCAAAAAGAGCTTGCCCCAAGCTCGAGGGAGATCACGAGAAGGCGAGCGTCATCCGATGCCTTCCTCGTCCGAGTCCTCGACGTCTAGGTAGAAAAGCTTTTTGCATCTGTGTCCGCGAGCGTACTGCTCGTCGCAATTAAAACATAAACCCTGAGCGCGGCGGTCCAACATCTTCGTCCGAGATAAGCGACGGACCGGCGTGGCGGGAGGACCCTCTAAACGTCCCTGTGGAGTGTCGAGGTCGGTGGGCAAGTAAGACTCCTGGGCCAACTGGAGGCGGCGATCGCATAGTCGGTCCAGACTCATAGTAGTCACTAATCTGGCGGGGCCTCAAATTCGACATCCAGTTTGAGGCGAGCTTGAAGTACTGTTGTGAGGATGGAGACTTGCATTGCTGGGGGAAGTGTGATGTGTGCCAGGAGGAGCTGAAACTGCTCCAGGTAATCATAAACTGCTCCCGTTTGACGGAGTGTCGTAAGGGCACCGAGGGGGTTGCTGCGGATGGGAGGGCCGAAACGTAGGTTGCAATATCGCTTGAAGTCGTCCCATGTCAGGCCTGGTTGCTCGGTGAGGAGATGAGCGGCCCAAAGCAGAGTTGAATCGAGTAGGTGAAAGGAGGCGAGCGGAAGTCGATCAGCGTCTGGAATTTGTTGGTGGCCGAAGAATTGTTCACACCTGGTGAGCCAGGCCAATGGACCAGTTTTGCCGTCATAGGTGGGAAAGTCCATCCTGGTGTAGCGCGGCTGCATAACCACGTCTTGTTGAAGGCAGGCCCGCGGTTCGTAGCAGATAAGCGGCGGAGGCGCCTGACTGGAGCTGGAGTGATCTGTAGGTGGGGTGGTGATCATGGGAAGTGCGGCGGTCAACTCATTAAGGTTGAGGGTGAGGGAGGCAATATCGTCCCGATGGCATTTTTCAGTGTCCAGAGGCAACCTCACTTTAATACCAAAGTTGCTACAGGTCTTGTAATGTTGCCGGAGGAGAGGCCGGAGGTGGAGGAGATGGTGGTGGTGGAGGATACCGTGGAGCCGGAACCGCGACTGCCTAAGCGAGGTTGCTCGTTAGAGGAGAGAGCCACCAAGATCTCGCATTCAAAAAATGAGAACTAGAATACTTTCTTGCTTAATTGCTACAACCATCCAATGCCTTTATATAGGCTATAACATATAATAAGACAAAACAATAATGATGATACCTAAATATTAGACCCGGAGCTCGAGGCACCTACATAATGATAACACATAGACACCTAGATAATAGTGATAATTATAATAATACGCGGTCCATAACACATTACAATACTTAGTATCCCCTCAGGATAAAAAGAAACACGCCTCAATAAATTTTATTTCCTGGAGTTTTTACAACTTTCCCTCTGATAGATCCTATAAAGATAGTCGTTTTCATTGTTCAAGTAGAGATATTGAAGCATCCCCAGAGAAGTTGAACCAGTTCTTTTTCTTTGTCTTTGAGCTTCGTATTGACGGGGAGAACTTCTTCCTTACCTTTAGTCTCGCATATCTTCTCCTTAGCTTCTTTGTCAATAACCCTAACCTCCTGACTGATTCTGGAAGGAACTATGTTGCCTATAATAGCTTGTCCTCCAGAAGGAGGTTACTTTCCTACTACTTATGGGGCTCCGTAGCATTCTCGGGCGATCCAGGGTCACTTCAAACTCTAAACTGTTTGCCTCACATGCCAAATTTCAGCACTTGGTAGTAAGTGGAGACTATTGATTGATACTCGTTCAGGGGAGATCGACCAAAGATAGTGTTATAGTTTCTAGGAGCATCCACCACAACGAATATTCCTTGTCTCCTTGATGAGTCACCCCGCACATCATGGCAGAGAGGGAGATGCTTCCTTCAATTTTTTTCTTTCTCCGGGGAACCAGTAGAGAGGTCCATCGCAAGCCTGCAACTTCTTTCCAGTATACATAGCATCAGAGACAGACATGAAAAGTACATTAATAGAACTACCGGTGTCGATGAAGATTCGGGACACCGAATAGTGTTTGAGGATTGTCTTAATGACTACAACATCATTGAAGGGATTGTCAGTTTTAGGGAGATCATCTTCGTTAAAGAAGATGTCTCCCCGAAGTGGAGTAATCTGAGAAGTAGAAGCAACTTCTCGCCGGTAACGCGGGCCTTTTTAGAAGATTCAAGGTTAGCTCTTTCGTGAATGCAATAGATTTGACCTAAGCGGCCGGAAACCAACATCTTCTTGTTCAGTGCATTCTCATTGCCATGGGAAATGTACTTCAGCTACTTCCTTGTCTTTGGTGGATGTTGGCCTATCTTCGGGCTTGTGGGCGACATATTTTCGCAATTTGCCTGCCTTGAGCATCCTTTCTATCAGATCCCGGAGAGACCGACAAATCTCCATATCATGCTCAACATCCTTATGGAACTCGCAGAAAAGCTTTATGATTGTCATATTCAAACTTGAGAGGAAGAGGCCTCTTGAAGCCATGTCATTTTTGGATGATCTGAACAACTTCCTCCATAGATAATATGAGATCGGTGCACTCTTCTTGATTGGTATCATATTTAGGAGCACGAGGAGTAGTGTAAAATTAGATGGGTCGGGCTGGAAGGGGTGTTGACTGTATGGTTTGATGCAGAGGTCTCTCCGGCCTGTTTCGGGTGGGAGAAAAAGGGCGCAATGGTTTCATCTGCAGGAAATGGCGAGTTGGAAGTGGTCGATGTTCATGAAAATTTCTCCCTATTTGAGGCACCGGAGGGATGAATTCATGACGTTGTTTGAGAACTTGATGGGGATGTCCAACGGGTTGTCGGATAACAACATAACTCTCCATGTGCTGCCTCTGCACGAGTTGAGTGAGGGAAGAAACGAATTCAGGGTTTGCCATGTTGATAAGCTCCCCATACGAGCTAGGTGTCCTTCGACTCACTTCAAACTTGAAGAGCCCCTCTTGAAGACCACAAATGAAAGCAATATGATGCATCATCAGATCTACATCATGAATTCCAAAAATCTCTTCTTTGAATCTATCGACGTAATGGCTGAGGGTCTCAGATACCCCCTATATAATTTGGAAGGGTGCATGAGGCCCACTCTTCCATTTCTTGGAGGTCGCAAACCTCAAGAACAATTCCCTCTGAAGCTCCCCAAAGGAACCAATGGATCGGGGGTAGCTTATAAAACCAATGTCTAGCCTTCCCATCGAAGGACATAAAGAGTAGTTTGCGGCGGACACCATCAGAAAGGTTCTGCAGCAAAATGATAGACTCGAAAGCCTGTGAGTGGTGTACTGGATCTTCTCTCCTTGTGAATTTGGAAAGATAAGGCTCACTAAATCCAATTGGGGCAGGTTCTTAGCGAGCTGCATCTATAAAAGGAGAGGACTCTTCCTCCTACCCAACAGGATCAAACTTAGTCGAAGTCTAGGGCTCGCGGAAGTTCAATGATTCACGACAACCCTATAATACTCGCATCTCATACGAGCGAGTGCTTCACGCGGGAGTCTCAGTAAGTTTGAATAGGTGGTGGGAGAACATTAGGAGTCACCGCACCTTAAGAAAGAGATTCGACCTAATCAGAGAGTCGAGTAACCGCAACGAGTAGAGTGTTAAATTCACTCCTGCTGATGGGGGTTCAAAGTTTTCGAGAGAACTTTCAGGTGATTTCCTAAATACATAGCGATCAAGAATTGTAACATGTTCGACTACAACCGGAAATATGAATATCGCGTGTTCATTCTATTGGGGCAAAGAATGCCCTAGTCCCACTCTTCACACTAAAGGAGAGAAAATGAGGGTATTGTCGGTCGAAGATTACTCTGGGTCACAAATGTCCAGAAGTAAGACTCAAAGACGACGAGACAAGCCTTCGCACAAAGCGAACATTTAGTCGTGCATGATTTTATTGATTAAAAGTTCGTTACAAGTTTGAGCCAGCAAACATTGTTTCCAAGGGAGTGAGTGTTATGCGAGTTCGGGGGGAAACACTAGTGCCCTCCAAAGTATTGTACATCCCCTATTTATACTAGTAAGGGAGGACCGCAGACAGTTACATGGAAAGGAGTTACCCGAGCAGTCAGATAAAGAAAATGCGCTAAGTAAATACAAGTAGGGCTCATAGGAGCCTAAGAGCGTCGGTGAATAAGGCAGGGAGTCTGCGAAAACAAGGAGAGTGCTCGCGAGAATAGTTGAGTGTATGCTAACGTATCAAAGTGTCGGCGAGAACCGTAGTATTATGAAGTTGACAGAGCCTTGGGCTGTTATGCAAGTTCTTGCAGGAGTCCTGAGCTTTGACCTGCTTCAGGTGAGGTGTTACGAATATACATAGTGTCGGCAAGAATCATTTTATACCCATAGAAGAGAGGGGTCCTGAAACTCTGCGTAGACACCGAGGACTCCGAAGGTCGCTGCTCGTTGTAGACAAGGGTCACTGCTCGTTGTAGAATGTAGATGAGGGTCGCTTTTCCATAGAAGAAACATTGCAGATTCCAATTATCTCCAAGCATCTAAAAGGCTATTTGGATATCGTCCTGATCTTTTCCATTCCTTCTGGCTCTTTAGGAAGTTCAACTTATCATGCAAAAACTTGTCCCTGCTAACTTTCTCTTTCCAGTGAAGTTTAGAATGTCCATTGTAGCTCACACATGAGAAGCAAGGCACATGAAAAAATCACATCAGCTATAGTTGAACTGTATACTCTAGCAGTAATATAAGGCCTGCTCGCCATTAGATCTCTTAGATCAAGGTCTTGCGGCCTTGACAAGCTGAAAAATGCATCTGTTCATTGTTGCTTTTGAAACTCTTAGAAATCTTTTCAGATTTTCAACTACTGATTGCTTCTTCCTCCTTGACCTATAACCACCTCATTTAAACCCAACTTTCTTCTACAAATCTTAGCGTCATTTCTAAATTTGCAATTACTGTTGTGTATCGTCTTCATCTGTATTTTACAGTTTATGTTTCAGATATTATTATTATTTGGTTAATAGCTTAGGAGTAGATATTTCATGGATTTCGCTCCAATTTACTAAATAGTTCAAGGATTTTGTTTGCAATTAATTCAAAAAGTCCATTTCAGTATATGCTAGGCTTGATTTTTTGAAAATTTGTTTGCAGATAAAATTTTCAAAAATAGTGATTTGTGGTTAACAAGAAAGTGCCAATAATCATTTTTGGTGTGCGACCCTTTCCATGAAACTCAATGAACATTCATTCATTATTGATGCTTTCATTCAAATTCCCCTGCAATTACTTCTTCCCAAAACTCTACACACATTCCACCCATTTTATTCTTCATTTAAGAGCCCTTTTCAGGATCTCGTTGGATCCTCCTGTACTACAGTCATAATGGGTGATTTCCAGACTACTTGGCCACGCGCTCCTCGGTGATGGGTGGTGGGTTCCCTTGTCTAGTACATATCAATGCTCACCTTAGGAAGACTTGCCATGTCACTAAGGTGGAATGAAGAAAATCGACGAGAAAACAATTTGAATCTATGGAAAAGAGGAAGGCAATTTTGTCATTATTATTTATTTAAAGGGTTTTATTGATGGAGATCGGTCTCGTCATTATGATCACGCACATCATGACCTGATGAAATTCAACTTTCAAGATCGACAGCTATAATATCCAAGGTTGTAGATGTCGGATGTCGGATTCATGTCGGTTTGAGTTTGAAATGTCGGATGTCGGATTGCGGGGGATATATCGGGGATATTTTATAATGTCGGATTTTAATATTTAAATAAATTTATTCATATATATACAAAATTTTATAAATATGTATAATTGTATACATAATTTATGTTTATAAACTACAAAATAAACATATATACATATAATGTATGTTTATAAATTACATAACAAAGAGATGTTGACTGCAATAAACGGCATAAAGATCACCAAATGAGAGCGAGATGAGAAAGTCGTCGACACTAGACTTAAAGAGATGCACAAAACGATATATCGATCGCGAAATATCGCTAGATATATCGGGTTAAACCGATATATCGGGCGATATTTTCAAAAACGACATTTTTGTTTAAAATATCGATGTCGTTGCGTTTTATCCCCAAAACCTTTATGTCGGCCGACATGTCGGACATGTCGGCCGACATGTCGGACATGTCGGCCGACATCTACAACACTGATAATATCAACATCCGGGCAATCAGAGCTCGCGAGATGTGACAATCGATTTTTCACAATTTAATGAATTTTTCTTTATTTTTTTAGTCATATTTTGAGGTTTAGAGTAAATGTCGCGGTCGGGTAATCTAAGTCCTTCACGAAATTTAACCTAAACCTGATTTCTATTTATATTTAATATTAGCTTGGGATTGGAGGATGGATAAATTTTGGAAGTAAATATGAAACTCACCATAAAAATCATTGTCAAACCCAGTCACGCATGTGTGGAAGCTAGGAGTTCTCCCAGCCCAGTGTTGACATAGTAGCCTCAGTCTTTGTCGCCGCCAAGGCGCTCCCTTGCACTGGTTGTCGTCAACACATCCCAACTCATCCATTTTCTCCACGAACTCTCCCCAATCCAACCCCAAATGTCCATCTCCCTACCTTGTCGCGACTCATGAGTTAACGCCTATAACCTCCAATCCAGCCATCGTTAATTGCATCTAACAATCACCGAGGGTGTGGTGATAAGTTCTCTTCAGCTACGAAAATCTTTGGTCTTACAAAGGGCATTATTGATTATTCGGTCTTTTACAAACATTGAGTATGGCAACATCCTTCTGGTGGTTTATGTAGATGACATTATCATATCCGGAAGTGATAAAAATGGGATTGATAACTTAAAAGGTCGCCATAGTAAACAGTTTCAGACAAAATACTTGGGACAACTAAATTATTTTTTGGGTATCGAGGTGGCTAGATGTAAAGAAGGGATATATCTCCTACAACACAAATATATCATGGATTTACTAAAAGAAGTCGGGATGCTAGGGTGTAAACCTTTGGAAAATCCTTTGGATCCCAATATCAAACTAGTGAAGGTTGAAGGAGTTAGACACATTTATCTGGATGCGGAGAGACATAAAAGGATGGTTGACAAATTGAATTATCTTGAAATTACACAATCAAATATATTCTTTTATGTTGGTGTTGTGACTCGGTTTATGTGCACTCCAAGGGTGCTTCACAAGGAGGTTGTCATTCACATTCTTAAATACTTGAAGGTCACCGCGAGTATTGGGTTGTTGTATAAAAATAATAAACATATGAGGATAAACGAATACTCGGATGCAGATTAGGCAGAGTCTCTTATGATCGTAGATCACTACCGGTTATTCTGTGTCAATAGAAGAAAATTTGGTATCATGGAAAAGCAAAAAACATAATATTGTCGTTCTGTCTAGTGGTGAATCTGAATACAGGGTTAGAGCCTATACAATCTGTAAACTAATCTGGATCAAACAAACTTTTGACTAAACTAAAACAGTAAGTTCGTAGTCATATGCAGTTATTGTGTGATAATAGTGTTGCTATGCATATGGCTTCGAACCTCATCTTCCATGAACGAACCAAACATATTGAGATAGATTATCTCTTTGTGAAAGAAACGATTTTAGATGGAACCATATGCACCAAGTTTATCAACTGATAATCAACTAGCTGAGGTCTTTACCAAGTCCTTTTCTGGAACCAAGATCAAAATGATAATAGGCAAGCTTACGGTGCTAATATCATGACTCTTTCCATTATGATGAAGTGCAACCGACTAAGAGGCATACATAATTGATGCATCCCTCTTTAGGTTCATCAATCTTCCAGAAAAAAAAATTACAGCGGTAAGAAGTGTCCATATTTGAGCAAACGGTCAACCACAACCAAGAGGCAATCAAGGAAGCGGGGCAATAAAATTCATTGTGGCATAATCCCAAATGAATTTAAGAATGGGCAGTGGGTAGCGGTTGGAGGAGGCAAACATAGTAGACTATCTCATACTTGGTGTGTTGGCAGGTCAAGCAAGTAGCACAAAAGTCTTAGATTGTTCGTATAATGCTATACCAATAAAGAGTAGATGCTAATCAATGATAGGTGTGAAATGAACCAATGTGACTTTATATGGTTGAAAAGTGAAATTCATGAGCAGCTCGAGAATAAACAACAACAACAACACTCAAGCATTTATCCCACCATAGTGGGGTCGGCTATGAGCAACTCGAGAATCTATGGCGAAAATTTGTTAGCACCAAATGACCCTTATAATGTAGATGAACGTGGAGTATGCTGAAATGAGCACATGTACTTGAGGTTGTGGTAAATGATATGTATGATAATGTAGAAATACGGGTAAGTGGTACCCCCATTTGAATGGCAACGACATCTACCCAATAGAGTCGAAATACGGTTATGAGATAACATCCTCCGCTTGGCGAGAGAGTAAGCAGCAACATTGGTGGAGCCAAATTTACAGGATGGTGAAGCAGTAACGAAGTAATTTGGCAATCTATAATTCTTGCAATGATGTGAAGATCTTTTGACTCAGTATTATATCGCTAGTTGTTGTGGTCTATGCGAACCACAGAGTGATGCCTAAAAGGTATGGATGTTAGAGTTGGATAGCGATGACCAAGGCCATCAACTCAATTCCACATGTTAAAACTTATTGAAATATGTCATTGGGTTGTCATCTTGCATCAAGAATGCACCAATCCTCGAGTTGGATGCCTCACTTCTAACACAAATGATTTGGTGAAATTAGGCATGGTGAGAACCGACATTCTTAGTAATGCATGGTAAGGTCGTGAAACCACTTATCAGGCTTAATTAGTGATTAAAAGGCAGAAAGCAAATCATTTCT
Organism: Dactylorhiza incarnata; assembly: GCA_033032865.1. NCBI lineage: Eukaryota > Viridiplantae > Streptophyta > Magnoliopsida > Asparagales > Orchidaceae > Dactylorhiza > Dactylorhiza incarnata. The sequence continues at coordinate 3,516,127 of JAWHQI010000020.1, read as the reverse complement.
AGAAGGCAAGCAAGTGGGCGCGCTAGTTTCAAACGTAGCCTGAGGAATCCATGAACCACGAACACAAATTTCGGGTAGGACCACTGTAGGACGGTTGTGAATCTTTGAAGGTTCCATTACAACTCCCCCTCGAAAATGATGTATTTGAGATATTCAACCTATTGTTTATCGAATGTGCACTTGTAGTTAACCACATTGGTAGTTCTCCAATCTCGACAACATCGAGGGCCAAGATATGGCCATGAGAGTGTCCCCTTTTCTTGGTGAGAGAGTAGTCAGATGCAACATTGGAGTCAAATTTGGGCTTGATGCTGAAGTTGTAGCTAACTAATTTAGTCAATTATAATTATTGTGATGTTGTTGATACTTTGACTATGTATATACTGCATGCTGCAGTGGTCTACGAAGTGCGGGCCTAAAAGGTATGGTTGTCAATGTTGAATAATGATGACTCAAACCATCAAATCAATTTCATAAGCTAATTTAGTGTGCTTATGATCCGATAGAACTCTTCTAAAGTGTTACGCCAGGCGTCATTACCAGATTCTCCGAAGATTACTTTGCACGTCGACCAAAGGAGAAGGCGGAGGAAGACCGGGCTGAACCATCCGGTTCAGCCCGCCAATATTAAATAAGGAGCAATGGGGCTGAACCGCGCCGGTTCAGCCCCTATGGGGGCCGGCCGGCCCTCGGGGTTGGGTGGGAGCATAAATACCCAACCCCTCCTCCTTGGTTCATTATGAAATCTATTATCAAGGTATTCCCTCTCTTCCCCCTCAAACCCTAACCCTAATCTCTAGTTCCTCTCTAGTTTCCTCTAGTTCTTCCCTTTCTCTAGCTAGTTCATAACATTTGGTATCAGAGGATCTTTCCTCCAAGCCGAGAATGCACACTTGGCCACCATCGAAGAGAACTACGTAGGGTTGTCGGGCACGATGGCGGCGCTCGAAGAACAAGTGAAATCCTCCCAAAAAATCTAGAGGATCGCTTGGACGCGCGCATGGAGGAGATCAAGACCCTACCCGTGCAAAATCTGAAGGAAAAAACCCACGCGGCGGAGGGATCCGAAACCGAAGCATCCTACCATCCTCCGGCGCAGAACGGCACGGGAATCGGAAGTGGAACGCAGCAGGGGGCCGGATCCGGGTCTACAGGAGGCGGAATCCCCGTATCGGGATCGGCGGAAGCCGATCTTACGCGGATCGGCACCTACGTCGTCCGCATGAGCGGATCGGCGCAGGAGGGGTGCGGGGCCCCTGGAGCGGCCACCGGCGGCTCGATGGAGGCCGGCTACCGCCGGCCAGGTGGCTGGAGGCCGCCGGAAGTCCCGGGGCACCGAATGGGCCGTTCGGCGCCCAGTCCGCCTGGAACGGACCGGGAATGCAGCCGGGTCCCTCGTGGCGGGGTCCAGGGCAGGGAGCAACCCCTTTTCGACCTACTGGAGCGAATGCGGTCCCAATCGGGGGTGTGGCGGGCATCATACCGCTACCACCGCCATATGGAGGACCGACGGACTATGGAAATGGCAACCCATGGGATGGAGGGCAACAAGGAGGCTACGGTCTGGACCGGGGACGGCCCGGGCCCGCAGTGGCTCCAGCGCAACCTTACCAACCAGCACATGCAGAACCACGGCCGTACATGCAGCCCAAACTGACACGTATGAACTTCCTTAAGTTCAAAGGCGGCGACGCCTTAGAGTGGGTCCAGAAGGCTGAACTTTTCTTCAAGTACCAGGAGATTCCGGAGGGGCAGTGGGTCCAGTTGGCGTCTTTTCACCTGGAAGATGACGCTTTCCAGTGGACAAAGTGGTTTCTGAGGGGACGCAATTACGCACCCTGGGAGGAGTTTGTGGAGTCCTTCTCGGCTCGCTTCGGGCCTCTGGAGTACGAAGACGTAGAGGCTATGTTACAGAAGCTACGACAAAAAGGATCAGTCACAGAGTACCGGACAGAGTTCGAACGGCTAGCCAACCGGGTCAATTGGGAGGAGAGGACGATGCTGAGCTGTTTCGTATCCGGATTGAAGGACCATTTGAGAGACGAGGTCCACGCCTACATGCCACGCAGTTTGAGTCATGCCATCAGCCTGGCCAGGATACAGGAGGAGCGGTACAATCGGCAGAGGACTCGGACGACAGGTCGGGCACCTACGGTTGCAGATATACACAAGAAGGAACCACCGACCGGGGGCCGTCCTACTGTGACGAGGTTGACGTGGCAGGAGCTTCAGGACAGAAAGGACAAGGGGTTATGCTTCAACTGTGATGAGAAGTACACCCGAGGGCACGCATGCCAGAAGGTCCAGGTATTCATACTGCAGGAGGAAGCGGAAGATGTTCCTCGCACTGAAGAGGAGGGAGAGTTGGCTATTGAAGACTTTGGAGTATCCATCCAGTCCCTGGAGGGGGGTACCCCATCTCCGACCTTACACCTAGCCGGGAGGATCGGCAGGGAGACAGTGACGATCTTGATGGACAGCGGGAGCACTCACAACTTCATCCAACCCGCTGCGGCCCAGAAGATGGGTGTGACATAGATCGCAGCGCAGCTTTCCACGTCAGGGTAGCAGATGGACGTACACTGCAGTGCGAGGGAGTGATGAAGGGGGTGGAGCTCCAGATACAGGGTTACACTGGACATATTGATGTTTACTTACTGCCAATCCGGGGTTCTGACATGGTGTTGGGCGTACCGTGGCTGCAGCAACTTCGGCGGGTGACTTTTGATTGGGACCAGATGGCTATGGAGTTCAGCCAGCACGGGAAGGGGTATTGCTTGGAAGGCCTCAAGTCGTCTCAGGTAAAGGAGATCTCACTCCGCAGCGTGGAACGACGAGGGGCACCGGATAGTACGATGACCATCGTTACGGCGAGTAGTGCAGAGCCTACGGCTCCAACAGAGGTCTCGTCTCAGATGCAAGCCAGAGTCGCCTTGCTCCAGGAGCCGCACGCTCTCCGCCTCCAGCTTGAGGACAAGCTGGTCCTTGATGGGGGAGGGAATATTACGCCAGGCGTCATTACCAGATTCTCCGAAGATTACTTTGCACGTCGACCAAAGGAGAAGGCGGAGGAAGACCGGGCTGAACCATCCGGTTCAGCCCGCCAATATTAAATAAGGAGCAATGGGGCTGAACCGCGCCGGTTTAGCCCCTATGGGGGCCGGCCGGCCCTAGGGGTTGGGTGGGAGCATAAATACCCAACCCCTCCTCCTTGGTTCATTATGAAATCTATTATCAAGGTATTCCCTCTCTTCCCCCTCAAACCCTAACCCTAATCTCTAGTTCCTCTCTAGTTTCCTCTAGTTCTTCCCTTTCTCTAGCTAGTTCATAACATAAAGTATGTAACTAGGTGGTCGTTTTGCATCAAGGCTGCCACATTCATGCAGCAAAATGCATCATTTTAAGCACAAATGATTTGTCAAAAGAGAACCAACATAGTTAACAATACCTATTGTTAGACCATGAATATCTGCTCAGCTTTGATTGGCCATTACAACAACAACAACAGAACCCATATAGTCCCCAATCATTGGGGGTATGGGCGGGGGAAGATTGGAAACAGACCTAACCTTTGGCACTATGCACAAAGTGGCTTCTCTCAGAGGAGAAAGACCTAACCTTTGATTGGCCATTAAAGGAAATAATAATAATTCATATTTAGAAGGGCAGTGAGCGGACATATTGGTGTCATAATCCAGGATGAAGCATATGCAGTATCATGTAAGACTAAGGAATGACAGGGGAATCTTCGAACCACTTGGAATGATTTTGGGTGGTCCGTCGCAGGACGACTAATATTTGAAGGCTCCATAGCAACTTCTTCTTCGAATAATTCATACTTGGAATGTCCAAGGTCAAATGCAGTTGCATTCCTGTTGATGATCCTTCCTGCATTTATTTCATTTTAAACCAAAATTCATAGATTTTACATTCTCTTCTAGCCTGGAGGAACACTGTGGGATAAGGAGAGCAGTGTTGTAGATGTCGGCCGACATGTCCGACATGTCGGCCGACATAAAGGTTTTGGGCAGAAAACGTCACAATATTGACATTTTAAGAAAAATATCATTTTTAGAAAGTATCCCCCGATATATCGGTCTTACCCGATATATTGAGCGATATCTCGCGGCCGATATATCTGTGAGAGTATTAAAATAGATATTTTTCATTTCTGTTATGTGTCAGAACCGTAATATGTTTTTTCGTGCTTCATTTCGTTCATCTCTCAAGCCTGGATTCAACGTCTTTCTCGTCTCACTCTCATTTGGTGCTCTTTATGTCATTTATTGTCGTCAAAGGCTCTTTCTTGTGTAATTTATAAACATACATTATGTGTATATATGTTTATTGTATAATTTATAAACATACATTATGTGTGCAATTGCACATATTTACAAAAAATATGTACATATATGAATAAAGTTATTTAAATATTTTAATCTGACATTGTAAAATATCCCCGATATATCCCCCGTAATCTGACATCCGATATTTCAAACTCAAACCGACATGAACCCGACATCCGACATCTGCAACCTTAAGAGAGAGTGAGAGAGAAAGAGGGAATAGAGCGGGCTGAGAGGCTAAGCGGGATTTACAGTTGTTCGTCGTTTTAAGTCAAGAGATCATGCATGTGGTTTGATATGGGAAAAAACTACGAGAGTTGGGATGGCGGCGGAGGCACAACCCACATGGATTAGAGCCAATCCATTGTCACTGCCCGTCGAGGGTCGCCGTCGGGCGAGTGTCGCCGCCCGCCAAGTGTCGTTGTGTGCTGCGTGTCGCCTCCCCGCCGTGTGTCGCCTCCCCGCCGCGTGTCGCCGCCCCGCCGAGTGTCTGCTGCCGAATGTTGTCGTCTGTCGAATGTTGCCGCCCGACGAATGTTGTCGCCCACCGAAAGATGTCGTCCGCCGAATGATGTCGCTCGCCGAATGTTGCCGCCCGCCGAATGTTGTTGCCCGCCGAATGATGCTGCCCGCCGAATGATCCGCTTGCCGAATGATGTCGTCCGCCGAATGATGCCGCCCTCCAAATGATGCCGCCCGCCCAATATAACCGCCCGTTGAATGATGTCGCCCGCCGAATGTTGTTCCTCGTCGAATGTTGTCGCCCGCCAAATGTACATGCTGGCGCAACCCGCGGGGGAGCATTGAGCACGGGCGTAGCCCGTGCGAAGATGCTAGTTTCATCAAAGACATGTCGGGCGGGAGAGATGGATATGCCGAGGATGTCAATAAAATAAACTAATACGAACTTACTGAGGTAAAATGGAAGATGTCATTCATAGTTTTCTAAAAGGTGATGTGAGCTTTATTCTATCTGAAACGCATGATTAAGAATCCATAACGACTATCTTCTATGGAGTGTGATCTTGAGTACAACTTTAGATCTAGCCCGAATATGGTGGTAACCGGAGTGGAGGTCCAATTAAGAGAAGTATGTTGTCTCCTTGAACCTATCGAGAAATTCTTATATGGTATTTTTCAGTAATAGTAGCCTAGTTTAGCTCCATGTAGTCCATGCAAAATCACTAACTATTATCCATCTCGAATGAGAAGAATCGGTCTATAGAACTGGATAGAATAGGATTGGATCATTCTGACCATTAGCACCTCGAAGACTGATGTAGGTAGACGCATGAGACGCCATAGTTTACTTATGCATTTTAGTTATCTAATTTATGTTTGACATTGTCTTTTATTCCGCACAATTATTTCAAGTGCTTTTTTTCCTACAACTTTTGTCATAGTTGGAGTTGTAGCGGTGAATTCTTTATTATGTGATAATTTAGGTCGCCTTCTTTTAATCTAGGCTAGCCAGATGTGTAATCCTTTATTTTGAGCAGGTTGAGTCATTTTTCCCTTCTCATCCCTTGTTGAACCTCAGCCATAATTTTGGGTCAATGTCTATCTTATTTTCATTTAAAGTTGTTTTGCTTTTGCTATGCAAAATAGCTATAAAGAAACAAGAGAACCTGCTATAAAAGAAGAGCAAAAGGAAGAAGACATATATATAACTCATGTGTATCTCACTGCATCTCTGCCAACATGAATATCTTTTCTTGTGGATCTCAGCCACTTGAGTGAAAGATTTTTTTCCTCCATCCATGAATGGAACCAGATCACGTGAATTTGGATTCCAAATTCAACACATCTGCCACTAGTGGATCCCCCTGTTGGCAAGTGAATTGGCAGCTTTCAAACTCGACCTCCTCAAGGCCTAGGAAAAAACAAAGTTTACTAGTTTAGTTATAAAAGGCTGTGAAGGAAAAGAAAGGGGAAAGATATTTTTATTGGAGTATTAACCGTAAACAACTATTGCTGCCTTCATTCTTCACTTCTAAGAGTTTCTTCCTCCTTCATCTCTCCACGGATCCCAATGTCACACTACATCTTCTGCCTTGATACAGAACCGTCCTCCTTGCAAGTCGCCGCTGCCTTTACACCATTGATGCGAGTGTCTCCCATCTTCCGCTGGACCTTCCACTGACCACCTTACTTTACCTCTTTCACACCGGATGAGAAATTTCTTGAATATTTGGTTTGCCTCCGTCTAGCATAGATTAGCTCCACCTAGTTGTTCTGAGGGAAACTTTATTTACTTGTATTTTTTCAGTAGTTGAAAAATGTCTCGCACATCTAGTTATGTTTATTGACTATTACACAGGTACCCTTCTGCTGAACTGTGGTCTGATGCTGAATTGATTTAAATTTTTAATCTTGCCCAATGTTGATTTAAACTTGCTCTGTGAGTTAGTGACACATTGTTCTTTCTTAAATACATTTAAATCCCATCACATAGCACACATACCACTGGAGTGCGGCTATGAGTGCATCAAAGGCTAGGCATTCAATCCTATTGTTTGGCTACATATAATGGTGGTTTGTGATGGCATTGATGTCGTGTTGAAGTTGGATATGGTAGTCGAGGAACAGAGGATTGGGGAGTAACCCGTCTGGTTTGCCAAAAACAATGGAGAATTTGTCTGACATTGTTAGGTGGTAGACATGGTGTTGCTTGCTTGCGGCTCCTAACTAATGTACAAAAGTAACACACATAAATTGGAATTTGCATCTTCAAAAGTGACTTAAGGAAATTTCAAATGCGGGCAGAATATCCAAGTATGGATTGCCGCCCGCTAGCCAAATCTCATGGATAGTTTATAAATTTTAACTTTAACATCTTGTAATGTCCTCGACCAAGCCACCCTCAAGATGTTGTCAATCGCGCCAAGTCCGAAGACAGTTTATTTTTTATGGAATATGATTCCAATAAGGTAATGATGTTAGAGAATTTCTACCCATAGTAATTGTCAGTCATAGCCAAGATAGATGTGGAATCCTAGTGCGGATTCAATGTGAAGATTCAAGCTTGCAGTCAATTTGTGTCATAAACTAGAAGTTTGTGCCATAAGCTTGTGCCATGTACCACTATCAATCATGACAAGCATATGTGTAGTTAAGCAACTCGTGAACTTCACCGTACATAGTTTGAATATGTCATAAGCATAGTAGAGAGGAAATTCAGGTTGGGTAATGTAGGAAGTAGTCTCCAAAAGGGGGATAGAATCCTCCACCTATAATGCCTCAAAATCAACAATAGTTATGTCATCCTCTACACCGATTACGATGGTAGTTGTAAGGGGGGAGCCAAGTTGTTTGCATCGAAAGCATAAACCTTTATGACATGGGAGGTGATGTGTTCAGTGAGATGTGAAAAACATGCACAAGTTATTTAAAACATACAACATCTACAATGGATTCGATATGTGTCAAGAGAGCATCAAATAATATTATCTATTTTTTAGCATTAGGGCAACTCCTAGAAAGGGATGAGAAAAAACTCAAACAAACTAAAATAAGGAAGTCTTATCTGCTTTTGGCAAATATTTTATTTCATTATATTTTATCAAATATAAATATATTATAAAAAACATTCATAACACAGCATAATAAAAAGGGGCCTTGGTAATAGGGAATGACTTCTAGCAATAGTTTGTGGTTGATAATGACCACTCAGTCAAGAGCTTGGCTAAGTTGGCTCTTAGCGTGGCGGTTGGTGTCTTCGATAGAGGGTGGTTAGAGTAGAAGTCAATGGAGTGGCCAACAAAGTTGTGGTTCGCATAATGGTAGCCGGAGAAGATTGTTGGTCGTATTGGTCGGCATAGCAATAGCAAGCATTAAGTATTGATCACCAACTAGTGGTTGGTGAAAGAAGTTCTGTTGAGAATTTTGAGGATGGAGATTGTTAGGAGTAAGGTGTCTCAAGTGCATAGAGCATCAAAATGTAGGTGTGGGAAGCGTTACCGTAAGCATAATATACCTTATGTAATAGCAATTTGACATAATGAACTTTTATAGAATGAATCTCACCTTTAATGGATATTTATTCTATGAGTGACGTAAAGAATCACCATTTATAAACAAGAAAAACTTTTATGATATTATTGAATTTTCTTATTAACTTGGTCAAGCTCTACCGTCCTTTTGTCAGGCTTGCTGAAAGAATCTTAGAAGGCTTCAATGAAATATAAATTTTGACTTCATGAATTAGGCAACAACATCAAATTGTATTGCAAATGCCAATTCCATTTGTAAATATCTTCCCTTACATAAGTAATTTGACGAAGCTCAATGCAAAGACAGTATATATCATAAGTAATCATATATATGCAGAACAAAAATTGACAAAAGAGTGAACAGCTGCAACCATGACAACAGAAACAATACCAACCTCTAAACAATTTGTTTCTCGACCGGTATGGCATTTTTCCTACCTCTAGCAATTCTGAAACCCCTTCAATGCCCATAATTGCATAATTGAACTCTTCTTTGATATCTCCCAAGGCTTCCACAACATCCCTGGTGCCATCCAAAGACAACAAACTTCCATCACTTGTCCCGCTCCTTTCACTCACCAAAGAACTTCCCGCTTGAAAAGTCACCCCTTTCTTTTTAGAGCTCGACTCTTGCTCTCCACTGCTGCCAACTACACTCGTACCAGAACTTCTCCCTTTCTCCGCGGAGCTAACCTTATTGTCCTTCTCTCCAGAACTGGGCTTGTTCTCTTTCTCTAGTTCTTCGATCTCCTTTTCATGCATATTCTTGGAGCTACCTATTCCAGAATCCTTTGTTTTGGGATCTTCGGCCACCGTCTTGTCCTTGTTCGGTCTCGTAAGAGGTTCCGGTTCGGGTTCCGTCTCCTCCTCCAGATCAGGGATGCCTTCCCGGGCTCTCACCTCACTTGAACTCGGACTGCTCCCCATCGACGTCCTTCCGAACTGGCCAGGAGAGTACCCGGGTAGATATTGATCATAGGAATAAAAGGGATTGAAGAAGTCCCAGGAGAAGCCATTGGAAGACGGTGGAGGAGGAGGGGAAGAAGCCCTAGGCTGCACAGGAGGGCTCACCGACCTGCCATAGTAGTAATTAGGGTCATTGACGTAACCACCGGACGGATCCCCGTAATAAACCGTGCTCGGAATCCCCGTAGATCTCATGTAGTGGTATTTAGGGCTCGGGCCAGGCGGCTGGTCTCCTTCATTTCCTCCCCCAGCTTCCGCATCCAACTCGGAGTCTGATGATAAATGCAGGTGGGAACCCTCCCCGGAGAGCGAGTGCGATAACGGCGTCGCCGATGACTCCCCGCTGCCGTCGGCGTCCATGCTCTTTCTCTCCGCGGGCAGTGTGACCACATGCATGGCCTTCCCCGGCGCCGGCGCCGGCGGGACCACCTCTCGGGCGTAGCGGAGAAGCGCGTCGCCAACGGCGGCAAGGCCGCGGAAGTAGGATGCATGCGCCGCTGCGAGAGCGTAACGATGATCGACCGCCTCGCGGATCAGAGCCCGGCGGCTGCGGCAGAGGAGAATGAGGCCCGTCTCCTTATGCCTCGAAGGCCAACACCCCATCTCTCACTAATCTTCTCGATCGCTCACCTCATCGCGCCCCCTTCGTTGTCACGGATCGCGTCGGTTCCCATCGAGTTGATGTGAGATGATCTTGCCTGTAACGCCCCCTCCAGAACCGAAACGGGAGGAAGAAAGAGGAGGTCGAGCGGGCGAACTCCTCGCACCAACCGGCGACGTACGGTTACGGCGGTCCCGCTTAGGTGCGAAATGAGGACGATGGAAAAGAGGTTTCGGGTTTATAACTGCCGCTAAGAAGAAGATCGTGGAAAAGAGGTTCTTCTGTATATATACTGATTTCGGTGCTGCTTTTTACCAAACCGGTCTGATGTTGAACGCGCATGCGCTCAGTCAATGAAAGGAACTCAGCAGTGCGCGTGCGGGCTGGCGTTGAATGTTGCCGTCAAATCTAGTTACGCGCTAAAAAAACTAAAATCATAAAATAAGAGTAATTTTATATGCAAACTATGATTACGTGCAAATCAAAAAAATTTAGGTGCAAACTAATTTGGCAAGAAAAAAATATAACTTCGATATTTAATATCATATCAATTAATATATAAAATCAGTTTTAATACAAAACTTTAGTACACCAAAATCATTCTTTTTCATGTTCAAGTGTTAGTTCAAAAATTAGTTGCTACTTGCATTACAATATAAAATTTGTGAGATCAATGAATAATTTTAAAACATGAGTTATACTTCAAGTTAATCAATAACTTACCATATATTGAATATACGAGATGAGTAAATTTGCTACCAAAATAAACGTCATAAAATATTTTGAATGCTGCATCTTGAAATTTTAATGTTAGTAAAATGTAATGAATTAGTTATCTAATTTTTTTAAATAATTTGTAGTAACAAAAAAATTTCATCGTACATTGTAATCAATTTTTCTTTAAATTTTTTTCATTGAACTTCTCTCAGTGGTCCGCATTTTCTTCCAGGTGTCTTCTCCAAAGAGATATTGTAAGAGACAATAGAAAATCGTCGCGCATTTGCAGTTGAACAAAATGATTACTATTTACAAATTCGATGTTAACTATCTTGAGAGGCGCCGAAGGAGGTGGAAGCAAAGTAGAAGCGTGAATGACTGATATCTAGACAAAGTGACAAATGCTATGTTATAGCAAAAAGCAACCACTAATCTAATATCAAGCATTGACATCCACTTGTCATGCGGAGCTGGAGTAACAGTACAATCTAGTGAACTAAGCATCACCAATCTTCTTTCCTTACCAAATATGTGCATGTGCGCAGTGCGGTTTGGTGCGGTTTTGGCCCAAACCGCAACCGCACCGCAAGGGCGCGGTTTTGGCCCGAGCAAAACCGCACCGCACCGAAATTATGCGGTGCGGTTTTGGTTTTGTGTGGTTTTTTGCGGTGCGGTTGCGGTTTCGGTGCGATTTTTTGGGTTGCATTTCAGTTTTTTTTTAAACACGCTATTTTTGGGTTGCTCTTTTAATATCAAAATAAAATGCTCAGCTACTCTTTTTGCTCGTGATATGTTATATATTTATAAAAAAATTCAAAGTACCGGTGCGGTGTTTGCGGTTTGTGCGGCGTGGTGCGGTGTTTTGCGGTTTTTGAAATTCGAACACCGCACCGCGCGCGGTTTATAGATTTTCAAAACCGCACCGCACCCACAATGCGCGGTGCGGTTTAAAAAACGGTGCGGTTTGTGCGGTGCGGGGCGGTTTTCGCGGTTTGCGGTTTTTCTGCATGGGGCTAGTCATACATGCTTTCTCTATTTTGTAGCTCCAATGATAACTCAATGCGTATCTTCGCCCAATCAGTACCCATCCCCATTGCATTACTAACCACTCTGTACCCACAATGATCATCTGATAATACATCAATCACATCTGAAACATATTCAGAAACGCACTGTGTTGTTTATGGAACTATCACCTAGAGTGGGGAAATAGGTGATGTGACTGTTTTTAAAATTAAGCTTATGACAATTAAAATAAATCACAGCAAAGAACACAGCCACATAACTCAGCACACAGAGACACCAGATTTATAGTGGTTCCCTAAACATGGGTACATCCACTTTTCCTCAACACGTATCTAGCAAGCAGCTAGCTTAGGCAAACTCATCCAATTTTTTAGATCTCCTCCACAGATCCTACACCTCAGGCACAACATGCCCTACAGCTCAGATCCACTTAGGATCCTACCTCTGGTTCCTGGAACCTTACAGCTTATGCACAACAGACCCTACAACTCAGATCTACAGCAGATCCTACCTCAAATTCACACCCAATCCTACAACTCCGACTCAAAAGCGTCCTACAGAGAATGTAAAGAGTTAACAACATAGAAGAACGCTCCAAAAAGTAAAGAATAGAAATAGTCTGGAGAGTCTTCTGAGGCCTGAAGCAAACAACCTCTGGAGCTGAAGAGAAGGCTTTGAAGAACTAAAAACTGATGCACATTAGCTTTTTTTTCTCTTCTTCAATTTAGAACAATACTTATCAGTCGATGGTGCCTGACTGAACCTTGGAGAACTGAGAGCGCAGGAAGTTTGTTCTTGAGAATGTTCCTTCAGTCGTACTGATGGCCATTACAATCTTTTGATTTGTTAGTTCTGTGTTGTATTTTTAGGGCAAATATCTTATCATTATATATGACAAGGATGTCTAACGATCTATTCTGAGATCTCTTGATTGTCAGAAGCTCGTTACTTAACGACATTCGTTGATTGGTCCCTTAGGCGGCGACATTAAATGCAGACAACGCGTTTCGAAAAATCTTGGCATGTTTCGACGATATGAACAATATCTCGTCGACAGAACTTATCATTTCAGCAATCCATCTTGGACTTAGACAACTCTTCAATTCCTCTGAAATTTTCACTTGGAAGTATGTATCTTGACGATCGATATATGACTTAGTTGATTCTTCTTTGAGTTCTTTCAACGATATCGTCGTGTATACCTAATTGACACGACGATATTTGCCTTAGTATACTTTCTTTGAGTTCTCACAACGATATCGTCATGTGTACCTTGTTGACATGATGATATCGCCGTGATCTTCTTATTGTCACGATGATTCTTGACTGACTTCTTATGCTGCCTTCTACGAGTGATCAAGACGATATCGTCGTGTGAGTGTTATATATACTACGATATTTAACTTAGTCTGAATTCCACTTCTGACTCCTGAAGTATCTTTGCAAAGCAACTTTTTCAACGATAGCTTTATACTGTTTCAACGATATGTTCAGTCCTTCTCAATGATTTTGGACTAAGAGAGATTTGAGAAGCACTTGACATACTAACTATACACTGCATTCATAAATAAGATAGAACATCAAATACACAGTGTTTTATCATTACCCGAGCACTTCTTAAAATCAGGAACATTGTTGGACACTATTTTCAACAATCTCCTCATGTTTGAAGAAGTCATAACTCACCTTAATGATAAATTAAAATAAAGAAAATTAAGTAAGACACAAAAAGATTCAACCACCAACATTGTATAAATGAAAGATAATGTCCTATGCAAAATTAATAAGGTCATTTTCCCTTTCCAATCTTAAGACAAACATCTTAAGATATCTGATCCTTCTAGCTCCTGCTGCTATTGCTTTTTTCCTTTTCTCATCTACCTTTCATAGAAACTTCTTGGCTTTGGGATCCTCTTAGGAGAAGGAGGAGGACCATGGGGAAAAGTTAGTTTATGATTTCTCCTCTTCTCCTCTTGTCTCATATGGATCTGTCAGTCAGCAGAGTAACTCTTTCTAAGCCAGCCTTGGGATATCCAAATTCAATCCATGCATATGTAACTCTCTCTAGAAGTAGGACTCCGCCTACTGAACTGAGGATCTAGCTCAAGTTCCCTCAACCTTCCTTTCATGTATTCTCTGCCTTCTGTTCTCTTCCACTTCCTGGAGGTTGAAGAGTCTCCAATTTCTACAACATTTTCCTCTGAAGCAGTACTCTCAGAAGGTTCTTCCATATCATACATAGAGGTGGGCATTTTCATGACTTAACCTGATCAACTATTCGCATTGCTTGATGGGAGCATGCATTTATCACAACCTTCTCCCCCTCTATGACTTCTTTTGCAATGTGATCATCTAGGGCAACTTGTACTAAGTTGATTCCCTCATGAAGATTCTATTCAGCCTGAAGAAGAGAATTTCAAAGTTGTAGTAGATGATCATCTAGCATTTGTGTATCAAAGTCCATTCTGTCAACTACAGTCTGTCTATCCCGACCCATGAAGTTTGTGACATGTTCAAAAGCTTCTTGCATATTTCCTGACATGGCTACCTGATTTTAAATAACTTGGAGGGATGTCTGATGAGTTACATTCAACTAATTAGCAATAGTGTCCATGACTGAAGCTGCCAAGTGAAGAAAGTGAGTTTGCTGAGTATTGAGATGATGTATATCATCTTTGACAACCTGGAGCTCGTCCTTCAGCTCCTTCCTCAACCCTCCAACTGTCTTCAGAATAAATTCTTCCATATTTATCCTCTGCGCATCTAGCAGTGTTGTCAGCATGTTAAACAAGGATCCTGATTGTGCATTGGATGGTTCAGCAGTAGCATTAAGGGCATAAAATCTCATGGAGACACTTTCAGAATCACTGTCAATAAACTGGAAACCAGGAGAATCTATTAGCATTTTCTCTTCATCCGACACAACTTTCTTGCCTTTGAATAACACCAGGTCAAGTCCAGCGATAACTATTTTCTGGTACATTCCAGGCTCTTCTCCATTCACTTTCTTGGATCCTTCACTACCATCCTTTTTTGTCTCATTTCCAACACTCTTCTCAGCTTCTATTTCAACATCTTCCTGAACTCCACCGTCAGCAGAAGTTCCAACTTCTCCAGTAGGAGCACTTCCACTTCTATTTTCAGCAGCCAATCTTTCTACTAGATCATCCAGGGCAGAGTACCCCAGATGAGTCTCCCCCTCAACAACTGCAGTGTCTTGGGCTGAGCTCCCTAGTAGGGACTCCCCCTCAACACGACCTGACACTTGGACAGAGCTCCTTGGCAAGGTCTCCCCCTCAACATAGGCTCCTCTTTCCTCAATAACCTCCATGGGAGCAGGTTCAACATTACCCTTAGGTGTTATCTGAACTTGAGAGCCCACCCCCTCTATCAGAGCAGGGTTTGGGAAAATTGAAGCTACTTCTTCTTCAGAACTGCTGGATGATCTTTCCTCCTCACAAGAATCATCAGACTGCACAACCTTCTGCTTTTCTTTTGGAACTACCTTGCTAGCTTTAGGGGATTTTGAAATCACCCTTTCTCATCTCTCTAGAATCCTGGAGTTCAGCTTCTTGGAGTAGTGAAGTGGTACTCCCATCTTCCTCTTCAGGTTCTCCCCAATAGAATTCAGAAGAAAAAGAGAGAATTCTTTCAAAACTCGGGGTCTTCAGATTCCCCTTGATTCTTTGAAACATAAGATTTCTCCAGTCAGTCCTCTTGGATAGATATTTGCCAGGCTTAGTGAATTTCCATCACTTCTTGAGAGGTACCTACAACACTCAACATACATGTTATCAATGACTATTGTAGAAATATAGTATAAATCTTGTATATATTTCTTGAATCAATAATTACAAGTATGAATACAAATATATAGGAGGAGAAGGAGGTTAGTCACTCCAATCTCAAGATGTGGGACTAAACAAGAGTAAGAGGAACAACATAAATGGGCCTCATAAATGGGCTTTTACATTAATTTCTCTAACACTCCCCCGCAAGCTGGAGCGTACAAATCGTAGGCACCCAGCTTGGATAAGAACTGGAGATATAGTGGCCGAGGAAGAGTTTTTGTTAGGATGTCAGCAATTTGTCTCGCAGCAGGAACATGCTCTAATTCCACCTTCTTTGCTTGAACCTTTTCTCTGATGAAGTGACAGTCAACCTCGATATGCTTTGTTCGCTCATGGAAAACTGGATTGTTGGCTATATGAATTGCAGTCTGACTGTCGCACGGAAGTGTTGTCGGAGAAGAAAGTCTAACACCCAAGTCACCAAGAAGGCATTCAAGCCATGTTAATTCTGATACAACACCAGTCATAGCCCTGTATTCAGACTCAGCCGAGGAGCGGGCGACCACAGTCTGTTTCTTGCTTCGCCATGTTATGAGGTGTCCACCAAAATAAGTGCAAAACCCAGTCGTGGAACGCCTATCATCAGGGGACCCGACATAGTCAGCATCCGAGTACGCAAGAAGAGATGGTGAGTTGGATGGTTTGTAGACAAGACCTTGTCCCGGAGCGGTCTTTAGATATCTGAGAATACGCTCAACAGCTTGGAGGTGAGAAGTGCGTGGAGTATGCATGAAGCGACTCACAACACCAACAGCAAACGAGATATCCGGTCGAGTAACCGTTAGGTAGATCAGTTTCCCAACCAATCGTCGATAATATTCTGGATTCTCAAGCAGCTGATCAGAGTCAGACCCAGCATCACACAACTTTTGATTAGCATCCATAGGAGTATCCGCAGGTTTGCACCCGGAGTATCCTGCTTCATGAAGTAAGTCGATGCAGTACTTCCGTTGGGACATTAGCAACCCATCGGGTCGTCGAGCGACTTCAATCCCAAGGAAGTATCTAAGATTTCCAAGATCCTTGGTCTGGAAGGCCGAGTTCAGATGTTTCTTGAGTTGTTGTATCCCAGAGAGGTCATCGCCGGTAATCAGGATATCATCAACGTAGACAAGAAGGATCACAGTGCCAGTTGGCCCATGCTTGGTGAATAGAGAGAAGTCGGCGGATCTCCGAGTAAACCCAAGTGCTAAGAGAACCTTGCAGAACTTATCAAACCAAGCTCGTGGTGATTGTTTGAGACCATAAAGAGCTTTTAGAAGGCGACAAACGCGAACTTCACGAGACTCCCCCGTGGTCTCAAACCCGGGAGGTTGACTCATAAAGACACTTTCCTTCGGTCACCGTTAAGGAATGCATTCTTAATGTCGAGCTGAAGAAGGGGCCAACGCCGGTGGACAGCAACAGAGATAAGTACACGAACAATGTTGAGTTTGGCTACTAGAGAAAAAGTTTCCTCATAATCCAAGCCTTATTGCTGAGTGAAGCCCCGGGCCACGAGACGTGCCTTTAAGCGGTCAACAGTCCCATCCGCATTCTGTTTTACCGCAAAGACCCATTTGCAACTCACACAGTGTTGTCCTGGAGGAAGGGGAACCAGTTCCCAGGTTTGATTCGCCCAGAGGGCATTCATCTCCTCTTCCATAGTTGCCCGCCATCCCGGATGCTGAAGCGCCTCCTGCACAGAGTTAGGAATAGAAATGGAGGAAAGAGAAGTAGCAAACTGGTGGAGAGGTGGAGAAAGCCGGTGTAGAGACACATAGTTAGCCAGAGGATGTGTCGTAGAAGAAGATGCTGGATCGACCGCGGGCGGTGTGTCATCTGTAGCAGACGGCTCCGGTAGGGAAATATCCGTGGATTTACGGCGAGAATAGACGTAGCGGATGGGCGGATGGATCAAAGGCAGGGATGGAGGTGACGATGGAGAAGAAGGCGTGACTGGAACAATAGGACGAGTAATAGGAGAAGGTGTGGATTGGGAAGAGGAGGATATGTGGAATGGTTGATCTTCAACAAAAGTTACATCGGTCGAGACATACACTTTGTCTGTTGTAGGAGAGTAGCATAGATAGCCCTTCTGAGTTTGAGAGTAGCCAACAAACATCTGTCGGGTCGCACGAGCAGCAAGTTTGTCTGATGGCGGACCGAGGGTGTGGACATAACAAACACACCCAAAAACTCTGGGTGTGAGGGGGAAAGGAGTAGTGGATGGAAGAAGAAGACTTAGAGGAGTGGCAAAGCTGAGAACGGATGAGGGCATGTGATTGATGAGGTGACACGCAGTTGCAATAGCAAAGTGCCAAAACTCTGTTGGGACCTGCATCTGGAACATGAGGGACCGGGCGGTATCGAGAAGATGACGATTTTTTCTTTCGACCACGCCATTTTGCTGAGGTGTGTAGGCACAGGAGGTTTGGTGAATAATACCAAACTCGGAGCACAGAGCAGAGAAGGACCGACTTGTGTATTCGCGGGCATTATCGGTGCGAAGTATTTTAAGAGGCGTGGAGAACTGCGTACGAGTTTCAGATAAAAAAGCACGAAACACAGAAGTAATCTCAGTGCGATCATGAAGAAAATAAAGTCAGGTAACACGCGAGTAGTCATCAATAAAAGTGATAAAATAACGATGTCCAAATACACTGGGGATCTTATACGGACCCCATACATCATAATGAACTAAAGATAACGGAGTATCACTCCGGGTACAAGAAGGAGAGAAAGAAACACGATGTTGCTTGCCGAAAATACATGATTCACAAGTGAACTCTCGGAGTAAAACACCAGGCAGAGCTTTCTTGAGAACCTGAAGGGGAGCATGCCCAAGACGACGATGCCAATCCGAAGTGGAGATGGAAGTAAGGCTGATAGGTGGGCGATCCAAGAGATATAACCCATTCGTCAGCCGACCGCTACCAATGGTACTCCGTGTACGGCGATCCTGCAAAACAAAGGAGGAAGGAGAAAAAATTACGCAACAGTCAAGATCCCGTGTTAACTGGCTAACAGAAAGCAAGTTAAACGGGGAGCCCGGAACGTGAAGAACTGAGGAGAGTGGCAAGGTAGGAGTGAGGCGGAGATCAGCAGCCCCAGAGACCGGTGTAGTGTCGCCATTAGCAACAACAATAGATGGTGGGCGACAGGTTGTCGAATACCGAGGCGACTTCTGAGATGTTATATGATGGGTTGCTCCAGAGTCAACGATCCAGTGAGAGCTGTAAGAAAGTCAGGATATACCTTGAGTAGAGAAAGAGGCAACCGAGCCAGATGACCGATTTATACTGCCTTGGAGCTGCTGGAACTGAGTGCGAAGGTCTTCATATTCCTGCCGAGTAGGAGCACCAAGGTTGGAAGTGTCAGGGGCAGGAGCAGCCACTGTGGCTGGGGGGGGGGGGGGGGGTATTGGTAGTATGAGAATTTTCGGATTCCACCATTGAGAAGACGAGACCGAGCGGACTGAAGCTTGGTAGAGGGAGGGCTCGGATAGAGGAGAGCTCAGGCGCGGTCGACGAGATCGACAGGGGCTGAGAGGTCGGTAGCGGATGCTGAGAAAAATTGCTGAGACGAGAAGAAGACCGCTGAGACGGCGAGAACTCTGAGGAGGTTGCAGAAAACAGCTGAGACCGGCAGGAAGAGGTCGCACACGCTTACAGTCCGTGATGGGATCTCAGGAGGAGCAGCAGACCGTTGAGAAGGTTGCGGGAAGGGCTCGACAGAGATCTGTAGAGGAGATCGCACGCGCCAAGGGGGACGAGACCGCTGAGACCGGTAGAGAAGGCTGCGAGCAGGAGATCGCTGCCAGAGAAGATTGCTGAGATCGGCAGAGGAGGTCGCAGCGGGAGATCGTAGCAGGGGATCGCAGCGGCCTGAGAGATCGGCAGCGGGAGGTCGCAGGAGGAGGCCGCGAGTCTGCTCCAAGGGGGATGAGACCGCTGAGATCGGCAGAGGATGAGACCGCTGAGACCGGTAGAGAAGGCTGCGAGCAGGAGACCGCTGCCAGAGAAGATTGCTGGGATCGGCAGAGGAGATCGCTACGAGACCGCCGCTGGAAGAGGCCGTTGGGATTGCTTGAGAGATCGGCAGAGGAGGTCGCAGCGGGAGATCGCAGCAGGGGATCGCAGCGGCCTGAGAGATCGGCAGCGGGAGGTCGCATGGGGAGGTCGCGAGTTTGCCAATCGCTGGAGACCGCGCGAGCAGGGCGAGATCGCTGAGAAGAGGAGACCGCAGCGAGCTGCGAGCAGGAGGAGAGAACGCCGCAGATGGAGAGACCGTTGAGAAGGAGCTGGCTGCAAGAAGCGGGACCCACCTGACAGAGGGCTATAAGAGAGGGAGAGCCACCATCGTTTAAAAAGATTGCAGGGCGGGGGGGGGGGGGGGGGGGGGGTGCGGTCACAAAAAAGGAAGGCCGCACAGGGCGTGCGGTCAGAAAAAAAAGGGGACCGTACAGGACGTGCGGTCACAAAAATAGGAGGCCGAAAATTCGGACCGCTAGCTCTGATACCATGTAGAAATATGGTATAAATCTTGTATATATTCCTTGAATCAATAATTACAAGTATGAATACAAATATATAGGAGAAGAAGAAGGCTAGTCACTCCAATCTCAAGATGTGGGACTAAACAAGAGTAAGAGGAACAACATAAATGGGCCTCATAAATGGGCTTTTACATTAATTTCTCTAACAACTATCAATAGATGATGACAAATTGAAATTTTAATATATTTCCCGCATTTCCTGTGTAGCGCATGCCTTCACGCACGTCTATTTTATTTATCGCGTATGTGTTGTTTACTTTGTATTGCGGCATCATTTGCGCTCGTTGTGACGGCTTATTAGTGTGATCGCCCAATAAGTCTCTGAATAGAAGATCCGTCAAATTAGGCATAATGATAATTAAGGCAAGCACTCAAAATGATCTATTAAAATTAAACATGTTTTATTTTAGGCAACATTCATAATAAAATAAAAAATTCTGATTTCAGAATTAATCTAAAAAAAAAAGTATTTTAGAAAACTCATAATTAATTTCTTATTTCAAAAGAAATTCATTTGCTGTCACCTTTCCAAAAGCAATTATTTTCTTCCCCTAAATAGCCACACGGTCTCCTTGCTCTTTAGGCATTATTTGTTTTTATAAAAGACATCCCCCTTTCATTCCCAAGACAGTTGGACAAAATTGGGATCAGAGAAATTAATTCTCTATTTCCAAAAGGATCCAGCCCCGTCCTTTCCGCCTCCTTCCTCCCTCATGCGATGCGAACCTGATCCCTAGTTCCAGCCGCCGCCATCTTGTCGCCTGGACTCGCCACTGCCGTCGCCAGTTACCCAGAATTCCGGCGATCCTTCCTCACCCGCCTTCTAAGAGGATCAACGCTACCTTCTGACGGACCTGCAGTTCCTGTTGGAAAACCAAATCATGCCGTCACACTTAATGAAGACCAGGAAGATGAAGGGGGCAGCTGTTCTCAAAACCATGCCAGCAGGATTAATGAAGACGGGAAGACGAACGACGTTGTTGCTTGGAAAATGAATCATGCCGCCACTCTTAATGAAGACGGGAAGACGAAGGGCGCAGCCACTATTAAATGAAGATGCGGAGCACTGTACCCGCACTTAATGATTGTATTAGCCTATAAATAAAGAAAACTCTGTACTAATCTTGCAATGATCTTATGAAATGAAATGATATGAAGTTTTCTCCCTCTCCTCATCTTCTTTACTCCTCATCTGTGTTTTTATGCTTCTATAGTGGTATTAGAGCCAATTTCATCTCCTGATCCAGTGTAAGAGCTTTTTGTTCTGCTCTTGATCAAGGAGCTTTACCGATCCTCTTTGTTTCCTCGTATTATGGCCTCATCATCTACCTCGAGTGAATCCCGTGACCAATCCTATACTCATCCCTCAGTTCCTCTCTTCAATGGGGAAATGTATGAATATTGGAGCATCAAAATGGAAATATTGTTCGTATCTCAAGACCTGTGGGAGGTAGTTCAAGCCGGCATTACCACACCTCCCGCTGACGAGGATGGTGCACCTCAAAGGCCCAGCAAAGTCGAGGCAATGAAGGATGTCAGGGCTCTTCTACTTATCCAACAAGGAGTCACCAACTCAATATTCCCTCGCATAATGGGGACACGAAGTGCAAAGGATGCCTGGGACATCCTAGAAAATGAATTCAAAGGTTCCAAAAAGGTGATTTCAATCAAAGTTCAAACCCTTTGGCGCGACTTTGAGGCTCTAAAAATGCAGGAAAATGAAAACATCCAAGCCTTTTTTTGCTAGAACAACCAACATTGTCAATCAAATCAAACACCTTGGCACTACCATTGATGATTCTCAAGTTGTTCCAAAAATCCTTAGATGTTTAACCAAATCCTTTAATCATGTCGTGGCAGCAATAGAAGAATCTAAGGATTTGGAACAGCTATCTATTGTTGAACTAATGGGCTCTCTTCAATCCCACGAAGATAGGATCAAAAGAGATGAGCTTGATCACACCTCTCCCCTTGACAATGCCCTCCAAAATAAACTTCTCATCTCATCTCAACATGAAACCCTCAATCAGTCTCAGCCATCCTTGCACCCACCTATGCAACCTCACCAAAAAACCTTTGAATATGAACCCAACCAGACACCTCTACTACCCACACCCTTTTCAAACTATCCTCACCAACATCCTTACTCCTCTTTCCATGACACCACACTATTTCTTGCTCAAAACTATCAGCCACCATCACCAACCTATCCTACCACTACAGCTCAAAATTATAATACTACCTCTCTCCCATATTACACACACTTCCCCACCATATCAACATCTCAACCCTAACAGACCACCCTATCCACCTCACTATCCTGTCCAACCCTCACCCATCTCCAAAAACAGACCACCAAACCATCAGTACAAGCAATACTGCAGCCTATGCTACACACCGACCCATGAAAATAAAGATTGTCCTCATCGCTGCAAAAGATGCAGACAACCAACTCATATGGCCAAAGTCTGCTGGTCAAAACCAAGAGAGGAGGCTCACTTCATAGAGACTGGAGAAAATGAAGCCATGTTCTACACCAGCCACACCACCACCCCCAAGAACATGGATAGATGGTATATTGATTCAGGATGCAGCAGCCACATGACTCATAACCGTCATGCCTTTATCTACCTGGACAATACCCACAAATCATCTGTCTTTCTAGGAGATGGTCAATCAAAAACCATTGAAGGAAAAGGAAGCATCACCATTCGAGCTCGGGACGGCACTATCAAAAGGATTGATGATGTTCATTACTTTCTTGATCTTGCCCAAAACCTCCTTAGTGTGGGGCAACTTGCCACAAAGGGGTATTCTATCCTTTTCGATGGAAACCAATGCCACATTGTACACAAACCAACTAGCCAACTGATTCTGTCAACCTCTATGACCTCCAACAGAGTGTACTTTGTCACTCTCCCTGTTATCATGCATAAATCATTCATCGGACAGTCCAGCTCTCCCACCTTAAGTGTCCAACGATGGCATGAACGCCTCGGCCATTTGAACTATCCTTCAATCTAACTCATGAGCAGTCACCAGATGGTCAATGGTCTTCCAAAGATGAACTTTACAAAGGAATTCTGTGAAGGATGCCAAGAAGGAAAAGCCCACAGGCTCCCCTTTCCAAAATATTCCTCCTGCAGAAGCAGTGAACCCCTCCAGCTTCTACACATGGATCTCTGGGGGCCTGCCTCAACAACCACCCCCGGCGGTAAGAGATATTTTCTCCTCATAGTCGATGATTTTTCACGTTATATGTGGATATACTTCCTCACCAAGAAATCTGATTGCTTCTCTGCCTTCAAAACCTTCAAAACTCTGAAAGAAAAACACCTTGAAAAAGATATTAAGACAATAAGAAGTGATAGGGGAGGGGAGTTTCTCTCCAAAGAATTCATTTCTTTTTGCACCTCTCATGGAATTCACCATGAACTTACTACCTCTAGCACTCCTCAACAAAATGGGGTAGTAGAGAGACGAAATCGAACCATCCTTGAGATGGCAAGGTCAATGCTTCACAGCAAGACCCTTCCCAAATTTCTCTGGGCAGAAGCCTGCTCCACAACCACATACCTCCTAAATCGCAACCCCACAAGAGCTCTTCACCACTCAACTCCATATGAAGCTTTATTCAGCCGCAAGCCCACTGTCTCTCACCTTCGAACCTTTGGTTGCATAGCCTATAGACACATACCCACAGAACAAAGAGAAAAACTAGACTCGAAAGTTCAGAAGTGCATTCTCATTGGGTATAGACAAGAGTCCAAAGGATACAGGCTATTTCATCCTCCCTTTCAGCAACTTCAGACATCTAGAGATGTCACCTTCAATGAAGATGACCAATGGAATTGGGGATCAGAAATTGGGCAACCCTCACCTGAAGCAGCGGTTACTCTAGCATCTCCTCTTGCTACAGTCATCCATGCCACCCCCATCAGCGATCATGATGTTGTTCCTGCTGATGCATCCTCTGAATCATCTGATTCAGATTCTGACCCGGGCTCATCATCTCCCCCTCCAAAAACCAAACTTCTCACCGATATTTATGCTTCTTGTAATTTAATTATTGATGCAGATACTCCGACGACTTTTGAAGCAGCTCACAAATCAACTGAATGGAGGCAAGCAATGGATGAAGAAATAAAAGCAATTGAAAACAGTAATACCTGGACATTAGTCGACAGACCCAATAACAGAGAAGTTATTGGACTTAAATGGGTCTACAGGACCAAAACTGACGAAGATGGTAAACCTGTCAAGCGTAAAGCCCGTATTGTTGCCAAGGGATACTCCCAAATCCCCGATCGTGACTATGAGGAGACCTATGCTCCCGTTGCAAGAATGGATACAATACGTTATGTTCTTGCTCATGCCGCTCAGTTCCAACTCCCAGTTTTTCAACTCGACGTGAAATCCGCATTCTTAAATGGCGTCATAGAAGAAGTTTATGTCCAACAGCCTCAAGGCTATGAGAAAGCAGGAAGTGAGAAGGTTTACAAACTTTCAAAAACTCTCTACGGCCTGAAGCAGGCCCCTCGCGCTTGGAATGCCAACATCGACGACTACTTCTGCAACATAAAAAAAATTCTGCAGAAGCCCCAATGAAGCATCCCTGTACATCAAAAAATAGGGAAACAAGACTTTGATTGTCTGTCTTTACGTGGACGATCTCATAGTTACCGGGAATGACAGCCTCATGATCAATGAATTCAAGAAAAACATGAAACAACACTATGAGATGACCGACCTTGGCCACCTAAAATTCTTTTTAGGACTTCAGATTAAGCATACTCCTGGGCAGATTTTTATCTCCCAAGAACAATATGCAATAGATCTCCTACAACGATTCGGCATGGACAATTGCAACGCATCTGTCACCCCTATAGCTACTGGGGAAAAGCTGGGGAAGCAAGAAAATGAAGATGATGTTAACTGTGAAGAATTTCGAAGTCTGGTTGGATCTCTTATCTACCTCACCAACACCAGGCCCGTCATAGAATTCGTTGTGGGGATGATAGCCAGATTTGTGAGCAAACCAAAAGTCAGTCATTTCAATGCCGCCAAACGAATCCTAAGGTATATCCAAGGTACCAGAGGCTACGGTCTTTCATATCCAAGGTACCAGAGGCTACGGTCTTTCTTACCAAAAAGAAGATATCAACCAACTCACTGGATACAACGATTCGGATTGGGGAGGCTCCGCCGACGATAGAAGAAGCACCAGCGGATACATCTTCTTCAGTGGTAAGAAGCCTATCTCCTGGAGCTCCAGAAAGCAAAAAACTGTGGCCCTATCCTTTACTGAAGCTGAATACATCGCTCTCACAGCCGCCTCCTGTGAAGCCGCCTGGCTCAAAAGGATCAATCGTGATTTAGAAAGAAATCAAGAACAAAAAAGTACTCCCATCTACTGCGACAACTTATCCTCTATCGCTCTTTCCAAAAACCCCGTTTTTCACAACTGAAGCAAGCATATTGAGCTAAAATACCACTTTGTAAGGGAAATGGTAGAACGCAAAGAAATCGACATTCGCTTTTGCCCTACTGAACACCAGCTCGCAGATATCTTGACTAAGCCTCTCGGAAGACAACGCTTCCTCATTCTCAGAGATGCCCTAAATGTCAAGGAAGGGCATGATTTACGGGAGGGTGTTGGAAAACCAAATCATGCCGTCACACTTAATGAAGACCAGGAAGATGAAGGGGGCAACTGTTCTCAAAACCATGCCAGCAGGATTAATGAAGATGGGAAGACGAACGACGCTGCTGCTTGGAAAATGAATCATGCCGCCACTCTTAATGAAGACGGGAAGACGAAGGGCGCAACCACTATTAAATGAAGATGCGGAGCACTGTACCTGCACTTAATGATTGTATTAGCCTATAAATAAAGAAAACTCTGTACTAATCTTGCAATGATTTTATGAAATGAAATGATATGAAGTTTTCTCCCTCTCCTCATCTTCTTTACTCCTCATCTGTGTTTTTATGCTTCTATAGTTCCAGCCCTCGCCAAGTTCTCCGCGTACCAGTTTTACCGCCGCCGCTCATCTTCCTCGCCGCCAGCCTCCGTGGGCTCCGACGAACAGTCGTCTCCCACCTCCGTCCATTCTGACCACTCCCAGGCTGACCCAAGCCTCAACAGGCAGCCCCTGCTGAACCAGAACTAATCCCCTCCCTCCACATGGTCGATCCCCTCCACCTTTCTCTTTGATCCATCCATATGCCAGCTGAGACCCGACACTGCACTTTTCATCTAAAAGTACATCTTTGGCCGTTCTCCCGCTCGTGATGTGCTAGAATAATATTATGCTTAATTTATTTGTTGTTAAAATTCAGAGCATGCTTGTCTTAATTATCTCGTTCCTATTTGTCGTTAATTTTCACACTCTCGCATTTCTTCTCTTTTGTGCATTTGTGGAAGAATTATTTCATAGTTGATAATTATGCTCGATTGCTAGACTCATGCACGTTTGTGAAACTGAAATCAATTGTCGCTTTTCGTTTGCTCGAGAACATCTCGCTTGCGCTACATATTTAAAAAAAATCAAAGTTATTTATTTAAAATCGACTCGAGAATCCGTTCTACATCAATATATCAGCCACTTGTTTGTCTGTAGAGACAAACTCAAGGATGATATCTTCATTCTCCACATGCTCCCTAAATAAAGTGATACATGATCTCAATGTGCTTAGTCCTGCTATGTGAGACAGAGTTCTTAGCAATTGAGATAACATTAGATGAGTCACAAAACAAGGGTGTTCGCCTGGCTCGGGCCGAGCCCCAGGCTAGGTGTCTCTCTAAAGGAGGGGGCCTTATTAGGCCCCCAAAGCCTGGCCCAGGCCTGAACCAGGTCTGCCCAGGCCCAGGCCTAGCCAGGGTTTTACCAGGTCGAGCCCTCCAAGCTCGGTTTTTTGGACATGCCGAAGTCTAACGTTCATTTGTAATAAATTCTGAAATTAACATAAGATTGCACAATCATTCATGATAGAGATTAAGCGTTAGAAACATAGGTAATTTCTAACAAAAACTAGAAACATAGGTAATTTCTAACAAAAACTAGAGCAAGAGTGATTCGATTAATTACTCAGCAGTTCTGAGAAATATTGATAAATATCTCAAGTAGGATAGAAATATTGCGAAACTTTTATAAATATATATCCCAAATTGTATGTATTTCAATAAGAAATCCGCAAAAGTAAAATAGACTTCTAGAACTTGCATAAGCAATTAAGGCCGAATAAGAAGTTTTGTTGTAGTTTTCGGGCTTAGACAACGGTTCTGAGGAGGTTATATTGCTGATTTAAGAGTTCCTACACAGATTCTGGTTTTGGGAGGCCTTGTAATGATGGGGAAAGACTGGGGGTGGAGAAATACCATAGAGGGCTGCTGATTGTAGATTTGGAGGGATTGAATGGGGGCAGAATAAGCAACAAGCAGGGAGCCCGAGACAGCCACATGCAGGACTGGCAGCCCTTTGTTCGATCGAATGCTGGAAAAAAGCGGTTAGACAGGTGTAAGAATTGAGGAGGGGGCTGCATATTGGACTGAAATTGGAAGGAGGGAGTCTCAGTTAGGCTTGGATAAGAGGTAATCGCCAATAAGTATCTTGGTAGTGGGCGGTTACAACAATTATATGCAGTTTTTGTTGAGTTGGTAGTTACGTGAAAATGTAGGTAGTTACTTGAGTGGATGTCACAGAGAGTGGGAGTGAAGGTTCGTCGGTCCTTGTGGGGTTGTTTTTTGGCGGCTTGGAGAAGGAAATGGAGGAAGATTGTCGGCCAATGCTAGGGGGTGCAAGTCTAGGTGTCGACACATAGATTACACAGCTTCGACACTTGTATTATGCGGCTTAGACAACATAGAGAGATCGCGGGAACTTCAAATTTCGTTAAATATTCCAATGCATGAAAAAGACCATTAAAATCCTATATATATGCTAGAGAGGAACAACGAATGGTTATAATTGCATGTTACCAAACATACATGAAATATGTGTAAATAAAGTATGGGAAAATATGTAAAATACATAGAAATGTCCCGTCATCGCTCTGCACGCGGTGAAAGACACGGATCATCCATACGATGATGCTAACTTCTCCTACGAGTGTAAACTTCAACAGACTCCTATAAGGATCGGCCCACCGATGAACTATGATCCACATGTGTTATCCTATCAATAACAATGAATGTGAATTTCACGGAGATTCAATTTAAAACTTAAAATATCTTAGTAAATATTTCATTTAACTTCTTTGCTCGGGATTTTGATGTATTTAAGATGTCCTTAGGGCCTGTTTGGGATGACTTTTCAGAAAGGAGTGATGGCAAAATGATGATAGGGAAATGTGCTTTTGGAAAATATTAATTGCAAAAGGAGATCTGTTTGGGTGAACTCCTTTGACAGATATTTTCAAAAATAAGAACTTTATAAACTATTTGGCAAATCTTCGCTGCGCTGACATTTTTTAATTAAAAATGCAAGTCCGGGCAGAAAAAGCGCGTCCAGGGGAAAATGTGCTCACGTGCATTTTTCGCCCGAGCGCGTATTTTTTCCGAGGGCGCACATTTTTTTCGCGCGGGCACACATTTTTCGCCCGGGAGCGCATTTTTCGCCCAGACGTGCATTTTTCGCCCGGACTCGCATTTTTTCGCCTGAGCGCGCATTTTTTTGCCCGGGCGCGCATTTTCTCGTCCGGGCACATTTTTCGCCAGATCGCGCTTTTTTCACCCGGGCGCGCTTTTTTCGCCCGAGCGGTTATTTTTCGCCTGGCCGCGCATTTTTCGCCCGGGCGTGCATTTTCTCGCCCAGGGAGCATGTTTCGCCCGAGCGCGCATCTTTTGCCCGGGCGCGCATTTTTCTCCCTGCCGCGCATATTTAACCCGGGCGGGCATTTTTTGCCAGAGCGCGAATTTTCCGCTCGGGCGCGCATTTTTCGTCAGGGCGAGAATTTTTCACCCTAAAAATGCGCACCAGGAGAAAAAAGAGCGCTCGGGCAAAAACATGCGCGTCCGGGAGAAAAATGCGCTCCCGGGCGAAAAATGTGTGCCCTTGCGAAAAATGCGAGTTCGGGTGAAAAATGGGCGCCCGGGCGAAAAATGTGTGCCGACGCGAAAAAATTTGGGCCGCGCGAAAAATGCGCGCTCGGCAAAAAATGCGCGCCCGACAAATAAATGTGCGTCCGGGCAAAAAAATATGCTCCCGGGCGGAAAATGCATGCCCGGGCGAAAAATGCGCGCCCAGGCAGAAAATGCGGGATTGGGCGAAAAATGCGCGACCGAGCGAAAATTTTGCGTCTTGGCCTAAAATGCGTCCATGGGCGAAGAAATGCTCGCCCGGGCAGAAAAATGTACGCACTTGGGAAAAAATTTCGCTAGGGCGAAAAATGCGCTAACCTTGTATCGGGATGAGGAAGTGCTTTTCGAAAAGATTGAAAAGTAGGGGAGAAGTGACTTTTCAAAAAGAGGAGAAAATTAGTTTTCCGCTTAACTGGCTCAATTCTCATCAAAGGAGGACTGCGGTCTCCAACAACCCACTGTGCCCAGTGGTGGGACAGAGAGGGGTTGGGGTGCATGGTCTGCAGACCATTTGGTTAGGCTGAACCCTTTCGAGCTGGATGCTGGGGGTGCCGGCGGTCGTCCTTGCGAGTTGTATGCTGGGGAGACCGTTACAAAAAAAAACACTTAACTATGGAGTACTTTCACTTCTCATCACCAATTGAGCTCCTGTTTAGTTTTCGTCCCGGCACCGGACCTGGCTGTTCCTCCGGCTCCGCATTCGCCTCGGCCTTCGCCTCCGCATTCGCCTCGGCCTTCGCCTTCGCCTCGGCCTTCGCCTTCGCCTCCGCATTCGCCTCGGCCTTCGCCTTCGCCTCGGCCTTCGCCTTCGCCTTCGCCTTCGCCTCCCGCTTCTGCTCCAAGGCTGTTTTCTCCATCACTCTCTTTCTCTTTTCGTATGAAGCCAGGGAACTCCCTTCCTTGTTTTTTATAGGTAAAATCTGCACCCAACATGCAAATCGCATGCGTTGGCGACGAGGACGATCGCCAGGTTTCTTTTCGTTTTTTTCACCTGCTCCTGTGCTCCACTCCCAGAGTCCGTAAAGTTTCTGACTTCTTCCTAAACAGGGCTCCATGATTTGGTGTGTGCTCTTATGGTACTCTACTTCTTTACTATACAGTGGTGCTTAAACTACATTCTGGTTTCAAACACACTTAACTTGTCTATCATCTACTGTAGTCTAAGCAAATTTTGGAGAATCCCCGAACGAGCATGCACACAATGACTACTGTAGTCTAAGCAAATTTTTTTCGTAATCCTGAGAAAGACATCACAAGTTTATGATAGACTGACACTATGGTCTTGTTTCTAAGGCGGCATTTTTAGCCGCGGTGGTCGGGTCAGATGTGGCAAAAACTGCAACTGAAGCTGCTGTTGAAGCTTTAGGTGAGATTGAATCTGTAGAAAATAAAGGAGAAAAAAGGATGGAAAGGGGGAAGAAAAACGAAGGCGCCATCGCGGGATGCGTATGGCTGGAGGAAAAATTTGACGCGATTGTCGCCGGAGATTGCGGCCGGTGTGCTGAGGTAGGCAGCCACTGCGCTCGACGCCCCCCTCGTCGTAAGATCCATGTGCCGCCCGAAGCCTGCATCCGAGCCCCGCAAGCTGCCTGAAGCACGCACCGAGGGAACAAATTGACCCGCTCGACCGCGGAGGGGAGGAAAACGCACCATCGGCGCTCGATGTGCAAATGCTCTCCCACCGCGCATCCTTTGTGGGGTAACATTTTTAGGGTTTAGAGTTTAGGGTTACAGAAATGATGCTCGTGCTGCGCTTCCGCCCAACCCTTCTCTGTCCCACCACAGGGCACATTGGGTTGTTGGAGACCGCAGTCCCCCTTTGATGAGAATTGAGTCAGTTAACCGACAGCGCGTGGACTTCCCAGGAGGTCACCCATCCTGTGACTACTCCAGCCCGAGCACGCTTAACTATGAAGTACTTTCACTTCTCATCATCAATTGAGCTGCAGATCAATTGGTGATGAGAAGTGAAAGTACTCCATAGTTAAGCGTGCTCGGGCTGGAGTAGTCACGGGATGGGTGACCTCCTGGGAAGTCTCTGCGCTGCCGCTTAACTGAATCATTTCTCATGAAAAGGGGGGCTGCGGCCTCCAACAACCCATTGTGCCCTGTGGTGGGATATAGAGGGGTTGGGGTGCATGGGCTGCAACCCATTTGGTTAGGCTGAACCCTTTCGAGTTGGATGCTGGGGGTGCCGGCGGTCGTCCTTGCGAGCTGTATGCTGGGGAGACCGTTACACCCACCTGAGAAAATAAGCCGCGCCAAACGATCCCTAAGCTTAAGGAAGAGTGAAATTGACGCGGGAAAGTGAAAAATGAAACGAAAAATATGTATGACTCCATCAACGCAAATACACACGCAATAACCCACTATAACTAGTAACATACAACAACACTCAAACCTTTATCTCACCATACTGGGGTCGTCTCTTCTTAAGAGTGACTAAATTTTTACGCTGCCTTCTACCTAAACTAGTAACAAAACACTAATAAATTAATTGAATGAAATACATGAAAAATGATTCAAATACATCAAAAATGACTCGAAGGATTACACACAAACTAATAAATCCTCACCATAAATGCAAAATATAGTTCATAGCACATAATGAGAATATTAATCTAAATATACTCAAGATTTAATTTAATATAAATACCTCCTCTGAAGATGACTTGCATGAAAAATATACCCCATCATACTCCTTATCATACAACTTCCAATCAGAGAAGCATGTGTAGTTCCCAAATATACATTGATTCATGCTCTATAACATTTGCTTTCCTATATATCAAATGAAGCATTAACTTGCAAGAATCATAGTGAAACAAGTAAAACTTACAGTTTTACTGAATATGTGGCTGATATCAGCACCAGTAATGATGCTAAAAGCTTTCCATTCAGCTCCAAGTAAAAACATATCTCCGAATTTTGAACTTTTGTGGTAGGAAACATGATGATGGCGGTTTACCTGCATTTTGAACTTTTGTGATAATTTTTTGGCTCAAATGTCACCTTTTGGGGCCTGGATGTTTACGACCGCTAATGCTTGACTGCCACATGTATGATTGTGGTGACGTTTTGTCACAAAAAACCGTTTTGGAGTATAAAATATACCTGACAACGCGTACCCAAACGTTACATACGTATTTCAAAAGTGTGCTCACAACTGTCATCACTCTCCCACCACTCTCCTAAACAGGGCCCAAGTCTCTCCATTTGTATTCGAAGAACTTGCAAGATTCTATAGATCTCCTTTCTCTTTGGGTGGGTCTTATCTTTTACAATGAAGACATGTATTCTTCTTCCAATCTCAACCCAGCTGCACCCAGGTTTCTTAACAACTCCTCTCTCCTTCATCAGCTTTCTAACTCTGACAACATCAGCCCATCTCCCTATCTCAGCATACATGTTTGACAGAAGAACATAAGGCCCAGAGTTCTCCGTATCCAGCTCAAAGAGTCTCCGAGCCGCCCATTCTCCCATTTCGACGTTCTGGTGAACTCTGCAGGCAGACAGCAAGGAGCTCCATAGAACGGAATCAGGCACCACAGGCATCTCTCTGATGAATTTCTCGACTTCGACGAACCGACCCGCTCGTCCGAGCAAGTCGATCATGCATGTGTAGTGATCTCGCGACGGAATTAGGTCGTGCTGCTCAATCATCGAGCGAAAATACCCGCGTCCTTCTTCCACCAGACCTGCGTGGCTGCAACCTGACAAAACACCGATCATTGTGACGTGATCAGGCGCTTCTTCTGACAACAACATTCTTTTATAGAGATCAATGGCCTCCTCTCCCCGCCCATTTTGCGCGTACCCGACAATCATCGCGTTCCAAGAAACCCTGTCTCGTTCGCCCATTCGCTCGAATACCTTCTTCGCATCATTCATAGATCCGCATTTATGATACATGTCTAAGAGCGAATTCCCGACGAAGATATCGGGTTCTGGCCCATTCTCGAACCGGAAACCATGCTTCAGAACATGAGAATGAGTTTGGTGGCCGAGCTGGAGATCTGCGAGATTAGCACAGGCATTGAGGATATTGCCAAAGGTGTAGTGAGAAGGCCAAACAGAATCCCTCTTCAGCATAAGGAACAGTCTCAATGCCTCCTCATTTTCATCATTTTGCGTGTAACCCGCGATTAGCGCATTCCACGAGACAATGTTCTTCTCGGACATGTTGACAAACATCAACCTGGCGTCAACGACCTTCGACGATTTCACGTATCCAGAAAGCATCGTAGTTTCAGACACCGTGCTCTTAACCAGCATGCGATCAAAAATCCTCCTCGCAGCCATAACCTTATTACACTTTGCATACATGTCAACCAACGCGTTGCACAATATCAAGTCGCTCCTCCACTTTTCAAATTTGATCGCTCGGGCATGTATTTGCATTCCCTCTCGGATGTACGAGAGGCTCGCGCATGCGCTGACTAAGCTGGCAAGAGTCACCTCATCGTACTCCACTCCGCACTTCATCATTCGCAGAAACATATGCAAGGATTCACTCACAGGGCCATTTTGCTCGTAGCAAGTGATCAGGCTGTTCCAAGACACAACATTTCTATGGGGCATTTCATCGAACACTCTGTGAGCATCTTCTGGTCTCTGGCATTTGGAGTACATATCAACCAATGCGCTGCCCATGTGCACATCATAAACAAAAGGAGATTTTGTAATCGACGCGTGGATCTGAACGCCGAATACCGAGTCCGCCGAACCAGCACAAGCGCTCAGAGCGCTTGAGAAAGAATATCCATTTAGGACGAAGTTTTCCATGTGCATCCCCTTGAAGTATTCAAGGGCCTTATTTAAGCAGCCGTGGTGCGCTGCGCCTGAGACCATCAAGTTCCAAGAGCATTGGTCGGTGATGGGCGTGGAATTGAAGAGCGATTCTGCCTCGTCGACCATTTCGAAACTCAGAAGAGCGCCTATTATGCTATTCCAAGTAAAGGTATTTCGGTGGCGCATTCTGTCGAACACCTGGCGGCCGCTGTCAAGGGAACCGCACTTGGCGTAGGCGTCTATGAGCCTGTTCTGAATGAAAACCTCGTCGGCGAAGCGCGTCTTCGAGAGGAGAGCGTGGATGCGCTGCACCCCGAGCAGGGATTCGGATTGGATGCAGGATTGGAGGAGATCGGAGAAGAAGGAGGAGTTTGGGAGGGATAGATTGTATTGCAGGGGCTTGAAGAGGCATCCCATAGTGAAGGCGGGAAGAATGCGGCAAACATAAATATGAAACGGTAAGATTTCAAATAAGATAGCCGTTAGACCGGAGAGGAAAAAAGATTTATGTTGGCCAATTAATTTCAAAAATTATATAGACATTCACATTGAAGGGGTGCAAAACCTACAAAACTAATTTATATAGGTTCAATTCCAGAATTGGAAATGCCGGTGTAATCGAAGCTCGGAATTATGGGCGGAATTAGAATTTTTACTTAACTCGGGCACAATTAAAAAAACAAAACAGCGCGGTGAAATTAACATTTTATAAACCAAAAAATCATTTTTCTTATAGTCAACAAGCTACTTTTCGTGGATATATATTTTGAAATGGTGTAATGGTAGTGTCATTACAAATAGTATCAGTAACGTCTTTCTCAGTATAACCTATCGTATAAGAATTCATCTATTTATCTCCATTTTGTTCTATAATTTATTCGTTATAAATGTCATTGTAGAAAAATTGCAAACTTAAACATACGAAATATATATATTTCCACTTCATATGAATTAAACTAAAGTGAAGATTCAACATTGTCTAATGCAGCAGGGGCTGCTCGGTGCACAAAGCGAGGATCCGGGGAAGGGTCCCACTACAAGGGTGAAATGTAGGCGAATCTTACCCTGCACTTTTGCAAGAGGCTGCTTCCAGGACTCGAACCTGTGACCTCAAGGTCACACGACAACAGACTCTTGATTATCGAGAGCTGAATAAGCTGACCGAGAAGAGCCGTTACCAAACAAAAGTTTTAATCATCAATCAAAAACCACCGCTATACCAAATTACCAAACAAAGATTAAACAACAAAATTACTTCTTCAGATTTCAAGATAGAAATCGAAAGTTACAGCATTACACCGAATTACCAATAAAAAATCGCAACTTAATAGAAGATGGAGAATCGGAAACTAAAAAAGTTCAAGACAAAATATGAACTAAGAGAGTTACACTGAATTACCAATCAGAGATCGAAATCGGAATCTACGGGAAGATGGAAAATTGGAAAGTAAGCAAGTTGCACCATTAAGGAAACATGGGGAAATCAGAAATGAAATTTGCAATGGAGGAGTAGAACTTACAGAGTTGGAATCGGAACCTGCAAGAAGATTTGAAATCGAATTGCTCAAACTTCTCTGGAATAGTCGAAGGCGAAGGAGAAGGATGGAAGAACTGAAGGAACAAGGGCTCGCCGAAGCCGAAGGCAAAGGATGGAAGGAAGAAATAGGCACTTACTAGCCTTGCCCGCTCGGGAATCATCGATGGATGAGGTAGTGCTGCCGAATACGAGGGAGAAATGCTAGGGTGTCCCTGCCATCACAGAAAATGGAGGCTCACTAGGTAAATTTTGTGATTACTTACACCCGGGCACGTGTCCAAACTAAATTTTTTGGTTCGATTTGTTGCTACATTATACTCTGCATTCTATTGCATGTTACTCATTTGCTCATCTTATACAAATAGATAGAGCATTTTGTGATATATCAATACTATATAAACAGAAAAATATGGGCGAAACATTCATCTTTCTAATATTATCCCTTCTTTATTTCAACTTGTACAAGTTTTTAAAATTGAGTTTAATTTTCTTATTTTTTATTTTATCTTAAAAGGTATATTCTTATCTCTTCGATGTTAATTAAATTTGCATTTAGTAAGACAAAAATTTACGGTGACAAACAACAAATGAACTCACACTGGGGCATAGGGAAACCTTGTGCACGACTACTTGTGTGTGTGTTTTCGTGTGTATGTGTGTGTGTGTGTGTGTGCGTGTGTGTGTTCATTTGTGTGTGAGTGTGTGCGTGCATGTGCATGTGCGCGCGCGTGTGGTCTTTTACATAATTACAAATTGCACTCCACTCTCTTCTGAAATTACAAAACTTGCAACACTATATAACAAGATAGCATTTCTAATGTTAAGATGAAGAAAATTGAACATGATAATTATAATATATTTAAATGTTGGCGAAGTCAAGGATAAAAAGATTGCTAATGTTGATATTTTATATAATCAGAATTAAATATTAGTATTAAGTATCAACTATATAGTAAAAAATGGTCAGCCTGGTGCACAAAGCATCCAGGGTCTGGAGAAGGGTCCCACCGCAAGGATGAAAGGTAGACAAACTTTACCCTGCATTTTTACAAGAGGCTGATTCTAGGATTTGAACCCGTGACCTCAAAATCACGCGACAACATCTTAACCAGTGCGCCAAGGCTCCCTCCCCTTCACAGATTAAATAATAAATGCTACCTAAATTATTTGTCAAATGTGAATTATTTATAAGTTTGTTTTTGGTCCATTCCTAGTTACTCAACCACAAAAACTAAGAATCAACGTGAAAGATTGCATCGGGACCTCTCCATGAAGTTTGCGTAATTACATCTTGCACCTCTTGTATAACCCATAATTCGTCAAGACCAGGGGGTAGTGAAAGTGGTCGTGACAAACGAATCGACCGATTGGAGGCAACCGAAACAGTGAGATAAGGCCCCGGGGGAAGGGGAAGTGGACCGTAGGTTTTTAGGGTTTAGGGTCCACTCGCCCAAAGCAGGGGAGAGTGGGCCACGACTCCACTCGCCTTGGGGGGGGGGGGGGGGGGTGGCGAGTGGACCATGGTCCACTCGCCGGGGGTGAGGGGCGAGTGGACCCGTGGTCCACTCGCCCCGGGCATTCGGGCGAGTGGACCCCTATGTGGAGTGGACCGAGAGGTCCACTCACCCAGCCCAGGCAGTGGACCACTCGGTCCACTCCCCGGCCCCCCGGCAAGAGGGGGGGGGGGGGGGGGAGTGGACGTCTCGAGTCCCACTCGCCCCCTCCTATCTCAGTTGCGATCGTTGGTTTGGATTCGAAGTTGAGCTGCGGATAGTGGATTTTGGCTATCCGCAGCCCAAATTTAAGAAGTCTATAAATAGACCTACATTGGCACCTTGGGAGGGACCTCTCTTCTTCTCTCCCTCGTGTGTTACTTATGAGCAAGCACTCCTGCCCTCTGTCCGTCTAGTCGACAGTCAGGTGTTCCTTTGTGCTCTCCAGGATGCCTAGACTCAGCATTGGCTTGGGAGGGGAAGCTTACTTTGATCTTCCGGGTTTGTGGTGGGACCTCCTCGCTGCAGCTCAAGGGGTCTGTTTCAGGATTCAAGTCTTCTTCGGTGCAAGGTCCTTCGACTCTCAGCGACCGATCATGTGTTCTAGCTCAGGTGAAGTAAAGGTCAGCTGCATACTCGTTGCGAACGTCGAATCCAGTTCTCTGGTTTCAACACCCCTCTAACTTTCGAAATTACAATTACCCCCTCTTCAATGTTTATATTTCATAACATCAATGGACAAATAGACCCCCTGCACATTTACTCCAAGGGTGTACTTTTGTGCATGAATGTTATGAAATGTAAACATTCATGGGAGGTTTTTGTAAATTCGAATGTTAGAGGGGTGCAAGCTGTAATTACGCAAACTTTGATGACTGCTTGGGTGGGGGGGGGGGGGCAAGATCGTCATATTCACGAAAATGGCAATCCGAGTGCCCCCGATCGAGAGTTCACATTCGCCCGTCCGGTGGTTATGGTGGCGCAATTACCGGGACGCCCCTCTCAAAGGCTATAAAAGGGCCTCAACTCTCATTTGAGGACACATTACTTGTATTAGCGGCATTTTTTGAAAAGCGCCGCAGAGTTCTACGGCGGTGATTGCTCAAATGTCTTGATGTCAACTGTTGGTTCTATCTGTAACTGTCTGCATGTTCTGCTCACTCTCGAGCTGAGACAGTTCAATTCAACCGATCCGTAAGAGCGTTGAGCCACCCGCAACAATAGTAAATCTATGAAGTGTTAAACATAATAATAAAATAAAAAACATAAAAAGAGACCTTAAAGGATCACAAGAAGCATGTCAACTACTCTCCCTATCTTATGTAAATTTTGTTACTTTTTTTTCAAAACTATTAAGGGTTAAAAGAAGCAAGTCAACAACTCTCCACTTCTTCGTGTTTTGTTACTGTTTTCAAAACAATATATGGTGAGAAGCAATTGCTTGCATCCAGGCTAGCCATGAACATAAAAACCGGGCCTGACGGGCCGGCCCGAGACCGGCCCGGTCAAGCCCGACCCGGTTCAGGACCGAACCGGGCCGAGCCCTTACCCGGGACCCTGAAAGGGCCCCGGTTTGGCCGCGCTACCCGGCCCGGTCCCCGGCCTGGTCCGGGCCGGGTAA
Source organism: Dactylorhiza incarnata (assembly GCA_033032865.1). NCBI lineage: Eukaryota > Viridiplantae > Streptophyta > Magnoliopsida > Asparagales > Orchidaceae > Dactylorhiza > Dactylorhiza incarnata. The sequence continues at coordinate 3,477,567 of JAWHQI010000020.1, read as the reverse complement.
AGCCCGAAAATCGGGCTAGCCCGAGACCGGGCCAGGCATAGCCCGATCCGGTCTCGGGCTAGGCCCGATTGAGCCTAACGGCTCTTATTAGAGCCGTTAGGCTCATCATGGCAGCATGGCTGCCATGTGGCAGCCATGCTGCCATGAAAGTAAGAGCCGTTGGCTGCTCTTTATAATAATATAATATATTATTATTATTTTTTAATTTTTTTAATTAATTTTTTAATTAAAAAAACAAAAAAAAATCCTATAAATACCCCCCCTCCCCTCTCTCTTTTCTCACACCCCACCTCTCTCTCTCTCTCTCTCTCTCTCTCTCTCTCTCTTAGCTCTCTCAATGGCGTCATCCTTCACAACTCCAGCGTCGTCTTCTCAAAGTACGGCTTCGGTGGTGGAGCACAACCGTAGAGCGAGTATTTGGGAGCATTTCGAGATGGTACAAGTCGGGACCGAAAGAAAAGCGCGCTGCAAGATGTGCTCGAAGTTGCTATCCATTAGCGGCAACTCGACGCTCGTTAGACACCAAAAGTCTTGCGAGTCAAAACAAGCTCCTCCCGAGTCAAGTCAAGCCCAAATTTCTGAAGCCGGACAGATTTGGACGTACAATCAAATGCGACAGCGAGAGCTGCAGGCAAAGTTCGTCATCAAACGTGGGCTGCCATTCAGCGTCTTCGACAATGACGACGGCACAGAGTACATACATGGGGGGGCTTCGACCCAAATACCAAAAGGTTAGTAGAATTACTTTAAGGCGCGACATGATTAGGTTATATTTAGAAGCAAAACAAGAATTAATTACGTATTTTGAAAATTTCGAAGGACGTGTGAGTCTAACGAGCGACGTTTGGACGAGTAATTTAAATATAGGATTAGCTTATCTTTGCATCACTTGTCATTGGATTGATCCCATTTCCTGGGAGCAAAATAAACGCGTAATATGTTTTACAGGTTTTGAATTCCCGCACACGGCTATAGCTTTATATAAGGTTATTATGAAATGTGCGCGGGAATTTAAAATTAACGATAAAATACTTAGTTTTTCTCTTTATAACGCCTCCAATAATGGCGCCGCAATTGAATTGTTAAAACGAGATTTAAAACCATTTCTTAACGGCGCATTTTTTCATACTAGATGTGTTTGTCACGTCCTAAATTTAGTGGTACAGGATAGTTTAAAGGCAATGTCACAATATATTAATAAAATTTGCGACATGTTAAAAGCAATTTATTGTACTAAACAACGAGCTCAAGATATTAGAAAATTTTGTAAAGCACAATATCAGAAATATTTGAAACCACAATTAGATATGCCTATTAGATGGAACTTGTTGCGGAACGCTTAGGGCTCTTGGTAGACTGGTCCACTTGAACCACCTTAGCTCGTGAGCGAACTAAACGCGCAAACAGTCAATTAGAGATTTGTCGAGTACGCAGAGACTTTTTAACGTGGAAAACCCGAAAAGGGTAAAAAACCACGCGGCCGGAGCTGTGCCGACCAAATTTCACTATCTTCTGGGGGGTTACAACTTGGACGCTAGAACTCGAGCGCGACAGGCCGCTGCTCGTTACAATGATGGAGAGAGAGAGAGAGAGAACTCCGAGGATGACAGACCACCTGTTGGGTATTGTATCCACAATAACCTTGATTTGTAGAAAGTCAACTATGAACCAAGATTGAATTGCTTATGTATTTGATTTGTTTCTCTAGTTTTGTCTTGCAGGTTCCCATTGCTAAATGTAAACCAATGTCAGGTCACAGTGGGTCAATGAGCACAGTCTTTTACAATGTAATTCCTCATTGTATGGGATATGGTGTTGACTCATATGTGATCTCTCTATTGGAATGCATTTCTAATCAAGACAAAGGAAGCTAAGGTCTTGGAGGTGTAGCTGTTCTCAAAGAAAAGTTTAAAGAATTTCTTCCAAGTGTATTTCTCGAGAAATCTGAAAAGCGCTCGGAAAATCCTTTTGAATTCTCGAGAAGTTCTTTTCAGCTTAAGTCTTCGAAAGAAATTCAAATTTCTCGAGAAGCTATCTTTATTTCTCGAGAAGTCTGTAGTGCTCTCGGAAAATCTTTTGTTTTTTTCTCGAGAAGTCTTCTTTGCTGAAAGTCTCTGAGAAAATCTTTTCTCTCGAGAAGTTTATCTGATTTCTCGAGAAGTTCTTGTTTCTTCCGAAAAAGGTTAGTTTATCTTATTTCTCGAAGAAGATCTTTGTTCTCGAGAAATCCCTTCTTTTCTCGAGAAGCTCTGTCAATTTGTTTGAAAGCCTTTTTCCGAGATCCAGCCGTGATTTCTCGAGAAGTCTTCTTTCTCTCGAGAAATCTGTTTCTCGTTCCTTCAATCTGTTTTTGCCGACTTCTGTTTTCCGTCTGTTTGACGAGATTCCTTTCTCTGGCTTAAGGCTTAAATATTCTATTTAGACCTTCTCCTATAAAAGGCCCTCTTTCTTAAGAGTTGATTGATTATTATTCCTTTCCGGATCTCTCTCTCCCGATCTTAAAGAACGAGAAAAGCGCCGCTCGCCGTCGTCTACGTTTGGAGATCGTTCTACTCTTTGGAGTTGTCGATTTCTATCAAGAAGGATTCGATTGATCCATGCTCAGGTTCTGCAATCTCTATTGGATCGTTTCGGATTGCCAAAGACATATTCGAAGGATCGTTGTTCTTCCTCATCGTTCTCAAAAGCCATTCAAGAAGAAGGAAGAAAACGCTTCTGTTATTCAGATCTGGTTTAGTATTGTTCAAACCCTTTTCAATCTATTGTAGGAGTTGTTATCTCCGAGTTGTAGGAGAGGTTGTTCTCCGAGTTGTAGGAGAAGTTTTCTCCGAGTTGTAAGAGAGGTTCTCTCTGAGTTTGTAGGAGTTTGACTCCGAGACTGTAGGATCGTTCTTGATCCGAGATTTAGTGAGTAGTCAAGTCTAGCTGTGGTGCTAGATTGGCGAGGCCGGCAGTGGAGTACCCAAGTACGGGAAACCACTATAAATTCCTGGTGTTATCTGTGGCTGTGATTAATTTTGTGTGCTGTGCTTTACGTTTAATTCTTTTTAATTCCGCAAAAGTTGTAGAGATCACCTATTCACCCCCCTCTAGGTGATTTAGGTAGGCAACTAGATACTTCAATTGGTATCAGAGGGACGCTGTTCGTTGCTAGGTTAACACCTTGAACAGGATCCATCCTTCTAGTTGCTAGCAAGCCATGGATAGAGTCAAGGAATCCTCTCTGAAATTGCCCATCTGCACTAAGGCCAACTTTCCTATGTGGAAGGAAAGAGTCCGTTTTTATATGGAAGCTGCAGATCCCAGAATCTTCCAAGTCGTGGAAGAAGGTCCTCATGTGCCAATGACCGCTTCGTCAACAAATCCTACTGTTCAGATACCTAAGAAAATGATGGATTTGACTAAGGATGAGATAGCTCTTGTTGCTCTTGATAAGAAGGCTAAAAACATAATTGCAAGTGCAGTGGACGATTCCATGTTGCAAAACTTAATCCACTGCAAATCAGCCAAAGAAATGTGGACATCCTTAATCGTTCTAATGGAAGGTACTGACGAGGTAAGAGAAGATAGAAGGTCTCTACTTAATCAAGAGTACGAGGCGTTTAAGCAGAATAAGAAAGAGTGCATTGCTGATGCGTACGAGCGATTCTTCAAAATAGTCAATGGTCTGAGGAACTACGACAGGGAGTTCACAAATGGTGAACTAAATGACAAATTCTTGCGTTCCCTAACGAAAGACTGGGATAGCAAAATTGTTGCCATAAGAGAGTTTGGAAAATTGCCAAGTCTAGAACCTCAAAATCAGTTCGGGAAGCTGTTGTCTCATGAATTACAAATGAACATCCGAAAGTCTGAAGAGGATGTAAATCGAGCTTCAAGCAAAGAAAGAACCTTAGCTTTGAAGGCAGAGAATTCAAAGAAGAGCAAAGCTGTGATACCGATCAGAGAAAAGGAATCTGATATTGAAGAAGAATCGGAAGTCAGCTCCTCCTGTTCCGAACTGTCTGATGGGGAGTTCTCTTTAATCTCCCGTCAGTTTAAGAAACTGCTGAACAAGCGGAGGCACATGAACAACAAGCCGTCTTCCTCGGATCATAAATATTCTCGTCGTGATGGCGAATATCACAGGAAGGGCTCAAGCAATAATGACAGGTATAAATCCAAACAGAACAAACACATTTCTTCTGACATTATTTGCTACTGTTGTAATAAGCCAGGGCACATAATTGCTGAGTGTCCCTACAAAAAGAAAGAAGGTGGAAGAAAAGAAGACAAGAAATCCACTCATGGAAAGAAGAAATCAGATAGAAGCTTCGTCGCTAAGAAAGCCAAAACTCTGAGCGACAGTGACTCCGATGAGTCAAGTGATGAAGAAGAAGCTTACTTCGGTCTGATGGCTATGTCTGATGATGAAGAAGCACCCCCGTACACCGGAAAGGTAAATGATCACACTATCCTATCTGATTCCGATTATGCTTCGGCTGAACAAAAGGATAACCTCTCAGACGATGAATCTGAGCTCATGTCTCAATATACCAAAATGCTCCAAAGTTTTGACAAGTGCTGAAAGGTTGTCAAAACTCAGAGTAAGGAGATCATGGCTCTCAAGGAGGTGGAATCTAACTTGAGAAAAGAAGTTGAAGAACTTTCTTCTCTCAAAGAGGAAGTCCAAGCCTTGAAAGACAAGATCAAAAGCTCGGAAGAGACTCTTGCCCTGAGAGATCATTCGATAAATGTCTTGGAAGAACAGCTTGCGGCTGAGAAGAAGTTGGTTGAAACATTCTCTCAACCTAAAACTGTTCTGCCAATTATTGGTACTTTTACCACTAACGCAAAAGGAAGCGGTATAGGACATGAAGCTAGTACTAGCAATTCTTCAAAAAATACAATTGCTAAGAAGAATGGTCTGGTTGCTAAGAAAGCTACTACCAAAGAAAAAGGGAAAGCTCATCAAGAGCCTGTAGCATTCAATAGAGTCATATTCCCTACGAATGATTATGATTTGGAGAGTTCCTATGGTCATTTCACACGACCAATTCCTTTTTCATCTGTGAATGATCATAAGGAATGGGCTCCTCCCCGAAACTTTGGTGATAGTGCTTTTCAAGCACCCTATCAAGAGATTAATCGGAAAGGGTACGGTCCATTTGTTCATGGTCCGAGTGCCAAGAAAGCACCAAAAGTGAATGCTGTTGCACCAAAGCCGAAAAAGACAATACCACCTTGTGTGTGTTGCCCCCATGAGGCATCCTCATCTAAAAGGGCCGCTCCTGCAAGAGTTAACGTTCAAAAAGTTAAGCAGGAGAGTGTAAAGAGAAGGTACAACAGATTCGACTGTTGGTGCTGCGGCAAAATTGGTCACTTTGCCGTTGATTGTTGGTTTAATACAACGTATACTAGGAGACCACAAGTGAACGTTGCAAGGCAGACCACTCGCAATGTTAACATTCATCGTGGTGCTCAACTGACACGGGACCAAGGACCCAAATCTGTTTGGGCTCCTAAGGCGAAATGATTTGTTTTTGCAGGTATGTCCAAAGGCCAATAAAAATCCTATCTGGTACTTGGACAGTGGATGCTCTCGGCATATGACCGGGACAAGAAGCCTTTTGCAAAACTTCATTCCAGTTGCAAACGGTCCAAAAGTTATTTTTGGCGGTTCAGACAGAGGAATAACTAAAGGCTATGGTATGATTTCTAATGGAAATGTATCTTTTTCCGATGTGGCTTATGTGGAAGGATTAGAACATAATCTGATAAGTATAAGCCAACTCTGTGATAAAGGATACATAGTCGATTTTCGTAAAGATAAGTGTCTGATAAAGTCGGCAGAGAATTCTGAAACGATTTTATCAGGGACTCGCTGTAAGAATATCGTTTGCTTAAACTTTCTTTGTTTATCTTCTTCTACACCAGTGTGTCTTTTAGCCAAAGATAGTGCATCTCTTGTCGATCAATGGCACAAGAGACTAGCACATATAAATTTTAAAACTATTAATAAACTATTTTCGCAAAACTTAGTGCGTAATGCGCCAAATGTTAAGTGCGTTAAAGATAGACCTTGTCATGCATGCATAAAAGGCAAGCAAACAAGAGCTACCTTCAAGAGCATCATTGGCAAAGATTCTAACAGGTGTCTATATCTGCTTCATATGGACTTGTTTGGTCCGTTGCAAATTAGAAGCTTAGGAGGTAAGTCTTTTACATTGGTTGTTGTGGATGATTACTCACGTTTTGCATGGGTATTCTTTCTAAAACACAAGTCAGATACTTTCGACACTTTCACAAGCTTTGTTAAGCAAACCCAGAATGAATTTAACTGTTCAGTGGTTAAAATCAGAAGTGATCACGAAACAGAATTTGAATCTGGAGCCATGACAGACTTTTGTGAAAGCCTTGGTATCTTTCATGAGTTTTCCTCTCCCCGGACTCCACAACAAAATGGAGTAGCCGAGAGAAAGAACAGAACACTCATTGAGGCTTGCAGAACTATGTTGAGTGATTTGTCTTTACCAGAATATTTCTGGGCTGAAGCTGTCAACACTGCTTGCCACGTGCAAAACAGAGCACTCATAAATAAGAACCATGAAAAGACTCCTTATGAACTTTTAAAGGGCAAGAAACCAACCATTTCTTATTTCAGAATTTTTGGCAGTAAGTGCTTTGTACTTAACAATGGAAAGCATTACAAGACTAAGTTTAGCGAAAAGAGCTTTGAAGGTATTTTCGTAGGCTATAGCAGCCATAGTAAAGCTTATCGTATTTTTAATAAGAAAACTCTGGTTGTAGAAGAGTCTATTAATGTTGTATTTGATGAGACGAGCATGCTTCAAAGCAGCTCTTCTAGTTCTTCTATTGAAGTTGCAGGTTCAAAGTTGCAAGATACACACTTGCATAAGCCAGTTAAAGACGACGCTCAAACCTTCATCAAAATTTCTCCTCTAACCTTAGCTGAAGAGGAAGATCACCTTGATGAGGAGCCAACTCCAGTGGAAGAATTTGTTCCAGTTGAAGAAGAAGTAGTTCCCGTTGTTCCAAACGATGCGAGGAATCTTGAATTCAGACACATGAGGGATCACCCTATTAATCAGATCATAGGAGATCCTCATGAAGGTATTAGAACTAGAAGAGGTACTACTAACGAAAATTTGCACTTGAGCTTTCTTTCACAGGTAGAACCAAAGAAATTTCAAGAAGCAAATGAAGACCCACACTGGATTATTGCAATGGAAGAAGAATTAAACCATTTCAAGCGTTGCAAGGTCTGGACACTTGTTCCAAAGCCTAAGGATAAGAACATAATTGGAACAAAGTGGGTGTACAGAAACAAGTTGGACGAAGATGGAACAATCATCAAGAATAAAGCAAGACTTGTAGCTAAAGGCTACAGACAAGAAGAAGGAATCGACTTCGATCAGACATATGCACCGGTAGCAAGACTCGAAGCGATTAGGCTATTTCTAGCCTTTGCTGCATTCAAGGGTTTCACCGTATACCAAATGGACGTCAAGTCAGCATTCCTCAACGGAAATATCAAAGAAGAAGTATACGTGGAACAACCTCCAGGTTTTATCAATCCAGACTTTCCTAATTATGTTTATTTACTTCAGAAAGCTTTATATGGTTTAAAACAAGCTCCTCGAGCTTGGTATGAGACGCTGTCTAACTTCCTTCTTGAGAACAAGTTCACAAGAGGAAAGATAGATAAGACATTATTTCTTAGGGAAGTAAAAAGGCAAGATTTTGCTAGTGCAAATCTATGTTGATGACATTATTTTTGGCTCAACCGATGACAATCTTTGCAAGAAGTTTTCAAAACTTATGCAGGGGAAGTTTGAAATGAGCAGTATGGGTGAGCTGAAGTATTTCTTAGGACTTCAAGTGAAACAATCTGAAGATGGAATTTTCATCTCTCAGACGAAGTTCACCAAGGAGTTAATTAAGAAATTCGGAATGGAGAGTGCAACCTCCATGAGGACTCCAATGAGCTCAGCTATGTCTCTGAACAAGGACGAGAAAGGGAAACCTTTTGATGAAACTAAATACAGAAGCATAATTGGCTCTTTGCTTTACCTTACTGCTAGTAGACCCGACATAATGTTTTCCACATGTGTATGTGCTAGATATCAGGTGAACTCTAAGGAATCTCACTATACAGCTGCAAAGCGAATTTTGAGATATCTTAAGGGCACACCAAATCTTGGCTTATGGTACCCAAGAAGTAATGATAGCGAACTAATAGGGTATTCAGATGCAGATTTTGCAGGTAGCAGAGACGACAGGAAAAGCACTTCCGGAACATGCCAATTTCTCGGAAGACGACTTATATCCTGGAGTAGCAAGAAGCAGAATTGTGTTGCAATTTCAACCGCCGAGTCAGAATATATTTCTGCAGGCAGCTGTTGCGCACAACTTCTATGGATAAGGAATCAACTTCAAGACTACAATATGAAGGTCAAGAATATTCCAATGTTTTGTGATTCTTCCAGTGCAATTGCTATAGCAAACAATCCAGTCTCCCACAGTCGGACAAAGCATATTGAACTAAGGTATCACTTCATCCGGGAACATGTGGATAATGGGGACATCAACTTAAGTTATGTCCCTACGGATAAGCAAGTTGCAGATATATTCACGAAGCCGCTGGATGAGACCAAGTTCTCTTTCTTCAAGACAGAACTTGGAATGCTCAACTTAGAGTAATGCTTAAAGCGAGAAGAAAAATGGGATTTCTAAAAGTTATATATCTATGGAAAGCAGTAATCTGTCCTTCAGAAAGAAAGAGGTAGAATTTTTCTAAGTCTTAACAGAATTTCTCGAGAAATGACATAGACTTTTCGAGAAATGAAAGACTTCTCGCAAAATGTACCTGTACTTCTCGAGAAATGGGTTATCCCTCGAGAAATGCTTTTTCAAAGTCAGAAAATCAGAATTCTGGAATCTCTCGAGAAATCAAGATACTTCTCGAGAAATTAGAATAGTTCTCGCGAGTCACTATATCTCTCGCGAAATTGCGTTCAATTTTCAGAATTCTAGTCTTTATTTTCCGGGATACGAAAGGTCAGGTATGCGCGTTTTTATTTTCTTTATCTATAAGTAAATCTCGAATAATTGTCACATCAAACTAAACTATAAATAGACAATCGAAACAAATTAAAGTTCACGCGAGTTCCTTCGTCTTCTTCTCGTAAAGCCGCCGACGGTTCGTCTTCCTCTCACGCGAAATCGAAATTTCTGGTCAGTTGATTCTTGATTTTCTTTCTCTCCAATGGCGCCTCATTCAAAGCCAAAGGTTGGCGTGGGCAGTGAATTAGTGCGAGAAGGCCTAGTTTCCATCTCAGATGATTTCAAGAACCTGTTTTATCTTCTTGAAGCAGCCGGCTTATCTTTTGTTCTAGAGCAGCCATGCAAAGTTCTGTTTAAAGAGGTGGAGGATTTCTTCATTAATGTTAAGGTTCATAAAACTGGATTGAAGATGAAATCTACTATTGGGAATTCCAAAATCAAGATCACTCCTAAGTCTATTTCCAAACATCTGAAGTTGCCTTTAGTAGAGGAAGAAGATTCTCTGGGTGATAATGATTGGGTAAAAGCAGTGAGCTATGTAGGTTTGACTTCAGCCAAGACAATTCGTAGGCAGCAAATGAATGATGTCGGGAAACTTTTGGTGGACATCATCTCCAAGGTGCTACTGGGAAATACTGGAAGCCTGGGATATGTCTCAGTGGATGTGTTCAGTTTAGTTACAGCAGTAATCTGTGGGAAGAAGTGCAGCTGGGCAGACATAATGTTCAATAAGATCAAAGAGAGCATTTCTAGTCCTAATTTTGCAAGGATTATAACTCTCTATCTGAATCAGGTTGATTCTCAAGTCTTTGATATGTCCAAAGGGGCTATCATTCATCACTTGAAGAGGTTGGATGTGTTCACTCTCCAAAGGTGGAACATCAGGATAACCAAGCCTTCAGGAGGTGGTCATTCCCAGGGGGAGCCTTCTGGTCAACAGGATGTGCATTCATCTCCTCCTCCAGACTCTTCAGCACAGCTTCAAGCTCCTCCATCTCCAAGTCTTCTTCCATCTCCAGGTCAGCAGAATGTCCCTCCAGCAGCAGATTTAGTTCCTCCTCTTTCATCAGAAAATATTCCATCAGATCAGGTTCCTCCAGGATCAGAGATTCCTCCTCCTGATGTGGTATTCTCCCCTATCTTAAATAATGTGGCTTTTTCTCCTCCTCCTCCTCATGTTGTTGCACAAGAAACTGTTGATGCTAACATAGCAAATGTTCTTCTTGACATTCAGAACACTGTAGTTGATGATGAGCAGAACTCCAGTGATCACCATGCAGGTTCAGGTGCAGATTTTGTATTCCATCATGATGATGATGTTTCTGTTCACAATACTCCTTCTCCCCCAGCAAATACCGAGGGGGGGGGGGGGGGGGCAAGAGTCCTATTTGGAAATGAATACAGAAGCATAGGGACAGCCTGAAGTTCTAGTAGATGAGACTGTGAATCTGTCTTTTCTTCCAGAGAAAAGTACAGTTGTTCTAGAAGAAATCCCTGAACCAGTCCTGCCAGCTCCCATTCCTCCTCCTCTCTTTGCTGATCATGCCTTGCTAGGTCAGATTGAAATGTTACTCCAAAGGCAGAGTGCCAAGATAGATTTGTCTTTCAAGGAAGTGCATGCCAGGATAACAGATATAGAGAAAGCTATGGATAAAAAGCTGAAAGCCTTCCAAGATAGTTCAGAAGAACTCAAGAGGATTGTCATTCAAGGAGGAAAAGCTATTGACCACACCATTGAGGGTGTTGGTAAAGTGTTAGAGCAGATTATTGAAGTCAGAAAGACTCAAGAATCTATGTATATTAAGGCTGATGAACACTGTTTTAAAATTGTTGATGAGGTAGGGTTGTTTAAAGAATCTGTTCTCCAAACTCTTCCTGTAGAAGTCAGAAAGGGGGAGGACAAGTTGATAGGTTCAATTGATGAGAATCTATTTGCATTTCATAATCACATGAGTGAGAAATTTGATCTACTGTCTCAGGGAGTCCAGAAGCAGGTAGCTGATGTCAAAGAATTCACACAAAGGTCTACTGCTTGGCTCCATAGTGAGATCTTTCCAGAAATGGGCATTGACCCTGCTGTTTCCCCTCCTCAGTATGATCTCCCTCCTCAATATCCTTCTGCACAGTATGAGGCTCCTCAGTTCTCTCCAAGACAAGATGTGTCTTCTGATGTAGAAGTTGCTTCTTCTAAGCAAGGTTCAAGAAAAAGAAAATATGGTGAAGGACCTTCTGCTAAGAGATCAGTTCCTGAATCTAGTTCAGCAGGCTCTGACAAAGCTGCTGCTACTGATCCTGTGAATTATCCAGAATTATGGAGTCCTATTTCAAAGGCTATTATTCTTGATTCACTCAGATTAGTTGAAGAAGGTGGAATGCAAGTTCAAGACTATTACAGCTCTTCTGAATGGAAACTTTATCAAAACAGCAAGATCAAAAGGAGATTACATTACAGGACAAATAAGTACAATGATCCTACAGCTCCTCCAGCTCCTCCAAAGTACCATCCTAAACCTTATGCATACTTCAAAAGACAGGATCAGAAAAGAATAGACAATGCCAGAGAATGAAGACCATCAAATTCTTTTTGTCATTTGCTTGTGTGAACTTTAAGTCATGAGACAATCTGAAAATCTATATATAGTTTTGATTTTGATGTGATAATTATCTTTCTTTTATAGATTTAATTTTTGATGCTCTTTCTTTATCTGTCTCTATTTAATTCCTTGTATATCATGTTGTGTATTATTTTGTTGCAATTCATCTTGGTAAGTAGGGTTCTGACTTCTACAAATAGGGGGAGATTGTTGGGTATTGTATCCACAATAACCTTGATTTGTAGAAAGTCAACTATGAACCAAGATTGAATTGCTTATGTATTTGATTTGTTTCTCTAGTTTTGTCTTGCAGGTTCCCATTGCTAAATGTAAACCAATGTCAGGTCACAGTGGGTCAATGAGCACAGTCTTTTACAATGTAATTCCTCATTGTATGGGATATGGTGTTGACTCATATGTGATCTCTCTATTGGAATGCATTTCTAATCAAGACAAAGGAAGCTAAGGTCTTGGAGGTGTAGCTGTTCTCAAAGAAAAGTTTAAAGAATTTCTTCCAAGTGTATTTCTCGAGAAATCTGAAAAGCTCTCGGAAAATCCTTTTGAATTCTCGAGAAGTTCTTTTCAGCTTAAGTCTTCGAAAGAAATTCAAATTTCTCGAGAAGCTATCTTTATTTCTCGAGAAGTCTGTAGTGCTCTCGGAAAATCTTTTGTTTTTTTCTCGAGAAGTCTTCTTTGCTGAAAGTCTCTGAGAAAACCTTTTCTCTCGAGAAGTTTATCTGATTTCTCGAGAAGTTCTTGTTTCTTCCGAAAAAGGTTAGTTTATCTTATTTCTCGAAGAAGATATTTGTTCTCGAGAAATCCCTTCTTTTCTCGAGAAGCTCTGTCAATTTGTTTGAAAGCCTTTTTCCGAGATCCAGCCGTGATTTCTCGAGAAGTCTTCTTTCTCTCGAGAAATCTGTTTCTCGTTCCTTCAATCTGTTTTTGCCGACTTCTGTTTTCCGTCTGTTTGACGAGATTCCTTTCTCTGGCTTAAGGCTTAAATATTCTATTTAGACCTTCTCCTATAAAAGGCCCTCTTTCTTAAGAGTTGATTGATTATTATTCCTTTCCGGATCTCTCTCTCCCGATCTTAAAGAACGAGAAAAGCGCCGCTCGCCGTCGTCTACGTTTGGAGATCGTTCTACTCTTTGGAGTTGTCGATTTCTATCAAGAAGGATTCGATTGATCCATGCTCAGGTTCTGCAATCTCTATTGGATCGTTTCGGATTGCCAAAGACAGATTCGAAGGATCGTTGTTCTTCCTCATCGTTCTCAAAAGCCATTCAAGAAGAAGGAAGAAAACGCTTCTGTTATTCAGATCTGGTTTAGTATTGTTCAAACCCTTTTCAATCTATTGTAGGAGTTGTTATCTCCGAGTTGTAGGAGAGGTTGTTCTCCGAGTTGTAGGAGAAGTTTTCTCCGAGTTGTAAGAGAGGTTCTCTCTGAGTTTGTAGGAGTTTGACTCCGAGACTGTAGGATCGTTCTTGATCCGAGATTTAGTGAGTAGTCAAGTCTAGCTGTGGTGCTAGATTGGCGAGGCCGGCAGTGGAGTACCCAAGTACGGGGAACCACTATAAATTCCTGGTGTTATCTGTGGCTGTGATTAATTTTGTGTGCTGTGCTTTACGTTTAATTCTTTTTAATTCCGCAAAAGTTGTAGAGATCACCTATTCACCCCCCCTCTAGGTGATTTAGGTAGGCAACTAGATACTTCACCACCTCTTGAAAAAACTAAGTCTTTTTCCCTTCTGAGAACCAAAGTGAGAAGGCTAGTCGCCTTTTCCTTCTGGGAATGCTGGAGAACGAAAGTGAGAAGGCTGACCGCCTTTTCTTTCCGGGAATGCTGGAGAACGAAAGTGAGAAGGCTGGCCGCCTTTTCTTTCCGGGAATGCTGGAGAACGAAAGTGAGAAGGCTGGCCGCCTTTTCTTTCCGGGAATGCTGGAGAACGAAAGTGAGAAGGCTAGTCGCCTTTCGGGATGATGAAGATCTTCAAGTCCACGAAGGAGATCTTCAAGCGCCGAAGGAGAATTCCGCAAAAGTCTGCAAGGAGCTCTCCCGGGTCCAGAAGTCCAGGTCCTCAAATGAAGCATTGGGGCTCCTTTTATAGCTTTGGCCGGGGGCGGTCCGGTAATTTTGCCGTTTGCAGTTTCCATATATGCTCGGTGACCGAATCATATTTTCCGATTCGGGGCACACGGATCGCCATTTTTCGTAAATGACCACCTTGCCCTTCGGGCAGCTTGGGCGGCTCGGGCAGTTCGGGCAGTTCTGTTGGAGGCGAAAAAGGCGACTGACCGTTCCTGAAAAGTGAGAAGGCTGAAAGACAAAAAGTGAGCACACCGGAAAGACAAAAAGTGAGCACGCCGGAAAGACAAAAAGTGAGCACGCCGGAAAGACAAAAAGTGAGCACGCCGGAAAGACAAAACGTGAGCGAGTCAGAAAAGTGAGAATGCTTCCGAACTTGATCAAAAGCGTTCTGAGCGTGCGTGAGCGCGGAGGCGTTCTGAGCGTGCTCAGAAGCGTTCTGAGCGCGTGCGAGCGCGGAGGCGTTCTGAGCGCGCTCAGAAGCGTTCTGAGCGCGCGTGAGCGCGGAGGCGTTCTGAGCGCGCGTGAGCGCGGAGGCGTTCTGAGCGAACGGTGGAACGGGGAGTTGTCCCCCAAAGGGGAATTGGGATCCGACGCACCCGACGAGGGGGCGTGAATACGGTGGGGTCCCCTACGAGCCCCCCTGTGGAGAAAGCGAGGGGAGGGGGCCTGACCGCACCCTAAGGGTGGCGCGGTTGGGCCGCACCCCGGGGGGATGCGGCAAGGCCGCACCCCAAGGGGGTGCGGCTTGGCCGCACCCCTCAAGGGGGGTGCGGCTAGGGCCGCACCCCTGGAGGGGTGCGGCTAGGGCCGCACCCCTCAGGGGGGTGCGGCTAGGGCCGCACCCCTCAAGGGGATGCGGCTAGGGCCGCACCCCTCAAGGAGGGTGCGGCTTGGGCTGCACCGCTCAAGGGGTGCGGCTAGACCGCACCCCTCAAGGGGGGTGCAGTCGGGGCGCGACCGAGCTGCTTCCCCGCGATGGGGGTTCTGCCCGCGTGCTACCGTGCACGCGGTAGTGCATGCACCTGCGGCTTGCTCCGTGCGTGCCTTGACTTTGGCGGATGGCGGCGGGAATGGCGGGCTCGGTCTTTTCAACTCAAGCGATTATGCGTTGTCCATTGCCCCCACCTTCCTTAAGCGGGGTTTCTTTTAGACGCACCCCGAGCCCTTTATGGGTGTGTAACATAAGCCCCCCAAACCTTCGGAGTCCGAGTCTCTGTGCGAGGAGTTCGGAGGTTTTGATTTTTCCGTGGCGGCTTTATCCACTGCTCTCTTCTCTGAGATTGCTGCTGGCTTGCTGTCTAGCAATGATACCTGAATAGCTTGAGTACTTTTTGCAAAGTAACAGATGAACTTGCGCGGTTCTGAGCCCGCGACTTTTATATAATAGAAAATTAGTTTGCGCAAGCCTGTGCCTGCGACTTTTTTGCACGAATCTGCGCTCGCGGCTTTTTTGCACGAGTCTGTGCTCGCGGCTTGACCGGTGAATAGCGGGCGTATTCGAATCGTGGACGAACGTAGGGGGCAGACTCTTATGATGTCGAGACCTTATTGTGGTGGAGAAGGGCGAACCTTCAATTGTCGGCAGCGAGAGATTGTTGCGAGCGCGCTGCCCGGAGGCAGTCTCTGTTCATTAGCGCACTGCCTGGAGGCAGGTGATGTTCATTAGCGCACTGCCTGGAGGCAGGTGTTGTTCATTAGCGCACTGCCTGGAGGCAGGTGCTGTTCATTAGCGCACTGCCTGGAGGCAGGTGCTGTTCATTAGCGCACTGTCTGGGTGCATGTGTTGTTCTTAGCGAGGGGTCTGGGCTTACAGAGCGATTCGTTGTTATCGCGGATAGCGAGGAGAACGTTAGTCCTGGTAGTGTTCAAGAGAGTGTAGTCATGGTGCTGGTGAGACCTTCGGTCTCGGCTGGGGTTGTCGTGATGCTTGTTGCTCTTGTTTGGAACTGTCTGCGGCATCGACTCCTCTTTCTTCCTCTTTGAGCTCCCCTCGAATTGCAGGCGGTGCGCTTCAATTGCCTCATCTGCTGCTATCTGGGCCTCGACTCGCTGAACGAGGCCAGGATAGCTTGGTACGGTTTCTCTCATTAGAGCTGAGTAAAAGTCACTTGGGCGGAGACCCCCAAGGAAGACTCCTCGCAAAAGCTCGGGGTCGACTCCCGGAATCTGTCGAGACTCAGAGGTGAAGCGTCGGAAAAAATCCTTCAAAGTTTCTCCGTCGTTCTGGCGGATTCCCGAGAGATGGGAGGGATCTCGGACAATCCTACGATTGGCGATGAACTGGTCCACGAACTGCTGCGCCATTTTTCCGAAGTTGTTGATGGTCCCATCCTGCAGGGAGTGGAACCAATTGCGCGCTTGTCCCTTCAAGGTTGCCGGGAACACCTGACAGAGGAGCTGATCAGTGGCGCTGTATATTCTCATGACGGTGGTGAAGTGATTGACATGCTCCAACGGATCGTCCATCCCATCGAATGTCTCGATGTTGGGAAGCTTGAAACCGTTCGAAATTGGATGAGCCAGGACTTGAGGCGACAGTGGAGAGTCGTGGTGTGCGGGACGGCGGGTGAGAGCTGCGCGTCGTCCTGCTTGGACGTACTCTTCTTCTATCATATCGCGTATTTCTTCTCGCGTGGTTCTTTCCACTGCTCGGCCAGGGATAGCTCTTCCTGAAAGATGGTGATGGTGGTCAGCTCTTGGGCCTCCAGCTGGCGGGGCAAGGTGAGCGGAACTCGCCGTGTTGGAGAATCCTTCTGAAGCTTCGTCCTCCTGAACGGCCTCTTCGTTCGGGGCATGATTCAGAATTGGGGGCGGTGGCGCGTTCAGAGCTGGTGGCTGAATCGAAACTTGAGGAGTCCCGAGATTCCTTACGAGAGCCAACATCTCGGCTTGATGTTCTTCAATCTGTTGCATGCGCACCTCCAGGCCAGCTGCGGGCGCAGGTGGTGCCTCTTCTACGGGAGGTGCATCGATAAGCGATTGGGAGGGAGCTGCATTGGCGCGCCCTTCCGGCATTGATCCTTCAGTAGTGCGAGCGCTCTTCCTGGCCATAGCAATTGTCTTTCAGAGAGTTTTGGGAATGCTCCCACAGACGGCGCCAAACTGTTGCGGAACGCTTAGGGCTCTTGGTAGACTGGTCCACTAGATCCACCTTAGCTCGTGAGCGAACTAAACGCGCAAACAGTCAATTAGAGATTTGTCAAGTACGCATGGACTTTTTAACGTGGAAAACCCGGAAAGGGTAAAAAACCACGCGGCCGGAGCTGTGCCGACCAAACTTCACTATCTTCTGGGGGGTTACAACTTGGACGCTAGAACTCGAGCGCGACAGGCCGCTGCTCGTTACAATGATGGAGAGAGAGAGAGAACTCCGAGGGTGATAGGCCACCTCTCGGAAAAACTAAGTCTTTTTCCCTTTTGAGAACCAAAGTGAGAAGGCTAGTCGCCTTTTCCTTCTGGGAATGCTGGAGAACGAAAGTGAGAAGGCTGTCCGCCTTTTCTTTCCGCGAATGCTGGAGAACGAAAGTGAGAAGCCTGGCCGCCTTTTCTTTCCGGGAATGCTGGAGAACGAAAGTGAGAAGGCTGGCCGCCATTTCTTTCCGGGAATGCTGGAGAACGAAAGTGAGAAGGCTAGTCGCCTTTCGGGATGATGAAAATCTTCAAGTCCACAAAGGAGATCTTCAAGCGCCGAAGGAGAATTCCGCAAAAGTCTGCAAGGAGCTCTCCCGGGTCCAGAAGTCCAGGTCCTCAAATGAAGCATTGAGGCTCCTTTTATAGCTTTGGCCAGGGGCGGTCCGGTAATTTTGCCGTTTGCAGTTTCCATAAATGCTCGGTGGACGAATCATATTTTCCGATTCGGGACACACAGATCGTCATTTTTCGTAAATGACCACCTTGCCCTTCGGGCAGCTTGGGTGGCTCGGGCAGTTCGGGCAGTTTTGTTGGGGGCGAAAAAGGCGACTGACCGTTCCTGAAAAGTGAGAAGCCTGAAAGACAAAAAGTGAGCACGCCGGAAAGACAAAAAGTGAGCACGCCGGAAAGACAAAAAGTGAGCACGCCGGAAAGACAAAACGTGAGCGAGTCGGAAAGTGAGAATGCTTTCGAACTTGATCAGAAGCGTTCTGAGCGCGCGTGAGCGCGGAGGCATTCTGAGCGTGCTCAGAAGGGTTCTGAGCGCGTGCGAGCGCGGAGGCGTTCTGAGCGCGCTCAGAAGCGTTCTGAGCGCGCGTGAGCGCGGAGGCGTTCTGAGCGCGCTCACAAGCGTTCTGAGCGCGCGTGAACGGGGAGTTGTCCCCCAAAGGGGAATTGGGATCCGACGCACCCGACGAGGGGGCGTGAATACGCCGGGGTCCCCTATGAGCCCCCCTGCGGAGAAAGCGAGGGGAGGGGGCCTGACCGCACCCTAAGGGTGGCGCGGTTGGGCCGCACCCCGGGGGGATGCGGCTAGGCCGCACCCCAAGGGGGTGCGGCTTGGCCGCACCCCTCAAGGGGGGTGCGGCTTGGGCCGCACTCTCCAAGGGGTGCGGCTAGCGCCGCACCCCTTGAGAGGTGCGGCTGGGCCGCACCCCTCAAGGGGGGTGCAGTCGGGGCGCGGCCGGGCCGCTTCCCCGCGATGGGGGTTCTGCCCGCGTGCTACCGTGCACGCGGTAGTGCATGCACCTGCGGCTTGCTCCGTGCTTGCCTTGACTTTGGCGGATGGCGGCGGGAATGGCGGGCTCGGTCTTTTCAACTCAAGCGATTATTCGTTGTCCGTTGCCCCCACCTTCCTTAAGCGGTGTTTCCTTTAGACGCACCCCAAGCCCTTTATGGGCGTGTAACAGAACTCAACCTATAAAATGTTAAAAAGAACCGTTCTACAAAAGGATCTTCTAATGGAATATTATAGTTTGCTTAATATTGAACACGGTTTATGTGAAACTGATTGGAATATTATAGAATATTATATAGATTTACTAAAGTGTTTTTATAGGGCCACCGTTTCTTTATCTGGAGTGTATTATCCAACGAACGCATTAGTAATTGAACATTTCGTACATATCACAGAAAGATTTAGTTATTATAGAAAACACCAAGATTGGGCTCCTTTAATTAAAATAATGGAAGAAATTTTTTTAAAATATTATAGAGAAATACCGCCTATGTTTTCGTGCGCCGCCGCTTTAAATCCGCTACTTAACGTAGAAGGCGTAGAAAATTTGATCGACGAAATCAATACTAATCTAACCTTAAATATAAATTATGATGAGGATGACCCCGTTAGTAGTACAAGTTTTACTACTTTTTTTACGCAAAGTTTTAATTATTACAATAACTTATACGGGTCACGACCCCGCGAAGAAATAACGCAACCCAAAACGAAGGATAGTCTTAAAAATAAAATTTTAGATTTAGCTTCTAGGAAAAAAACGCGCACATCTGGTAGTTTAGATGAATTAGGATTATACACAAAAACTCAATTTAGCGATTTTATGAGTTCGGACGAGATCGAAAACTTCGATCTCTTAAATTGGTGGAAAAGGTAAAACTAATACCTATCCTGTTTTGGCCTGTATGGCCCGTGATTTATTAACTGTCCAAGCTAGTACAGTAGCTTCGGAGTCTGCTTTTTCTCTTAGTGGCAGAGTTTTGAACGAGCGGAGGAGCCGGCTTAACGAAGATTTGCTGGAGATTTGCATATGCTACAAGGACTACTTGGACAGTTTAAAGAGGAAGCAACACATAACATCATTGGAGGATAGCTCGGAGGAGATAGAAGACAAAATGGACGCGTTGAACTTGAATCTACAAGATGATTAAATCGAGCACTTTAAAATCTAAATGTAATTTTTTTTAATATATGTAATTTTTTTAATTAAATTTTATAAGAATCATAACCTTCATATGTTTGTATTTTGTACAATTGTACGACTTAAATTTTGTAATTTTTTAAATTTTTTGCTCCAAATGTTCAATATTAATAAAAAATTTTGTTCCAAATTTTTCGTTCCAATTGTTCAATACTAATACAATTTAATTCTAAACTTAAATTTTTTCAATTTTTTTAAATTTTCTGTTCAAATTTTCAATATTTAATTATTTATAAAAAAAAAAATTTAAAAAAATTAATTATAAATTAAAAAATAAAAAACCTGGCCGGCCCGGATCGGGCCCGAGACCGGCCCGGTCTTGCCCGGCCCGGCCTGAAGGGCCGGAGCAGGCAGCACATAAGTGCTGCCTGCCCGGCCCGGGCCGGCCCGATTCCAGGGGAGGACCGGGCCGGCCCGGCCCGCTACAGGAAAAAGCCCGATCGGGCCGGGTCCAGGCCGGCTCGATCGGGCTTTATGTTCACGGCTAATCCAGGCTAACATAAATGTGGTGTCTATTACAATATTTTATCTACTCTATAAAGTACACAATCTAAAATACTTAGAAATCTATATAAATAACATGACTAGTATTTATTTGGGTTCCAAGCAAAAGATAATTTAACAAAGAACAAAGTAAGTTCAGTTAAATTTGTTTTCTTGAAATTTCAAAAGTAAGCATGTTGTCGTTATAAACATTCGATAAATAATAATAACTTCGAACGACAGTCTTTCCCATGGCAGCTTTGAAATTTGACTTTACAAACAATTGTGTCACTCCAAAGAGACCATAAGTAACAATTGATTTGGCATGTTGCATTTGATTAAATCTATATTAAAAAATACTTTCTTTATTACAAACTAGAGTGCCTTCTTGTAAGTTCAAAATCAAAATGTAAATTATAGTTTTTTTAACTCTTTGTTGTGCATGTTGAACCCTAATAAATGGAGATGATTAAGTAGAACCTTATTTCAGACCGCAGACAAAGATGATTAAAGAGAACCCACCGCTGAACCAAGAACCGTAGAGTTACTTCTCACAACCTTCTCTATGTATTGCTCTTCTGCTGAAATGTTTTGAACACTTGTATCTTCTTCAGAGGGGTATATAACGCCCACTTAGTTGAAGAAGGTAACCGCCACATATAAAACAAGTTGAAAATGTTTTTGACATGTAACGACAATCCACAAAAGGCCTGTCAAAGCTGTTGGACTTACTATAACTTATATGTCCATGCATGATCCATGCGTTGCAAGTCGGAGCCTATGAGATATGAGGCAGCTTTTACATGACTTCTTCCCCTGCGGGCGATATTTATATTATATGATGTGTCGAAACTAGAGCGAGGACGACACTTTATAAGTCATAGTCGAGCAAAAACCGTGCGATGAATATATTGACATGTAGGCGAAGACGCGTTAATAATGTAGATCGGAGAAGATTAAGTTACACGAGCGAGGACTGCCCATTGAGGCAAGGATCTAGTGAGGAGTGTGCACAGTGATGGTTGCACCCTGTGGTCGTGGGTTTTTAGGGTGGAATCGTGGTCTCCAGGGCCGTTAGGTATAAAGTGAACTTATTTTCTTCCGTTGCGTATGCTTGTCTTTTACAAGGTGCGGCTAGTTAAACCGCAGGGCCGAGGGACACGGCTTCCTAATCTAATGAAAATAATCTTAAAAGATAATCCTTTATTTAATTCACATCTTTTATCGTGAAAAAGTTCGTTTGATTGCTCGCCTGAACGTCCGTAGTTGTCCCCTACTGGACGTGGCATCACGACGCGTGTTTTCCCCCTTTACTCTGATATTATAATATATTTCGGAGACGAAGATATTTAGAATGGGAGAGATCCATCCAGAGTGTGAAACATGTGCGATCCCCATGCTTGCTAACCGAGGGTATTTGATGTACTGCACGTGTGTTACCGTTGAATCCACACATGAGACACTTTATACCAAACAGTGTTGATTAGCATTCTTAATTTTGCACTTCATTTTTTTTCGTAAAGCAAGAACACTAAAGCATCACAACACTCGCCTTCACTTGCTTTCGATTAGTTGGCATATCCTCTCATATTCATACCTCCCTAGAGCTTCTGGTAGCACAATCAAGGCAGTGGTGGGTTATTTACCTTGAACCCTAAACCCTAAATCTTAAAACCTTGACTCACTTTTTACAATATGCCAAATCTTCTAGATTGGCAGTGGTGGGTTATTTACCCTGAACCCTAAACCCTAAATCTTCTAGACACAGATTTTCTCCTTAATTGGAATACTCTTTAAGCATTAAAACAATCTTTTTGTGCAAGTTCTGTTTGGAACAATATGTGTTGAGAATATAGTCCGGTGTCGAGAAACACATATATATATATATATTGTCCATTTATTGGAGATCCTACTCTCCTTTAACCACAAACAATTAATTTGGGATTGATGGCATGGTCTTAACATGGCATGAGAGCGGGCCGGCTCAACCGCAAACTCCAATATCGACAAATTAAAAAAAAAAATTACGTGCTAGAGATCAAAACTCGACACTTGAGTGTGCTAGGAATACAAACTTTGAGCCCTTCCACCTAAACCTAATTAATTTTGAATTGAGTGCATATAATATAACACTATGAATGACATAGAACTTGATATACCATCACTATTACTCTCTTAACTTATTATAGAAGAATGCATGTACTAATTACCGGGACCTCCCTGCGAGTTTGCATAATTATAAGTACCTCCTCTCTATGTTTTGAAATTACAAAGACCTCCCCTACACGTTTACTCAGTTTACAATCTCCCCATTTCGTTAAAAATTTGGACGAAAAGTGTCATATTCAGTGAATAAAATTTATTATATACCAAATTGATCTATTTGTAATGTTTTCAAAAATGAAGAGATGAGTTTATAATCTTTTGTAATGTTTTTTCAAATTCTTAATGCTAATTTTAACAAGCTTGTTGAAATAATAATAATTTTTTAATTAAATTATTGAGATTAATAATGTAATATCAACAAAGAATAGTGAAATAATCATGTTGAGAATTGTGAAAATAATATTCTTGTTGATCATCACAATTCAAAAAAACTTTCAAGATGATAACGTCATGCTTTCACATTGGACAAAAAACCCCAATTCAAAAGGATTATCCAGAAAATTACATAACAAAAGCTTTCGCATTGGACAAAATCATCGCTTCCCAACATAAAAAAAACCACCAATCTAATATTTTTCGTTCCCACAAAATAATGCGATAGCAAATATTAATATAACAACAATGTTTGCTTCCAAAAGATCACACAACATTAATGTTCATTCTTCAAATGTCTCGACTTAGCTTTTTCCTCAGAATAAATTTTTTTATTATTTTAGTTAACTTAAAAATATGGTGATCAGGAGGGGAAGAAACTGTAACAAAACAGATTTTGATGGCAACATAGTTTTACAAACACAACTCCACAACTTCATTCCTTTGTCCAAAACTGGAGGAACAATTTCTAGCACCAATATTGATATAAAAAAGAATATATATATATATATATATATATATATATTAAAATGGAAAATAAGAGAAAAAGACAGTAGTGTTGAAGTATAAAAATTATTAAAATAAATTTAAGAAGAGTAATCAGAACTATACACTTGTTCAAAGATCCTCTATAACAATTCTGTGTCCAGGGTATGAAACAATTCTGTGACTAGCTCTTAGTCTAGCTGTTGAAACCGTGCTCGAAGAAGTAATCCCGCTGATAGATCCCGTGCAACTAGGTTCCCCGCAATTTAAACAACTTTGCGAGTTTGTGTCGCATTGCCATGCCTTCTAATCTGCAGCACGTCGCCGCACTGTCATCATCCTTATCTCTAACTCAATTATTAGCGACAAATATCCTCGAATTCGTTCGCCCATACTACATAAATAACCAGATTGTAAGCACAGTGTATAAATTTGATTTATATACTCTTAAATGTGAGTTATATGTCTTGAATTCT
Source organism: Dactylorhiza incarnata (assembly GCA_033032865.1). Taxonomy (NCBI): domain Eukaryota; kingdom Viridiplantae; phylum Streptophyta; class Magnoliopsida; order Asparagales; family Orchidaceae; genus Dactylorhiza; species Dactylorhiza incarnata. Next base: position 3,453,989 of record JAWHQI010000020.1, on the reverse strand, counting down.
AACTCATTTGCTCATTCGCAATATGACGCCGGGCAGACCCCCAGCTCGCACCAAAAGTCCACTACGAACTTGTTCGAAGTTGGCGAATTTTTCCGTGACATTTCGGTATCCGAATGTTGCATCAGTATTCCTGGAATAATTGTATGTTCTAGGATTATGGTAAGAGTGTGAAAACTGACTGGCTCACTTCTTGCAAGTGGACATAATCCATCTTAGAGTGAACCACACTAAGGTTTCGTTTGGCACAGCGGTGGCGGTCGTAAATGCATGGGTTAAACCGTCATTCATTAACGACCACCTAAAAAATTTCATCCGTTTGAACATAAAAATGGATGAAGTTCCTTAGGTGGGTGTTAACGAATGACAGTTTAACCACCATGTTCATCAACGCCACAACCGTGCCAAACGAAGCCTAAGGCTTCGCTTGGCGCGGTGGTGACAGTCGTGAACGCGGTGGTCATGAACAATGGTTCGTGAGCGCCCGACCTCACCTAAGAAAATTTATGCATTTTATGCTCAAAACTAGCTTATTTTCTTGGTAGCGGTCATGACCTTTGTCTTGCCAAACATACAATCTATGATAATGGAGTTTTTGACCCAACTCACCGGAGCAAATAAGCCGCGCCATACGAAGCCTAAATCTGTCTCCCATGCGCTTTGATTTTTTTCTACCTTGATATCCATAGCACTTAGGCTCTGTTTGGAGCGCCCGTGCGGCTCCATTCTGCGGTAAAAGAAGCTCGGCGGTAAACGAGGGTGTTGTTTGGGAAACCATTTTTTCTCCGGTGCCATAAAGTTCCGGATTGCCACTGCAGTTTTAGCTCGGATCTCCACTCTCCATTCTAAATGGAGCTCACTTTCAGCCAGAAAGAAAGCTTGAATGCTACCGGTATCTCAAACAGAGCCTTAATCTCCTCTTTCATCAGCGAGAAAATCGAACTTCAAATCGCCAATTCAGCTGGGCCTCACCTCTCTCAATCTCCTGCACACCTGCTGTGAACAGCTATCATAAATCCTGCTCCACATTGAGATGGTTGGCTCAAATGGCATCCCTTGGATCAACTCTTCCAGCTCAAGCGCGGATCCATGCTTCGCCAATAACTCGATCATGCACTCGTAATGTTCGACTCGAGGCATCACGCCATACTCATCGCTCATTGCGTAGAAATACCGGCGGCCGGAGTCGACCGATCCTCCGCAAACGCAAGCAAGCAACACTCCGACGAAAGTGACATTGTCCGGTCTAATCTCCCCAACCCTCTTCATCTCCTCAAACAGCTCGATCGCGGAATCCCCTCTCCCATTATGGGCGTAACCCAGAATCATCGAATTCCATAAAACGACGTCCCGAGAAACTTCCGCTTCGAACACCCTGACCGCGTGTTCCACGAGGCGGCATTTGCAGTACATGTCAACCAATGCTCCTCTGATGATCACGTCGATCTCGAAACCATTCCTGATCATGTAAGCATGCATCTGTTTTCCGAATTCGAGCACGAATATGTTGGCTGAAGCAGCCAGCATCAAACTAAAAGTGAACTCGTTCGGATCCGTCTCCTTCAACATTGCCCTGAAAACATCGAAAGCCGCTTCACTTCTTCCATGGCGGGCATAGCCCGCGAGGAGAGAATTCCACGATACTCGGTCCTTTCCGGAGCCCATTTGAAGGAACCAAGTGTTTGCACACCCCAAAATCCCACATTTTGCATACATATCAAGGAGGGAATTGCTGAAAAAGATGTCAGAGAAGAGAAGATGCCTGTAAGCAAATCCATGGATCTGTTTCCCCTTTTCGGAGTCCAAAAGCCCGGCGGAAGCATTCAGCATGAGCCCGAGGGTGACGAAGTCGATCTCTCCAGTTTCCGCACGCATCTCTCGGAAGAATTCGAAGGCCTTTTCCCAGAGAAAATGCCGCACGTAGCCCGCCAGCAATGCGTTCCACGTGACAACGTTCCTGCGCGGCATTTCGTAGAAGAGATTCTCGGATTCGTTTAATCTCCCGTGGCTGGCGTATCCCGACACCATGGAGGTCCACGAGACGACGTCTCTTGAAACAGAACTGTCGAAGATGCATCGAGCATCCCCGAGAAGACCGCACTTGGTATACATTTCCATGACCGAACTTTCGACGATATAATCCCTCTCGAATCCTTTTTTTACGACAATTCCGTGGATTTGGCACCCAATTTTGAGCATAGCTGCCTCTGAACAAGCGACGAGTGCGCTTGAAATAGTGAAATTCAAAGGGATGATTCCCATGAAGACCATCTTCAAGAACATATCAACGGCCTTCTCATTTAGGCCTAAGTCAAGGTACCGTCGGACAATTACATTCCAAGAGATTTGGTTCGGGTCAGAAATTTCATCAAACTTCTTCTGTGATTCATCCATGATCCGACATTTTCCATATACATCAACAAGTGAAGTGGCCAGAATCACGTTCACGCAGAAACCAAATTTTAAAATAAGCCCATGAATCTGCCGAGCAAGAGATAAAGCGAGAAGATTGGCGCAGGACCCTAGAACTGAAGCAAAGGTGACGCCATTGGGACGGATACCGGAGCGATTCATGCGGAAGAATAGTGATATGGCTTCAGAAGAGTGGCCGGCAGTGGCGTAGGCGGAGATGATGGCGTTCCAGGTGCCGCCAGTTCGGCGGGGCATTTCGTCGAATAGTTCACGGGCGTCGGCGATGCAACCGCAGAGGGCATAGGCTTCTATAGCGCGGTTGAGAAGGAAGACGGAAGGCGGGGAGGGGTGGGCGGAGGAGATGATGTGGGATTCAACGCGACGAACGGCGACGATGGCTCGGCACGAAGCGCAGAGATGGAGAAGACGAGAGTAGACGGAAGCTGGGAAGGAGGATGGCGAAACGCGGAGGACGGCAATGGCGCCGTGGAGGTCGCCGGCGGCGATGCGGTGAAGGATGGAGGAGGGATCTGGGTCCGGCGGGACGCCGGCTCGGGGTTTGGTGGGGGTTTTGGGGCGTACTGAATGTCGAATTAGACGCTCTAGGAGAGAAGAGGCGGTAACCGCCATGAGTAAAAACTTGTTACTTCAAATTTAATGGTATGCACGGTTTCTTTTAATATGCGGTTGTTAGATTTTTACTATTCGCAGCTTTAAAGAGTCTCAAAATTACTATTCGCAGACAAAGTTGTTATTCACAAACTAGGCGAACTTCCATAAGCAGATGTCGAGGACTAGAGCAAGCTCCGCTGATATTTCATCTGCTTACGAAAAACTTTGGTAAAGAGATCGGTCATTCTCGTCTCTCCATTTTCCTTCTCTCGGGTTCGCTCTCCCGAAGGTTCCCAAATCCCAACCATTACTGTTTATACATAAAAGTAGAGGCATCTCCAAGAGGTCGTAAGAACACTTTCAAAATGTCATGGTTTAATCATATTCATCACAAAATATTATCATTTAGTACTCGTGTCACCACAAGGTTCATAATCTGGCTCTAATACAACTTAATTGTAATGACTCTCGTTTATTAGAAACTGACACAATTTACACTTTTTAATTCATTTTATTTTCAGTGTCATCAGAGGCACAACAATAGAACATTTAGCGTGCATTAAATAAATATCATGTCATGATAGAGTACTAAAAGAAAAGTGACGGACAAAAATGATCATTTCATTCCATTAAACATATTTTTACATGTTACATCACAAGTCTTACATACGATACACAAAAGTTAGGGCTTCAAAAGGAAATACAACAACTACAACACATTATATATACATCATGCATAGATGCGACTAATCTACATAAAATAACTCTTGAAACTCTCATGAGGGCAGTCCGGATTTTTGCATCTCTCCAGGTGCGTATCCAGTATCCCAAGCACAACCATAGTCACCTCCACTCAAAGACGATACTTCTTGTCTATTTGTAGTTTCTTCCTTTCATCGACGACAAGTACCACAATGTCATTCACCAATATTAATTTAATTGTCTAAATAATTAACAGGGGAGGAACAGAAGCGCGGGGCTAAGAGAAATGAGTTTCTCCAACAATGATTCGATCTTACTTGGTTCAAATTCGGTCTTTTTCATGAAATCTGAAACGAGGCGCTTGTGAAATAGGAGGACGACGAGAGCGACGCTGCTGGAAACCCACGCATCTGGAGCTCTCCATCACTTTCTCTCTCTACTCTCTTTCTTCCTCTCCCCGTCTCCCTCTCTCTCTACTCTGTTTGCTTGTGATCGAAATAGGAGGACGACGACAGCGACGCTGCTGGAAACCTCCTTTTTCTTGAAATCTGAACGGAGAGGAGAACATGAGAGACCGCGTGACCGGCGGCGGAAGAGGTGACGGGAGCGGAGACGGGAGCGGCGACAGGAGAGGAGGTGGGAGGTAGGGTTTGCGGTTTGCGGCGCGGGATGTAGGGTTTGCGTACAAAAAAACTACGGAAGAAAAAATGAGTTGGTTTTTAAGATTTTGGGTTTGCGAATAGCCATTTTGGGTTTGCCTTTAGCAATTCCCAAAAACAAATCTTATATCGCCGCTCTCCTTTCTTACATAGCATATAGCATATGTATCACTATTTCCATATATCATTCTACATTCAACAATATTCTCTGCTCACATTTTTTATATCAATAAAAATGACTTAATAGATTCTTTATTATTATTATTATTATTATTATTATTATTGTTAAAAATGTGATGTATATGTGATAAAAGGGAGTACTGCTAAAACAAGGCTGAAGAGGGGTTGCAATTCAAAACTTTATTTCATTTATAGCAAACATTCTGATTTTAAAGAGTGGTGTTAAAGGCACATCAAAAATGAATGTGTGCACACCAGTGATAAGGCACACTAAAAAATTATTAAGTCTTTTTATCTTAAAGTTGATGTGCATATAGCACTTGTAGACCTTTTTTCTTATAATTGGTGTGCATATTGATGAGTTCCCCCAATTTATTGAAAAAATAATAACTACCGCACACCGAATCCCATTCCCGCACGCTAGATCTCACAACGACGCATCGGATCCCGAAACCACCACACACCGAATCCCACTCTCCCGCACCGGATCCCACCACCACGCGGTGGATTCAAACCACCGCGCATCGGATCCAAACCGCCTCGCACGGGATCGCAACCACCGCCAACCGCCGCCGGCCGGCCGCCGCCGGCCGGCCGGCGCCAACTGCCGACCGCCGGCCGCCGGCGCCTCCACCGGCCGGCCGCCGCCTCCGACTCCGCCGGCCGCCGCCACTGGCCGGCAGGCCGCCGACCACCACCGGCCGCCGCCGCCGCCTCCGCCGACCGACGCCGCCTCCACCGGCCACCGCCGGCCGCCGCCGACCGCCGGCCGCCGCCGACCGCCGGCCGCCGCCGACCGCCGGCCGCCGCCGACCGCCGGCCGCCGCCGACCGCCGGCCGCCGCCGACCGCCGGCCGCCGCCGACCGCCGGCCGCCGCCGGCCGGCCGTCGCCAACCGCCGACCGCCGACCGCCGGCCGCCTCCATCTCCGCCGGCCGCCGGCGCCTCCACCGGCCGGCCGCCGCCTCCGACTCCGCCGGCCGCCGGCCGCCGACCACCACCGGCCGCCGCCGCCGGCCGCCGCCGGCCGCCGCCGTTGACCGGCCAGTAACCACCTCCGTGGTTGGATTATTCTCCACCGTCCGATCTTCGCGGGCCTCCGCAGCCTTCCGATCGCCTCACGCGATCACGGCCCTTCGATCGTCACAAACGATCGCGGCCCTCCGTTTGGTGGTTATCCGCAATAACCACCGTAACCACCGTAACTTCCACTCCAAGGCCCTATAAATACCCCCCTATGCCTCCTTTCAAGGGGATCGATCTCTCATTCTCTCCTTCTCTCTCTCTCTTCATTTCCTCCTCTCCTCAGAGCTTCTCTCTCTACATTCCGCCACTCTGCCACTTCTTTTCTACTAACTGACAGGTTCCTCCTGCGAACGCCTCTCACGAGGGAAGAAGTGCAACGCCGTTCAAGACGAGCACCCCGAACCTGAGCAGCAAAGCCGAGGCGCTCCGCGAAGTGCTCACCCAGCAAGTGCGCATCCGTACCAGACGCACAGCAAGGCGCTCAACTCCTGCGCGGTGGCCTGTCACCCGCGGAGTCTTCTCTCTCTCTCTCTCCCACAATTGTAACGAGGCGCGGCCTGTCGCCCTCGCATTCTCAAAGAAAGCATTATAACAGCCTAATATAGTGGATTTCGGCCAGCGCCGCCCTGGCCACGTGGTTTTTCACCCTTTGAAGGGTTTTCCACGCTAAAGATCTGTGTGTACAATTTTCAGCATTTAATCTCTGCAACATTCTGACTGTGTGCGCACTTGCCCGCCCGGGCTAAGACGGACCGAATCTGAACCGGTCTACCGAGGGCGTTGAGAAGCCGCAACAGTTTGGCGCCGTCTGTGGGAAAGGTGTTCCCCAAACTCTGTAAAAGTTCTCTGAAGGCAGTATTCGCCTCGCGGCAATACTCGTGACCGACAGCAATGGCCAGAAGAAGTGCACGCACCGCTAATGGCTCCATTCCTGAAGGGCGCGTTGAGCCCGCTCCATCTCATTCACTCATCAATGCACCTCCCGTCGAAGAAGTCCCTTTGGCACCCGTCGTCGCGCTAGAAGGACGCATGCGTCAGATGGAGGAACAACAAACTGAAATGCTGGCTCTTCTCAGAAACCTTGAAGCCCCTGCTCCACCTGCCGCTCCGGTCGTCCCACCTCCCTTGGTCCCTAATCGCGCTCCCTTAGGAGAAGCCGTTCAGGAAGAGGAAGTATATGAAGAAGACTACTCGGATGCAGCCAGCTCTGCGCATCCAGCCCGTCCTGGCAGGGGCGCTAGGAGAGAACCCCTACACCATCAGCAAGGAGCAGGGTTCAACCAAGCCATAAGAGGGCCCACTCGTGAGGAGATCCGCGACGTAATTGCTGAAGAGTATGGACAAGTCGGGCGCCGGGGCATCTTTGCCCGCCGTCCTCTACATCATGGCTCCCCTTTGGCGCAGCAACTCCTAGTCCATCCAGTTCCACACGGTTTCAAGCTTCCTAGCATCGAATCGTTTGACGGGACGGAGGATCCGCTGGAGCACATCAATCATTTCACCACCATCATGAGGATCTACAACGCTGCCGATCAGCTCCTCGGTCAAGTGTTCCCGGCAACACTCAAGGGGCAAGCTCGCACCTGGTTTCATTCTCTGCGAGAAGGATCCATCAACAACTTCACCGAGCTATCCCGACTATTCACAGATCAGTTCGTCGCCAACCGAAGAATCGTCCGAGATCCCTCTCATCTTTCGGGGATCCGCCAGAACGAGGGCGAGACCCTTAAAGACTTCTTCCGTCGCTTCACTACTGAGGCGCGGCAGATCCCAGGGGTCGACCCCGAGCTTCTGCGTGGTGTCTTTCTAGGAGGACTCCGCCCAAGCGGCTTCTATTCCGCTCTAATGAGAGAGACAGTTCCAAATTATCCGGACCTCGTGCACCGAGTGGAAGCACAGATAGCAGCGGATGAAGCCATTGAAGCACACCGCCAACAGTTCGAAGGAAGTCTGAAGAGGAAGAAAGGGTCGGAGCGATCTCCCAGAAGGCAGGAAGAGCGGCGTACGGAAGAGCGCCGGAACCCTAATCGAGGTCGGGATCTCCGAAGGGATCGGGGTCCCCGGCCACCGCTGAATTACACTCCCCTCAACACGTCGCGAACCAACGTGCTCTACGCCATTCAAGAAAATCCGGCATTCCGTAGGCCGAGGCCGCTAAATCAAAATGAAAGAACCGACCACTCAAAGTACTGTGAATTCCATAGGGGAGCTGGACACACGACCGAAGAATGCGCCAGGTTAAAGGAGGAAATTGAGCGCCTCGTCAGGCAAGGACTCCTTGGAAGGTTCCTGCAAGGCCAGCTACCGAACCAACCACAGCAACCCAGGCAGCCCAGAGATCAGCCTCCTGCACCTCACGGCGCAGCGGCTGGAATGCCGATGGTAGGGCAAGTCGAGACTATAGCTGTGTCTCCTAATCTCGCCGCCCAAATTCTCTCCATCGCTAGGCCAGAGAGAGGCCACGAAGATAAGAAGTTAAAGCAAGACGCCGCCATCGTCTTCGGAGATGAAGACCTCGAGGGGTTACGACTGCCACACCAAGACCCGCTCGTGATCAGCGCCGGGATCGGGGATCCCTGTTTCAACGCCAAAAGGATACTGGTCGACAACGGAAGCTCAGTTGACGTCATGTTCCTCTCCACTCTGCAAAACATGAACCTCACCAAGGAGCACCTCAGCCCAGCAGCGGGGCCCATCTACGGTTTTGACAATCGCCCCGTCCCGGTCCAGGGCATGATCACCCTTCCGGTAACACTGGGCGAGTTCCCCAGGCAGATAACTCACAGCATCCAGTTCGTAGTCGTGGAGTCAAGCTCCGCCTACAACGCGATTTTCGGGAGACCGCTCCAATCCGTCTTCAGAGCCGTCCCATCAATCCCGCATTTAGCCATGAAGTTTCCGACCGCCGCCGGAGTCGGGGTCGTTCGTGGAAACCAGGAGGCAGCCAGGACCTGTTACCTGAAGCAAGCTCAGCCGACAAGGGCGACGGCTCTCAACATCGACAACTTCGACCTACAAGACGAAGCTACTCTTCAGCGAGGGGCACCCGTTGAAGGAGTAGTGAAAGTGCCGCTCTCCCAGCAAGATCAAACCCGGACTGTCCAGGTCGGGTCCCTCTTAACGTCAGAAGAACGAGAAAGAATCACAACCTTCCTGCAAGAGAACGAGGACATCTTCGCTTGGAGCCCGGAGGACATGCCTGGGGTAGATCCTGAAATCATTTTTCACTCATTAAACATTAACCCCGCATGCAGGCCCGTAATCCAAAAGAAGAGGAACTTCGCCCCTGAGCGAGTAAAGGCAATCGAAGAAGAAGTAACAAAGCTCCTGGAGGCGCGGTTCATCCGCGAGGCGGATTATCCCACGTGGCTCGCTAACGTGGTGATGGTAAAAAAGGCGTCCGAAAAGTGGCGGATGTGCGTCGACTACAGCAACCTGAACCAGGCGTGCCCGAAAGACAGTTTTCCTCTTCCGAGGATTGACCAGCTTGTCGACGCAACGGCCGGCCACGAGCTGCTTAGCTTCATGGATGCATACTCAGGCTACAACCAAATAAGAATGAATCCCGCGGACGAGGAACATACCGCCTTCCGCACCGATAAAGGAGTCTACTGCTACAAAGTGATGCCTTTCGGCCTTAAAAACGCCGGAGCAACATACCAAAGACTGATGAATAAAGTCATCAAAGACCTCATCGGGGAGACGATGGAGGTATATGTGGATGACATGCTAGTGAAGAGCGTCCACCGTCGCGACCATTTGAAAGACTTGGGAAAGTGCTTTCAGCTTCTTCGTCGCTTCCAGATGCGGCTCAACCCCAACAAATGCGCGTTTGGTGTGACGGCGGGGAAGTTCTTGGGTTTCATGGTAACCCATCGGGGAATCGAGGCCAACCCTGAGAAGATCAAGGCGTTGGAGGACATGTCGCCGCCTCGCTCAATCAAGGAAGTGCAACGCCTGAATGGGAGGATCGCCGCGCTGTCCCGCTTCCTGTCAAGGACGGGGGACAAGTACCTCCCTTTCTTCAAAGTTCTCCGGGGAGCGCGCCACACTGGGTTCCAGTGGACGGACGAGTGCCAAACGGCTTTCGAACTCCTCAAGCAGTACCTGGCCTCGCCGCCGCTTCTCTCAAAGCCAATCCCCGGGGAGACCCTGTTCTTGTACCTCGCAGTTTCGCATATGTCCCTCAGTTCAGTTCTTGTGAAGGATGAAGGAGGGGTGCAAAGGCCGATCTACTACCTCAGCAAGGTCCTCACCGATACCGAAACCAGGTATCCGGCAGCAGAAAAAATGGCCTTAGCACTCGTCTTCTCGGCGCGAAAGCTTCGACCCTACTTCCAGGCGCACACGGTGAAAGTACTAACTCAGCTCCCGCTGCGAGCGATCCTCCAAAAGCCAGAAGTCTCGGGGAGACTTGTAAAGTGGGCAGTAGAACTCGGCGAATTCGACATCCAATTCTTGCCCCGGCCAGACATCAAGTCGCAAGTGCTCGCTGACTTTGTTGTAGAAAACACCATCCCATCAGAAGCAACTCCTGTCAAAGATGTTACCACACCCCGTTGGACTCTCTACGTCGACGACGCTTCAGGAGCTGAGGGAGCTGGAGCAGGACTGCTCCTCATAAGCCCCGACGAGATCACTATGGAATATGGCCTCAGGCTGAAGTTCCCAGCAACCAACAACGTCGCGGAGTACGAGGCTTTGATCGCCGGCCTCCGGCTCGCCATCGATTGTAAGGTAGAAAGCCTGACAGTTCACGCCGACTCCCAGCTTGTAGTCTCGCAAGTTGAGGGAGATTATGAGGCCAAGAGTGACCAGATGGCGCATTACCTCACATGCGTAAAGTCGCTCCTTCAGAAGATCTCATCATACCAAATCCTGCATGTACCCCGGGAGCAGAATTCTAGAGCGGACGCACTCTCTAAATTGGCAACCTCGCCCTCCAGCTATCAATCGCGAAGACGCCGAGTGGAGGAGATCATGGCCCCAAGTATCCCAGGGCCATGGGAGATTGCAGCCATCAATGAAGAAGAGCCATCTTGGATGACCCCTCTGCGAGCTTACCTCGAGCAGGGGCATCTTCCCGAGGATCACCTGGAAGCGCGAAAATTGCGAATGCGAGCAGCATCGTTCACCATCATAGATGGGGAACTCTACAAGCGGGCATTCTCAGGGCCCTACCTAAAGTGCTTACCGGCCAGCGAAGCGGACTACGCCTTAAGAGAGGTACACGGAGGGGTCTGCCGAGAGCACCTGGGAGGAAAGGCGCTGGCCCAGAAAATCTTGCGCCAAGGTTTCTATTGGCCAACGATGAAGAAAGACGCGGCAGAGCTCGTTCAGAAGTGCAGGAGTTGTCAGCTTCATGCAAATGTACCTCACCAGCCCCCAGTTGCGCTTACTGCGCTCCAGAGTGCATGGCCCTTCGCACAGTGGGGGATTGATCTCCTCGGCCCCTACCTCTAGCGTCAGGGCAGAGAAAATTCATCATCCTAGCAATTGATTATTTCACCAAGTGGGTGGAAGCTGAGCCCCTGACAAAGATCACGGAGGAGAATGCTAAGCAGTTCGTCTGGAAGAATATCATCTGCCGCTTTGGAATCCCAGCAGCTATCATCGCTGACAATGGCACCCAGTTTACTGGGAAATCTTTCACCAAAATGTGCGATGACCTAAAGATCAATCTCCGCCACACCGCCGTAGCACACCCACAGACAAATGGGCAGGTAGAAGTCACCAACCGCACCATCGTCAAAGGGCTAAAGACGCGTCTTGAAGAAGCCGGGGGGCAATGGGTGGATGCGCTCCCAAATGTACTATGGGCATACCGCACGACGGAGAGGACTCCAACAGGAGAGACCCCGTACAATCTCTGCTACGGGACCGAAGCCGTCATCCCCGTCGACATCGGAGTACCAAGCATCCGGGTGCTGACTTTCGATCCCAGCAAAAATGACGAACTGCTCCGCCAAAATCTCGACTTAATCTCCGAAACTCGAGACCACGCCGCCCAGCGCATTGCCATCTACCAAAGGCGTGTGGCCCGGCTCTACGACAGAAGGGTGAAGCCCAGACCAATCAACGTCGGAGATCTCGTCTTGCGCAGCATTGAAGCAGCCGGGAAAGGTCCGCAGAAAGACAAACTCTCACCAGCATGGGAAGGACCTTATGTGGTCACCGTGACAGTGAAACCTGGAACCTTCAAGCTCAGAACAGCGGAAGGAAAGACCCTCCCACGCACCTGGAACGCGCAGAATCTGCGCTGCTTTTATCAATGATTTTATTTCATCTTGTCATGTAAAAGTCGCGAGCCTTGACTCGCGCGAACTATCCTACTGCCATCTTATGTACAAAACTGACACAAACTATTTAGCTACAGTTTTATGTGCAAGCAGCGAACCTCGATTCATGCAAACAACTTCTCATCAATCATTGCAGCCCAAAAGACCACATTGTCTCAGCGTTGCTTGGGCACATTGCCTCAACGTTGCTTGGGCACCTTGCCTCAGCGTTGCTTGGGCACATTGCCTCAACGTTGCTTGGGCACCTTGCCTCAGCGTTGCTTGGGCACATTGCCTCAACGTTGCTTGGGCACATTGCCTCAACGTTGCTTGGGCACATTGCCTCAGCGTTTCTTGGGCACATTGCCTCAACGTTGCTTGGGCACCTTGCCTCAGCGTTGCTTGGGCACATTGCCTCAACGTTGCTTGGGCACCTTGCCTCAGCGTTGCTTGGGCACATTGCCTCAACGTTGCTTGGGCACCTTGCCTCAACGTTGCTTGGGCACCTTGCCTTAGCGTTGCCTGGGCACATTGCCTCAACGTTGCTTGGGCACCTAAAAGCCACGAGCCAGACTCGTGCACCGTAGGGGCCTGCCCCCCTTACGGCTAAGCCGCGGGCCAGACTCGTGCGTCGTAGGGGCCTGCCCCCCCTTACGTTTACCCCCGGTTCGAATATAAACATTCACCGGCCAAGCCGCGAGCCAGACTCGTACAAAAAGCCGCGAGCCAGACTCGTGCACCGTAGGGGCCTGCCCCCCCTTACGTTTACCCCCGGTTCGAATATAAACATTCACCGGCCAAGCCGCGAGCCAGACTCGTGCAAAAAAGCCGCGGGCCAGACCCGTGCACCTATTTTATAAAAGCCGCGGGCCAGACCCTATTTTATAAAAGCCGCAAGCCAAACTCGTGCACCTATTTTAGCCGCGAGGCAGACTCGTGCAAAAAAAACCGCGGGCCAGACCCGTGCACCTATTTTATAAAAGCCGCAAGCCAGACTCGTGCACCTATTTTAGCCGCGAGGCAGACTCGTGCAAAAAATCCGCGTGCCAGATCCGCGCACCTATTCTATAAAAACCGCGAGCTCAAGCCCGCGCAAACTCATCTGTAACTTTGAAAATAATCAAACTATGCAGACGCCAACAACCAGATCAACAAGATCGAACAGATGAACAAGTACGTCGAATATAATAAAAGAGATACAGCCACATCCGACAAACACAGCTACAAGCAGAAATCACTCCTCATTAGGACTATGGTCCTCATCATCTGACAGGTCGTCAAATCCGAGGCCGCTAACATCATAGCCCCGCTTTCGGGATACCATCCGAAGAGCCTTCGACGCTCCCTGTCGGAGGGCAAGCTCACGTGAGTCTTCCAGATGAGTCTCCACCTCCTGAGTCCAGATCACGTCTCGGACCTCCTCGGAAATCAAGCAGCGGTCCCGCAGATAATCAACCGACTCCAAGTACTCGGCCAAGCCAGCCGCCTTCAGCTCGGTTCCCGCTCCACGGAAGAAAGACGCGTTATCTCAGCCCGACACTGCTCCAGCTCTGCATCCCGACACACTACGTCACCACGAGCTGCCTCCAAGGAGCACAAGGCCTCCTCCAACGCCGCCTTCTCCGCACCCAGCCCGGACCTGGTCCTCTCCAGCTCATCCTGCATCTCCGAGCCAATCCGTCTGAAGCGCGAGACGTCGCGATCTCTCCATCTCTCCGCCTCTGCGAGTGCGCTCCTCGCCTCCCGAAGCTCACCCTGGATGGCCATAAACCCGTCCTTCAAGCTCACGTAATGATCGTTCCACGTAAGCGCGATCGATGCCTGGGTCTCCATCTGCAAAAGAAGAGTTATAAGTCAGAGCCGCAACCTCAGAATGACGCTATACAAGAGGAAGTAGAAATCCTGCTTACCGCTTGGCTCATGGCCTCCAGAGAGGAAGAGACCCTCTTCCCTTCCGACACCTTTCGAGCTGTGCCTCGCTCCGGAGAGGCCTGGGGGGTAGTAGATCCCAGGACCTCGACCTCCTCATCAGCCGGCTCGCCATCAGCTCCAGATACACAAGGAGCCGCCTCCTCCTGAGGAGCATCCTGTACCGGTGGAAGAGCAGGACTTGGCTCCTCCAGACCTTTAAACACCAACTTCCTCTTTCTGTCTCGAGCAAGAGGAGCAGCAGCGGCACGACCAGCATCAACGGACAGCCCGCATAAAAGCAGGCGCTTCTCGTCCACGAACAGGAAAATATTGTGCAGAATATTCCCCAGCTCTCGAGCATCTGAAAATCCGAGAGCAGGAGAAAACTCCCGCTCACGCCCTTTGAGGCGCCGGCAACGATCGGGTAAAGAGTTCCACACCTCCGGTAGTCCCTCCGGGTTCCTGACATAGCCAAATAAAGTATTCCCGTGTCGGCGGTCCACACGGGTCTCGAACTCCAGCCATCTCTTGTTGCTAAAAACTTCAATACGACCTCCGACATCAACCCGCACTTCGCACCATTCCTTGAAAAGACCCAGGGAGAACTTCGCACCGTGCTCGCGGAAGAAGGCGATCAGCCCCATGATCCGCACCATCCCCTGAGGCGTAAACTGTGACACCGGGACGCCGCAAAACTTCAGGATCTCGATCACCTCCTCGCAGGCCGGAAGGCGAAAGCTGCTCCGAAGCGATGACTCGCAAACAGTCATCCAACCTCGAGGCGGATTCTGTACTCGCTCCTCAGGACCCGGGATCCGAACCTCTAATCCGGGGGGCAGGTTGAAGCGCCTCCTCCATATGGCAACGTGATCGAGAGTAAGACTCGAGGGGAGCCGCATTGGGCGACTTTGCCCGCCACGCCGAGAAGCCTGAAAGAAAAAAATAAAAACGACAGCACGAACCTCAGAAAAGGATAAGGAGAGCCCATCCGCGAGGCTGACCAATGCGCGAACTTCGCACGCAGGTAAGCACCGTGGACGCGCACACGAGCACGCGGCAGACCCCGCAGGTGCAGCCCGCGCGCGCGCTACCGCCGCGCGGTAGCCCGCGCGGTAATCCGCGCGCGCGCGGTCGCCGCGCGGCAGCCCGCGCGCGCTGTCGCCGCGCGGCAGCCCGCGCGCGCTGTCGCCGCGCGGCAGCCCGCGCGCGCTGTCGCCGCGCGGCAGCCCGCGCGGCAGCCCGCGCGCGCGCTGTCGCCGCGCGGCAGCCCGCGCGCGCGCTGTCGCCGCGCGGCAGCCCGCGCGCGCACTGTCGCCGCGCGACAGCCCGCGTTGTCGCCGCGCGACAGTCCGCACGCGCGCCACCGCCATGCGGTGGCCCGCGCAGTGATCCGCGCGGCAACTCACGTGCGCGCCCTGCCGCGCGAGCAAGTGCGGGTGCGGCCCTCGAGCGCACCCCTCCGGGCGAGCACGCGGCCGCCCGTTCCCTCCACGCGCCTCATGTGCGCCCATTCGCCCGCCTTTGTGGAAGTTGGACCTTTCACCCGCACGCTCACCCTGGCACCGCCATCATCACCGCCAACCTCCGCACCCGAGCTCACTCCGGCCATCGCTCACGAATACAAGTCGTAAAGATAAAATCTTATCGCTCTCCGTGCGCTCCAAGCGTAGGATTTGGGGGGCAAATGACGGGTTCCCCCTATTTATTGAAAAAATAATAACTACCGCACACTGAATCTCATTCCCGCACGCTAGATCTCACTACGACGCATCGGATCCCGAAACCACCACACACCGAATCCCACTCTCCCGCACCGGATCCCACCACCACGCAGTGGATCCAAACCACCGCGCATCGGATCCAAACCGCCTCGCGCGGGATCCCAACCGCCCCGCACGGGATCGCAACCACCGCCAACCGCCGCCGGCCGGCCGCCGCCGGCCGGCCGTCGCCAACCGCCGACCGCCTCCACCTCCGCCGGCGCCTCCGGCCGCCGCCACTGGCCGGCAGGCCGCCGACCACCACCGGCCGCCGCCGGCCGCCGTCGCCGCTTCCGCCGACCGACGCCGCCTCCACCGGCCACCGCCGGCCACCGCCGGCCGGCCGCCTCCATCTCCGCCGGCCGCCGTCGGCCGGCCGCCTCCATCTCCGCCGGCCGCCGGCGCCTCCACCGGCCGGCCGCCGCCTCCGACTCCGCCGGCCGCCGCCACTGGCAAGCAGGCCGCCGACCACCACCGGCCGCCGCCGCCGCCGTTGACCGGCCAGTAACCACCTCCGTGGTTGGATTATTCTCCACCGTCCGATCTTCGCGGGCCTCCGCAGCCTTCCGATCGCCTCACGCGATCACGGCCCTTCGATCGTCACAAACGATCTCGACCCTCCGTTTGGTGGTTATCCGCAATAACCACCGTAACCACCGTAACTTCCACTCCAAGGCCCTATAAATACCCCCTATGCCTCCTTTCAAGGGGATCGATCTCTCATTCTCTCATTCTCTCTCTCTCTCTCTTCATTTTCTCCTCTTCTCAGAGCTTCTCTCTCTACATTCCGCCACTCCGCCACTTCTTTTCTACTAACTGACAGGTTCCTCCTGCGAACGCCTCTCACGAGGGAAGAAGTGCAACGCCGTTCAAGACGAGCACCCCGAAC
This sequence comes from Dactylorhiza incarnata, assembly GCA_033032865.1. Taxonomy (NCBI): domain Eukaryota; kingdom Viridiplantae; phylum Streptophyta; class Magnoliopsida; order Asparagales; family Orchidaceae; genus Dactylorhiza; species Dactylorhiza incarnata. The sequence goes on along the minus strand of JAWHQI010000020.1, from coordinate 3,437,563 downwards.
CTGAGCAGCAAAGCCGAGGCGCTCCGCGAAGTGCTCACCCAGCAAGTGCGCAGCCGTACCAGACGCGCAGCAAGGCGCTCAACTCCTGCGCGGTGGCCTGTCACCCGCGGAGTCTTCTCTCTCTCTCCCACAATTGTAACGAGGCGCGGCCTGTCGCCCTCGCATTCTCAAAGAAAGCATTGTAACAGCCTAATATAGTGGATTTCGGCCAGCGCCGCCCTGGCCACGTGGTTTTTCACCCTTTGGAGGGTTTTCCACGCTAAAGATCTGTGTGTACAATTTTCAGCATTTAATCTCTGCAACATTCTGACTGTGTGCGCACTTGACCGCCCGGGCTAAGACGGACCGAATCTGAACCGGTCTACCGAGGGCGTTGAGAAGCCGCAACACATAACATTTTTTGGTGTGCCTTTAACACCACTCATTTTATATAAATGATTGGAAATAAAATTTCTACCTATTTAATTAATACGAGTGACAGACACGGGGCTCCGCCCCTAAGGCCAATCACGACAGTATCTCGACCCCGACAATATCATTCTCGCACATGCTGCGCCCGCCGATCACAAATTTTGTTAACGATGGTTAATAATTTTATAAAAAGTTTATATTAAAAAAATTTGAATATATATATATATTAATAAAAATTTAAATTAATGTAAATAATTAAATTATGATGGTCATCTCTCTTCTCTCTCTCTTTCGCCCTCTCTCCTCTCTCCTCTCTCTCCTCTCTCTCCTCTCTCCTCTCTCTTCATTAATTTTTAAAAACTGTAAGGGTATAATAGTCATATTGAATGTTTAACCAAAGACATGGTTTCCTTTTTAATGTAAGTGGCATTTGTTGTAACATTCATTATACAAAAATTAGCCCTCGTTTTTTTCAAGATGCAACAAAATGATCGGAGCCCGTTCAACAAAACCGGGGGAGCCCGTGACCGACTGGTGCTTTCTACTACTATAAGGGAAGAAGGGTCTTTGATGTAACATTCATTATACCAAATTTACCCTTTCCTCAATTGTATATTTCATAACTTACGAGGGAGAAATTTGAAAGATAGAGGGGGCAGCCTGTAATTATGCTATCCCAGGAAAAACTTGGGTATTTAATTCGCAGAATTCAGCAGATCATGTTCAGTTTTCCATCCCTTGCACAGGAGCGCTTATTTAGGTGCGTGCAACGTGATCACTATGCGGGAGCAAATGTAGTCGCGTGATCCATGATTTCAACGGTATAGATTGTTTGCGAAAATATACGGTCATATTTGTGTAATACGACCTGTATTGTAAAGTGATCGTATTTTAGATCAATCATGCGCGAAAATTCGTGCTGGCAGAGATATACGGCGGGATCGGGGTTCGCGCACAGTGATCTAAGGTGCTTTACACGCACCAACATTTTTTTTCTTGCACATGGACATGCAATTCTTGAGAGAGAGGAAAATATATCATTTTTTTCCAGTGAAGTTTAGAATAATTTGCCTAAGGACAGAGCAAAGAGTGATAGAAATTTACATAAGACTAACCTCACAGCCAAGGAGCTCATCTTCCACTTTGCATTGACTTCTACAGGGAGTGTATCTGCTTGGCTTTTTGAATAGCTTGCTTAACTTTGGATGATGGCTCTTCATACAAGATGGCGGGATCATCAAACTCCGAACCCAAGCTCGGCTCGTCGAGAAACGCACGGAATGTGTCGACCACGGAGTGGGAGAGGGATTGGAGATTATATCCGCCTTCCAAGAAGAACACGCATCGCCCCCCGCAGAGCTCCTTCGCCAGTTGCTTGATGCTTGACGCGAGGAAATGGTACGTGCCGGCGGTGAACTGCAGGCCTGCCAACGGATCGAGCGCGTGGGCATCATACCTGTAATGAAAGACCGCATGAATCAATTTCAAGCAAATATGTGTTGGAATATTTCTTTTATATTCCTATATTAATTTACAAAATACTATAATTTCTGGTTTTAAAACTTTTACAGAAAACAGCAGAAGATATATAAGATATATAAACCGTAATATCAATAATATTTCATGAAGGAGATGGGAAATAAAGGAGAATAATTTATAGTTTAGAATCGAGCCTGGGTAAGGCGTGTGATCACTGCCCTAAAGAAGTTGCACCACCCTCCGGCAGGGCTTTCAACCGATGCTCACTCCTCCAAGGTACAACACCCGGCTAGATCCCGAAACTCTGATGTGCGCAGACACCGAAGAAGCACAGAGCACCCGAACTCCCACTTGATGAAGCAAATGTAAAGAAAAGGAGATACGTAGAAGATCGTGACAAAACACAGAGAGAGAGAGAGCAGAAAAGCGTATATGAGCGATCGTCCTTTCTGAGAAGAACGACAATATATAAAGACAGAAATCGCTGGAAAGGAATCTCGGAAAACGGCAATATTAAAACCGTAATAAATATTAACAGTTATAGTTGGAAAGCACGTAATAACGTTGATAATTTCCAACGTAAGTAATGACGAGAAACACGCGTAAAGAGCGGTTAAGAATACGCGTAAAAACGGCAGAACGCGTGAAAGCAATTCGACGCCACGCCAACTCCAGCGGCTTGACGACGTTACGTCGAAATTTATTCGACGCAGCTCCGAATTCTAATCGACGCAACTCCGAGTAAAACTCTGAAACTATTTTGAACAAAAAATACAATTCAATTCAATTATTTCCCAAATCCCAAATCCCAAATCCCAAATCCCAAATCCCAAATCCCAAATCCCAAATCCCAAATCCCAAATCCCAAATCCGGAATCCGGAATCCCAAATCCGGAATCCGGAATCTGAAATCCGGATCCGGTCCGGTGCGGTGCGTGCGCGCGCGCGCGTGGTTCATAGTTTCTCCTTATGTTCTTTTGAACAAATAAGGTGTGAAAACATATATAAACTATTTAGCTAAAGAGCTAATAAGCAAGTTGAGACTAAAGGTTCATCCTTTCATTCATGAAAGGTTTCCCTCCAAATATTTGGATTCCCTCCAATTTGATTTTGGAGCTTTTCATCTATAATGAGGAGCCAAACACCAAACACCATACAAGGCTCCAATAAACATTTATGAAAAGAATGTTTATAAATAAAATTTCTAACAATATGTTCCAATGATCTATACGTGTTTGTTTAGCCAACCGGCTACACGAAAAATATATGACGTAGAAATACCAAGTGGTTCTCTTAAACCCACCGTCTTAAACTTTCGGGTTGAAAAAGGATCGAACAATGATGTTATATGTATTTTTGCCCAACTTTGAATCTATGCATCTAATCTAAAACCAATTGGTTATAGGTGCGCCCGTGAAAGGACATGCGATCTATATATTAAGTAGACAAGATTGCATGAGTTTTTCGGAACGAGACTTTAGCCTCGGACGCTGAAAATTTATCAATTGAATGATGTGAGAGCGGCAGTTGTGCATAACCTGCTCAGATACCATATTAAAAGCTAAGAATCCAACAAGAAACCAATTAGCTGCGGGTGGAGGAGCCCAAGATCCATATTATTAAGTACACAACGGTACACGAGTTTCGTGATGTAAAATTATACTATCAACACATTTCCTCGCGTATAGTGTCATCTAACAAGTGAACTTTTTTTTCAATCTTATCTATATTAAGTGCACGATGCTATATGAGTTTCCAGAAATTGGACTATATTCTCAATAGAAAGATAAATGATTCCAATGCCAGTAGTCTTTAGGAATAGAAAATTTTGTATTATTATGGGGGGCATTTACCTGGACCTCCCCTCTAACTTTGCTAAATTACTGACAGCACCCCTCTTATTTTGGAAATTACAAAAGCTTCCCCTAAAGTTTTCATTTCATTACAAAAACCTCCCCTGAAGTTTTCATTTCATAACAACCATGCACAAAAATACCCCCCTCGGTGTACAGTGTCCAGGGGTATTTTTCTTCATGGATGTGCCAAAGGTTAGGTCTGTTTCCAATCTTCCCCCGCCCATACCCCCAATGATTGGGGACTATATGGGTTCTGTTGTTGTTGTTGTTGATGTTACGAAATGAAAAGTCCAGGGGAGGTTTTTGTAATGAAATGAAAACTTAAGGGGAGTTTTTTGTAATTTCGAAAACAAAGGGGTGCTCTCAATAATTATGCTAACTTACAGTGGAGGTTTGGGTAATTATTTCTTATTATGGTAATGAAAAGTGGTGTTTATGGGAAATAAGCAGCTCACCCAGCTGAGACGAGAATAATATCCGGTTTAAATCTTTGAGCACAAGGCGCGATGACCTCGTCAAACACGGATCTCATAGCATTATCCCCAGACCCTCCAGGTAAAGGCAAGTTCAGTGTTGTTCCTTCACCACTCCCTTTACCAACCTGCTCAATCTTACCAGTACCAGGATAGCTCCCAATCTAATTTAACCAACATAGAACAGATAAACAATTTAAATTAGACAAGGAGAAGTTTAAAAATGTCTAACAAGTATTATAATCTGAGATGCATAATACATTTTTCTCGATGACTTATTCTCTTATGTCGTCAAGCAAACCAGGCGCTAAAATGATGATCGGCATGCAGTTGCTCGAATGTTACTTGACTTGGAATCAAAATCTATTCGCTCTAGCTTGAAGATGACTTTTTTTTAAATCTAATTCAATTAAACTCGAAATCAATATGATATATGGTACATCCCTATAAATGTGCCATAATGTAGCTTCATAAATAAATATTAAATACATGTATAATATATACATAGAAAGAATAAATTTGATCAGTAATTAAAATATACATTACAAAATTAATACTGTAGAGTTTAATCAACTTGAAAATCGACACGAGATCAATCACTTTGGCTCAACTCAAACTTGACTTGAAACCGAAATTTTTTTATGGGAATTGTTATCCGCAGACCATAAATGACTATCCGCGGACCAACCTTTTCTAGTTTACAAATTGTTATCCGCAGACCAATTTTAGACTTGATCATTCTATATCGAATTCAACTCGGACTCTATCCCAAACAAACTGAAATCGCATGAACGGTGGAGAAATCGTCTTTTTTTCCTCAACTCGGTCTCTATCCACGCATTTATTTTACGAATCACGATCTGTGCACACATTGAAGTGCTCAAAAGGTCGTCACAGATGTTCAGACCCTGCTCAGGAGAACAAAGATATCAAATGCTTAAGTCTAAAATTGGTAAACTAGGAAAAGTTGGTCTGCGGATAGCCATTTATGGTCTGCGGATAACAATTGCCTTTTTTTAATCTAGCCAGCTAGCTTGTACATTAGGAATGAATGGTGAAAAAAAGGGTTCACAAAATTAATAAACAGAACCACCCAGAGAATGCTAATCTTAATAAGCAGGAAGAAGTGCATTTGAGTACAAAAGGATTCACCTGATGAGTAGACAGGAAGAATATATCTGGATCATCATAAAATGCATCACATGTTCCATTGCCATGATGAACATCAAAATCGATAATAAAAATCCGCCTTAATCCATGCACATGCTGCGCATAACGAGCGGCGACGGCTATGTTGCCAAATACACAGAAACCCATGGGACCTTCTGGAATAGCATGATGGCCTGGTGGCCTAATTAAGGCGAATCCGATTGGCGGGTTTGAGCGGGTTATTGATGCCAAAACCTATCAAAAATATATAAAATTTCTTACAGAAAACACGATTGTGGATCCATTCCCAATATCGGCATACATCACACGCACACAGTTCAGGAAAATAATTCATATTTTCGATCAAAATATATCAACTGCTAGCAGCATGATCATATGAAACAAGTTCTTGAAGAGTACATAGGTGACACAGCGAATAGAGAAGATTAAAAGATAATTGCAAGAAATCAAGATGAAAAAATACAAGCAGTTAATCATCGAGTTGTTATTACGCAGTGTATTCATCGTCAAGTAGACAAACTCTTTTTTGGCACCGGTGAGATCTACTCACAACTGTCGATACAACCTTTCTTCGCAAAACACCGAGAAGTTAACCTCGATGCTCCCCCAACCACATCGTGTACTTTCCTCAGCTTCCAATTACATCTGTCGCAATCTCTTCTTAGATCCCAACCACATCTTTTGTGGGTTTTCGCTATGCTCCCAACCACATATGTTGTGGTTGCTTTAAGATCTCAACCCCCGCGTGAGGTCGACTTCCGAATTGAGTTGATGCCAGGATCCCAACCCGTATCACGAACCCCCAACCGGATGGCACCGAAGGAACTTGCAAAGTTTAGGGTGCAACTACAGGAGTTGGTCGGCTGTCTGGGGAAGGAGAAACAGCTGCTGGAGTTCTGCAGTTAGGCACAGCTGGGGTCTCATCCGAGTTCCTCTCCATGGGGAGCTTCAATATTGTTTGTAAAGAAGGATGGATCCATACGACTATGCATCGACTACAAGGAACTAAACCGACTCACGATAAGGAGCACATATCCACTTCCGAGAACCGACGAGTTGTTCGTCAACTTCAAGGTGCAACCATGTTTTCCAAGATGGATTTACGATCCGGCTACTACCAAGGATTCAAGAGGAAGACATGCCAAAGATAGCTTTCAACTCTTGGTACGGTCATTGCGAACTCACGGTAATGCCCTTCGCGCTAACCAATGCTCCACTGCCTTCATGACACTGATGAACAAGGTGTTCGAGCCCTACTTAGACCACTTCATCATCGTATTCAATGATTACATCCTCGTCTACTCGGACACTAGGGAGGCACATGTGAGGCATTTACAGATGGTCATGAGGAAGCTATGAGAACACTCGCTTTACGCTAAGTTCAGTAAATGCGAATTTTGGCTCAAGGAGGTTGGCTTCTTAGGACACACTATTAGTGCAGCAGGACTAGCAGTGGACTTAGCCAAAGTTCAAGCGGTGCATGACTGGCCACCGCTGAAGTCGGCAACAGACATTCGGAGGTTTCTTGGTTTAGTTGGTTACTACCGAAAGTTTGTTGAAGGATTCTCGAAGATCGCCTCACCACTCACCACTCCCACGAAAAAAAAGAACGCATTCATATGAACTCCAGAGTGTAAGGCGGCCTTCGTCGACCTGAAGGACCGTTTGATGTCAGTACCAATCATTACCACTCCATCTAGGACTGACGGGTTCAGGATTTACACAGACGCATCACAGAAAGGATTGAAAGTTGTACTCATGCAACACGACAAAGAAGTAGCATATGTCAGGCTAGTATTAAAATGGCCCCGTACGAGGCTCCTTACATACGATGATGTCGTACACCCTTAAAATGGCCACGTACAATGAACCACGTGAGCAACTCCTTCAGTTAGTAGAATTCTCATACAACAACAGTTATCAGGCTAGTATTAAAATGGCCCCGTACGAGGCTCTTTACAAACGATGATGTCGTGCACCCTTATCATAGGCACATGACAAGGATACAAAGGTATTGAATGTTACATATATAGATGACACCACTGTAGCGGTTATACTGATTTAGGATCGGTAGCGGTTATACTGATTTAGGATCGGATGTTGGAAGCGCAAAGCAGATAGGCAAAATACTATGATGCCAAACACCGTCTGGTATAGTTCAATATAGAAGATTTGGTCCTTTTGAAGATCAAATCAATGCATGAAACGTATCAGACCGATAGCATATCGACTAAAATTATCACAAGAATTAGGGAACTTGCACAATGTTTTTCATGTCTCCTCACTCCGACGTGTCTTAATGCGGCATGACCAATCCACACCGACACTAGTGCAGTCTGACAGATCTATAAAACTAGAGTCGTGTGAATTGTCGATTCCAGGACTCAGAGACTGTGAAACAAAACAGTACCATTGTTTAAGGTACTATGGTCAACTTGTGGACGTGACGAGTACACTTGAGAGCATGTGGATCTCATATGAGAAAAGTACTAAGAATTTTTTTTCCTCGGGTAACGTCCTCTCTCCCTCCATCCCGAAACATTCGTACTATAAGTAAATTCTGAGGACAAAAATCAATTTTCTTTTATTGGATTTGTGACATCCCATTACTTAATTGGGTCAATCACTAAGCATTTAAATGACCAATCATACAAAGACACCCATACGGATTTGTACGATCGGAGCTTTGCATAATTGAAACGATTCTGAGCAGGTAAGTGTTAACAAACATACATATGCACTACGGATTCTCATGACCCGTTACACCACTCTATGTCAACATAATTTAATTTTCACTTCAAGTGGGGTAGCTAACCTCATAGGCCTTACTGCTAGACTAATTTCATACCATGAACCTAGGCCCCAACGTACATCCCCGTGTACTCTGGATGTAGGAGACATCCCCGCCCTGCCAGCGATAAAAAACAACCAACTAAATAGCAAAGTATACTATATCAAGATGACACTTAGAAACACATCCTAAGCTAGGGCAATCTAAAAGGGGTCCTACTCTCTAGGTCATAGAGTCGCAAAGGCCCCCCATCAATATGATCTGCCTAGAGAAGTGACTGACCTGCCACATCAAGCGTACACAAGTTCTTACCAATACACTATTATAAGGACAAATGTCAAACACTGAACAACATAATGTTCAGAGTAAATACTAATCGTGACAGTATTAGTACGAGCTCATATCCTGAGCAACTCCTACCAGAGTGGATGTGTGAGTTGTGGTCTAAGTGTAAGTAATTTCCCTAAGACTACAAATCCCTTCTAGGGTGGAGTTAACACAAGTCCAAATCAAATGAAACTTAAACCCTGGGTCCTCCACCACAAGGGAATCAAATTCAACCTTGGGGGCAAGGTGGGTAGAGGTCCATAATTCGAGGTGAATTAAGGACAACAAGACGTCCATATAATTTTGGTTAAGTCCAAGTGGTTCATCTATAGTAGAGACCACAAGTTGAGGTGAATTAAGAAGCAACAAGGTGTCTATATAATTTGAGTTAAGTCCCAGTGGTCCATCTCTGTTAGACTATTCTATGGCCTTAGTCACAATTTATAAAAGAATATCCGGGGTCATACCTGTGACCTTCAAATCGAATATATAAGATGTGTATAAGAAAAAGTAAACTAGACTAGTAACTATTCTATAAGCCCCAGTGGTCCATCTCTAGTAGAGGCCCACAAGTCGAGGTGAATTAAGGAGCAACAAGGCGTACATATAATTTAAGTCCACGTGGTCCATCTCTAATAGAGGTCCAAAAGAAGAGGCGAATTAAGGAGAAACAAGGCGTCCATATAATTTAAGTTAAGTCCAAGCGATCATCTTGTCCAAACAAAGTCGAAATCAAATGAAACCCAAACCTTGGGTTCTCCCCACAAGGGAATCAAATTTATCCTTAGGGGCAAGGTGAGTGGTAGTCCATACACAGGGGTTCTCCAAGGCATGTCGGCACAGTTGTCCTTATAACAATGTATTAGTAAGAACTGATGTGTGTTTGTTGTGGCGGGTCAGTCACTTCCCCGGGCAAATCGTATTGATAGGGGGCCTTGACGACTCTATGTCCTAGAGAGTAGAACCTCTTTTAGATTGCCCCAGCTTAAGACGTTGATCAGAGATTTATATGAGTATATCTCTAACCTATAATTTGATTAGCCAATTGTATCTATCGTTTTAAAGTATATGATATTTACAAAATATCAAGTGTCACATTTTCTCCGAGTTCGTGGAGTACTTGTACTCACTTAATCATCATTATTTTATCAAAGGATAAATTGTCTGGTGATTTATAATCTAAACAGAAAATTAGAGAAGTAAATATTGAAGAGAGAATATGAGATAAAGATAACTCTTGATCTAGAATCATTGTTTTAAATGTCCTCCGACATGTCCGACATGTCTCCCGACATGTCATTTTTCAGGGTAAAACGATATATTTTTCTAAAAAAAATAGATTATGTCCTTTTGTAAAATATAAGCCGACATGTCCGATTTTTTTCGATATATCGGCCGACACGACTTTTAAATATATCGCCCGCTATTTTATTTTATGTTATATTAACAGACTAGCAGCATATGTTTAAATCGCCTATGAATATTATATTATGTATGTTTAAATCTATTAGATTTATTGTTTCGATTTTTTAACGTTTTATTCTTACAACCAATTTTGTATAATTGTTTCACAATTTTTTAATTTCATATTACAAAAAATATGAAAATATTTAATACATTTATTACAAAAAATATGAAAATATTTAAATCTTCTTTATTTGCAATAAACTTATCATTATGAAAATAAAATTATTGTATACTATTAAATATATTTTACAATGTATCATTTTGTATTTGTTAATAATATTTTATCTTAAATACAATTCGATTTTCTTTTGTAATATAAATGACTCATTTTTTATCTATTTGTTATATTATTTTTCTATTTTTATAACATATAATTATAGTTAGTATACATAAAAATAAAAAATTTATTTATAAAACATAGAAATCCGATATTTTAAAATATCCCCGACATGTCTCCGACTTCCGACATTTAAAAACTCAATCTGATATGTCGCCGACATCCGATATTTAAAACATTGTCTAGAATCACTCTAAAATGAAATAAAAGTAACTCAATTTGTATTATAAGCTTTAAATAAAAGATCTCGACTGTGAGAGTTCCTAAATCATGATAATTTTCCTCTCGGGAACAACTATCAACTAACCTTAGGTTGATCAATTGAAATTTCTTTCAAATCGAAAACTCTAAGCATGATTGATGTTTTGTGAACTCTTCCGTTGAATTTGACTCCAATCCAGAAGATTTATGACACCATATCTCTAGGGGTGCAAGCAACTCTTTTTACCAGTGAGTGATCTCCTCGTATTTACGGATCTCTCGACAAACTAAAATACGGAGAATAAGAAGAAAAACATACGCCGACAATATGTAATCAACACAATTAAGATTCAAAGAGAAATCAAAGATTTTTCTTAAAAAGATTTATGATACCAAAAGGAGTTACATGAGATATTTTATTATGGAATTCATTATGATCAAGTACTAATTGAAATTTAGATACTCATCATGATGATATAATGACTAAGAGAGATGTAAGAAAGCATAAAAATGAACAATAAGATGAAAGATTCTTACAACTTTTAGGACTCTTCAACAAAATAAGATTCTTCTCACTCTCCAAATGTAAACTAAAACAGATAGAAAAATAAAGAATTCTGTGCTGAAAAATTGGATGTTCAACCCTTGGGATGATCTCCTTTATATAGGTAGAAGATATCATGTCCACGCCCTAGGTCCGCGACGTGTAACTTGGGCGTGGATCTGAAATAAACTGCCAAATAAAGTCCGAAAAGCATTCTGGAATTGATGGGCCGCTGCTAGTCATAAATTAGGTTTACACGTCCTATGTCTACGGCGTGAGCATTAGGCGTGTAATTCTTTAACGCTTCAATTAGCTTCACGGCGTGTTGCCTGAACATCCTTATGAACTGGCATTTCTATGCCCAATGTCCACGGTGTGGACTTTGGGCGTGGACTTTGATTTTTTCACAGAAATGAGTCATTATCATCCCATTAGCTTGGCCATGTGCTTTAAAGGAAATACAAGCGGTCAAACAACACCTTAGCTCTGATTTTCAAACAAAAGATCTAGGGAACCTTCGATACTTCCTTGGTCTTGAGATCGAGAGACGTCCTGATGGACTTGTCCTCTCTCAACGAAAGTACTGTCTCGATCTTCTTCAGGATGCTGGCTACTCTGGATGCAAGCTGATTAGTACTCCTATGGATGTCAATCAAAAGTTGTGTGCACATGCCTCTGATGCTGATCTTCCTCTTCCAAATCCAGAATACTACCGACGACTTGTTGGAAAACTAATTTACCTAACGGTCACGAGACCAGATATATCCTTTGTTGTTGGGGTTGTCAGCCGGTTTATGCATTTCCCTCGAATGTCTCATCTTCAGGCCATCGAACACATCCTGAGATATCTAAAAACAGCCCCTGGTCAATGGCTGGTATACAAAACCTCATCCTCTATTCCAACTTTGATTGCGTACTCTGATGCAGATTATGCTGGTTCCCTGGATGATCGGCGGTCTACCAGTGGATTTTGTACCTACTTTGGAGGTCACCTTGTTACCTGGCGCAGTAAGAAACAAGCTGTGGTTGCTCGATCTTCAGATGAAGCAGAATACCGTTCGATGGCATCAGTCGTTTCTGAGCTCACATGGCTTGAAAGTCTCCTCGTTGATCTAGGAATAAAACTTCTCTCACCAGTTATCTTACTATGTGACAGTCAAGCCGCTATACACATAGCTAAGAACCCGGTCTTCCACGAAAGAATGAAACACATTGAAGTGGACTGTCACTTCATCAGGGAGAAAGTTCAAATGAAGAAGCTAAAATTAAAGCATGTTATGGGTACTGACCAAGTTGCTGATATTCTCACCAAGGCCCTATCAAGTACCCTATCTTATCAGTTCCTGTCCAAGCTGGGTGCCTACGACTTGTACGCTCCAGCTTGCGGGGGAGTGTTAGAAAAGTCCATGTAAAGGCCCATATTGAGGCTCATTTAATTTCTTTACTTTAGTCCCACACCGTGTATAAGGGACTCCTCTCTCTCTCCCTCCTATATATATGTATTCATACATTGTAATTCAGTATTGAGGAAGTATATACAAGGTTCTGTATTTATCTACAATTACATTAATCTATCAAAGCTATCTTGTTGTGTAGGCCATGTAACCTTCCCCAGTGATCTAGGGAGAAAGGTTGGTTCAGCTTAATTATCATGTGTCAATCAAGGACCTACATCGAAGTTGCCATGAAAAGCTTAATATTGTTAGCTATCACGCTAGAAAATCGACCTCGTGTTATGATGTTTTCCCTTTTATCTATAGCCATGGTTACACTATTTCAAAATATGCCCATATAAAAGATAAAATATGTAATTTTAATAAACCAAGAATTACCACAGAATCAATTAAGGCCAGCCCAGCACCTGCAGCAAGTAGTGATTCTTGAAAAGTCTGCATCAACAATTTTAATATAATTAACTCAGTGTATAAGATTTAGGAAGGCTATTCTCAAAAACTCTCATCATTCCATCATAACAATAGAAGTTTAAAATAGTAGAAGAAGCTACTACTGAAATATGACCAATAGTTCTTTTTCTTTCTGAACTTCACAAACAAATACAGTGAAAATTATGGCACGTTATATGTTATCATATAGACTTTCAAGTATCAATTAAGGGTCATACAATGAGGATTTTGGGTTTAGGAATTGTCAAATTCAGGGATTCGAGGACCCAGTAACATGGTGTTGAATAAAAGAAAATAAAGGTTGTAAGGCGTGCCCCCGACAAAAATGGGGTCTCAGGCTGGGGTTGAGGCATATAAACTGGTGATATTTATTGTTTTTCATTGGAAGAGGAACAAGGATGAATTTACAACCCCAAAAAAGCTATTCATGTAATACAAAATGGACATATGATGCTAACCATGACATTGTAGATAAATATATTTGCTCCTGATTATTAGAATCATTTTCCAAAGAACAGAACAATAAAAATAATAAAAGAACTGGAAAATCATTAAAATTTGATGTAATGTAACAAAAGCGATCTAATATGTTTCATTAAAAATCAATAGTCTATATGGTACAGGGAAAATCTGAAAAATCTTAGCAGACGGACCACCACGCAAGCACTGCACACGCAACCCTAGGTTGACAAGTGGTTTGCTGCGACGCTAAGGTGGAACAGATGAGAGCATTCCCTAGCGCGCCTCTGGTTGCACCCGTGAGATAATTGACTCGACAGATCGAATGAGAGCCATCTCGACCTGCTCGCATGACCCTCACACATTCGTAGTCACGCAACTCTGCCCTAGTGAGCTTTCCAGTCTTGTTTGTGAGCGACCGAACTCGAGCTGTCAACTCCTCCCGTGGATTAGTCGCAGTGACGCACCAAAGCACCGTACATCAGCTGCACTCTCTCCGGTAGCCACCATCACACTCTTCCGATGCGATGGTGCCTTCAGAAGCTGCACCTCTCTGAGATGATCCGTCATAGCAAGGGCAGAGCAGTCACTTGAGTTACAACTCGTCCTTGAAGGAGAGCAACGAGCCCCTTGCAATGATTTACATGGACGTGTCCGCCCTTCATCGGATGTGTTGGCTTTTCCAATCGACACCACATATGACGTGGGAAATGCAGGAGGAACTCATACTGCGCGTCTGCGCTACAACACACGCCATCCCGAAAACTCCTTTGAGTGGTTTAGTGCAGTTCACCAAATCGACTCCGTGGAGGCTTGCGTGGATGAATCTGTGGAGTTAATCTATTTTCAGGCTTATCAATGGACGACTACACTCATCCAATAGGCCCACTTTGTGGAGGCCGAATTCACGACGACAACATAGGTCCCCCTCCAATCGCTATAACAACAGTCCTACCAAGCCGGCCCAAGACCCCCACATTCCTCCACATGAAGCCCCACAACCACCAGTTATGTCGGTACCCCTCTTTCACAGCCCCCACCCAAGCCAAATCCCCCACCACGTCGAGTGAAGGTTTCTTTTTTTCGAGAGTTCCAATCCTTTAAGCTAGATCACTTGTGCAGATAAGTCGTTTGAGTTGCAACTCACCCTTAAGGACAGGAAAATGCACCTAGCGATGATTTACAAGAGCTGGTCTGCTCTTCATTGGATGTGTTGGTTTCGCCAGTCGATGTCACACATGATGTCACCAATGCAGGATGAACTCATAATGCGCTAACACGTGCCATCCTGAGAACCGCTTTGAGATTTTTAGTGTAGTTTATCAAATCAACTCAATGGAGGCTTACGTGGATGATTCTGTAGAGCTGGTCCATCATTTTCAAGGCTTATCAAGGACCACTACCTAGGATACTTCACCCATGGATTGCAACCTCACATATGAACTTGTGGCGCACTCTGAGCTCGACCACGCTCACATTGGACATCCAACAGGCCCACTCTCTGGAGACCAATTTTACGAAAACAATTGAGAGCCCCCTGATCACTATAGCACAGTCCTACCAGTCTCGGTTTGACGCCACTCCTACCAAGCCAGCCCAAGACCCCACATTCCTTCACATGAAACCCCACAACCACCGGTTATGCTGGTATCCCCTATTGCACCACTCACACATGTACCCCAATCCAAGCCAAACCCCCCGCCACACCGCCTATCACCCAGAAATTAATTTGACCTATGTCGTCAGGGCCTCTATTTCTACTGCAAGCAACTTTACTCGCATACTCAAAAATGTCCACTTAAAGAATTGTGTATGTTGCTTGGGGTCGAAGACAGCTAAATCACACTCACTGGTTTTGAGACTCTCGATCTCGAGGATGACTCCACGGGACTAGACCTTGAGGGCAAGGTCGATTTTGACGAGCTGAGTATTAGATATGCAAATGCACCATCGGTAGACATGTATACGCGTTCGGAAAACCCACCTCTCGGTAAGTGGAGATCCAAACCCGACCTTTTGAAAGTGTCTCGTACTGCTGTAATATGTATCAAGTGGCATTTTGATATTTTAGGAGTTATTTGTTGTTCCCTACTTACATAAGAAGTGATGAGTCTTATAGGACTACATTTGGTCAAATTGTGTAAGCTCTCTTAGGAAAGGAACTCTTAAGGGGAACCTGTTGAACTTCAAGTCCGACGTTATATTTTGTATTTTTCCCATAAGGGTATTTTGGTCTTCTGTATTTTTCTCCTTACTCTATATATGAGTAGAGGGGGTAATTATTAAGAATTAGTTTTTCGATTCCTCTCAACTTGGTATCAGAGGGAGTCTTTCGTGCCCTAGCCGTCGCTCGCAGCCCGCATTCCGTTTCCGCTCACAGCTCGCCTCGGCGTCCCGATCAGCGCCGAATCTCCCTTCTCCGCGTCCCAATCCCGCTTCCGCTTGCAGCGCCACATCCCCTTCCCGCTCTCCGCTCGCGGCTCGCTCCGGTCGACTCCTCCTTCGGCCGTTTGAGAGTCGACCGCTCGTCCTCACTCGTCTAATGCCGCCCTAGGCTCCTGCTGTGGATGCTAGGGTCGGCGCTTCTTCCTCATGACCTCTAGGGCTGCTGCCGTGTGCCTCTGGCAACCTGTTTTCTGCTGTCGATGCTAGGGCTGCTGTCCTCTCCGCTGTCGTGCTGCCGGAGGCCAGATCCGCTGTCTTCTCCGATTCTCCGCTTGTCCCTTTGTCTTTCCGCTGCTGCTGGCTACTCTGACAGCACCTCCTCTCCGCGTTTGGCGTTTCCCTGATGATTGACAGCTCTCCTCTTGCTCTCATGGGAGATTCTACAAATTCTTCGCCACAAATGAGTGAAGTTATGCCACGGATGGGTGACCTGCAGCGGACCCATGGCCACTCAGGCTCGTTGAAGATTACTACCGTTCCCTTGGACGGAACAAATTATTTGGAATGGTCCCGTGCTGCCCAACATGTGATCCGGAGCCATCAGATGTTTGGGTACATTGACGGAACTGTGAAGGAGCCATCCAGGACTGACCCTACTTGGAAACGCTGGGACTCCGAGAACTCTCTGGTTGTTTCTTGGCTTCTCTACTCCATGTCTCCCAAGGTATATCGAAGCTACATGCTTCTGGACTCTGCTTACGATATCTGGACCCGGGCCAAAGACACGTACTCGCAGATTGGGAGTTCCACGCAGATCTATGAGCTTACCGACGCATCCTGGAGCTTCGACAGGGATCTATGATTGTGTCCACCTACTTCTCTGAGTTTGAACGGCTCTATCAGGAATTGGATTTTTTCGAGCAGTTTACTGCTTCCTGCACGGCCGACGCCGTGAAGCTGCAGGAAAAGGAGAATCGATATCGCTTACATGTATTCCTGATGGGGCTGAATATGGACTCTGATACTGTCCGGACTCATATCTTGCATCGATCACCCCTTCCGTCTCTGCAAGAAGCTTTCAGCATGGTTCTTGGTAATGATGATCGTCGCCGATCTCTCAGCACGACTGCTCCTGCAGTGGATCGGTCTGCCTTTGCTAGTGTTGGTCGGGGCGGTTCCAGCAACACAGGTACCATTCCTACGTGTGATCACTGTGGGCGGCGGGGACATGCTCGGGAGGTGGGCTTCAAGCTTCATCCGCACCTTATTCCTCCGGGATCCGGGCGTGGTCGTGGACGTGCCCCTGGACGTGGTGGATACCGTCAGGGCGGCACTCGCTTTCAGGATGTTGCCTACTCCTCAGAGGTTCAGGAGGATCATCAGGGTCAGTTGTCCAGCCATCTTACCACCTCTGAATTGGATGCCCTTCGTCGCCTGCTGCACTCCCAGTCAGATTCTTCCCTGAGTGGGACTTCTACTTCATTTGCCACTGCTACTATGCCAGCTGCTCACACTGCCGCAACTCCTCCATCTGAGTGGATCATTGATTCTGGTGCTACTGACCACATGGCTGGTTCCCCCACAGGTTTTTCCTCCTACACTCCCTTGTCTGGTAAGGATAAGGTTGTTTCGTCCAATGGCACTTTATCCCCTATTGCTAGGAAGGGGAACATCTCCTATTCCCCCTCCCTTCCTCTCACTTCTGTTTTGCATGTCCCTTCGTTCCCTCGTAATCTCCTTTCTATTAGCAACCTTACTAAATCTCTTAACTGTTCGGTAACCTTTTTCCCTGATTCGTGTGTTTTTCAGGAACTGGGTACGAGGCGGCACATTGGCAGTGGTAAGAATCGCGGTGGTCTATACTATCTGAATGCTACTCGGCCTCCCCTCGCTCTCTCCTCGTCTGCTGCTGCTACCGAGTCTGATGCTCGACGCTGGCACTTGCGTCTTAGTCATCCTTCTCCAGTTTATCTTCAGAAATTGTTTCCTACTTTATCTCCTTTTGTTCAAACTTTAAAGTGTGATGTGTGTGTAATGTCTAAACATGTTCGGCACTCTTTTTCACATTTATCTTCTCCTACTAGTAAGCCCTTTGCTATTATACATTCTGATGTTTGGGGTCCGTCCCCGATTGTTTCTTTATCTGGTTATCGATGGTTTGTTACTTTTATTGACTGTTTTTCCCGGACTACCTGGGTTTATTTGTTAAAAAAAAGGGGGGAAGTTTTTCCTGTTTTTCAAAGCTTTCATAAAATGGTACAAACTCAGTTTGATGGTACCATTCGTGTTCTTCGTAGTGACAATGGGGGGAGTATGATGATCGTGGGGCGTTCGGTGCATACCTCTCTAGTCATGGTATTATTCACCAAACCACGTGTGTCTATACGTCCACCCAAAATGGAGTGGCTGAACGGAAAAACCGGCATCTTCTTGATGTTGCTCGCTGTCTCCTTACCACTATGCACCTTCTGAAATCCTTCTGGGGGGATGCTATTCTGACGGCCACACATCTTATCAACCGTCTTCCCTCCCGTGTTCTTAACTATATGACCCCGTTGGCGCGTCTCTCCACCATATCTGTTATTCACACTTCCTCTCTCCCACCTCGTGTATTTGGGTGTGTTTGTTTTGTTCATGTTCACACACCACTTCGGGATAAACTTGACCCCCGCGCTCTGCGATGTGTCTTTCTGGGCTACTCCACCACCTCTAAAGGGTATCAGTGTTATCACCCACCTACCAGACGTTTCTTTTGCACCATGGACGTCACGTTCCGCGAAGAGGAACCTTATTATGTGGGTTTGACTCCCACTTGTCGTCAGGGGGAGACTGATGCTGATGCCCCCGTTCCTCTTCCTCTGGTTTCCCAACCAGATCCTGTTATCTCCATACCCTCTACATCACCAGTTACTGCTACTCACATACCATCTCCTTCATCTCCTATATCCACGCCACCCACTCCTCATACGCCTACATCTACACCTTTCCCAACATACCATCATCCATCCCTCATCACTCCCCTACCTCATGTCTGTCATCGCCGAAAATGTCTAGATACTCTGTCCACTGCTGTTCCGCCATTGCCGATGCCGTCGTCGGACTCAAATTCTGACGCAGACTTACATGTTCCCATTGCTCTGCTAAGAGGTAAAACTGTATGTACGAAACACCCTATTTCTAATCATGTTGTTTATGATCATCTCTCTAAGTCCCATCAGGCTTTTATATCGTCCTTGTCCGAAATCTCCATTCCTAAGACATGGCAGGAAGCGGCTGGTATTCCTGAATGGGCACAAGCAATGAAGGAAGAAATGTCCGCTTTAGAGAAGAACCATACATGGGATGTTACTCCTCTTCCTCCTGGTAAGAAACTCATTGGTTCTAAATGGGTATTCTCAGTCAAGCAGAACCAGGATGGGAAAGTTGAGCGGTGTAAAGCCAGGTTGGTTGCTCGTGGTTACACTCAGACTCTGGGAGTTGATTACCAGGAGACCTTTGCCCCGGTGGCAAAGATGAACTCCATTCGTGTGATCATTTCATGTGTTGTGATCTTAGATTGGGAGCTTCATCAACTGGACATCAAGAATGCATTCTTACACGGTGACCTCAAAGAAGAAGTGTACATGGCATTTCCTCCGGGCTTTGTGAAGAAGGGACAAGAGGGTCTCGTTTGTCGTTTATGGAGGTCTTTGTATGGGCTTAAACAGTCCCCAAGGGAGTGGTTCGGCAGATTTCACAAGGCTATGATTAAGTTTGGCTATAAACAGGGTCATTCTGATCATACTTTATTTATCTGGAGGAACGAAGGCAAAATCGTTGTTCTCATCGTCTATGTCGATGATATTGTGATCACTGGAAATGACTCGGATGAAATTATTAAGCTAAAGGCCCTCCTGTCAGCTGAGTTCGAAGTAAAGGACCTGGGAAGGCTCCGCTACTTCCTCGGAATTGAAGTGACTCGTTCCGACAAAGGTGTTTTTATCTCTCAACGTAAATATGTGTTAGATCTGCTAGAGGAGACCGGTATGCTTGGTTGTGCTCCTGCTAACACACCTATGGAGGAGAACCATGGGATTGATGAAGATAGCAATGGTGATCACGTGGAAGCGGCCAGTTATCAAAGATTGGTGGGGAAACTCCTATACCTTTCACATACGCGTCCAGACATCACGTATGCTGTTGGGATCTTGAGTAGGTATATGCACGCCCCAAGAGTCAGACACCGGGATGCTGTCTTTCGTGTTCTCCGGTATTTGAAGAAAGCTCCTGGACGTGGGCTTATGTTCTCCAAGAATGATCATTTGAAGATTGATGTCTTCACCAATGCTGACTGGGCCGGTAGTCGTGATGACCGGAAATCTACCACAGGTTACTGCACATTTGTCGGAGGAAACCTGGTCACGTGGCGCAGCAAAAAACAAAATGTTGTGGCAAGATCCAGCGCTGAAGCAGAGTATCGGGCAATGTCCCAAGGTCTCTGTGAGGGTTTGTGATTGCGTACCTTATTACAAGATCTTGGGCTCCAGAAGGATACTCCCATCTCTCTGTACTGTGATAACAAAGCGGCGATCAGCATAGCTCATAATCCGGTCCAGCATGACCGGACCAAGCATGTGGAGGTGGATCGCCACTTTATCAAAGATCATCTTGAAAAAGGAAACTTAGTTACTCCCTTCGTCCACTCCAAAGATCAGTTGGCTGATGTGTTCACCAAGAGTTTGGGATCCGACTCCTTCACTGATGATATCCACAAGCTTGGGATGATAGATATCTACTGTCCGACTTGAGGGGGAGTGTTGAACTTCAAGTCCGACGTTATATTTTGTATTTTTCCCATAAGGGTATTTTGGTCTTGTATTTTTCCCCTTACTCTATATATGAGTAGACAGGGTAATTATTAAGAATTAGTTTTTCGATTCCTCTCAACTGAACCAACCCCCAAAAGCTAGGTGCGAGCATGCCTCATGAGTTATATCTCATTTCTCAATTACAATGCAATACATTTTCTAGATCATATCACATTACAATATTATTTCCACGTTACACAAAACAAGATATAAAATAAAATAAAAGGGCAAAGTGGAGTGGTGAGTTGTGTCGTTGCTACAAGGCCACCTTTTCAAGTTCCATTATAACCGTCCATTTGAAATGATCAACTTCTAATAACTTGTTATGTATAGGAATAGAAAATATAAAAGTAAAATAAGCACCTAGTGAAGGTGAAACAGAATGATAGTCATTTTGAGAATAACATACTCATGTTTGAAAGCTTTAGGGCATCCACGCAAGTGATTGAAATAACTACTAATTGCTACTACATCTTGGAGATTTCGATAATAAGTGGTTTGTCACATTAGCATGTTATTAGAGCAAGAGAGACGACATACATCCGCTCAATTTCTTTGCTCGATGACGGAAGAGACGTTGTCAGGATTTGGTGCTTTCGGCGTTGACGAGCAAGTAACATATCCAAGGAAGCGGTATTTGTCCTCGTCCATCAACACAAGTGGTGCATTTCTTTTCTCCTACCGCTGCTTCAGCAATCGGGTCACACAGATATGTTGTTGGAAATCCAGATGATGACGGTCGTGAGCTCAGTAGAAGCTTCACTGGTACCATTTAACAATATATGTAAGGAGATAGTGTCAGAGGTCAGTCATTGGTGATAGATAGGAAGCTTTGGTAGGCGACATTGATGTAAGTTAACATCTCAGCTTACCAAAAGGGAAAAACGGAAGTTGTTGCATTATCTCTCAAAAATAGAGGGTTACAATAATGTTGAATCTGTATTTCATGTTTGATCCTATGGATTAACATCTTCATGGGACTGTTACCAGACCCGATGCCTTACAACATCCATAATTTTAATGCGAGCGTAAATCTGATTTCAGGGTCCGATGGCGAGCGCAAGTAATCGAGTCAATTTCTATTCGAGGTATGAATTTGTCGTGGTTAATTGTTGCGTGCAGGAAAATATTTTTATATTTAAAGAATTTATTTATGCACGTTGTAAGGGTCTACAGGCCCTGTTTCACTCTTAACGTTAGTGATTTGAGGTTGAGTGGCATTCTAGTAATAAACTCAAAATCTTAATTTTTCTCCTCCACATACCACGGTTTCTTTTAGAATTAAACGCAGCTCCTGCAGTTACCAAAACCGCAGCCTCCTTAAATGTTTCCTTCCTTAGTCGACGCATAGGGCTCACACGCCGGTTTCAAATCGATATAAGGAGTGCGTAAACCATATTCTCCTCTCCCAGTCGCTCGACAGAAGTAACCGCCCATTTCGCTCCACGATCCTTTCAGTCGGTTGTGCGAGAGGCTCTGCCGCACAAGATCGACGACACCGGTAGGCGCAGAGTCGTTTTTCCTCCTCCAGAAACCCTAGGCGCTGCGCTCCCGTCGACGACAGCAAGCACCGGGCTCGTCTCGTCCTCCAGTCTCTCTCGACGCTCTCCATTACTGCTCGAGGAGGACGACCTCCTTTTTGGACACCGATGTCTATCGTGTCGGGTGCCGACTGAAGTCCAGGTCATCAGAAGCCCTTCTCGTCTTCCTGCGGGCGTTTCCAGACTCAGATCAATTTCTCTCCCAGTTTTCTCCTGTGCGGGTAACCGTCGTTTCTCCTGTTTCAGATCAAGCCGAATGGCTATTTCATTTCAGTGAACGGTTTTCTTCGTTCTCTGTTGTTGCAGGAATCCAGCCTTGTTGTGAGAGTTTTCTTTAGGCAACCTTTTGTTTTCGCCTTGTAGACTTCCGTTTTTTTTTTGGAACAAGGTACCAGCCCTTTTAGTTGTTTCCATAGTCTCAATCTCTATCAATTGGTTGGATGATAAATTATGGTTAGGGTACTCAACTAGCTAAGGTATACTGTGAATTTCAGGCTGCAAGCGATCGTTGTTATTTGACGTGAAACTGGAAAAAGAAATTTTAGGAGTCTCATAGTCACCTAGACAACGATGCCGCCTCGTCACGTGTACGAACGCCGCAATATCACTGTAAGAAACTCTATTTCCTTTGGCTAGACATATCACATAATAGCGCATGAATATTTCATATGTAGATAAGAAATTGATTAGTAATATGTCCTCATGATATGTACTTAATAATGATTAGTATGAACTAAAATGTGTTAAACATTCAAGTATCTCGGTGGAGCATGAATATGATGTTCCCTTATAGGTTAGATTTCTAGGAAAATGGTGGACCTACGTAGAACATCTAGCAGAACGTCTTACTAAAAATCCAATTAATAATGGAAATCAGTTAGGAGGCACGAATGATGATATCACTCGTGATAGATTGAGGCGCACAATCTTACTCATAGGGCGTAGTAGTCCCTAGGAGCCTCAACTGTTGGGGAAAGAATACATCCTCTAATAGATTAGTAGATACGGGTCTAAGTCCTTGAGACATAGAACGTGTTACGTTCGTTAGTAAAGACTTGGATCGTCAGAATGCGCATAAAATTCAACTCCAAGGGTTAAGCGTACGTCGCAGTTTAGAAACCCACTTGAAGTTAATAAGGTATAATTATTTATTTAGTACAAAATAATTATTTCTGTATTTGGCATACACTCATGTTTCTTCAATCATTAACATTTTTAGTGTCACTAGGGGAAATGGTTTTTCTTACTCTTCAGTTGGGCTGTCCCATTTTTTGGCTTCTCATTACAGGAGTCACAGGTGGGGTGTTACGCCTAGGATGAGCATGCCTGCACATCGCCCTCCTTTTAATTCGTTTACATACTGTAGTTTGTTCTTTTAGTACTGTTCTGTGATTTGGACATGTATTGGGATTTTCTCTAATGGTTCTTGTATCAGACTATGTTTAAGATTACAGTCTTTCAAGCTTTGTGACTCTTTCTTTTTTTAGTGGCTCTGTGAATTCAAAATTTGAGATACACTTTTAACTCTTAGCTTCTTTTACTGTTTCCGCTGTAAGTACTCTTTTAGCACTTTTCATTTATCCTGCTATGTACCATTTTTATTACCGCTACTTGGTTTGCTTCTAATCACGGGGCCCGGCCGGACTGCTGATTTGTGGTAAAACTGAGTTGGGGTGTTACAAGTGGTATCAGAGATAGGTTTATGATCCCACGACCCAGAAATTCACAGAGCCTTAGGATTTCAACTGAATCATTCTTTCGACGTTAGAGTCATCAAATATCATCTAGCTTAGTTATGCGTTGTATAGAAATATCCTTCTAGTAGATCCTTCATGGTGTTCCGTACGTCAATAACCCTTTTCCTTCCATCGTGTAGGCACCGCATACGAACGAGGCGGGCGAGTCTTCACGTCAGAATACCACTCCCGAGATAGTCATGGATGACGTTGGTGCACCAGCAACAACACCAGCAGCATCGGCAGCACCAGAACCTACCGACTTAGCAGCCGTTATTGCCAGGGAAGTGGCCATAGCTCTGCTGGAATTCAGAAACAGGCTGCCTGCCGCAGATCCAGCATCAGTCCCTGTACCAGCTGCCGGAGACTTAGGTATGGATCGCTATCTAAGAAATTTTCGGGACCTCCAGCCCTCCAATTTCAATGGAGAAGAAACACCGATGGAGACCGATGATTGGCTAATAAAGACACGCGACCTACTCGAAGTGATGCAATGCCCAGAGAATAAGAAAGTTCTTTTGGCCGCCTTCCTCATGAAAGGTGAGGCAAATCTGTGGTGGACTAGGCATCTGGCGGACGATCCCGCTGGTAAGTAACGTTATTCTAATTGTCCTTTTTCCTAGAATACTTTGTCCTTGTAGCGTAATGATATTATGAGTTTCTTCTATGTTAGGCCGTACAACAGATATGTTCACGTGGATCAATTTCTCGACAGCGCTAGCTAGCTGGTTTGTGCTCCCATCCGAGAGTCGCAGTCTCCAGGAGAAGTACCTCCGGCTCATTCAGGGGGACAGGACTGTAATAGACTATGAGCGGGAGTTGACTCACTTGTCTCGTTATGCGGGAAATATGCAAGGGGATGAGAACAAGAAATGTAGCCGGTTCGTGGACGGGCTGCGTGACTCTCTGAGACAGTCACTGATGACGATGGTCAATGCTGATTACAGGAGCTTGGTGGACACTACAAGGAAGCTGGAAGCTGATCAGCAGAAGGTGCAAAAGCGAATTAACTTCCGTTCAAAGTGGACTCGGGATACACCGCAGCAGCAACAACAACAAAACAAGAATAGTCAAGGTAAGAATTGGAACAAGAAGCAGAGAACTGATGAT
Organism: Dactylorhiza incarnata; assembly: GCA_033032865.1. NCBI lineage: Eukaryota > Viridiplantae > Streptophyta > Magnoliopsida > Asparagales > Orchidaceae > Dactylorhiza > Dactylorhiza incarnata. The sequence goes on along the minus strand of JAWHQI010000020.1, from coordinate 3,412,525 downwards.
ATGAGAGATGGTCAGCCAGGGGGCAAGGTCAAGGATTACCCCCTCTGTCCTAAGTGCTACCGCCACCATCTGGGTGAGTGTTTAGCTACTGCAGGAGTTTGTTACAAATGCCAACAACCGGGACATATAGCTTGCTACTGCCAGGGAACTCCCGTGGTTCAGGTAACGAGAATTCATTTGTGTAACTTTTTAGTTTATTCCCTTTCTCTCCCAGTTTTCTCCTGTGCGGGTAACCGTCGTTTCTCCTGTTTCAGATCAAGCCGAATGGCTATTTCATTTCAGTGAATGGTTTTCTTCGTTCTCTATTGTTGCAGGAATCCAGCCTTGTTGTGAGAGTTTTCTTTAAGCAACCTTTTGTTTTCGCCTTGTAGACTTCCGTTTTTTTTTTGGAACAAGGTACCAGCCCTTTTAGTTGTTTCCCTAGTCTCAATCTCTATCAATTGGTTGGATGATAAATTATGGTTAGGGTACTCAACTAGCTAAGGTATACTGTGAATTTCAGGCTGCAAACGATCGTTGTTATTTGACGCGAAACCGAAAAAAGAAATTTTAGGAGTCTCATAGTCACCTAGACAACGATGCCGCCTCGTCATGTGTACGAACGCCGCAATATCACCGTAAGAACCTCTATTTCCTTTGGCTAGACATATCACATAATAGCGCATGAATATTTCATATGTAGATAAGAAATTGATTAGTAGTATGTCCTCATGATATGTACTTAATAATGGTTAGTATGAACTAAAATGTGTTAAACATTCAAGTATCTCAGTGGAGCATGAATATGATGTTCCCTTATAGTTAGATTTCTAGGAAAATGGTGGACCTACGCAGAACATCTAGCAGAACGTCTTACTAAAAATCCAATTAATAATGGAAATCAGTTAGGAGGCACGAATGATGATATCACTCGTGATAGATTGAGACGCACAATCTTACTCATAGGGCGTAGTAGTCCCTAGGAGCCTCAACTGTTGGGGAGAGAATACATCCTCTAATAGATTAGTAGATACGGGTCTAAGTCCTTGAGACATAGAACGTGTTACGTTCGTTAGTAAAGACTCGGATCGTCAGAATGCGCATAAAATTCAACTCCAAGGGTTAAGCGTACGTCGCAGTTTAGAAACCCACTTGAAGTTAATAAAGTATAATTATTTATTTAGTACAAAATAATTATTTCTGTATTTAGCATACACTCATTAACATTTTTAGTGTCACTAGGGGAAATGGTTTTTCTTACTCTTCAGTTGGGCTGACCATTTTTGGGCTTCTCATTACAGGAGTCACAGGTGAGGTGTTGCGCCTAGGATGAGCATGCCTGCAGATCGCCCTCCTTTTAATTCGTTTACATGCTGTAGTTTGTTCTTTTAGTACTGTTCTGTGATTTGGACATGTATTGGGATTTTCTCTAATGGTTCTTGTATCAGACTATGTTTAAGATTACAGTCTTTCAAGCTTTGTGACTCTTTCTTTTTTAGTGGCTCTGTGAATTCAAAATTTGAGGTACACTTTTAACCCTTAGCTTCTTTTACTGTTTCCGCTGTAAGTACTCTTTTAGCACTTTTCATTTATCCTGCTATGTACCATTTTTATTACCGCTACTTGGTTTGCTTCTTATCACGGGGTCCGGCCGGACTGCTGATTTGTGGTAAAACTGAGTTGGGGTGTTACATGCCTTATGGCCCAACGATAAGCCAAATTAGCTCGAGTAACTTCTTTTTCAACACTAGCAATAATCAGGGATTCTCCTACCAATTCCAAGGGAACCCGTCAATGTTGAATACAAAAGAAAATGCTAGCAAACACCATAAGGATATATGCAAGTGCTAAACAAATGTGCTATGTGCACCTAAGCTTTATGCACATTTTAGATAAGGGTTTAACTAGATGTACTTAGGCAAGGATGTAAATGTTGGAAGTCGGCGAGATGTCGGGTTGAGTTTTTAAATGTCGGATGTCGGAGACATGTCGGATATATATATATATATATATGGTTAATTACCGGGACCTCCCTGGGAGTTTGCATAATTACAGGTTGCACACCTCTATCTTTCGAAATTACATTTACCTCCCCTCTAAGTTTTCCTGTTTACAAAAATGTCCTTCCGTTAGAAATATGGATGAAAAATGATAGAATCAGCCAATTTATTTTATGATATTCAGTTTTAGCGTTTGTAATGACTCTGCATTGAAATGTGTGACCTTTTCCTTTAGAAATATAGATGGAAAGTGATCCAATATGCCAAATTATTTTAAGATATTCCAATTTTACCCTTTGTAATAACTCTACATTGAAAAAGGAATGTTATATTTAACCCTTTGTAATGAATCTAGAATCATTATAAAAGGGTAAAATTGAAATATCATAAAATAATTTGGCTGATTTTATCATTTTCCATCCATATTTGTAACGAAAGAGGAATTATTGTAAAATGAGGAAACTTAGAGGGGAGGTAAATGTAATTTCGAAAGATAGAGGGGTGCAACCTGTAATTATGCAAACTCCCAGGAGAGGTCCCCATAATTAACCATATATATATATACACACATATATATATACACACACACACATATATATATACACACACATATACATATATATACATCTATATATATACATCTATATATATACATATATATATATGTTCTATAAGTAAAAATTAAAAGATCAATTAGACATGTTGGTACCAGGAAACCGGTTCGACAGAGTTCAGACCAAAAGGGCAGCCCGGGGCTACTGATCCTGTGGTTGAACACCATGAACCCGATAACAAGAGAAAAATTCACGAGAGCTGAAGGCTAGACTACCTATAAACAAGACTCACGAGCTACAGCGAGGAGGTCCTTTCACACACCCGGAAGTTTATAGGAACTTCCCCTCCTAAAACCAAGACTGCGCTAGGCACAAGAAAAGCACGGTCTCGGTGGAATGAGGAACTTGGGGGTTGGTGGGGGGGGGCCACCGTGCCTTTCCCGTGTGCCATGGGGTCCTATTTATAGGCAATCCAAACTGGGGGTTTTGAGGTATGCGAATATCCTGCCCCGCGAAATACTGGATCCGTTATGCAGTATGACTTTGGGCGGGCTGATTAAGGTCGCCAAGAATGATCTCGCCAACCCGACTCTGCCGGTGAGAGCTCATTGGCGAGCTCCGAGGGATCTCGCCGAAGGATCTCGCCAAAGCAGACTCGGAAGGAGCTTGTTGGCAAGATGACTGGCCTGTGTTGGTAGGCCTTGGTTGCTCTCTACATATCTTCAATGATGTTATTCTTCTTGGTCAACGGTCAACTTCCTGCTGACATGGGCATATGATTAGGCTTGGTCTTCCCTCGGTGAATGCGGGTTGTACATAATCCCTGATCTTTACGAGATCGCTTAGAGCTCGGCAAAAATCGTCCAACCCTTATTCGGCGAGCTGCATCTGTCGAGTTGATTAGCATGCGAGTCATCGGGTCGCGAGTCTCCCTCGTCTATAAATATAGGGTAGGGTCTACACCGCTTTTAACTGGACTGAGAGTTGGCGAGATGGAATCCAAGACGTCAGAGATAGTTGCAAAAGCCGCTACATTCTTCTACTCCCTCCAAAAGCGCCTTCTCGCGAAGAGAAAAAGTGCGAGAAGAAGAGGGAGAAAAGGGAAGAGAGGAAGAGAAATAGGACCTCTGCCTCGCCTACGGTGGAGGCATCTCGCCATGATGATGAGATGCCTGCTGAGGGAGGCGAGCCCCTCACGAAGAAAGATTCCCTCCCTGAGACCTCTATACCTCAGAAACAGCCTCAACCGACCAACATGTACTTCGTTCGCGAGGTAAACGTCGAGTCCGCCTAAGCCTTTCGCGATTTGAAATTATGTCATTGCTAATCTAGTCATTGCTTGTTAGGCCTTGGGACAATCCGGCTTCGGGTCCTTTGAGGACCTTCCCACTGGGGATTACAACATTTCGACCCCTTTGGCTAGGGACTCTGTGGCAACTCCGCCCAGCGATCCCGGAGCTCAGAATCCTGTTGTGCCATCTGGAAAACTCGTTCCTGACGAGACGACTAAAGTCGCGCCGTCTGGCGAACCTTCAGCGGAGGTTATCGTGCCGGAAATATTACCTGCTGCAAGGCTACCTCTATCGCGTACTGATGTAGTGGGCGGGACACCGCCCTTGGAGGATAATGAGCGGTCCCGCCCCCCAAGAAACCTCGTCGTTGGATCCTCCTAGCTGGACCCCTTTGTCGATGACAGACGGTTATCTGAGCATCCAGATCCTTCTCTTGCCACGACGCCTGTGGCTGCTGTGATCTTAGCGAACAATTTGCCTGCCGGGGGGTTCCCTCAGAGACGGCGATTGTCGCCTCCTCCTCTGGTCCCCCTCCGCAGGGGGGCCCTTTTGATCGGAGTGCCCAATTCTCTCCTCCCGATGTGAGTTCCTCCGCGAGCTCCTGATGCGGCGACCTCGTTGGGCGGGTCCCTCCGCAGATCGCCTTCCAATAGGAAGGCACTTCAAGTACCCACAGACCCTGGGGGCTTGGGATGGACAGTCCAGCGGGTCGCACGGGCGATCTCAATCGCGAGATCGCCATAGCAAGTATTAGCGGTTGAGACCGCACCGCCGGTCACCTCGTCCGGACGAGAAGACTTCTGATCCTCATTCTGGTAGGAAACTCCCATTCGTTATGCTCTAAGGGATGATTTTTTCCTAGGCTCTTACACTGATTTTTACAGATCGGGCTCCTCTTCCGGTCAACGATTTGCTCGCTGACCTGGGTGCTTATTCCAGTAAGTTTTGGGCTCGCCTCGCAACCGTCATCGTCTCCTTCGATTCGTAATTGAGGACGGTGGCGGCGTGCGAGTTGAATCGCCGCCTGACCGCGCTGGAGGTCCGAATGGCGAAGGCAGAGGAGTTTGAGCATCACCTGGAAGGGGCCGAGGCAAAGTACTTTGACATTCAAGACCTAGAGAGGCGAGTTGCCGATCTGGAGCATCACTAGAATTTGTTGGACGATGACCTTCATGGGATTCACGCGAGTGTCGGCTCGGCCGAAAAATTGGCGGTGATGACCGATCACATCCGTCGCTACGATGAGATGGTGGTGAGGCCCAATGAAAAGCTTCAAGCGGCTCACGAGCTGGTTGGCAGGGTCGTTATGCACAGACCGCACATCGTCGCGGCCCTGCACCTATGCTTTGATCTATTTTTGTTTAGCTTTTGTATTCTATGTAATATCTTGTCGTAACATTTTCCTTTTATTATTTACGCCATATTGGGGATTCTTTATTGTACTCGAGTGTGGGACGAAGTTGCCTATAGGCGAAGGTATTTATCTTTATTTTGTGATGTGATATGTATTTTTATTAGATCGCTTATTAGCGAGATCTTCTGTTGCTCTCTATGTTGATTCTTTGTACTTACTAGTTAGGTTGCTAATTGGCGAGTTCAGCTTGACATGTTTTATAATGTAACTCGGGTCTCCATACGGCGAGATAAAAACGAGTCGTAAGTTATTTGTATTCTCCTGATGCATCAACTATTTTCATAGAAATGGGACCATCCTCAGAGACAGCTATGAAATCAATCAATGGTCTTCTTCTTTGAGCATATGTCTTACCATCACTTACTAAGATGATTCATTATAGGGTCCAAGTCTCTGTGATTGGTAGGAGTCTAGTGATATTGGTTTTTTTTCTTTTGTAAAAGGGTGTTCCTAAGAGCACTATATCCAGGAGGAATAAATTCATCAAGGTTATGATTAGCAACTTTATATGAGCTTATGTAATAAGGATTCCTAGCTAGATGGAATGACAAACAACAAGAGTAAAACATTCTAGTAATATGTCTCCTTAACTCTAGCTTTATTTTGGAAAGTCATATCAATAGGACCACCTTTTCTCTTTTTGTTTCCACAACTGATTAACTAGTTTGACTTGAACTTGCAAATAGAATTAACTTGGATTCGACTTTCATTTTTCTTCCGCTTCAGAAACCACTCTTTGAAACTCTCATAGATATTCATGGGTTACCTTTGCACATACTCGTATACCATTCTTAGATAATTTTAACAAGTGACTCTCAACCCTTGAATATGAGATACTGTAATAGACCTCACCGAAGTTACATTTCTATTTTCTATTTCAACCACCAACTTCTCCACTCTGAATGATAAACACTTAAGCTCAAAGTGGAGCATGATCGTCCTTATCCACATCATTAAAAATAAACGTACTCATTGAAAGGGGTAGATGATGAACCAGTAATAGGAGATTATGATTAAAACATAGCAAAAAATTAGAAACTTACGGTGCCTAATCATAAAATAAGAAATCAACACAGAAATTAGAATAAATTTCAGCACAGAAATCTGAAATCAACGTAACTAGAAATTAAAACAAGAAAAGGAATAATAATTCATCTAATAGACAGCAACCACCATCCATAATGCAAGGAACAGAAAATTAATGAAAAAAAATAAAAAAAAGAAGTTAAAGAAATGTGGCATTGTTGCTGGAATTAAAAGAATTGCAAGGATTTAACAAAAAATTTGGATGAATTTAACTTAGAGAAAATTGCAGGTTCTAGGATATGTTGCACTATTGCAGGAATTAAGAGAATTTTCAGGAACCAAATTTGTTGCAGGAGTTTAAGGTACTGTTGCAGGAATTAAAAGAATTTGATGCACGAGTTTAATTAATTGCGGAAATTTAAAAAAATAGAGCCAGTTTCAGTGGAAGAACAGTGAACAAACTGAAAAGAAAACCAGGGTCAGAGGCCCAGAACCGATTAGTTTTTGTTTATTAAGAAGACGAATACAGAAGAAGAAGAAGAAGAAGACGGAAAAAGAAGAAGACATTGGCTTACTGGATCAACAAGGTGAGAATAATTTGTGTGCTAGAACTTGGATCAATGAGGACGATCTGCAGGCTCCTGGATCGGCGAGGTGAGAATGAACGAGGATCAACTAGCGCGAGAACGATCTGCTGGATCGAACGAGGAAAGGAGGAGAGCGTGAAACTGATCTGAGAAAGCACGAGCACAAGCCCTAGCATCCGTGTTCCCTAATACTTGAAATCGCACGTATCAGCACGTCCAGTACGCGTACCTATCCAGAAACGCACTCGGTACGTGTATGCATCCTATTTTTCGTATCTGTGTTATGTAGGTGAAAACACATTAACGCATGGTAAACCGTAAAAGTGGATTTTAAGCAATACAAACCCTAGGTGTACTGTCAGGGAAATGACTCTTATCTAACATAGGACGATGTATGCATGCAAAAGATAATCCGACCATAAATCGTGGTTAATTATGAAAGCTTAAATTTCTCACAGTTATCACAACAAATTGCAAAAAAAATTAGTAAGCGAGCAAGCTAGGATTTCCTCCGTTTGGAGGGTCAAAAGCTAATGCATGTAAGTGAATAGATTTTGCAAATCACGATTAATCAGAAAATAAACTAACATAGATTGACATCCACAAGAATATAAGTAACCAGTTCGGACAATAATGCTCAAGAACAATAAAACCCAGCATAAAAACTCACTAGTAAAGGATGTAGTAGGTGGTGGGAACATGGATTTTGTGACCATAGAGGAATAATGGTGATTGTTCAGGCTGTGGGGAGACTGGGGTTGTTGGGTGGTGGGATAGGAAGTGTTGTGGAGGGGCCGAATGGATGAAGGGATTGGGTTGAGGATGGGTGACGGAGGCAGCAAGGCTGAAAAACAAGATTAGGGCAAGGATACAAAGGAACATACCAAGGAATTAGCACCTTGGGGTTTCGCGGAGTCAGCACCACGAGAGATCATCGGATTTCGGGGAAGAATTTCTCCAAAATCTACAGTAGCCTCCAAAATAAGCTCTTTATCATCTATTTATAATAAACAACCATCTTGGATAGCTATGATTGACTGTACATGATAGTTGTCCAATCTCACCAAATAAAACACTAAAAGAAAATACATAAAAATATCCAAGTGTCGCTCCGGACGCGACAGCAGACTCATTGTCCATCGGACAATGCCAAATATGGCAGGTCACAATTCGGCCCCGAATAGACCTCGAAACTAATGCTCCAAGGTCTCGTTGATCCCCATCACACATTTATGTGCAATTGTATACATAGTCAGAGAGAAAATAGAATTGTTCATTACAAGGAACAACCCCCCCCCCCTATATACAGAAATGGAGTGGACTCAAATAAATGGGTATTTATAGTGGGCCTTTTACAATATCACAAATAAATGATTTAATTCAACTCTCTCCATCAAGATGGGAGTATATGTCGAACATTCCCAGCATGGTAATATTGTCCTTGAAAATATAACAGCTCAGGCACTTGGTGAAGATGTTTGCTAGCTGATCTTGAGATTGAACAAACGGAGTGCAAACAGTCTTTTTCCAGGTGATCCTTGATGAAGTGTATCAATTTCGACATGTTTTGTTCGATCATGTTGAACAGGATTATGTGCAACATTGATATCAGCTTTGTTGTCACAGTATAACCTGATAGGCTTTCCAGCATGTAGTCCCAAATCCCGCATTATCAAGTTAAGCGAGAGCCCCTCGTATATCCCTTGTGACATTGCCATGTACTCCGCTTCTGCGCTGGATGTTGCTACGACATATTGTTTCTTACATCATCCGGTCACTAGATTCCCTCCAACAAAGGAGCAATAACCGGTGGTGGACTTTCTATCATCTTGACTTCCATCCCAATCAGTATCTGTATAAACTTCAACATCCAACTGTTTATTTCGGGAGAATAGAATTCCACGTCTAAGAAAGTTCTTCAAATACTGGAGCACACGCATGGCAGCTTTATGGTGTCACGATCTGGGAAAATGCATGTATCTGCTAAGGATCCCAACAGTATGTGTGATATCCGGGCGAGTATGTGAGAAATAGATCAACTTTCCCACCAATCTTTGGTAGCTTGAGGTGTTCACCTTCTCACCATCCTTATCATCATCAATCTTACAGTTTACTTCCATGGGAGTATAAGCAAGAGCACAACCAAGCATTATTGTTTCTTCTAGAAGAACTAGGACAAATTTCCTCTGAGAAATGAAGATTTTGCGGTCAGAGCATGCAACTTCTATTCCCAGGAAATACTTCAATTTTCCTAGATCGTTAACTTCAAACACTTTACACAGGCGCCATAAGCCATGTGATTTCTGCAACAACATTTCCCGTGATGATTATGCCGTTGACATAGACGATGAGAATATCTACTTTCTCTGCTTTCCTTTTCACAAAGAGGGTATGATCATAGTGACCATGTTTGTATCACAATAAAGTCATGGCATTCTGGAACTTCTCAAACCAAGACCTGGGAGATTGCTTTAGACTGTAGAGAGATTTTTTAAGTTAACACAATTTTCCTTCAGATCATGTTTTTACGAACCCTGGTGGAACCTTCATATAGACTTCTTCAAGATCAACATGTAAAAAGGTGTTCTTGACATCAAGTTGTTGCAACTCCCATCCCAAACATATAGCACGTGATAAAATGACAAGGATGAAGTCCATCTTGGCAACAGGTACAAACGTTTCATGATAGTACACACCCAGAGTTTGAGTATATCCTTGAGAAACTAGCCTCTTTTTGTGTCTCTCAAAAAACCCTACTTGATTCTGTTTAACAGAAAAAAAACCATTTGGAACCAACATATTTCTTCCCGGCGGGAAGATGGGTGAGTGTCCAAGTCTAGTTCTTCTCCAATGTCAGCATCTCTTCTTCCATTGTCTTGTGCCGCACAGGTATCTCTATTTTTTCCTGCCAAGTATTAGGAATGCGAACATAATCCAAGGAGGAGATTAAGGTCTTATGTGTCTTTGTCATATTAGGATAAGTGATATAATTGGCAAGTGGGTATTTAGCAGAGGCCGACTTCCGCTTTAGATATATAAGAGGGCGATGAAGTTCGTCATCAGTACCTAAGTCAGAAGAGCACACCTGCGGTAGTACAATGATCGGGGGTTGTAACACCGCAACACCAATGTTGCTTTTGTAATACACCAGAGGAAGTGAGGGAAAGGACACGGTAAGTGGATTCGTGGGAGGAGGTATGTCAGAGGCAGACATGGGAGGCGGATGGGAGGAAACAATAGGAAGAGGAAGATTGGGAGCGTCAACAGCAGTGTCCCTCTCCCCCTGACGAGAACTGAAATATTGTTCCTCCTCACGAAACGTCGCGTCCATGGTGCAGTAGAATCGTCGAGAGAGGATGATAACACTGATACCCTTTTGTAGTAGCAGAGTAGCCAACAAAGACGCATTGGAGGGAACGCGCAACTAATTAATCACGATGGTTCTGATGAACATGAACGAAGCAGACACACCCAAACACACACGGAGGTAGATGAGAGGTGTGAACAATGCATTTAGTAGACAAACATAAAAGAGAGTCATATTGTAAGGTACGAGAGGGTAGACGATTGATGAGGTAAGAAGCGGTGAGAACCGCGTCACCCTAACAGGACTTGAGAAGATTCAGTGAGAAGATTGCATCTGGTAACCTCAAGAAAATGTTTATTGTTACGTTCAGACACACCATTTTGAGTGGAGGTGTTGACAAATGTTGTTTGATGAAGAATCTTGTGATCAACAAGATAAGTGTTGAAAATACCACGAACATCGTACTCACCCTCGTTGTCACTATGGAGCACGTGAATAGTGCTGCCAAATTGAGTGACCACCATTTTGTGAAAAATACGAAAGCAATCGAAAACCTCGCTTTTCGTTTCAATAAATACACCAAAGTTGAGTGAGAGAAGCAATCAATAAAGGTCACAAACCATCGGTAACCAAAGAGAGAAACAACAGGGGATGGTCCCCAAACATCAGTATGAATAACATCAAAATAAACCATACTAGGAGAAGAAAAATGATTCGGACTATGTCGTGCATGTTTAGAAAGTTCACATTCATTACAAACAAAACGGCTCAGAAAGCTCAAAAACATAGGAAATAACTTGAGAAGATAGATGGCGGAGGGGTGTCCAAGACGTTGATGCCATCAGCGCACATCCGCAGGAGAGGGGCGAGGAGGACTGGAGAGAGATGGAGTGGTACTAGTGAGACCTTGAGCTGGTGGATGGTCCATAATGTACAACCCTCCGCAGTTCCTACCACTGCCAATACGTTGTTAAGTTGCCAGATCCTGAAAAACACAATCATTAGGAGAAAAAGTGATAGAACAGTTTAAGGAAGTAGTCAAATGACTAATAGACAATAAATTGTGAGGAAAAGCAGGAACATGCAACACTGAGGTGAGGGGCATGACAGAGGAACAGATGATGGTTCCCTTACCAGCAATCGGTGAGAGTGAGCCATTGGCAGCGACAACCTTATCACGCCCTGAGAGGAGGGTGTAAGAGGTAAAACCTGACGATGTTCCTGTCATGTGATCTGTCGCCCCAGAGTCAATAATCCACTCAGAGGAAGTAGTGAAGGTTGATTGGGCGTTGTTGGGCGGACGAGCGATTGCAAATGCAGCAGTAAGGGAAGAAACCTGAGTGCGCATGAGACGGCGCGGAATATCCATTTCCTCCGAGGAAAGATTGTCAGATCAAATCCGACCAAAAGCAGTTTCAGTAGTGTGAGCGGCAGGTGAAGGATTGGGCTGGCGAGTAACACCACGACAACGGCCACGATTACGAGAGCCTTTATGTGAGGGTTTGTAATCAGGAGCAAGACGAGGATGGAGACGGAAACAAGAGTCTCGGGCATGGCCCTGTTTACCACAGTAATCGCACATCTTGATAGGCGAAGAGAAAGGAGGAGCTCGAAGAATTCCAGCAAGGGCGGATCGATCAGAACCGCGTTCAGAGTTGAGAGAACGGCGACGATCTTCGTCCCCTGATACCATGCTGAAGGCTTCTCGAAGAGAGGGAAGGGGTTGCCGATTCAAAACATGTGTTCGCACCGTGTCAAACTCCATATTAAGGCCCATGAGGAAGACATGGAACCTTTAACGGTCTTCCTTGTTTTTTAAAGCCCAACCATCAGCAGTGCAAGCGGGAATGAAGTCCTCAGAGTATTCCAACTCTAGGTAGAGGCGTTCAAACTCGGAGAAGTAGCAACGGAAGAAGTGTCTTGCTTGAGTTCAAGGAGACGTCGAGTGAGCTCGTGTACCTGAGTAGAACTACCAAGTTAGGAGTAAGTTTCATGAGCCCGAGTCCAGATCTCAAAGGTCGAGTCCATCGGCATATAACTGCGATAGATCAAGGGGGACATGGAGTGAAGCAGACACGAGACGAGAAGGGAATTGTCGGCATCCCACTTTCGCCAACCCGGATCAATATTGGATAGCTGAACAATCGTCCCATCGATGTACCCATAGAGTTGGTGGTTGCGGATAGCATGTTGTATGGCGCGAAACCACTCGAGATAATTGGTTCCATCCAAAAGAACAGTGGTAATCCGGACGGAACCGGAGGAACCATGAGACTGTAAGAAATCACTGCCTGAAGGAGGGATAATCGAGGAAGGAGTCTGAACACTTGAGTCCGAGGAGTTCGCCATAATGAAAGTCGCACAACCGAAGCTTTGAAGACACCGCACTGACCGCACAAGCAATCAAAGGATGTTGGGGAAACCGCAGAAACCGTGTGATACGGCCCTTCGACTGTGACCTAGTTCGGCCGGGAAGAAGAGGGAAGTCCCGTAGAGGGTTGGCGGCGTTGCGCTTGCGAGATCTAATGGTGCCGGGAAGGATTCCACGGGGAAGGAAGAGGACGGATGGGGGGAGATCACCGGATCAGGGACCGGACGGGAGCAAGCGTGCGCTATGGAAGCGGACGGGCGGCGTGGTCAACGAGTGGAAGCAGAGCGGGATCGGCTGGGTCGTTTAAATGTTACGGAAGGGGGGTTGAGAGAGAGAGAGAGAGAGAGAGAGTTTGGGGATTAATTTTGCATACCTTTCATAAAAGCCCTCAACCCAATATATGGTTGAGCCCAAACCAAACCCAAGGGTTCATACAAACAAAGCATAAAAAAACATCACATAAAAGATACAAAGCCACACAAAATGAGCGACTAATCCGATCTTGCCGGGGCGCGGCGCTTGTATGTTAACCCCCAACGTGTGTCTGTAACATCTCCGCCGGCGTCCTCATCAAGCTTGTCCTGCAGCTGTGGTGGTATGTCAACCAAGGGATCCTGGGGGGGGCGCACCCACGAACGGTTTCAACTGGGATACGTGGAAGACATCATGGATCTTGGCTTCGACTGGTAGGTTGAGACGGTATGCCACCTCTCCAATGCGCTCTGCAACCGGGAATGTCCCATAGAACTTGGGCCCCAACTTGTTGTAGGCACTCTGTGCGATGGACGTCTGTCGGTATGGGCGGCGTTTCAGCCATACCTAATCTCCTGGGCCAAAGAACAACTCACGGTGCCCCCTGTTGTAGGCCGTCTCCATACGGGCCTGAGCCTGGAGAAGCCTCTCTCGGGCCACGCTAGGACTTGGTCACGCGTGGCCATCTCGGTGTCGACCGTCTGAGAACGAGCAGAGGCACTAGTGTAAGTAAGGAGGCGCGGCGGTTTGCGACCGTAGATCAGACAGAACGGCGTAGTCTGCAAGGCGGAATGGTAGGACGTGTTGTAACAATACTCCACCCAAGGGAGCCATCGGACCCAATCCTTAGGGCGGTCCCCCGTGATACAGCGCAAATACATCTCTAGGGTCCGGTTGACCACCTCCGTCTGGCCATCCGACTGCGGATGGTAGGCGGACGACATCGCCAACTTGGTACCGCACAGTGCAAACAGCTCCTGCCAAAATAGGGACGTAAACACCTTGTCCCTGTCGGACACGATGCTCTCTGAGATGCCATGCAGACGAAACACCTGGTCGAAAAAGATGCGGGCGACCACATCCCCCTCTACGGGGCGGCTCATCGCCATGAAGTGAGCGCCCTTGGACAGGCGATCGACCACCACAAAAATAACTGATCGCCCCCATGACTTGGGTAGTCCCTCAATAAAATCCATCGATATGTCGGCCCAAATCTGTGTCGGAACGGGAAGGGGCTGAAGTAAACCGGCGGGTGAGAGGTTGTCGGTCTTGCTGTGCTGGCAGACGGGGCAGATTGCGATGAAGTCTTGTACCCCCCTTTTTAGTCCCTTCCAAAAGAACTCGGCTCGAACCCGCTGAAGGGTCTTATGAACCCCTTCATGTGTGGTGCCATGTAAACCTGTCAGAATGTCCGATATCAAGGGCGAGGTGTCTAAAAGGTAGAGGCGGCCCTTGTACCAGATGAGGTCGGTGTGTCATGGATCTCTGCTGAAGGCGGTGGTGGATGGTCGATGTCGGGCAAGAAATGGCTAATACGGACCCCTCCTGATGGTCGCGGCGGGAAAGTGCGTCTGCGGCGCGGTTCAAGGCGCCCGCCTTGTATTCCACACGGAAATCAAATCCCAACAGCTTGTTGATCCAACGTTGTTGCGGTGTAGTGATGAGGCGTTGCTCCAAGAGGTACTTGAGGCTGAAATGGTCGGTGCGAATAATGAACGGCCGCCCCCATAAGTACGGTCGCCAGTGTTGGACGGTCTTTGCCAATCCAATAAGTACCTGCTCATAAGCCTGCAGCTTCTGATGATGTACGGCAGTGCGCTGGCTGAAATAAGTCACTGGGTGGCCCTCCTGTTGGAGCACCGCACCGTATCCCTGGCCGAAGGCGTCACACTCTATCTGGAACTCCTGGTCAAAGTCTGGTAAACGCAGCACCGGGGCTGACACCAGGGCCTGCTGGAGAGCGTGAAAGGCCCCCGTCGCGCTGTCTCCCCACACAAAAGAATGCTTCCTCAGGAGAGCGAATAGTGGTGCGGCAATGATGATGTATCCCTGAATGAAGCGTCTGTAATAGCCCGACAGTCCGAGGAAACCCCGCAGTTCCCGCAAGGTCTGGGGAGTAGGCCACTCCATCACGCCCTGGATCTTGAGAGGGTCCGCTAACATTCCCGTGCTATCCACCACATGCCCCAAGTAGGACACCCGTTCAGTGTCAAAGGAACACTTGACACGCTTCAAGAAGAGCCTGTGCTGTCTGACTAATTGGAGAACGGCTCGGAGGTGGCCAAGATGGGCCTCCCAAGTCGCAATGTACACCAAAATGTCGTCAAAGAAAACAAGTACGCAACGACGCAAAAGATCATGAAATACCTCGTTCATCAATGCCTGGAAGCTGGAGGGGCGTTGGTGAGCCCGAACGGCATCACCAAAAACTCGAAGTGGCCGTGATGGGTGCGGAACGCCATCTTTTCCACATCCTCAGGAGCCATGCGCACCTGATGGTACCCGGAGCACAAATCCAGCTTGGAGAAAAAGCGGGAGCCATGTAGCTCGTCCAGGAGCTCCTCCACGACCGAGATGGGGAACTTGTCCTTCACTGTCCGCGCATTCAGCTTGCGGTAATCGACACAGATGCGCCGTGTGTCATCCATCTTGCTGACCAACAAGA
This sequence comes from Dactylorhiza incarnata, assembly GCA_033032865.1. Lineage (NCBI taxonomy): Eukaryota > Viridiplantae > Streptophyta > Magnoliopsida > Asparagales > Orchidaceae > Dactylorhiza > Dactylorhiza incarnata. The sequence goes on along the minus strand of JAWHQI010000020.1, from coordinate 3,397,078 downwards.
CCGGAGAGGAGAAAGGAGATACACTGTGGCGGATGATGCCCTGCTGCAGCATGGCGTCGCACTGACGCTCGATCTCATCCTTCTGCCTGAATGGGTAACGGTAGGGGCGTACCACCACCGGGGCCGTTCCGGGAAGGAGATAAATACGGTGATCCCGCCGCCGAACGGGAGGAAGACCGGTCGGGGCTGTCGTCGTGTCGTTGTACTCCTGTAGAAGAGCCTCCAGATCAGAGGATTCTGTATGGTCCCCGCAGGCGAGGAAAACCTGTCGGGAGGTAGTGGGCATGCGGCCCTGCCACACTATCTGTTGCGGGTGTCGTCCCCCAGGCATCGTCAGTGCGTCGAAATCCCACAGAAGAGGCCCCAACGTGCGGAGCCAGCGGACTCCCAACACTGCCTCAAAGCCTCGCAAGGCTATCACGTAGAAGTCAATGTGGGACTGATAGCCCTCCACGCTAATCGGCACCGCCCTGCAGACGCCCGTGCACAGCATAGCCATGCCATTGGCAACAGAAACGCGGAGGCTCGAACGGGTAGTAATAGGTAAATGAAGCTGCTGTGCGGTAATATCGCTGAGAAAACTGTATGTACTGCCCGAGTCCATAAGAGCGACTAGCGGATGGTCTGCCACCAAAATCTGTAGCTGAATCGTGTCCCCAGTCTGGGATCCAATCATAGCATGGACGGAAATCTCCGGTTCTCCCGTGTCCTCATCACCGGGGTCCTCATCAGAGGGATCCTCCACCTCTAGCCAAAACAGGCGCTTGCACCGATGTCCACGGGTGAAAGTCTCGTCACAGTTGAAACAAAGTCCTTTGGCACGACGATACGCCATCTCCTGAGCGGAGAGCCGCCGAATTGTAGACGGTTTGTCGCCTTCCTTGCCCTGCCAGCTCCCGGGCTAAACGTAACAGGCGGCGGGCCAAAACTCCTGGGGGGTCCCTCGCCAGATCGACGACCCATGGACTGTCGGTCCATCAACGGGCGCCACTCAATGATGTGGGATAAGCTCATAGCAGTGGAGAGGTCTACCGGGGACTGCAACTGAACGTCCATCCGCAAACGCTCATGGAGGCCAGCCAGGAAGACTGGTACTTGCTGGGATGTGAGCACGGTCGGGGCGCGAGCGAGAAGCACCTGAAACTGCTCGATATACTGCTCAATGGAGTCAGTCTGTCGGAGAGAAATAAGGTCACCCATGGGGTTGCCTAGAAGCGGGAGCCCAAAATGCAAGGTGCACTAAGTCTTGAAATCCTCCCAGCCCAACTGGGGTTGCTCTCGACGGAGCTGTGAGAACCACATCTGTGCCGATCCGAGAAGATGAAACGACGCAATCCCAATCCAATCCTCTTCTGGAGTGTGCTGGGTTTCAAAGAATTGCTCGCAACGAGTGAGTCACGTGAGTGGATCCTCCCGACCATCAAACAGAGGGAAATCCAACTTCACAAAACGAGGAAACCCTCCTCCTTCGTTTCTCGGTGCCGAGGAGTCGTGTACCGTTTGGGAGGAGCCCGAAGCGGCACGCGGGGCTTGCGGGGCCGGCGGGGACGCATCCGGCCTAAGGGCTTCGATGAGGGCCCTATTGTTGGCCACCATCATTTGCTGAAAGGATTCCACGATCTGGGCCAAAGTAAGTCCTCCCGAGTTGTCGTCATCCATGGGAGCGGGCTGAAAGTTAGGGTGGAGGACCGGAGGGGTGGGCAAAATAACTGTGCTGTCTGGAAAGAGTGGAAAACCGGAGGAGGAAGCCCCCAATAGGATCGGTGAGGGAGGACAGCGGCTGGGGCGGCCGGATCCGGGCTGCGGACACGCCGGACGGGGCTGTGAGGGGGCTGTCGGAGCGAGGACAGCGGGGACGGGTGGCGGCGAGGGTGGAGGAGGTGCCGAGGAAGAGGAGAGCTCTGATACCAAGTTGATACGGCCCTTCGACTGTGACCTAGTTCGGCCGGGAAGAAGAGGGAAGTCCCGTAGTGGGTTGGCGTTGCGCTTGCGAGATCCAATGGTGCCGGGAAGGATTCCACGGGGAAGGAAGAGGCCGGATGGGGGGAGATCACCGGATCAGGGACCGGACGGGAGCAGGCGTGCGCTGCGGAAGCGGACGGGCGGCGTGGTCGACGAGCGGAAACGAAGCGGGATCGGCTGGGTCGTGGAAATGTTACGGAAGGGGGGTTTAGAGAGACAGAGAGAGAGTTTGGGGATTAATTTTGCATACCTTTCATAAAAGCCCTCAACCCAATATATGGTTGAGCCCAAACCAAACCCAAGGGTTCATACAAACTAAGCATAAAAAAACATCACATAAAAGATACAAAGCCACCTAAAATGAGCGACTAATCCGATCTTGCCGGGGCGCGGCGCTTGTATGTAAACCCCCAACGTGGGTCTGTAACACCGTGCAGCCTTGAGGGTGTTCGCACAAGCCGGAGACCTCACGGGCTGGAGGGTGTCCGCACCGGCCTGACAGGGCGGAAACAAGTCTGCACAAGATGCAAGGCGAAGAGAGACAAGTTCGCACAAGCTGCTGCTGGGAAGGAACCGCATAGACTCATCGATGAAACAAGGCCGCACAAGATGTTGCTGGGAAGGATCCGCACAGACCCGTCGATGAAACAAGTCCGCACAAAGCTGCACACCCGCTAGAGGAGCAACGACACAGACCCGTCGATGGAGTCGAGAGTGTCCGCACAGACCCGTCAATGAGACAAGTCTACACAGACCAGTCGATGGAGGAGCAGCCGCTGAGAAGGAGCCGCACAACCGCTGAGAAGAAAGACCGAGCGGAAGCCGGAGAAGGCAGGGAGGGAGGACTTAGACGAGGAAGCACAGAGGAGCAGTGGTTTGACAGCAGGTCGCACGAGATGCACGAGGAAACGGAGAGCATAGGCGATTCACGCGAGGAGACCATACAGACAGGGGGCGGACTCAGACGAGGAAACTACCGAGACCGCAACTCCGGATGTTGACTCTGATACCAAGTAAGGGAGAAGAATAGAAATGTTCATTACAAGGAACAACCCCCTATATATATACACAAAGGGAGTGGACTCAAATAAATGGATCTTTATAGTGGGCATTTTACAATATGTTACAAATAAATGATTTAATTCAACTTACATATCAATTCAAAATTTTGAGACAGATCAAACTAATTTTGAGCGATCCAACCTTGAGTTGAAACAAATAAATTTTGATTTAAAGCCGATTAAAATTCAAGTGAGATTCAGGTTTTGAGCATAACTTTCTTCCCTACACAGGGAAGTATTGCATCTACAATGATAGATTAAAATTGAAGCCAACACAAAAGTACTTGTATAAAGTTAAAGAAGAACACATTTTATATACAAAAAAACATGATGCTTGAAGATTACTGATGCGGTTGCATATGTTGGCCCCGATCCATCAATGAAGATAATTCCTTCATCAGAAGCCTTGGACATTGCCTACTAGAAAAATAAAGAATGAGATTCAGAACCGCATAAGAATTTAAACATTTGAATTTAAAGTGCTAAATTTGATTCAAAAATAAGAAAAGTATAAGGTCATATGAAGAAAATAAAAATGGGAATAAATTCCCAAAATAAGAAATGTTGGAGAAAAAACCTGCGAAGGCAATTTATTGAATAAAATAATTCTTTTACTTCAAACAGACATCAAATTATTCGAACTGGTAAGAAACTCCAGGACCTTTGCTTTACTCAAATAGAAACTATCATAATGACTAGCTTTCCAGATTAGAAAGTCATGCTTTTACCAAGTCTGAGTGAAAACATCTAGCTGGAGCTCCAGATAAATAATTTTCGAAAGGAAACAATGAATAAAAAAATGGACTAGGAAACATCATAAAATCTTCCTGCAAGAGAAATGAATAGAAGAAAGAAACTTCCTATATTGTCAATTTGCTGGAAACCTTCTGTCAGACCAATGCAGGACAATGTTTTTTACAGGATGCCTAACATGTTGAACAATGTTATTAACATTAGAATTTTTAAGACAACTAATTCAAAGCAAGCATTGTTTTAGCACATGACAAGATTCTGCAGATTAGTTATCTTATGCATGTTAAGAAATGAGAAGAAAATAATAATATACATTAATGGCAGAGAATATATAATGTATTTTATATAATACTGAATGAGGATGAGGATCAAGTACCTTAATTTGAAAATTGGGAGAGGTTTTATAATTAATATTTCTTAAATACAAGTGTCTTAGTGAAGCCAAGTAGTCATTCAAGTGTATCTATCAATATAGATAAATAATTGTTAAAGTTATCGCATTATTAGAGTCTTTTAGGAGTGTTTGAGTTTAGTCTCACATTATTGTTTTGAAGTTTGTATGTCCTTGTTGTCCTTTAAATACTCCCTTTGAGGATTGAATAAATTGCACATTTTATCTTCTCTAATATTTCAACATGATATCAGAGCAGGTTTTATTTCCTCCCTGATTTTCTCGGTCCCGTATGTTAGGATTGCGTTCTGCTCTTCCGCTCCCGTCTCTTTCTGGAGAGAGACACTCGCGTGCCTTCCGATCCAGTTATCCCGTCTACAAATTTTTTTTCTTTGAGCCCGTCGACGAACATGTCTACGCTTCTCGTCGTAAATCACATCGCACAGACGTCTTCTCCCACGCCTACAACATATCATCCCGTCGATCACGTCTGCTGAACCCGAGCGTCTTCTTTGTCACTGGTTCCCGTCGGGCAGAACCATCTCCTGACCTCGACGATCCCGTCGAGCCCGTTGAAGCTCATCGTCGACGACTAATCTACATCATCTCACGTCGTGCTCGTCAGTGCTTCTGTCCCGATGACAATCACTTCTTGTCTTCCGCTACCGTATTGATGTAGGGTAGGTTGTGGAGCGAACTCCTACATGCACACTAGTGATGGGTGGAGGTGGACTCGCAATATCTTAATGACTAAATGCAAGCAACACATGTGGTTAAGCGCGTTAATTAATAAGAGCAACTAAATAGCATATGGCGACAAGTTTAATTCAATAAGCGACGATAACGATTTTCTTTTAGGCTTGAGGCGTTGGCTTTCCTCCGCACGGAGGGCCAGAACAAGCGCGCGGCGATTCAATCCTTCCTGCAGTTAGAGATCTCACGAGACAAATAATAATAAACCTTAATTCCAATCAAGCATCAAATAACCACAGCGTGACAAAGTTTCAACACCGTCAACCAATACAAACACAACACAAATCTGAAAGTATTTTAGGGCTGCAGTAATTCTAAAACGAATCTGAACTTTGGAGACGAGATGGGGTTTTCCGGGTGGTGGAAGATTAAATCGGGTGAGGGGAAGGTGACTCCACGGGAGGGGGGTGTTGGTTGCGAGTATGGAAGGTTAGGGGGCTGAACAGGGCGGTGCGGGGCTGGATCTGGACAGTTCCGTCCTGGGCAGATCTGAAGAGGGGGGCTGTAGGAGAGTGGATCCACGTGGGGGAGGTGGCTGGAGGCTGAGGGCAACAGGGTGAACAGGGGCGGACGGGGCTGGGGCTGGGGCTGTAGAAGAGGCGGGATGGCTGAACAGGGCGGTGCGGGGCTGGATCTGGACAGTTCCGTCCAGATCTGGGCAGATCTGAAGAGGGGGGTTGTAGGAGAGTGGATCCACGTGGGGGAGGTGGCTGGAGGCTGAGGGCAGCAGGGTGAACAGGGGCGGACGGGGCTGGGGCTGTAGAAGAGGCGGGATGGCTGGGGGGGGCTGATGGTGGGCGCTGCTGGGAGGGTTGTCGGCAGGGGTTGCTGGTGCTGGCGGCGTGCGGTTGTTGGGAGGACAGGGAGGGGCGGTGGCTGCAGGGAAGGCTGAGAGTGGGCGGCAGAAATGGATGGGGAAGAGAGGAATAAGGAGGAATAAGATACTTACCCAAGGAATCGTCACCAAGGGGGCTCCACGGAGTCGGCACCGCGGAGAGGATCATCGGAAATGAAGAAGACAAGCCTCCAAATTTCAGCAATGAGAAATTCTGCAGCCCTAATGTTCTATTTATAAGAAAAAGGGATTAGCGCAACCGAAATCGATGACTATGATTGGCCGGCGGTTCCAATGTCATAAATACAAGAAATAAAACTCAAAATACATAATGCCATATATGAAACTGAATCGGAACAATGAGCCGGACGCATCCGCGGTGGCGGATCGCCAGTTCGATCAAGTCCGTCTGCGAGAATACACGAAGGTGGGGTCCGCCTTGCGCCGAGTTGCGCCAGATGGTCCCCCATCAACTCCCCCCGACTGAAAAGCCTTCATCTCTGATGAATGGAGATGATCATACTGTGGTCGAAGTCCAGGGGCGAGTCGATCAAGCTCTGCAGCAACAATCCAGGTGTCGTCGGAGAAGGAGCGTCCGAGCCAGCGAACCAAGTAGTGGCACACGAGGCCATCCATGGAGGGGGCGTACTCATGCGCAATGATCTCAGTGATGTGCTCGTCGCTCAACGCTCGAGGAAGGAGTTCCGGTGGAATCGGCGGTGCTGAAGAAGAAGCCGGTGGAGACGAGATCCCGGGTAAGTTGGGGTCAATGGCGGACTGGGTGTTGGGAATGGGCTGTGGTGGCATAGGTCAAGTGGTGGGAGGTGAAAACGGTGGTACAGGCTCAGAAGGGAAGCCAACGTGGGGATCAGGGTACTCGTTAGGTGCAAAGTATGGCGCCGGGTCCTCAACATTGAACACGGGGTTGATACCCATGCTCATAGGAATATCCAGCTCATAAGCATTTGGCCCGTTCTGTCTCAGGACTGTATAGGGACCGATTCGCCTGGCGCTTAGCTTCTTAGCAGACCCCCGAGGGAGTCTCTCAGTGCGGACTCTCACCATCACCTGTTCACCTATCTGAAAATGTTTTTCTCGCCTATGTTTATCCGCTTGTTCCTTATAATATTCGTTGCTTAAATTAATCTTACGCCTAACTAACTCATGCAACTCATGCAAATGACGTGTGAAGGACTCCGCGGACTCACTAGGGCGTGACTTAGTCGGGACAGGAATAAGATCAATGGGCTTCCTAGGGTCGTAGCCTGACACTACATGAAACAGACTTAGACCGGTAGACCTATTGACTGAACTGTTATATGCAAACTCAGTCACAGGAAGCACCGAGTCCCAACTAGATGTGTGCTCACCAACTAGACACCGCAGTAAATTGCCTAGACTTCTATTTACGACCTCGGTCTGACCGTCCGTCTGAGGGTGGTATGCAAACGAAAACTTTAAGGTAGTCCCGGTCTTTCGCAACAAGGTCTTCCAGAAATAGCTAACGAACCTCACGTCCCTATCAGACACAATGGACTTCGACAGACCGTGTAATCTAAAGACGCCACTAATAAATAAGGCCGCGACGTGGGGTACATCCGCAGTCTTACTTCATGCTATGAAATGGGGCATCTTAGAGAACCAGTCAACTACCACGAATATAGAATCATGCTTCCTCTGAGTATGAGGAAGCCCTAGTACGAAGTCCATGCTAATATCCTCCCACGGACGATGGGGAACGGGAAGAGGGGTGTATAAGCCAGTGTTCTGTTTCGTTCCCTTGGCCGTCTGACAAATCCGACAATGTCGTACGATACGAGCCACATCCTTCTTCAGGCTCGGCCAATAGAAACGATTCTCTACGATAGCGATCGACTTGTCCCGCCCAAAGTGACCGGCGGCACCTCCCGCGTGTAATTCTCATACTAAGTAGTCGCGGTACGAAGTGCTGGGTACACACAGGCGAGAACCCCGGAATAAATATCCATCAATAATCCTATACCCCTCAATAACGTCAGGTGGGTCCCTCGACAGCGCGGCATATAAATCAGAGAAATCGCGACAAGTGGGGTAGTCTGCGATCAATCTCTCAAACCCATCCACCTGGGCCCTCAACGTGTGGAGGAATGAGACTCGGCGACTGAGTGCATCAGCGGGTTTGTTCTCAACACCGGCGCGGTGTTTGAGAACATAGTGAAAATCTTGTAAGTACTCGACCCACTTCACATGTCGATGACTCAACTTCCTCCGGGAATCGAGGTAACGTAGGGCCTGGTGGTCAGAATAGAGGACGAACTCCCGTGGTAGGAGGTAGTGTTTCCAATATCGTAATGACTGGACAATAGCATAAAATTCTCGATCTTAGTTCGAGTATTTTTGCTTAGCTTCGTTCAATTTCTCACTAAAGTAAGAAACCGGGTGTCCCTCTTAACTCAACACACCTCCAATACCAACACCTGATGCGTCACAGGCGACCTCGAAAGCTTTACTGAAATCGGGAAGTCGTAGAACAGGAACGGACGTCAGCTTGTCCTTAATCTCTTCAAATGCCCGAGTGGCCGCGGCGATCCACTGAAAGTCGCCCTTGCGCAGGCAGCTAGTAAACGGGGCCATAATCGAGCTAAATCCTCTAATGAATCTCCTATAAAAGGTAGCAAGCCCATGGAAATTGCGGGCCTCATGGATGTTCGATGGTGTGGGTCATTCGCGGATGGACTGGACCTTCTCAGGGTTAACGGACACGCCTGAGGAAGAGATGATGAAACCGAGGAAATGGACTGACTCGGACAAGAAAGAACACTTTTTCATGTTTATAAATAACTTCTCCTTCCGGAGGACATCAAACAAAAGTCGCAAGTGCTCGAGGTGGTCTGACTCAGTGTGGCTATAAATCAGAATGTCGTCAAAGTATACGACGAGGAATTTGCCCATGTAGGGCCGCAGAATCTGAGTCATGACTCGCATGAACGTACTCGGGGCATTTGACAGCCCAAATGGCATGACTAGTCACTCATACAGACCATCTTTGGTCTTGAACGTCGTCTTTTACTCGTCTCCCTCTCTAACTCTGATCTGGTGATAACCGCTACGGAGGTCAATCTTCGAGAAGATCTGGGCTCCGGACATCGTGTCTAAGAGATCATCCAATCGAGGGATCGGGAAACGATACTTCACAGTAATCTTGTTGATAGCCCGGCTATCGATGCACATGCGCCAGCTGCCGTCCTTCTTGGGAGTGAGAAGGGCGGGAACTGCGCACGGACTCAAACTCTCTCGGATGAATTGCTTTCGGAGAATCTCGTCAACATGTCTCTTAAGCTCAGCGTGCTCAACGGGGTTCATACGATAGTGCGGCAAATTTGGGAGCGAGGCCCCCGGGACTAAATCAATCGCGTGCTGGATGTCCCGTAGAGGGGGCAACTCATCAGGGAGCTCCTCTGGCATGACATCCGCAAACTCATCTAACAGTGGCCGAACGACGGGGTGAGGCTCTGGTGTAGGGCCATCAGATACCATGGTGGCTTCCACTACATACATAACACCAGCATCAGTGTTGTATCTCACAAACCCACTTCGCCTCAGGATGTGCACGGGTCTCGAGGCACTCGTACTAACAGAAGGCTCAACCCGACCCTTGGGTTTCTCCTTGGGTTGGGTTGGTGATAGTGTGATCTTTCGCCCCTTATCGTAAAAGACACGCGTGTTCGAGCGGCCGAAACACGTGACGTCGCGATCAAAAAGCCAGGGGCGGCCTAACAGAACGTGGGCGACGTCCATGGGTATAACGTCGCAGCAGACCCGATCCTCAAAGGAAGCGATGTTGATTGGCACAAGACAGCGCTGGGTAACCTGGATCACCGTCTTGTCTACCCAGATGACACGATAGGGGTGTGGGTGAGGCTCAGCCTTCACCTGCATACGGTCTAGACCCTTCTGGGCCACAATATTCACGCAACTCCCACTATCGATGGCTCGCATGCACTCGGGAAATACGTGTAAAAAATGGTGGTGCGACGCCAGTCCTCATCGGCACATGGGGTATGTAGAAGGCGCCTGACCACTCCCACCTCTAACGAACGCTCATCGTCGCTCCCCCAGCCCTCCTCAACGGCGGCAGTAATCTCCTCAGTCACCTCTTTATCTCCCTCTAAACCTTGCTCCTCATCCTCAACCAATAGATTCCGCGTGGGGCACTGGGATGCCACGTGTCCTCTGCCTGAACATCTGTAACATTGGATACCCCCAGAGCGCTGGCCATCAGTGGCAGCGGCTTTGCCCTTTGTGTCAAGTGGGACACGTGGGGCCGTGGTTGCAGTAGTCTGGGGAGGAGCAGGTTTCCTGTACGTAGAGGACTCAGTCCGAGAGGGGAAACCAGGCTCAGACCAAACATCCGCTGAGACGGTCCAATAACATCTGCTGAGACGGAACCAGCTGAGACAACATGAACACAGGCGTCGACCGTCGAATGCAGGTGTCGAGCGATGAACGCAGGTGTCGAGCGCAGGCGTCGAGCGCAGGCGTCGAGCGCAGGCGTCGAGCGCAGGCGTCGAGCGCAGGCGTCGAGCGCAGGCGTCGAGCGCAGGCGTCGACTACAGGCGTCGAACGCAGGCATCAAGCGTCGAACGCAGGCCTCTTCCGTTCGTCGAGCGTCGTTCGACGGGCCCTTCTCCGTTCGTCAAGCGCAGGCGGAGTTCGGCGAACTCTTCTCCGTTCGTCGAACGTCGTTCGACGAACCCTGACCAGAAGTGTTCCCCAACTCCAACATTCTCCCACTTGGTGAACATCTTCCTCCGATGAGAGCTTCTCCTCCAACCTTCTTCTTCAACCCTACGGCCGTTGCACACCACTGAAATTTGGCAACAGGAACCGCCTTGGTAAGAAAATCTGAGCTGTTCTCCATCGTGTTCACCTTCTCCAGTTGAACTACCTTCTTCTCCACCCTCTCCCGGATGAAATGGTACTGGATGTCAATGTGCTTGGTTCGTGCGTGGAAGGCAGGATTCTTGGCTAGCTGAATAGCCCCTTGACTGTCACACCACAGCTTCACTGGCCCCTACTCAAACCCGAGCTCCAAACATAGACTCCGCAGCCATATGACCTCCTTGCTCGCATGAGTAAGAGCCATGTACTCTGCCTCCGTCGACGAGAGAGCCACCACGCATTGCCTCCGACTCATCCAACTGATAGCACCTCCAAACAGTGTGAACACGTACCCACTGGTGGATCTCCTGCTATCCAGATCACCTCCCCAATCCGAGTCCACGTGTCCAACCACGTCCAGGACTCCTCCTTCACCAGCTCCTTCAAAACATAGGGAGTAATTTGAAGTGTCTCGGAGATACCTGAACACACGCTTCACAGCGTTCCAGTGTTCCTTTCCTGGAGTAGCCATATACCGGCTCAACACTCCCACTGCTTGAGCAATGTCAGGGCGAGTGCAGACCATGACGTACATCAAGCTTCCCACAGCACTAGCATAGGGGACCTTCGCCATGTCTCCGACCTCATCTTGTGTCTTCGGGCTCATCTCTGCAGATAACTTGCACCCAACTGCCATTGGTGCTCCCACTGGCTTGCAGTCCGTCATATTGAACTTCTTCAACATCTCCTCGACGTACCTCTGCTGCCCCAACCAAAGCCTCTTCTTGCTTCAATCCCTGGAAATCTGCATTCCCAAGATGACACTTGTTGGCCCCAAATCCTTCATCTCGAATTTGGCTGAGAGCAGCTTCTTCACATGTTGGATCATCTTGACACTATTGCCCACCAGTAGCATATCATCTACATAGAGTGTCAGGAAGATGAACTCCTCTCCCTTTCTCTGGATGTACACACAGTGGTCCGAATTCGACCTTTCAAAATCTAACTCCAGCATGTAGGTGTCGAATTTCTGGTACCACATCCTCGGAGATTGCTTTAGTTCATACACGGACTTCTTCAACCTGCAGACCTGATCCTCCTTGCCCTTGGCTTCGAATCCTTCCGGCTGCTTCATGTATATCTCCTCCTCCAGATCACCGTGAAGAAACGCCGTCTTCACATCCATCTGTTCGATCTCTAGATCATGCGCTGCCGCAATAGAGAGAACAAGTCTAATCGACGTCATCTTAGCTACCGGTGAGAAGATCTCATCATAATCCACACTTTCGACCTGGGAGAATCCCTTTGCAACCAACCTTGCCTTGTATTTCTCCACTGTGTCATCACCCTTCACCTTCTGCTTGAAGACCCATTTACTTCCAATGGCCTTCCTCCCCTTTGGAAGCTTACACAGACTTCAAGTCTGATTCTTCCTCAGAGACTCCATTTCATCCACCGTGGCTAGCTCCCACTGATTTGAATCAGCCCTTGATCTAGCATCTCTGGCAGATATTGGATCTTCACCAAGCATACTTAGGCAACACTGTGCAGCCACTGCACATTGGGGATATCTCACTGGTGCCTTTCTTTCCCTTGTCGATCTCCTCAGAAGTGGAATTTCTTCAGCCTCATCTTCTGACTCATCATCACTTCTCACCACCTCCAAATCATCTGATTCAGAATCAGATTCAGCCCCAACAGTAGTAGCTTCTTTCTCAAAGCTTTCTTCCACCACCACTGTCCCTTTCTTTGCTTCTTTGGCCTTCTCAGCTTGTGTGACAGCCTGAGGACTGGTTTCATGAAACACCACATCCTTGCTGAAGGTTACAGTCCTGGTCACAGGGTTCCAAAACTTGTAGCCTTTTATGCCATCTTTGTAGCCCACAAAGATGCATTTCTCAGACTTGACATCAAGCTTCCCCCTCTTCTCCTTTGGGATGTGAACATATGCATCACACCCAAACACACGAGCATAGGCCAAATTTGGCTTTCTCTTGAAGATGACTTCAAAGGGAGTACATCCCTCCACAGCAGATGTAGGAGACCTGTTCTTCAGGTAATTTGCAGTCGCCACAGCTTCAGCCCAGAACTCCTTCCCCAAACCTGCCCAACTGAGCATGGACCTGGCCTTCTCCATCAAGGTCATGTTCAACCTCTCCGACACTCCATTCTGCTCTGGAGTATACGGTGTGGTCTTCTGCCGTGCAATCCCCTGCTCAGTACAGTACTGCTCAAAGGCATCAGAGCAGTACTCCCCTCCATTATCAGAACGGAGGACCTTCACCTTTCTCTCCAACTGGTTCTCCACCAGGTTCTTAAATTCCTTGAACCTGTTCAGAACTTCTGACTTGGACCTGAGAAAATATATCCAGGAATACCGTGAGAGGTCATCAGTAAAGGACACATAATACCTTGCGCCGCCAAGAGATGGAGTTGGAGTTGGCCCAAACACATCACTGTGTATTAGCTCCAGCACTTCAGTTGCCCTCGTGCCCGTACCACGAAAGTTTACCCTGGTCTGTTTGCCAAGCAGGCAATGTTCACAGAACCCAAGGCTTGTGGAGCACTCCGGCACGCCTTCCACCATCTGACCGGATGCCATGGCCGACATCCCCTTCTCACTGATATGCCCAAGCCGATGATGCCACAGCCTGGACGCCTCCTCCTGGTCAACCTCCTGGCTATCTGAAATAAGAGCCCCACTTGGAACCACTGTATCAGCAAGCAGAGTGTACAGTGTTCCATGTCTCACTCCACTGGCAATCACTATTGCCCCCTTGACATCTTGCAAGATTGCTTATCACAGCTGAAGTGCACTCCTGCATCCGCCATGGAACCCACCGAGATTAAATTCCTGCTCATCCCAAGAATGTGCATCACATTTGGAAGAGACCTTGTGGTCCCATTAGACAACTTCAACATCACCTTGCCACGCCCAATAATCTGCACAGCAGAATCATCACCCAGCATGACATCTCCACCGTCAAACCTCTCATACTCACAGAACCAGTGCCTATGAGGGGTCATGTGGTATGATGCTCCTGTGTCTACATACCACAAATTAGAATCTCTCTGAGCCACGCACGCGGCGGCGATGTACATGTCACCGTCGTCGCCCTCCTTCTTCGTACCAGAAGTTGTCGGTGTCTCCTTGTTCTGAACGGCCTTGTTTGGACATTGAGACTTCACATGACCAGTCTCATTGCACTTCCAGCACCGAACGGGCTTCTTACTCTTCTCCCTCTCCTGGCTCTTGGATCTACCTCGAGACTTATCTCGATATCCACCATGCTTGCTCTCCCTTCGTTGAGGACGGGATCTAGACACACTCAAAGCACCTTTGTTTGTCGCCTCAGAACCTCCTCTCCTGGTCTCCTCAGATAAAAAAGCTGCACATACAGTATCGTATGACAGTTCCTTGTCTCCACTCCCTCCAATCACGACAATCAGATTGTCCCATGAATCTAGTAGTGAGCACAACAAGGTGATGGCTCTATCCTCATCCGAGATCTTCTCACCAATAGAGATTAACTGATTCACAATGGTGTTGAATTGAGTTAGGTGCTCTGAAAACGAATCGCCCTCACGCATCCGAAGTTTATACCATTTCTTCCTCAAGAGCAATTTGTTTACCAGGGACTTGCTCTGGTAGAGGGATTCCAACTTACGCCACAAACTTCGTGCGGAAGTCTCCTCCATGACGTTAGTCAAGATTGAATCTGCTAGGAATAACCGGATCAGGCCCTTAGCCTTCCAATCGGTTTTCGTCCAGGTCGCCGCCTCCGCTGCACCATCTGCAGTCGCGTCTGCAGATTTTCCCTTCGATGCGCTCGCATCCTTCTCTCCAACCTTAGGAACAGTAGGATCATCTTCGATCGTAGACCATAGATCTCGATCAATCAACATATCTTCCATCTTCATCTTCCATAGATCGAATCGAATTCCGTCAAACTTTTCGATCTCGATCCGCACGCCGCCAGAACCCATTTCCAGGATCAAGAACCTAGCTCTGATACCAAATGTAAAGAAACAGGTTGTGCCGAGACGAGAAATTCGACAAAAAATTCAAAACAGAAAACACAGATCAATCACAGAAGACACACAGATATACAGAGGTTCACCCAAGCCAGGCTACGTCCCCTCTCCCCTTCCTCTTCTCTTTGTTCTAATCACCCAAGACGGATTACAGCTTACAAGGTTACAAGGATCAAAACCGATCCTACCTCACACAACCCTCTCAGACAAGAACAGAAGAACCGCCGCCAAGGAACACCGCGCAAAACTCTATTGCACTCTCTTGGACTTAATGACCTTAACCCTAAACAAGGGTTACGCACCCTTTAAATAGGGCGCCAGACCGGGCTCAGACCAAACATCCGCTGAGACGATCCAATAACATCTGCTGAGACGGAACCAGCTGAGACAGCATGAACACAGACGTCGACCGTCGAACGCAGGCGTCGAGCGATGAACGCAGGCGTCGAGCGTCGAACGCGGGCGTCGAGCGCAAGCGTCGAGCGCAGGCGTCGAGCGTCGACCGCAGGCGTCGAGCGCAGGCATCAAGCGTCGAACGCAGGCCTCTTCCGTTCGTCGAGCGTCGTTCGACGGGCCCTTCTCCGTTCGTTAAGCGCAGGCGGAGTTCAACGAACTCTTCTCCGTTCGTCGAACGCCGTTCGACGAACCTTGACCAGAAGTGTTCCCCAACTCCAACAGTCTTGTCACATCAGCTTTTTTTTCTTCTTTAATTTTTTTCCCTTTTCACAAAACTAACATAATTTTTTGTCCCTAACTGTGGAAGCCCGTCCTTTCGACATGCCCATTTAGCACTATTCCTCAACCCCACACCCCCACCCACTCTTGTTTCTCTCATCTATTCTCACCACCCACTGATCATACCCACAATTTCTCCGTATTTTTTCTTTAGTTTTCAGTAACCTCTTCCCTCATTCCTCTCCTCGCTCGTGCATCCGCCGCCTCTCATCCAAGATCCCGCCAAATTATTAACATTCGACCTAGGGGACAAGGTCGATTTTCGAGGGTCGTGTAGTGTTACCTTATCGCATTCGCCGGAGTGGCTACTCCTTGTCGGGACCACTGGAGCACACAATTGGAAGCCGTCGTGATTATTTTGGTGGAATAAAATAATTTGTTATTAATTAGTATGAATTTGATAGGTTAATATTAATTAATTATTATTTAATATTGATTAATTATATTAATTAATAATCAGTCTAATATTATTGTTATTATTAAGTGCTCTCCCTCATATAAGGGGGAGTGGTATGTGTTTTAGGGAGTAAGGAATGTTCTAGTTCCTTTGGGCTCTCATTAGAGAGAAGGTTCTTGGAGGACCCAACCTCCATGAGCTTGGTCGGAGCTTGCGGGGGATTGTATCCCATGTTTGTTTTCAATTAATGCAATCTGTTTTTGTTCTCATTTTCTAGCTCGCGACCGCTGAAGTTTCAACTTCGTAACTGTTTGTGTCGTGTGGGACCCCCCTTTGTGCAGATTATCCCCGACGATTTTCTTTCATGGTGACCCGTCTAATGTTTTGTCCCACTTAGCCTACCTCCATTACCTTTACATGATGTTTTCAAGCTGGAGGTTTCCCCTCCAGCTTGACGGGGAGTGTAAAATTTATTGCATTATTACAGTCCTTTAGGAGTGTTTGGTTTAATCCCACATTGGTGTTTCGAAGTTTGTAAGTCTTTGTTGTCCTTTAAATACCCCCTTTGAGGGATGAATAAATTGCACCTTTTATTTCCTCTCTAATATTTCAACAATAATGAAACACAATCCTAAAAGATGTCAGGAGCCCCAGAGTCCTCTATAAGCAGAATGACGAAGGGTGGATGGAAAGCAACGAAGAAGAGATGAAGTGCAGCCTCGATCTCATCGAAGAACTTAGAGATCAGTCCGTCATCAGACAGGTGGAAGCCAAACGAAGAATGGTCAAGTACTTCGACAAGCATCTTAGGGTAAAACAGTTCGCCGAAGGCGATCTCGTGATGAAAAAAGTGGATGCAGCAGAGAGAGCAGCCTCAGTGGGGAAGCTCAATCCAAATTGGACGGGGCCCTTCATCGTCAAGGAGATGCTCAAAAACGGTGCCTACCGATTACAATCTCACGACCGGGGAGGAGTACCAAATACTTGGAGCGGCGACGACCTGAAAAGATACTACTCCTAGGTTGAAGTATCCTTCTCACTCTCATCTTGAATTTCTTGTCATAAGACATGCATATTTGAAATTATCTATGGATCATTGATGCTTTATTGACAAAGGTCTCCTCGAGATCTTCTCAAGGCGCCACACAATGACCTTGATCTTACAGCTACGGTCTATCCGACCCCCTCCCCTTTTTCTTTCCTTCAATTACCTCGTCTCGGGCAGCCATCGGAACTTGCTTGAACCCCCTCGAACGCACCCGGGTGTCTCTTGTGGAGTTCATCAAGTCTCCGACCCCCTCTGCCGGTGTAAGCTACCATCTCCTAATCACCACCCTAAGACCACTAAGATTGCCCTCGTTGGAGATACTCACGACTGGCATGCGTGGCAGGTTAGGTGGATTCTAGCGAACGCGATAGCCAGCTGCGCACACGGGCGGACCTAACATAGGCCTAGTGTGGGCGGCTGTCCACACTCAAAAAAAAAGAAAAAAATAACTAATAGGCTTATTTTTTCATTTCTGCCATGAAATTTCGGTCATTTTTAAGACCCTGCCCCGCATCAAATCTCCTCCTTACAATCCCGCTTACATTTCTCCCGAGTCCCGATCCCGCGAACCCCACTCGCCCTCGCGCTCACGTAGGTTTATTCTTCGCCAAATCGTCGTCCTAGGTTTATGCCGATCCTGCGAGTGTGATCTACGATCCTCACTTCGATTTCTCCTCCCCCCTTCCATCATCTCCTTATCATCCTATCGCCGCCGACTCTTCACCTCCTCATCCTCCGCCGCTACCGAATTTTTCGAGGGTTTGGAAGAGGAAGACGCCTTTGCAGAGCACCGTGGAAATGAGGAACCCGAAACCGAACAACAGCAGCAGCGGGATGATTCACCTCGTTCGAGATCGATAGAATCTCGGCGGCTCTACGTCGGCAACCTCCCCTTTACCACGACTTCCTCCGAGCTCTCCGAGATCTTTAGCCAGGCCGGAAATATCGACCAAGTAGAGGTAAATGAACACCAACTCTATGTATCGACCCCCAAATGAATAAGATGAGAGATATCTCACATTGTTTGGTATTTACACAGGATTTTTTAGGGTTTAGATTTTGATTTAACATTTATAGTTATTTCTGCATTCTTCCAAGTTTTGAACTCCAGAATGGGGATTTCGATTTTGATTTATAGCTAGTAAGCTAGGTCTCTATTTTATTCGGCCATGGGCAGACCTATTGAAGGTCAGATATGTTGTGTAGGAATTTTCTAAGCTAGGTCTGTATTGTTGCGCTGATTATCAAAGTTTACCCAAAAATTAGTTTTTTTTACTCCAACCAAAATCAACTTGTTTTGTTCTTTCTGATCAATTGTTGGGTTTTGATTAGTTGTTAACCTTTGCAGAACCTTTGCATTCATCCAATCTGTGTTTTCAATTTTGATCAATTGCTTCGGCCAGCCTACAATTGGTTTTTTTGGCATTTGGCAAGCTTCAGGTTAGCCACCCCCTACATTTGATTTCTTTGATGGTGCAATTGTTCATTTTGTAATGTTGTTGATTACTTAGTTAGATATTAAATAAATGTTCAATTCTTAATGTATAGATAACTTTGAAAGTCATGGATAGATATTTTAAAAGAAAAGTCATAGATCAACCACAAAATCAAAATGTAAGTCCGCAAAGATTGCTCAATGTAGATGACCTTCCTGCGGACCCAGGATTGTGGAAGAATATTAATGACTATGATCCAAATGATAGAGAAAAAGTTAGACGCTTGTATTTGCAGAAGAAAGCATTCTAACCTAAAAATCATAATTTTCCAACAAGGGTTTTTGGAAATGAGACGCGCAGATTTATTCGTGCCTGGTTTCAAGAGTATAGTTATTGGCTTGAGTACAGCATAGTAAAAGATGTTGCATTTTGTTTATGTTGTTACCTATTTAAGCCTGAGCATGGTGACCAAGGCGGCGGTGACGCTTTTGTTAGTGGGGGGTTCACAAATTGGAAACATAAAGACAGATTGGATGTTCATGTTGGGAATCATAACAGCGTCCACAACCAATGTTTGAAGACTTGTATAGACTTGATGAACCAAAAACAACACATTGAAGTTACTTTGTGTACTCAATCTGATCAAGCTCGACTAGATTATCCCACACGTTTAGAAGCGTCAGTTGATTGCATTAGATTTCTTCTAAGGCAAGGTTTAGCTTTCCGTGGTCATGATGAATCTTTTGAATCAAGCAACCTTGGAAATTTTCTTGAACTCCTTCAATTCCTCGCCGATCATAATGACAAAATTAGCAAAGTTGTATTACAAAATGCTCTTGAAAATCTTAAACTAGCAGCACCAAGCATTCAAAGGGATATTGTGCAAACTGCAGCAACAGAGACTACCAATTTTATCATTAAAGATATTATCCAAGCAAAATTATTTTCTATCTTAGTAGATGAAGCTCGGGATTCCTTGGTTAAAGAGCAAATGACAATTGTTTTACGATATGTTGATAAAAAAGGAAGTGTAATAGAGTACTTTTTAGGGATTGTGCATGTGGAAAATACTGCAGCGTCATCATTAAAAGCGGTCGTTGAATCTTCTTTTGCAAAAAATGGGTTGAGTATATTAAGCTTACGAGGTCAAGGCTACGATGGGGAAGTAACATGCAAGGTGAATTCAATGGGCTTAAAACATTGATTATGGTAGAAAATTCATCTGCATACTATGTTCATTGCTTTGCTCATCAACTTCAACTGACACTCGTTGCGGTCGCAAAAAAACACAACAAGGTTTGCTCTTTTTTTAGCTTGGTAACAATTATAACAAATGTTGTTGGCGCATCATGCAAGCGTAGAGATATTCTCCGAGAGAAGCAATATGCAAAAGTTGTTGAAGAGATTTACAGTGGCGAAGTGGTAACAGGAAGAGGCTTGAATCAAGAAAGAGCACTAACGAGGGCAGGGGGCACAAGGTGGAACTCTCATTATAGAACTCTCTTGAATTTAATTTGCTTGTTCTCCTCGGTGATTGATGTGCTTGAAGTCATTGAAATGGATAGCAACCTTTCGGAGCATAGAGCTGAAGCTAGTGATTTGTTGGAGGCTATGCAATGTTTTGAATTTGTGTTTTTGACTCACTTAATGAAAATCATCTTAGGGATTACAAATCAGTTGTCGCAAGCATTACAAAGAAACGATCAAGATCTTGTAAATGATATGACTCTTGTCAAAGTTTCCAAGATACGACTGCAAGCAATGCGAGATAATGGATGGGATTCTATATTACATGAAGTAACTATTTTTTGCCAAAATAAATGATATTATTGTTCTAAATATGGAAGACAAATTTGTAGCTCGAGAGAGATCGAGACGCAAATCAGAAAACAATACAAACCTTCACTTCTATCGTGTTGAATTATTTTATGCAGTTATTGATCTACAACTTACTGAGCTAAATAATCGATTTGATGAAGTGAACACAGAATTGTTTCTATGTATGGCATGTTTAGATCCAAGTAATGACTTTTCAGCTTTTTATAAGCATAAATTAATTTGATTTGCTGAGCATTATTCGTTGGACTTTTCTCCAATTGATATAATGGAACTTGATAATCAACTTGAAAGTTACATTTTAGACGTTCGCTCAAACAGAGAATTCTCAGATGTGAAAGTGCTTGGAGGATTAGCTCAAAAGTTAATACAATTGAAGAAGGATGTTCTATACCCATTGTTGTATTTGCTCGTGAAGTTGGCACTACTATTATCTGTTGCAATTGCAAGTGTAGAAAGAGCTTTCTCTGCAATGAAGATTATCAAAACATCATTACGCAATCGAATGGGAGATGATTGGATGAATTCTTGTCTAGTAACATATATTGAAAAAATTGTTTTCTCTGTCATCGACAACAAAACTATCATAACAAGTTTCCAGAATATGAAGCATCGAAGAGGAGTATTGTAACTTTGTAAGCAAGTATGTAATCTTATTTTGTTAATTAAAAATGTCATAATTTAGATTTTTTTTTCAAACTTGTAGATATTTTTTAGCGTACGTATGAATATTTTGTCATTATTTTATTGAATGCCCCCACTGAGAAATCATGTTGGGTCCGTCTATGGCTGCGCATCAACAGGACGTTATCGTTATTGGTGCCCTTCTGAGGACAAGCTCCGATCTGCAGGTGTTTCGCACCCCGAGAGCGTATCCGTACGCTACTTGCAGAGGGGAACCCTGCGGAAGCCATATGCCCAACCGGCAGCCATAACCTCTGGCAACAGGCCCCGTGACTAGAGTGATGGTCGTCATAACCCCACGGAATGTCCCTTCGGAGGAGCGCTCTGTCCTCGGACACCCATAACCCCACTGGACATCTCCGGCGGAGGGAGGCACCACAGACAATCTCTTTTCCCCGCGTAGACCTTGTCACAGTGCAATGGGCGGTTACATAAAGAGTGGACGTGATCACTCCATATTTTTTGGCGATCCAGGTATACCGAACTAAACCCGGGGCGGATACCTCAGGAGAGCGCGCATCAAAATGCAGAACAACAACATATTGGCACCCGCGGTGGCCAGGGTGACCACCCGCGGAGTAGTCAAGTGCGAGCGCGCGCTAAAGCGTACCCTACTTAAAGTGAAAGGTGGTTAATCGCGGCACCGATTCCCACACCCAAAGGGGGCCGGTTGATGTGCCCGGCCAACCAGATGTCGCGCTCCTAAGAACGAGATCACGCGTAAGAACGGCGCATAGCAAATATGGGTAAGGCACAGAGTCCGCAAGAATCGAAAATGAGGTACAAATTTAATTATACATGCATGTGCAAAAATCATACTGAAAGCAATCGCAGGAGAACACCGGTCAAAATAGAGCGAGGGTTATCAAATCCTGCGACCACGGCCAGCACCTCTCTGCTTCGATCGCAAAAGATGCAAGCGGACACTCGGCAGAGTACGCGGTCACTTTCCAGGAAGTAGCATCCTTCTCTGCAAAGGTGCGCGCGGTCACTCGCCAAGTGACCGCGCACTCCTTCTGATAGTTCTCCAGCAGCTCCCAGGGAGGCCGCGGCGGGTACCTTCCGGAGTCTGCCCAAACCCCTCTCCCCCTCAGTTGGCAGTAGGTCACGCGGTTACAGAGTGTTGTGCCCGCGCGGCTCTTCTCTCTCTTCCCGCTACCCGACTCTTCGTGTAACCCGGGTAGCTGAGCAATTAATGCAACATTAAATGCTCTCAATCGGCCGAGCAGACGACCCTCGTGTATAAAAAGGGGGTCAGGGGTGCTTGGCAGAACACGGAACTTAGACCAGAATCTGCCCCGTTGTAGGTGCGGTCACAAGTTCGGACACTCGGTTGCAATTTTACTTCGACAAGCATGTTAGGGTAAAACAGTTCGCCGAAGGCGATCTCGTGATGAAAAAAGTGGATGCAGCAGAGAGAGCAGCCTCAGTGGGGAAGCTCAATCCAAAATGGACGGGGCCCTTCATCGTCAAGGAGGTGCTCAAAAACGGTGCCTACCAATTACAATCTCACGATGGGGAGAAGATACCAAATACTTGGAGCGGCGACGACCTGAAAAGATACTACTCCTAGGTTGAAGTATCCTTCTCACTCTATCTTAAATTTCTTTTCATAAGACATGCATATTTGAAATTTTCTATGGATCATTGATGCTTTATTGACAAAGGTTTCCCCGAGATCTTCTCAAGGCGACACACAATGACCTTGATCTTACAGCTACGGTCTATCCGACCCCCTCCCCTTTTTTTTTCCTTCAATTACCTCGTCTCGGGCAGCCACCGGAACTTGCTTAAGCCCCCTCGAACGTACTCGGGCATCTCTTGCGGAGTTCATCAAGTCTCTGACCCCCTCTACCGGTGTAGGCTACCATCTCCTAATCACCACCCTAAGACCACTAAGATTGCCCTCGTTGGAGATACTCGCGACTGGCATACGTGGCAGGTTAGGTGGATTCTAGCGAACGCGATAGCTAGCTGCGCATCAACAGGGGCGTTGTTATCGTTATTGGTGCCCTTCTGAGGACAAGCTCCGAGTTGCAGGTGTTTCGCACCGCGAGAGCGTATCCGTACGCTACTTGCGGAGGGGAACCCTGCGGAAGCCATATGCCCAACCAGCAGCCATAACCTCTGGCAACAGGCCCCGTGACTAAAGTGATGGTCGTCATAACCCCACGGAATGTCCCTTCGGAGGAGCGCTTTGTCCTCGGACACCCATAACCCCACTGGACATCTCCGGCGGAGGGAGGCACCATAGGCAATCTCTTTTCCCGCGTGGACCTTGCCACAGTGCAACGGGTGGTTACATAAAGAGTGGACGCAATCACTCAATATTTTTCGACAATCGAGGTATACCGAACTAAACCCGGGGTGGATACCTTAGGAGAGAGCGCGTCAAAATGCATAACAGCAACATATTGGCACCCGCGGTGGCCGGGGTGACCACCCGTGGAGTAGTCAAGTGCGAGCGCGCGCTAAAGCGTACCCTACTCAAAGTGAAAGGTGGTTAATCGCGGCGCTGATTCCCACACACAAAAGGGTCCGGTTGATGTGCCCGGCCAACCAGATGTCGCGCTCCTAAGAACGAGATCACGCGTAAGAATGGCGCATAACAAATATGGGTAAGGCGCAGAGTCCACAAGAATCGAAAATGAGGTACACATTTAATTATACATGCATGTGCAAAAATCATACTGAAAGCAATCGCGGAGAACACAGGTCAAAATAAAGTGTCTTCATAACTATAATGAGGGTTACCAAATCCTGCAAACCACGGCCAGCACCTCTCCGCTTCGATCGCAAAAGATGCAGGCGGACACTCGGCAGAGTACGCGGTCACTTTCCAGGAAGTAGCATCCTTCTCTGCAAAGTTGCGCGCGGTCACTCGCCAAGTGCCTACGCGCTCCTTCGGATAGTTCTCCAGCAGCTCCCAGGGAGGCCGCGGCGGGTGCCTTCCGGAGTCCGCTCAGACCCCTCTCCCCCTCAGTTGGCAGTAGGTCACGTGGTTACAGCGTGTTGTGCCCGCGCGACTCTTCTCTCTCTCTTCCCGCTACCCGACTACCCGTGTACCCCGGGTAGCTGAGCATTTAATGCAACATTAAATGCCCCCAATCGGCCGAGTAGCATACCCTCATGTATAAAAAGGGGGTCAGGGGTGCTTGGCAAAACACGGAACTTAGACCAGAATCAGCCCCGTTGTAGGTGCGGTCACAAGTTCGGCCACTCGGTTGCAATTTTATCGTGGTTGTCCCTGTAATCGCTCGTAATAGTGAATTTTGTGGAATAACATTGCCCGCGGCAAGTGGTATTAGCCGTTGCGGGTAAATCTGGTGTCTGCCGCTGCTAACAGCGATCTCTTCTCTCTGCCATGTTCGTCAAGCCCTAGCAGGTTAGTAACCGGTTGATTGCGGTCTCCGATCTCTTCACCGTTCCCCCCCCCCCCCCCCACCACCACCACCACCCTCTCCCCAATTCGATCACTGAGTGTGGAAAGTTGGGTGACAGATTTTGCTTCAACAACTATATTAAGGTATCAATTAATTAATGATTATTCGGTTAATTCAATATGGAAATGAGCTCTATAGAACAAGTTGACCTATGTTCGATGCTACGGTCACTATTGAAAAGTCGTGATTTCGTGAATCAACATCGACATTGACAGACTCGCAATGTTTGGACAATTCGGGGATCTGGTTGGACAATTCGGGGATCTGGCCCCACAAGAGCAGTCGTCGATCCAACCAGAGCACAAAGAGTTGTTGAGAGAGAATAAGACAGTGGCATGAAGGATGAGGACGAGGCAGTCAGCGAGAAGGAAGAAGTGTGTGCATTGTTGGATGGACGTTGTAAGCAGGGGGAGACGTGTTCCCGAGAATCTCGTGGGTGAGGAAATAAGTGTCAATCTGGGCGCTAGGAGACGAATGGAAATCATATTAGGATTATGGACTGAACTCTAATTAATTGGGGTGCTCGGCGGCCGGCTGAGACAGGTAGGTCAGACCAATTGATAGCAATTAGAGAATAGTAGCTTGCTTGTTAACTAAAATTGAAATATAACCTCGCGAGATATGCTCGCGTCAATCATTTGGGGGCTGGTTCCCACTAAGAATCTCTCTCAAAGGGAGTTAAAAGACTACTTGAGAACCTTCCTAAGACTCCCTACTCTCCCTTATATAGGGGAGGACCCGCTAGTGAATGAATTTACCAAAATGCCTCTCGAAGGGAACAATTACATAAGACGGAATATTAATGAGAGGACATAGACACTAACAGCAACGCAATTTTGAGTCTTCAGTAATCGTGAGGGTTGATCATTGTGCATATCTGTATCAGCTTCAAAGGGAGATTATCAACAAGAAGATTCCAAGAATTAATAAGCAAACTAGGAGTTGAAGACATTTAACTCATAGACTTGAGAGGGAATGTTGAAAAGTTTGTCCATTCCTATTCTGTTATTTCCTTGTCCTTCCTATTATCCCGAGGTAGATAGTTTTTATTTCAATCCATGTCTAATGTTCTTTCATTAGGAATTTTAAGTGTTTATTTTCCTTCTTTAATCCCTGATTTTGGTGTATATTTTTGTCAACAAATAGGATTACCTTCCCATGAATGTTTTAAGAAAAAAATTACACCTTTCTTCAAAGACAAATGCCAGCAATCTTTCATCAATTGAATAAGCATAATAGGAATGCAAGTCTAATGTCTAATTGAAAGAAAAAACAATTTCATAGTTAAAAAATCCATTGTTTATACAATAATAACAAAAGGGGGAGAATTTGATATCCTTCCATTAGTGTCCCTTGGAATCATAGAAACACTTAGCAGCAATGATTATATCAAATTATCATTTGATTAAAAGTACATCCTTAACATATAAAAGAAAGATAAAGCAGAAATATTTATATTGGTAATTGAATTCACGGGTAATGTTGCTAAATCGTGATAAAATAATAAACAAAAACTTAAAAATGCATTATCTCCAACAGAAACAAGGAATCAAAAAGGTATTAGTTACCTTCCCAAGTCCAGCTACATAAGTCCTTGCATGAACTCTTTCAATATCATCCATAGAAGCAGGAGTGAAACTTTGTATTTCAAACACTTGAGAACCACGATACTGAAGCAAAGAATATTAAGTTTTATATATTACACATACATCATCCTTCATTGACTTGCAAGAGTTTTTTCTGGAAGATAATGGACGGTTCTGTCCAATGTATAATGACTAGTTGTTTGATAATCAATTGAAATATGCAATCAACTCTGAGAAAGATGTATAAACTTGGATGCAATCTTGTCAACTACTATGATGAATTTCTAAGTTAAGAGAAGATCATCCGCACAATATTTCAGTACATGCAATAATAACCTTCACCAAGTATCTGCAAACAACCAAAAAAACACATACTAACCGTAGAACTGTAGTGTTAAGTTCTTGCAAAAATAGTAAAACAAGAGGGAAAGTAATGAGATGCATGATTTGTCAAAGATGGAGATGTAACTGTCACCACTCTTTCAGATAAGAATCAACTCACCATGTTTAGATAAGATAAGCATAAGAGGAAGGTTTTCTCAGAGGCGGAGCTTTCGACAGAGATGCATTAGGCAAAGGCCAAATTTGTGCACAAATTATTCAAATCACGGCCCAAGGGCTCGACGGGATGCATAAACAAAGAAAAAGGCCAAAGAGAAGTTAATGGGTCCCAACAAGTTAAGTAAATTCAAAATAGACTTCAAATTAAACAAATTTAGGCATCCAATTGATTCATCAATTAGTTGTACGATTCAACGTGAGAAGATGGATGCTAGGGCGGGCAACACGGAGCAGTAGCGAGTTAGATCTAGCATCTAGGTACGCATATTAAATCCAATAGTCGGGACTTCCATGACTCCCATAACCATAGGGATGAGCACACGAAAGGAGTCGTGCAAAGGATCTTCAACTAGGAAAATCTGAGTAAAGCATCATCCTAGAGTGAAAAGTAGGACGAGTAGGAGGAGGAGATCCGAGCAGCGGCATGGAAATAGGAACTCGTCAAGAAATACATTGAGGACTTGCATCAATATTTACTCAATGCCCGCCACATAAGGCTCGACGAGTAGATTACAACAAAGGAAAAGGGCAAAGGAAAGCTAATGGGCACCACCAAGTGAAGTAAATACAATATAGACTTAAAACTAAACCAAATTAGAGGATTAGTCGGATCATCAATCGATAGTCCGATTCAGAACCAAAAGGACACAACAGCAATCTCCCCCTCTATGAAATGATTTATCCTCAAATCTGAAGAGTATTCATTTTTCTTTTTCAGTTCTCATTTTTCTTGTGCATGTGATCATCCACTCTCTGGCTCTGTTTGGCACGGCGATAGCGGTCGTGAACGCAGTGGTTATGAACCGTCGCTCGTGAACGTCCGACCTCACCTAAGGAGCTTCATTCACTTTTATGTTCAAAATTAGTTTTCTTTCTTAGTGGCTGTCATAACTGCTGTCATGCTAAACATGCATTGTGTGGCGGTGGCGTTTTTGTCCAAACTCACCGGAGCAAAAACGCTATGCCAAACGGAGCCTCTATCAACAATTGCCCAGTATCCATATAATGATTCCCTCCTTCCATATCGAACACCACCGAACAGAAATTAAACATTCAAATCGAACTTCAGTAGTAGCTTCTATGATAGCCTTAGCTCACGTCTCACAAAATGCAAAGCTCTTTGCCTACTACACCAACCCGAAATTTTTTTAGAGTGATCAAATGTGACAAACTGTCAAATTTTATGTCTTTACCTATCTCTTATTCTCTTATGGGGTAAAGATAGAAATATTCAAAAAGAATGAATGGCAAAAAAAGTGCTGCATTTGACCCATTCTCATGTAGAATCCTAGCTCAACTATTGTAGGCAATGACAAATAAGAGGTGATATATTTGCTTCTTTCTTTCAACCAAAAATAGTGCTACCATCAAGATCACAAGCCAACAATGTTGATCTCACCCATACGGCATTACACTTCTCATCCTTCTAATTCAGAAATGGTGAATTATGTCTCAAACATGTTGGAAACGAAAGTACTGGTGATAAATAACTATAAATTGCACCATGCAATATCATCTCTCAAACAAGGACATCGATAAGAAGTTTCGCCAAATAAAATCAAGAAGTGACGAGTCCTATCTATCGAAGGCTTCACCCTGTATAGCGAGTCAACCGCTAAGGAAGTAGGCATCGCATCCTGATAGTTTATTGCCTCCAAGAGGAAAGATTGTATATCTCCTAAATAGTGATTTAAAAGTGTAAGACAAATCAGTAAGCAACATTTGCAACAACTCTGACATGCAGGAAGCTCTCCTTCACCGTTGCTTTGCATTTTCCTAGGATATCCAATCTTCTTTCCAATCAATTAGCTTAACAAAAGATTAAGGGTGAACCAACACAACCAACAGATGGATCATCAAACTCCGAAAATATCCCTACAACATATGTTCAGTCATTTCATATCCTTACCCTATTTTAAATTTTTCACCACAAGCGACATAACAATGGGACACAGGACATCCTTAGCATCTTCCATATTTGTCTCACTCTCATTTTTAGTCTTAGCATCTTGATCATCCTTTATCGCATCTTCTTCCTCATGAACTTTACAAGATCATCACTTTATTCCCTATCAGAAATATCTTTTCCAGTCATCGATGCATTTTCACTATCTTATATAAATCTTTAAATGCCTTATTCACTGACAAAGAAAGAAGCCTTATTATTATTATTATTATTGTAGCGGATCAATCAACGCTCCTCGGATTCGGTAGATTAGGTTCGTCTTAGCTCGAAAGTCAATCGAATGCACACGCAGTTAAAATAGAGTCGACGGCAGGGTTTTTACATGGAAAACCCGAAAAGGGAAAAAAACCAGCAATATTATCAGACTACACAACTGATTGCAAGAGGTGGTCTGTCACCCTCGCTAAATCAGCTCTCTAAAGCGTGTCCCGGAGGTGGTCTGTCACCCTCGCCAAATCCACTAGCAATAATGTCAGAGTACACAGCTGATTTAGCGAGGGTGATGTTAGGGAAAGAAGTGACGTCCACGAAATACACAAGAAACGCAAAGAAAAACAAGCAAAAGCACACCAGAGATTTAACGTGGAAAAACCCCAAGATCGGGAAAAAAACCACAACCACCGCGCCCAGAAATTAACTATGAAGAATGAACAAAAGGAAATACACCTCTCCTCTTCCGCCGCACTACCTCCTCCAGTTTTTCAACAACAAAACCCTAGGCCGAAAAAGGCCTTTTATACCCACAGTATAAACTGTTAGAAAAGCCCATATCAAAGGCACATAGTTAGGCCCATTATTGCATTTATGAGTGTATTTATTTCTCTCTCCTTTAGTCCCACATTGTGTATAGGATTTTCTCTCCTCTCTTCTCTCCTATAAATATGTATTCCCTCCATGTATTTTATATACGTGTAATACATACAAGTTTCTACATGGTATCAAAGCGATCGGTCCAAAATTTCCGGTCTCCCGTGTTCTGACCGCCCACCCTCCCTGTCGACTTCTGGCGGCCTCATTTTCTGAGACCGCTCCTCCTGCTGCTGATTCCAGGAGTGCTCCCAGCCTCCCACGCATCCCTCTCTTCTTGGCTTTTATAGCCTAATTCCTTTGGCGTGTGGGACCCATCTCCTCCTTCCGCTTCTCTGCTCTGCCCGCAGAAACTCACGCGGTCTCAATCAGCGATCTCGCAATCGATCCCGCAGAACTCCCGCGGTCTCGATCAGTGTTCTGATCTCGCAATCTAGCTGCGACTCGATCCCGATCTCGCCTTCGATCCCGCACCAGCGATCTCTACCAGCGATCTCCTCCTCCCCGCGCGCTTCTCAGCGGTCTGCCAGCGGCTCCTGCGTGCTTCTCAGCGAGCTCTCCTGCCCGCCGCTCCTGTTACGGTCTTCCCCGCGGTCTGCCAGCGGCCTTCCCAGCGGTCCGCTCCTGCTCGCCTTCGGCCGAGCTCTCTCCCTGCCAGCGGCAATCTCCCCGAGCTGTCTCCTGCTTGCCTCCAGCGGTCTGCCAGCGAGCCCTGTCTCTCCACTCCAGCGAGCTCCAGCAATCTCCAGTCCAGCGCGCTCCAGTCCAGCAGCGGTCTCCAGTCCAGCAGCGGTCTCCAGCGAGCTCGTCCAGCACGCTCTCCTGTCCAGCGATCTCCCTCTGCGAGCTCCAGTCCAGCGTGCTCACCGTGACCGTGCGGTCTAGATATCCGTTCTGCCGGCTTGCTCTCTTCCCTGCAGTCCGCTGCTTTCTCTGATATAATGGACTCCTCTGAGAACTCCTCGCCTTTGCCTACTGAGACCGTCCAACAACACCCTCCTAGTGAGCTCCGTGATGAGCTGCGAATTACTACTCTCTCCCTCTCCGGGAAGAAAAACTTCATTCCTTGGGGTCACTCAATCTGTCGGGTCCTCCAGGCCAAGGGTCTTCTCGCTCATCTTACCGATGATCCCCCGGCTCCTACTCCTCCTGAGTGGCTCAAGACTGATGGTCGGGTCCAGACCTGGATCCTTAACTCTTTGGAGGGCGAACCATATGAAATGGTCATGTACCTGCCCACGGCCAAAGGGATGTGGGACGAGCTCCACTCCTTATACTCCGGCAAGGACAGCCTTCAAAGTCTCTTCGACATTATCTCTGATCTTCAGGCTCTGGACACCAGTGGACCAAACATTACCTCTGTTGTCGCTCGGGTCAAGTCACTCTCCGAAGCATGGCTTCAACACCAGCCGCCCACCTCTGATCTTGCCACTCAGCGCGCGCAAAGGGAGGCCGTCTGCATTGCTATGCTAATGGCCTGTGTCCCTCCACATCTTCTGAGTATTCGGGCACAAGTCTTGGCCTCGACTCCCACTCCCTCCTTATCGGCTGTCTGCTCCATGCTACTCAAAGTATCACAACCTCCGGAGGCTCTTGCTCCTCCCTCACCGGCTCTTCTCCAAAATGTCCCTGCTCCTTCATTTCCTCCTCCTTCTAGCCGAGGAGGTCGGTCGGCCTACCGCGGAAGGGGCCGTGGTGGATGAGGACGGCCGAAGTGCTCGTTCTGTGGTCGTGATGGCCATTATGAGTCCACCTGCTTTCGGAAGACTGGCAACCCTCCTCCTCCTCCACGACCGACTGCTGCAGTCGTTGACGATAGCTCCTCGGCCACTCGTGTCGATCTTGAGGCTCTCCGCCTACAGTTCCAGCAACTCCAAGGGATGATGACTCCACCTGCCTCGGTCGCCTCCGTCTCCAGCCCAGGTATCGTTTGTCTCTCCACTAGTCCTCGCTGGATAGTGGATTCGGGTGCCACTCATCATATCACCTCTCTTCAACCGCCAACGTATTCGGGTGCTCCTCATCCGAAGTGTATCACTGTGGCCAATGGAGCGGCTGTCTCTGTGTCCGGCTCAGCTGACCTATCTCTCAGCTCATCCATTTCTCTCCGCTCGGCACTCCATGTTCCGGGCTCCCCGTTTAACTTACTCTCTGTTAGCCGTCCCACTACTGATTTGGATTGCTCCGTCACTTTTTCACGTTCTTCTTTTCTGATACAGGATCGACGGACGGGGACTACCATTGGTAAAGGGCAGCTGCGCAACGGGCTCTACCTTCTCGACGACTCTCCCACCATCCTCGCCTCTGTCTCTTCAGCTGACTGGCATCAGCGTCTTGGCCATGCTCCCCTCCCTATCCTCAAGAAGGCACTCCCCGATGTATCTTTTCCTGCATTTCAATGTGAATCATGTATTTTCGGCAAACAGCCGCGTTCATCCTTTCCTGCAACTTGTACTCGGAGCTCCGCTCCTTTTGATCTTGTTCATTCTGATATCTGGGGTCCCTATAAAATTTGTAGTATCTCTGGATTTCGTTACTTTATTACTTTTATTGATGATTACTCCCGCACAACATGGCTATACTTACTTCGCGAACGCTCTGAGTTACCTCGTGTGTTTAAGGCGTTTATCCTTGAAACCCGCACTCACTTCTCCACCACCGTCAAAACGATGCGCACCGATAATGCTCGTGAATACACCGACAATGAGTTTTCGAGCTTATGCTCTGAATTCGGGATTATTCATCAAACCTCATGTGCTTATAGCCCTCAACAAAACGGTGTGGCCGAACGGAAGAACCGACATCTCCTTGATATGACCCGCTCAATCATGATTCACATGAACGTTCCTAAGGTCTATTGGAACTTTGCGATATCTACCGCATGCTTCATTATAAACCGCCTTCCCTCCTCTGTACTCAACAATGCCAGTCCGTTCAGTCTACTCTTTCCCTCTACTCCAGCCTTCCCTCTCACACCTCGAATCTTCGGTTGTACGTGTTACGTCCACTCCATGGGACCATCTACGGACAAACTAGATCCCAGAGCGACTAAGCAAATGTTTGTTGGCTACTCCCATACACAGAAAGGCTGCGTCTGTTATTCTCCTCTCACTCGGAAAATTTCGGTGTCCGCTGACGTAACCTTCCGAGAAGACCTGCCATTCTTTCCAGCTCCAGCTACTCCGCCTCCCTACCGGCCGCCTCTTATCCAGGTCTATTCCCGACGCACTTCCCGCCCCGTTGCCCCTGCGCGGTCGTCCTCGTCCTCTGGTGCTCCAAGTCCTGCTGATCCGGTAACAGAGTCCACCGCTCATCCAATGGCAAGCTATGTATCCCTGCTTCGTCTCTCCCCTCCACTTAAAACTCTTGCTACTTCTTTGTCTACTGTGGCTATTCCTCACTCAGTACAGGAGGCTCTCCAACACCCTGGCTGGCGCGCTGTCATGGAAGAGGAAATGACAGCTCTCTGGGCAAACAAAACCTGGACTCTGGTACCCCGCCCTCCGGGTCAGAAAACAGTTGGTTGTAAATGGGTCTTTGTTATCAAACATGCTCCCAATGGCACTATTGATCGGCTGAAAGCTCGCTTGGTCGCTCGTGGATATACTCAACAACATGGCATTGACTATGAGGAAACCTTTTCTCCGGTGGCGAAACTGAATACCATTCGTGTGCTCATCTATGTTGTTGTACATCGACGATGGCCCCTCTATCAATTGGACATCAAAAACGCGTTCCTCAATGGCGATCTACAGGAGACAGTGTACATGGAACAACCTCCCGGGTTTGAGACCACGGGGGAGTCACTGGTCTGCCTACTGTTGCAATCTCTGTATGGTCTCAAACAATCCCCGCGGAACTGGTTCAACAAGTTCAGTAAGGAACTTCGGGTACTTGGTTTCAAACAGAGCTCGGCAGATTCCTCTCTGTTCATTCGCCATCAGCCAACTAGAACAGTCATCCTACTAGTTTATGTGGATGACATCGTCATTACTGGAGATGACGTCACAGGGATACAGAAGGTCAAACAACATCTCAGCACTGCCTTTCAGACAAAAGATCTAGGAAATCTCAACTACTTCCTGGGTTTAGAAGTCGCCAGACGATCTGATGGTCTCGTCCTCTCTCAGCGGAAATACTGCCTCGACCTTCTCCACGATGCAGGTTACTCTGGATGCAAGCCAGTCAACACTCCAATGGATGTAAATCACAAGATTTCTGCTCAGGCATCTGACACTGATCTTCTGCTGCAAAATCCGGAGTATTATCGCCGTCTGGTCGGAAAATTGATCTACCTCACAGTGACACGACCAGATATATTATTTGTTGTAGGCATTGTCAGCCGATACATGCATACCCTTCGGAGTTCTCACTTACAGGCTGTTGAACGAATCCTCTGATATCTTAAGACAGCTCCTGGTCAAGGCCTTGTGTACAAAACCTCATCTTCAACTCCAAATCTAGTCGCATATTCAGATGCTGACTATGTTGGGTCCATAGATGATCGGAGATCAACAAGTGATTTTTGCACTTACTTTGGAGGACACTTGATCACCTGGCGGAGCAAGAAACAAGCAGTAGTTGCACGATCTTCAGCTGAAGCAGAATATCGGGCAATGGCATCAGTAGTATCAGAACTAACGTGGCTTGAAAGCCTTCTCACGGATCTTGGTATGAAGCTTCCCTCACCTGCTCTCCTTCTCTGTGACAGCCAAGCTGCAATACACATAGCCAAGAATCCCGTCTTTCACGAGAGAACAAAACATATTGAGGTAGACTGTCACTTCATTCGAGAGAAAGTCCAGATGAAGAACATTGAATTGAAGCATGTTCCGAGTACTGAACAGGTTGCGGATGTCCTCACAAAGGCATTGTCCAGTACTCTCTATCATCAGTGCTTATCCAAGCTTGGCGCCTACGATTTGTACGCTCCAGCTTGCGGGGGAGTGTTAGAAAAGCTCATATCAAAGGCCCATAGTTAGGCTCATTATTGCATTTATGAGTGTATTTATTTCTCTCTTTTAGTCCCACATTGTGTATAGGATTTTCTCTCCTCTCTTCTCTCTTATAAATATGTATTCCCTCATTGTATTTTATATACGTGTAATACATACAAGTTTCTACATAAACAACGAGGAAAAATTACGTAAATGCCCCTGACAGAAATTTCGGAGAGCCGAGTGTGGGGGAGACCGGCGAAATCGTGTTGAGTGTCCAGTACACCCAAAGCAATCAGGCTCCACATTATAACAGGTGATAGACCACCTCTCGTTCTAGAATGTTTAAAGAGCCTTCTGATGGCCGTGTGTATCAGGGACACACTTTAAAGAGATGCGTGCGGGGGTGTGTCCCGGAGGACGGCCCGGGGCGTTGTGTTTTGGAGAGTGGCACGAGGATCTCCTAGAGATCTGAGCGCCTTCTGGAGAGCCGAGTGTGAGGGCGCGCACATGAGAGCAAAGCATCTTCTGGTGAGTGGTATGCAAGGGCGCGCACTGGAGCAGACTTGAGAGAGGTGCGAGGGAGCGCGCACTGTAACAGAGCGCGGATGAGCACACTGGAGTAGGCTTGAGAGCGGAGCGCAGTGGAACACGCTGGAAAAGAGCGTGGGGCATGCACTGGAGAGGCATGTTCTCGGTAGCAGTGTGTCCACGGTAGCTGGTACCCGAGCGGTATGTCACAGCAGTGGTGTGTTCACGGTAGTTGTATGCTCATTAGAGCATAGCGCGGGGGCGCACTGGAGAAGACTTGAGAGCGGTGTGCTAGAGCGCGAACTGGAGCAGACTTGAGAGCGGTGAACTGGAGTGCGCACTGGAACGGAATGCGGGGGCGCGGGCTGGAGCAGGCTTGAGAGCAATGTGATGGAGCGCGCACTGGAGCGGAGCGGGGGGGCGCGTATTGGAGCAGACTTGAGAGCGGTGCGTTGGAGCGCGCATTGGAGCGGAGCACGGGGATGTGCACTGGAGCGGAGCACGTGGGCATGCACTAGAGCGGAGCGCGGGGGCGCGCACTAGAGCAGAATTGAGAACGGTGCGCTTGAGCGCGCACTGGAGCGGAGTGCGGGGATGCCCACTGGAGCGGAGCGTGGGGGCACGCACTGGAGCAGACTTGAGAGCGGTACGTTGGAGAGCACACTGGAGCGGAGCACGCGGGCGTGCACTGGAGCAAAGCGGTGGGGACGCACACTGGAGCAGACTTGAGAGCGGTGCGTTGTAGCGCGCACTGGAGCGGGCATGCGGGAAGCGAGTGTTGATCAGGACAATGAGCGCCAAATCGGGTCTTCGTCCTTCTGAGCTGGACTTTCGTCCGCAAGTCATCGCCGGAAAATATTAGAGCTCTTCTTTGCCCTCCTCCCCCTCCTCTCCCCCTTCAAATGAAGGCATAGGCCTTTTATAGTTTTTCAGTGGGGGTACGCGAGTAATTGCGCTCTCTTGGCTATTAAACGGGCGAATATGAATGAACAGTTTAGGTCCCTTGGATCACCAATTTTAAGGATATGATGACCTTGCCTCCCTGGGTGGCCCGGGCAGCATGGCCAGCCCAAACAGGCTCGTTGGAAGGGAGGCGGCGATGGGAGGCGACGGTGGCGGGCGGCGGGCGGCGGGGAGCGCGCGCCCGCCGTTCCGAGGTGTGTGTTGTGGCATGCACATGCGCGCCATGTTGGGGCGCGCACTGCAACCCGTGCGTGATCTGGGTGTCCGTTTGTGGGATCAAATGGACCCAGAATTGCGCAGGAAAAGGCCCACCGGAACCGTCACGGCGAGCCGGTCGAGGTTGCGGTGAAAATGAGCACCTCGACCATTTAGAATTTTGAATAACCTCATCAGTTGCCCCCCATTTCGAGGTTGCTCTCAGAGAAAATCTCAAAAAAATTCTTGTTACGGTGATTAACAGCTACGATCGCTCCACTGAAGTTGACATGAACATCCTCTCGGGATCGTGAAACTGTACACCCGTAGTTGATACAAAAAATGCTCAAGAATTTTATTTGAATACCCCTACACACTTTGCAAATAACATGAAATACCTTTTTTTTTATTTCTGCGTGCATGTAGTGCGTAGGTTTATTTATGCACGCGGGAAGCGTGTAGGTTTATTTCTGCACGCGGGTACCGCGCAGGTTTATTTATGCACGCATGTTTATTTCTGCGCGCAGGTTTATTTGTGCGCGCAAGTTTATTACCGTGTGCAGGTTTATTACTGCGTGCAGGTTTATTTTTGTCGCAGGTTTATTTCTGCGCACAGGTAGCGCGCAAGCTTATTTCTGTGCGCAGGTTTGTGGCACCTGATTTTAGCGCTCGTACGAGTTCGATGGGTATGCTAGTTTGTCGCAAGCGTGAATTTTATTCGAAAGCAAAAACGGCGTGCGCGAAGGCGAGAATCAGATTTTTCAGTCCAGGAAGTATTCCTGGATTGAGATTGAATATTCAAGGAAGCGGTGAAGGTTCCAGCTATATAGGGAATGTGGAGTCGGGAAGTTGTCCAGGAGAGGAAGTGGGAGGCAAGTCGTGGATGTGACTTATTGGAGCTTTGA
This sequence comes from Dactylorhiza incarnata, assembly GCA_033032865.1. Classification (NCBI taxonomy): domain Eukaryota; kingdom Viridiplantae; phylum Streptophyta; class Magnoliopsida; order Asparagales; family Orchidaceae; genus Dactylorhiza; species Dactylorhiza incarnata. The sequence goes on along the minus strand of JAWHQI010000020.1, from coordinate 3,360,398 downwards.
ATATGCACCAGGAGATGGGAATGGAGTACACGTGGTTTTGTTCCTAAAAATATGGGAGCGGGGTTAAGGGGGGAATGTTGACTGGTTGTGGTTGGGAAGGGGGAGACGTGGCTATGGGGGAATTAAGGGGGTAGTGGGGGTTGGGGGGGTAGAGGCCTAAAATTTAGAGGTGGTTATGAGTGGGGAGGTGAGGTAATAGGGAGGTGGCTGGGAATTATAGAGTAATGGGATGAGGAGAGATGGTAGGCCAAGGGTGGTTGGTGGTGCTCACTGAAGGTGGTGGTGGTGGTCGAAGGTGGTGGTGGTCGCCGGAGGTGGTGGTGGTGGTGGTCGCCGGAGGTGGTGGTGGTGGTGGTCGCCGGAGGTGGTGGTGGTCGCCGGAGGTGGTGGTGGTCGCAGGAGGTGGTGGTGGTTGCCGGATGTGGTGGTGGTCGCCGGATGTGGTGGTGGTCGTCGGTGGTGGTGGTGGTTGTCGTAGGTAGCGGTGGTGGTGACCGCCGGAAAACTAAAATTGTGGAGGGGTGGTCGGCCAAGGGTGGTCGGTGGTGGTCACGGGAGGTGGTGGTGGTGGTGGTGGTGGTGGTGGTGGTCGGTGGAGGTGGCGGTGGTCGCCGGAAAACTGAAATGGAACGGAGCGGGGTTGTGGAGGGTCGGCTAAGGCGGTGGGAAATTATGAGGGGGCCGGCCAAGCGGGAGGGGAAGGGAGATAATGTCCTCCAACTTTGGCACTGGTAATCAAAAGGAGGATTTTCACTATAGCTTAGAATGTGTTAAACGAGTCTTCTACTTCTATTTATAGACAAAGGGACCGCCATGGACAGGCATGATTCTCCTATCATGGTGGCCCTTCAAATACATTAAAATAAAAAAATAAAAAATAACTAAAAACATGGATTGTCGATCAGCACAAAATGGACAGCTCTGATTGTCGCGTAGGCCCATGTGTGTCGTAACCCCCATAATCTTTGGCCTTCGTTAACTTGTTTGGCAAACACAACATAAAAGTGTCCTCTATAACCCTAACTTGAAATGCAATATTGCTTATCCATCAATACATACATTATAATGCATCTTGCAGTTTGATGTATCAACTTAGGGTCTGTTTGGCGCGTCGTTGGGGATTCAGCACGATTGCAGCGAACGACACCGTTGTCGCCAGTAGCCGTTTGTTTACCCGCCTTCCACCTCCGTTCCCAGCCGCCGCCAGAAAATAAAGAAATAGCGTCGTTGCCAGCCGCCGCCACTACCTCCGGTCCGTAACTCCGGCGGAGTTCGGCTCCCTTCCCAGCCGCTGCCGGAGTCCCAAACAGAGCTTATGCTCCATTTGGGATGGTCATGAAATTTGAGTGTGGGGTGTGAAACTATGGTAATGCAATGGGGGAAGTTTACCTGCATTTTGAACTATTGTGACAACTTTTTAGCTCAAATTTCACTTTCTAGCGTAGGCATTCACAACCGCTAAAGCTTAACCATACTTGCATGGTTGTGGTGATGTTTTGGCTTAAAATGTCATTTTGGAAAAATGGTTTATCCGACACACCTACCCAAATGTTACTGCGTTTTTAATAACTTCGTTCAAAACCGCCACCACTCTCCCACCGCTCTCCCAAATATGGCCTTAAAGATGTTGTAGCAGATGGTCAACACAAAAATAGCATTTCCCTTCCATAAGTTGGCGCACAATCTGCATGGAAAGACAGAAGAATAATATATTGCTCTTCTCCCTTACCTTGGATGTAAGCTCAAACCCCTCAAGAGCATTAACAATTGCAGGGACCCTTAAATTGGATTCAGGGTGATATTCCTGTATTAGAAACCAAAACTGTCATTCTACAATTTTAGTAACATGATAAATGAAAAAACTGGTAAATAAGAACATCAAAAGCTCAAAGCCGAGCATGATAAAAAAAATGTTAGGTATAAAATTGAACAAGGTATACAATCCATTCCATTCAAAACCAATAAATGTTTATTAGAGGTAAATCAGAATAAGAATTTCCCTTCATAAATATTCATGACTTCATCATTTGTAAGTTATTGCTTCTTCATTAGCACATCTATAGAGAGGGTAAGAAATTGAATAACAAAAAACAATACAATAATAATAATAAAAGGCAGCGCATTAGAAACTCACAAATGCAAAAACTTATTGTGAAATTTTCTTTTAGCTGTCAGGAAAAAGTATTTCTTGAACAGTTAACTTGATCCTTGTATGCAAAATCATTCTACAAAACCTTAAAGAATAGCATGGATGGATATCAGTGTTGACTTGTAGCTATACAATTTTTAAGATGATTGCAGCAGAAGTAGCTAACCTTGATTGATCATAAGTTGAGCTTCATGGGTGTGCAGCAAGCTTGAGATAAAGCTTGTGAATGAAATTTTAATACTTTGTGATCTGAATATCTATTAAAGAAACGTACACCTCAATGAGAACCTAATATACAGACAAAGATTGTCATCATTTGAAAGAAGAATATTAGAAAAGATTTGAACTTCTTCATGTAATATTTTTGGATACTCCCGAGGATAATGTTAAAATTACAATACCAACCATCAAATTTGTCTTTATCAATTGTTAGTTATTGTTGGTTATTAAATTAATCTTTTCTTATGTCTTAGCGGTTAGTTTAAGCCATGCTACTGTATGGTTATTCCTGTAACAAAATATGGGTGTGAGCACTTATGAGTGGAGAAAGTGAGTGGCCATAAAATAAAGTAGTGGGTGGTCATAAAATAAAGTAGTGAATGTAACTTGACATACTGGAAGTAGCGGAGCTAATGGTCAATCGGTTATATAATAGTGGAACTATTGGAGGTGTCGGTTAGTTATGTAATAGTTTAAAAGCGCTGAAATTTATGAATCAATCAATCATTTTTTTTATCCTTTTTCTTAAGTTATATGAATTTTTCTTTTACGGCAGTTAATTCCACATTATAAGGCCTTTTACCAAATATATGTTGATCTTGTTAGGAAGTAAAGGTTGTTTGACATCCAAGGCAAATATTGTCCATTGGTGATAGTATAGCATCACTATCCTTCATTTATTATCTATGTTTACCATCAACCGGATGATCAACTGATCTTGAGGCCTTTCCAATGGTCATCAATTCCAGCCAAGATTCATACCAAATGAACAGCTCTGATATTCATGCCCAAGTCAAAGTGCATTGAACTATTAATAGCCGACGAAATCAATCAAGGAGCATATTACAAGCATAACATTCAGAAAGTTTTTTGTGCAAATAGGTGATGTAGGATGTGGGGTGAATTCCTAAATGCACACTAGTGAAGGATGGAGGTGGACTCGCAATATTTTAATGACTAAATGCAATAACACTTGTAGTTAGGCGCGTGAATTAATATTAGCAAATAAATAACATAAGACGGCAAGTTTAATTCAATAAGCGAAAGCAACAATTTTCTTTTAGGCTTAAGGTGTGGCTTTCCTCCGCACGGAGGGCCAGAGAAAGCGCGTGGCGATTCAATCCGTCCTGCAGTTAGAGATCTCACGAGACAAATAATAATAAGCTTTAATTCCGATCAAACACTAAATAACCACAACGTGCCAAAGTTTTAACACTTTCAACCAATACAAAACACAACACAAATCTGAAAAATAAATTAGGACTGCAGCAATTTTAAACAAACCTGAATTTTGGAGAGGAGAAGCGGTTTTCCGGGCGGTGGAAGACTAGATCGGGTAAGGGAAAGGTGGTTCCATGGGAGGAGAGGTGTAGGCAGCAAATATGGAAGGTTGGGGGCTGGATATGAGTGGAGCGGGGCGGGATCCGGGTTGTTCTGCCCAGATTTGAGATCTGAGGTGGACAGGGGGCGGACGGGGCTGGGGGTTGTAGCGGGCTGTTGCTGGTGTTGGGTTTTCTATACCCCTTGAACGGGATTACATATCACATATGCGCAGCGGAAATAACAAGAACAACCCAAAAGAAGCTAACGGATCTTGCGGTTTTCATGATTCAAGAGAATAAGCAAATCGAAATACAAAGTACCTTTGCGGGATTGAGTCAACACTCAACCAAGGTGCTCCAAAGAGAAATCCAAAGATCTGCCTTTGAGTTCTTCAAGAATCGAAATAGATCGATCCCTCTACAGAAGTCCACACAAGCGAAGGAGAACCCTAGCTTCTTGTCGCACAAGAACTAGGTCGGAGAAGGAAGCTCTCAACGTCCTCACGGACTGCTAGGTCTGATCCAGAGGTGGCGGCGACCGACGGCGGCGACTAGCGGCGGCGGAAGGCGACCGGCGGACGGGAAGAACGAGACCCTCGCGCGGAACTGTTCCGGTCGGCCGTTCACGTCAAAATCGCGAAAAGAAAAAGTCCACTGTAAACCTAGAATTGCAAGCCCTTTTATACTAAAACGCATAAATCAGGCTATCCGCAGACCAGAACATTTCTGTCCAGATTTACATTCGCCGAATTCGACTAATCACTATAACCGAATTCGACTCAGATTCGGCGAAACCATTTCGACGAATTCGTCTATATGCTATAGCTGATTCGACTATTTAAATTCGGTTATATCATTTCGTCGAAACCATTTCGTCGAACTGATATATTTCGGCTAAACCTTTTAGTCGAATTCGGTTAATCACATTAGCCGAATTCCATTAGTCGAATCAACATAATTCGGTTAAACCCTTTAGCCGAATTTGACACAGTTCGGTTAAACCCTTTACCCGAATTTGTCTAGCATAAATCCATTCGTTTAAACCCTTTAAACGATTTCTCGTTGAGACATTCTCAAGTTAATGTCAAGCAGTCACAGGATTGGTCCTCCACTCATATCCAATATGAGTGAGGCCAACACAATCCTTTCTCCAAATTCTCCAAACGCTTTTATGTGCGACCCTATAGGCTCATATTGCGTTGGCAGCAAGACTAACTATTGATTGCTTTGAGATCACCTCAGAAACTCCAACAGTCTCCCACTTGTTCACAAAGTATCAACAAAAGTCTCACAAACAATGAGCGGCATCTAGCAATGCATCATTGCTACCCAAGCAATAAGAGTTCATAACTCAACAAGCCTGTCATGATCAATGTATCAGTGTTGTTATGTCCCTTTGTCCCTTACATCCGGATAGAACTGGAGGCATGGACAGTGTCACCCTCATGATTGCTCAATCCTAGTTTCCTGATCTAGAATAGACTGTCTGAAATTGGTGAGCTCAATATCATATATTGACTCAACCAAGCATGGTCATGCATTTCTCAGTCTCATTTCATCAAGGGGCCCATGGATGTAACTCCTGTCATACAGGAGGACAAATCTCATTTCTGCTCACACACAAACATCCAAATGATTCGTAACATACCCAACAACCACCCTTATCGTCAACCTTTCTCAAGAGAAGACTTTAGATGGCATCAAAGTACGCTCTTCCTCACCCGATGAATGCTATGACTTCAGGTCAAAGGACCACAAACACCATTGTCACTTGAGACCTACTTGTGACACGTTCATATAACAATCCACAAAATAGTCTCACGGGGGGTCTGTCCAGTACAACTTGTTCTTAACAAGTACCCATGTGATGACTTGATATCACAATATCATGACCTGTGAGAACCGGTCATCAGTCAACGCACATGCTAGTCTTATGGTCTCATCCTCGCCCTAAATTTCTAGGATGATACCTCGACTAGGGACCATTTAAGAATGAAGCTTCATTTATACATAGACCCTCACATTCAAGTCACATACTTGAATTCCTATGGAAGCAAACATTCTAAGGGCATTTATTATGGTAATTAATCTTATCAGACAGATATAAATGACATAATAAAAGAACTTGCCATAAATATAAAATGAAATACATAGTACATTTTACAATTCATCCAATGAACAAACAACCAACAAATATGCAATCCACAAGGCTCCCACTAAAGATAATCATTCAGGTATCTAATACTCATTGATCTAACATGACCATCATGTTTCTTTTGCGCAAGAGGCTTTGTCAGTGGATCCGCTATATTTTCTTCAGTCGGTACTCTGCATATGCTCACATCTCCTCGATCGACAATCTCTCGAATAAGATGGAAGCGCTGAAGTATGTGCTTGGAGCGCTGATGAGATCTAGGTTCCTTAGCTTGTGCAATTGCACCGTTGTTGTCACAGTAGAGAACTACGGGATCAATAATGCTAGGAACTACATCAAGCTCGTTGATGAATTTCCTAATCCATACAGCCTCCTTCGCCGCATTCGCTGCAGCGATATACTCGGCCTCAGTCGTAGAATCAGCAACTGTCTCTTGCTTGGAACTCTTCTAGCTTACAGCTCCTCCATTAAGGCAAAACACAAAACCTGACTGTGACTTTGAGTCATCTCTGTCAGTCTGGAAGCTTGCATCCGTGTAACCCTTTACAACGAGCTCTTCCTCTCCACCAAACACCAAGAATGTATCATTAGTCCTTCTCAAGTACTTTAGGGTATTCTTGACAGTTATCCAGTGACCATCATCAGGATCAGACTGATACCTGTTAGTCATTCTTAAAGCATATGAGACATCGGGTCGAGTGCATAACATTGCATACATGATTGATCCAATTGCCGAAGTATATGGAATCAACTTCATGCGGTCCTTATCTTCCAAAGATTTTGGACACTGGTCCTTAGAGAGACTCACACCATGTGACATGGGTAAGAATCCTTTCTTGGACTCAAGCATGTTGAACCGTTTCAACACCTTGTCAATGTATGTACTTTGGGTCAAACCCAGCAACTTCTTCGATCTATCTCTATAGATCTTAATACCAAGTATATAAGTCGATTCGCTCAAGTCTTTCATAGAAAAGCACTTCCCTTGGTTGTTATTAACAACTTGCAGGGTCGGAATGTCATTCCCGATCAACAGTATGTCATCTACATACAATATCAGGAAGACAACAATGCTCCCACTAATCTTCTTGTAAACACAAGGCTCATCTTCGTTCTTGATGAAACCAAACTCTTTGATCTTCTCATCAAAACGCAGATTCCAACTTCGAGAAGCTTGTTTCAATCCATAAATGGATCGATTCAACTTGCATATTTTAGTGGCTTCATCTGGAGATACAAAAACCTCGGGTTGTGTCATATACACTTCCTCAAGGAGGTTTCCATTAAGGAAAGCCGTTTTGACATCCATTTGCCAGATCTCGTAGTCATAATACGCAGCAATAACAAGTAGAATTCTGATGGACTTGACCATTGCTACAGGGAAAAGGTTTCATCATAGTCAACACCATGAATTTGCCTGAAACCTTTAACCACCAGCCGGTCCCATCCATGTCGGTCTTCTTCTTGAAGACCCACTTGCACCCTATGGGTCGTACCCCTTCAGGTGGTTCCACCAAGGTCCAAACTTGGTTTGTGTACATGGAGTCCATTTCAGATTTCATGGCCTCAAGCCACTTCTCGGAGTCAGGTCCATTCATAGCCTCTTGGTAGGTTGCAGGTTCATCATCATGATCCATAAGCAACACATTACCTATTTGAGTCATGAGAAATTCATATCTCTCAGACTCAAATCTTGGTCTACCAGATCTACGTAGGGCTTGTGTTTCTTGAGCAGGCTCTCCAGCTACAACTTCTTGTAGTCCTTGCTCAGGTTCCAATTCCGGTTCGTTCATTGTTTGTGGCTCTTGAACTTCTTCAAGTTCTACCTTTGCAGTCTTTCTGGATAAGAACTCTTTCTCCAAAAAAAACGTCAGTCCTTGCGACAAACACTTTGCCCTCAGACGGCAAGTAGAAGTAGTATCCTTTGGTTTCCCTAGGATACCCCACTAGATAACATTTATCTGATTTGGGTTCCAGCTTGTCAGGCATTTGACGTCGCGCGTATGCCTCACAGCCCCAAATCTTGATGAACGACATACTAGGACGCTTCCCAGTCCATATCTCATATGGTGTCTTTAGAACCGTTTCCGTTGGAACTCGATTTAGTGTGAAAGCAGCAGTCTCTAAAGCAAAACCCCAAAAGGAAACGGGCAAATCTGCATGACTCATCATCGATCGCACCATGTCTAAACAAGGTACGATTCCTCCTCTCAGAAACACTATTATGTTGAGGTGTTCCGGGCGGAGTGAGCTGTGATACAATACCACACTCTTTCAGATGATCACGAAACTCATGACTCGGATATTCGCCACCTCGATCAGATCGGAGTGCTTTTATCCTTTTTCCCAGTTGGTTCTCCACTTCATTTTTAAACACTTTGAACTTTTCAAAGGTCTCGGATTTGTTCTTCATAAGAAACACGTATCCGTATCTACTGAAATCATCAGTAAATGTAACGAAGTAGTAGAACCCACCTCTAGCCATAGAACTCATGGGTCCGCATACATCACTATGTATTATACCCAAGAGATCATTAGCCCTCTCATTACAACTAGTGAAAGGAGCTTTCGCCATCTTGCCCAACAAACATGACTCGCATCTCTCAAATGATTCATAATCAAATGAGTCCAGTAGTCCATCTTTATGGAGCTTGGATATGCGTTTCTCGTTTATATGGCCTAAACGACAATGTCAAATGTATGTAGGATTCGAATCATTTGTTTTTAGTCTTTTAGTATTTTCTATGTTATAGATCGGATGGTCTAAGTTCAAAACATATAAACCATTAAACATTTGGGCAACGCCATAACAAACATCATTCTTGTAAATAGAACAACAATTGTTCTTAATTACGAAAGAAAAACCAATCATGTCCAAACATGAAATAGAAATAATGTTTCTAGTTATGGCCGGAACATAATAACAATTATCTAGTTCTATTACAAGCCCTGTGGGCAAAGAAAAACGATACAATCCTACGGCAACGGCAGCAACTCTTGCTCCATTTCCAACGCGCAGGTCTACCTCTCCTTTACCCAGCATTCTTCTCTTTGTCAGTTCCTGCACATTTATACAAATGTGAGAACCACATCTGGTATCCAATACCCAGGATGAAGGAACAGAAAGGTTTATTTCTATAACGAAAATACCTGAAGTGGAAGTCATACTTTCCTTCTTCTTCTGTAGATCTTCTAGATACTGAGGACAGTTCCTCCTCCAGTGCCCTGCCTTACCACAATGGTGGCACTTCCCTTCCTTAGCCAATCCTTTCTTTTTCAGTGCTGAAGACTTGGGATCAAGATGTGACTTAGGTCCTACCTTAATCTTCTTGGTTCCCTTGACATTGCCCTTGCCTTTATGCATTATCAGTATGGGGCTAGCAGGCTTGGTCTTCTTCATGTTGATCTCGGCAGTTCTTAACATGCCTAGGAGCTCGGGCAGTGTCTTGTCAATTTCATTCATATTGTAATTTAAGACAAACTGCTCGTAACTGTCCGGCAACGATTGCAGGATCAGATCAGTGGCCAACTCTTGGCTCAAAGGAAACCCCAGTCTTTCAAGGCTCTCTATATACCCAATCATCTTGAGTACGTGAGTTCCTACTGGGTCTCGAGCTCCCATCTTACACTGAAATAACGCCCTGGATATATCAAACCTCTCTTGGCGAGCTTGCCCTTGAAACATTTTCTTCAGATGCTCAACCATCTCATAACAACTCATGTTCTCATGTTGCTTCTGAAGCTCAGAGTTCATAGTCGCGAGCATAAGGCATTCAACATCCAAGGAGTCATCTCCATACTTCTTATAAGTATCTTTATCTGCACGTGGTGCATTAGAGGCTGGCTCTTCAGGGGGATCTTCTTCCAAGACATAGAGCTTGCGCTCTTGCCTGAGAACAATTCTCAGGTTTCTATACCAGTCAATGAAATTTGTCTCATTTAGCTTATCCTTCTCAAGGATCGCTCTCAGGGACAAGGCGGAGTGAGATCCACTTGCCATGGATATTCTACAAGGAATTTTGCAAAGTAAAATTTTAGTACTATATTTCAAAATACATTTTATATATTTTTAATAAGGACTTTTATTAAAGAGCTCCCACTATTTTAATCAAATCAATAACCCTTGATATCGATTCGGGGAGTTTATGCGAGTTACTCTCTTAGTGGACAAGATCCGTATTTCACCAACACCACGAGTCCGCTTTGGCGTTCCTCTCATAATGCGGTTATTTAGGTAGACAACATTTGTCAATTGCATCACTATGCAACTCTTGTATGGTTGGTGAATAACTCTTTATTCGCATCCATCATATGGAGCATGCCAACCCTATGTCTCTAGGCACTCAACCTTTGAGGTCACCTAGTTAAGTTTGACCCGATGTCGACAGTGGGATATCACAATTATCCGCTCGCACCCTTACCAAGATAGATTAATGCACCTTGCTTTGGCAAGCCCACACTTCATCGATCGAGGCAGGAAGAGTGTCATCCATCGGAAGGCATCCGAATACTTAATATTAGATAAGGGATTTTTATTTCAAGTGATTAACATTTTAATCATGATTAACATTTAATCACAGTGCACAATCAGAAAATAAAATTACAACATTCAGATTCCAGATACATCCCAGAAGTGCACAAAAACAGTCTATCAACACTTTGACAAAACAGGGCTAAATCTGAGCATTTAGAACACTTCTAAATCTCCAGATTTACATGCAATGGACATCTGAACAACAACTCCACAAGTGCAGTAGACAAGCTCGTTTCTCATGTCAGATTCAATAATCTAAACATTTGGTTTCACAAACCATTTTGAGGGACGGTTACTGCAGAGGAGAAACAACATCTGAAACATGAAAATCGCAACGCAATCACATGCGTTCCTGGCGGGGTTCCAAGTGGCCGCGCCCCTAGCGGGGTCTTAGGGGCAGAGCCCCTAACGGGGTCCAAGGGGCAGCGCCCCAAATTTTTGAAATCCCACCACCAGAAACCACACAAAATCACATCAAATGTGATATTCCAAGAAGAAATTAGGGCATTTAGAACGCTTTTAAATGTCCCAATTTACACGCACTTGACCGCAACCTAGCTCTGATACCACTGTTGGGTTTTCTATACCCCGCGAACGGGATTACATATCACATATGCGCAGCGGAAATAACAAGAACAACCCAAAAGAAGCTAACGGATCTTGCGGTTTTCATGATTCAAGAGAATAAGCAAATCGAAATACAAAGTACCTTTACGGGATTGAGTCAACACTCAACCAAGGTGCTCCAAAGAGAAATCCAAAGATTTGCCTTTGAGTTCTTCAAGAATCGAAATAGATCGATCCCTCTACAGAAGTCCACACAAGCGAAGGAGAACCCTAGCTTCTTGTCGCACAAGAACTAGGTCGTAGAAGGAAGCTCCCAACGTCCTCACGGACTGCTAGGTCCGATCCAGAGGAGGCGGAGACCGACGGCGGCGACTAGCGGCGGCGGAAGGCGACCGGCGGACGGGAAGAACGAGACCCTCGCGCGGAACTGTTCCGGTCGGCCGTTCACGTCAAAATCGCGAAAAGAAAAAGTCCACTGTAAACCTAGAATTGCAAGCCCTTTTATACTAAAACGCATAAAGCAGGTTATCCGCAGACCAGAACATTTCTGTCCAGATTTACATTCGCCGAATTCGACTAATCACTATAACCGAATTCGACTCAGATTCGGCGAAACCATTTCGACGAATTCGTCTATATGCTATAGCCGATTCGACTATTTAAATTCGGTCATATCATTTCGTCGAAACCATTTCGTCGAACTGATATATTTCGGCTAAACCCTTTAGTCGAATTCGGTTAATCACATTAGCCGAATTCCATTAGTCGAATCAACATAATTCGGTTAAACCCTTTAGCCGAATTTGACACAGTTCGGTTAAACCCTTTACCCGAATTTGTCTAGCATAAATCCATTCGTTTAAACCCTTTAAACGATTTCCCGTTGAGACATTCTCAAGTTAATGCCAAGCAGTCACAGGATTGGTCCTCCACTCATATTCAATATAAGTGAGGTCAACACAATCATTTCTCCAAATTCTCCAAACGCTTTTATATGTGCGACCATATAGGCTCATATTGCGTTGGCAGCAAGACTAACTATTGATTGTTTTGAGATCACCTCAGAAACTCCAACAGCTGGGAGGGCTGTCAGCAGGGGATGTTGTAGGGGTGGCGGCGTGCGGTTGTTGGGAGGACAGGGAGGGCGGCGGTGGTAGGCTGTAAAGGGGCTAGCGGCGGGATCTTAGAAGGAGAGGCGTGCGGCTGGCTGTAATGGAGGCTGGCGGCGGGATTTTGGAAGGGAGGCATGCGGCTGTTGGGATAATAGGGAAGGGCGGCTGCAAGGGATGGGGAAAGGGAAGACAAGGAGGAGGAAGGATACTTACCCAATGTCACGACCCGTCCCGACAAGAGTCAGAGTGCGTTTCGGGGCGGATCGTGATGCCACAGGCATGGGCAAAAAAAAGAAGTCCATGTCTGCTAAGGCAGAAGCAGAAGTACCACAAATAGCTACTTTTTTTAGTAAAACGGATTAATTTGTAGCGGAAGCTTTAAAACACACAAAAAGTAAAGAAATATGCAAGCATAATGGGAAAAACACTTCTTTCTGAAATTTGCAATACAGATGCAAGTAATATAGACCTCCGGGAGGGTGAACATGCATTGATACAAAATGATAGTACATATAATAGCCTAACAGTTGTCCTTGATACAAAAGAAAATGGCTAACCATAATCATTACATAATAAGAAATAGCTGACGGTAAGGAAATACAACATGGAACCTGACACAGCAACTAACAAAAGAAACCTCCAGGGAAGCAGGAACAGGGTGCAGAGCAGGCTCAGGTACCACGGGGCGCAGTCACGGACGCTAAGGCAAATTCCAAAGAAAACAAGGAAAAAGCCTCAGAACTATGATACATGTAATTAAAGCAAGGTAAATAACAAAGTTAGCAAGACAGGTAAATACAAGAAATGCAGAAGCAGAACTGAAATATTAAACAACTCCGGAGTATAAAAGTCTAAGTAATAATAACATAAGTTGAGACAATTGGAAGTGTAGGTGTTTTGTTTGATGCACATGATTCAAGATTCAGACAGATTCAGACAGATTCAAGTACGGATTCAGAAGATTCAGAAATTTAAGCTCGCTATGACCGGTCCTTTGTTCCCATTAGGGATTCAAGAGGGAACCCAAGTCAAGGAGTTGCATCAATTGAACCCTACCTTTCAATGTTAACTTACGTTATTAATGACTTAGATACAGAATTACATGGATTCTAGCACACTGAGACAAGTAATCAAATCGAGGATTCAGGTATCTGACAGGAAAATCGTAAGTAAAATCATGAGTTTGCAAGTGAGAAGTTTCTCTACTTGCCTTAAGAAGGCTGAGGCTGACAGTGGCAGTTAAGCGGCGCAAACAAGATTTCAATGTCTTATTTTAAACCTGATTAAGCATAAACAAGGGTGATATTGAAACCCTACACGCTAACACAAGTAGTTAATATTAACACAAAACCTAGAAAAGAGAGAGCTTAGCAAAATACCTCCCTCGAAGTGAGGGGAGAAGGAATAACAACGCGGGTGCCAGAGATTTGGCGGCGCTTTAGTCTAGGGAAACCCTAATTCGGAAGGGTCTTCAAGAGATTCCGTCAATTGGAGTGACGAACGACGCCGGGGAGCACGAATACCTAAGGATTCGGCGATTAGGACGTGCACAAAAATCTGAAAATGCAAATTGGGGCGCAAAATCCCAAATAGTAAAGGCAAAATTCTGAAATACGGGAGAAAGAGAGGAGATTTACCCCAAGGAACTCAGATCCGGGCTCGAGGAGGAGAGGGAAGAAAACCCTAGATTTTTCTCTTGCAAATCCCCACCCAAAACGAAGAAGAATCGGAGAAGAGAAGTTGCCGGAGGAAGCGGAGCGGCTGCCGGTCTTGAGGAAGAGGAGGAGAGGAGTTGCTGACGGCCCCTTGAAGAATTTGGGGTTGCCTACTGCCGATCCTTGGAGGAGGAGCAGTCGGCTGCTGGAGGGGTCGGAGGAGAAGGGGGCGGCGTCGGCTGGAGACGGATCCGGGAGCAGGAGGCGGTGGCGCTGGCGGGAGGAGGAGGAGCGGCGGCGCCTTGTGTGCGGGAGACGGAAACAGGCGAGCGCGGCTGGAGCCCTAGCCGAGCGGGATCGGGAGACGGGGGGTGCGGTTTGCGGGAAAAAGAATAAGAGGGGGGGGGGGGGGCTGCTGCTCGGGATTTAAGGGGGAAAATGAGTATGTTATTATTATTATTATTATTATTATTAATATATAGGGTTGTTACACCCAAGGAGTCGTCACCAAGGGGGCTCCACGGAGTCGGCACCGCGGAGAGGATCACCGGAAATGAAGAAGACAAGCCTCCAAATTTCAACAATGAGAAATTCTGCAGCCCTAATGTTCTATTTATAAGAAAGCGGGGTTAGGGCAACCGAAATCGACGGCTATGATTGGTCGGCGGTTCCGATGTCATAACTACAAGAAATAAAACTCGAAATACATAATGCTATATATGAAATTGAATCGAAACAACGAGTCGGACGCATCCGCGGTGGCGGATCGCCGGTTCGGTTAAGTCCTTCTGCGAGAACACACGAAGGTGGGGTCCGCCTTGCGCCGAGTTGCGCCATATGGTCCCCCATCAACTCCCCCCGACTGAAAAGCCTTCATCTCCGATGAATGGAGATGATCATACTATAGTCGAAGTCCAGGGGCGAGTCGATCAAGCTCTGCAGTAGCAATCCATGTGTCGTCGGAGAAGGAATGTCCGAGTCAGCGAACCAAGTAGCAGCACACGAGGCCATCCATGGAGGGGACGTACTCATGCGCAATGATCTCAGTGATGTGCTCGTCACTCAACGCTCGAGGAAGGAGGTCCGGTGGAATCGGCGGTTTTGAAGAAGAAGCCAGTGGAGACGAGATCCCGGGTAAGTTGGGGTCAGTGGCGGACTGGGTGCTGGGAGCGGGCTGTGGTGGCATGGGCCAAGTGGTAAGAGGTGACAACGGTGGTACTGGCTCAGAAGGGCAACCAACGTGGGGGTCAGGATACTCGTGAGGTGCAAAGTATGGCGTTAGGTCCTCAACATTGAACACGGGGTGGATACCCATGCTCGCAGGAATATCCAGCTCATAAGCATTTGGCCCGATTCGTCTCAGGACTGTATAGGGACCGATTCGCCTGGCGCTTAGCTTCTTAACAGGCCCCCGGGGGAGTCTCTCAGTGCGGACTCTCACAATCACCTGTTCGCCTATCTGAAAATGTTTTTCTCGACTATGTTTATCCGCTTGTTCCTTATAATATTCGTTGCTTAAATTAATTGTGTCTAACTGACTCATGCAACTCATGCAAATGACGTGTGAAGGACTCCGCGGACTCGCTAGGGCGTGACTCAGTCGGGACAGGAATAAGATCAATGGGTTTCCTAGGGTCGTAGTCTGACACTATATGAAACGGACTTAGACCTGTAGACCTATTGATTGAACTGTTGTATGCAAACTCCGCAACAGGGAGCACCGAATCCCAACTAGATGTCTGCTCTCCAACTAGACACCTCAGTAAATTGCCTAAGCTTCTATTCACTACCTCAGTCTGACCATCCGTCTGAGGGTGATATGCAGATGAAAACCTTAGGGTCGTCCCGGTCTTTCGCCACAGGGTCTTCCAGAAATAACTAACGAACCTCACATCTCTATAGTACACAATGGACTTCGGCAGACCGTGTAATCTAAAGACGCCACAAATAAATAAGGCCGCGACGTGGGGAGCATCTGCAGTCGTACTGCATGCGATGAAATGGGTCATCTTAGAGAACCGGTCAACTACCACGAATATAGAATCATGCTTCCTCTGAGTGCGAGGAAGCCCCAGTACGAAGTCCATGCTAATATCCTCCTACGGACGATGGGGAACGGGAAGAGGGGTGTATAAGCTGGTGTTCTGCTTCGTTCCCTTGGCCGTCTGACAAATCCGACAATGTCGTACGACACGAGCTACATCTTCAGGCTCGGCCAATAGAAACGATCCTCTACTATAGCGATCGACTTGTCCCGCCCAAAGTGACCGGCGGCACCTCCCGCGTGTAATTCCCATACTAAATAGTCGCGGTACGAAGTGTTGGGTACACACAAGCGAGAACCCCGGAATAAATATCCGTCAGTAAGCCTATACCCCTCTATAATGTCGGGTGGGTCCCTCGACAGTGCGGCATATAAATCAGAGAAATCGCGACAAGTGGGGTAGTCCGCGATCAATCTCTCAAACCCGTCCACCTGGGCCCACAACATGTGGAGGAATGAAACTCGGCGACTGAGTGCGTCAGCGGGTTTGTTCTCAACACCGGCGCGGTGTTTGAGAGCATAGTGAAAATCCTGTAAGTACTTAACCCACTTCGCATGTCGATGACTCAACTTCCTCTGGGAATCGAGGTATCGTAGGTCCTGGTGGTCAGAATAGAGGACGAACTCCCGAGGTAGGAGGTAGTGTCTCCAATATCGTAACGACTGGACAATAGCATAAAATTCTCGATCGTAGTTCGAGTATTTTGCTTAGCTTCGTTCAATTTCTCACTAAAGTAAGAAACTGGGTGTCTCTCTTGACTTAACACACCTCCAATACCAACACCTGATGCATCACAGACGACCTCGAAAGCTCTACTGAAATCGGGAAGTCGTAGAACAGGAGCGGACGTCAGCTTGTCCTTAATCTCTGCAAATGTGTTCTCAAAAAAGAAGGGCAGACTCTATTAAGACAATGTAAAATAAATGATCAGTAATCATACAACCCAACAATGAATCCTTAAGATACAACTTCTCAAATATAAAACTTTACTAAGATCTTGGAAATAAAAATTTCTAACACTAGCAGGTAAGTCGTGAATTTTGAGAAATTCCATGGGTTTATTTAAGTCCAATGTATTCTTAGCCAAAGCATTAGCAACTAAATTTCCTTCTCTAAGACATGATGAATGATATGTTTGTTTGACTCTTGTCATATATCGCAATATTTCCTGTCCAGGCATGATCAATATTAATCTGGCTTGATAGTCACATTGTGTCGCACATAATCTAAGCAAGTAAATAAGGACGACTTGGAGCCAAAAAAAGGAAGAGCATGTCCCAAAGTGTGTTGCACCATGTTAGAAAAGAGACTAGAAAAGCCCATGTAATTGGCCCATCTTTGGGCCCATGTATTCCTTCTCTCCTTTAGTCTCACACCTTGTATAGGTTTTTCTTCCTCTCTTCCTCTTCTATATATTTGTACTCTCCCTTGATATTAATATACATGAGAAATATATTCCATTTCTACATGGTATCAAAGCAGGTTCTCTCTTCCTAATTTTTTTTCTAACCGCAGCCCCTGCGGTTTGTCCCTGTTTTCTTTAAGCTCGCAGCCCCTGCGGTCTACCTCCTTTCAGACCGCACCGCCCCCGCTCTCTCCCTCTGCGAGATCTCATCTCCATCGACTCATCGCTCTTATAGCGCATCAGTCTGACAAGTGGGACCCTCCCTGCCGGTCTCCGCGCTCTGCCGAACTCGCAGCCCGCCTTTCCTCTCTGCTCTCAAGTCGCTGCTCGCCAGCGGCCTCTCTATTCGCAGCGGCCTCTCCATTCGCAGCGGCCTCATCTCAAGTTGCAGCAGCCTCTTCTCTGTTTCCTTGTCGCCGCTCACCAGCGGCCTCACCTCTCTGATCGCCAGGTGCTCCTGCGGTCTCTCCTCCTGCCGGTCTCTACCGTGCTCTCGTGCGGTCTCTATCGTGCTCTCGTGCGGTCTCTACCGTGCTCTCGTGCTCTCGTGCTCTCGTGCGGTCTCATCTCTCTGATCGCCAGGTTCTCGTGCGATCTCTCTTCTTGCGGCTTCTCCTCTTTCATACCGCTGCTCCTCAGCTCGCCGCTCTGCCCGCTGCCGCTCCAGACTGCTGCGTTTTCTCTTTCTCGCGCGGTTTGCTCAGACCGCAGTCTCTTCTGCTCAGACCACTGTCGCTGCTCTGCTCAGACCGCTGCCCCCCTTCTGTTCAGACCGCTGCTGCTCCCGCCCCTCAGACCGGTTGCTTCTGTTCCGACCAGACCGCTGCTACCCGTACCTTGCTGCTTCGTTCACGTTTCGGCCTCATGGGTTCCTCGGTCGACTTCACTGAATTGTCGGCTGCTCGTGTAGCTCCTCCCGAACTCCGCGATGAGTTGCGGATCACCACGATTTCCTTGTCCGGCAAGAAAAACTTTGTGCCTTGGGTGCACTCTGTTCGCCGGGTCCTTCAGGCCAAAGGACTTTTGCTTCATCTCACGCAGACATCTCCCTCCCCTTCTACCGATGATTGGATGTGGAATGACGGTAGAGTTCAGACATGGCTTCTCAACTCTATGGATGGCGAACCTTACCAAATGGCCATGTATCACGAGACGGCCAAGGGCATGTGGGATGAGCTTCATTCCTTGTACTCGGGCAAGGACAGCCTCCAGCACTTCTATGACATTATTACTGATCTCCAGGCCTTGGATACGGCCGGGGCTGCGGACATGACCTCCTTTGTTGCTCGTGCTAAGGGTCTTACTAAAGCATGGATCCAGCATCAGCCATCTACCACTGATCTTGCGACTCAACGAGCTCAGAAGGAAGCCGTATGTATTGCTATGATGATGGCCCGTGTTCCTCCACATCTGCACAGTGTTCGAGCTCAGATACTATCCTCCACTACCACCCCCTCCCTCCATGATGTTCGCTCTATGTTACTCAGGGTAACTCCTCCATCTGGGACTCCTGCAGGTTTTTCTCCAGTCCTTCTTCATCAATCTCTCCTGCCAACTCCTTCTCATGGTCGTGGCCCTTCCACCAGGGGAGGACGCCACCCGTCTCGGGGACGAGGACGTGGTGGCCGCTCTTCTTTGAAGTGTACTTACTGCTCTCGTGAGGGTCATCTAGAAGCTACATGCTACCGTAAGCATGGCCTAACTCCGCATCTCGCCGCCTCCGCTACTCCAACTCCTTCTGATGCCCCTGACACTTCCAACCATGGTGCACCTACTCGCCAGGAATATGAAGATCTTCGCACTCAGTTCCAGCAGCTCCAAGGCAGTATTGATAGGCCATCTGGCTCGGTTGCCTCCTTCTCTACTCAAGGTATATCCTGTCTTTCTTACAGCTCTCACTGGATCGTTGACTCTGGAGCAACTCATCATATAACATCTCAGAAACCGCCTCGGTATTCGACAACCTCTCACCCGCCATCTATTATTGTTGCTAATGGCGACACTACCCCGGTCTCTGGTGCTGCTGATCTCCGCCTCACTCCTACCTTGCTACTCTCCTCAGTTCTTCATGTTCCGGGCTCCCCGTTTAACTTGCTTTCTGTTAGCCAGTTAACACGGGATTTTGACTGTTGCATAACTTTCTCTCCTTCATCTTTTGTTTTACAGGATCGCCGCACACGAAGTACCATTGGTAGCGGTCGGCTGACGAATGGGCTATATCTCTTGGATCTCCCACCTATCAATCTTTCTTCCATCTCCACTTCTGACTGGCATCGTCGTCTTAGGCATGTTCCCCTTCCGGTTCTCAAGAAAGCTCTTCCTGGTGTTTTACTCCAAGAGTTCACTTGTGAATCATGTATCTACGACAAGCAACATCGTGTTTCTTTCTCTCCTTCTTGTACCCGGAGTGATACTCCGTTATCTTTAGTTCATTCTGATGTATAGGGTCCATATAGGATCCCCAGTGTATTTGGACATCGCTACTTTATCACCTTTATTGATGACTATTCGCGTGTTACTTGGCTTTATTTTCTTCATGATCGCACTGAGATAACCTCTATGTTTCGTGCATTTATATCTGAAACACGTACGCAGTTCTCGACACCTCTTAAAATACTTCGCATTAATAATGCCCGCGAGTACACAAGTCGGTCCTCCGCTCTGTACTCCGAGTTTGGTATTATTCACCAAACCTTCTGTGCTTACACACCTCAACAAAATGGTGTGGCCGAACGAAAAAATCGTCATCTTCTCGATACCGCTCGGTCCCTCATGTTCCAAATGCAGGTCCCAACTGAATTTTGGCACTTTGCTATTGCAACTGCCTGTCACCTCATCAATCGCATGCCCTCCTCTGTTCTCAGCTTTGCCACTCCACTAAGCCTTCTTCTTTCATCCACTACTCCTTTCCCCCTCACACCTCGTGTGTTTGGGTGTGTCTGTTATGTTCACAACCTCGGTTCGTCAGCAGACAAACTTGCTGCTCGTGCTACCAGACAGATGTTTGTTGGCTACTTTCGAACTCAGAAGGGCTATGTATGCTACTCTCCTACAACAGGAAAAGTGACTGTCTCGGCCGATGTCACTTTCTGTGAAGATCAACTGTTCCACCTATCCTCCTCTCCCCAACCCATACCTTCTACTATTACTCGTCCTATCGTTCCAGTCACGGCTTCCTCTCCACCGTCACCTCCATCCCCGTCTTTGATCCATCCGCCCATTCGCTACGTCTATTCTCGCCGTAAATCCAAGGATATTTCCATACCGGAGCCGTCTGCTACATATGACACACCGCCCGCGGTTGATCCAGAATCTTCCTCTACGGCTCATCCTTTGGCTAGCTATGTGTCTCTACACCGGCTTTCTCCACCACTACACCAGTTTGAAACTTCTCTTTCCTCCATCTCTATTCCTAACTCTGTGCAGGAGGCGCTTCAGCATCCGGGGTGGCGGGCAGCTTTGGAAGAGGAGATGAATGCCCTCTGGGCTAATCAAACCTGGGAACTGGTTCCCCTTCCTCCGGGTCAACATTGTGTTAGTTGCAAATGGGTTTTTGCGGTCAAACAGAATGCGGATGAGACTGTTGATCGTTTAAAAGCCCGTCTCGTGGCCCGGGGCTTCACTCAGGAACAAGGCTTGGATTATGAGGAAACCTTTTCTCCAGTAGCAAAACTCAACACTGTTCGGGTTCTTATCTCCGTTGTTGTGCACCGGCATTGGCCCCTTCTTCAGCTCGATATTAAGAATGCATTCCTTAACGGCGATCTAAAGGAAACTGTCTTTATGTACCAACCTCCCGGGTTTGAGACCACGGGGGAGTCTCGTGCAGTACGCGTTTGCCGCCTTCTAAAGGTTATTTATGGTCTCAAACAATCACCACGAGCTTGGTTTGATAAGTTCTGCAAGGTCCTCTTAGCACTTGGGTTTACTCGGAGCTCCGCCGACTACTCTCTATTCACCAAGCATGGACCAACTGGCACTGTAATCCTTCTTGTCTACGTTGATGATATCCTGATTACTGGCGATGATCTCTCTGGGATACAACAGCTCAAGGAACATCTGAACTCGGCCTTCCAGACCAAAGATCTTGGAAATCTTAGATACTTCCTTGGGATTGAAGTCGCCCGACGACCCGATGGATTGGTTGTCCCAACATAAGTACTGCATCGACTTACTTCATGAAGCAGGATACTCCGGGTGCAAACCTGCGGATACTCTTATGGATGCTAATCAGAAATTGTGTGCTGCTGGGTCTGATTCTGACCAGCTTCTTGAGAATCCAGAATATTACCGACGATTGGTTGGGAAACTGATCTACCTAACGGTTACTCGACCGGATATCTCGTTTGCTGTTGGTGTTGTGAGTCGCTTCATGCATACTCCGCGCACTTCTCACCTTCAAGCTGTTGAGCGTATTCTCGGATATCTAAAGACCGCTCCGGGACAAGGCCTTGTCTACAAACCATCCGACTCACCATCTCTTCTTGCTTACTCGGATGCTGACTATGCCGGGTCCCCTGACGATAGGCGCTCCGCGACTGGTTTTTGCACTTATTTTGGTGGACACCTCATAACATGGCGAAGCAAGAAACAGACTTTGGTCGCCCGCTCCTCGGCTGAGTCTGAATACAGGGTTATGGTTGCTGTTGTGTCAGAATTAACATGGCTTGAAAGCCTTCTTGGTGACTTGGGTGTTAGACTTCCTTCTCCGACAACACTTCGGTGCGACAGTCAGGCTGCAATTCATATAGCCAACAATCCAGTTTTCCATGAGCGAACAAAACATATTGAGGTTGACTGTCACTTCATCAGAGAAAAGGTTCAAGCAAAGAAGGTAGAATTGGAGCATGTTCCTGCTGCGAGACAAATTGCTGACATCCTAACAAAAGCTCTTCCTCAGCCACTATATCTCCAGTTCTTATCCAAGCTGGGTGCCTACGATTTGTACGCTCCAGCTTGCGGGGGAGTGTTAGAAAAGAGACTAGAAAAGCCCATGTAATTGGCCCATCTTTGGGCCCATGTATTCCTTCTCTCCTTTAGTCTCACACCTTGTATAGGTTTTTCTTCCTCTCTTCCTCTTCTATATATTTGTACTCTCTCTTGATATTAATATACATGAGAAATATATTCAATTTCTACACACCACAAGAACACTCGGATAGAGAGAATAGAGAGGTTATGCACTTAGGAAGGCTATTTCAGATCTCCTTAATACTGGCATAAAGCAACCACAAATCACTATTAATCTTACATCAAGAAACTGCTTTGGCGCAAAATAAAAATAATCTTTTGAATACACAAATAGTTGCACTAGTAGGACAGATAAGTTTCCTTAAGATGGTTCAGACGATTTCCTCACCTCTGTGTAAAGTACACTGAACACATCTCCTATGGTTTCAATGCTATTTGTAAAGATTTAACTTTCTACACCATTTAAATGTCATAGTTTGAACTTGTCAGTATAGCAATGTTCAGATTTAAGAAGTTATGACAATGATCAATAATATTCTCACTACTAAATAAATCTAGTGGTAAAACCAAAATTACATTTTAAGCAATATTT
This sequence comes from Dactylorhiza incarnata, assembly GCA_033032865.1. Taxonomy (NCBI): domain Eukaryota; kingdom Viridiplantae; phylum Streptophyta; class Magnoliopsida; order Asparagales; family Orchidaceae; genus Dactylorhiza; species Dactylorhiza incarnata. Next base: position 3,337,672 of record JAWHQI010000020.1, on the reverse strand, counting down.
TCCCCAACTTCTTTTTTGTTGTGAGATTTATTTTTCAGAGAGGACTGGGATCAACGGTAATAGAGAACAGAAGTAGTTGACTTATACTTTTCTTCTCTGAAGCACTTTCACAATACTGATAGAAATTTTCATAGTTTATAAATACAGTATGAATCAATAAAATACCTTATTATGGCCCATTGCAGGCGCTACAGAGTAGATGACGTGTGCATCATGCGGCGGAGTAGTAGAGGAATCCTGCAGTTCTCTTTCATAGGCATCTGAAGATGATAAAGTAGCCCTGTCACCCTTTGCAGAACATGTCAAATTAAACCTTAAAAGTTGGTCAAATCTTCTCCCCTTAGCTCTCTCCTTCTGTTCTAAGTACAGTTTACAGAAATTCTTAATTTTCCTATATCTCGGTACAACGTATGAAACCAAGTGATCTGCAGCAAAAAAAATTCCATTTGTCAACAAAAAGTAGCAGCCATACAAAACAAATCATCTTTAACAACTAGAAATGTCATTTAGCACATAAACGACACCACTTTGACATATCAATAATCTTATATCAACTATCTAGACTGACATTATGAAAAATCATCTTTCACTTGTTCCTATGGAGTGTTGCTTGAAGTGTTAAATTTGAACTATACATCATGTTGAACAATTTTCATTCATATTACACTAGGTCTACCTCTTCTCCTATATAATCCTTGGATATTAACTGCTTTATCTGACCTTTGTTGTTGGTGCATACATGGCGGCACACCCGGGCACGTGCCCGGGTTGATTTTTTGGAAATTTTGTTAAGGCTAGCCTTTACTGCTTACAGGCTTTTCAGCTTTTTCAGCTTTTCAGCTTTTCAGGTCTATTTCAACTTTCTAGGCTATGTCTTGTCGTGTCTGGTTTTCTTCCTAATCCAGCAAAGAGACATACGCAGGGCTTTCACTCCACCCCTTCTTCCTCGCCCAGACTTACTTTGCCTGGTTCGCCTTCGACCACCACAGCCACTGCCGCTCCTCCGGCCTTAGCTCCTTCGTCTCGGATTGGATCTTTGCGCGGTCGCTGACTGCATCGCATTCCTTAGCATCAAAAACACTGCCAACCATGTGCTCTGCTACCTCCCAGAATTCTTCTACGAGTTCTTCTATGATGAATCGATGGGCGGTGTCTTCTGCTTAGTGTTCAAATTCATCCCCTCACTCAAATCGTGTCCTTTGGGATTTGGATGTGCTCTGCTGGAGTGCCCCTCTCATCGTCCGCTTCAAGCAACAAACAATAAAAAACTGCATTGTTCTCATATAAAATTTTTGTCTAAATTTTGAAATTGATTATTCACTACTGATTGGCAGGGAATGGCTTCAGTTATTTTGAAATTTTGTCTAAATTTTGAAATTGTTCTCATATAAAAATTTTGTATAATTTTTGAAATTTTTGTCTAAATTTTGTAGGGAATGGCTTCAGTTATTCTTGCCGGGGTAGTGCACTAAAGCTGGTTGGTGGGAAGTTATCAGAGCATACTTTCTTGTTCCTGGGTGTTGGTGAGGTATACCCCATTGTTTAATACTTTCTTATCAGTATCATAACATTCCACAAAATTCGCTTCTAGAAAAGTATCATATAAAAATTATGTATAGTTGGAGAGATTTAAGCTTTTCTTAGTAGCTTTTACTATTTCTTAGTAGCTTTTACTATTGTGCCCGGGTTGTGTGGAAATCCTAGTTCCGCCGCTGCATAATTGTAGGGGTATAAATGCAAATGTAATTAGGTTAGTAGTATATAAAGAAAGCATTATTATAGTTAGTGATTATGAAATGAAATATCATATTTAACATGTTATCTCCTCATTGTTTATTTCTCTGGCTATGTCACAGCAGTCACCTTCGTTGGTCCTCTTTCTGCCGGAACATAAAAGTGTTCAGATGTTCATGGTTGATTATGTGTGTTAAGTCCATAAAAATGAACATCCTCGCCCCTCTCTGAGTTCGCTCGCATCAGTTGACATGTTTAAATCATCTATTTTTGGCACTATGCAACCCCGAAATACAGAAGTTTGACATTTTGCACTCTGGAAGTTTAAAATTGGCACTTTGCCCCCCCCCCCCCCCCCCCCCCCCCCCGCCCAATTACTAAATGCTGACACTTTGCACCCTAGAGCAATTTCTAATGGGGTATTTTGGTCTGGTTCAAAATAATAGAAATTTAGGTCTTCTTTTTCTCAACCAGCCTTCACGCCCCTTTGAGCACGCCCTTCTCAGCGACCGACGACGACCTGGTTCAATCTCGCCTGCTATCACCATCGGCGACCTGAAATCTGATTCCTCCTCAAGCTCGTCGTTCTCAGCAAAGCCTTCACGCCCCTCATCAATCTCGTCGTTCTCAACAAAGCATTGCAGATATACCTATTTTATTCCTTCTTCTCACTGCATAGCCATCTCCTCGTCGATCCCTTCCATTCATCGATCTCGCCTGCTATCACCATCTGCACTTTGCACCCCTTCGATTTTTGCATATTGTCGAGCCCTTCTTCTCATTTTGCTTGCCTAATTTTTGGTTTCTGCCTATTCCCAGCCAGCCTACCTAGTCGAGCCCAGCAAATTTTTTTCCAGAGTATTGTAGGTATACCCTAAAGCCAGCCTTCCTAGTCGAGCCCAGCACTGCAGATATACCTATTTTATTCCTTCTTCTCATTTTGTCTAGTGATCTATTTGTAGAGTTTCAGATTTTTTTGTATTTTTTTATTGTTGAGTTAAGAATGTTAAAATATCTTGGTTGAAGAACCCTTGAGTAGTAGTAGTATACCTATTTTATTCCTTCCTCTCATTTTGGTTAGTGATAGATTTGGTGGTGGTGGTGGTGGTGGTGGTGGTGGTGGTGGTGGTGATTCACTTACTATGGACGAGGAGTCTGACAAACACAATTCATCGTCCACAGATGATTTGAATGAGAGTGACTTTGAGTTGGATGATGTTATATTGGATGAGAATATAGATGAGAAAATTGAATCGGTTGGTGAAAGGAATGAATCAAAACAACATTTAAATGCGAAAGCCGAAATACAATTAAGGGAGCATGGTAGTCAATCTTCATTCAAATCACAGAAAAGGAAATGTTCATAAATTCAAGTTTATCAAGGAGATGCAAATGATCCTGACTTTGAGTTTGATGTCGAATTGTGTTCAAACATATCAATTTTTGTTTCTACATTAAAATTTGTTTTTAAACTTTTATTTTCTAAACGTAATTTGGAATTAGCTTTTTTCAATTTCTTAATTCTGCGTTTAGTAATTTTAAGCATATGAAATGTAGAAATAGGATGTTACAAAAAGAGAGGAATTTGATTTCCTTGCATTGCTATCGGATGAGGCAAGATTTGAACATAAAGTTCCTTTGACATCTTCTTTGTATTCCTCTTCCATAGATGAGTTTCCATCTTCTCTTCCGCATGATGTATTTTCTTCTTCCATTCCATTTGATGTGTACTCAACGGTTCCGTCAATGGAGAAGTTTTCTTGAGTACTTATGGCTTGCATATTCTCCATGTCTTGTACTTATTCTGTTCTTGTAGATAGAGAATCATAAGTTTCTTCAAGAAATTTTCAAATTTCATAATCAGTAGGAAACGTATAAATAAGTTTTAAATATTTTGATCTGGTTCACAAAATAAATTATTTATTGATTTGGCATTTAAAATCATCTCGGTTCTATTTAGAATGTTTGGGGGCATTTTAATAATAATATTCCAAACTTCTACATCTAAAAATTTAAGAAATTTTTTCATTAAAATTTCACTATTTATAATTTTCACTCATAAATAAAGGTGGTGCTAAAGATGTTTCATTAGATAAAATTTCATCCCCTCTAGTAGATGCAAGATCATGAAACGTTATTATTCTCGATTGTGAGACCGTTTTGGAACCTCGCTCTGATACTACTTGTTGGATCTTTAGGCGCCCTTAAAGAAGGGGTGAATAAGGGTTTTATAGAATTTAAAAACTTAATAAAAATATTAGAGTTAATTAAAGAAGTTTCGGGATATTTTATAGAAAACTTAATTTTAATAATTTAGAAAAGATTATATTGAAGATTAATTTTAGAAAATGACATAATTCAATAATTCTTCATTACTGCCGACTGTAAGTGCTACCGCCGGGCGCTAGATCAAAGAGATTGAATTCCTTGAATTATTTCACACAAAAGAACCTTTCAATATATTTTACAATAAGGCTTCGGGAGAATATTATTTAAAATATTTTATAACATAGAAATAAAATCAAGATAATAAGAAAAAGAGAGTCATGATTTTATTTCTTTAGAAAATGAATACAAAAATGTTTGATATCAATGACGCTTGAAATCAAGGCGAATAGAAAAATCTTTTTCGTTTTCTATACCCTTCTCCCAAGGACCGGTTTGTTATAGTCTATCTTATCCTAGATAAGGCATCTAGCCGCCCCCTAAATCTAACCTAGACCCAGTCGCCACAACATGCGATGAATTCCCCCTAAGTCTCGCAAGACTTAGTCGTCAACAACCGCGACGAATTTCACCCGGAATCCGATTTTCTCCCCGAACGATTTTTCACTTCAATTACAAAAAGATAAAACAAAAGAGATTACAAAATATAAAATATGTAAGAGAAAACTCCTCAAGGATTTCTGAAGGTGAAGACGAAGGCGATGTACGAATCAGCGTTCTTATTGCGTTCGTCCTTCGTGTTGAATATGTGTGGTAGCACTTCCCCTTCAAAATCTCCTTTCAATCCTCGTGTTCTCCCAAGGGAGTTCTCTTGATTTCTAGAGACGAGCCTCTCTCAAATAATTCGGAGTTGTGGCTTTAGAGGTTCTGAAAATCAACCATATAGAAGGAGAGAAGCCGCTCTTTAAATATACCTCGGGAGCTACCGCCAGCGGTATCGATATCGTCGGCGCTATCATATCATGTAGAAACGTGGTTGAATTAGCACAACCATGGTAGTCGTGGCAGAACGTGGCTCTACCGTGTCGCGTTAGCTCGATGTGCATCACGTCATCTCGTCGACATTCCCTTCTCATCAGCATTCTTTCTCGTCGACATTCCTTTTCAACGATAAGCTACCACTCGCGTTAACTTTACCGTCGGGCGCTAGCTTTCCCTTCACGTCGACATTCCTTCACGTCGGCATTCATTCTCGACGATAAGCTATTTCCTTCACGACAATAAGTTACCGCCCGCGTTAACGTTACCGTCAGGCGTTAGCTCTTTTTTCAAAACTTCGGCTCAATTTTTTCAGATCGCACTCATATGGGTATTGTACCTGTTTGGCCTACAAACTATAAACACACAAGACTTGATCAAATACATCACGGTATTTATTATTCTCAAACCAAGAGATGCGGAATGCATGTTCCAACAGTACGAACATAACATTAGGAGCAACCCAAAGTGGCCTGCAAGTTCAATGCAGAAAATAATGCTTCTAAATTAATTAGTGGCACAGAGTTGGAGCAATATGCAAAACTTTGGGACAACTGCGAGGAGATTTATAGAACCAATCGGGACACCACAATCAAGGTTAAATGTAATCATGATGTAATCTCTCGAACCTGCATTTTCAAAAGACTATATATATGTTAGTGTGCATTGAAGAAAGGTTTCATGGTTGGCTGTGGACCTATTACAGGTTTGGATGGGACTCATTTAAAGACATCTACTGGTGGAGTATTGCTATGCGCAGTTGGCGTTGATGGTAATAACATATATCTTATTGCTTGTGCTATTGTTTTGAAAGAAAATACGAAAAATTGGAAATAGTTTGTCAGTCTTCTAATAGAAGATTTGTGCATTGAAAACTCAATCCACATAAGCATTTGATCTTGCATTATGCTCTTACTAAAAGAGACGTAAGCTTGAATATAAAACCATATATAAAACCTCATTTTGTTTCTAAAAAACCGCAAAAGCTTCGATTTAGCTATTCTTTAAGTAATACAGATGATTAAAGACATGAAATCCAGTATTGGGTAAGAATTGACTTCACAAATGCAGTATTGGATTGTAATTTTATTATTCTCTCATTTGTCTAAAAAATGTCATTTTGGGGGTGCAAAGTGTGAAATTAAAGGATTCGGAGTGCAAAGTGTCAATATTAGCATTTCGTTTGTGCTCCAGACCAAAATACCCCTTAAATTTCAGCCCGGGGTGCAAAATGCCAAATTTAATGTAATTGGGAGGTGCAAAGTGGCAATTTTAAACTTTCGGGGTGCAAAGTGTCAAACTCCTATATTTTGGGGCTGCATATTGCCAAAAAAAACAAGTGTATTTTGTTAAGATCGCTCGAAGCATCCGGGTGTGGATCAAGGTGGAATCAACTACCCGTTGCCCCCAGGTGGGTATAAATAGGCAAATCCTAGGAGTATCTACGGGTATCGGGTATCCGTGTACTCGAAACGACTCGTTAAGCCTCCGAACCCATTAATTATCCAAATATACATCAACATATTTTATATTTATTTCATAGTAACTACTAGCTACACACACTATACCTGGGACTTAGTATGATTTAGAACTCAAAATCTTCTGACAATAAGTATTTACTCAACAGCTACTTCATATTTTTGCCACACAAAAAAAAACATTAGTCTGAGCCTACAACTTTCAGTTCAAGATTACTCCCAATGCATTAGGTGCAGGATAGACCAACATTAGAAGCGTGTTATCAATGAAAAGCTTCGGTGAACAGGACCCGGACCAGTCAAGAAAAACTACTCCAACTCCGACAGCCATTTCAGTACACGGGCGGAGTGATGCATGCCGGTGATCGCTTAAAAGGTAAAACAACTGCCCAAGAAATGGTAGGGGGCATGATAAGACCGTTAGATGGAGGAGATTTGTAAGTTCCTGTTTTTACTTTGAATTTATAGATGTTTTTACCTGATAGTGCTGAAGAAGGAAGCGCCCGTAGCTCCGGCATTGGGGCGTCTCTCTTCCTTGAAGCTGCGAAATTTCGGCCGGGAATTTGGCAGGGGCGATTTTTCTCTGCGTTTGCTGAATTTTTGAAGCCACCCACGCTTTCCGAATTGGGTGGCCGAAACTCGCAGTCATCGAGCTCATCCATTTATCAAATATTATTTCCAAGGGAATGGAGTCATTCATGAACAAGCATCTGAGAAATTTCATTTACTTTTATGTTTAAGTGGATGAAATTTTTTAGGTGAGAATTTATGAATGACGATTTTACCACCGCGTTCATGACGGTCACCACTGTACCAAACGGAGCCCTTATAAAAGGTCATTCTTTGTCTATTCGTAAATCAATTATTTTTTAGTTAATGATTTTGTTTACTTCTTGTATTTCTCTATTTGCAAATCAAGTCTAACCTAAAACTCTCGTGAGAGCATTCTTTTTTCGACTCCCTTTCTCAGTCCAACCGTGACTCTTCCTCCCCGAGCCCAGCGACGGCAAATCCCGCAAGTACAGTCCAGCCTCGTTACAGAGACGGAGCCCGGGAAGCTGGTCAAGCTGATTAACGTCTAGCTCGCTTCCAACGATTCAGGCCGAAGAACGGTGGACGACATCATGTTGGACGGTGTCGCTCTCTCCCCACGTCCTGCGTGCCCTAGTGCAAATATGTGTCGCTGAACCAGCGTTTTTGGACGCAGAGTAGTCCGCAGCTGCAGAGACAACAACAGTTCCGGTCAAGAGGGCAGTGGCGCCTTCTGCGGAGCTTACGTCGGTGGAGACGTTGGAGCTCCAAGAAGAGATCAAACCGCTCGGCTCCTCCTGTACAGTCGTTCCCCTGCTTCTGGAGAAGAAACTGATTGAAAAGAATACTTCGACCGGGATTGGGAGGGAACTAGACCATGTTGTGGAGGGGGAGTGGACAGAATCAACCGCCTATTTGGAAGAAAGATTTCAGCGCATGGAAGAAAGGTTTAGGGATCCTGAAGAGGAGGAAGAGAGGAGAAAATTTTTATTTTTATTACTAGTCTCTGAATAATAAATCTGGATTCTTTTAATGCTATGAATGGTAAAAATCTACGAACAGACAAATCTAGTCTGCGAATAACAATCGCCTTTGTTTATCTACAAAGTGTGCATGGTTCATTCGTGCCTGGGTGCGCCAACACTATATTCGTGGAAACAAATTTAACTGTACATGTGATAATAGACTTTTTTTGGGCTATTAATATCGATAAATAAATTTAAAACCCCCCCACTTTTAGTAATTACTAAACCCACAATTACAAGTCTTTTCCACTTTTCAGTTTTTTCTCGTTATTTATTAATGTGGCGTCAGTTTGAAGTTAATAGTCGTTGTCTATGAACCGGCAGTTAGTTGGAGTCATGTGAAATCGTGCATGTTATGCTAAGAGTGTTGTTAGTGGTCGGAACTGCCCGCAACTGCCGAAAATTGAGTAGAAATACTCCATTGTTGGGTGAAAAAAATGTGTAAAGTTTTGTATGAACTCTCTTCTTCTTCTTCCTTCTTATTGCTCTGCATCTCGGGACCTCTCCATTGGAGACTCCACTAAATCCTCCGTTATGGTTTATCCTTGGAAGGATTCTTCCCTTCAACGCTCTTCCATAAATATGAGCATGTCATTAGCATTAGAGCTATCATCTTGGTCGTGGAAGGTGCAACCATGGGCGATCACAACACATGGCAGCAAAGAGCTTCACAAGGATCTGGAGCTTCTCAAGCAACAAGTTCAGGCGATGCAGGACCAACAAATCATAATGATAGAGGAATTGGGAAATCGACTCACTACTCTAACAATCAATCGTGACGCCAAGTTATCTACTGCTACTCCTTCTATGGTGATGGAGCAGTCGAACTCTGCAACTTATTCCCTCCCTATCTGATGGGCACGCCTAGATTTTTTTCCACATTTCGCAGGCAATGAGGTGTAGGGATGAATCTATCACGGTGAACAATTTTTCGATGACGATGGCACCCCAACAGAACTGAAGGTGAAGTTAGTTGTTGCTAGTTTGGAGGGTGAAGATTTAGCCTAGGTCCAGCTTAATTGTAAATCCAGGATTAGCGGCACAGAACTCTCCTGGGAATTCGTAGTGGCGATTCATACCTAGTATGGTCTAACACTTTATGAGGACCATGTAAGGGAAAGAAATGAGGTCCACAGAACACACAAGAATCGCAGAAAAATCATGCAAAAACACACACAAGGATTTAACGTGGAAAAACCTCAAAGATCGGGGAAAAATCCACTATGAAAAAACGATCAAAGAAGAAATACACCTCTCCTCTTCCGACGCTTCTCCTCGGGTTTCTCTACACTACTAACCCTAGGCCGAAAACAAGGCCTTTTATACCCAAAGTATAACTGTGAAAGAAAATTACATAAATGCCCCTGACAAAAATTTCGGTCGACTGACGAAATCATGTTGAGTGTCCAGTACTCCTTACGCAGTCGGGCTCCACAAACTAACAGGCCACATGAGTGATCTAAATCAACTCTGAAAAACCTCCTCTGTCTAGGCTTACTTGAATGATTTAGAACTCTTGCGAAATAAAGTGTTAATTCCAGAGGAGTGTACTATCAGATTGTTCCTCACAGGCCTCTAGTGTGAGATTGAGCTATCGGTAAGACTGTTTAGTCGGCCACACTTCAGAAGGCAAATAACATAGCTCGCATTCAGGAACAACACAGTTTTCTTGGTACTAATAAATTATGGACTCCCTCCACAACCTCCCTAGGATGCTCAAAGCCAGATGGGGCTGCCCAGTATTACCATATGAAGTAGGCCAGAGAGGGGTTGGGTTTATGGACTGCAGCCCGGTGACGGTGCCAGGTAAAGCCCAGGAAGCCAGGACAAGTCCTGTGCGAAGGCATGGTAAATCCTGGGTCGTCACAGGATGGAGACTACATCCTCGAACCATTGGAGGTGTCGGGCGGGATCACCCCTCCTAGAGTAGTAGGACATTACTGGCTCTCTGAACCCTTCTAGCATGGGGGCCACAAGAATCTCCTCACAGAATGGGCTCCTCCCACCTGACAGGCGACGATCATCGGCCTGATGAGCAGCTCCCCCATACTCGTCGTAGGGGCGAGTATCTCGGGATCTCGCTTGGTCATCCACCTCGCGGAATCGGATCCACTGCGAGCTCTTGATAAGTAGAAATTATGCCTATTTTTAGTATATAATTTAGTTTAATATTTAATATAAATTAGTAATATATTATGTATTTTCATTTATAAATCATTTTTTTATATTATTGTACTAATTTAAGTTTTATTTATTTTTGTAGGTTTAATGTTGTGGTCGCGCTCCTGGCGTTGGAAAATGACATATTACTGAAGCTGTCGCGTTGACCAAGCTCGAGAGTTCAAGCTGCACTCGCCGCGGCGCCATCGGCGCCATTCATTTTCAAAGATTGCAATATGGCTGAGCCATTTCCACATGCAAACTCATGCAGTCACGTCACCTTACATGCAATATATTATTATACATGCATAGGCCAACCCACTTTAATCACATGCATGCAACCTTTCATTATCCCCACTTAAGCATTTAACCAGTTTTAATCTCATGCAACCTCTTCAAATCAGGGGCGGACCCAGGAATTTCGACTAGGGGGGCCGGGTGCCCACATTTTAGGTGTAGTCAAAAGATAAGTAAAAAAAATAAGCCAAAAAATACAAATAATCGCATAACCACATATATGTTAATACAAGAAGCAAAAAAGATACAAATAATCACATACATGCTACTTTAATTGTGCACGATGATTTTTTACTTCATAGAATTCATCTATGATACAATCATTGTTAATTTTCTCCGCTATTTCTCGCTCAATGTATAAAGTCATGCAATTTGCAAGAAATTCGTCCCCCATTTTGTTGTGAAGTCTCTTTTTAACAAGTTTCATAGCAGAAAACGACCTTTCTGTGGTTGCTGTTGAGACCGGAAGAGTCAAAACAAGTCGAATCAATCTGTCAATAAGATAATAGGTCTTTGATTTTTTTTGTTTCCACCAATTTTTCATAAAGCTTGGAAATTGTAGGCAAATTTTTCAAATCTTTATGAGAAAGAACATCAAGCTGATAATGCTGTAACTGAGTACTCAACACATAAATTTCATGTTCACTGAAATCTTGAGAGTAGAAATTCCTTGCAAGAGCACATATATCATCAATATTGAAAGTTTTATATTCATCACTTGGATCTAATGCCATACTTAGACGAAGAAGTTCCATAGAATTTTCACTGAATCTAGAGTTCAGCTCCTGCAACACACAATATATCGTGGCATTGAAAATATCAACTCGAAAATGATGCTCCATTGTAATGATATCACGTGGACTTCGAAAGCGACGATCACTATATCGAGCATTCATGTCAGAAACTTTGACTTCATTTTCCTCACAAAATATGTTAACATCTTGTAAGAACTTTTCCCAACCAGATTCCCGTAATTTCTGAATGAGAGCTTTTGTTGTTGAAACTAAATTTATAGCATTTAATATATCCTGAGATTGATGTTGCAGTGCTCTGCATAAAATGTCACTGATTCCCAAAATTTCTTTCATCAAATGCAAAATGAAAACAAATTCGAATACCATCGTTTCTATGAAGTAACTAAGATTGCCATCGTTTCTCAAAATTTATAAAAAGTTTCTCTTTTGAGATAACTAAGATTGTGCTGCTTCTCAAAATTTATAAAAAGTTTAGAATGCCATCGTTTCTCAACACATACCTGCTTGATATTAGTGAAAACACACAATCTAGAATGTCATCGTTTCTCTTTTGAGTTTTGAGTAAGTAAATCAAACAACCTGCTTGCAACTTGCAAGAGGCCCGCTGATGCCAAAATAATCCTATAAAAAATCAAATAGAGATATTAGAGGTTTTGCAGCGGGAAATTGAAACAGGAGAAGGAGTTTAAGATCGGGAAATAAGGCTGCTACCTGAAAAGCAGAGATGAAAAAGCCCTAAGTTGTTAATAGCCAGGGACGCGATCACGCGAAGCAGAAAAACAACAGTCCAGGAGGCTGGAGGGCTGGAGGGCTGGAGGCTGGAGCGGTGGAGCCTGATTGCCTGAACCCTAGACTTAAGACTTGGAGGCTTGGAGAGTCGAGGTCCCGGGGAGATGAACAGGCGCAGCGCAGGCGAGATGAAATGCGTGAAAATGGCGTTGACAGAGGAGCAGGGTTGTTCTGCGGCTAAATTTACTTGAAAAGGAGGAACATGGAAGGTAGGGCACGCAAGAGCAGATAAATCTAAATTATAATAGGTTTTTTTTAAAAATAAAATCTTGGGGGTCCCGGGCCCCCATGGGCCCCCCTTGTATCCGCCCCTGCTTCAGATTCCACTCAATATTCAACTCTTTCCTCTCTTCTCCAAATTATTCCATCCGTTCAACTCCTCCCATGCATGAAGCTTTCACGTGGATATCAATTAAATTCAACTTTATTATTATCAAACCCTTCCTCTTTTCCCAATATAGCTGGTTATAATATTTTATAAAATCCAACTCATTTCCTCAAACTAAATGCACTGTCCAATTCATAACTCCTCACAAATTCTAGGTGCAGCCCGCCTGTAACATCCCCCAAACTGCTAGACCCCTAAGTTGGTTTTGTCATGACTAGGTTATGACAAAACCATAATAAGAGCCATTTGATCTTGTGAGCTTAGGTAAGAAAGAGAAAACCACCTTGGACTGCAAATAGCAATTTCCAATTACCAAGCTTAGGGTTGGACTTTAGGGCCTCAACTTGACCATTTGACCCCACCATAGTATCCCTAACCCTTTAGGGGTCCCCTTAGGGCACCAAGAGCCCATTGGGGTCAACCAAAGAGGCCAAATTGACCAAAGTCAACCTAAACCCCAAATTGGTCAAAGTAGCCTATTTAGAGCCAATTAACCTTCGCCATGTCAAATTGATCGACATCTAAGCCTAGAATACCATAAGAGACCTAGTAGACCTAAAAGCCCCATCATGGGACCCCCAGGGGTGCAAATTGACCAAAATGCCCTTTTTAGGTCAAAATGGCAATTCTTCACAAAGTGCCCTAATTGACCATCACCATATTAAATTGACCTTACCATAGTGTTATCATGTCATAGGGGACCCAGTGGACCAAAAAGCCCCATGACTGGGTCAACCCTAGGGCTCAATTTGACCAAAGTCAATTTAGCCTATTTTGGTCAAATCAGCTTAAATTCGGTCAACTAAGGCTCATATGACCAAATTGACCCCACCAGTAGTTTCTAAACCTAATTTGGAACCCAATGGACCCAAAAGCCCCATCCTAGAGTCACCCAATTGGTCCATTTGACCAAAAGTCAAACTTGCCCAATTTAGGTCAAATCTCTTAAACCTAGCCCAATCCCTTTGGGCTAACTCAATTGGGTGGTCAACCAGCCTAGTAGACTAGCATTAAACACAGAGAGGAGTAGAAATTCGGCCATGGTGAGTAAGATAGAGAAAATGGGGGTTTTCCCCAATTTTGGGAAGAGAAAAAGAGGCCATTCATGGCCATTAAGGAGTTACACCCCTTGGCCTCCCTCATTAACACTCTCATTCATCTCCTCTGCCGATTTAGAGGAGTTCCCAGCCATTTCTAGGAGGAATTAAGATAGGGGGGATGCATTGGGTTGGTTATGGGAGGAATATGAAGAGGCCATTAATGGCATTTGAGGTTAAAGCCATCACCACCTTCAATCGACCCCCCCCCCCATCATCTTCAGAGGTCGGAGAGGAGAGAAACCCCCAAGGATTCAGAGGAATTCGTGCTCTCTAGGCTCGGATCGGCATGGCACCTCAACCTCCCCGAGCTCCCATGGTATACACGAGGACAACAAGGCGGCAAGCCCCAATTCAGGTCTGATCCTCCTTCCCTCTCTCAGTGCTTAGATCTTAATCCAACTGGGGCTTGATTCGAGTTCAAACGGGCTCGAATCGTGCACCCAAAGGTGCTCGTTTTCGAGCACATTTTCCCACCCCGAAACTCCTACTCCGGCCACCACCGGCCGGCAAACGACCTCATATCGCCGGCCACCACCTCAACGGAGGTGGTGGTGGCACTTGCCGGCCGGGGGGATGTGAGGGTGGCCGGGAAATCGAGGTTGAAGGCAGCCCAGGAGCGGGCTATCGCAGCCGTAGAATCGCTGGAGAAGACGACCCGATGCCGTCCTAACTGCGCCAAGATTCGTGCTGGATGATTATTTAAGAATTTAGATATTATTATTAATTAGTTTCCTTGAGTTTTTATAACTGCAGGAGTAATTTAATTACTAAAAATACTAGATGCCCTCTACTGAAAAAGTGCTCAACATGAAAGTTGTAGGCCCTGACCCCTATGATCATACAAAATTGAGTTCACTCCATTTGGAGTCCTGGTTTGACCTCAGCACCCATTTTTGTGCAAGGGTTGACTGAACTTTGAATGGATGCCCACACCAATCCACAACTCCAAATGACTTGAATTTTTGGGTGTAGGCTTTTCTCATATATATATAGGACATATCCAAAAATCAGAATTTGTGGAGAATATTTTTCTATAGTTTTTGGAAAAATTCAATAATCCATGTGTGATTTAATTAGGTGTCTTAAACACCTCAAAATCCTCCCAAATTTGGATGTGTATTCCTGGAGAGCATGCTAGGTCTCTGGTTAAAATATCAACCCATTCGGAGTTGATTTGATAGGGCAATTCACAAAGTCAATCCTATGCTCCCTAGGTTAGGGAAAAACTTTGGGTGAGTGCCCCCACTCTTCCACAAAGCCAATTGGCTTCAAATTTGGGGTGCACATCACCCTCACCCATGCCAACCCTTGGTTCAAATTTGGTGGCCATTGGAGGTGGTTTAGCCTAGTAAATTGCAAAGTGGCTAATTGTTATTTGCACCCCAATTAGGCACCCAAAAGGACCCCACTCATCACCAAATGTTGGTAGGACCTTGGGTGACCATTCACTGACCTCTGGCCAAAGTGTTGGGTAGATTGGACTTGGACAAGGTAGGGAATTCTCCTTGGACTTTTGTTTGCTTAAGGGTTAATTTGGGGTAAAAGTGGCCTTAGGCTAATTTTGGAGTGTGGAGGGGCTTCCTACCACTAATTGAAGATGTGGCATAGGTCACTGACTTGGGGTGTATGGGACACCCCAAGTAGCCCATCTTGGGAGAGTTGGGCTTGGTGTGCCCTTAAAACCTAGTGGTTAACCTTAGGGTGCTCTTGAGGGCTTGTGAAGGACATAGGAGTGTTTGTCCTTGGAGAGGTGTGTAATGTGTTCCTCTGAGTTCCTTGAGTGTTATAATACCCTCACAAGAAGTTTGGGTAGATTTGGGGAAGTATTGACCATAACCCTAGGTTAAACCCTAAAGGGGTGCAGTTAGAGGCCAATGAAGGAAGAGGGGACAAACCTTAATGGTTTGACTTGAAATTTTGGGTAAGTGGTCATGGTGACCAGAGAGTACTACTGTGAGAAATTGGTGGGGCTTGGAGTTGCCAACCCTAGGGAATAAATCCTTGGGTAGATTTGTAAATATTTAGGTTTTTGGGATTTAGGAAGAATTAGTACTTAGTGATTAACTATCTTCTGTCACCAACTTAGTTTTGATGTTATTAATCCCTGGAGATTCAATTAGAACCATTGGAAAACTTTTGGAGGTCCAAATTGTAATTATTCATATTGTTGACCATTTTTGGGATGAACAATTTTAGGGTGTTAGTTTTCTGTAGTTGCATGAAACTTTGCTGGATGACATTTCGTACCATTATGAACCCACAGTATTTTTCTCATAATTTATGTATTAATATTTTTGGTACCTCTAGTTCAATTTGGAATTAATTGTAAATATATCCTTTGTGGAAATTACAAATGTAACCTCTATGGAATATGGTCAAATTTTGTAGGGCTGAATATTTTAGTATAAATCACCTCTTTAGAAATTTGCATAAGGTTTGGAGTTCATATGATGGTACCCCCTTTGGAAATGATTGGAAATAAATGGGTTTTGGAATTTTTACAAATAGTAAATCTTGCTGGAATTTCCTAAAATTTCATATTTACTGATTACTTGGTACCCTTAATTTATGTAACAATTTTGGTAGGTATTGGAAGTCAGAAAAGTACGCTTGTAGTTCAAACCTTAGGAAGTTGCATTTTGGAAAAATTGTTTTAAATATTAATAATATTGAGAAAAATATGATTCTCTGGAATTTGCCTTAAAATATCATGCTAGACCTCCAATAAATAGCATGGGTCAGTTGGATGAATATTTGGAGTACCTCTAGTTGTAAGCTTCATGTAGTCGATTTGGACTGCGTATAGTAAACCTGTGAAGCTTAGGAATTTAGTGGCAGACTAGGTGGAGATGGGGTGCAGGTGGTGTACATGGGCTGTTTAGTTAGTAGTGAGTCCTCCCAAGGAAGTGTATGTGAGGAAAGTGTGCTTGGTGGGTCGAGGGTAAGGTCGTCATGGGGATTGACGTAAGATCGTCTTTTCCCTTTAGTGTCCTAAAGCCCTTAGGACTAATCCAGGTGAAGTTCTATGAGGGCTCTTGTGGGTAGTAACTAGTAACATCAGGTGTCTTGGGAAAGGAGTCTTGGGGAGTCTTCCCAGTATAACTCTTATCACCGTAGTGAGCCCCTTACAGGGTAACCCTCGGGAAGTCCAAGACTAACCTTAATGTATAGGAGTAAGTCATTGTGCAAGGTTAGTTAATAGCACACTCACCCACACCCCGTGGTATGGGAGTCTAGTCGGTTTAGTCCGGTGAGCTTGTGATTCTGAGTTGTTTGTTGGTGACGGGCGGGTTAGCCCAGGGAGCTTGTGGCTCGGAGATTGTTGGAAAACATGTTGCATGTGCATAAGGTGGTGGGTCCTTTGTGTTGGCAATCGTTGCACCGACGTTGATACTTGGGCTCGGCAAGTGTGGTATTTACACTTAGCCATAAAAGTCTGGCGGTCCAGTCAGTAAGAGTACGCAGGCGCTCCGCGGGTTTGCGTTGAGGCGTACGATAGGTCTAGGCTAGGTAGTGCATATACCAACCTAGAGGTGGGCGAGGCCCAACCCACCACTTCCGTTTCCCACTACGGGAGTATCCTGGGAGTCTTGCACGCTCCAAAAATGGGGAACTAAAGGTATATGCGCATAGAGTCGTAGTGAGTGAGTTGCACTTGTATGAACATAACATAACAACATACCTTGCATGTCATAGCATAAAATATTGCATTTCAACCTACCCCTAACGTATAAGTCGGTTATGGGACTTCTTATACGGTAGGCCCTGCTAAACGACCCCTTGGTCTATAAGTTTGTATGGGCATTCCTATAAATCAATGATTACTTTTATTATACATTACTTGCCATTATACATACTGCTTACTGCTCTTTATGTACTTTTACCATGCTTTTATTTACAGCTTCATTTATTATATATACACACTTGTGTAGTGGTGGATCTTTCCATAACTAGTTTCCCTGTCACCTGCATTTGCTTACCCCCTTTGTTTACCTCTGCTTCGTCCTCCCGCTCGGTGCCTAGGAGTCACTGGGAGAGGGGTGGGGGATTGGCTTAGTCTTTTTGACTAACGGTCGGTGGACCTTATCATTTTAGGAGACCGCGACGACGGGGCAGCACCAGAGGCCGATTCAGGTGGAGGCAGGGCAGTCTAGCACAGGAGCACCGATGACAGGATCTGTGAGTGTTAGTTATAGTTAATTTGCTTCCGCGAGTGAACTTATGTAGTGAGACTTTTATGTATCGGGCAGGAGGCCTTGTTATCTCTTTTGATTCAGTTATGTTTGTGGACATCTCTATGATGGTTTATTTAATTGTGATGTGGACTTGACCTTTTTAGTCATTTAAGCTTTACTTTTCTTTGTGATCGAATTGGCCGGCAGGATCGGCGTTTTGTAGTGGCGGCCTTCCCGAGTGAGGGTGCCACCGCAAAATGGCGGTTCTGGGCCTAAGACCCGGTGGTTTTTGCAAAAAAAAGGGGGTCTTACAAGTGGTATCAGAGCAAACCTCGATCCGAAGAAAAGAAGTCCACAAACCCTGGGCCACCCCGCGCGAGCTTAGTTTGAGGATAAACTAGCAGCGGAAGCAATGGTGTGCCCATAAGGGAAATCACATGAAAAGTTCCACTTATAACTGAATGTTCCTTAGCAAAGTCCCTTACAAGTGTAATCTTTATTATGTAGCCTGCGATGGAACCTACACCGCAGCATGGAGTTCCACCGACTCCGAACGTCATCCCACCACCACCGGCTCCTACCCCGTTCCAGCAGACGGAGTTGGGACAGACACTGACTGTCATTCTAGA
The DNA here is from genome assembly GCA_033032865.1 of Dactylorhiza incarnata. NCBI lineage: Eukaryota > Viridiplantae > Streptophyta > Magnoliopsida > Asparagales > Orchidaceae > Dactylorhiza > Dactylorhiza incarnata. Next base: position 3,319,407 of record JAWHQI010000020.1, on the reverse strand, counting down.
GACTTTCAGGGCACAGCAGGCACCGGCTCCTCAGCAAAACCCCGGGGCCAACTGGCTGAGCATCTTTCGAGGTCTCTCCCCACCTGCATTCATCGGGACGAAGACCGTTGTGAGGACCGAAGAATGGGTAGACATCATGGAGGAGATGTTGACAGGAATCCAGTGCCCGGCAGACATGGAGGTGTCACTGGTGGTTTCTTGCTTTGAGTCTCATGCCAAGAGGTGGTGGAAGAGGTTCCTGGCTACAGCTTATCCGGGACTGGAGGCAGCAGACGTTTTGTGGGATGATTTCAAAGCGGCACTGCTGGAACATTTTGTGCCGCAGTCGGCAAGAGATGATCTGGAGGACAGGTTTTTGCAGTTGCGACAGGGGAGTAGGACAGTCCTGGAGTATCACCAGGAGTTTACCCACCTATCCCGGTTTGCGGTATCATATCAGCTAGATGACGCGGGATATGCAAAGAGGTTCTATAAGGGCCTTCGTGATGAGATGAGGCAGGCCCTCCTCTTCATCTCCGACGGCAGTATGGCGAAGATCCTGGAGATGGCCAAGAAGCTGGAAGGAGACCAGCAAGCTGTTCGTGGGAGAAAGAGACCAATGGAGGAACAGGGACGAAGTGGCAGAAGGGACCAGCTGAGAGGCCGAGACGCTGGAGAAGGAAAGACGGAGGTCCGACCCCGCCAGGGGGAGAGACAGGTGCAAAGGGAGCCGGTAGTGCTGGCCCCTCAGCCTCTGCAGATGAGGGAAATGCCAAGGATTGGAGGAGGTGGGCCACCTCCGGAGTGCTTTCACTGCCACCAGATCGGCCACATCAAGAGGAACTGCCCCCAGAGGAATGCACCACCAGCATTACAGGCAGCACCACAGAGCCATCATCTCGGGGGCCGAGGACGTGGTCGAGGTCGTGGATTTCAGGGCGATGATCGGAGACAGTACAGGGAACAGGCATATGCCCTAGACTTGGCAAGGCCCCGGGACCCAGCAAGGGTCATCACAGGTACTTTGTGTTGGAGCATGCGTTCCGCACTCGTCCGGTTTGAGAATAACAAATCCCGAATGTATTTGATCCTATTTTTGATTAATGGTGTGCAGATAACAGGTGCAAGAATAACATGATTTCAATTGGAGCAAAATGACATTTTCCAGAAATTTGAGCTATCAGATTTCCGACAGTGCTATCGGATTTCCGACAGCGCTTTTATTTAATCACTGCGCAACGGTTTGGAGCTATCGGATTTCCAATATCGCTATCGGATTTCCGACAGCCCATGATCTGCCAATAACGCCAGAACGTGCAGCGGTTACCTTGGCTATCGGATATCCGACAGTACTATCGGATATCCGACAACCCACGTCTCAACCACGACCTCAACACGACGCAGAAACTTCGTTTTAGTGGGACACGTGGCAGCCTCTGGAGATATCGGATTTCGGCGACAACGGCTATCGGACGGCGACAGCTCCTTTTTATTAAAAGGGCTCGAAACTTCGTGGAATTCACTTCTTCAGATTTCTAAGCCTCCTTCCTGAGTGTTATCGTCCAGAGAGCTCCAAAGAACGAAAATCCCCATCCTTGAAGGAGAAAAGAGAGAGCGAAGCCGAAGATTGTACACGCATTCCAAGGAGACTGTCTCAAGGGATCTTCGCTGTTTTGGTCCAGAAATTCTAAAGAGGGTTTTTCATATTGTATTTTCATTCATTCACTTTTCATTTTGTAATCGTTGGAGAAATCGTCGTCTTGCGTGCGGCGTCTAAGTCCTTGCGCGGCTTAGGGGAAAATCGCTTCCTTGTGCGGAGTGTCCAAGTCCTTGCGTGGCTTGGTGGGAAATCGTGGTCTTGTGTGCTACGTCTAGATCTTGGGAAGATCTAGAGGATAGGCTTGGGCTTGGTCTTGGGAGAGACAAGTGATAGCCTTCCGATCCTTGGGAGAAGGATTGGTAAACCAAAATTGTAGAATTTTTTATTAACATAATTGTGCATTGATCTTAAGCATTGTTAAGATCATTTTTATTGTATGCAAATTTCATGATTAATATAATTATGTTTTTTTCTTTAATTACATATTTGGTGGCATAATCTTTATCTTAGAAATTTGTTTTTGAATTATTTAAAAAAAAACACATTCTTTGGAAATTGTTTAGAAGTAATTTTTAGAAAAGTAATTATTGTTTAAAAATTCTTAAGGAAAAATTATATTTCAAACACACCCTTATTCACCCCCCCCCCCCTCTAAGGGCGTCATACGATCCAACAAGTGGTATCAGAGGTAGGTTACTCCAAAACGGTTTTACCACCGGGAGTAATGGCGCACAACGATCACGCGTTCGTTGAGGGGCAAGGAATTAGTAGGCCACCACTTTTTACGGGCACAGACTATAATTATTGGAAGACACGTATGCGTTGTTTTCTAATTGCGCTAGATATAGAAGTCTGGAATATGGTAGAATCTAGTTACACTTCTCCAACATATGTTGTAGGAGAAGTAACTATGGATAAGCCCAAAGACAAGTGGGATGATAATGATAAATTAAAATGTAAGAACAATGCAAAAGCCATGAATGCTTTATTTTGCGCACTAGATCGCACTGAATTTAATAGAGTTTGTGCTTGTAATACTGCATTTGAAATTTGGAATTTATTAGAAATTACTCATGAAGGTACTTCGCAGGTAAAGGATTCAAAGCTATTTCAACTGGAGTCTGAATTTGAAAGGTTCAAAATGGAGGTAGATGAAGAGATTGATACGATGTACACACGATTCACAAAAATCGTGAACGACTCAAAGGTGCTAGGAAAGGTGTTCTCAAATGGAGATTTGGTAAAGAAAATCTTAAGATCACTTCCCCCGAAGTTCAATCCTAAAGTGACTGCAATTTCCGAGTCACATGATCTTAAGACTTTAAAATTGGAGAGCCTCATTGGGAACTTGAAAACTCATGAAGTTGAATTAAAAATTCAACAACAAGAGTATATGGAACCAAGGAAGAAGGGATTGGCTCTAAGATCTAAGAAGGAAGAAACTAGTGATTCTGAGGAGGATGAAGAAGATGAGGAGAGCTTATTTGTTAAAAAGTTCAGAAAATTTATGAAAAATCCGGAGAGAAGGAATTCGTTTAAGAAGTATTTTAAGAAGGAGACATTTAGGAAGAAAAAAGGAAAGGAAGGCGATGAGGAGGAAGAGAGACCGCCACCGGAGTGCTATCACTGCAAAAAGTTAGGGCACATCTGAAGCAAGTGTCCAAAGTACTTGAAAGAACTTAAAGAAAAGAAGCACAAAGGGTCGAAGAAAGTGTTGAAGGCGGAAACATGGGATGATACTACTTCTGAGGATGGAAGCATTTCAGACTCAAGTAAAGAAGAGGAGGCCAACATATGCTTAATGGGAAAGAGCGTCATATCTGATGACGAATGCAGTGTCCAAAGCGACACTGAGGTAACTCCTCCAACCTATGATGAATTATTTTCTGAATTTTTAAAGACTTGCAAATTTTTTGAAAAAAGTTTAAAAGATAATGATCTTCTTAAATCTGAAAATGGAATTTTACTTAAAGAAAACAAAAATTTGTTAAATGAAATTAAGACTATTGGAAAAAGAGATATTTCTTGCCAAGAGTGTGATCACTTTTTGGGAAGAATTAATGAACTTGAAGAATCTCTTTCCAAATCTCATTCTACAATAAAAGTACTTACTAAAAAGAATGAGATTTTAGAGAGAGATCTGAAATCTTCAATTTCCAAAGTCCATGAGGGAAAGAAATCTTTTGAACGTAGATGCGTAAATCTAGTATCCGAGAATACAAAAATGAGAAACCAGATTCATGACTTAATACTAGCCATGAAAAAATTTGGAATGGGCCGAAGATCACTGGATATGATCTTAGGATACCAACGCCATGGATCTGGAAGGTTTGGACTCGGATACACGTCTGGAAGCTGTCGCCCGGTGACAACCACTGTCGCCAGCGACAGTGAAAAGTCCAGAAAATTTGTTTTAAAAAATTCTAAAATTAATGAATTATCAAATACTGCATCCTCATCTAGTAAAAGTCCAGAAAAGTTATACTCTTCTAAATACATTACATGTGCCAAATGCAATAGATTTGGTCACACTACGGACTCTTGCTGGAAGGAAGGAAAAAGCAAAATTAAACAAATCTGGGTGCCTAAGGCTTCTACCTATACTATGGGTGGAACCACTTGGGTAACCAGATCTTTACTCACCTCTTCTTTCTAGGTGTGTTGGCAGGCTAAGGACAAAGAGGACGTGTGGTACTTGGACTCGGGTTGTTCAAAGCACATGACGGGCAATAAAGAGAAGTTCCTTAGCCTGGAGATGAAGAAAGGAGGAGTTGTGACATTCGGAGACAATGGAAAAGGAAAAATCATCGGCATCGGAGTTGTGGGTAACGAAAATTTTTCAATTTCAAATGTTTTATTTGTAGAAGGATTGAAGCATAATTTGATTTCTATTAGTCAATTATGTGATAAGGGTTTAAATGTTTTATTTGAATCTTCTACAAACTTGTGCAAAATTATTAATTCCAAAACAAATGAAATTGTTTTTACCGCACCTAGATGTCACAATGTATATATGATCAAATTTCTAGATTGTTCAAATTCTACTTTGAAATGTTTTTTATCAAAAAATGATGAATTAGATTTATGGCATAGGCGACTTGGACATACTAGTGCCAAGTTAATTACAAAACTTTCAAAAGATAAATTAATTAAAGGTTTACCTTTGTTAAATGAAAATTTATCTTCTTCACTATGTGTGCCTTGCCAAAAAGGAAAATTTTCAAAATCATCTTTCAAAAGTAAAAACATTATTTCTACCACTAGGCCACTTCAATTAATACATATGGATTTATTTGGGCCAATTGGAATTTCTAGCTTAGGTGGTAAAAAATATACATTTGTATTGATTGATGATTATTCTCGTTTTTGTTGGACTTTATTTCTAACCTCCAAATCCGATGCATTTTCAGAATTTTCAAAATTATGTTTGCGTATCCAAAATGAATTTGAGTTAAAAATTAAACGCATACGATCGGATCATGGAGGAGAATTTGAAAATGAAAAGTTTATTTCTTTTTGTACGGAGTTAGGAATTAAACATGAATTTTTCGCTCCACGCACACCACAACAAAATGGTGTAGTAGAGAGGAAAAATAGAACTCTTCAAGAGTTAGCTCGTACAATGTTATCCGAATTCAAATTACCAAAATATTTTTGGGCTGAAGCGGTTAGCACGACATGTTATGTAATTAATAGAGTAATGCTTCGCCCTATTTTAAAATTAACTCCTTATGAATTAATTTTTAATAAACAACCAAATGTTTCTTATTTCAAAGTTTTTGGTTGTAAATGTTTTATTTTGAATTCTAAAGATTCCTTAGGAAAATTTGATGAAAAATGTGATGAAGGTATCTTTATTGGGTATTCTTCAACTAGTAAAGCTTATAGAATTTTTAATAAAAGAACAAAAATAGTTGAAGAATCTATTCATGTTAGGTTTGATGAGTTTGCTTCATGTGTAGAAAAGAAAATTACAGGAAAAGAAGATGAACTCCTTCCCACGGTGGAGAATGATGATGAAGAACTTGGAGAAAATGGAGAAGAAAAAGAAGAAGAAAGAGAAGGAGAAAGAGGAGAAGAAGATAGAGAAGAAGAAGAAAGAGAAGGATATGTGCCTCCAAGTGAATTGAGATTCTCAAAGGATCATCCAAAGGAGCTTATCATTGGAGATCCGCAAAAAGGGGTTAGTACTCGTTCATCGCTACATGTTTTATTTTCAAACCTTTGTTTTGTTTCTGAAATAGAACCAAAAGATGTTTCCACCGCTTTAAATGATGAATTTTGGTTTTTAGCTATGAATGAAGAACTTAATCAATTTGAACGTAATAAGGTTTGGAATCTTGTAGAACGACCCAAAAATCGTCCTGTAGTTGGTGTTAAGTGGATTTTCAAAAATAAAATGGATAATGAATCTAGAATTGTTAGAAATAAAGCCAGATTAGTTGCAAAAGGTTATGCACAAATTGAAGGGGTAGATTTTGATGAAACTTTTGCACCCGTAGCAAGATTAGAAGCGGTTAGAATATTTCTTGCATTTGCTTGTTTTAAAAGATTTAAATTATATCAAATGGATGTCAAAACCGCATTTTTAAACGGGTATATAAAAGAAGAGGTTTATGTAGAACAACCCCCTGGCTTTATAAATGAGAAATATCCAAATTATGTTTATAAATTAGATAAAGCGCTTTATGGATTAAAACAAGCGCCTCGTGCTTGGTATGATCGATTAACTCAATATTTGTTAAAGCACGATTATAAAATAGGAAGTGTTGATTCTACACTCTTCATTAAGCAAATTGATCATGATTTAGTTATTTTACAAATTTATGTTGATGATATTATTTTTGGAGCCACTAATGAAGAGTTGTGTAATGAAGTAGTTCAAATTATGAAAAATGAATTTGAAATGAGCATGGTTGGAGAACTTTCATATTTTCTAGGTTTTCAAATTACACAAAAACATGATGGTATTTTTATATGTCAAACCAAATATATTCATGATATGTTAAAAAGATTTGGATTTGAAAATCTTAAGCATGCAAACACTCCTATGAGTACTTCACTAAAATTAGGAAAAGATGAAAGTGGTGTTTCAATTGAACAAACTCTTTATAGAAGTATGATAGGGTCTTTATTGTATTTAACCGCATCTAGACCTGATATTATGTTTGCCGTTGGTTTATGTGCTAGATTTCAAGCTAATCCTAAAGAGTCACATTTAAAAGCGGTGAAACGTATCTTTAGATATCTCATTGGAATATCAAAATTAGGTTTATGGTATCCTCATAATGATTCTTTTATTTTGCATGGTTTTTCGGATTCTGATTATGCGGGATGTTCTTTAGATAGGAAAAGCACTAGTGGCACTTGTCACTTTATCGGCCCTTCACTTATTTCATGGTCGAGTAGGAAACAGAATTTTGTTGCCCTCTCTACTACCGAGGCCGAATATATTGCACTAGGTTGGTTTTGTGCCCAAGCTCTTTGGATGTCACAAACATTAGAAGATTTTGGCATGCAACAAAGTAGTGTAGAATTAAAGTGTGACAATAAAAGTGCTATAGACTTAACTAACAATCCGGTATTACATTCTAGATCTAAGCATATAGATGTCCGACATCATTTTATAAGGGATCATATTAAGAAGGGTAATATAAAAATCAACTTTATAGGCACGGAAAATCAACTAGCGGATATATTCACTAAACCGTTACCGGATTCCCGTTTTTCTATGCTTAGGCAAGAATTGGGAATCCTAGACATTTCACAATGAATATATCACTACTTAGAACCTATAAAATTTAAAAAAAAAAACATCACAAAAACTTATACATATTAAAAAGAAAAACAATCTCTTAAAATAAACATTCACCAACTCAAACATGTTCACATAGTCAAAATTATTACAAAAATTTAATCATAATGTCTGATCATAGAAATGCAGAAAATTAGAAAGGGATCTGGGCAGTACAGCTGTCGGATGGCGATAGTGAGCTGTCGGATGGCGATATCTTCCAGAACTCCGCTTTAATCCGACTCCTCCTCATTCCTACTACCAGCTCCACTGCTTTCAGGAATATCAAAATCTGATCTCCTCACCACTGTCTTCCTCCGTCGACCTTGACTGACCGATTGACGACGAGGTTCCTCCTCTGAAGGCATCTCCCATTCCGCGGCTTCCGCAGGCGTATGCTTTAATTTAAGTCCTTTCACAAGGAACTTCATAAATTTCTGCATTCGGGTCCGATCTTTTTTCACCTCCACCTTATGTTCTTCGAATGATCTTCTATGCTCTTGGAAGTCATCTATATGTTTATCCAACCTTGTTTGGAACGAGTCGAGTGCCTCCCGCATAGACCCTCCACGTGCTAATGAAGGCTCTCTCATTTCCATAGTCGGCGGCTTTCGTTGACTTTTCTTACCCTTAATATCCGAAGTTTGATATATCTCCGGGCAACAATCTCCAATATAAAAATTTTGATCTATCCATGCATATTTCTTGAATATAATACGCTGGATAATCGCACCTAAAGGGAGGGTGTGTGCCTTTTTCCACTCCGGATTTTTGAGGCGATATGTATAACGAATCATGGATAACAATAGATCGGCCACATCAAATAACTCCTTCTCCACTATATAATAAGTCACAAGACTGAGTTGAGCCGTAATACTAGGCGTATCACCGGACTTCAACATAATAGTGTGCCTTAGTATATCTTGTACAAGACGAGCATCGTCTGTCAGTGTCGTCATAGTGGATATGAGATTTTTGGTGGAATTTCCATGCAAAGACATGTTCATACACGTCCAATTTCTCTCAAGTCTATAGTTTTCCACTATGTCCAAGACATTCTCACTTTCCATTAACCCAAATTCACTTCTTAAATCAAATGGAGTGATCTCCACATATTGCCCTTGACTTTTGGATCTCACTCCACCATTCAACTCGGTAAATGCAGGATCCTCAAGATGATTATAAAATTCACGGACTAAAAAAGAGGAGAAAATGTCTTGGATTATTACTGAGAGTATACCTGCCTCAGCAAGCATAAAATAGACTCGTTCATGCCTAGGGAGATCAAATTTCACGATCTTTGAAATTCCTACTTGTGCTTTTTCAATGGCCGGGTAACTTTGATACGAAGAATGTGCATCTCCTGATTCACCCCTTCTTGATCTCCAACTTGAAGTCATATCTGCATAAGACATAACAAAATTTTTACAAACAAAAAAAAAACAACAACCCTGGCACTGTCGGATTTCCGATACCACCTATCGGAAATCCGACAGCCAAAAATTTTTTTTGTGCCGAAAATTTTCATTTCACAACAATCTTCCTATCCCAAATCTACACACTTTTCACACAGCAAAAATTCTTCAACAACTCTAATATTTTTTTTGAAAAATAAAAACTTTAATGAAAAACACTATTCATCATCTTCTTCCTATAACACTTCAATTTTTTTTGGTCATCATTATTCCTCTTAAACTGAACCTATAAACATCTAGATCTACACAAAAACAAAAAAAAAGGAAAACTTTGTTTCAACACACACATACAACAAAAATACTAATTTCTCTTACAAAACAAAGATCTACATCTCTTATACAACCAAAGATCTAAAATATCTAGATCTCCTAAACCTTCTACAGACTATCTTCAAAAAACTCCATGAAAATCAAGAGAAATATGAGAATCACAAAACTATTGGAGAAATTTTAACCAAAACTTGAAAAACCAACAAATCTCACCTTAGATCTGAAATTTTCCGGAACCTGGAGCTCTAGATCTAGTAATTTCTCCTAAATCTGAAGAGAAGTGTCGGTCAAAAGACGAAACACGTCTTTTTCTACGTCTTTTTCTACTTTCTGAGCTGTCGGATGGCGATAGCTAGATATCGGAAATCCGACAACTCCCAAAAATTGACTTTTTTTTCACTAGTTTGTTCATTCCCTGTTTCTATACATGCTAATATGAGAATTTTGGTATCTTGCATAAAGTATTCTTCATGTATTATTATTCATAACAATAGCTTAACATATGCTTATGATGTTCAATCTTACCATATCATTGTGATGACACTTTCATATCGTTATTAAGAATTATTTTCGCATGCCTCTAAGTATAAGAAATCTTTTATCTATGACAATGAGCAATCACAAACACTTACTTTGGTAATACATATTAATACAATTTATTCTATACATACATCATGATTGATCGAACATAACAAAATACATTTCATAAATGTCACCTTCACCTTTGATACTTTGCACTTATTCCACTTTTACGATTTATGGCATGCAAGTGAATTCGGAGATCCATAACATCTATGAATCCTCAAAAAAAAATGGGAGGAAAATTCAATGCAAAACATTCTTTTTGCCCAACATGTTGAAAGAAATAAATAAAAATTGACAAGGATCATCCGCCAAGCACTACTTAGCCTCCTGATAAGTCTTAATGAGCATTGTGAGGTTAAGCACCTTAGAAAGAATTGTAAAGTGTCTTGCAAAAACAAAATGGTCCTTTTATGTATATTTGCAAAGTTTCTGGTTCAGAAGTATGGGCTTTATGTATATTTATGTTATGTTTAACAATTCCATGATCATATATATTTTAAATATATTCATATGTATTCTTTCTCAAAGTATCACTACTATACTTCATTGTTATTTATAAAATTTCTTCTTATGAGAATTGGACCGAAACGATTCAATTTTCTATATTGCACTGTGTCTCTCTATGATCATTAAAATTGAATCTCATCATGGTTAAGTTTATTTGATTCCATACATTATAACACATTACTAGAATGCTTAGATTCCTCTCCAAGATTACCTATCTCATTATCATATCACTTACAAAGCTTCCGCTAGTGTACTCCAACTTGTCATATATTCTTTCTCCATGACTACCATATCTCTGTAATACTCTTTCCTAGTCTCTCATCTCTATATTCATCTTTTGCTAATATCAAAGGGGGAGAAGATAAAAAGAGATCAATTAAATCAACTAAATCACTTAAAATACTAAATTAATTAAGTAAGCATATATGTAGGGGGAGTTTATATGCAGGGGAGAATATTTTTAGAAGGAACTATATTAAGGGGGAAATCATATTAAGGGGAAGATCATGGAGATCTTATGCTCACAACAATTGTACACACATAAGTACTTTTCACAAGGATTTATTCGATTTCTTTTTATAAGGATTTGTTATTATCAAAAGGGGGAGATTGTTGGAGCATGCGTTCCGCACTCGTCCGGTTTGAGAATAACAAATCTCGAATGTATTTGATCCTATTTTTGATTAATGGTGTGCAGATAACAGGTGCAAGAATAACATGATTTCAATTGGAGCAAAATGACATTTTCCAGAAATTTGAGCTATCGGATTTCCGACAGTGCTATCGGATTTCCGACAGCGCTTTTATTTAATCTCTGCGCAACGGTTTGGAGCTATCGGATTTCCGATATCGCTATCGGATTTCCGACAGCCCATGATCTGCCAATAACGCCAGAACGTGCAGCGGTTACCTTGGCTATCGGATATCCGACAGTACTATCGGATATCCGACAGTACTATCGGATATCCGACAGCCCACGTCTCAACCACGACCTCAACACGACGCAGAAACTTCGTTTTAGTGGGACACGTGGCAGCCTCTGGAGATATCAGATTTCGGCGACAGCGGCTATCGGACGACGACAACTCCTTTTTATTAAAAGGGCTAGAAACTTCGTGGAATTCACTTCTTCAGATTTCTAAGCCTCCTTCCTGAGTGTTATCGTCCAGAGAGCTCCAGAGAACGAAAATCCCCATCCTTGAAGGAGAAAAGAGAGAGCGAAGCCGAAGATTGTACACGCATTCCAAGGAGACTGTCTCAAGGGATCTTCGCTGTTTTGGTCCAGAAATTCTAAAGGGGGTTTTTCATATTGTATTTTCATTCATTCACTTTTCATTTTGTAATCGTTGGAGAAATCGTCGTCTTGCGTGCGGCGTCTAAGTCCTTGCGCGGCTTAGGGGAAAATTGCTTCCTTATGCGGAGCGTCCAAGTCCTTGCGTGGCTTGGTGGGAAATCGTGGCCTTGTGTGCTACGTCTAGATCTTGGGAAGATCTAGAGGATAGGCTTGGGCTTGGTCTTAGGAGAGACAAGTGATAGCCTTCCGATCCTTGGGAGAAGGATTGGTAAACCAAAATTGTAGAATTTTTTATTAACATAATTGTGCCTTGATCTTAAGCATTGTTAAGATCATTTTTATTGTATGCAAATTTCATGATTAATATAATTATGTTTTTTTCTTTAATTACATATTTGGTGGCATAATCTTTATCTTAGAAATTTATTTTTGAATTATTAAAAAAAAAACACATTCTTTGGAAATTGTTTAGAAGTAATTTTTAGAAAAGTAAAGCTTGTTTAAAAATTCTTAAGGTAAAATTATATTTCAAACACACCCTTATTCACCCCCCCCCCCTCTAAGGGCGTCATACGATCCAACACTTTGATGCATTTCCATTTAAATTGATAATGCCGTATAAGTTTTAGCTTTACCTTAGCATTGAATCAAACAACAAAACCCTTAGGTTTAGTACCCGTTTATGGCAAACCTGCTTTCACCTTGTTCGATACGGGTGCCTCGCACTCGTTCGTCTCGGCTAAGTTTATCGAGGACCTGAACCAAGTCCAACACTTCAAAAGCGACTATAGGAGGGTGCGATTTCCGGACGGATCGGAGGTTCTAACAAATACAACGTGCATCATGAGTCTGGAAATTGGAGGAAGACTGTTCGAGGCCCCGACAACTGTGCTGAAGATGAGAGACTACGACCTGATCCTGGGCATGAGTTGGTTATACGAGTACCAGGCAAGGATTGACTGCCCGTCAAGGCAGATCATGCTAAAGCATAGAGACGGTGAAGTAGCATTCGAAGGTACTCAACCCACCTCTCGTCTCTTTTTGTCATCTGTTCAGACCATTAAGGCCCACCTGCAGGGAGATGAGGTATATCAGGTGCTTTTCGAGGCGACTGAAGTCAAGGACTCAGTGTCAAGTATCCCGGTCGTACGGGATTTTGCGGATGTATTTCCGGAGAAGCTTCTCGGGCTGTCACCGCACCGCGAGAAGGATTTCCAGATCCAGCTGGTGCCAGGGGCAAAGTCGGTGTCCAAAGCTCCTTATCAGATGGCCCCGAAGGAGTTGGTAGAGTTTCGGAGCCAGCTGCAGGAGCTGGTAGAAGCTGGGTTCGTTAGGCCGAGTTCCTCACCCTGGGGAGCTCCGGTGTTGTTCGTGAAGAAGAAGGATGGGACGCTCAGATTGTGTATTGACTACAGAGCTCTGAATAGGCTGACGGTGCGGAACACGTACCCTCTGCCAAGGATAGACGAGCTCTTCGACCAGCTAGAGGGAGCCCACTGCTCCTCGAAGCTGGATTTGAGGTCAGGGTATTATCAGCTGAGGATCCAGGAGGAGGATATCCCGAAGACGGCTTTCAGCAGCCGATACGGATTGTACGAGTTCACTGTGATGCCGTTCGGGCTCACAAATGCACCATCAGCATTTATGAGCCTAATGAACCGGGTGTTCGAGCCATATCTCGACATCTTTGTCATTGTGTTCATCGACGACATCCTCATCTACTCAAGGACGGAGGAGGAGCATGCACGGCATTTGTCACTAACCTTGGAGAAGCTTCAGGAGCATCGGTTGTATGCGAAGTTCAGCAAGTGCCAGTTTTGGTTGAAAGAGGTGGCCTTCCTAGGCCATATCATCAGTAGAGCTGGCTTAGCAGTGGACCCAGCAAAGATTCAGGCAGTACGGGATTGGCCGCCACTGAAGACGGCCACCGACGTGAGGAGTTTCTTGGGACTTGCCGGCTACTACCGGAAGTTCGTTCAGGGGTTTTCTCAGATAGCCCTCCCGCTCACATCCCTGACGAAGAAGGATGCTGCTTTTACTTGGACGCCACAGTGTGAGGCAGCCTTCCAGGAGCTGAAGGGTCGGCTCCCATCCTTGCCCTTCCGTCGGGAAAGGAAGGATTTCAGGTGTATACGGATGCGTCATATCAGGGGATGGGTGCCATTCTGATGCAGAACGGGCACGTGATAGCTTACGCCTCCCGCCAGTTGAAGAACCATGAGCGAAATTACCCAGTGCATGACTTGGAAATGGGAGCATTTGTGTTCGCTCTCAAGATCTGGCGACACTACCTTTATGGTGTCCACTGCGACATATTCTCAGATCACAAGAATCTGAAGTATGTAGATACGCAGAAGGAACTGAATATCCGGCAGAGGCGATGGGTGGAGTTCTTATCAGACTACCAGTACACGATGCATTACCACCCAGGGAAGGCGAATGTAGTAGCAGACGCGTTGAGCAGGAGAGCTACTACGTCAGGAGTAGAGCCTAAGTTGATGGCCATGGAGTTAGTACAGATGTTTGAGGATATGCAAATCTCCCTAGTATCTGAGGATGATCCGGAGCTGTACGAGGAGTACCTAGCGGCGACGGGTACCACTTACGACATTCGAGACCGCATCAGGGAAGGGCAGAGGCAGGATGCCAAGCTGGAGCCGATATTCAGAGCCTTGGAGACAGGCTCAGCCGGAGATTATTCGCTGAAGGACGGCCTGTTGAGTTTTAAAGGTCGAGTGTATATACCAGCAGGGGATCAGATTCGGGAGGATATTATGGCAGAGGCTCATTGCAGTAGATATTCTGTGCACCCGGGTATTACCAAGATGACGACGGATTTGAAGAAGACTATGTACTGGCCGGGTATGAAGAGAGACATCGTCTATTTTGTGAACCACTGCGAGACCTGCCAACTCGTGAAGGCAGAGTGCCGAAACCCAGCAGGATTGTTGCAACCCCTGCCGGTGCCGGAATGGAAGTTCGACGACATTGCGATGGATTTTATACATGGTCTTCCCCGATCTCGTGCGGGAAATGACTCGATTTGGGTGATCGTCGACAGACTGACGAAGGTGGCCAGGTTTATTCCGATCAGGAAGGATGATTCAGTCAGAGTTTTGGTACGAAAGTTTGTGGAGCAGTTTGTCCGATATCATAGTGTGCCGAGGACGATCGTATCAGATCGAGATGGACGTTTTACGTCGAGGGAGTGGAGAGCGGTGCAGGCCTACCTAGGCACCCGGTTGACCTTCAGTACAGCATTTCACCCCCAGACAGAAGGGTAAACAGAGCGCACCAATCGGACCCTGGAGGATCTTTTGCGTCTTTGCATTCTAGACCGCGGGGAGCCATGGGAGAGACTGTTACCATTAATCGAGTTCTCGTACAACAACAGTCACAAGGCTAGTATAGGCGGAGCGCCTTACGAGGCGTTATATGGACGGAGGTGCAGGACACCATTGTCTTGGATTCAGGATGAGGATCCCATGGCTCTTGGCTCAGAGTTCGTGGAGGACACGGAGGCCCAGGTGAGGCTGATTCGAGATAGGATGCTGGAGGCCCAGAGCAGGCATGCCAAGTATTACGATGCGCGTCATCGTATGGTGGAGTTCCAGGTGGGAGATCAGGTTTTCTTGAAGATACGTCCAATACATGGAGTCTCGCGGGTTCGCGGGCGGAAGAAGCTCAGTCCGAGGTATATGGGGCCTTATAGGATCCTGGAGCGGATCGGTCCCTTGGCTTACAGACTGGAGCTACCGCCGGATTTGGAGGGACTGCACGACGTATTCCACGTCTCCTCACTTAGGAAGGCTCTACTTCGGCCAGGGCAGCAGGTGTCTACTTTAGAGGGGCCAGTAGCTACAGATCGGTCGATTCACCTGGAACCGGTTCGGATAGACGACACAGAGCTACGAGTCTTGCGGCGCAAGAAGGTTCCGTTGGCCAAGGTCCTGTGGAGGAATCATGGACAGGAAGAGCACACTTGGGAGCCACTGGACTTGATGCAGCAAAAGTACCCACAACTTTTTACGACAGGTACAACTTTTAACTTTTCGGGGATGTTACTTTTCTTACTTACAATAGGAACCCCACAGGCTTAACCTGAATTTCGGGGACGAAATTTTTATTTTTATGTATTGGGATTTGTAACATCCCCCAAACTGCTAGACCCCTAAGTTGGTTTTGTCATGACTAGGTTATGACAAAACCATAATAAGAGCCATTTGATCTTGTGAGCTTAGGTAAGAAAGAGAAAACCACCTTGGACTGCAAATAGCAATTTCCAATTACCAAGCTTAGGGTTGGACTTTAGGGCCTTAACTTGACCATTTAACCCCACCATAGTATCCCTAACCCTTTAGTGGTCTCCTTAGGGCACCAAGGGCCCATTGTGTTGAAACCAGCAACTGGTCTCCTGAGTTCGGACCCACTGGGGGTGTAGCCGACGCTTACTTCTCCCTCACTAGACCCTCTGACCGGTGGATGAGAAACTTGGAATAGACCCAAGGCTATAGCGAGGAGGTCCCGCCACACACCCGGAAGATCTTAGAGAGCTTCCCCTCCCAAACCAAAGCTCAGCCGGGCACCTTGGAGGACACAGACTGCCAACCAAAACTAGCCCGGAGGAGAAGACTCTCAAGGAATCGGATCTCCTCCAAGGTGCCCTTAAGGGTCTATTTATAGATTTTTCTAGGCTGGTCTGCAAATAACACGAATCCGCCTTTTAGTTTTACTAACCGCACCCCAAATTGGTCTGCTAATAGCCTAACTCCGCTGTTCCGAAGGGCTATTTGCAGCCCACAAGGGGTATTATGGTCATTTCCCCCTCAAAGCCTTTTGGGCGAGTGGTCCGTGAGGGTACCACCCGCTGGGCACCCGCTTAGCTGGGCGAATGCCCACACTTCCGGGCGAGTGGTCCGTGAGGGCACCGGGCGAATGATCTGACTGGCCCAGGTCTCGCCAGTTGGCCCGTGGGTCCCGCTCGGCGAATACGGGTTGTACACAATCCCCGCTCTTTGCGAGCGGTTCCCGCGCTCGGAAAGAACAGTCCAACCCGGTATTCGATGAGTGCTGGCTGACTGGTCCTATAAGATTCTGTGGGTCCCACCGTTGCTCTCTATATATCTCTTCATGTCAGATTTTCCTGGAACGCTTTCATTCCTCGATTCGGAGCTTCTTCTCTCCCTTGGCCTTTCGCCGATATCAATGTCTTCCCACAAACCTTCAGCGAGACCCCTCTCGCAGGAGATGATCGAGCGCCTGGCTGCGGCCCAAAGTGTAACCGCCCCCAAGGCTGCCAAATTTGCTCCCTGGCTTATGTCTAAACGGGATTCGAGTGCCCCCTACGTCTCGCGTCTGGCCAAGGCGATTCGGCTGAATCGTCAAAGAGGCGAGACCGCCTCGGAGTCTCCGGCGAATACTCCTCCGGCGAATACCCCTCCGGTGAAAACTCCTCCGGTGAAAACTCCTCCGTCGAGGAATCCTCCGGACCCCGGGATGCAGGTATGAGGATTCCTCCCGTCTTTTTGTTTGGTTCCTGTCCCTTATCCTGCATTTGCTCTGGCCGCTCGCAGGGGATTTCGGTGCCTGAGGCTGGCCACGGGGCAGTCTCAAGCAGTGCCGCCGTGCCACCTCTCGTGAACGAGAGGCCTCCTCCAGACCTGGACCTTGCTCCTCCGCCCCCTCCGGGCGAGACCACATTGCAGTCCGGTAAGTTGTGAACCCTCTTGATTCGTCCTTCATACCGCTCGTCACTGACCATTATTTTTCGTAGCTCTCGTCCCCGTCTTTTCGCCGCGGGACTTCATTCCTCCGAGCTCCCCTGCTCGACCGAATCCTTCCGTGCTTGCGGATGAGCCGAGGGTGTCTCCTGAGAAGGGACCTGGTCAACAGGGTCGAGCGGATGATCCTGCGGATGCTCCAGCTCCTTTTTCACAGCCCTACCGTCCTGGAAAGGGAAAGGTCCTACCTCCCGCCGGTTCGCTTAAAACGCACCCCCATTCGTCTCGTCCCTCCGGTCATGGGGACCCCTCACTAGGTTAGCGACCTCTGCTGCATTTATCGCATCCGCTTTGGTTAACGTGACTGATCAGTCTATGATCTCGCAGGCTATCGGGAAGCCTCTCCCTTTGGATCCTACCACGAGGGGGAAGACGGAATGCTCTCGCCCCTCCCCTCTCCCGGGGATCTCTCTGACTTCCTCGACGACTCCTCAGATCATGCGACCCTAAAGGAGCGAGTCACAGAGGTCTTGGGGAAGCTCATCCATATCCAACGGAACATCGTCGGCCAGGTGGATGATGTGCGGATGGAGGTCACGCGCGAGCTGAAGGACCTTCAGGAGGACTATTCGCGCCTTCTCGTGGTGGTGGAGCGACTGGGAGGTGAAGGGGGGAGCTTTCTCCCGGGAGGCACGCTGCGCGAGCCCGGGATCAGCTTCAGCTGGCGTCTCACGAGATCACCTCCATGCTCGCGTACTATCGCCCGCAAATGCCTCCGGAGGCTGGGCCGCGAGGGCATGGTCGGTGCTACTGGGAGGAGCGCTAGTCTGGTCCTCATTCGCCTCCTTTGCATTTTTCCTTTTCTTTCTATTTATGGTGCTGAGGATACTGTAGCCCTGAACATAAAGCCCGATCGGGCCGGCCTGGACCGGGCCCGATCGGGCTTTTTCCTGTATCGGGCCGGGCCGGCCCGGTCCTCCCCTGGAATCGGGCCGGCCCGGGCCGGGCAGGCAGCACATAAGTGCTGCCTGCTCCGGCCCTTCAGGCCGGGCCGGGCAGGCAGCACATAAGTGCTGCCTGCTCCGGCCCTTCAGGCCGGGCCGGGCAGGACCGGGCCGGTCTCGGGCCTGAGGCGTTTTTTTTTTTTTTAAAATTTAATATAAATTTAAATTTTTTAATTATAATTTTTATAAATTATTAAATATTGAACAAATAAAACATTTGGAACAAAAATTTTGAATAATATTGCAAATTTGGAACAAAATACAAAATTGAAAATACAAAGTTACAAACGCGTCCATTTCGTACAAAATTGAAAATACAAAATTTAAGTCGTACAAAATACAAAATTGAAAATACAATTGCTCGATTTAATCATCTTCTACTTGTAGATTCAACGCGTCCATTTCGTCTTCTATCTCCTCCGAGCTCTCCTCCAATGCTGTTATGTGTTGCTTCCTCTTTACACTGTCCAAGTAGTCCTTGTAGCATATGCAAACCTCCAGCGAATCTTCGTTAAGCCGGCTCCTCCGCTCGTTCAAAACCCTGCCACTAAGAGAAAAAGCGGACTCTGAAGCTACTGTTGGACAGTTAATAAATCACGGGCCATATAGGCCAAAACAGGATAGGTATTAGCTTTACCTTTCCACCAATTTAAGATATCGAAGTTTTCGATCTCGTCTGAACTCATAAAATCGCTAAATTGAGTTTTTGTGTATAATCCTAATTCATCTAAACTACTAGATGTGCGCGCTTTTTTCCTAGAAGCTAAATCTAAAATTTTATTTTTAAGACTATCCTTCGTTTTGGGTTGCGTTATTTCTTCGCGGGGTCGTGACCCGTATAAATTATTGTAATAATTATAACTTTGCGTAAAAAAAGTAGTAAAATTTGAAGTACTAACGGGGTCATCCGCATCATCATAATTTATATTTAAGGTTATATTAGTATTGATTTCGTCGATCAAATTTTCTACGCCTTCTACGTTAAGTAGCGGATTTAAAGCGGCGGCGCACGAAAACATAGGCGGTATTTCTCTATAATATTTTAAAAAAATTTCTTCCATTACTTTAATTAAAGGAGCCCAACCTTGGTGTTTTCTATAATAACTAAATTTTTCTGTGATATGTACGAAATGTTCAATCACTAATGCGCTCGTTGGATAATACACTCCAGATAAAGCAACGGTGGCCCTATAAAAACACTTTAGTAAATCTACATAATATTCTATTATGGTCCAATCAGTTTCACCTAAACCGTGTTTAATATTAAGTAAACTATAAAATTCCATTAGAAGATTTTTTTGTTGAAGGGCTCTTTTTAACATTTTATAGGTTGAGTTCCATCTAATAGGCATATCGAATTGAGGTTTCAAATATTTTTGATTTTGTGCTTTACAAAATTTTCTGAAATCTTGAGCTCGTTGTTTAGTACAATAAATTGTTTTTAACATGTCGCGAATTTTATTAATATATGTTGACATTGCTTTTAAACTATCCTGTACAACTAAATTTAGGACGTGACAAACACATCTAGTATGAAAAAACGCGCCGTTGAGAAATGGTTTTAAATCTCGTTTTAACAATTCAATTGCGGCGCCATTATTGGAGGCGTTATCA
Source organism: Dactylorhiza incarnata (assembly GCA_033032865.1). Taxonomy (NCBI): domain Eukaryota; kingdom Viridiplantae; phylum Streptophyta; class Magnoliopsida; order Asparagales; family Orchidaceae; genus Dactylorhiza; species Dactylorhiza incarnata. The sequence continues at coordinate 3,299,565 of JAWHQI010000020.1, read as the reverse complement.
AGAAAAAAACTAAGTATTTTATCGTTAATTTTAAATTCCCGCGCACATTTCATAATAACCTTATATAAAGCTATAGCCGTGTGCGGGAATTCAAAACCCGTAAAACATATTACGCGTTTATTTAGCTCCCACGAAATGGGATCAATCCAATGACAAGTGATGCAAAGATAAGCTAATCCTAAATTTAAATTACTCGTCCAAACGTCGCTCGTTAGACTCACACGTCCTTCGAAATTTTCAAAATACGTAATTAATTCTTGTTTTGCTTCTAAATATAACTTAATCGTGTCGCGCCTTAAAGTAATTCTACTAACCTTTTGGTATTTGGGCTGAAGCCCCCCATGTATGTACTCTGTGCCGTCGTCATTGTCGAAGACGCTGAATGGCAGCCCACGTTTGATGACGAACTTCGCCTGCATCTCTCGCTGTCGCATTTGATCGTACGTCCAAATCTGTCCTGCTCCAGAAATTTGAGCTTGACTTGACTCGGGAGGAGCTTGTTTCGACTCGCAAGATTTTTGGTGTCGAACGAGCGTCGAGTTGTCGCTGATGGATAGCAACTTCGAGCACATCTTGCAGCGCGCTTTTCTTTCGGTGCCGACTTGGACCATGTCGAAATGCTCCCAAATACCCGCTCTACGATTGTGCTCCACCACCGAAGCCATACTTTGGGAAGACGACGCTGGAGCTGAGGAGGACGATGCCATTGAGAGAGCTAAGAGAGAGAGAGAGAGAGAGAGAGAGAGGGAGAGAGAGGTGTGAGAAAAGAGAGAGGGGAGGGGGGGTATTTATAGGTTTTTTTTGTTTTTTTTTAAATAAAAAAAATAATTAAAATAATAATAATAATAATAATAATATATATTATTATATTAATATATATAATAATATATGGCAGCCAACGGCTCTTATTAGAGCCGTTGGCTGCCTCTCATGGCAGCATGGCTGCCACATGGCAGCCATGCTGCCATGAGTATCGGGCATGAGCCTAACGGCTCTAATAAGAGCCGTTAGGCTCAATCGGGCCTAGCCCGAGACCGGATCGGGCTATGCCCGGCCCGGTTTCGGGCTAGCCCGATTATCGGGCCTTACCCGGCCCGGACCGGGCCGGGTACCGGGCCGGGTAACGGCTCCAAACCGGGGCCCTTTCAGGGCCCCGGGTAAGGGCTCGGCCCGGTTCGGGCCTGAACCGGGCCGGGCTCGGGCCGGCCCGTCAGGCCCGGTTTTTTTGTTCAGGACTAGGATACTGGACTTTATTTACGCTTGTAATAATTTCATATTCTGTGCTTTACGAATGTTTTCTTTCTATTTCGTTTATGTTTCTCGCAACTTGCCTGAGTATGCCAAATGATATCTTACAGCTGAATGCCCTTCCAACCTTGTCGCGTAACCGTTGAATGAATAGTCATAGGGCACTCGCCATAAATGGGCGAGAGGGGGTCGGCCCGGGTTTCGAGGCGCCGGGAAGGCGCGATGGCTATCCGCACACCCGTTGCCTCGAAAGCCCAAGCGTTTCCTATTCCCTCTATAAATAGGTCGGTCCAGCTACCGTATTAATTACTTTGCCATCCGCTTCCCTTCTCTCCCTGCGCTAGCACTCGCGCTTCTCTCTTCTCTGCAATTCCCGTCTTCTCCCGCATTCGTAAAAATGGGTGGCGAGACCGAAGGAAGGGCCAAGTGCGCTAGCGCATTCGTCGACCACGTCTTCGATTCCTGCGACCTCTCCGGCGAGGCTTACTTAAACGCGGTTGCGGACTACGTCCCGTCGGGGTTCGAAGCGCGAAAGCCTGGGCCGGATGATCGCCTAAATTCCATCTCGCCGTGTGCTCTCGCGATCCCGTTGGGGCACTTCGAGGTGGGATTTCGCCTCCCTATCTGGCCGGAACTCCGCCAGACCTTCCGGTACTACGGGGTCGTGCCCGGACAGCTTAACCCCAACTCCATCACCATGCTGGTCGGGTACGCGTGCTATATGCGGGAAGAAGGGATAGAGTTCTCGCTACCCGTTTTCCGCAAGCTCTACACTTTCCGTTGTTCACACGATGTCTCCTTCTTCTCGGGCCAAAGCCCTCTCAAGCACCAGGGTCTCCCGAACAAGAACCACGACTGGGTTCGCCGCTTTATCTTTGTCAGCGGGAGACTTGGGAACACCCTTCTCGCCCCGGTGCAGGAGGAGGAGTCAACCTTCTGGCCTCCGACTCTAGGGGGCACGAGGCCAAACTGCACCAGTACATCCTGGAGCATGGGATGGACCTCATCTACCTCTGGCGAAACGTCAATTCGCTCCAGCCCATCCCGCAGGGTGAGGGTAAGTTTTCTAGAGGTTCTTCATTCGCTTAGCTTTTGCCGATTTGCTATCATTCGCTGATTCTTTCGTATTCTTACATAGGCGTGCGTGATTCCCTCTTCACCCACCGCGTCCCTCCGGGGTCTCTGTGTCTCTTGCACAGGCCGCCGCAGATGCCTGTCGGGAGGAACCTTCCACCTCCAAGCCTAGCGGCCGAAAGCGAAAACCCGGGGCGCTTACTTCCTCTGCCTCAATGAAGTCGAAAAGTCCTTCTGTCAAGGGGAAGGGGGCCTTGGTCGAGACCCCAGGGGCGAGTGCTCCGACCCAAACCCTGGGGACAGATGTGCCAGGCGAGACTACACTCTGCGCGGGATCGTCGTTGCCGCCGCCTCCATTGCCCAGGGACCACCGGAACTTCCCCAACGGCGAGAAGTACGTGGACCCCTCAGGGGCTCCCCTGGTAAAGTGGGACAGGAATGCCAACAGGGTCTCGCTCTCCACCCTCCATCCGCCGTGGATAGAGAGCGACCTCGCCAGTGGTGAGGCTTACGCCATTGCGTATGCCCTCTATGGCCGGGAAGATGCCGAAGTCTTCGATGCCGAGAAGACTCAGGTTCTCGCCCATGAGACTGTCAGGGCCATGCTGCGGGCGCTTGAACTCGCGCATATGTCTTCGCGCCGAAGCATCAAACTGGCGCGGAGCTTGGCGGAGGTTGAGGAGTCCAGGGCTATTGTTTCCGCCGAGGTGCGTGAACTCAAGGCGAAACTGGAAGCTGCGGAGGCCCTCCTCGCCGATCGCCCCGTCAGAGAGGTATACTCCCCCTCCCCCCCCCCCCCCACGCGAGTGACCTGTTGCCGATTGACGCACTTTCTTCTTACCACCTTTATTTTTTTTTCAGGATACCACAGTCGCCGAGATGCTTCGTGCGCGGGTGGCCGGCCTTGAGGAGGAAGTCCGGCTGGTTAAGGCCGAGGCCCAGCGGTCGCGAGAAGCCGAAGCCTTAGCACTCGCCTCAAGGAATAGGGGGCACTTTTACCCCCACCATGAGCTCGAGCAGCTGATGCAGGAGAATGCTCAAGGCGCCGTTAAACACGTGCTGCAGGTGCTGCGGCAGGCCGGGTACCTGAAAGAGGAGGCCGAATGCCTCTCTGCTCGGCAAGTCATACCCGAGCTTTACATTCTGATCCCCTTCCCAGAGGGTGAGGACGGCGAGCCGCGAGATGACGCCCTCCTCCTGGATTCGGGCGAGAGCGACGGATCTTCTAGCGAGAAACCCGCTGACCCATGAGATGGGCCCTTTGTATTTTTTGCTTTCTTTTTACTCTTCTTTTTGGATGTAATCATGAACAGTGGCGAGTCCCCTTGTCATATATATATTGGTTACAATTTTTGTGCTCTCGATTTTTTCTCATTCGCTACTATATCTCGCTAGGCTCATTAGGACACTAGGCCGTAGTGTAACTGTCTTGACCACTCGCCGCTGCTCGTTGACGACCTAGGATGCATCGCTCTTTTCGACTTTCCGCTACCGAGTGAGCCTCTGGACCATTCGCGCATCACGGGGCTGCGTTTAGGTAGTTATGAAAGGGAGGTGAGACCACCGTTCCGGCGCGTGGTCTATGCGAGTGCTCTTGAGGTCACTCCTTGAGAATTTAGAACCTGCCACCGAGTGAGCCTTCGGACCTGTCAGCTAGATGAGAACCTAGACAGTGGGTCTGCTCGGGGCCATTTTTCCTTCAACATAGAACCTGCCACCGAGTGAGCCTTCGGACCTGCCAGCTAGATGAGAGCCTGGACAGCAGGTCTGCTCGGGGCCATTTTTACTTCAACATAGAACCTGCCACCGAGTGAACCTTCGGACCTGCCAGCTAGATGAGAGCCTGAACAGCGGGTCTGCTCGGGGCCATTTTCCTTCAACATAAAACCTGCCACCGAGTGAGCCTTCGGACCTGCCAGCTAGATGAGAGCCTGGACAGCGGGTCTGCTCGGGGCCATTTTTCCTTCAACATAGAACCTGCCACCGAGTGAGCCTTCGGACCTGCCAGCTAGATGAGAGCCTGGACAGCGGGTCTGCTTGGGGCCATTTTTCCTTCAACATAGAACCTGCCACCGAGTGAGCCTTCGGACCTGCCAGCTAGATGAGAGCCTGGACAGCGGGTCTGCTCGGGGCCATTTTTCCTTCAACATAGAACCTGCCACCGAGTGAGCCTTCGGACCTGCCAGCTAGATGAGAGCCTGGACAGCGGGTCTGCCCGGGGCCATTTTTCCTTCAACATAGAACCTGCCACCGAGTGAGCCTTCGGACCTGCCAGCTAGATGAGAGCCTGGACAGCGGGTCTGCTCGGGGCCATTTTTGGAGCTTTCGGAGTTCTTCCCACAAGCTGCAGTATCGATCTCAAACACATGTTAAACAAAATATTCTTATTTCAAAACATTTTTATTACATAGTTTCAGGGATAGAAACGTTTAAGATCGTCACCGTTCCAGGTGTGGCTGAGGGGTTGGCCCTCCACGTTCTGAAGGCGATACCCCCCGGACTTTAGCGCTTCCTCCACGACATAGGGGCCTTCCCAGTTGGGATTAAGCTTTCCCACTGCGGCAGACCTCCCGGCCGCGTCAACCTTCTTGAGTACTAGGTCCCCTTTTTCGAACTGCCTGATCCTGATGTGCTTGTCGAAGTACTTGGCCATCCGCCGCTTGACCTCTTCTTGGCAAATGGCTGCTAGATCCCGGGCTTCTTCGATGAGGTCGAGGGAGAGCCGCAACTCCTCTTCATTCCCAGCTCTCCAATCTTCCTCTCCATTCGTGGCGGCCTTTACCCGTGGCGTCATGACTTCGAACTCTATGGGAATGACGGCCTCACAGCCGTGATAGAGCTTGAAAGGGGTCTCTCCAGTGGCGGTGTTGGGGGTGGTTCTTAAAGCCCACAGGACCGAGGGGAGCTGCTCCACCCAATTGCCCTTAAGATTTTCCACCTTCTTCTTGAGCAAGTTCACGATAATCTTGTTTGCCGCCTCCACCTGCCCGTTGCTCCTGGGATGGTGGACGGATGCAAACCTGAGGTCTATCCCTAACTGGCCGCAGAAACTGATGAACTCCTCGCTTGCGAACTGCGAACCGTTGTCCGTGACTATGGCCTGCGGAAGACCATACCGATAGATGATCTCCCCCCATATGAAGTTGCGGACCACCTGGGAGGTGACCTTAGCCAGCGCCTTGACCTCCAACCACTTTGAGAAGTAGTCGATCATGACTAAGAGAAATCTCCTCTGCCCAATAGCCTGGGGGAAGGGTCCTACCAGATCCATCCCCCATATGGCAAATGGCCAGGGTGCCGTGATACTCCTTAGCCTCTAAGCTGGCATGAGCTGAAGCGGGGGGAACATCTGGCACTTATGACATTTCTTGGCGAAGGTGGCCGCGTCCTTGCTTAGGGTTGGCCAAAAGTATCCCTGCCTCATTATTCTTGCCTCCAACATCCTGCTCCCCGAGTGGCTGCCGCACTCACCGGAGTGAACTTCTTCCAAGATCCTCGGGACTTCATCTTCCGAGATGCACCAGGCCAAGAGGCCCGAGAGGGTCTTCCGATATAAGTCCCCCTCATGGAGCACGTAGTAGGCGGACTTATATCGGAAGCGCCTCTGGTCCGGAACCTCCTCCGAAAACTTTCCCGTTGCAAGGAAGGTGACGAAGGGATCCTTCCAGAAGGGCCGCTGCTCCACTTCCATGAGCTCTCCCTCCTCGATCGAAGGGCAGAATAGGTCTATCAGGGTCCCCCCGGCTCGAGGACCGGATTTGGCCAACCGATCCGCCGGGGTGCTCTCTTCCCGAGGGATGTGCCGGATGGAGAAAGTTTTGAACGTTCCCACGAGACCTCTCACTTTGGCCAAGTACCTTATGAGCGCAGGTTCCCTCGTCTCGAAATCTCCCCTGATCTGAGAGGCTATTACCATCGAGTCGGTGAGGACCTCCACGTCATGGACTCCGAGCTCCTGGGCCAGCCGCAGACCGACGATCACCGCCTCATACTCCGCCTGGTTGTTGGTGATTAGGAAGTGTATCACTAGTGTCTGCTCGATCTTCACCCCGTGGGGACTCTCCAGCACCACCCCTCCTCCGAGAGAATTCTTGCCCGAAGCCCCATCCACCAGCAGCTTCCACGTAACATGACGAGGGGCTCCATCTTCCTCCATCTCGGCCACATAATCTACCATGAAATCAGCCACCACCTGCGCCTTCATGGATAGTCGAGGGACGAAGGTAATGTTGAATTCACTTAGCTCTATCGACCACTTTGCGAGCCTTCCCGAGTGCTCCACTCCTTCGAAGATCTGGCGGAGAGGGTGGTCAGTCACTACTTGAATTGAATGGGCCTGGAAGTATGGCCTGAGCTTCCTTGCTGCGACGACCAGAGCAAAGGCGAACTTCTCCAAAATCGGGTACCTGAGCTCCGCCTCCCTCAGGACCCTACTCACGTAGTAGACGGGCAGCTGCTTCTTGCCTTCCTCCCGAACCAGGACGGAGCTTACGGCCTCAGCCCCGACCCCGAGATATAGATATAGATCCTCCCCCTCTTTGGGACCTTGGAGTAGCGGAGCCTTGGTGAGTTGGCTCTTCAAGGTCTGGAAGGCCTCCTCGCATTCTTTTGTCCACTCAAACTTCTGGTTACCTCGTAATGTTTTGAAGAAGGGGAAGCATTTCTCCCCGGCTTGGGAGAGAAACCTGCTCAGCCCTGCGAGCCTTCCGGTCAAGCGCTGAACTTCCTTGGCGTTCCGCGGCGACCCCAGCTCCATTATGGCCTTAACCTTGTCCGGGTTAGGTTCTACCCCCCCAAGGGGTGAGAAGGTGCCCCAGGAATTTCCCCTTACTGGCCCCGAACACACACTTCAGGCGGTTCAAGCGTATCTTGTACTTGCGTAGGGTGGTGAAGGTCTCCTCGAGGTACTGGATGTGAGAGTTCACGCACTTGCTCTTCACCATAAGGTCATCAACGTAGACCTCCAGGTTCCTTCCCCTTTGCTCCCTAAATACCCGGTCCATCATCTTCTAGTAGGTTGCTCCTGCATTTTTCAGCGCGAAGGGCATCATCTTATAGCAGTAGCATCCCTCCCTGGTGATGAACGAGACGTCTTTGACGTCCGGGGGGTGCATCCTGATCTGGTGATAACCTGAAAAAGCATCCAAAAAACTCATCACAGAAAAACCGACGGCTGAGTCAACTAGCGCGTCGATCCGAGGCAGGGGATAACAATCCTTAGGGCAGGCCTTGTTTAACAATGAAAAATCCACACACATACGCCAGCGGCCATCGGCCTTTTTTACCATTACGACGTTGGAGACCCAGCCTGGGTACTGGATCTCCGATACAAAACCTGCTTCGAGGAGCTTGACCACCTCCCCGCGGATTGGTTCTTCGAGCTTGCTGGCGAAGGTCCTTCTCTTCTGCCGGATGGGGCGGACTCATGGCTCGAGGTTGAGACGATGGCAAGCCACGTCCGCCTCAATGCCTGGCATATCTGCTGCGCTCCATGCGAAGACATCCACGTTCTTCTGGATGCACTCCAGCATCTTCACCCTGTCCTCTGGGCCGAGACCCCCGCTGATCCGTACCTCTTTCACCCTTCCCTCCTGGGTGATGACCTCCATCTCTACCACCTCTTCTGCCGCCTCGAGCCGGGTTGGCTCTTCCCATTGGCCCTTTGCTTCTCGCCCCTCCTCCCGGGCCTCTTCCTCTGCGGCTCCTTCTGCCTCCATCGGCTCGATCTCCTGCTCCTCCTGAGCGACCTCCATATTCTCCTCTCAGGCACCGCCCTCTTCCTCTACTCCTCTCTTCTCCACTTCTTCTCCTGGCCCCTCCGGCCTCGTCATCTCCTTATCCATCCTCTCAGCCTCCGCCATCCAAGAGATGGTGTTGACGACAGTCACATAGCACTGCCTCGCCACCTTAGCATCTCCTCGGATCCGGACCTGGACTCCTCCACTATGGAACTTCAGGCACTGGTGGTACGATGAGGGCACGCACCAGAAAGCACTAATGAGAGGGCGTCCGAAGATAGCATTGTAGCTGCTCGGAGCGTCCACAATGACGAACCGGCAGTTCCTTGGGACCCCTCCTAACGTCACTTGGAGACCCACGCCTCCCTCGACCTCCTTTCGCTCCCCTGAGAAACCAAACAGTGGTCCGTCGGAGGCCTGCACTCTCTTCTTCTCCACCTCCATCGCGTCGAAGGCCTTCTTGAAGATCACATTCACTGAGCTCCCGTTATCCACCAGGATCCGGGAGACAGTGAAATTTTCTATCGCCGTCTGGATCACCAGGGCGTCGCAGAATGGATCCTCATAATCTGGCATGTCTTCCGAGGAGAAGGTGAGCTTCTCCGAGGGGGTGGGGTTTGGGAAGTCGACGCGACGTCCCTTCGGAACATCGCCTGGAAGCTCCTCTTGCGAGAGGCCTCTATCCCAACCCCACCATGAATCACCCCGATTCCCCCTTGCTCCTACATCAGCCCGGTCTTCACACTTATCCTCTTCCCCTTCCGGGAACACCTCCTCAATCCTGATCGGCTGCTGTCGTGGCTGCTCCCTCTCCCTCATCTCCAGGAACTCGGGGCAGGTGGCCGTTGCGTGACCCTCTTCCTGATGAAAGTCACAATAGGGCAACACCACCCTGCCCCCTCTTCCCGCTCTTCCTCTTCCTCCTCTAGCTCCTCTTCCTCCTTTTCCTAGGCCTACCGCCATGGCTTGCTCCCGCAGAGGGTGAGGGGGTCGGGGGCCCTGCCTCCACCCCGGATTGACTCCCCCCATCTCCCTTCCTTGGTATCCTCCTTCCTGACCTCTCGCTGGTCCCTCCTGATTCCTCCACCCCAACCTGTTGTGGGGCTCCTGATACCTCCAATGCCGAGGTGGCCTCTCGAACCCCTGACCTCTGGGTTCCTCTCTCCTTCTTCCCTCTTGTTGCCTCACCTCAGGCTCGCTCTTCTTTGCCAACCTTTTGTAGAACTCCGGGTTGGCCGCCTCCCCTTCTATCTCCTCCGCCGCTCGCTCCTTCAACTCCTCAAAGGAGACCGGAGCCCTCCTCTTCAGGTCCATCTTGAAGAACCCGTCTCTCAATCCCACAATGAACGCCATCTTGAGGGCGAATCCAGGCACCTCCTGCACAAGGTGTATCTCCTCCTGGAACCTATCCACGTAATGTGCCAGGGATTCCCCCTCCCTTTGCCTGATCTTGAAGAGAGCCTCCACATCCTTCTTCCTCTTTTTCGACGTTGAGAAGCGCAGCCGGAAGCCCCGACGCAAATCATCGAACGTGTAGATGGAACCTGTGGGAAGCTGGTGGAACCAGTCTCTTGCTTTCTCCTTCAGGGTGGTTGCGAAGAGTCGGCATTGAAAAGCATCCGACATGGGAAGGATTGACGTCATGTCCTCAAACCACTGCAGGTGCACGACCGGGTCCTCCTTGCCGGTGTAGTAGGATATCTCCGGCCCCCGAAACCCCTCTGGCACTGGAGCCTAGAGGATCATCTCGGAAAAGGGGCTCCCTTCCCCTGCTCGGCGAATGGTCCTCTCGCGCGGAGCCAACCCGCACACCTCAGCACTCGCCGGATTGCTGAACAGCTGCCGCCCCGGGAGATCTCGCGCACTGCCTTCTGCTGGCACCTCCTTCCCTCGCTGCTGCCCTGGTGCGTTCTCGCCGATCTGCAGGGGCGGAACCACGTGGACTGCTGGGGTCTCGCACTCGCCCCTTGCCGCGAGAACTGTCTGCAGGACTTCTCACTTGAATTTCTCGAACATCTCCAGCCACTCCCCTGTCGCTGGTGGCTGCGAGTGGCCTGAGTCAGAACCATTCCCTCCATCTCCTGTCATCGAACCTAGCTTGAGATTTTCCTTCACCGGCTACGGTCTACGCTCACCGCACCAAAAATGTTGAAACCAGCAACTGGTCTCCTGAATTCGGACCCACTAGGGGTGTAGCCGACGCTTACTTCTCCCTTACTAGACCCTCTAATCGGTGGATGAGAAACTTGGAATAGACCCAAGACTGTAGCGAGGAGGTCCCGCCACACACCCAGAAGATCTTTGAGAGCTTCCCCTCCCAAACCAAAGCTCAGCCGGGCACCTTGGAGGACACAGACAGCCAACCAAAACTATCCCGGAGGAGAAGACTCTCAAGGAATCAGATCTCCTCCAAGGTGCCCTTAAGGGTCTATTTATAGATTTTTCTAGGCTGGTCTGCAAATAACACGAATCCGTCTTTTAGTTTTACTAACCGCACCCCAAATTGGTCTGCTAATAGCCTAACTCCGCTGAAGGTTTGTGGGAAGACATTGATATCGGCGAAAGGCCAAGGGAGAGAAGAAGCTCCGAATCGAGGAATGAAAGCGTTCCAGGAAAATCTGACATGAAGAGATATATATAGAGCAACGGTGGGACCCACAGAATCTTATAGGACCAGTCAGCCAGCACTCATCGAATACCGGGTTGGACTGTTCTTTCCGAGCGTGGGAACCGCTCGCAAAGAGCGGGGATTGTGTACAACCCGTATTCGCCGAGCGGGACCCACAGGCCAACTGGCGAGACCTGGGCCAGTCAGATCATTCGCCCGGTACCCTCACGGACCACTCGCCCGGAAGCGTGGGCATTCGCCCAGCTAAGCGGGTGCCCAGCGGGTGGTACCCTCACGGACCACTCGCCCAAAAGGCTTTGAGGGGGAAATGACCATAATACCCATTGTGGACTGCAAATAGCCCTTCGGAACATCAAAGTTAGGCTATTAGCAGACCAATTTGGGGTGCGGTTAGTAAAACTAAAAGGCAGATTCGTGTTATTTGCAGACCAGCCTAGAAAAATCTATAAATAGACCCTTAAGGGCACCTTGGAGGAGATCCGATTCCTTGAGAGTCTTCTCCTCCGGGCTAGTTTTGGTTGGCAGTCTGTGTCCTCCAAGGTGCCCGACTGAGCTTTGGTTTGGGAGGGGAAGCTCTCTAAGATCTTCCGGGTGTGTGGCGGGACCTCCTCGCTACAGCCTTGGGTCTATTCCAAGTTTCTCATCCACCGGTCAGAGGGTCTAGTGAGGGAGAAGTAAGCGTCGGCTACACCCCCAGTGGGTCCGAACTCAGGAGACCAGTTGCTGGTTTCAACACATTGGGGTCAACCAAAGAGGCCAAATTGACCAAAGTCAACCTAAACCCCAAATTGGTCAAAGTAGCCTATTTAGAGCCAATTAACCTTCACCATGTCAAATTGATCACACATCTAGGCCTAGAATACCATAAGAGACCTAGTAGACCTAAAAGCCCCATCATGGGACCCCCAAGGGTGCAAATTGACCAAAATGCCCTTTTTAGGTCAAAATGGCAATTCTTCACAAAGTGCCCTAATTGACCATCACCATATTAAATTGACCTTACCCATAGTGTTATCATGTCATAGGGGACCCAGTGGACCAAAAAGCCCCATGACTGGGTCAACCCTAGGGCTCAATTTGACCAAAGTCAATTTAGCCTGTTTTGGTCAAACCAGCTTAAATTGGGTCAACTAAGGCTCATATGACCAAATTGACCCCACCAGTAGTTTCTAAACCTAATTTGGAACCCAATGGACCCAAAAGCCCCATCCTAGGGTCACCCAATTGGTCAATTTGACCAAAAGTCAAACTTGCCCAATTTAGGTCAAATCTCTTAAACATAGCCCAATCCATTTGGGCTAACTCAATTGGGTGGTCAACCAGCCTAGTAGAGTAGCATTAAACACAGAGGGGAGTGGAAATTCGGCCATGGTGAGTAAGAGAGAGAAAATATGGGTTTTCCCCAATTTTGGGAAGAGAAAAAGAGGTCATTCGTGGTCATTAAGGAGTTACACCCCTTGGCCTCCCTCATTAACACTCCCATTCATCTCCTCTGCCGATTTAGAGGAGTTCCCAGCCGTTTCTAGGAGGAATTAAGACAGGGGGGGATGCATTGGGTCGGTTATGGGAGGAATATGAAGAGGCCATTAATGGCATTTGAGGTTAAAGCCATCACCACCTTCAATCGACCCCCCCCCCATCATCTTCAGAGGTCGGAGAGGGGAGAAACCCCCAAGGATTCAGAGGAATTCGTGCTCTCTAGGCTCGGATCGGCATGGCACCTCAACCTCCCCGAGCTCCCATGGTATACACGAGGACAACAAGGCGGCAAGCCCCAATTCAGGTCCGATCCTCCTTCCCTCTCTCAGTGCTTAGAACTTAATCCAACTGGGGCTTGATTCGAGTTCAAACGGGCTCGAATCGTGCACCCAAAGGTGCTCGTTTTCGAGCACATTTTCCCTCCCTGAAACCCCTACTCCGACCACCACCGGCCGACAAACGACCTCCTATCGCCGGCCACCACCTCAACGGAGGTGGTGGTGGCACTTGCCGGCCGGGGGGATGTGAGGGTGGCCGTGAAATCGAGGTTGAAGGCGGCCCAGGCGCGGGCTATCGCAGCCGTAGAATCGCTGGAGAAGACGACCCGATGCCGTCCAAACTGCGCCAAGATTCATGCTGGATGATTATTTAAGAATTTAGATATTATTATTAATTAGTTTCCTTGAGTTTTTATAACTGCAGGAGTAATTTAATTACTAAAAATACTAGATGCCCTCTACTGAAAAAGTGCCCAACATGAAAGTTGTAGGCCCTGACCCCTAGGATCATACAAAATTGAGTTCACTCCATTTGTAGTCCTGGTTTGACCTCAGCACCCATTTTTGTGCAAGGGTTGACTGAACTTTGAATGGATGCCCACACCAATCCACAACTCCAAATGACTTGAATTTTTGGGTGTAGGCTTTTCTCATATACATATAGGATATATCCAAAAATCAGAATTTGTGGAGAATATTTTTCTATAGTTTTTGGAAAAATTCAATAATCCATGTGTGATTTAATTAGGTGCCTTAAACACCTCAAAATCCTCCCAAATTTGGATGTGTGGTCCTGGAGAGCATGTTAGGTCTCTGGTTAAAATCTCAACCCATTTGGAGTTGATTTGATAGGGCAATTCACAAAGTCAATCCTAGGCTCCCTAGGTTAGGGAAAAACTTTGGGTGAGTGCCCCCACTCTTCCACAAAGCCAATTGGCTTCAAATTTGGGGTGCACATCACCCTCACCCATGCCAACCCTTGGTTTAAATTTGGTGGCCATTGGAGGTGGTTTAGCCTAGTAAATTGCAAAGAGGTTAATTGCTATTTGCACCCCAATTAGGCACCCAAAAGGACCCCACTCCTCACCAAATGTTGAGGACCTTGGGTGACCATTCACTGACCTCTGGCCAAAGTGTTGGGTAGATTGGACTTGGACAAGGTAGGGAATTCTCCTTAGACTTTTGTTTGCTTAAGGGTTAATTTGGGGTAAAAGTGGCCTTAGACTAATTTTGGAGTGTGGAGGGGCTTCCTCCCACTGATTGAAGATGTGGCATAGGTCACTGACTTGGGGTGTATGGGACACCCCAAGGAGCCCATCTTGGGAGAGTTGGGCTTGGTGTGCCCTTAAACCCTAGTGGTTAACCTTAGCGTGCTCTTCAGGGCTTGTGAAAGACATAGGAGTGTTTGTCCTTGGAGAGGTGTGTAATGGGCTCCTCTGAGTTCCTTGAGTGTTATAATACCCTCACAAGATGTTTGGGTGGATTTGGGGAAGTATTGACCATAACCCTAGGTTAAACCCTAAAGGGGTGCAGTTAGAGGCCAATGAAGGAAGAGGGGTCAAACCTTAATGGTTTGACTTGAAATTTTGGGGAAGTGGTCATGGTGACCAGAGAGTACTACTGTGAGAAATTGGTGGGGTTTGGAGTTGCCAACCCTAGGGAATAAATCCTTGGGTAGATTTGTAAATATTTAGGTTTTGGGGATTTAGGAAGAATTAGTACTTAGTGATTAACCATCTTCTGTCACCAACTTATTTTTGATGTTATTAATCCCTGGAGATTCTATTAGAACCATTGGAAAACTTTTGGAGGTCCAAATTGTAATTATTCATATTATTGATAATTTTTGGGATGAACAATTTTAGGGTGTTTGTTTTCTTTAGTTGCATGAAACTTTGTTGGATGACATTTCATACCATTATAAACCCACAGTATGTTTCGCATAATTTATGGATTAATATTTTTGGTACCTCTAGTTCAATTTGGAATTAATTGTAAATATATCCTTTGTAGAAATTACAAATGTAACCTCTATGGAGTATGGTCAAATTTTGTAGGGCTTAATATTTTAGTATGAATCACCTCTGTATAAATTTGCATAAGGTTTGGAGTTCATATGAGGGTACCCCATTTGTAAATGATTGGAAATAAATGGGTTTTGGAATTTTTAAAAATAGTAAATCTTGCTGAAATTTCCGAAAATTTCATATTTACTGATTACTTGGTACCCTTGATTTATGTAAAAATTGTGGTAGGCATTGAAAGTCAGAAAAGTACACTTGTAGTTCAAACCTTAGGAAGTTGCATTTTGGAAAAATTGTTTTAAATATTAATAATATTGAGAAAAATATGATTCTCTGGAATTTGCCTTAAAATATTAGGCTAGACCTCCAATAAATAGCATGGGTCAGTTGGATGAATATTTGGAGTACCTCTAGTTGTAAGCTTCATGTAGTCGGTTTGGACTGCGTATATTAAAACTGTGAAGCTTAGGAATTTAGTGGCATACTAGGTGGAGATGGGGTGCAGGTGGTGTACATGGGCTGTTTAGTTAGTAGTGAGTCCTCCCAAGGAAGTGTATGTGAGGAAAGTGTGCTTGGTGGGTCGAGGGTAAGGTCGTCATGGGGATTGACGGAAGATCGTCTTTTCCCTTTAGTGTCCTAAAGCCCTTAGGACTAATCCAGGTGAAGTTCTATGAGGGCTCTTGTGGGTAGTAACTAGTAACATCAGGTGTCTTGGGAAAGGAGTCTTGGGGAGTCTTCCCAGTATAACTCTTATCACCGTAGTGAGCCCCTTACAGGGTAACCCTCGGGAAGTCCAAGACTAACCTTAATGTATAGGAGTAAGTCATTGTGCAAGGTTAGCTAATAGCACACTCACCCACACCCCGTGGTATGGGATTCTAGTCGGTTTAGTCCGGTGAGCTTGTGATTCTGAGTTGTTTGTTGGTGACAGGCGGGTTAGCCCAGGGAGCTTGTGGCTCGGAGATTGTTGGAAAACATGTTGCATGTGCATAAGGTGGTGAGTCCTTTGTGTTGGCAATCGTTGCACCGACGTTGATACTTGGGCTCTGCAAGTGTGATATTTACACTTAGCCATAAAAGTTTGGCGGTCCAGTCAGTAAGAGTACGCAAGCGCTCCGCGGGTTTGCGTTGAGGCGTACGATAGGTCTAGGTTAGGTAGTGCATATACCAACCTAGAGGTGGGCGAGGCCCAACCCACCACTTCCGTTTGCCACTACGGGAGTATCCTGGGAGTCTTGCACGCTCCAAAAAGGGGGAACTAAAGGTCTATGCGCATAGAGTCGTAGTGAGTGAGTTGCACTTGTATGAACATAACATAACATCATACCTTGCATGTCATAGCATAAAACATTGCATTTCAACCTACCCCTAACGTATAAGTCGGTTATGGGACTTCTTATACGGTAGGCCCTGCTAAACGACCCCTTGGTCTATAGGTTTGTATGGGCATTCCTATAAATCAATGGTTACTTTTATTATACCTTACTTGTCATTATGCATACTGCTTACTGCTCTTTATGTACTTTTACCATGCTTTTATTTACAGCTTCATTTATTATATATACACACTTGTGTAGTGGTGGATCTTTCCATAACTAGTTTCCCTGTCACCTGCATTTGCTTACCCCCTTTGTTTACCTCCGCTTCGTCCTCCCGCTCGGTGCCTAGGAGTCACTGGGAGAGGGGTGGGGGATTGGCTTAGTCTTTTTGACTAACGGTCGGTGGACCTTATCATTTTAGGAGACCGCGGCGACGGGGCAGCACCAGAGGCCGATTCAGGTGGAGGCAGGGCAGTCTAGCACAGGAGCACCGATGACAGGATCTGTGAGTGTTAGTTATAGTTAATTTGCTTCCGCGAGTGAACTTATGTAGTGAGGCTTTTATGTATCGGGCAGGAGCCCTTGTTATCTCTTTTGATTCAGTTATGTTTGTGGACATCTCTATGATGGTTTATTTAAATGTGATGTGGACTTGACCTTTTTAGTCATTTAAGCTTTACTTTTCTTTGTGATCGAATTGGCCGGCAGGATCGGCGTTTTGTAGTGGCGACCTTCCCGAGTGAGGGTGTCACCGCAAAACGGCGGTTCTGGGCCTAAGACCCGGTGGTTTTTGCAAAAAAAAGGGGGTCTTACACCGCCAACACCCTCCAACCATTTAGTCGGTCTTGATTATTAACTACCATCATTATTTCCATACAACATGGCTATTCATATTCCTTATTAATGCAGCCGGCCATAATTATGCATGCAATATTAACCTATCATATTTCACTATGATGCTTCCACCTCACGTCCACTTTTATGCAGCCATTATAATTATTATTTCTTTATGCAACCCAACTCACAAATCATTCCGTTAGCCAGCCCGTCCAATTTCATGCAACTCTTCATCTCCATGTGCCAACCACCATCATTTACTCTTCCACCCATTATTATTATCCGTGAGCCGCATTCCCACCCTCTTGAATGTTCCCATTTCCAACCTTTCATGTCCCCTCCATATTCATCCTCTCATTTTCCTATAAATAGTGGCCAATTTTTAAGTAAAGGGGAGGCTCTCTTCCCCTGCCCATTTGGGCAGGTTTGCTCTTCAATTTTCTGTATTTTTATTTCAAGTTAGTTTTATTTCATGTTATTTTATCTTAAGCAATGCTCTTATTTCATGTATTCTCTTTTCATTATGAAATGATAATTTAGTTTATTTTTCAGCAATATCTCGTTCTTATTTCTTTTTATTTCTCATGCCCTTTTTATTTCATAACAAATAGTTATAATATTAATTTAGTCTTGATCATTGCGAACGTTGTGTGAAATTATCTTTCTCTTTATAATCGTTCTTTTCCACCTATGATTTATTTGTGATTAATATCAGGTTCATATGTCGATGTGTGGACTTTCGTATCTGATTTTGTATTCTAGTTAGCCGAGAGGCTCATGCGTACGAATTGATCACTCACGAATAAAAAGAGTTGATCGCTACTCTCGAGAGAGGATGACGAAAATCTTCTGGATAGGAGTCAAATCCTATAGCGGGATTCACCTCGTTAAAGCGAGTTTTAGGGGTTTCGATTATAGAACGAGAGTTCAGTCGATTAACCTAATCTCAGGTGGGCGTATTCCTCAAGAGAGGTGCGTTCATATTTCGGGAATCTCCACGGCCAAGGATTGAATTAGACGATTATAAATTATTATATTTTATTTCATTTCAAGGGTTGTTCTGATCAAGTTAGTTCTTTTTTTTTATTTCGGATTTTCGTTCCTCTTATAATTTCTCGTAAAATCTTCGTCCGATAAAATAATAATTGTTTTCTCGAAGTAGAAGTACTCGACAGACCCGAGTTTTAATACGACCTTGATATTTTTAATATCCTATGCTATATTTCGATAGGTACACTTGCCTTAATCGAGTATAGATTGGAGAACACGAATTTTTCTATCAAGTTTTTGGCGCCGTTGCCGGAGAATTTTTTTTGTCGATATTTTGAAAAGAGAAGACGTTATTACTTTTATCTTTTTATTTGTTTTTTTTCTTTTCTCCTTAAATCTAAAAAATTATGTTGAAATCTTGGAAGGGAGATTTGAGCTTTCATCCCATCGCATCTCCTAGTACCTTTCGAGCCCTTCACCGGATAGACCTTGGAAAGTCTAAGACTAATTAAAACATAAAAAAAAATCTCTATTATCTTTCTTTTTGTTCTTACATTTAAAAAAAACATTTAAAATCCCCCAAAAATTATAAAACATATTAAAAAATATTTTCTTTATATTTTCTTTTGTTTTGTTTGGCTTTATTCTACCTTGTCTTGCAGATGTTCGTGCGGCCTCTCCGTCTCCAAATCAGGGACGTGATCTTTTCCCTCTTTCTTGTTCATTTTTTTTTCTTTTTCCTTTACGCACATGTTCTCTTTCTTTTTGTTTATTTCTTCATACTTAGTTTTCAACATTGGGGACAATGTTGAATTTTAAGTACGGGGGAGTGTTTTCCCTTTCTTTATAAATATTTCAAAAAGTCCTAAAAAATTATAAAAGTACAAAATAACAAAAAAATTTAAAATTTAAAAATTTGCATTTATTTTCTTTTTTTTAGCCCTTTAAAATTTTAAAATCACAAAAAAATTAGAAAAGTAAAAATTCAAAAAAATTAGAAGACTCCAAAATACAAAAAAATTAATATCGTTCTTTTTATGCTATTTTCTTATCTAGTATTTATAGCTTATAAAAAATTCCCAAAAAAGATCATATTCAAAAACCCAAAAAATTGATTATAGTTATTTCTAGCTCATGCTTTTAGATTCTTAGGAAAGTTTAATCTACTAGTAGTTGCTCTCCAGTATTTTGGTTTATTTTCTAAATTTTGTTTAACCCCTTAGCCCTCCCTTATTTTATTTTATTTTATTGTTAGATCATATGTCATGGGAATAAGGAAATGTTAGTTTCCTATTCCTTGGTAAACATATGCAACCCCAAAAAAAAAATGAAGAGGAAAAAATTGCTTATATGTCGTGGAAAATGATAGGATAATTGTCTATCATTTTTTGGTAAACATATAAAAATAAGAAAACAAAAAATGAGTGGGGTGAGAGGATAAAATTCATCACCTCCAATCAAAAACCTCTTCATATCCCTTTTCTCCTCCAAAACCCTTTAGTCAATATTATTGTCTTAGATTTAAATTAAAATATTGGGAGAGCATAAGTAGTAAGTTGCATTTTTCCTTAAGTCTCTTTAAAGTTATGGTTTTATAATTTTAATCTAACCTTATTTGCTAATTACTCAATCTTGTTTGCTAGTTAAATATTTTGAGACATTTTTGGCTAAATATTTTTCTCTTTTCATGTTAATTTCATAATTTAGGACTTATCTCTTAAATCCCTAAGTTTTATTTTTAACTTTCTTTTGATTTAATAAATTTTTAGTTTAATTGAAAATTTTATTTATGTCTTATAAATATTTATCATTCTTTTGCTCTCGAATAGCAAAAGCTCAAGTATGGGGGTATTTGATAAGTAGAAATTATGCCCATTTTTAATATATAATTTAGTTTAATATTTAATATAAATTAGTAATATATTATGTTTTTTCATTTATAAATCATTTCTTTTTATATTATTGTACTAATTTAAGTTTTATTTATTTTTGTAGGTTTAATGTTGCGGTCGCGCTCCTGGCGTTGGAAAATGACATATTACTGAAGCTGTCGCGTTGACTAAGCTCGAGAGTTCAAGCTGCACTCGTCGCGGCGCCATCGACGACATTCATTTTCAAAGATTGCAATATGGCTGAGCCATTTCCACATGCAAACTCATGCAGACACGTCACCTTACATGCAATATATTATTATACATGCATAGGCCAACCCACTTTATTCATATGCATGCAACCTTTCATTATCCCCACTTAAGCATTTAACCAGTTTTAATCCCATGCAACCTCTTCAAATTCCACTCAATATTCAAGCCTTTCCTCTCTCCTCCAAATTATTCCATCCGTTCAACTCCTCCCATGCATGAATCTTTCACGTGGATATCAATTAAATTCAACTTTATTATTATCAAACCCTTCCTCTTTCCCCAATATATCCGGTTATAATATTTTATAAAATCCAACTCATTTCCTCAAACTCCATGCACTGTCCAATTCATAATTCCTCACAAATTCTAGGTGCAGCCCGCCAACACCCTCCAACCATTTAGCCGGTCTTGGTTATTAACTCCCATCATTATTTCCATACAACATGGCTATTCATATTCCTTATTAATGCAGCCGTCCATTATTATGCATGCAATATTAACCTATCATATTTCATTATGATGCTTCCACCTCACGTCCACTTTTATGCAACCATTATAATTATTATTTCTTTATGCAACCCAACTCACAAATCATTATGTTAGCCAGCCCGTCCAATTTCATGCAACTCTTCATCTCCATGTGCCAACCACCATCATTTACTCTTCCACCCATTATTATTATACGTGAGCCTCATTCCCACCTCTTGAATGTTCCCATTTCCAACCTTTCATGTCCCCTCCATATTCATCCTCTCATTTTCCTATAAATAGTGGCCAATTTCTAAGTAAAGGGGAGGCTCTCTTCCCCTGCCCATTTGGGCAGGTTTGCTCTTCCATTTTCTGTATTTTTATTTCAAGTTAGTTTTATTTCATGTTATTTTATCTTAAGCAATGCTCTTATTTCATGTATTCTCTTTTCATTATGAAATGATAATTTAGTTTATTTTTCAGCAATATCTCGTTCTTATTTCTTTTTATTTCTCATGCCCTTTTTATTTCATAGCAAGTAGTTATAATATTAATTTAGTCATGATCATTGCGAACGTTGAGTGAAATTATCTTTCTCTTTATAATCGTTCTTTTCCACCTATGATTTATTTGTGATTAATATCGGGTTCATATGTCGGTGTGTGGACTTTCGTATCTGATTTTGTATTCTAGTTAGCCGAAAGGCTCATGCGTACGAATTGATCGCTCACGAATAAAAAGAATTGATCGCAACCCTCGAGAGAGGATGACGAAAATCTTCTGGATAGGAGTCAAATCGTATAGCGGGATTCACCTCGTTTTAGGGGTTTCGATTATAGAACGAGAGTTCGGTCGATTAACCTAATCTCAGGTGGGCGTATTCCTCGAGAGAGGTGCGTTCATATATCGGGAATCTCCACAGTCAAGGATTGAATTAGACGATTATAAATTATTATGTTTTATTTCATTTCAAGAGTTGTTCTAATCAACTTAGTTCTTTTTTTTATTTCGGATTTTCGTTCCTCTTATAATTTCTCGTAAAATTTCCGTTCGATAAAATAATAGTTGTTTTCTCGAAGTAGAAGTACTCGACAGACCCGAGTTTTAATACGACCTTGATATTTTTAATATCCTATGCTATATTTCGCTAGGTACACTTGCCTTAATCGAGTATAGATTGGAGAACACGAATTTTTCTATCAAGTTTTTGGCACCGTTGCCGGGGAATTTTTTTTGTCGATATTTTGAAAAGAGAAGACGCTATTACTTTTATCTTTTTATTTTCCTTTTTCTTTTCTCCTTAAATCTAAAAAAATTATGTTGAAATCTTGGAAAGGGAGATTTGGGCTTTCATCCCATCGCATCTCCTAGTACTTTGCGAGCCCTTCACCGGGTAGACCTTCGGAGGTCTAAGACTAATTAAAACATAAAAAAAATCTCTTTTATCTTTCTTTTTGTTCTTACATTAAAAAAAACATTTAAAATCCCCAAAAAATTATAAAACATATTAAAAAAATTTGACAACAATATTTTCTTTATATTTTGTTTTGTTTTGTTTGGCTTTATTCAACCTTGTTTTGCAGATGTTCGTGCGGCCTCTCCGTCTCGAAATCAGGGACGTGTTCTTTTCCCTCTTTCTTGTTCATTTTTTTTCTTTTTTCCTTTACGCACAAGTTCTCTTTCTTGTTGTTTATTTCTTCATACTTAGTTTTCAATATTGGGGACAATGTTGAATTTTAAGTATGGGAGAGTGTTTTCCCTTTCTTTATAAATATTCCAAAAATTCCCAAAAAAATATAAAAGTACAAAATAACAAAAAAAATTAAAATTTAAAAATTTACATTTTTTTTAGCCCTTTAAAATTTTAAAATCACAAAAAAATTAGAAAAGTAAAAATTCAAAAAAAAAAATAGAAGGCTCCAAAATACAAAAAAAATAATATCGTACTTTTTAATGCTATTTTCTTATCTAGTATTTATAGCTTATAAAAAATTCCCATAAAAGATCATATTCAAAAATCCAAAAAATATGAAAAACCTTAAAAAAATCCAAAAATATAATAAACCCTTGCTTAGTTCTTTGTTATTTTCAGAAATTTAGTTTGAGTTTATTTATAAACATTTTTACTATTTTTGGTTGGCTAATCTTTTATTTCATCATAGTTTGTTAGATTTAATGTTTAGGTGATTTAATTTTAAGAAATATCTTATGGTTTTAATTTGATTAGAGTAATTTATTTAGCATCTTTTTCTCTTATATTTTAAGTAGCCTCATTTTGTAGTAGTTTTGCTTAACAACATTGTATTATAGTTATTTCTACCTCATGCTTTTAGATTCTTAGGAAAGTTTAATCTACTAGTAGTTGCTCTCCAGTATTTTAGTTTATTTTCTAAATTTTGTTTAACCCCTTAGCCCTCCCTTATTTTTATTTTATTTTATTGTTAGATCATATGTCATGGGAATAATGAAATGTTAGTTTCTTATTCCTTGGTAAACATATGCAACCCCAAAAAAAATGAAGAGGAAAAAAGTGTTTATATGTCGTGGAAAATGATAGGATAATTGTCTATCATTTTTTGGTAAACATATAAAAATAAGAAAAGAAACAATGAGTGGGGTGAGAGGATAAAATTCATCACCTCCAATCAAAAACCTCTTCATATCCGTTGTCTCCTCCAAAACCCTTTAGCCAATATTATTGTCTTAGATTTAAATTAAAATATTGGGAGAGCTTAAGTAGTCGGTTGTATTTTTTCTTAAGTCTCTTTAAAGTTATGGTTTTATAATTTTAATCTAACCTTATTTGCTAATTACTCAATCTTGTTTGCTAGTTAAATATTTTGAGACATTTTTGGATAAATATTTTTCTCTTTTCATGTTAATTTCATTATTTTGGACTTATCTCATAAATCCCTAAGTTTTATTTTTAACTTTCTTTTGATTTAATAAATTTTTAATTTAATTGAAAATTTTATTTATGTCTTATATATATTTCTCATTCTTTTGCTTTGGAATAGCAAAAACTTAAGTATGGGGGTATTTGATAAGTAGAAATTATGCCTATTTTTAGTATATAATTTAGTTTAATATTTAATATAAATTAGTAATATATTATGTATTTTCATTTATAAATCATTTCTTTTTATATTATTGTACTAATTTAAGTTTTATTTATTTTTGTAGATTTAATGTTGCAGTCGCGCTCCTGGCGTTGGAAAATGACATATTACTGAAGCTGTCGCGTTGACCAAGCTCGAGAGTTCAAGCTGCACTCGCCGCGGCGCGCCATTCATTTTCAAAGATTGCAATATGGCTGAGCCATTTTCACATGCAAACTCATGCAGCCACGTCACCTTACATGCAATATATTATGATACATGCATAGGCCAACCCACTTTAATCATATGCATGCAACCTTTCATTATCCCCACTTAAGCATTTAACCAGTTTTAATCTCATGCAACCTCTTCAAATTCCACTCAATATTCAAGCCTTTTCTCTCTCCTCCAAATTATTCCATCCGTTCAACTCCTCCCATGCATGAAGCTTTCACGTGGATATCAATTAAATTCAACTTTATTATTATCAAACCCTTCCTCTTTCCCCAATATAGCCGGTTATAATATTTTATAAAATCCAACTCATTTCCTCAAACTCCATGCACTGTCCAATTCATAACTCCTCACAAATTCTAGGTGCAGCCCGCCAACACCCTCCAATCATTTAGCCGGTCTTGGTTATTAACTCCCATCATTATTTCCATACAACATGGCTATTCATATTCCTTATTAATGTAGCCGACCATAATTATGCATGCAATATTAACCTATCATATTTCACTATGATGCTTCCACCTCACGTCCACTTTTATGCAACCATTATAATTATTATTTCTTTATGCAACCCAACTCACAAATCATTCTGTTAGCCAGCCCATCCAATTTCATGCAACTCTTCATCTCCATGTGCCAACCACCATCATTTACTCTTCCACCCATTATTATTATCCGTGAGCCTCATTCCCACCCTCTTGAATGTTCCCATTTCCAACCTTTCATGTCCCCTCCATATTCATCCTCTCATTTTCCTATAAATAATGGCCAATTTCTAAGTAAAGGGGAGGCTCTCTTCGCCTGCCCATTTGGGCATGTTTGCTCTTCAATTTTCTGTATTGTTATTTCAAGTTAGTTTTATTTCATGTTATTTTATCTTAAGCAATGCTTTTATTTCATGTATTCTCTTTTCATTATGAAATGATAATTTAGTTTATTTTGAGCAATATCTCGTTCTTATTTCTTTTTATTTCTCATGCCCTTTTTATTTCATAGCAAGTAGTTATAATATTAATTTAGTCTTGATCATTGCGAACGTTGAGTGAAATTATCTTTCTCTTTATAATCGTTCTTTTCCACCTATGATTTATTTGTGATTAATATCGGGTTCATATGTCGATGTGTGGACTTTCGTATCTGATTTTGTATTCTAGTTAGCCGAGAGGCTCATGCGTACGAATTGATCACTCACAAATAAAAAGAGTTGATCGCAACCCTCGAGAGAGGATGACGAAAATCTTATGGATTGGAGTCAAATCCTATAGCGGGATTCACCTCGTTAAAGCGAGTTTTAGGGGTTTCGATTATAGAACGAGAGTTCGGTCGATCAACCTAATCTCAGGTGGGCGTATTCCTCGAGAGAGCTGCGTTCATATTTCAGAAATCTCCACGGTCAAGGATTGAATTAGACGATTATAAATTATTATGTTTTATTTCATTTCAAGGGTTGTTCGGATCAAGTTAGTTCTTTTTTTTTCGAATTTTCATTCCTCCTATAATTTCTCGTAAAATTTCGGTCCGATAAAATAATAGTTGTTTTCTCGAAGTAGAAGTACTCGACATACACGAGTTTTAATATGACCTTGATATTTTTAATATCATATGCTATATTTCGATAGGTACACTTGCCTTAATTGAGTATAGATTGGAGAACACAAATTTGTCTATCAGCTCTGCTGATAGAACTGCGACCTTCTTGCTCGCTCCGGCTCCTCCTCCACAGGGTCCTTCCCTTCTCGCCGAGGGCCACCATCCTCGGACGTAGCCATGCGATGAGGCTAGGTCGCCGTGCCCTCCCCCTGAAGAAGAAGCGCTACTCGCATGGTCTCCTCCAAACGCCGCGCGAACACTTCGAAATCAGCTCGCGTCATGAACTCGCCTCCATTTGTCGAGCTACCCACAACTTCGTCATGGTCGCCAGCTTGGACCATCTCGCCTTCTCACCAGATTTTCTCCCTTTGGCTACGATCCACGCTCACTGCATCAAAGTGTTGAAGCCAGAAAAATCATAGGCTCCAAAATTCAGATCAATGCAACCGAAGACTACTCGCCCAACGGTCCGACTAGACGGCTTGACTGAAAATGACGAAAGGGCTAGAAGAGAAACAACAAGACCCCAGGTGCTGCGGTAGGGAGGTCACACCACGTACCCAAAATCTCAGAAGAGACTTCTCCACAACCAAAGATGACCGAGCAGGGTACGAGGAAGACACCAACTTGGTGAGTATCTAGGATGACGGTCGGGGGTGACAGTCAAGAACTCGGGGGGGGGGGGGGGTCAAGTCTTCGAAAAAGGGGTTCTGAAAGCTCAGCAAAATGTGTCAATCCAAGTACCCCTGTTGTCCTATTTATAGGAAAACCAAAGGAGAGGAAAGGCTATTTATAGCTCAGCCCTGTCCGGCGACTACGCGACATTGAGGGGATCTCGCATGGCTTAGACGAGCATCTCATATGGTCTCCCACCTTGGCGAGTATATGAGGCTTGCTCGCACATGCTCGCATATACTCGCTCAGGCCTTCTGCTGCCTCTGCTTGTTGGGTTATCTTCAGTCTTTTACTCATGTCCACCGTGTTGACTTTTGACTTTGACCTTTTGCCTACGTGGCTTGAATTAGGTCCCACCCTCAGAGAATATGAGTTGTACATAAGTCGTAACTCAAGCAATAATATCATAGTTGAGTAAAGCACTAAAAGTATTTTGGTCTACTTTTTAACACCATAACGTTTTCTCAACCAATCCCCTCCACACATCAATACTTGAACTGTCTCCGTTTTTAAGGATGCACGATATTTATCGATGACTCTACTATCTGCACTAAAAGTAGCTTCTGAAGCAACTGAGGTAATAGGTATTGCTAAGATATCTGTTGTCAATGTTGATAAGATCTTGTATTTTAGAGAATGAACTCTCCACCATTCCAAAACATCAAAAATTCTTTCACTTCTAATTTGATCTGTATCAATCATGTAGCAATTTTCTTAAGGTATAAGTCAATTTCAGACTTTTGTGGTTGAACGGATTCAACTGACTTTACATAGTCAAAATACTCGGACCAATCGGAGCTGGTTTGAACATGTCTACTAGATTGACTTGAAAGACTACTCCCTTCAATTTCATCACTCACTCGACTTTCAACCATATGATTTTCCACATATTCTGCATATAGTTTATGCAAGGTGACCTTAACATAGTTAATTTTTATCTCTGCTCTTTGTGCAGAATATAATTTGGGAAAAAAGAACTCAAGCGCTCGCATTTGACATCTTGGATGCAAAATGGCTGCAACAGACATTAACAAATTAGAAGCCCCCCCCAGTATTTATCAAACTTGAGCTTCATTTTTGCAACCATATCATGAATAAAGAAATCATTGTCTAATGATTTCTTATCCAACAAAACTTTAACTTTGCTCACCTCATTAAGAAATAAGTTTGAGTTGGATATTCGCTTCCAGAGATAATATGTGTAGTGGTCCAAAAAACCTCTAACACCGAGCAAACTTTCTCAATCTTTACCAAATCTTCTTCATTTGGACAATTCTCATAATGGGAATTCCGTTCGGCAAACCTTAGAAATACATCTTTGGATTTACTAGCTGCTGCTAACATTTCATATATGGAGTTCCTTCTAATTCGACAATCATCAATTAACTTTCTTTCTTATAGATTTAACTGCTTAACAATCTCTGAGAATATTTTAAGTCTAGCATCCGATCGTCGAACGTACTCGACTCTACCACAAATAACATCCACGATGTCTTTGATTCCAGAGATACCATCTTGGGCTATGGGATTAAGAATATGAGCACAACATCTAACATGAAATAACTTTCCATCGTAAAGTAATTTTTGTGTGCTTCTTATATAAATTTTCAAATTCTCAATAGCCGTATCGTTAGCAGATACATTATCAACAGATATTGTTTGAATCCTTACTCTCAATGCCCCAATCTTTCAAGCACCGCCATATAGCATCTGCAATCTCTCAAGACCTCGACGAGGGGGTGGAATGTGAACATAGTTGAGGACACGTTTTTTTAGCTGTCAATTCTGATCAATCCAATGACCAGTTATTACCATGTATTCGATCCTTTGATTTTTTTGATTTCCAACAATCTGTAGTAAGACTAATTTTAGTAACATTCTTCAATAACAGTTTCAGTTTCTTTCTCTCCATCTCATAGACGTTCTCACAATAATTTGTCGTTGTTGTCCTTGAAATGCTCTTCCACTCCGATATTCCCCGTCTTTGCATAAAATTAAATCCTTCTTCCTCCACGATAGAGAATGGGTGCTCATGCATCAAAATCCAATTAGCTGTCAACTCCTTCATGATTTTCATGTCAACTTGCCCAACATATAATGCGGGGAAAGAAGATGGATCTACAATAGATGACACAAAGCCAAGTTGTGTTTGCGTTTGTGTAGATCTCTCCTTCTCAGCCTTTGCTTTATGATGTGCGGCACAATTATGTAGATGCCTGTGAAACCGAGTTGTTAGAGTGATTTTGGATTTGGCAAAACTCTTTCTAGAATGATTGTAGTAAATCTTTAATAAGCCATCTTTATCCTTGCCTTCTGTAAACTCTAACCAAATGGATGACTTCTTCAACCTTTTTGTCTTTTGTAGGTCCTCATTGTCGTCCTTCATTTTTCAGAGCTAGTTCCAAGAGTATCATTATTAGCTTTGTTTTCCACTTCATTCATAATTGAATCCATATCACGAATGACTCGTTCTATTGTTTCATCGTTACTCTGAATAATCAGACTAATAGAATCACCTACAGTGTCCATATCTATAAAAAACAAGTAATAACAATTACTGACAATGACATAACAATATAACTTAAGCAACAATATACTACAATAAATAAACTGTTTGATATTCAAAAACAAGATTTAAAAAAAAAAAAAACTTAAGAATACCTGCAGGCATGGTAAACAACCAAAACGAAGTGGTTATATCCAAAACTCTTCACTCTCAACATGGAGTAATGCAATATCACCGTCAATTCCTATAGCCAAAACTGTTGACAAGATCAATGACAAAGTCAATAAGTATTGAGTACTGCAATATTACAGTATGAACCTTTTAACAAAATACTTAAACCATTGTTATATAAACAACGTGAATATTATGGTCAATATCTGTACATTTAAGAAATTCCGTCAAGACCTTACAACACCTCAAACCATATAAAAATAGTGCAAGTTGAGTTACATGAATTTTGACCATTTAACTCAACAGCTATTAAATAGAACTACTAGTGCAGTTAAATACAGCTAAAGAAAGTAGATTGGTGAGAAGAAGAATAGTGTACACTGTAGAGTACCTGCAACAAGAAAATTAATGTGTATGGAGTGAAAAACCTCATCTAGAATAATCATAAAAAAGACATAGTGAAGACCATGAACACTAATTTAAAACATACAAAATACTGGAATTATCAATTTTTGAGGGCACTGGATAAAAATGTATTTACTCCTGTTAAATCAGAGAGAGAGAGCAGTTGGAAAATATATTTATTAAGGCTCTATCAGAAAAAAGGGTTTAAGACAAACTCGTGTGTCATTGATATTTATGATATATTGATATTAGGGAGGTCTTCAAAATAATATAGCTCAAGTGAATCTATCTCATATTCAAACTGATAGAAGATTATTGGGGGAGTTAACTTGCTCATATCATCATACCTACTTTTGAGACCCGAGGTAGCTCAAGTTTGTTTCATCGTTACTTTTGAGTCCGGAGGTGGAAGAAAAACTGTACAAAAATGGGTGGGGGATGAGGATTTAGTTGACGAAGGGATCGAAGATCCGGATTGGTGAGGATTGACGAGAAAGAACAATGATTTAGTTGACGAAGGGAGAAAGAACACTGCTTTAGTTGACGACGGGAGAAAGAACGATTGGGCGGCGCTAACCTTCGGTTCGCCAGTCACCGGCTTGCGAGAGATACGCCGTCCGCAGTTCCGCACTCCGCAGTCGGCAATCACAGCCCGCACTCCTCAACAGAGTCACAAACCCTAGTGGCGAATGGTTATGACGATTCCAAAAGATTGAAATTGATTAAATGAAAGGAGGAATAAAGGAATTGAGAGTAGTAAACTCGAGCTCGGCTCGAAGGAAAGCTCGAGCTCGACAGACTCGAGCTCGAGTCGAGTTTTTTTCCGAGCCGGCTCGAATCAACTTGCATGCCTAGTGGATAGGTTCTGTGATGTGAGATTTTATGCGCTTTGTATATTTGGATAGTTTTTCTCAGACTTGAGAGCAACCCATTTGCATAGTGTTGTAATAAATCTTTATGTGAAATAAAATATTATGTTATCAAATTTGTTAAATTTATTAGTATCAAATATTAATTATTTTAAATTAAAATATATTTAAAAATATAGTTTGATTAACTTTTTATAAATATATCATATTATCACAGTATTATAATCAAATAAAACATTAATATATATCTTCTATTTTGATTAACTATCTATATAACTAGATTTCATATTATTAAAAATAAAACATTTATTTTTAAAATTATTTTATTTTTTAAAGATTCTCATCTACATTCTACATTAATGTCGACTATTTTTAAAATCTAGCTAGCTGTAGCCAAAATTTATAATCAACTCTAGGTCTGGGCTCGGCCCGGGCCTGACAAACAGGCTCTACCAGACCACTCTTTGGGGGAAGGGCCTAGGACAGGCCTGAGCCTGACAAAAATAAGGCCCAAGTCTAGGATTAGACTGTTAAAAGCCTGGGTCTGACAGGTCCAAACTGAACTAGACCTACCAGGCCTTATGTGCACGATTTTATTGAAGTTGTTACTAATCCCACCGGATCAAAGGGACAAAACCCCGGCCCGATTCATCAAATGGCCATTTACGTGCCACGTGTGAGCTGAGGACGCCCAATACCAGAAACCGTACGCCGGGAGAATGAGGTCGCAGGGGAATGGCGTCGGGAATTTCGAGACAAGTTACCGCCGCGTGTATAAACCCATCATCTTCTAGGCCGAGATATCACCGCCCATTCTTCTCATTCCCACAGTCTGGAGCTGGACTAAACCTCCGGCGCCTGTTCTTTCGCTCTTTCCTCTTTCGCCGTCGCCTGCCTCGTTCCCTAGGCACCTCTTTCGAAGATCCATTCGCTCGAAGGTTGGGCGGAACTCCCTCCGAAGCCATGTCGTCGTCCTCCTCCTCTTCTCCCGTATCCTATAGCGAAGAGCTCGCGGCTGCCAAGAAGGCTGCGTTGCTCGCTTCTCATCTCTGCCAGGTGCATATTTCATACCGCTATTTCATTCTCATTGGAAGCAGTTCATGGACCTGTGAGGTTTTGGTTTGAATTGAGCTCTTATTCTGATGCATAGGTTGTATCACGAGTTATCTGATAAAATTGCTTAGTAGACAAGTGCGTTTGTATAATTCAAACTACAGATTATAGTCACCTTACAGTGGTTTGAGGTTTATCTCTAGTTTGAGACTTATGTGAATGGTTACTAGATTTCACTATTTTGTTTTGCCTCTGCGGTTTTCGAAGGTTTGGGTCTAAAATGGGGAAATTATAAACGGTTGAGATGTAAGGCATGATGAGATGAGATTTCCCAGATCCTGATCTTGACATTCTTTAGGAAATTACATGAATCCTGATGAGTTTGCTTAACAATTCTCAAATCCCGTTAAATCTTTAGGTTGTTGGTTGCAACTTAAAGATTTAGATATTTAAAGAGATATGAAAGAGTATACATTATAATTGTTGGACCTTGAATTGTCCATGGAGAATGCTGACTCAAATATTACTGAACAAAATGATGGAAAAACTTTGTGGAGGTCCCTCCTCTTATCCAAGAGCTTGATATGTCCCTCCCCTCATATACACTGTTGAAATAGCTTTGATTTTTAGATCCTCTTGACAATATGGAATTATAGGAAGCACCTGTACATGCATGCACCTTGTACGATATGTATCTAGCACGACAGTATATGGACCATGCTGGGATTTTTGGAGGCAGAAAAAATGGCGTGGGGGCAGGTGTGGTGGTAGCAGGAGTGGGATTGAGTGTTTCCTTTTTATAGACAAGCACACCACTCACAAAAAATACTACGACACTAGTGAATTCACAAACTCAGTGTCAAAGGAACTGTCTCAGCGACAACACTCAGCGAAAAGAAAAAAGAGAATAAGGTGCTAGTTGGATATAAGGTGATCTAGTTACGTGAGAATTTGATCATACATGGGAACTGAATCATGAGCTCTTTTTGCGAATTTTGTGAGAGCAGGCCGCTAGAACTGTGCGAGAGCAAGCCGCGAGTATAGCAAGAACTAGATGCAAGCTCCAGCGCTCGAGAATTAGATGCGAGACTAAGATAGCGCGAGACGTTCGCGCGGGAGTCGGATGGCTCGAGATGGTAAAGGGAGAAGGGGTGAATTCTGCGATGGTCTTGCTTGAAGGATGCACGAGTTTTGCGAGCCATGAGAGAGCCCCACTTCAGTGAGTTGTTCACAAGCAAGAAGACAACCACGAGACTAGATGACACAAGTGGAACAACGTCGTCGATGGAATCCCAGAAACGTGAATTGACTGGTCTTCAGAAACGGTAAGCTTTGTATTACATGTCCATGAATGGGTTCCATGTACCAACTCCGATCGATGCTGCGCAAGGAATGATGGGCAGACACTGCTAGCATCAATTGTCATTCTAATTATCTTTATCTAATTTCAGCATTTTTGAACCTTTTTATTTAACTTACATATGTTGGCTTAGTGAGGGGCATTTTGGTTAATTGGATTTATAAGAGTTTCATCCTACTTAATGGTTGGAGAGATGAAGAGGAGGCAAGTAATTATTATCCATCATCTCTCAGATTTTCCCTCTCTTTCTTATTCTATCTACCCGACCCACTAGGGTACTCACGCCTCCACCCATCACACACGTGGTCTTCCATGGGAGCGATAGCTGAACCTCCCCTGTCGGAGCTCCTCTCCGGCCGCTCCTCTTTCGTCTTCTCTCCTTCGTAAACATAGGTTCTCGAGGCTCTAAGAAGGGGAACTCCAACCTCTTCCATAACTTATTTCTCGCTAGTCGCATACGAGATCCCAACCAGGGTACCGTATCAACTTGGTATCAAAGCTAGAAAGCCCCATGATGTTCCTCAGTATCATTCAATCTCCCACCATCCTCTACCGCTTCACGCGACACCTTGTGTTTACACGGAGAAATTGAACAATTTGGCCTGCGATACCAAGGTCCTTCTCCGTACAGTCCAAGGTCGACGCACGTTCACCTTTTTGGATCCTCACCCAACTCCGGCCTCCTCTCACCCAACGCAAATCAGTGCACGCAATGGAAAGATTGGATCAACGTAACATCCTTTCACTTTATGGTCCGCCCAATTATGGTTCTCGCAGTTATAGCAGAAAATCCTATTATCGACTTTAAGGTTAATTGCAACCTATGGTTTGGGACGACTCTTCGCGACAATCCTATTATCGACCTCGTCTCCCTTAAACAGACGAGGTCTATTGACAAATACTTGGAGCGGTTTCAGGTTATGCTCGCACGAGCTCCATCCATTCTCCCAGAGCACCAGATGTCTATTTTTACTGCCGACCTCCATGAGCATCTCCAACTGGATGTAAAGTTTTAGACACCAGCAGACGTCACCACCGCCATGAATTTCGCAAGGGTATGTGAAAAGTGCTTGTTGATGGATCTATGTCGGTCACCACAGCGGGGAGTGGTCCTATCGGGGTTTCAGTTCCACCGCACCCCCTGTCCAGCAATGCCCCCCAAGGGAAAGAGGGTGTCCGATGTAACATTGCACCTGTAACTTCCGTATAATATAGGTCTGGCCGCCGCCCCCCCCCCCCCACCCACACACACACACACACACACACACCATACAACCACCGCTAACAGACTATTATGAAATGGTAACAAACAATAAAATCTCCACTTCATGGAGTATATATCAAAGTTAGCAGAAGCATAGTAAACTATTTACTATAAACCGAATGTCCATATTTAGTACAATATAAATCTCATCACTCGACATTATGATCATCACATATCATACAAATGTTCATTTAACAAAATATAAAACTAGGGCACGCAGACCCAATACATAATAACATAAGACAAAAGAATAAAATGCTATTTGGTGCTTTATTTTCCCCTTTTCATTCGACTTTGGCCTTGACCCGCTATGCTCCGCCGCGCGCTAAGCCACATGCAACCAAATATGCATGAGTAAACGAGGGTTAGCTATGGACTGACCACAAACCGCATAACGACCCCTTCTCCTGACCGTCCTAGTGAACTCCGGGGTGAGTCACTCACACCTGCAAGTATACATCAGGAATAACATGCAACATATATATCAAGAGAGATTAAAGTACACATGCTATCCTACTCATGTAAAGGCTCAGACATCAAACATTTTCTAGGTTGAGTAAATAAATAATGGTGAGCCTGCATCATGTATAATGGTTGGATTTGTCTGTAGACTCACAGTAACCCCTAACACATCATCATATGAATCTAGCATAGCATCAAACATCAACATAATGGGGGACACTCACAGCTACACATACATCCATTATAAAGTATTCTAACTCATTCGCTATCGCAAAGAAGAGACGCACGTGAGGTATACCCATGCACATGGTTCTTTCCCTGTGTGTCATGTAACCGTAATGTATGCCCGACGAGGGCTCACTTCCCGCCTTTACAAGGGTCAAAGGATGTAAGGTATACTCATGCACATGGTTCTCTTCCCATCACTCATATGGTTGCAAGGTATAATCGATGAGGAATATCTTCCCTCCATCACAAAGGTTGGAGGATATAAGATAAAAGGGTTTTGAAAAAAAAATAATTTTTAATGTGAATTAATTGTATTTTTGTAGGCCAACCCGAGTTTTGCGCTCGAAATTACGCTCGTCGTAATGAGCTTTAATAAAATCATTGAGTTTTGTTAGAGTCGGATCTCTCGAGCGTTTTCCGCGTTGAATTTTTGCGAGATTCATGCATCGACAAACAAAACCACAATAACAATTTATGAAATAACGGTAATAGGAATAGATCGAACGTTCGAGACAAGCTTAGCAATATTTAGTTGAATCGCATAAAATTAATTTGATACTTTGGAGCAGAAAGAGTGGATGTTACCCAGGCTAGGAACGACTCTTCCAAATCCGGCTGTGGTAGGAGTTCCGGTCAGCGGTGGCACACGGGCTGTCGGAAAGAAATGTTGTTGTCGACGACAGCCGATCGCAGCAACAGGGTTAGCAAACTGTCGGGCGCTGGTTGGGGTCGATACGTTCAGACGTGTCCGCCAAATCAGCGACCGGGAGGCGAGCGGGTCTGCGGGCTCGCACGCTGTCACAGGGAATCTAGGGATCGGTCGCGGGAGAGGCTTGACAGAGAGGTGCGTGACTCGCCGGTGAGATCCTGGAGATTCGTCGCTTCGTATGGGAGACCTGGCAAGGGGAGGAAGACAGTGAACATCATTTCCGGATACATCGAAAACGAAAAAAGTAATTTTGTTTTCTCTGAAAAAGTGCCGGTCCTCCTATTCACGACGGCCTTCCCTCTTATACTTCCTTTGATTTTTTTAGTTTTTGTTTCCATAATGCTTATTTCCAAATCAGCTTTCACGTTTTTTTTCCAAAAAAATATTTCGAAAAGCATTTTGGCTGATTTTCCAAAGGGGACTTAGTAACTTCCAGATGGCTGATTCCAATATATTTTTATTATCTCCTAATAAAGTTTATGATTTGATTTTCTTGAGTTTAAATTTATGCGTCCTTAAATAAGTTAAGCTTGCCTCTTATCTCCTAACTAACTACTCAAATTATCAGACCTTTTTTTATTGAGGGTCTCACCGGGTGGTCAAACCGATGAGCCGGAACTTAAAATAACATTAGTGCAAAGGAAAATAACGCCGAGGCATGTATATATCGCAGAATAGAGCGGTCAGTCGGTTTAGACCGACCGCCAGACTGAATCTGAACATGCCAGCACACATACAACGCCGATTGTGGCATTCCACATGTTAACCAATCTATCCAAATCACCTACAACACCGACTTTGCTTCTTCCAGAGCCATCCAAAAGCATGGCTTAAACTAAACCATTTTCATTTACCCGGCTCATATAAGCAAAATACTACTTGCATCAAAGTCTAAAAATATCGTGCTGGGAATATAAATTGGCAAAACAATTCGTCAAAAAATAATCATCGCCACATAATCCTCTATGGAAATTCATCGCTAAACTAATCGTCACAAAAATCATCATCAAAACAAATACGTAAAAATTAAATTTCGGCACTGATTTTATTTTCTCATCATCGGGGATATTATTTAATTATTTTAAATTCAGTTTAATTTGTGTGGCGATTTGAGTCGTTACAAATTCTTCCACTCTTATTGGAATTTTCGTTCCTTATTTCAATCATGGGGTAACACTTTAGGTAGACTACCGTACCCACATTAAACTCTACTCGATATTTAGTTTATTTGTTTTCTCTAATTCGTTTATTTCCCTTCACTATTGCAGTTTCTTACTTTGATCTGAATTATCGGCTTAATAATGTGGATGTTGAAGGATATATATTAAGAAATAAAGAGTGGTTTGCACCAACATCAAAACATGATTGTAATTATTCTTAAGCATAAAGCATACATGTATCATCTTCTTTCATTTGGCTGCCCCAAGTTAAAAGCGCGAGGCTGAACGGGTATTTCTTTCGGAGCTTCTCCTTCCGGGGCTGGTGTAGAGGCCAACGATTCAGTACCCATCTGATAAAACTTTTGTTGCGGGGGTACTGGAGGTCCCCTCGAACTACCTTCTTTAGTTTGGTGAAACTTCGGGCACTCGTTCCATCGGTGTCCGAGTTGAGGACAGAGGAAGAAAACACTTGCCAGATATTCCCCCTTATGAAACATTTCGCACTTCACACATTTCATTGGCATCATCTGCGAAACATTGCTACTAATCGCAGGTGCAGACTGAGCCAGTTTTCTCTCTTTCCACTAAGGTTCACTTGCCTTCTTAGCGATTTCCTTACTTGGACTCTCTTGCGTCTTCCTTTTTAAGAATTCCCTTCTTTTTTGAGATTTCTCTAAATCAATTTTGATCATTCGAGCCTTCTCCAATTAACTTCCCATACTTAGTGATATCCAAGGGAACCAAGTACGTACGAATATCATCACAAAGTCCTTGTTGGAATTGGAGGCACCTATCTACTTCTGTCGCCACCACTGATCCATCATAATATGTTAATTTGAAAAACTCTGCTTCATGCTGTAATACAAACTTATTTCCTTGAACCAACCTGAGAAACTGATCATGCAACAATCGTTTCTCTGATATGGGTACAAACCATATTGTGAACTTCTGTAAGACATTAGAAGAGAAACTAGGAAATAAATTTCTCATAGAGGCAGAAGATGGGTGGCTCAAACAACGATGCCAACAATTCAAAGGTGGAGTTTGAGAGACATGCAAAGCTTGGGCTGAAGTAGTAGGATTGAACACATAAAGACCATCTATGCTACCAGAGCTAATCAACTTCTTCGTATGTAGGCTCTAAAAGACACAGTAAGAGTGAAAAAAAAGTAATTGAGCATTGCATGAAGTTAGTCAAGTGACTAACGAACAATACCTTTTGAGTAAAGCTTGGTACATGAAATGACAGAAATTAAAGTAAGATAAGAATATGGAATGGTTCCTTTCCTTATAAGGGAGGAAAGAGATCCATTCTCAATGCATACTTTTTCTTTGCCAGATAGTGGGAAGTAAGAAACAAAACTTGATGGGGATCCAATCATGTGATCTGTAGAACTAGAATCAATAATCCAGTGAGAAGATGAGTGAACAATAGTGGAGTAGGCTCTCAAAATACCTGTGTGGGCAAAAAAGGACCGTCCAGAAGAAGGCTCACTAAAGATGCCTTCCATTATCTTGCAGAAGGCATGTATTTCCTTAGAGGAGAGGGAGCTGTGCACGGAGATGGGGTTAGAACTAGAACTCCATACATTGTTGTCTTCAAAGCTTTTGGTCAGATGAGCAGCACGGTGGGAAGGTCCCCCCCCTGGAATCTCCCGCAACCACAGCCTCCACGTGGGGGTAGGTCCTCAAGAATGGGGAAATCCATGAAGCTTAAAGTAAGTCTCTAGGGTATGTCCAATTTTACCATAGTGGTCACAATCTAGACGATCTTTGTTCGTAGTCCTTGGCTTGAAATCCCGTAAAGAGTGTCCTCTGTAGTTCGAGTGCGTAATAAGAGCAGAGCTTTTTTGTGCATGTTCAGGTAGTCATGACTGTCTATGATCATATTCCCGCTGAACAAGACTATAAATCTTAGGTAAGGAAAGAACATGTATGCGACCCAGAATCTAAACAATGATCTGATCAAAATCCCTATGAGACTATGTAAGAACTCAAACATACGGTTGTGATCTTTCCGTGCCTTGAAGAGAAGATCATCACTATGGTAAAGCAAGGTAAGGGAATCAACGAGGTCAATTTCTTGGTATAATTGAGTGAACTCGGAATAGTAGGCAGATGAAGGACAATCGCCTTAATGAAGGAGAAAGATCTTTTTGAGTTGAAATATCTGGGCAGAATTCCCTTTTCTAGTGTAAGTGGATTCAACCTTCATCCAAATGTCAGCGACAATGTCAAAGAACAAGTAGTTGCAAGATAGCGACTGCATAGAGTTTATAAGTAAGAACATGACTAATGAGTTCTTGGAGTCCTATTGCCCCCAAGTAGTTGTATCCAGTGTGGGTTTTCTTATGCTCCCATGCTCTTAAGTGCTAAAGTAACGGACCTCGACCAAGACAAGTAATTCGTATTGTTGAGAAGAATAACCATAATCTGTGGGACATTATGATTATGACTAACCTGGGTAGATCCAATGAGAGTCGATCGGTCCTTTGAATCAACAACATCTGACATATCTAACAACGAAATGGGACAAAAGAAACTTGGGATTAAATCAAAGCACAAAATAGTCGCCAAACGATCTTCGGAAAATAGGTCGGAGAATTACCATAACTATAAGAGAATGATAAACCCCGCATTAGGACCAACCAAGTCCCGAAAACACATCATTATGAAGGTTTGAGGGCCATAGAAGAACTAGTTGTGTAGTAGAGACGTTTTTTTCAAGCAAGTGGGGAGAACCCAAAAAACTTTGATCTGAAATATAGGAAGATCCAATCAATAAATCCAATAATCCATTTAGTATGACATTGGGAGGAGAGATACAAAGTTGTGGAAGGAATCTGTAGTTGATCCGACGGTTGAAATGGGTTCAATATTCCATTCCGATCGATCGATGCCGATCATCGTCGATTAACACAACAGGCGGGAACGCGCCCGAAGGAAGGTCTTCTCGCTGGAGGAGGCTTCTGCGTTGTCTGGAAAGTGTCACAGGGTGCTGAGTTGCGGCGGAGGACCGATCGACATAAGAAATGGGGAATCAACAGAAGCTGGCAGACGGGCGAAGGCGTAAGAGCGGAACCCTATTTCGGCCGCGATATTATGTTAAGACTGAAATTCATTTCATCTCTCATAAAAGGTGGGTTACTCATTTATATATAATAGAGTAGTGTATACGATGCAGTGGCGGGTCGACCCGGGATGGGCACACTAAATGCGATCCTATATGCAAAGTGATATGATATAAATGCAAGAGGAGGTTCACATAAAATTAACAACAATAATTAATTACTATGAGACTAACAGAGGCGCAAGCATTCACAAACTTTAATTAAAGAGAAAAAAGCTTTGTTCGCGAAGCGACCGAGGTGCAAATTTTTTTAAGCGCGTGCAGAATAGACCCTGCAAATCGGTCGCTTCGCGAACAAAGCTTTTTTCTATTTAATTAAAGTTTGTGAATGCACGCGCCCTTCGG
This sequence comes from Dactylorhiza incarnata, assembly GCA_033032865.1. Taxonomy (NCBI): domain Eukaryota; kingdom Viridiplantae; phylum Streptophyta; class Magnoliopsida; order Asparagales; family Orchidaceae; genus Dactylorhiza; species Dactylorhiza incarnata. The sequence continues at coordinate 3,260,078 of JAWHQI010000020.1, read as the reverse complement.
ACTTGAGCCCGTCCGGAGGCTCACCCGCCCCTCTTACCTGGGCTAGTGCCTCTTAAAAGATATTGGGCCTAATGATATCTTGGGCCCCGGGGATCCACTCGGCGAATACATGGTTGTACACAATCCCCGCACTTTTCGAGCGGGATTCACGCTCGGAAAGAAAAGTCCAACCCTGCCTATTCGGCGAGTGCCTTCCTGAGAGCCCAGCTAGCGGAGCCACCTTGGGGGAAAAACTACTTAGCCTCCCCGGGAGGCCATCCTACCCTGCCGGCTAGTGAGAGCCTGGCTAGCGGAGCCATCTCATGAAGAATGTGGAGGAGCAGTAGACGTCAGCGGAGGAAGAAGAAGTAAATCCCGAAGGTTGACTTCGCCGACGAGCGTGGAGAAGGACCGTTCGACGACGGAAGAGGATGGCGAGAAATCGACTGGGCGCGAATAGAAGAATCGGGGAGCGTTCCGGGGTCGAGGAAGAAGACCTAGCCGCGCGTCTGGACTGGAGGAAAGAACCGCGACTGAGCTGATAAAAGAAACGGGGTTTATTAAAAATCGCCGTTTCATTGATCCGCTGAACCAAACGCCGCGTTTGGTAGAAGTGCCGTTTCTGTCCAGACGCACCGGAGCCGATCCGCCGAACCAAACAAGCCCTAAGTACTTTGAAAACCTCCGACCACCGAGCGGTTCCCGACCCAGCCAGCTTGGTGGGAGCCTGGTCAGCGGGCCTGCATCGGGGCTAAGTACTTTGACAACCTCCGGCCTCCGAGCGGTTCCCGACCCTGCCAGCTTGATGGGAGCCTGGTCAGCGGGCCAACATCGGGGCTAAGTACTTTGAAAACCTCCGGCCACCGAGCGGTTCCCGGCCCAGCCAGCTTGATGGGAGCCTAGTCAGCGGGCCAGCATCGGGGCTAAGTACTTTGACAACCTCCGGCCTCCGAGCGGTTCCCGACCCTGCCAACTTGATGGGAGCCTGGTCAGCGGGTCAGCATCGGGGCTAAGTACTTTGAAAACCTCCGGCCACCGAGCGGTTCCCGGCCGTGCCAGCTTGGTGGGAGCCTGGTCAGCGGGCCAGCATCGGGGCTAAGTACTTTGAAAACCTCCGACCACCGAGCGGTTCCCGGCCCTGCCAGCTTGGTGGGAGCCTGGTCAGCGGGCCAGCATCGGGGCTAAGTACTTTGAAAACCTCCGGCCACCGAGCGGTTCCCGGCCCTGCCAGCTTGGTGGGAGTCTAGTCAGCGGGCCAGCATCGGGGCTAAGTACTTTGAAAATCTCCGGCCACCGAGCGGTTCCCGGCCCTGCCAGCTTGGTGGGAGCCTGGTCAGCGGGCCAGCATCGGGGCTAAGTACTTTGACAGCCTCCGGCCTCCCAGTGGTTCTCGGCCCTGCCAGCTTGATGGGAGCCTGGTCAGCGGGCCAGCATCGGGGCTAAGTACTTTGAAAACCTTCGGCCTCCGAGCGGTTCCCGGCTCTGCCAGCTTGATGGGAGCCTGGTCAGCGGCCCAGCATCAGGGCTAAGTACTTTGAAAACCTCCGGCTACCGAGCGGTTCCCGGCCCTGCCAGCTTGGTGGGAGCCTGGTTAGCGGGCCAGCATCGAGGCTAAGTACTTTGAAAACCTCCGGCCACCGAGCGGTTCCCGGCCCTGCCAGCTTGGTGGGAGCCTGGTCAGCGGGCCAGCATCGGGGCTAAGTACTTTGAAAACCTCCGACCACCGAGCGGTTCCCGGCCCTGCCAGCTTGGTGGGGAGGGCGGCCTGCCCCCTGTCTCGCCCCGCCCCAAGAGGATGGGCGGTCTGCGTTTAGCGCCTCTGAATGACGGGATTTAGCTATTGGCAGGCCAAACTTGAGGGTATTTTCGTAATCTCTTAGGCCAGAATCAGGCTATTGGCAGACCAAGTTCAGAAATTTATAAATAGGACCAAAGAGGCACCATTTGGAGGGGACTTCTCTTTTGGCTTCTATCTCCCCAAGTTTCTTCGGTGGGTGAAGAGAGCCTCCAAAGGTGCCCCAAGCTCAGCATTGGCTTGGGAGGGGAAGCACTCTAAGATCTTCCGGGTGTGTGGTGGGACCTCTTCGCTGAGCCCTTGGTCTTGTTCCTAGTTTCCTAAGCCTTCAGCCCAGCGCTCTCCCTTGAGAGAAGTAGGTGTGAGGTCACCCCCTATTTTGGGGACCCCGAACTCCACAAGAGACCAAGTATTGGTTTCAACAAATGACATCCACTACAGATAAAGCGCAAAGTACACAATAATAGAAAATAAAACTCCAACTACAACGTACACGTGCAGGCGGAGGTAAATGACGGTTGATTGCGGGCATCCAAGGTCGCTGCAAATTGGGGAAGGCTTCCAAAGAGAAGTTTTGGACTGGTGGGGGGCTCAGATGGTGTGTATGGCAGGATAAGGGTGGCTGGTTTGCGTTGGAGGCTCACAAATGGGTTAATAGTGGGGCAGGCGACAATGGGAGGCTTTATAAGGGGCAAATGTAGGGTTGGGGGAGGAGATGAGGAGGATCAACTACGAGATAGCAAGATAAGGAGGGCCCGATTGTAGGAGAACGGGGCTGGGAGGAGGTTCTGGACTGGTGTGGGCATCAGAAGGTAGATGGGGGTTCGACAACAAAAACTGGGCGTCTGGTGGAGGGAAGAACGATGGGGACAGAGGGACGCATGAGAGAAGAGAGTGGCTTACGACCAGGGAGGGGTGGTGGGCTCGCAGGAGGAGGAAGGGGATGAGGGGTATTCCCCTTGGAGTCGCACCAAGGTAGTGTTCTTCCGGCGCCGCACCAAGGTAGTGTTCTTCCGGCACCGCACCAAGGTAGTGTTCTTCCGGCGCCGCACCAGAGAAACTGGACCGACGGTTTGTTTGCAAACTGCCAATCAACCTTCGATGCCCACTTCAATCGGTACCTGCACTAATACTCAAAACAAACTTTTGGCACCTGAATTGGACAACTCATATTATCCGATCCGATCAGGTGTCAAATACAACCAAAAAATATAAAATAACATATCAAAACGACTCGGAACGACCATCCGGGCGCAACCGTGGACTCAGATCGCCCGAACGGGTAGCGGCTCACCGTCTCCTGCGGGAATAAACCCGTGTCGGGCGTTGCGTTCCATCAACTCCCCCGGCTTAAAAGCACTCATCTCCGGTAAGTGAAGACGGTCGTACTCTCTGTGTAGCCGCGTGGCGAGTCTCTCGTGCTCCTCTGAAGAAATCCATGTAGTATCATACAGCGGGCGTCCGCTCCACGGACAAGATAACACAGAATATCTTGCTCGCCTGCGGTATAGTAGTGACCAATGATCAGACGTATGTTTCCAGTGGGAGTAAGTGGCTCTTACTGTAATGTATTTTCGTCTGACTGCTGGATCGGTCGAACCTTCGATGGTGCAGGGCGACCCTCATGGAGCGACACCTCAGGTGGAAGCAGGGATGGAATGGTAGGGACCAAAGGAGGCTGTGGCTTAGGTATGGGTGAGGAGAAAGGATCCACATACACACGGTCCTCGTAATAAGGAGTTAAATCCTCTACGTTGAATACTCGGCTAATGCCCATACCATGAGGGATGTCAAGTTCATAAGCGTTCGTACCAATCCGCCGCACGAGTGTGTAGGGGCCCATTCAGCGAGCGCTTAATTTCTTTGCTGGTCCTTGCGGGACCCTCTCAGGTCGTATGCGAATCATCACTTGTTCTCCCGCCTCAAAGATTTGTTCCCTCCTGTGCTGATCTGCTCGATCTTTATAGTAATCATTACTAGATGCAATTTTCTTATGGACCGACTCATGAAGTGCATGCACGTGCTGAATAAAGGACTTTGCTGACTCACTAGGTCGTGACTCAAGAGGGACATCAATCAAGTCAATAGGCTTCTAGGTTCATACCCTAATATGATATGAAATGGACTCAAACCTGTGGTACAATTGACTGAACTGTTATATGCAAACTTAGCTATAGGTAGAACGGAATCCCAGGTGGATAGACTATCCCCAATAAGACAACGCAGAAGGGTCCCTAGACTACGGTTGACAACCTCAGTTTGTCCATTTGTCTGTGGGTGGTAGGTGGTGGATAACTTCAAGGCCTTACTAGTCTTCTTCCATAATGTCTTCCAAAAGTAACTCATGAAACGAACGCCGCAGTCGGAGACTATGGAAGTGGGTAACCCGTGATACTTAAATACCTCTTTAAAGAATAACACAACCACATGAGACTCATCAACGGTCCTACGACAAGGAATAAAGTGGTCCATCTTAGAGAAACGGTCCACCACAACAAAGATCAAATCAAGCTTCCTCATAGTGTGAGGGAGCCCGTGTACAAAATCCATACTAATATCAGCCCAGGGCCTCTGCGGGACGGGTAATGGAGTGTACAATTCTGTGGGCTGAAGAGATCCCTTCGCGGTCTTACAGACTCGACAATGCCTAACAACCCGGGTAACGTTTTTCTTCAGGCCAGGCCAGAAGAAACGATCCTCAACTAACGCAATCATCTTGTCTCGCCCAAAGTGTCCCGCTGCTCCGCCTACGTGCAACTCCTAGATTCGGTGACTCAAGGCGTCAGCCGGCTTGTTCTCGACACCCGCTTGGTGTTTGAGAACGTAATGATAATCCTGCATATATTCTACCCATTTCGCGTGGCGGTTGCCTAATTTCTTCTGCGAGTCGAGATACCTCATAGCCTGATGATTAGAGTACATAACAAACTCCCTGTGACGGAGATAATGACGCAACGAAGTGCTTGTACGATGACATAGAACTCCCAATCATAATTTGAGTACTTTTGTCGGACGTCATTCAGTTTCTCATTGAAGTAAGCAACTGGATGACCTTCCTGACTAACACCGCGCCGATTCCAACTCCCGACGCATCACATGACACCTTGAAGGCCTTGGAGAAATCTGGTAAGCGTAGGACAGGCGCGGAAGAAAGTCTATCCTTAATCTCCTCGAAGGTTCGAGTGGCGGCCTTCGTCCACACAAAATCACTCTTATGGAGGTAGCTCGTAAAGGGGGACATAAATGACCCATAATAAAGCTGAAGCCTCAGACAAACTCATATAGAAGGTGACAAGTCCATGAAAACTATGAGCCTCTTGAATATTCGTTGGAACGGGTCACTCACGAATGGATATGACCTTGTCAGGGTCAACCGAGATACCAGAAGCAAAAACTATATACCTGATACGTGCTTTTTATATACTGTTTTCACCTTGCTTTCTCTTTCATTTTCATTCATTCTAGTGCCATATTTGTGTGATTGGCTCAATTCATGATAAATTGTTGTTTGAGACTGTTTGGATGAATTCTTCTAGCAAGTGTGGATTTTTTGGCATTTACTAGGGATTTGATGTCAAATTGACTTGCACACGCACATGAGGAATTTACGCACGCGCGTGCGCCCAATCCTCTTATCGATGAGTCATCTCGTCGATGTTTTGTGCCGTCTCGTCAATCTGGCGGGCGTCTTGCCGATTTCAGTTTGTGCACGCACGTGCAGAATTTTCACACGCGCGTGCGCCTGTCGATGCGACGTCTTACCGATCTTTTGTAGTTAAGCCGTCCTGTCGATTTTTGTCGTTTCGTCGATTTGAGTTGCGCGTGCGTCTCCGCACGCGCGTGCGTCTCCGCACGCGCGTGCGCGTGCACGCGCGTGCGTGCCTCTAGTGCGTGCGACCTATTTCCTTCTTCCCTGGCCACTCAGATCGTTCCGAGTTTGCGCGTGCGTTTTTCACGCACACACGTGCGCACACGTCTTTCTGCAGTTCATTTTTACCTCACACACGTGTTGTTGCGCATGCACTCTGTTTTTCCTACAAAAATGCTGTTTGCGAGTTAAGGACCCGAATACCCCTGATCCAGTCCGCCGTTTTCAGCAGTTTTGAGCCTAGAGCTCTAGGGTTTCATCCCTAGATCTTCTCCAACCTCCCCAAGCATTCCAAAGGCGTGGAAGGTGTTTTTTAAGCTTCCATTGGAGCTCAAAGCCGGAGCACTTAGCGTTGAAGCGAAGGCGACCCGGGAGAAGACGCGTTAGGAGAGGGTGATAACCACTCCCGTATCGTGGACGAGGCCAAGGAGGAGGAGGAAGAGCTGGTGGACCAAGCCGAGCTCCCCTCGAATCCGAGGAGACTAGACTTCCGTTCCCTCTGTGCTAAGGATTGGTAACTTGTATCTCTCCTCTCTCATTTGAAATACTTGTAAGCATATTATAATATACTCTAAAGCTTCTACATATCATGACCATTGGGTGTAGTTGTTCATAGATATATTTCCTATTGTGGATGGTTTGGATGGGATTGGTTGTGTTGTGTTCTTATTGTTGATGCTTGTGTTGTGCTTGTGCTAGTGAGAGCGTGAGTGAGTTGGCCTTTGCATTTGCAAGGCGCAACGAGCGATGCAGTGTTTACGACCCGCGGTGGTGTGAAGTGGAGGAAGGAGCCCCGCGGTGGTGCGAAGCGGTGCTTGCGACCCGCATTGTTAATTTAGCTTTTCTTCTTGTTTTCGTTTCGTTACCAAAATCAAAACCCCCCGTAACACCGACCCTAAAAGACTTCCATCTCAAGTCTTTCTCCAAAGAAAACTCCACCTCTCCGTGTTCCACGAGATTCGATACTCGAGGATTTATCCCCGTTTTATTATTAGTTGACAACGACCGGTTCACTGTCTCGAGTGTGCATTCAAAGTGCATCAATACCCCAATAAGTGTACATACGCGAACAAGAACGAACACTACATCAAATTGATGTAGAGATGCTCCTTCCGTAGGAGCTCAAATACGAGGCCAATGTGGTGCAAGTGCTCGGTGCGGCTCTGGCTGTATATCAATATATCATCAAAATACACTACCAGAAATTTGCCCATATAGGGCCAAAGGACCTGTCATCACCCTCATGAACGTGTTGGGCGCGCTTGATAATCTGAACGACGTAACTAGCCACTCATATAAGCCGTCCTTTGTCTTGAAGGTCGTCTTCCACTCATCCCCCTCTCTAACTCTAATATGATGGTACAACTATCAATGCACATGCGCAAACTCCCGTCCTTCAGAGTAAGAAGTGCTGGTACTACAGGGGCTCAAGCTCTCTCGTATGAATTTCTTCCGAAGAAGATTAGCTCGGCGTGCTCAGTCGAATTCAAGCTATAATGGGGTAAATTCGGCAAAGATGCTCCTGGGACCAGATCGATCGCATGCTGGATGTCTCTCAACGGGGGAAGCTCATCAGGGAGCTCCTCGGGCATAATATCTACGTAGTCATCCAGCAACTGACGGATATCCAGATCAATAATCTTAGTGTCAGTAGAGGCCTCGAAGGTCACAGTGTCTGCCACTATAAACATAACTCCTGCATCTAAGCTCTTTCTCATGAAGTCACCCTTCCTCAAGACATGTAGAGGTCTCGAAGACCCCACACTAACAGATGACTCCACCTTGCCCTTGGGAGGATGTCTGGGATGGATTGGGGTAAAGGTAATCTTCCAACCTTTATCGAAGAAAACATATGTGTTGGATCATCCATAACACGTGGCATCACAGTCATACAGCCAAGGTCGTCCAAGTAACATGTGCGCGAGTCTCCTAATCGTGGTGGTATCAGGTCTTGAGGTGACCTGTCTCGGGATGGGAGTGCGTAAGTATTGCTCGTACTCAAGCGCGACCTGAAAAACCTGCTCAACCGTCTCAATCCCATGGGGAATCAGTTCCCTTCGGATGTCAGCCCTGAGTCCAGTCCGCAAACGGGATGCAGTGGCAATGGGCTCCTCCAGAATATCACTTCGAACCACTAACTCGTCGAAATGTGACATGTACTCCGCAATAGAAAGGGTCCCCTGCCAGGGTGCATATAATTGATCTAAGAGTTGGTCACGATATGAAGCGGGGAGGTATTTATCTTTCAGTCGCTGTTTCATCTCGTCCCATCGAGTGATGGGGTAATATCCATCCTGATCAAGTGATTTCTCCAAACTCGAGCAATAAATTTTTGCTTGGCCTATCAATTTCATCTTGGCAAACTGCACACGCCTCTCGTCACTCATGTCAAACTAGCCAAAATTGTGATCCATGTCCATAAGCCAATCGCTAAATGCCTTCGGGTCCAGGTGACCGTCAAAGGAGGGTGCATCAATGCAGATGCGCCAAGTGATATCATCCTCTTCTGGAGTCATCCCGCGGCGTGGCTCACGGTAATCGTCATGCTGATCATCATAGTCATAGTCATATCGTGCCGGTGGGGCTCGACCTTTACGACCAGGTGGGGGTGGGGGCGAGGAACATTCGGAGGATGGTGATTCCTCCCCGGATCCTGCCAATACTCGTAACCACGACGGTGATTCCCTCTCATGGGAGGGGGTGATCTCGGCGAGGAATGCCTCTAACACGTATCCCAGGAGGGGGTGTAGCATCTCGGGGATCCTCGGGAGGCTCCTCGTCAGGGGGAGGAGTCGCTCGACCTCTAGGGGTCTCTAACTGATCGGCCCTTGTTCTAACCCTAGCAATGTCGCCCCTAAGGATGTTGAACTGGGCCCCAATACGATCAAATCGATCGAGAACAAGTTTTTGAAATTCAGCGGACGTCATGTCCGATTGTGATTAGGCGGCCTTATCGTCAGTGAGATTAGGGTTTGACATAAATTAACGATGATCCCTACCACTACGTACAAGTGACCCAAACCTTGGGCTCTGATACCAATTTGATGCAGTGGCGGGTCGAACCGGGATGGACACCCTAAATGCGATCCTATATGCAAAGTGATATGATATAAATGCAAGAGGAGGTCTGCATAAAATTAACAACAATAATTAATTACTATGAGACTAACAGAGGAGCAAGCATTCACAAACTTTAATTAAAGTGAAACACGCCTTGTTCGCGAAGCGACCGAGGCGCAAATATTTTTAAGCGCGTGCGGAATAGGCCCTGCAAATCATTCAAAGTCCAGTATTAATAGCAAATAACAATGACATCCACGACAGATAAATTGCCAAGTACACAACAATAGAAAATAAAACTCCAACTACAACTTACACGTGCAGGCAGTGGTAAATGACAGTTGATTGTGGGCATCCAAGATCGCTGCAAAGTGGGGAAGGCGTCAGAGAGAAGTTCTGGACTGGTGGGGGGCTCAGATGGTGTGTGTGGCAGGGGAGGGGTGGTTGGTTTGTAGTGGAGGCTCACAGATGGGCTGATAGTGGTGTAGGCAGTAGTGGGAGGCTTTAGAAGGGCCGACTGTAGGGTTGGGGGAGGAGAGAGGAGGGTCGGCTGCGCGATAGCAAGATAGGGAGGGCCCGACTATCGGAGAACGGGGCTGGAAGGAGGTTCTGGACTTGCGTGGGCAGCAACAGGTAGATGGGGGTTCGACAACGAGAAATGGGCGGCTGGTGGAGGGAAGAACGATGGGGAGAGAGGGACACATGGGAGAAGAGAGTGGCTTACGGCTAGGGAGGGGTGGTTGGCTCGCAGGAGGAGCAGGGGATGAGGGGTATTCACCTTGGAGTCACACCAAGGTTGGGTTCTTCCGGCGTCGCACCAGAGAAACGAGACGGTTTGCCAATCAACCTTCGATGCCCACTCCAACCGGTACCTGCACTACTTATACTCAAAAAAACTTAGAGCACCCGAATCGGACGAATGAAGGAAGCATGGGTATGTGCACATAAATCAAAATGGATTCTTGGGTCTGCCCTCTCTGATGTCTTTGGCTTTGATTTGAGGGCATGATTCCGCAGCAAACGCAACTGTATAGGGGGCCACTATTTCAGTGGTACTCTGTGAGCAGCCACTTTGTGCATTTATTGTCAAAGGTTAGGTCTTTCTCCTCTGAGAGAAGCCACTTTGTGCATAGTGCCAAAGGTTAGGTCTGTTTCCAATCTTCCCCCGCCCATACCCCCAATGATTGGGGACTATATGGGTTCTGTTGTTGTTGTTGTATTATATCAAAACGACTCGGAACTACCATCCGGGCGCAACCGTGGGCTCGGATCGCTCAAACGGGTAGCGGCTCACCACCTCCTGCGGGAATAAACCCGTGTCGGGCGTTGCGCTCCATCAATATACATTATACAACAATACTAACATCTTTACGTATTGAGAATCCAACAACAATTGATCTGGAGCCATATATAATTGATTTGCGATATATCTGTGAATAGTATACCTTTCTTGCTTCCAGAGTGTTCATAGTTTTCTTGAAGGACAACAAATTTATGATTTAGAGAGTAGATATCCTCATGACTGTGCCATGCACAAAAGATGTACTTCAGCTTCTTTCAGTTGTTACTTTATCATAATGCATAATCTGTCAGGGTCTCATATCAGAGACTCATGTCTTTGTATTCTCCTTTTTCCAGAAAGTGCAGAAATCAATCATGCCATCAGATGTACAATCCAAAGCAGATAAAAGTCCTGTCACAGTAGCTGATTATGGTATACTTCTTAATCTTTTCATTTGAAACTGGCTAGGTTTACTGCATACAACTTGATCTTCTTGATGGTATTCACATATGTGAGAGAAGCTGTCCGCAGCTTAAAAGTTATAGCAGAAATATAAATGAATTTCTAAATATAAGATGCTACTCAAAGGGGCAGTGGTTGCAGTAATCTACATGTTCTTTGGAAAAATATGTCCTATAATTCCATATATCTTCTTTTAACCTAATATTGCAGGCTTATTGTAGTGATTAAATTCTCAGATATTTCCCTTGTTCTTCAAAAATATTTAAATATTTCTTCAGTCTATTGTAATTCAAGTTCCATTTACATGTCCTGTTAAGCCCCAGGAGCCTTAATAAGGTCTTGAAGAACCCAAGAGGGTCATGCCTAAGAAAGAATATAATAAAGCCTAATTGTGGTACTCCTGCTTGTGTATGGAAAAAACGATTGCCTGAAGGTGTTTTTTTACCTTAGTAAATAAAGTGTATTTTGGGCTTTTATATACTTTATCCATTGCATGGATTTTGTTTTTAATTATGTAGTTTGTGATAAAGTAATGTGTATAATAATATTTATTACATCATATATTATAATATATAAGAGCATGTGCACATATTTATAGTGAGGAGCGACGCCTCAACACTTATTCACAATATGGGATTAACCTATACAAAATAAACAAAAACTCCTAAGGACCGTGGTAAATAAACAAACTCCTAATGGACCATGGTAAACGGGCTTTTGTATTTGTGGTTCTGTACATTTCTTCTATACTCCCATGCAAGTTGGAGCATACATATTGTAGGCTCCAAGGTCCGATACAAGACCTTTGTGAAGATATCAGAGAGTTGGTCTGTAACAGGAACATTTTGGAGATTAATTTTGCGGAGCTGAATTTTTTCTCTGATAAAGTGATAATCTGCTACATTCTGCTTGGTTCGTTCATGAAATACCGAATTTTTTGTTGTATGGATATCAACTTTACTATCACAGTAGAGGACTGCATAGGCCATCAAACTATACTCAATTTTAGCAAATGATCGTTTCACAACCGTTTGTTTCTTGCTCTGCCAAGTGAACAAATGTCCTCCAAAATACGTGTAGTAGCCGCTTGTAGATCAACGGTCATCAATGGAGCCAGTATAGTCCTCATTAGAATAGACTTTCAGCGATAGGAAAGATGAACATACACAAGCTGTTGACCCGGAGCATTCTTTAGATACCGAAGGATCTGCTTAACTGCTTGAAGGTGTGATGCACACGGAGCTTGATGTATCGGCTAACCACGCCAACAACGAATGAAATATTTGGTCGAGCTACGATCAGATAGATAATCTTACCGACGATAGTACTCTAGATTAGCTAGGAGAGGATCAAAAGCATACTCATGAGCATAGAACTTGTGATTTCCATCCATGAGTGTTTCGACTGACTACAACATAAGTAGCTGACATCTTGCAAAAGATATGCAATTATTCCATTGAGATAATACTAGCCCATCATGCCGTTGAGCTACCTCAATACCTAAGAAATATTTGAGATGCCCCAAATCTTTGTCATCGATGGAAATTTGGAGAAAGCGGACTAAATGTTTAGGATAGTCTCTGACGTGCAATTAGTTAAATAACATGTAGTAGTTATTGTGAAGTTCCAATTGATATTTGGAACTTGCAGTTGAAACATGAGAGATCTGGAGACCTGCAGAAGGTGTGGATTCTTACGCTTGACCACACATTTTGTTGTGATGTATGAGAGTTGAACGTTTGAAGAATAATAATCAATGCATTGCAGGTTTCCTGAATTCATGACTACTAACGAGCATTATCCATTTAAATGATTTTGATATTAGTAGAAAATTGATTGTGAGTTGTTGCGATAACGAATTAAATACACCCACGTCATTGGAGAATGATCATCTATAAAAGTAGTAAAATAACAATATTCAGATCACTACCAGTTTATATGAACCCCAAATATCTGAATGAACTTAAGAGAATGGAGCATCGCTCCTAGTACAATTGGAGGGGGTTGAACTATGTTGTTTTCCATAGATACAAGATTCACATATAAAATCAGAAAATGTAAAATCTGGAAGCACATTTTGTAAGATTAGGGGAAGGGGCATGGTCAAGATGCCAATGCCAGTCGACTGAAGTGATGGAAGAGAGAGCTGGGTAAATCCATAATGTAGAGCCCGTTCTACAGTCGTCCCCTTCCAATGATAATCTGCATCCTTCGATCTTACACCACAAAGAAAGAGGAAGAAAAAGTTATGGAGCAATCATGATCATGAGTAAGGCTTTGTTTGGCGGGGCGTTTTGGGAGTGGGGTGCCGCTGATTTTCGCACCGCCCCGCTAAACGTTTTTTTGGGCAAGCGGCGGGAGTCGTCGTCGCCCTCCAGTCGCGATTTTAGGCGATTCTGGAGTCGCGAAATTTTATCGCGACTCCAGAAATCGCGCCGCTGCCATATCGCCATCACCGTGCCCTTTCTCTCTATCGCTCATTCGCCCTTCGCGAGCTATTCCCGATCGGCCCCCTCTGTCGCATCTCCAATGCTCTTGCCTACCTCGACGACGGAAGAAAGGTTTCCGACTTCGATTGGCCTCCTCTTCTTTTGCTTGCACGTCGGTGTCCGACTCCAGATCGATCTCCTTTCTTCTTTTTCGCAAGGTCTGTTTTTCCTTTCAACCTGTGTTCTTCCTTTCTTCTTATTTTTACAGATTTTTTTTCTTTCCCTCTACTCCAGATCTTCTTCTTCCTCTTTACTTGTTTTTGGACAAATTTGCTTGATTTTTTTCTCCAGATTTGTTCATGTATTCAGATTAGGGTTCTTCCTCTCAACTTTTTTTCTCCAAATTCTTTCCCAGATTCGTTCATGCATTCAAATTATTGTTCTTCCTCTCAAATTTTTTTTCAATACAGATTTGCAGTTTAAATGCAGTTGATTTGCAGTTGATATGCAGATTACTGTAGTCTCAAAAAAAAATTTTGATTTCACCCAACCATAAATATTGTGTTAATTTCAGCAATGTGTTTTTGTCTACATTCAGATCTACAGTTTTTGCATAAACCCTAGATTAGCATGCATTGTGTTTTTTTCTTTAGTTGTGTTTTATTAACAAATGTTGTTATTTCTAGTAACAATTATCGGTGCCAATTGGGAGTTATTATTATTATTGATCTTATTTATGTTTTATTAACAAATGTTTGGTCCTTTAGATGGCAATATCAAAAGATGGTGGAATATCGGCCAATTGGGAGTCATCCCATGTTTTTTTATTCTGCGATCTCTGTATCCGAGAGATTGATTTAAGGAATAGACCAACCACTCATTTCAATAAAGAGGGCTGAGTCAATTTGATGAAAAACTTTATGGAGCGAACCGGTTTAGAGTACAGTCGTGCACAAATGAAAAACAAGTGGGATCAACTGAAACGTGATTGGAAATTATGGCGTGAATTTAAAAAGGCGAGACAGGGCTTGGTTGGAACCTTACTAAACAGACGATTGACGCTTCCGATGATTGGTGGAATGAAAGAATTGAGGTTAGTTACTATGTAGATTTTTATATTTCAATTATTGAAATTACTATTTTCCATGTCCAACACTTATTTCAATTTTGTAGATGATCCCTAATGCGAAGAAATTCCAGTCTGCTGGTATACCTCCAGAGCTTGAAGAGAAATTAGAGAAAATGTTCAGCTTGGTTGTTGCTACATGAGAAAATGTATGGATGCCTTCGTCTGGAGAGTTGCCTTCTCTTTTCTCCTTGCACGACACCTTATCAGGGGATGAAGATCATACCATAGAACAGAATAACACAAAAGCATTTGCAAGTGATGATATTGGTTCAGCTACAACTGGTCAAAGTTCCCAAAATGGAGTTGCTTCAAAAAGAAAACGCAAGGGGAAGAAGCTAGATATGGAGGTAAAACAGGTTATGCTATCACATGTTGAGAAGTTATGCCCCTCTTCTGATGTTATTGTGCAGCGTGTTGCAACACCTATTGATCCACCAAACATATACCTACTGCGAGAGGCTATTCAGGAACTAGAGAAATATCCAGAGATCTTTGAGGACAGACGGTTGTATCATTTTGCTACATTACATTTCCAAACTCCGGTGAATCGAGTCACCTTCCTGAGTATACCAGAGGATAGAAGGGTAGAATGACTCAAGACCCACTACATGAATTCACTTAACTGATGTCTTTGTTCGATGTTACTTCTATTTTGAAACTTCTATGCTACTTCCTTTTTTGTTCTATGTTACTTCATGCAATTGTTAATTATTATTTCTATGTTTAGATCTTATCAGTTATGAAATTTATTAAATATTGGTAATGATTATTGTTTCATATTTTTAGGCTACTGTAATGACAACAGAGAATCATGATGATGATATTAACACGAGTGATGATGAAGAACTAATATTAAATTATTGTGCAACTCGTCAACAGGAATGTGCTCACTCTGTCAACCTCATAGCATCTAGTGTATGTGTGATCACTGAGTATGCATCTTTATTTTGTGATAAAACACCTTGCATGACATCATCTCAGAGGCCATAAATGGATACGTGAATTATTTGTCGGACATCCTGGGAGGTTTCACAACATGTTTCGAATGACAAATGTTATTTTTTTGATTTGATAGCATTGTTAGAACAAACTCACGGTTTAAAGGGAACACAAAGAACTCAAGCTAGTGATACATTACCAATCACAGTATATATTTTGGGTCACAATGAAACATTCAGGAAAGCAAGTGAACAATTCCAACATTCTACGAAGACTATAAGTCAGTTATTCATGATAGGACTTCGTGCTCTGATTAATCTGTCCATGAACATCATAGCTCCTATTGATCCTCAGTTTCGTGCTATTTCTTCACACATTAAAAATGATGAAAGATATATGCCATTTTTTAAAGATTGTGTCGGAGCTATTAATGACACACATGTTGATGCACACATACCTATTGAAAATCAAGTACCGTACATTGGTCGACACGGGAGCCCAACAAAAAATGTGATGGCGGTATGCGACTTTAATGTGTTTTACTTACGTTGTTCCTGGTTGGGAGGGTTCTGCACATGACACCCGTATATATCATCGTGCAGTAAGGGATCCGATGAGTAAATTTTCATTTCCACCCGAAGGTACAAATTCTATGTTTTACATATATTGTTTTATTTGTTCTATGTGACTACTATCTAATCTTTTCCAATATTGAAGGTAAATATTATCTTGTGGATGCTGGTATCCATTAGAAAAAGGACTCCCGAAACCTTTTCTGGAAACAAAATATCACTTGCCGGACTTTGCTCGGGGTAATCGGCCAATAGAAGGACGTAGGGAGATATTTAATAAAACACACTCCTCTCTTCGTAGTGTAATAAAAAGGAGCTTTGGTGTATGGTAGAAAAAGTGGGGCATACTTAGCAAAATGCCTCCGTTTGATTTTTCAAAACAGTGTGTCGTTGTGGTCGCTACGATGACGCTGCATAACTTCATTAGAAGACATCTATCGCGTTCAGACTCCGAGTTTGATGTATGTGATGAAACGAAAGCTATGCTCATGCAGAGGCCTACGAGCTGCGACCAAACAATCGTCCAATAACAATCGATCCAAATATGAATATCGCACATAGTACATTTGAAGGAACGGGAGCTACTGAAATGTCAAACATCAGAAACTTTATAGCTGATCAACTAATGGAATATCACAGGTAAAATACTTTGAGGTGTTTAATATTGGAAGCAATATTACTAAAAAAATATAAAATTGATTAATTACATTACTCTTACTGTGCAATTGACGTTCGATGATCAAAAATGTTGGTGTATGTTCGAGGCGGATCACACTTACGAGTTTTGTTTGGGAAAAACCTATTAATTATTGTATTTTATTTTATAATAGAATATCAGAGAGTGCTTAATATGTACACTAAGTTAATTTGTTATAATTAATTGTTGTTTATCTCTAATTTTAAATAAAAAGAAATTCAAAACGCACAACTGTTTTGCCAAACAGCTTAACAGATTATCCATTTGAAACAACACTGCAACAGTTGTTCTTCCAAACAGATTCACAGATTCTGCCACTACTCTGCAAAACAACTGATTATTCCACCACTGCTTCCCACCATTGCTTCTCCAGTCGCTGCAGCCGCGCCAAACAAAGCCTAAATCGACTAACAAAGATGATATTAACCTGTGAATCAAGAATATGAAGTACAAATAGTAGATAAATAGAGGAGGTACGAGTCACGTGTTCAGATTCGCTAACAGAGGTGTGTTCTCCATCAACCACAATGATAAACGTTGTACAAACAATGGTTATGTACCGCAAGGGTTTTTGTGAAGTATGTGATTTGTGACTGGAGTCTACTATCCAAGAGGGGCTATGAGAAAGACATGATATACCTTCATTTGACGCAGAGGCAATTGACTTAGAAGTTCGAGTAAACAACCCCCGAAGACCATGAAGTCCCCCCCAAGGGCGCTGGGATGGAGGAGGGATACAAGATACGATATAATACAATACAAGATTCATGATTTTCAGAAGAAGTAGGATACGTGGTACGTTTTTAAATTTAATTATTTAAATATATATACAAGTTAAAACTAAGATATATGTGACATTCACGTCATCTTTATTTTTTTTTCTATCATTATATCTCATATATTAACTCAAGACAAAGTTTATGTTATCATATTATAGATAAGACTCATGAAAGAAATTATATACTCAATTGACTCTCACCATTTATCATCCAAAGACATGTCTTCCTATATATCATCATCATCACAACATGAACAAATTTTGAGAATTTTCAAGCATACTTAGCATATCCAAGAGCATTCAAGAGTATCTGAAACTTTTTATTTATTTATTTTAGAAAACAAAAAAGTTTCCAACAGTTTCAGGGATAGGTTTCTTAAAGTTTACGAGAGTTTTCTGACTCCGAAACATTTCAAATTCGATACATAAAGCCGTTGCTAGTATCTTTGCTTCATAGACTCCGTGAATTCATGTTTTCTATGGCAAGTTGCCTCAATGTGATTTGTTCGGCTACAATAAATATACATGTGGGTGCTTTGTCCCTTAGGACAATTTTGACCATCTCATCAATCACCCCTTTGAGAGCCCACGCGACCTCCTCGGTGCCCAATATTAGGAGGGTGTGCTTTAGTAGAATGTTGGACAAGGGTAGGAGATGAAGTGAGACATTAGTGGGTGGAGTGTCTTTCAGAACCATTAAGCAGACATCGAAAAAGGATGAGATAATTAGACAAGATAAAATATTAGCACCAACATTGCAGAGATGTGGTAATATTCTAGCCATCATCATAGCTATACCCACCACTACCTTCTGCGCTCTCTGGGCTGCCAGATCAAGAGTAGGAGATTGATGTTGAATCCATGCCTCAATGAGAGTCTTATATTGCACCATAAATGACGTCAGGTCACCATACAGACCAGGTTCAACAGTCAGGAGGTCCCGAAATAGATCGAATAAGTGTTGAATGCTATCTTTCCTAGAGTAAATTGACTTTAGTTCATCCCACATTGCCTTTGCAGCTTCGTGGTGCATTGTCATTCAATGTTTCACTTTCCATATAGTTCAGTATCCAGGACTGATCTCAACCATCATCCTGAAGTCATTGCTTAGTAAGCTCAGCCTGGGGGTCTCGAGTTAGATAATGAAGGAGACCCTTAGTCTGGAGTAATCAATGCACTAGGTGGATCCACTCAACAAAGTTCTTCCCGGTAAGAGAAATAATGGTGATTTCCAGCTTGTCTCGGAATTCATATAGGGAGCGAGAGTGGGGCGACCAGAGTGGTGGATGAGGTTGAAGCGACATTTGTCCCCATCGTACAGACAACAGTTGAGGGTTTTGCAAGCTTCTGGAGTTCAAGTGTGAACTGAAGGATGATCAGGCGAGATCGGTAGCTTAATCAACGAGAGTGGCGAGAGCGAAGAGTTGCGTGAGCGCAGGTCAAGCAATCATGCACGTCTTATGTAACGACCCCTTTATTTAGCTACCGCCACAATTTTATTTATTCATTATCATTTATCATCAGAGGCGCCAGGTAAAACATTCAACGTACATATAATGATTCATTTCATGATAAAGTACAAAAAGAAAAGTGCAGGACAAATAAAACATTCATTACATTGATATTTTGATATAATGTACAAAAAGTTGCTCTACAAAGTACATACAAAAGAAGGGCTTACCAAAAACTGTTCCACATGTAAAACAACTTACTACTACATCACGACACTGTATATACATATACATGGGCATCAAATAAGAACTATACTGAACAGACTCAGACTCTGCATAAAGAAAAACTGAAACTCTGCATGCAGACAGTCAGTGTCTCTACATCTCGCCATGCGAGAATCCAAGACCTCTCACACTGCTATAGACACGTCGATCCATAACCTATAATTTTTCTCCTGTCGTGTAAGGTTTGCTGCTGGCTGGCTACTACTGGCGGAAGCGGCTTCTTCCTTGACCTGTTTTAGTTTCATTTTTTAGTTAGTTAAAGGACTAAGCGAATTCTTACTTTTCCTTGATTACCTATAATGGATTAATTATACATTCTTTATAATCCAAAATTCTTGTTGACTTTTCATTTCATAACTAGTCATTTATTTCATTCCTTGCATATTCTTTTGTATACACATTACTGTGCTTATTTAACACTCTTTTATTTATTCTTTTGTATCACATGTTCTTTTACATAATGAACAATTCATTGCTTTTACTTTCTTTACTAGGCAATGTTAATGATACATTGACATTTCATTTATTCATGTATTTATATATCGCGCTTTCATGTATTTGTTGCGTGTCTTATCATATTTGCATGCCTACTTTTTATTTGTTTTCATGTTTGGAGGGCATTCACACCCACCTCCACTAGTTGGGTACACCCTTATCATAGCCCATTGCATCGATGCACCGTTCATATTATTATCTCTTTTCTTTTATTTATTGATCTTGACTAATAGGGAGTTGATTCGTTTCTTTACTCATCTTTTTCTTTTGCTTAATTATTTGAGCATTGATACATCGAGAAGCCTAATTATTGATTTGACAAATTAATTTTTATAGTGAGTATAACTAGTTTAATACTCGTAGTAGCAATGACACAATTTATATGGAAATCAATTAATTAAAAATAAAGGAGTAGGACTCACCCCGACCTTTCCCTTTCCTTTATCATTGCTTGAGTCATTATTCCTCCCACCTCCTCTGGATGCTGTCCTGTAACAATTATCACTTTCAATCATTTTCAACATTTGATTATGATAGAATTATTTTCAACATTTTCAATAGTCTTCACCTGCACAAGGGCTCTCTCATATTCTATACAGTTATCACTATCAATCAAATCATTTTCAACATTTTCAATAGCCTTCACCTAAAACAATGACTGGTAGCAACTGTGACGCAGGGTAGGCTGTGTGACGAGGGATGCGCCGACACTTATGCACTCCTATGTGGTGAATGCCAAAGAACTCAACAATGCCAACCTAAATGATGTACATGCAATTTTAAATTAATCCGGAAATAAAACTTAGCAATTATTCTTATATAAGCTCGGCTAGTTAAACACAAGGTAACTTGGATTTCAGGTGGACACGCAATGTTATATTCGATTACGCTTGAAGTGCTTAATGCCACGAACCTACACAAATGAACTTAATAGAAAATACGAAAAGTGAAAACAATTACGCAACTGAGGTGAGTTCCCAAATAAACAAGTAGTATTCTTCCAATATTCAATAATGAAAAAATAAGCACCATACAAATAATACTCACGTAGCGATAATGATCCGGCGGTGGCAAAGTACGACGAATATCTGGTGTCGACGGCGGACGCGATTCCACGAGATGGTGGAGACGGTTGTGTTGAACCCAAAAAATAGAGGGGTATGGCTGCTGTTGAGTGGTTCCACGACAGGGAAGCGGGCGTTGATGGGCTGCGGTTTGCTGCTGTGATGGTGGCTGTTGTTGGGGAAGACAGAAACGTCGAGGTTTTGAATGAAGATGGCAGGGCGGCGAGAGGGAGGGAGATGTGTAGAGAATGTCGTAGAGGGAGCGGCGGGAGGTAGAGAACGGGTGTGGGGTATCGAGCGATTCACGCAGGGAGGAGATGAACCGGATGGGATCGCGCGGCTGGCTGCGATCCCCGGCGAGGAAGATGAACAGGGAGAGGGAAAGAAGCGGCCACGGGAGAACGACTACAGCAAGTGGGGGATGCGCACGAGAAGGAACGGCGTGAGTGAAGGTTACGATAGCTTGCGGGCGAGAATCCACCGGGAACGGATGTCCTGGATCGGTAGAGGATGAAGGCGATGAACAGTACCAGCAGAGGCGATGAGTTATCGTGCGGTTTTGGAGCTGTTTCAAGCAGTTTTGGTGGGGATCGTGGGCTACAGAGTTGTTTCACGGGAGAACAAAACAGGAGAACGAGAATTTTGTTAGAAAACAAACCGAGGCTTCGCACCCCGGGCTCGCGGCGTCGCACCACAGATGATTGCCGGTCTGGAATTTCTCACAAATCAACAATAATCATAAACTGCAGCACCCGCCCCTATTTACAGTTAACGAAAACATGCTTTTAATATCCCTACAGCCAGGCATCCTTTAACAGCGGCAAAACAACATAAGCAAAACTAATAAATATTCATGGTATAACTATAGACGGCCTCCATTACTCAAATGGAAGCCGGCCTCCTATGTCTTTATAAAATTATGCAAAAATCCTTCAAACCAGCCCTCAACCCTTTCTCAAACTGCGTCTTCTCTAAGTAACACAAATTTGTTACATGAAATAACTCAAAACTACGATTATTCATCATAAAACATAGAAAGAGTGAACCTAAGAGAGAAACCATGATTATAAAACCATATAGAACACCAGGGCTTACTGTTTTTGTACAGAAAAGAAGGCGAAAGAACATATACACGCTTCCATAAACTTCATAAAACTAGAGGGGAAGAAAAGAAATCAGAAAGAAGAAGATTTTTACTGCAATTAGGGTTTCCGGCCTTCAGGAAATCCCCTCAATCAAACCACCAATCAACATGAAACTGAAAAGGAATTGAGAGGGAGGGATTACTTACTATGAAGAAGAAACGTAAAAATCGGAGTCGATTTGGGCCTCTGGCGAGGGTTTGCGTAAATCGGCAGTCGTCCGCCTAGAGTGGAAATCCCATGCACGTGAAAAGAATGAGGAGGGGTTCGGTTCTTTGTTTCCTTATCGACCCAGCCCTCTTCGTGACACGCAAGTGTTAGTCCAGCGTGAGTCATTGACCGGTCAGTTCATTCTCATCTTAGCCGGTCCTTACCTTTAAAAACTTATTCTTTTATTTCTTTTTACCCATCCAGCCCCCTCTTTGAACCCCAAATTAAATGATTAAACTTCTAATTAATCTAACATAGTCACATACGTATTTCTAATTTGTTACAATCCTACAATATTACGTCGTCAAATTAATTTTATATCGCGTACACATATTAATCTTTTATTTATTGTTTTCGTCGTAAAATTCAATGTACGTCGTCGCTTCGACGTGCACAATAATTAACATAACATACTTTAGTTCTTAATAGCTGTCACCGTTGACGACATCACACCTTATAAATGGCAAGAGGATCAGCGAGCACGAAAGCCGAGCACCAGGCGTGCTTTGCAACCAACGAGTACTAGTTCCTGCGAGCTTAGGCGAGTTCGCCGAATAATCGGTGAGCTCAGGCAAGTCCTTAGTTGTCAAGGAGAAGTTGTGCAAGCTCTACATACTGGTTGCGCAAAGGGGTCGCTGAGCTCTCGTCCTCAAGTATCGTTGAAGGGTTTGTTGAAGATGCGTGAGTTCTTGGAGTCAGGCATAAATAATGAGCATATTATCATTTCAAGTAAACTCCCCCCTATATATACACAATAGTAGTGGACTCAAACAATAAAAATAGATGGACCTTTTATAATGAGCCTTTTACAATATGTTACAAATAATGATTTACTTCAACTCTCACCCTCATGATGTGAGTATATGTCGAACATTCCCGGCTTGATAATATTGTCCTTGAAAATATCACAGCTCAGGCACTTGGTAAAGATGTCTGCTAGCTGATCTTGAGATTGAACAAACGGAGTGTAAACATTGCCCTTTTTAAGGTGATCTTTGATAAAGTGTCTATCAATATCGAAATGTTTTATTCGATCACGCTGAATAGGATTATGCGCAATATTGATGACAACTTTGTTGTCGTAGTATAATATGATAGGCTTTCCAGTCTGTAGTCCCAAATCCCGCATTATTAAGTTAAGCCAGAGTCCCTCACATATTCCTTGTGACATTGCCCTATACTCTGCTTCTGTGCTGGATCTTGCCACAACATTTTGTTTCTTATTTCGCCTGGTCATTATATTCCCTCCAACAAAGGAGCAATATCCAGTGGACTTTCTATCATCTTGACTTCCAACCCAATCAATATATGTATTAACTTCAATATCCAACTGTTTATTCCGGGAGATTAGAATTTCACTTCCAGGAGAGTTCTTCAAATACCGTAGCACACGCATGACGGCTTCATGATGTCGCAGTCTGGGAGAAATAGAGAATGCATGTATCTGCTAAGGATCCTAACATGTGTGATATCCGGGCGAGTATGTGAGATAGATCAGCCTTCCCACCAGACTTTGGTAGCTAGAGGAGTTCACCTTCTCACCATCATTGTCTTCATCAATCTTACAGTTTACTTCCTGGGAGAATTAACAAGAGCACAACCAAGAATTCTTGTTTCTTCTAGAAGATCTATGATATATTTCCTCTGAGAAATGAAGATTCCGCGGTCAGAGCGTGTAACTTCTATTCCCAGGAAATACTTCAACTTTCCTAGATCTTTAACTTCAAACTCTTTACACAGGCGCGCCTTAAGCCACGTGATTTCTACAACATCATTTCCCGTGATGATTATGTTGTCGACATAAACAATGAGAATAGTCACTTTCTCTGCTTTCCTTTTCACGAAAAGGGTATGATCAGAGTGACCCTGCTTGCATCCCAATAAGGTCATGGCGTTCTGGAACTTCCCAAACCAAGCCATGATGGATTGCTTTAGACCGTAGAGAGTTTTTTGAAATTGGCACAACTTTCATTCAAATCCCGTCTTTACGAAACTAGGTGGAATCTTTATATAGACTTCTTCTTCAAGATTACCATGTAAAAAGATGTTCTTGACATCAAATTGTTGCAACTCCCACCCAAACATGCAACACATGATAAAATAACACAGATGAATTCCATCTTGGCGACATGAGCAAACGTTTCATGATAGTTCACACCCAGAGTTTGAGTATATCCTTGAGCATCTGGCCTCACTTTATATCTATCAACAATCCATTTTTGATTCTGTTTAACAGAGAACACCCATCCAGAACCAACATATTTCTTTCCGGCAGGAAGATGGGTGAGTGTCCAAATCTGGTTCTTTTCCAATGCCAACATCCCTTCTTCCATTGCCTTACGTGGATAGGTATCTCTATTGCTTCCTGTCAAGTATTACGAATGAAAACAGAACCCAAGGAGGAAATGAAGGTCATATGTGTCTTTGTCAAATTTTGATAAGTGATATAATTGACAAGTGGGTATTTAGCAGAGGTCGACTTCCGCTTTAGATATAAATAAGAGGGCGATGAAGCTCGTCATCAGAACCTGAGTCAAAAGAGCATACCTGCGTTGGTGGAATGACCGGGGGTTGTAATACCATTACACCAGGGTTGTGTCTGTGTAGACCAGAGGAAGAGGAGGTATGAGGCTCCCAGAAGTTCGAGATAGAGGAACATGCACGCTAGATGGATGCGGGAGGAGGTATGTGAGAGGCAGTCATGGGAGGTGATTGTGAGTCCACAATAGGAAGAGGATGATTGGGAGCATCGACAATAATGTCCTTCCCTTGACGAGAACCAAAATATTGTTCCTCTTCACGAAACGTCATGTCCATGGTGCAGTAGAATCGTCTGGAGGGAGGATGATAACAATGATACTCTTTTGTAGTAGCATAGTAGCCAACAGAGACATATTGGAGGGAACACACATCCAATTTATCACGATGGTGCTGATGAACATGAACGAAATAGTCACACTCAAACACACGCGAAGGTAGATGAGAGGTGTGTACAATGCATTTAGTAGACATACGAGATAAGGGAGAGGCGTAATATAAGATGTGGGAGGGTAGACGATTGATGAGTTAAGCAGCGTTGAGAACCGCATCACCCCAATATGACTTGAGAAGATTCATGGTGAGAAGAAGGCATCTGGTAACCTCAAGGAGATGCTTGTTCTTACGTTCAGCCACACCATTTTGAGCGGAGGTGTTGACACATTTTTTGATGAAGAATCTCATGGTCTCTTAGATAAGTGTTGAAAGCACCACGATCGTCATACCCACACCCATTACACTACTCACTACGGAGCACGCGAATAATGATACCAAGTTAAGTGGCCACCATTTTCTGGAAAATACTAAAGCAATCAAAGACCTCACTTTTTCGTTATAATAAATATACCTAAGTAGAGCGAGAGAAACAATTAATAAAGGACAAACCATCGATAACCAGAGATAGAAATAATAGGGGATGGTCCCCAAACATCTGTATGAATAACATCAAAAGGAATCATACTAGAGAAGAAAATGATTTTAACTATGTTGTACATGTTTAGAAAGTTCACATTCATTACAGACAAAGCGGCTCAGAGAGCTTGAAAACATAGGAGATAACTTGAGAAGATAGCCGAGGGATGTCCAAGATGTTGATTCCATCGACGATATCCGCAGAAGAGGGACGTGGAGGACTGGAGAGAGCTTGAGTTGGTGGCCGGTCCAAGATGTATACCCCCCCACACACAGTTCGTACTAGGGGCAGTTCCAAGGGGGGGGGGGGGGGGGGGGGGGGGGGGGGGGGGGGGGGGGGGGGCGTTCTGCCCCCCCCCCCCCCCCCCCCCCCCCCCCCCAAGAATTTTGCAAAAAGGTTAGTGGATTCAAATTCCTCTCATCGAGGCAATGAATTTTGACTACTTATACGTAAAAAATGGTGGCCGAATGAGGGAGAAACAACTCCGGTAAGATAGACGTTTAAAAAAAAATTTGGCTGGAGGAAGATGATATCTGCCCCCCTTGTTCCTGAAGAACAGATTTTGGCTTCGTTGCCAGATCCTGAAAAACACAACCATCAGGAGAGAAAGTGACAAAACAGTTTAAGGCAGTATTTAAACGACTAATAAATTACAAATTTCGAGGAAAATTAGGAACATGCAACACCGAGGTGAATGGCATGGTTGAGGAACAGATGATGGTTCCCTTGCCAGCAATTGGTGAGAGGGAGCCATTGGCGGTGACAACCTTATCACGCCTTGAGAGGGGGTGTAAGAGGTAAAATTTGACGATGTTCCTGTCATGTTATATGTCGCCTCAGAGTAAATAATCCACTTAGAGGAGGTTGTGGAGGCAGACTGGGCGATGAGCGGACCAGCGTTGACGAATGCAGCAATATGAGAAGAAACTTGAGTGCGCATAAGGCATAAGACGACATAAAACATCCATTTCCTCCGAGGAAAGACTGCCAGAGGGATGCCGACCAGGAGCAGCTTCAGTAGTGTGTGCAGCAGAAGGAGTGGGGCGCGTGCGCGTGCGCGGCCGCGGCCACGGGAGCCTTTATGCGGGTGCGCAAGATGAGGATGGAGACAAAAGTAGGAGTCTCGGGCATGGTTCTGTTTGCCACAATAATCGCACAACTTGAGAGACGAAGAGGAAGGAGGAGCGCGAAGAAGGCCTGCAAGGGAGGAGCGATCAGAACCACGATCGAAGTTAAGAGAACGATGACGATCTTCGTCTCCTAAGACCATATTGATGGTTTCTCGAAGAGAGGGAAGGGACTGCCGGCTCAAAACATGAGTGCGCACCATGTCGAACTCCATATTAATGCTCATGAGCAAGACATGAAGTCGATAACGGCCTTCTTGTAACATCCAATAATTTTTTTTATTTTAAATTAAAGGTTTAATTCGGAGTCGGACCAGAGGTAATGCCGACGTTGCAACTATCGTTCGAGGTAATTTAGCCCTCGGTGGTCAATTAACGAATAAAATATCATAGGAATTGCATTTTTGGCGCGATTTAGAAATTTGTGAGGGCGCAACACATTTATTTGTGGTTTAACGTATACTGGCATATTTTGTAATTATAGATATACAATTAATTCATTCAGCCGCCCCTCCTAATGAACGAGGAGTTTTGACCTTCCCAGTTTCATGTCGCATTATAGGAAACCGACTCCTGTTACAAAGGACATCATCGTGGGTAAGCCCCCAATTGCACACACTGAGTCTCGTTTCCCCCTTTAAGAATTGTTGCACAGCCAGACGGGGCAGCGAACAAGCAGTAGAAGGCCTCATGAGCAGCACGAGGAGGCAGCGAGAACATGCGATCACTCTCAGGAGTCCGCACAGACAGTCGGGGCGGACACGGTTGTAGGTAACTGCCTAGGCCACAGCTCCAGATTTCTCCCCTGATACCAAGTCAGGCAAAAATAATGAGCATATTATCATTTCAAGGAACACCCCCTATATATACACAACAAGGGTGGACCCAAACAAGAAAAATAAATGGGTCTTTTATAATGAGTCTTTTACAATATGTTACAAATAATGATTTAATTCAACTCTCGGTACTGGTTTGTCAACCACCGGGTAGGAAAATCTCGTCGTCAAAATTTGCGCGAGCTCTCGTCATCGAAGTTGCGCGAGTTCTGGATGTTGGTTCGCCGACGGGTCCAACGAGGTCTTCTTCGGACACAGGGTAGGGGTGTGCGCGGTGCAGTTTGGTGCGGTTTTGGCCCAAACCGCAACCGCACCGCAAGGGCGCGGTTTTGGCCCGAGCAAAACCGCACCGAAATTACGCGGTGCGGTTTCGGTTTGGTGCGGTTTTTTGCGGTGCGGTTGTGGTTTTGGTGCGGTTTTTAGCATATGATATACATAGACACCACAAAAATAATGTGAGGTGAAATAAGATGTAAAATTTGGGCAAAAAAATAGTTATATGAGTTATATTATCATGAAAAAATGTATAATACATATATTTTTAAATATATAAATACTATAAAATCAACCATGAGCTAAAAATAGATCTTTAGATACTATAATTCTCATGATATAACTGCTTTAGTTGCATATGAAATGACACATCCAGTGCAAATATAATGAATCTGAATGATTTTAAGTCCTAGATATGCACAACAACCACATAATTGTAGCTATATTTATCCTTCAATCTTTGAAATATTAAGAGAATGCTGGTAAATACATATTTATGGTTAGATGAACCATTATGATATTTTTTGCACTTAATAAAAGCTTACAAATTAGCAAATTAATCAATAAATTGATAGAGAATTAATAAACTAAAGCAAGAAAGCAACTATATGTACTAATATAATTAGTTAATTACTATTATTAATTAATAATTTATAAGTTATACTTTTACTTAAATGTACGTGATATGTCACATGTTCATGAAAATTGATAATATATAATTAGTCGGTGCGGTGCTGTTTTTGCAGTTTTCAAGATCCGAAAACCGCACCGCACCGAACCACGCTCGGTTTGTAAAAGTTTAAAACCGCACCGCACCGAAACTACGCGGTGCGGTTTAAAAATTGGTGCGGCTTGTGCGGTGCGGGCGGTTTTTGCGGTTTGCAGTTTTTTATGCTCACCCGTCACACAGGGTACTGCTTCGAGCTGGGAGTATCGGTCGAGCGAGCTCTTCTTTTCTTACGCCATGTGTGAGATCGGCAGGAGTAAACTTGAGCTCAAGCAACACGAGACCGGAGAGCAGCACCAAATCGGGAGTTTAGGCGAGAGGAAACTTCTGGACTCGAGTAGTTATTATACCTTGCAACGATGAGTATAATAATATTTATTACTTTATGTATTCTAACATACAAGAACATGTACACATATTTACATATTTATTGTGAGGAGCGACACCACCACTCCTAATCAGAATGTGAGATTGACCTATACAAGAGAAAACAAACCCCTAATGGGTCATGGTTAGAGGGTTTTTGTATTTGGGCTTCTATGCATTTCTTCTATATAATTATATGACTGGAAGGGATTGATTAACTGCGGTGTGCTTAATGACATCTCCTGCAGAATTGTTTACTTGCATGATGATACACACACATTTGCATGTGCCTCTAGTATTTATACTGTGTTTAACAATTGATGTCCTGTATTTTTCTGTCAGAATAACATCTTACGACTTCAACTTTGCAGGTTCACAAGCATTAATCAGTCTTGTATTGAAAATGGAGCTTCCATCTCTATCATTTTCATTGGTGGCTGAAGAGGTGCATGAACTTGTCTAGAAATTCTACAGTTCAGATTCATGCGGAATATTTACCAGAAAGTTGTATGCAACTATCTTATATTAATTTTTTGTAGGATTCAGGAGACCTGCGGAAAGATGGTGCGCATGAAACTTTGAAAAGCATTACCAAGCTTGTCAATGAAATCCTCTCAGCCAGTGATACATATAAACTTTCATTGTCTGAGGAAGAAGTGCTTGATGCCATTGATAGTGGTAAATCTGAAGGTGGTCCACATGGTCGACATTGGGTTTTGGATCCAATAGATGGAACTAAAGGGTAATAGAAGTCTACCTTTTTTATCAACTCATTCTTGATTTATTACTGTAGTAATGCAGATCTTTTCTATTTTTTGTTGTTTATTCATAATTGCTTATCTAGAGATTAGTTCCGTTTATTATCTATGTTGGGCATGAATACATCTTATTGAAAGGC
This sequence comes from Dactylorhiza incarnata, assembly GCA_033032865.1. Lineage (NCBI taxonomy): Eukaryota > Viridiplantae > Streptophyta > Magnoliopsida > Asparagales > Orchidaceae > Dactylorhiza > Dactylorhiza incarnata. The sequence goes on along the minus strand of JAWHQI010000020.1, from coordinate 3,230,763 downwards.
ATGCGCAACATTTTTCATGCAATTTAATTATTTTTATCAGAAGGACTTATCCATTAGTCTGATGGTTTGGAGTAAATAATGAAGTATGTGCTAAGTTATGCATATTCTTATTCAGTTTTATTCAAACAAACCCTAAATTTTGTTGTAGTCTTACTGAAGATTTGCTGTGTAAACTGTATTACTTTCATTGTCTAGTGTTGATTTAATATATTTTAGCATTGGGTGATTATATACAATTATGCTTGATATGCACATATTTTGTGCGATGAGGGCAGCATGTTTTGCTTGTATATTTTGGGATCCATAGATCCCTATATTATCAAGCAAGTTTTTTGGCATGAAGTCGATATGTTTAGGCATTTCATAAGGATCGAGCTGTCACTTGAATTTACCCTGGGGTTGACCCAGAGATGAACCAAGCTTAGAATCATGAGATTGGCCCTGAAAACAAACTTGAGTGCTAAATTTTATGTTTGGATCATTTGAATGAGTTCAAAACAACCCACCCACTCTGTCCGTCGGCCTCTATCCCTTGCTGGAAGAGCCCCATATAGTATGTAGTGTGGTAGTCAGGTGGTGGCTAGAATGTTTTCGTCAGACCAACACTTTGTGATGGTGGGCACATTATCGCTAAATTAAGTGTCACTGTGTTACGGGCCTCAGGCGACATGCCTAGTTATTGTTATCTTTTAATGTCTTTTCCTATTATCATTTTATTAATGTGTGAGTCATTAAGATGTTGTTAGTTAAGAGTTAGTCATTATTGGTCTTGTAGCCTATTTAAAGGCAGGTGTTGTTTGTGTGAAGGTATCCAAGAAGTAATCTATTTCTCGTCTTTGTTATAAGATATTTGTATCCCTCTCACTCCAAGCATAACTCGCCTAGGCAGCCGCAACTCTAGTTCCATAGTATCCTTCGCCACCGTCATCCCTGCCTCCGGTCATCCTCTGGCAACCTTACCGACGTTACGTGCTAGGCCCATAACAACTTGGTTCAGTGCTTTTGGTCCTCCTCTCTTCTACTTGATCCAACCACATAACTGCACATTCCTCTGCCGACAAAAGTCCTCGCCCCTTCCCCCGGGTTTACATGGGACGACCAGTAAGAAGAAACTGAAGCCCTCTGACTTTCACGGGATGCCCCTCTGGTTTTCACGAGACGCCGACCAGTTGAAGAACTGACCCCCCACCCTCGTCGTCTGTATAAGATGCCGACGTAAGCTCCTTCCTCGCTTGACACACGCAAAGGAGCATGCCACACACTCCTTCCATAATCAACGCACACATCTTGCAGCACAGTTTGAAGCCCACTCCATCTTTGTCGGCTGCAGCTTAGTCTTCTTCCTCGACGGGATCTACATGATCCAACCGCACGCACGTGCGGTTTCCCAACATCTTCTCTTCTCCACATCGAGCCCTCCACTCTCTGTCTGCAAAAAGCACCTGACACCTGCTTCTTTTTCGAGCCACCCCTCCCCGTTTCGAGCCCAGTGCCACAACTCATTGAGCCCAGCAACCAGGACCCCATCATGCCCTGCACCACTTTATTATTTTGGAGCCCTCCGTCTTTTAGCCGGCTACCTCCAAATTCCAACCTCCTTGATGATTTAATTGATTAGTCAATTATTTGATTAATTAATTATTCATTCATTAGCTTCTAAAAATAATAATTAATTGATTACTTATTCGATAATTAATTAATTACATTTTATCCTAAAAATGACATCTGAGATGACCCCGCCATACAATTCGGAGGCTACGCTAATCGCTCACAAGTTGACCACAGAAATCGGTGCCACCATCATCATCCTACCCAACAACATGATAACTGCTCATAGGGGTGAGCATAAAAATCGTAAACCGCACAAACCACCCGCACCGCGTAGTTTCAGTGCGGTGCGGTTTTGAACTTTTACAAACCGAGCGCGGTTCTGTGCGGTGCGGTTTTTGGATCTTGAAAACCGCAAAAACCGCACCACACCGACTAATTATATATTTTCAATTTTCATAAACTTGTGACATATTATATGCATCTATATAAAAGTATAACTTATAAATTATTAATTAATAATAGTAATTAACTAATTATATTAGCGCATATAGTTGCTTTCTTGCTTTAGTTGCTTTTTTGTTTAGTTTACTTGTTCTCTATCGATTTATTGATGAATTTGATGATTAGTAAGTTTTTGTTAAGTGCAAATCGTATCATAATGGTTTATCTAATTGTAAATTTGTATTCACTAGACTTCTCTTAATGTTTCAATGTTTGGAGGATAAATAAAGCTATAATTATGTGGGTGTTGTGCATATCTAGGACTTAACATCATTTAGATTCATTATATTTGCATTTGATGTGTCAATTCATATGCAACTAAAACAGTCATATCATGAGGATTGTAGTATCTGAAAATCTACTTTTAGCTCGTGGTTAATTTTGTAGTATTTGTATTTTAAAAATATATGTATTACACTTTTTTTCATGAAAATATAACTCATGTAATTACGTTTTTGCCCAAATTTTACATCTTGTTTTGCCTCACATTATCCTTTTGGTGTCTATGTATATCACATGCTAAAAACCACATAGAAACCGCAACCGCACCGCAAAAAACCGCACCAAGCCGAAACCGCACCGCGTAATTTCGATGCGGTGCGGTTTTGCTCAGGCCAAAACCACGCCCTTGCGGTGCGGTTGCGGTTTGGGCCAAAACTGCACTAAACTGCACCTCACACCCCTAGCTGCTCACCGCACGACCGGGGCCTCTACCCGACCAGGTGCAGGGTGTTGATATTCCGGCTAGTCCAACAACCCTTCAACAACCGACACCTAGTGTTGTGCTAATCAGAAGGACATATCACTGCCATACATTAACTGTGCAAAGATCGTCGATGACACTCCTCAATCGCACGAAAATAAATATGGTTATAAGTAGTCATCGGATCGGGCATTTGCGGCTTATTCTCCACCACTATTTCAATCATATATCACTTTGCGGTTTCGTCTTCGATCATATCGCCACACGGTACGAACTTCCTACAACATCACCATCATCACTGACATTGGTGAGCACAAAAAGGCTTGTCGTTCTCTGCAACCCTCACTACAGTGACGCACTACAATGAGCTGCTTTGGCGCGAAATAAATGTTCCCCATGATTAAATCGGCCGAGTTTCGTTTGAGCTTGAGGAAAAGCTCGATTTGAAGGCCGAGTGAGATGTTATGGGCCTCGGGCGATGGACCTAGTTATTGTTATCTTGTAATTTCTTTATTATTATCGTTTTATTAATGCCGAGTCATTAAGATGTTGGTTAAGAGTTAGTCAGTATGGGTCTTGTAACCTATTTAAAGGCAAGCGTTGTTTGTGTGAAGGTATCCAAGAAGTAATCTATTTCCCTTGTCTTTGTTATGAGATACTGGTAACTTTCTCTGAGCACACCCCGCCTAGGCAGCCGCTGTCCCAGCGCCACAATATCCTTTCGCCACCACATCCCAGCCTCCAGTCATTCTCTGACAACCCTATCGACATTACAGGCTAGACCCATAACACACTGACATCTTGAATCATTTTATCTAGAAAATAGTTGTTGTATTTACATTTTATTTTAGTTTATGTTATATGTGATGTCATGAGTTATAATTGTAGAATATTTGTATTGACTTGTGATGTCTATGTGGTGACCTAAATCTTTTAGGTGTCTAAATGGTCTAAGTAATAAGCACTTAATTTAGTCTAATGTATGCATCGATAGTGAGGGTAATATATAAAGTACATAAACACGACTAATTTCGACACCCTCAAAACGAAACATATATATCTACCGAGCCTAACTTGGTATATATGTCAGAAAAGGAGGTAGGAAAAGGGTGATGAATATATCGACAAGTTCCTTACAAGAAGTGGAAAATAGTGACTCATGTACAAATAATCTCTTCTCCGATGAAGTGACAATCGATCTTTATATGCTTGATTCTCATGGAATGTTGATTTCTTAAATATATAGTGTTGAAATATCAAAATAGAAATGAAAGGTGCATAATATTCTTCCACAATGAGGTAATAAATAGGACTCACATGGACATAAACTCAAAACTACAGTGTGAGACTAAATCCCCAATATTCCTGATGCAGGACGGGCATCACCACCCGCCCGCCACCCTGGATACCTGGCATCCTACCACGGCCCAGGGGTCCCACCGGGAGTCCACCCGATGAGCCTTATCAGGTCCCGCAGACCGTACACCCCAACCCATCCCCGGTCCCACCACAGGGCCGATAGGTTGTTGAGGCCAGGGCTCGATCCCCCGACCTCCTTGATAAAGAGCTCTCAGGCAAGCTCTCATCACCAACTGATCCGCGACTCAGTTGGTGATGAGAGCTTGCCTGAGAGCTCTTTATCAAGGAGGTCGGGGGATCGAGCCCTGGCCTCAACAACCTATCGGCCCTGTGGTGGGACCGGGGATGGGTTGGGGTGTACGGTCCGCGGGACCTGATAAGGCTCATCGGGTGGACTCCCGGTGGGACCCCTGGGCCGTGGTGGGATGCCAGGTATCCAGGGTGGCAGGCGGGTGGTGATGCCCGTCCTGCATCAATTCCTAAAGACTATTACATGGATAAAGCTAATACTTTCAACACTCCCCCTCAAGTTGGAGGGGAAACCTTCAGTTTGAAAACATCAAATAAAGGTAATGGAGGTAGACGATGTGGGACAAAACATCAGACGAGCCACCGAGTTTAATTACAAACCGGGGAATCAAATCGGGGTCATAGCCACACATGATATAGACTCACACACGACACATGTCCCACACACGACGCAGGTCCCACACACGACGTAGACTCGCTGGAATCAGGTCAACGAACATCATCTACACACAGAGGTGAAATGTAACAGAAGATGTGGGGCTAATCATCAAACGAGCAACTGGGGATAATCCTTCGGGGATAATTTGTCGGGGATAATCCACACAAAGGGTGGTCCCACACGCCACAGTCCCGCACAACACGATCCCACACAACACAACCCGTTGAGATTAGGACAACCAACAACGATCGTCCCAAACACATGTTCCAATGGAAAGAAAAAAATTTAGGAGAAGAAAACAACACACGACATAAGCCTAAGGGCCGTGTGGGACTAAGGCGAACAATGAGAAAGATCATCCGAGTCGCCCTTATCCCAAACACTCCCCCTCGCGTGGAACACACGTGAATACATACATAACATGACCATAAACAAATACGAACAACAACACGACAATAAAGACATAAAACGATAAAATAACAGCACAAAACTTTAGCATCGGCGAGAGATCAGCACCCCTAGAAGGGGTTGCAACGACTGGAAGCGATAGAAACACGAGGGGCAGCGGTTGGAGTCGTCCTGAATCATCAGAAAAATGAGGGCAATGGCCGACAGGAGAAGAAACTGCAGCAGGGCTCGACATCTTTAATGGATCGATGGGAAGATCAGAAAACAGTGACGAGATCCAGAGAAGAAGCACCTTCTTCGTCGACTGATGGAAGCGTCAATGTCATCTCGTCATCAGCGGTTGGATCATCAAGCGGAATCGTCGATGGAAGCGGAAGCCGGAACCGGAAGAGGGGCACATAACGACGTCGATGAGCAGAATGACAATGGAATCATTGACGAAGGATGCACCAGTCAGGCCGACGAGATCGACAAAGCCAGCATCGGCCGGAAGTGTCGACGTTAACAGAAGATGTCGTCGAGTGAGTCGAGAGCCGATGGAGTGGCGCTAGGCGGAATTAGTTGTCGACGAGGGGCTCGACGTGATCAGAAGGAAATAAAGACGTCGTCATGGAGATTAGAAGCCCCTCCCGTCGACGGAATCAAAAGCCGATCCGTCGATGGAATCAAAAGCAAAACTTGTCGATGACGACATCTCAAATGTGAGAAAGTATCGGAATCCAGAGAGAGCCACCGTAAAATTGAGGTCACCAATAATCAGGGCAACGAAATTTCAGGGGTCAAACCTAGCTTTGATACATGTTAAAATATCAAAATAGAATTGAAAGGTGCATAATATTCTTCCTTAATGGGGTAATAAATATGACTTACATGAACACTCAAACTCAAAACTACGGTGTGAGACTAAATCCCAAATACTCCTAGGGTTCGTTCATTTGGCAGGAAATTGGATGCAAGAATTGGAATTGGCCTAATTCCAGTTCCCATTGGAATTGGAATTGGAATTGAAGTCAATTCCAATTCTGCTGTTCGGCTAAATGCAATAATTCGATCACAGAAATTGGACTTTAGTAATTCCACTGTTGGGCTGTATCTCAGAATTCAATGGACGAAATTGAAAATTTTCATTTAAAACCTTAAACAAAATTGAAATATCAGGATAAAAAACATAAGTCCACAACATAAAAACATAAGTCCACAACATAAATAAAATCCACAACATAAAAACATAAGTTCACATAAAATCAATCGACTAAATGTAAGCGGAGCTGGTCCTCCCGATTGGCACCAGCAAAGCCATGAACACTCTAGCCGCCACTTCGTGTCGTCAACACTCAGCCGCGATAATGTTTTACAGTCAGGTGCGCCTACAAATTTAGTTTAGATTAGACCCATAAAATTTTAAAATGTCTAAACATGTAATTAATTGAGAAAATAAAACATTACATGGAAATTGTTGGCCCAAACATCTTCACTACATTGCACTCCCAATCCCAACCAAATCCACTAGTATCCAGCATTGTCGATATGTCTTGGTATTATTTATTCCATGTTTTTGTTCGCGCCATTATCTTCTTCTTACTGATGACCACATTGCAATCCTCCTTTAATGCTTGAATTGTCGTTGTATATGCTACACTTTTCCACCCACTAGCCGTCTTGTTCCCTAAACTCTGCTGCTTGAGGAGAGCAGTGGATAAAGCACGGTCCATCTGTGATGTCCAAGGAACATATGACCGTTCACTTACTTTGACACCTTTCCTTTGCTTATCCATTTAATGTCTGCACTTTAGTCCAACATATAACATAATAAAGTGAACAAATTATAGTTAGCAACAGAATAAAACACATGTTATTGCTATATTTATGTTGCAGAAAACATTAAAAACAACAAAATATATTTAAAGCAGCATAATATGATTTAAGCACCAACAAAACATCTTATGTCCCACGACGAGCACAATACTCATTGAACATGTTTATAGCCATAATATCTCTAAAAGTGCTCCACTCGGGTGTTGCTTGAACTGCACCAGCTGTATCCGCGTACTCAAAACTATCAGAACTTGCATCTTGCACTAATATCTCTGTATCTACTTCGACAAATAATCTAACATGATTTTTTAATCTCCTCTCTACGAGAAAATTATGTAGAATGCGACATGCGTTTATAATTTGAACATGTTTAAAATTATGAACAATTTATAACTTGATACAAAATAAATCTTAATGTAGCGTACAAATTAATAATCATTTACCTGCACATTTATGTCATAGAAAAATGGTCCTCACAAAATTACCCACCGTTTTTTAAGGAACCGTTTTTTTGAGAATGTCCTCTCAATAACATTTCTCTCATTTGAGCGCTGAATATTAAACAACTCTTTCTAGTTGGTGGGATTGTTGCCTTGTGCGGACTACTCTTTAAGGTGATATCTGGTTGAACTATATGAAGCAAGATATCATGAACCGTGTGTGTATCCCGCATCCACAAAGTATTATTTTCCTACTGGCACCTTGAAATGATATGTTCTATTGAGTGCATTACACAACACTCTGGAGTCCGATGATGATCCCACCCATCCAGACAATACATACACAAAATTCACCGCAACATTATGTCTCTTAATAATCCACGCCCAATTAGAATGTTACACAGTTTCAAAAGAGCTTCTAGTCATTCGAAGTTGGTTAAAACAGTTGACATCCGTCCCACTATAAATCGAGTAAACAACGTCCTCCTTAAAATATTCTTAGCATCAATCTCCTTAAGATTTCTTCCAATCTTGTTTTTCATCATCACTACAGTGGCCGCAGCAAGAGCCGCAACTACTGCTGCTCTCCTACGTCTACGACGCTTCATTGCTTTTTCCATCTACATATAAAACATAGATACACACTTAGTACTTACACTCACAAAATACACACACAGACATGCACACATGCACACATAGACACACACATACACATACAAAAATACACACATACAAAAATACACACACACACTCACATACACACATACAAAAAATACACACACATACAAAAATACACACACATACAAAAGTACACGCACATACACACAAACACAAACAAAATACACACATACAAAAATACACACACACATACACATATACACAAATACACACACCTACATACACAACATACAAAAATACACACACAACACATACAAAAATACACACACACACATACAAAAATACACACACACATACAAAAATACACACACATACAAAAATACACATACAAAAATACACACACACACATCACAAAATACTCCAAGAAGCATCAGGCAGGTATGGAGTTAGCATCAGATCAGCAGGGCCAACAGAAATAAGCAATCAATTCTTCCTAATTTTTCTTATTAGAATACAATTTACACTGATTATGGCATACAAGAAACAAACTACGAGTCTGCAGATGAAAAGAAGGCTGCACAAAGATCTCGTGGAAGCCGAGCTGCTGAAGTTCATAATTTTTCAGAGAGGGTAAAATTCCAGGAAGCTTAAATGTCTATGTTTTCCTCATTTAATATATGTAATACTCATCTAATTTATACCACAATGACTTTAGAAAAGAAGAGATAAAATCAATGAGAAGATGAAAGCTTTACAGGACCATAAATTTTTTCTGGAAAAAAGGAGGAAATACAGGAGGAACGAACTAGAAAAACAGGTGGGAGAGAAGCAACGCCTGGAGTTCTAGATGGAGGAGATGGATCGCTGGAGTATGCTGGAGGAGGAGGCGTCCAGGTCGGTCGTCATGATCAGGAGAGAGGGAGCGCCTGGAGGTCGATTGCGGGTAGCGGGAGGAGCTGCGCGCTCGAACTCAGAAACGAGAATTCCAACCTATTTTGGTTGGAAATGGGAGGACTCGTTTCTCTCTTATTTCAAAACCAATGGGAATTGAAATTAATGCCGATTCCTATGAAATTTTAGGGCCGCCGAACGTTGGAATTGGAATTGTCAATTGAATTCCAATTCCAACGCTCCAATTCCGACCTAAAGAATGGACCCCTAAAGACTATTACATGGAATAAAGCTAATACTTTCAACATATAAATTGACGCTTTATTGTCATAGTTCATATGCATGCGTACTAAATGTCTCCTCAAGATCCTTCATAAGATTTTTTCAGAAGTCCTCGCACCACAATTTTCTACCTCAATACTAGATTTAGATACAATCATTTACTTCTTTCTCCACTATGTGACTAGGTTGCCTCTTAAGAAGGTACAGTACGCCGATGTAGATCTCATATCGGCTTTGTCAGCCTCATAACTAGCGTCAGAATTCAGCTTGATATATAGATGGATTTTTTAAAACTGGAGACTTGCCAAGAGATCCCTTCAAAACTATAGTATATTCATGGTTGTATTAAGATGACACTCTTTAGGAGTATACATAAATTGTCTGACCTTGTCAACTGTAAATGCAATGTGAGGCCTCGTTACAGTGAGACAAATGAGTTTGTGAACCAAGCGCTTGTAACTACTAACTAGTAACATCTTGAGCGGAGAAGTCTCATAGAGATTGTTAATCTCCATGGTCGTTGGTTTACGAGTCGGCTTTGCTCCAAGTAAATCAATTTTCTCAAAATGTTCCATGAGATACTTTCGCAGAGATACCCCGTACCTTTAATGTGTCTAACAATCTCAATGCCAAGAAAGTATTATGATACACCCATGTCTTTTTCACCATGTTTACTCAAAAGAACATTTCTTTCCTTTATACTTTAGATTTCATTACTTCTAAGAACGATGCCTTCCATGCCGACCGTAAGAACCACAAGACCTGTGTTCGTCTTTCTCAAAAATACTAAATGATTATGACTTCGACGGAAACCAACTTTATGAATGACCTAATTGAACTTGTCAAATCGAACTTTTTGATTATAATTAATCTATAGCTAAACTTCTTTAGCTTGCATGATTGAGACTCACCAAAGCAATATGCCCTTGAGGTTGCTCAATGTACACAGTTCCTTGAGTATAAATGATGGAGATCAGGGATCGTGTGCGGGCTGACCCTTATTGGAACCCGCACGGGTTCACATACGTAGGAGACAAAAATAGGATCGTTGTATGGACGATCCAAGCCCGCGGTCGCATTCAGAGCGACGAAAAGATATCTTATGCATTTTATTATTTTTAGCAATTTTATTTCATGTATTATTAGGGGTTGAAGTTCCAGACGATCTAGACCATCCATATGGCCTCTAAACCTATAAATTAGGGTCCAGGGACTTGTTTCCAGAGATTGCAAAGATAGTTAAGATCGTAGTATGGGCGATCTGAGCTCGTGGCTGTGTTCAGAACAACGACAAGATATTTCTATGTATTGTTGTATTATTAGAGGTTGAAGTTCCAGACGATCTAGATTGTCTATAGTGGCTTCTAAACCTATAAAAAAGTTTCTATAGACTGGTTTTCAGAGATTGCATAATTTGGACAGATTTTTCATGCTCCCGCAATCTCTACACGATACCGATTCTGTGCCCCCTGCCTCCTCTTCCATATACCTACCTAATAACTACACATCCTTCTCATAACTACCCAAAAACTAACCAAAATCACCAGTAACCGCTGGCGTTTATTGCCTTAACCGCCCATTCTCTCATTCCAACAATAAATCCCCCATAACTGTCCAATAATTATCCTTTCCACTCACCCAACTAACAGTAACAATCATCCCACCACTCAATTGTAACATCCGTAACCTAAACAAATAAAATTTGTTACAGGATCTGATCGAGGATGAAGGTAATCGCAGCGTCGGTGTCACGAGGTGCGTACGCTGATAAATTTTGGCCCCACGTGAAATGACAAATTTTAATAGCCCTCCGTGTTAAGAAATTTCTATTTGACGAAATGGTTTAAGGGTTCGCGGGTTTAGAATGCACTAATTTAAGTATATTTCGGTTTGGGGGGCAGTTTGGTAATTAAATCTTTAAAACCCTAATACCTTTACTCGTTTTAAACCCCATCCCGATCTCTTACGCAAGGTTCAGCCGCTCGAGGGTCGAAACCGCCGCTCCTCTCCTTCCTCGTTCGTAACTCCTGGACGAACCCCCCCCGTAACCGACGACGTCTGCTGCGCCTTCGACTCCTCTCCTTCCTCGTTCGTAACCCCTGGACGAACCCCCTCTCAGCCGTCGAACGCCTCCCAGCCTCCTCTCGGCGCAGAGGAATCGTGCTCCTCCGGCCCTAGCCGGTTGGATTTCGTGGGGGGTCTCCCTCAACCGTGACTGTAAGCCTTATTCGCCTCTTCTTCCTCAGGGTTCTCCGCAGCTAACTAGAGTCCGACTGCTTCTTTCCCGTCCAGATTTCGTTCAGATTTCACGAGACTTTGAGTTCGAGTTGCCCTAAATCGGAGAGGAACACCAGATTCATAGTTTGATCTAGAAAGGACGATGCCGCCGCGTCAGGTATACGAACGACGCTACCCCGCGGTAAGAAACTCTACACTCTTCTTTTTATAAGTATTACAGATAATACTCAACTGTGTATAATTTCTATTAATAGATATGTGGCTTCATGTAGACGAACAAGTGTAGTTATTTTTCTTTTCAAACTACTTGTGCCACCCACTCAAAAGAAGCGTAGTCCAAACTGCATGCAATATTCGGTTTTATTTTCTCCTACGCAGTCATATAGCAGCGCTCAGTGACTCATAAGGCACAGTAGACCTTTGGGTAAACTCATAAGGCACAGTAGACCTTGTGGGAGTGTTGTGCGGGGACAGAACCCGGACATCATGCAGTAGGTTCGGGCCCGTGTCCTTGTGACACTAGAACGTTTATGTTCGTTAGTAGAGGCCCGGACCGTTAGATCCCGCGTCAGGGAAGCTATATTGATGATTTGGGGGATGCAGTAGCAGCGAGTCGTCTCGAGTGTACGATAGCTTGTGTACTAATTTCGTGTGGTCGAATACACAATAGTACACCTAGCAGTGAATTCAAGTACTTATAAGAAAAGCCATTTACAATTGTGAAGTCAAGATATAAGTTCATGCATAGTAGCTTTTGTTCAATCATCTTTACACGTGCCGAAAATAAGTAGAACAGTTTCAGTCATTTTTCTCATGCAAAAACTATTTCCCTTAAAGTGCCACTTAAAAGAATGAGTTTCTTATTCACCAATAGGCTGACCCATTTTTGGGCTGCTTTTGCAGGGGTCTCAGGTGGGGATCTACGCTTAGGATAAGCGCCTCAGTCCTCCTGCTTAGTTGGTTTTGCTTGCTTGTATTTTCATTCAGTTTGTGTTTCCTTGAGATGAACTTTTGGAACTAATATTATGTATCAGTGTAACAGACTATTACAAACAATTCAGTAATTCAGTTATTTAACAGTTTCTTTTAGTGGCTCTGTGAATCAACCATCAAGGTATACTTTTCCCCTTTTAATAGATGCTTCCTCAGCTGTAAGTATCTCTGTATTAGCCGTTTTCTTTACTTGTTTATTACTAATTTTAGTACTGCCTTTTAGTTTGCTCTTTATCGCGGGCCTGCCCGGACTGTTGATTTAGTGTTAAACTGGAAGGGGGTGTTACATCAATAACCACCACTTAACATAAACCCCACTATTAACTATGCTCTCTTTGTTTTCTCTAGTAATAATCATTGTTGTAGGTATCGGCCGACATGTAGGACATGTCGGCCGATATATAGGTTTGACTCCCAAAACGACACGCTATCGGTTAATTTTAAGCCCATGGTGTTTTGAAAAAAAAAAGTCTGATATATCGTCTCGTTCCCAATATATTAGCTTAGGAACTGGCCGATATATCAGTGTTTCCTTAATTATTTTGTTTCGGTGATATTTTAAGCCCGCATATTATTTTCGTGGAGTGCCTGGTTAAACCCTCTGTCACCCTCATTCTTCTCATTCCCTATTCCTCGACACTCTGGCGTGCGGTTGTTCTCTCTGATTCTCTGGTGATCATCTTTCTGGTTACTAGGGTTTCTTTGCTTTTCTCCTTGGTTCGATGATTCTCTCTGTTTTTTAGGGTTTCTTTGCTTGTTCTCCCTCACTACCTCAATCTCCCGTTTCATCGAAGGTACTGCAAGTTTTTTCTACTCCCTCCCTCATTTCTACGACATGTTATGGTTTGGTTTCATCGCTTCGCTTTATAGTTTTTTTTTCTGGTATTTGGCTACAAAATTGTTTTAGGGCATCAGCTTTCTAATTTGTTTGGATTGAAATGTTGCATGCTAATTATGATTTAGGGTATATTGGAACTCTCTCACTGGTTTAGGGCTACTTCTCGGCCCTCTCCTCTCTTCTCTTAGCTGCTATCATATTCCTAACTCTCGGCCATTTTCTCTCTTCTCTCTGCTGCTATCATATTCCTAACTCTCGGCCCTCTCCTCTCTTTTCTGCTGCTATCATATTCCTTACTTCTCGGTCCTCTCCTCTCTTCTCTCAGTTGCTTCTCTATGAATGATGATATTGTGGATTAAAATGGAGCTGCTATGATGTGATGGTATTATTCATTACTCACTGCCACTGTTTATTCATAACTCTCGGCCCTCTTCTCTCTCTGCTGCTATCATATTCCTTCTTGGCCCTCTCCTTTCTTCTCTCAACTGCTTCTTTATGAATAATCATATTATGGATTAAAATGGAATTTCCAGTAGTGTTGGGGGAAAGCAGGTAAATGTATTGTATATTTATTTACTTTAATTTAGAATATTATTTGAAACTCACGCTTTATATTATTTTGCATATGTTAGGTTGCAATGATAGTGTTGAGCTCAAGATTTTGGGCGAATGTGGAGTTGGTTGTTGCTATATTCACCCAATTTGTGATGGTTTTGAGAAGAGTCGACAGTGATATACCTTCCATGGGGTGGTTATACGAGAATATTACAAAAGCTAGGGATGAGGTTGCTACTGTTTTCGATCACCAAGAGAACAAATACCTTCCTATATGGAAGTTGATCTATAGCAGATGGGAGAACAAGATGAGCAACCCTCTGTACGTTGCAGGATATTTCCCATTGTGTGCAGATTGAGGCCGACGGAAGGTTTATGAGTGGTTTTATTAAGTGTCTCTCAAGGATATATAGGAAAGATCCTTCTACGCAGAATCACATTAGTGCTTCACTTGATCTTTACCAATACAATGCGGATTATTTGGCAAAGACATGACAAAGAGACAACTACAAAATCCTATCTTAAATCCAATTACAATTTAATATTGATTAACCCAATAATTTTTAATGATGCATAACTGAAATAATTTTTCATTTTGTTTTTCTGTAGTATAATGGTGGAGGTTTAACGGTGTTGATACGCTCCACCTTAAAACTATGGCTATGAAAATTTTGAGCTGACTATTCCATCCTCTTAACTGTGAGAGGAATTTAAGCACTTTTGAGATGATATGCATTAATTTAATTTAAGCACTTTTGAGATGATATGCATTAATTTAAGCACTTTTGAGCTGGCTCAGTTGGTGATGAGGAATAGTTTAGAGCTCCCTTATCCAGGAGCTCTGGGGTTCAAATCCCGGCCTCAACAACCCGCCACTGGAACTAGCGGCTGCGGCTGATCAGATCCGTGGAGATGGGTCGGGGTCACTGGTCTGCAGACCTGTAGCGCACCCACAGTAGACCGGGGCGTTACATAAAAAGTGCCAGTGGCGGGTTGTTGAGGGCGGGATTTGAACCCCAGACCTTCTGGATAAGGGAGCTCTAAACTACTCCCTTATCCAGGAGGTCTGGGGTGCAAATCCCGACCTTAACAACCCGCCACTGGAATTAGCGGCTACGGCTGATCAGATCCGTGGAGATGGGTTGAGGTCATTGGTCTGCAGATCTGTAGCACACCCACAATAGACCGGGGCGTTACAACATAAATGTTTTATAGAGCTTTTAAGATTTAGAAGTTTAATAGGTTGTAAAATAATTAATATGGTAACATATAAAAGGGCAGCCAAGTGCAAAAGCATCCCCGCGCAGTGAGGGTCCGGGGAAGGGTCCCACCACAAGGGTGAAATGTAGGCAAACCTTACCTTGCATTTTTGCAAGAGTTTGCTTCCAGGACTCGAAATCGTGACCTCAAGGTCACACGACAACACCTCAACTGGTGCGCCAAGGCTCCCCGATATAAAAATAACATATAATTATATATAATTAATTAAATATTAAAATCCGATATATGAAATATCCCCGATATATAAAAAATCGACATGAAAAACCCAAACCGACTTGTCCCCGACATGCGACATATGCAACCTTAGTAATAATCCATTTTTCCCTGCCCCAAATCATATAACCGCACTTCAGAGGCTTCAATTACTCGCCCTTAACCTAAATCCCACTCAATGGCTTCCCCAATTTCAGCCACTACAGATAATTCTGGCAGATCCAGCCTCCAGAAGGACTCCCAGGGGTAATTGCCCTTCTAGCCGCTTCCCAGGGGTAATTGCCCTTCTAGCCGCTGTTTTGCACGTAGAAGCCCACAATCTACAACCCGCTTGCATGCTTCTTTGCTGCCTACCAGAATACCCAAACCAGATATCAGTTACCTCCACCAACCTCCATTTCCTCCTCTCCACTCCATCAACCCCACATACCACATCCTAGTCCTTCCATTATAGCAAAACCCTACTCGACATCCTTAAATCAGTGTGGAACTGTAGTGAATCCATAATCCAGCCTACAAATCATTCACGCTTCACTTTCATAGTCTTATATTATTTGTGTTAGTTTATATATGAAGTCATTACTACTTATTATTGAATATTTCGGCGAACAATCATTTTCTTTTGGATATTAATTCATATTCGTTTGTGCAATAATATTTATTTGAAGCATTCTCTACTTTAATGCTCAGGTGGATGTGTGGTCACACGAGACTGGATAAAATTAGGAATGAATGTATCAGGGATAAGACAGAAGTGATGCCAATTGTAGAGAAGATGCGAGAAGCTCGTTTAAGATGGTTCAGACATGTACATAGGAGACCATTAGAGGCGCCTGTTAGGCGTTGTGAGTGTTTAGTCAATAGACATGTTAAATGGGGGAGGGGTAGACCAAAAAAGACTTGGAATGAAACTATAAGGAAAGACATGATGTACTTAGACATTAGTGAGACTATGATTAAAGATAGGGCGCAATGGCGACAAAAGATCCATATAGCCGACCCCACTATGATGGGATAAAGGCTTGAGTGTTGTTGTTGTATTCTTTACTTTAATTCAATTAGATCTTCCTTATTTTTCTAACGTCTAATCTCAAACTTGAATGATTGTGGACTATATTAATAATTTGATCACTTATTATAATTGCGCTTTGGATAATTATTTGCGCATTGCATCATTATTACGTTTTCCCCACAACACAACACAGACACACACACATGTATTCATTAAATTTTTCCCATAAGGCATTATTACACATTGCATTCGTTCTTCATCAGTTTGACATCTCATCCTTAGGTTCGGGCTTATTTTAGGGTATGCGGGACTAGAGTCTATCTATTATTCATGACATCATAGTAGTCGTCTAACATGATGTGTTTATGGTCGGGACGAGTGTCGTCTAGGTTATGGTCATTACTCCTCTTCTCAATTTGAGGATTTAGAGTCTGTTTATGCTAGACCCCAGAGAGCTCCTTATAAGAGATCTTTGTGTTATTACAGATCATTCCCGTCCGTCCTTTCATAGAGGTTTTATGGACCTCCCATCTTGATCTGACTATGGTAGAAATGACTACTCTTATTATGATGAATATCAGGAGTCATATGAGAATCTTGATTATAGATTTCAGAGAGGTGGACCAACCTTTGATGGCTTACTGAGTCCCGAGTCTTTTAGTTATTGGCTCGTAGATATGGAGTACTACCTGCATAGATATAAATTATTAGGTGAGCGTCAGGTTAAATTTATTGGACTTCTTGATCAGGCTAGAGTATATTCGAATAGGATAGAGTGGTCTCTTAACGCGACCATCTTTGGCCTGTTAATAGTTTGGTTGATATGAAGTGAAAGTTATACTAGAAGCATCTTCCAGCTTCTTATAGGATTAGTCTCCTCGAACATCTGTTTTCCTTACAATAAGGATCTATGTCATTTGTCGATTATAGAGATAACTCTGATGAGCTAGTAGTTAGGAGAGACATTGAGGAGAAGCCGCTTGCGTTCGCTTCCTGATTTTGGTCTGGACTTCAATCTGAGATATATATCAAGTTGATATATCACTGTTTAGAGTATATTGAGCATACATTTCAACTCACCCTTCATTACAAGCAATCTTTGAGATCCGCTAGAGTTAATCGAGTATACTTGCACCCCGATTGACTCATCATGTGGAGTCCTCCATAGTCGATGCCCACCACTATGCCTACTCGTGTCCTCATGGGCACGAAAGGACACCTGATACAAAGTTATCTCACTCCTGTGAGGTTTTGTTTCCGATGAGTGGTCTGCCACTTGAGTTTGACCCGACCCTTATGATGCCTATAGAGTGTGAGTACGAATTACCCATTGATTCTATAGTGGTATGTCCTTCCCTACCCAGTTATTGACTCAATCATAGACGCACCTTTGGGTACAGACTCCTTAGAGCCTCTCCACATTGTAGTGATGAGTCATAGTCGGAGTAAGAGTCGAGAGTTTAGTATTGATCTTGTAGTGCCTGCTTCACCTATTTCTAAGAATACTCGCGATATACCGGGAACCTATTTCGGTACTCATGGCATCTGCGACATGTTTTATTATACCCCCCGGTAAGCCACATGATATGTTTTCCCTTCATGGAGGCACTTAACACATCTTAGAGTGACATCCTAGTGTCAATACCTCACATTCTTATGGGTGTTCATCGCACATTTGAGTATTTCTACACTCCACCTATAGAGCCTCCTGATAAGTGATACACCTCTACTCATTGGACATACCTATTATTAATGAGTCAATTGAGGTTGAAAGTGCTCTCGTTGGCTCGAGGACCTATTCAATCATTACCAACACTCTAGGAGACATTCGACATATTATATTATAATATCTACTTGTCGATGTCACAAGTGATTAGTCATCATTGCACTCCCGATGAAATTTTCTATACTCCGCCACATGAACCTCCTGACCATTTACCCCTCTTAGGAGTCCAATATAGTACCGTAGAGTCCCATAGTAAGGAGTTGATCGTGCCTATTGATCATCATTCACATTTGTTATATGATCACCTACATATATTGCATGACTCGCATGTGTTGTAGCATTCACATTTATTGCATGTTTTGCATCATTTGCATGAACTGCATGAGTTTATCTGACATAAAATTACAAGAATTAATAAAAATTATAAAATTTACATAGACATTCACACGAGAGCAAAATATTAGAGAAGACGAGCAATTGATGATTAGAGTTAAGGTTGAGAGGCTCCCTCAAGGAGCAACGACAAAATTTATTGTTTGACTAATGAGTCCCTATACAATAGTAGGGAGAATTGGGTTGAAAGCCTACAAATTAAATATCCCTAAGGGTATGAGAATTTATCTTGTATTCAATATTGATTGATTTGACTTCATACTATGAGCCCCATGAGTGTATGAGTCCATTCCCTGACACTACCTCTGAGCCTCAACTACCACCTATATTGAACACTCAGTTTCAGCTTTAGCTTATTGCCCAGTTACCAACATGCTCACCGCTTCTTACTTTGGCACTCGAAAGCATCCACCCTTTCATCGAGAGTATAACAAACATTGTGAGCCATGAGATTTCAGCGACATCGGTCAGATCTACATTGATATATTTGGTTCATTGGAGAGGGAAGCCTACTATTGATGATAGAGGAGCTCGACTTGCCTCTGGGCTTCGTAGAGTATGTTCATCTTCATTCCTCAGAGATGAATGCTCTCAAGTCGGGGGAATTGATAGGGATCAAGAATCACGAGTGGTCGACCCTTATCGAAACCCACACGGTCCACATACGCAAGGGGCAGAGTTATGATTGTCGTAAGGATGATCCGAGCATGTGGTCGCATTCAGAGCGACGACAAAATATTTATATGTATTTTTTTGCATTTTCTTTCATGTATTATCAGGGGTTGAGGTTCAGGATGATCTAAATCGGGGTCTAGGGGCTGATGTTCAGAGATTGTAGAATTTCGCGATCCCTCAACGGTGCCGATTGGACCCTGGGTGCCGAAGCCAAGGTAGGTAACTACGTCCTCTTCCATATAACTAAGCAATAACTACACATCCACACATAACCACCCAAAACTACCCAAAATCACGATTAACCACTACTATCTATTGCCGTAACCATCCATTCTCCCATTCCAACAATAATTCCCATATAACTACTCAGTAATTATCCTTCCTACTCACCCCACTAACAATAATTATCACCCTGTCACTCTATAACCACCACTTAACGGTTAAAACCCCACTATAACACTATTAACTGCTGTTCTCTCTGTTTTCTGTAGTAATCATTTATTTTCATTGCCTTAAAGCCTATAACCGCACTTCACAGGCTTCAATTACGTCTGCCCCTAACTAGAATCCCACTCACGTCCCCAATTTCAGCCACTACACAATTCTGGCAGATCCAGCCTCCAGAAGGACTCGCCCAGGGTAGAAGCCCACAATCTGCTACCCACCTGCATTCTTCCTTTCCGCCTACCAGAACACACTAAAACCCCAGCCATTAATTACCTCCACTAACCTCCATTTACCCCTCCGATTAGCCCAATACTCCTCCCCTCACTTCATCAACCCCACATTCGAGTCCTCCTACTATAGCAAAATCCTACTCAGCAACCTGTGGTCAGTGCAGAACTACAGCTAGTCCACCGGACAACCCCTAAATTAGCCACGTTCCAGTTCCCCAACCTCCTATTACTTGTGTAAGTTCTGGTTTGAAGTCTTTACTATTTGTTATTGAATATTTGAATGAATAATCATGTTATTTTGGATATTAATTCGTATTTGTTTGTCCAATACTTATTCTATTTGCGGGATTTATTCTCCTTGTATTTAATCGATGCATTCTCTACTTTGATTCAACTAGATCTTGCTTATTTTTCTAATGTCTAATCTCAAACGTGAATGATTGTGGACTATTAATAATTTCAACACTTATTATAAACGCGCGTCGGATAATTATTTGTGCATTGCATCATTAATATGTGTTAGAAAAGCCCATGTAATGGCCCATGTTGGAGCCCAATTGTTTTTTTGTTTTTCTCTCTTCTCTTTAGTCTCACATCATGTATAAGGATTTTCTCTCTTTCTCCCTCCTATATATTTGTATTCATACATTGTATTCAATATGAGAGATAATATATACAAGGTTGCGCTCTTTTCTACATGGTATCAGAGCCAGGTTCGACCTATTCTAACCGCAGCCCGCTCATTCTAACCGCAGCCCGCTCATTCTACGGTCTTGCGGTTTCCTCTCTCAAACCGCTCTCTCTCCCGTGGATCCACCTCCAATCCTTCCTCCTCCTCGTAACCTCGTTTGCATTTATAGTTTTTTTTCTCCTCTCTGGGTCCCACCTGCTTGCCGCGCCTCTTCAGCGGCCTCCTCCCGCGGTCTCGTACGAGCTCTCACGCGTCTTCCTATGCTATCGCTTCCAGCGACCTCCTCTAGCAGCTACGTGATCTCTGCGGCCTTCCTCTTCAGCGGCCTCCCCAACGCCTTTCAACGGCTTCTTCAGCGACATCTTCAGCGCCTTTCAGCGGTCGCTTCTCCTATTCGCATCGGTTTCTCCCTGCTATGCTAACCGCACCCCTTTAGCGGCCTCCTACTCACATCGACTGCTTCTCCTACTCGCAGCGGCTGCTTCTCCCTCTCCCCAGCTAGCCGCACCCCTCACTGTGGCCTCTCCCTCCAGCAGACCGTGCGGCTTCTCCTTCTGCAACAACGGCCTCTCCCTGCCGGTCTCCTCTTTCTCCCTCCGCGGTCTGCGCTCTCTGCCGAGCTTTCTCCTACTCGCCTTCAGCCGGTCTCCCCTCTATCAAGCGAGCTCTCCTGCTCGCCGCTCCCTCTGCGGCCTGCTCCTGCACGCAGATCGTGCGGCCTCCGGCGGTCTGCCAGCGGCCTCCCGACGGCTCTCTGCCGAGTTCCTATCCAGCGGCCTCCCAGCGGCTTCCTCTCCAGCGACCTGTCTTCTGCAGCAGTCCGCATGGCTCCTGCTCGTGGAGAACATTCAGGGCCTCCGGGAATGGGTTGCGGTGGCCGGCCACGTCCTAAGTGTTCCTTCTGTAGCAGGGATGGGCACCTTGTGTTGACTTGTTATCGCAAACATGGTCTGCCTCCCCGTCCGCTTGTTTCTATTGCTGTCGACAGTCCTCCTACCACTCATGTTGATCTTGAAGAAGTCCGCCTCCAGATCCAACAACTCCACGACACGCTCAACCGCCCACCTGCCTCCGTTGCCTCCGCCGCCTCCATCTCCAATGAAGATATTGTATGTCTCTCCACTACTCCACGCTGGATAGTGGATTCAGGTGCTACTCACCATATCACCTCGCTAAAACCACATCAATACTTGGATTCTCTGCATCTTAAGTATATCACAGTAGCCAATGGCGACACCGTTCTTGTCTCCGGCTCTGCTGATATCTTCCTCAATTCCTCTCTCCCTCTCCGCTCGGCTCTTCATGTCCCAGGCTCCCCGTTTAATTTACTTTCCGTTAGTCGCCTTACTGTCGATTTAGACTGCTCAGTAACATTCACCCCTTCTTCTTTTCTGATACAGGATCAGCGGACGCAGAGTATAATTGGTAAAGGACGGCTGCAAAACGGGCTCTACCTTCTTGATGTTTCTCCTACCATCCTCTCTTCAGTCTCCTCCGTTGAATGGCATCAACGTCTTGGGCATGCGCCTCTTCTTGTCCTTCAGAAGGCTCTTCCAGATATCTCTCTTCCTGCTTTTAAGTGTGACTCATGTATTTTGGGGAAACAACATCGTTCCTCCTTTCCTTCCCATTGTACTCGGAGCTCTGCTCCTTTTGTTTTAGTTCACTCCGATGTTTGGGCCCATACAAAATTCCTAGTATCTCTGGTTATCGCTACTTTATCATCTTTATAGATGATTATTCTCGCACAACATGGTTGTATTTACTTCGCGATCGCTCCGAGCTTCACCGTGTATTTCGAGCTTTCGTTCTGGAGATTCGCACACAGTTTTCTGCAAACATAAAAACTCTCAGGACAGATAATGCTCGCGACTACACTAGCCACGACTTTGCTAATCTCTGCTCGGACTTTGAGATCATTCACCAGACGTCGTGTGCCTATACCCCCCAATAAAATGGCATTGCTGAACGTAAAAATAGGCATATGCTCGATGTTGCTCGCTCTCTCATGCTTCACATGCAGGTACCCAAAGTCTATTGGAACTTTGCGCTATCCACGGCGTGCTATCTCATTAACCGCCTACCTTACTCCGTCCTCCAGCATGCTACTCCGTTTAGCCTCCTTTTCCCCTCCACTCCGGCATTCTCTCTCACACCCCGCATATTTGGTTGTACCCGCTACGTTCACCTTCTGGGCCCGCCCACGGACAAGTTGGCTCCCCGGGAGGCCAAACATATGTTTGTTGGCTATTCTCGTACTCAGAAAGGCTACGTGTGCTACTCTCCTGCTACCCGCAAAGTGACAGTTTCTGCTGATGTTACCTTTCGGGAAGACCAACCCTTCTTCAACGCTCCACCACCACCTCCTCCACCACAATCCTTCCCTCGACCAGTCATTCCCGTTACCACTCCTCTACCAATACTCCCTCCTGACTCGGCTCCTGCTTTCCACAAGCCCCCTCTTATCCGTGTCTACACCCGTCGCCCTCCTCGCTCCGTTGCCCCAATGCAGTCGGCTTCGACCTCTGACACTCTGCGCTCTGCTGATCCGGCACCAGCCTCCACCGCTCATCCGTTTGTCGAACTATGTATCCTTACATCGCCTCTCCCCACAGCCTCAAACCTTTGCTACTTCATTATCTTTTATTTCTATACCTAACTCTGTGCAGGAGGCTCTCCAACATCCCGGCTTGGCGGGCATCAATGAATGAAGAAATGGCAGCTCTCTGGGCCAATCAGACATGTGACCTGGTCCCTCTCCCCCCCAAACCAGACTCCTATTGGGTGTAAATGGGTTTTTGTCATCAAGCATGCTCCTGATGGGACAATTGACCGTCTTAAGGCACGACTGGTGGCTCGTGGCTTTACTCAACAACAAGGTCTCGATTATGAGGAAACGTTCTCCCCAGTGGCCAAGCTCAACACAGTTCGTGTCCTCTCTGTCGTTGTGCATCGCCAATGGCCATTACATTAGCTGGATATCAAGAATGTGTTTCTCAATGGTGACCTACAAGAAACAGTCTACATGCAACAACCGCCCGGGTTTGAGACCACGAGGGAGTCTCGAGTTTGTCACCTTAAGAAGTCCATTTATGGTCTCAAACAATCCCCTCGAGCATGGTTTGATAAGTTCATTAAGGCTATTCGGGAGGTTGGCTTCACACGGAGCTCGACAGACTTCTCTCTGATCACTCGACATCGAACAACAGGAACGGTTCTTCTGTTGGTATATGTTGACGACATCCTAATCACAGGAGATGATTCAAAGGGAATACAAGCGGTCAAACAACATCTGAGCTCCGTTTTTCAAACAAAAGATCCGGGGAACCTTCGATACTTCCTTGGTCTGGAGATCGCAGGACGTCCTGATGGACTTGTCCTCTCTCAACGAAAGTACTGTCTCGACCTCCTTCAAGATGCTGGCTATTCTAGATGCAAGCCGATTAACACCCCGATGGATGTCAATCACAAGCTGTGTGCACATGCTTCTGATGCAGATCTTCTTCTTCCAAACCCAGAGTACTATCGACGACTTGTTGGGAAACTGATTTACCTAACAGTCACGAGACCAGATATATCCTTTGTTGTTGGGGTTGTCAGCCGATTTATGCATTCCCCTCGAATGTCCCATCTTCAGGCTGTCGAACGCATCCTAAGATATCTGAAAACAGCCCCTTGTCAAGGGCTGGTATACAAAACCTCATCTTCTACTCCAACATTGGTTGCGCATTCTGATGCAGATTATGCTGGTTCCCTGGATGATCGGCAGTCTACTAGTGGATTTTGTACCTACTTTGGAGGTCACCTTGTTACCTGGCGTAGTAAGAAACATACTGTGGTTGCTCGATCTTCAGCTGAGGCAGAATACCGTTCGATGACATCAGTTGTTTCTGAACTCACGTGGCTTGAAAGTCTTCTTACTGATCTAGCAGTAAAACTTTCCTCACCAGCTATCTTACTATGTGACAGCCAAGCTGCTATACACATAGCTAAGAACCCGGTCTTCCACGAAAGAACGAAACACATTGAAGTGGACTGTCACTTCATCCGGGAGAAAGTTCAAATGAAGAAGATAGAATTAAAGCATGTTCCGGGTACTGACCAAGTTGCTGATATTCTCACCAAAGCCCTACCAAGTACCCTATTTTATCAATTCCTGTCCAAGCTGGGTGCCTACGACTTGTACTCTCCAGCTTGCGGGGGAGTGTTAGAAAAGCCCATGTAATGGCCCATGTTGGAGCCCAATTGTTTTCTTGTTTTTCTCTCTTCTCTTTAGTCCCACATCATGTATAAGGATTTTTTCTCTCTTTCTCCCTCCTATATATTTGTATTCATACATTGTATTCAATATGAGAGATAATATATTCAAGGTTGCACTCTTTTCTACAATATGTCTCCCCCCACACACATTCATTAGAGTTTCCCGTAGGGCACAGTTAGTCAGTTACACACTACATTTGTCCTACGTAAATAAGAAGTCATTCTTGGCATCAAGTTGGGATATAAATCCATCCTTATTCACGACAACTAAGAATAGAACCGACACAGGTGACATGGGGGAACTTTCAAAGAAGGTTAGCTCCATCTTCATGTAGACCGTCTAGCAAAATCTTGGCAATGAAGACCCGTCTATGATTAACGATGCCACCTCTCGCAAGTGTAGGAACAAGTGTTCAGTGTTACGAAATGAGAGAGCAGGCATCTTTTCTTCCATAGCTGATTGTTGGGTTTTCTGTAGGGATAGACACATCATATGTGCGCAGCGGAATATTCAAGAACAACCCAAAATAGAAATAATAGGATCTTGCGATAACCATGAATCAAGAAATAGAAGCAATAAATATATTACCTTTGCTGAATCGAGTCTCTACTCGATCAGACTGCTCCAGAAATTGCTTTGCTTGAATCGAAATCCTATTCCGAGTTTTCTTCCAGTTCCTGCGGCTAGGTCTACAGGAATTCACGCAAAAGTAGATATGCGACTCTATAGAAGTCCACACAAGCGCCAGAGTACCCCAAGGTCTTGTCGAATAAGATCTGGGTCAGAGAAGGAATGCCCTCAACATCTCCACGAATTACTAGATTCGTCTAAGGAGAGGCGGCGACGGACAGACGGGTCTTCTCGAACAAGCGGCGGGATCTCAGGAATGCTTCCGTCTCGATCTTCTAAAAGGTGGCTTATCAAAAACCTAATCGTCTGGCTATTTATACCCAGGGATATAAAAGTAGACGACGGCTTCCGCTATCCGCAGACCCAGACTCTAATAGAGTATACAAAGAGTGTCGTCGAGATGACCGAAATATCGTCGAGACAATCTCAACGATATCGCCGTGATGATCCATATCGTCGAGATGACTAAAATATCTTCGAGACAATCTCAACGAAATCGTAGTGATGATCCATATCGTCGTGACAAACTCGACAATATCGTCGTGAAGATCCATATCTTCAAGACAATCAACTCAATGTTAACAGTTGGTTCAATTCGCTCTGACGTCTCGACGATATTCATGATATCGTCGTGATGATCTCGACAATATTCACAATATCGTTTGATCGTACAAACAATCAGACTTTGCCGGCCAGTCGTCCTGACTACTCGACGACAGACCATCTGTCACGACGACATTCACAATATCGTTTTCAAGTCTTCTAGACGATATTCACAATATCGTCTTGAAGTCACGCCGACATGCTCTATGCAATATTCACAATATCTAAGGAGCATTTTGTCGACTCAACTCCAATTAGTCATAGGATTGGTCATTTCACTCATATCCAATATGAGCAAGACCAACACAATCGTTCCTCCAATTTCTGCAAACGCTCTTATGTGCGACCAAGCAGTGAGACTAACTGCTTGATTACTTCCGGATCACCGTAGAAACTCCAACACTGATTTCCAACTAGGGACGGTCATAGATCTCATATACGATTAAAGAACAGTAGTGGCCGATAGAGCCAATGCAAACCTGCTGCAAGAAGTGCCCAAATGCTCATAATAAACTACATTGGTAATGGGGAGTTGAGCATAATATTTGATGCCTTCCATATATCAGTAGGAAGGTCGTAATCTAAAAGGTGAACCTTCAGAGGAATGGGATACTTGCCTGGAAACTAAAGGATGGACCACCGAGGGTGAATTTTCATATTAGGAATCATGATATGTAGATGAGGATGTCTCATGAAGATACATAAGACATGAGGGTGAAGTAAAGGTGGATTGAATGGTGTCTTAGGTGGAGGAAGATGTTGAGATGCAGGATCCGATGACGGGGAGTGAATGTTGGGCATGGAGGAAGTTGCCTTAGAAGATGTCTGATCAGATAGACTCATAACAACATGAATTCATGACAAGGGATTTGCCTCTCTCAGAAATATGGAGTAGACTTAAAGAAGATATTAACAGATAGTCAGATACTTATTTATGCCTAGAGAGATGGTCAATGCAATGATGTCCCTTTTGAGTCGAAGAGTAATTCAAGAAGACACATTGGTTCCATGAATAGAAAATTTGCCATGACTTGCAGAAGGAACATAGAAAAAACAGTGCATCCAAGAAATTGAGGGGTATGAAGAACGAGAAGACCGTCCAGATGAAGAATGGAGACCTTTGATTCACCTTGGAGGATAGAGCATGACATGCAATTGATCAAAATAGGAGGTAGGGTGGCTTTGCCCCAATAAGACCTAAGAACACTTATCTAACACAACAAGGTGCAAGTAACATCGAGGATATGATAATTTTTCCTTTCTGTTGTATCATTTTCTATGGCGTATGAGCTTAACTAGTTTGATGAATGATGTCATGAGAAATAAAAAAAGAATAAATGATTCATATATTCTTTAGCATTATCGGTGCGAAGAATTTTCATAGGAGTGCCAAATTGAATTTTGTTTCATGCTAAAGTATTCAAGAATATTAAACAATTTTGATCCATCTCTCAAGAGGTAGGACCTAGTACAATGAGAGTAATCATCATTTGAAACTGAAAGTGATAAAATACAAGATTCCCTGACCTATAGACCTAGTAGGACTAATATCACATATGTAGGAATGCACTAAATCAAAAGGACCAGTCTTTTCTTTGTTTTGGAAGGAAATGATGCACAATGTTGTTTGCTGAACTGGTACGCTTTACACTCTAGTACGAAATCAACGGAAAAAGTTAGTCGCAATTGATGAAGAAGACATGCTAGAGGATGACCAAGATGTTGATTTCACTAAAGGAATGCGATCTTAGAGCAGAACCAACGGGAGAGAAAATGTCATCCAAGTAATAGATTCCTCCCAGATCTGTCCTAATATCTATCCTTTTGCTCATGCAAAGTTTCTAAAAATAACAATGAGAGTTAAAGAAGAAGCCGGAACAATTTAAACTTCTCATTATAACCACTTATGGAGCGAAAGTTACTAGAAAACCTTGGAACATAAATAAACATTGACTGAAACGAGAGGGTATGGTAACAACTGAGGGAGTCCGTCTGTGTATGCCAAGACGGGTGAAAGCTATTAATTCTCCAATCATATGACTAGTAGTTGTATAGTCAATGCACGTCTTATCCTGCTAGTATCAAATGCAGAGGTGGAGGGAGGTTGCGATGCACTATCCCAATCAACAACTCCAACATGAGCCTGAGGGCTTATGTGAATGTTTGGCGAAGCATCAGTCAATAGGGTGACCCAACTTGCCACAATGAGTACAAGTGGGGTGACGTTCACCACGCCCTGCAGTACGGTCTCCATGCCATGATCTATTCTAGTAACATGTGTAGCAGTTACCTCCAATGTTGGAATGGTAAGCTCATCAAATATTTGTTGTTTGGGCCATCTCATGTGTTTGGTAAGCGCTGAACAACAATCAATAATTCTTGGAAGTGTTTCTATTGAGTGGCAATGTCAGTAGAAAGTGGAAGATGTTGCTAGAGTTCATCTCCCAAAGACTAGACCTACTTGTATGCGGCCTCTATATTGAGGATTGGCTGTGCAAAAAGATCAGATTAGATAGAATAGATTTATGAAGTCTTGACACTCTTAGAGTATAGGGCTACTAGATGGTCTCATACTTATTTTACATTCTCATCATGTTGGATGCTAGGTATACATGCATCAGATAGACTATTCGCTAATGAGATGGTCTCTTTTGCTGGGACCTCACCGTGAAGTAGTCAAACAACATAGTAAGGGACAGTCACCTCGGACGTAGTCTCGAGATTTCCAGAAGTTCGGAAAGAGGCGAGTGAGAGCATAGTGGTTGGAAAAGCACCTTTTCGGTCAATTTGGAAGGATTCTTTATGGTTGGAAAAGCTCTTGAGATGTTCCTCACCCAGCATTAGTGGTGTAACAACTCAGGCCCGACTCACTACTGAGAGATCCAGTGGGACCCTAGTCGGACCGTTACCGGGCTGCAGCCCAAGCACCCCAACGCCTCTCTGGCCTGTTTTTCAGCACAGTGCGTTGTTGATGCCAGATCTCAAACCCGGCACCCTCAGTTGGTGATGAGGGTTGTAGAATGAGCGCCTTATCAAGGGTGCCGGGTTCGAGACCTGGCATCAACAACGCACTGTGCTGAAAAACAGGCCAGAGAGGCGTTGGGGTGCTTGGGCTGCAGCCCGGTAACGGTCCGGCTAGGGTCCCGCTGGATCTCTCAGTAGTGAGTCGGGCCCGGGCTGTTACAATAAAAAGTGCAACGCCTCTCTGGCCTGTTTTTCAGCACAGTGCGTTGTTGATGCCAGGTCTCGAACCCGGCACCCTTGATAAGGCGCTCATTCTACAGCCCTCATCACCAACTAGCCGGACCGTTACCGGGCTGCAGCCCAAGCACCCCAACGCCTCTCTGGCCTGTTTTTCAGCACAGTGCGTTGTTGATGCCAGGTCTCGAACCCGGCACCCTTGATAAGGCGCTCATTCTACAGCCCTCATCACCAACTGAGCTCAAACAACGCACTGTGCTGAAAAACAGGCCAGAGAGGCGTTGGGGTGCTTGGGCTGCAGCCCGATAACGGTCCAGCTAGGGTCCCGCTGGATCTCTCAGTAGTGAGTCGGGTCTGGGCTGTTACAAGTGGTCTGTGCACTACTTTTTAGCATTTTGTAAGATATTGGTATACTGGACACTGCTTTTCAGCATTTCACTGCCTTTTACATCGTCTACTAATTCTGAACGGTTCCTTTTACTTCTTTTTTATACTGACTATGCAATCCTAACCATGCAAGGTTAAATTGTGTTGAAGTCTCTTCAATTATTTAGAGGTGGTTCATCCTTGTACCTACTTCTATAAAAAAATGTATGTAAAGATCCCAATTTCTTAAACTTTGTAGATTATTTGAGTTAGGCTAGTATCAGATGCAAATCACATTCTTGGCCATTGTTATGAACTATTTACAATTGTTTATGAGCAGTTTAAGATCATTTAGTATCATGATCGTAAGTAATTGTAAACTGCTCGTGACAATCGCTTAGCCAAATGTTGTCCTGCAATTGGTGCATCATTCTAATAATTTCTCGTTTTGCATACCACTGAAATCTCATCCTGCACGCAACACTGGTGTTGTATGCAGTAAATTTCCCATATTCTTTGACTTGTAAGCCCCACGGTTGCATCTTATTTGCATATAGGAAGCTTAGCGCTCATGTCCCGACATTAATAGATATATATCATCTAATTACACATTTACACATTATAATATAAAAATAGTAATTCATATATTTGTATGTGTTAGTCAGGGTCTTAAATGCCCTCTGATATGTTCGATTTGTCTGCCGACATATTGTTTTTGAGGGAAAAATGACATTTTTTTCTTTCTAAAAAATAGATTTAAGTCATTTAATAATGACATGTCCAATTTGTTCCCGTATATCAGGCGAGAATATCCGTTATTTTATTTTACGTTAACGGACTAGCAATATATGTTTAAATCACCTAATATGTATTATATTATATATGCTTAAATAGATTAGACGTATTGTTTTGTTCTTTTTAATGTGTTATTCTTACAATTAATTTTGTGTAATTATTTCAATTTATTTTTCCTATTTCATATTACAAAAAATGTTTAAAAAAGTCAACACATTTATTAGTTGATTATTTTTATGCCTTTAATATAAATTTACTAAGTTTGAAAAGATTTATAATCAATTAATAATATTTAGTTTTTAAATTTTATTTATTTGCCATAAAATAGTGTTATCAATAGAAAATTATTGTATAAATTAAATATATTTTACAATGTATCTATTTTTACTCATTAATAATATTTTACTTTGAATACTCTTCGAATTTATTTTGGGATACATGACTCAATGTTCGTCTACTTGTTTTGTTACTTCTTTTACTTTTAAAACATATAATTATACTTAGTATACATAAAAATAATTCTTTATTTATTTTTAATGTATGGAAATCCGATATTTTAAAATAGCCCTTATATTTCTCCAACTTTCGACATTAAAAACATAATCTGACATGTTACCGACATCCGATATTTATGATCTTGGTGTTAGTGCATAGTTTATACATTGAATTGTGTTATGATTTTTGTAAGAGACTAGATTATTGCATTTAATAATTTCTAGAAATGACATGGAAGCATATAGAGACTAATGAATAACTATATAAATTCTATTTGTCATGTATTGGGAAAAAGTCACTATTCAGTATAGAGCTCACAACACCCTTTGTTGTATGTTATAAATTGTCGAGGGATTTATTGGGTTCCTTGAAATTAGAAAACATATTAATGGGGATCATATTTCACGGGCGGGCCGACCCGTATTGGAACCCGTTTGGGTTTACACCCATAGTAGGAGGGGTTGGGGTCGGCGTATAGACGATCCGAGCCCGTTGTCATGTTTAGAGCGTAAAAGAGATATTTTTTGTTTGCTCTATTTTTGGCATAATATTTATGCACGTTTTTGTGTATCGTGACTGCCAATCACAACCGTACGTTGTGTACTTCTATCCTATAAATATGTTTTGTGGTGTTCTTTTGTGGCATTGTAGACTTTGGTGAGATTTCTGGATTTTGTGATCACTACGGTGTTGATGTAACACCATAACCTAGTTTACCAACAAATCAGCAGTCCGACCGGGCCCTGTGATAAGAAGTAAACTTAGCAACAATATCTAAATTGATACATAACATGTAAAAATGAAAGTACTAAATGAAAACTTAAAGCGGAAGTAGTAAATGAAACTAAGGGTGAAATGGTACCTCAATTTTTCTGAATTCACAGAGCCAACTAAAAAAGAAATGAACAAAATATCTGAATTTCTTGAAATACTAAATATTGCCTGATACACAGAAAATTTTAAACTTTTAGATTACACTGAGTTCATGAAAGAAAATAGTACAGTACTGAAAGGAAAAACAACAGAACGAAAAGGAAACTATAAATGGAGGTTCGCAAACGCTTATCCTATACCCAACTCCCCACCTGTGACCCCTGTAATGTAATTCTCGAAAACGGGTCAGCCCACCGGAGAGTAAGAAAAATCATTTCTCCTAGTGACACTGAAATAATTTGAAAGAAATATGAGTGCATACTTTTTAAAATAATATTTTATACTGAGGGAAAATATACTACGATTCTATACATGCTTTTCTATCAAAAATACTGTAAACATAAATGTCGGTTCTAGTGTAATCATGTTATGCATTTTCATTCAAGTTTCGAAAACGTTAAATTACATGACTTTCTAGATTTCGGCATATACTTGAATTCTAGGTGTTTTATGCTTGTCCTTCTTCATATTCTATGTGAATAGCTTCATATGCGCATTCTAACGATCTGAGACCTTACTAACGAACACAAGTGTTCTAGTGTCTCACGGACACGGACTCACATCTACTAATCTTCTAAATGGGTGTCGTCTCCCCAAATTTGAGGCTCATATGATCTGCTACGCCCTATGAGTAAGATAGTGCGCCTCTATCTATCACGAGAAATAGACTCGATCGTGCCTCTTAATTACTTTCTGTTCTACTTAGAGATTGCATACTCTATTATCATTGTTTCTTAGATCATGTCTAGTGCTAAATATTGTCTCATCAACCTTGTCAGATGATTTAATATTTATTTATATGACTAAAATGATACGTGTTTTCATACGTCGTACAACTTCATAAATTTATGGAGGTCTATAATATTTCATATCATGATCTACAATTGGTTTCAAGAACATATGATCTCATAATATTATGTATATTCTCTTATCTTTACCAGAAATATTTCATGCAATTATGTATGTGCTATGTCTAACCAAAATGAATTAGAATTTCTTACAGCGGTATTGCGGCGCTCGTACACAAGACGTGGCAACATAGTTGTCTAGATTACTCTGGATAACATGTAGGAAAAACGTAAACATATAATCAAAACCTCCTAAAATTTTTAGAATAATATTTCATGACAGAAGAGGTGGAAAACTTACCACTTCACTAACAATGGAGGGTTGCAAATTCTGAAACGGTCCTCATCTAAGGTGGAAGTAGTAGATCCAATCTCAATATCACAGAAATTTTTTCTAAATAATCTTCCCGAGACTTAGAGGTTCTGAATGGGGAAAATAAAGGTATTGTTTGAAGAGGAAGAACTAAAGAGGGGTCTCACCTCGCTGTAAGAGGGTAAAAGACTCAAGTCGGCAGTCCAGAGCATGGAGGAAGGGGAGACCACTCCCTAAGGTCTTCAATGTCTGCTGTAGATTCTGGAGGAAGAGGAAATGAATCCATATAATCTGAAATTTTGTCTAAGAAGGAAGGAGAAAACCATTGAACAATCAAACAAATGATTTCTGTTGTTTACCTCAAACAGAAGAAGGGTGGGAAGATCTGCCGAGAGTCAAATCTGTTGAAGGAGGGGTCGCTGGAGTCTGAAAATCGTTGAGGGGGCGTCAACTAGGGCTAAGGTCGCCGGTCGACTGCTGGGCAGGGGCTGATTCGCCGCTGGGAGCGTTTGTAAGGAAGTAGCCCAATAGTTTCGTCGCTCGGTTTGCGAGAGAGGAGAATAGGGTTGCGGAGGTTTCATTCTGTCGAATGCTTACGAGAGAAGAAATAAGGTTATGCTTGGAGTCGTGGGTGGGAAAAGGATCGGCGTGGATATTTGATATGCGCGTGGGTCTCGACAAAAAAAGGAAAACCGTGGCTTGGATTTTCAATTTAAACTTTTTATCTATATTTCAAAACTGCCATTCCCGTCTATTCCTTATAAGTTTAAGCGCTACGCCCTTGAAATCACAAGTTCGCCATTATACGACTATTACACATTTACACTAATGATATGAGTTTAAAGTTCCCGCAAACCTCTAAAACTGCATCGAGTAAAATTCCTATTACTTCATTTAAATGTCTTTATGTAATTTATTGATTCACACGCACACAGAGTTGTCACGGTTTCGGTTCGGTTCCTGTTCTACTAAGACTGTGAACCGAACCGCTAAGGTAACAGTTATTCAAATTAGAACCAAAATCATATTTCATTTGACCGGTTCCGGTTCCACCATAATTTTTGGAACTGTCGTGTCAACGGTTCCGGTTCAACAAGAACCAAAACCAAACCAGCCACTAACGGTTCAGTCCGGTTCTATGCGGTTCGGTTCGGTTCCAATCGGTTCTGTGTTATAGTTTTAATCAGTTTATAACTCTATAATTTGAGTCATTAGACACATTCACAAAGATTATTATATCTTTAAAAATGCATATTGGAAAAGGAAATTGGAATTCAAATGGTTGGAGTAATAATTTCATGGTTTCTTAAGTTTAAATATTTTAAAATTGAACTAATACAGATATGCAT
Source organism: Dactylorhiza incarnata (assembly GCA_033032865.1). Lineage (NCBI taxonomy): Eukaryota > Viridiplantae > Streptophyta > Magnoliopsida > Asparagales > Orchidaceae > Dactylorhiza > Dactylorhiza incarnata. Next base: position 3,196,421 of record JAWHQI010000020.1, on the reverse strand, counting down.
GCAATAATATCTGATTTGACGCACTGAGTAGAAAAAGAATGGGTAATATGATTACTGTAAACCTGATCAAAAAAATTAATTAACATAAACTTGGTCATTAGCATGATATACAATAAGTAACATTATAACACTCGATGCTCATAAAAAACAGTCGCTTTACCGAAGTAATTGAGGAATGACAAACATAAGCATGCACAAAGTAGAGAATATAATCATCAACAAAATTAATAACCATTAAATATCATTTTTGTATGTTAGCAAGGTCCATCACTGAGTACGTCTGCAATCGGACGACACTGCAATTGGACAGCTGATATAGGTATACTCGTCTAGATAATAAATATATATTATTAATATTATAAATAATAATAATAAATATATATTATAAATAATAATAATAATAACAGTAATAAACGGACTGCGGTTTGGTTCTGCTTCGGTCCGGTCCGAATCGGATGTAAAAATTCTATAACCGCTCAAGACATTTATGAGCGGTTCCGGTTCTGGTCCCGGTCCGGATAATAAAATGAAGAAACCACACCCAAACCATTGTTGTTTACGGTTCCAAAATTCAAATATGAACCTGAATAATTCGCGAACGGTTCGGTCCAGTTCGGTCCAGTTCGGTCCGGTTCTTTGCGGTTCCGGTTCGGTTTACGGTTTTCGTTTTTAAGTAACAACTCTACGCGCACATAAAAGACCAAAATAAAATCATACCTCGACACGACGATGGCTCGATCAATTTTGTTCACGGTCGGACCCTGAATTTAAAAGAACGCGTTTGAAAAAGCATTGGGATGTTACAGTTGAAGCCGTGGAATAGGTGTCGAAGCCTAATTCCAATGATCTCTTTCAGTTAATTGAGACGTCCATTGCCGGTTCTCGGGTAACTACCTCCTCGTTAACACTATAACTGCTGGGAAACCACTGAATTCGATTATTGGTCTGTTGTCGAGCCTCGTTGGACCGGAACAACAGCCTCTGGGTTGAAGCCGAAGCTTGTCGAAGGTCAACATCTCCTCCCTAGGCGAGAACAAAGACTCAGCTGTCGAATTAAAGGCTCGTCGTGAATTGTCGAGCCTTCCCTGGACGGAAATGAGTCTTCTGGTTCGGTTGCCTAGCCTTGCCAACACTCGATTGTGCAGGGCCCCTTTCGATCATCTTCCCACTCCAGTCGGCGCCATTATTTGGCAAACTTTTGGAATTACTCAACTGTACAACCACGGGAAGTAGCCGAACAGTGCAACCTACATCGTCCTTTTACTGTGTCGGGATCCCTGCTTCAGCCCGCTGCTGTTTTGCACCAATCGAACTCTGATTCGAGCACTCCAAAAAACTACCTTTTGCAGTCTAGTACCCCTCCCACCCTCCTGAACACAGCCGATAGTCCCCTCTCCGGGTAGTTTCTCTTGTTTCAGTCCTCCAGCACTACGCAACATCCCGAGAACCCGAATCTATGCAGAAACTCTGAAATCATCAACATACCCCCACCGGAATTGTTGTCCAAGTCTGAAATTGCGGCAACTTATCCCATTTGGGCTTTCAATTACTTGTGTAAGTTCTAAATTTGGACGTTTGTTGATTACTAGTTGGAAATCACATGATTTGAGAATTTAATTTGTAAAAGTTTGCTCGATTACTCGAACCAACTTGCAGGATAATACGAACTAGAAAGAGATTGCTTGGATTAATGAAACAACGGATACAATCCGGAGCAAGCTCCGGCCAACTCTCGGAGGCTGGTTCCTCCAAAGAGCTTCTCTCTAATGAGAGCCCAAAAGACAATAAATCTCAAGATAATCTAACTCCCCAAAACCACCTCCTTATATAGGGAGGGGGGGGGGGGGGGGGCTCACATCAACCCTAATAATAAAAGCAAATAATAATAATAATAAGACGCCGCGTGCGCGTAACAATACATCCCGTCAGAAAAGCGACCTTGACCCCAAGGTCGGCCCGCCGCCCGCCAATCAGTAATGATATGCTCGCGGTTGGGATGTCGTTGATGTGCCCGGGGGGTCTCCTGGTAATCCGTCTGAGAGCAGCAGGGCGTCAAAGTCGGCGGCGGAGAGCGCGACCACGTCGTCGCCGATGAGGACCCGACACTCTTTCACCGAGCACGCATGGCCCGGAGAGTAGGGTTGCTTGCAGCGGAAGCACAGACCCTCGCTCCGTAAGTCGTTGTACTCCTGGCTGGTCAGGCGGTGTGTAGGGACATGCCGAGTGTTGGTTGGGCCCATAATTGGTGGCCGGGGTAGGGGAGGTGGCAGAAGTGGAGGTTTGGGATGGGTCGAGAAATAAGGTTGGGAGGGATGCCTGGAAGAAGATGATGGGTAAGGAATGTCGCCGGACGTCGCGAGGAATTCCGCCTCTACAGGGGGGGGAGAGGTTGATGGCTTGGTGGACCGTTAATGGTTCGAGGGTGCGGAGACGAGAGCGGAAGTGGGGTTGCAAGCCGTTCATGAAGAACCCCAAGTAATGGTCTGGGGGGAGTCCAGGAACATGGGTGACCAATTCCACGAAGGCATCAATGTACGAGTCAATGGAGCCGGTGTGTTGGACCCCGCAAAGTCGCTCGATCATGGGGCCGGAGTAGCGGTCGTCATACCTCTGAATGAGGGCCTCAGTGAGATCTGTCCAGGTGAGGTCGGGAGAGGTCTGGCGGAGCCAACGGACCCAATGGAGGGCAGACTCTTCCATGCCGATAAGTGCGGTGGAGACCTGTAGCGTCGGAGGGGTCTGGTGGATGTAGAAGAACTGTTCGGCGCGGGCAATCCATCCGAGGGGGTCAGTTCTGTTGAATGTGGGGATGTCAGATCCACGGTACGGTGGAGTAGGTAATTCCACCACTGCGGGTGTATCGGGGATCACAGTGAGGCGGCCTGCACTGCTCGAGGTCGCCCGGGAGGGGCGATCTCCCTGCGAGGTCGCCCGGAAAGGGCGACCTTCTCCTCGTGAGGTCTCCTTAGGAGATCGCCCAGGAGGGGCGGTCTCCTCTGCGAAGTCGCCCGGAAGGGGCGACCTTCCCTGCGTGAGGTCGCCCGGGAGGGGCGGCCTGCTCCTTGGGAGATCGCCCAGGAGGGGCGATCTCCTCCCTGCGAGGTCGCCCGGAAGGGGCGGCCTCCTTCATGCGAGGTCGCCCGGGAGGGGCGATCTGCTCTTCCTTGGAGGGGCTAGTAACTCATTATGTTTGCCCAGAAAGCCCGCGACCTCCTCTTTTGTCACGACCCGTCTCGACAAGAGTCAGAGTGCGCTTCAGGGCGGATCGTGATGCCACAGGCATGGGTGAAAAGAAATCCATGCCTGCTAAGGCGGAAGCAGAAGTACTACAAGTAGTTTTTAAAATAGTTACTTTTACGTAAAACGGGTTGATTTATTGCGGAAGCTGTAAAACACAAAAAAAAAACAATAAAGAAAAGGAAACATGCAAGCATGATGTGAAAAACTCCATTTGAAATTTCTTGCACAGGTACAAGTAATATAGACCTCCGGGAGGGTGAACATGCATTGATACAAAATGATAGTACATATAATAACCTAACAGTTGTCCTTGATACAAGAGAAAATGGCTACCCATAATCATTACTTAATAAGAAATACTGACAGTAAGGGAAATACAACATGGAACCTGACACAGCAACTAACAAAAAGAAACCTCCAGGGAAGCAGGAACAGGGTGCAGAGCAGGCTCAGGTACCACGGGGAGCGGTCACGAACGCTAAGGCAAATTCCAAAGTAAACAAGGAAAAAGCCTCAGAACCATGATATATGTAGTTAAAACAAGGTAAATAACAAAGCTAGCAAGACAGGTAAATACAAGAAATTCAGAAACAGAACTAAAACATTAATCTACTCCGGAGTATAAAAGTCTAAATAATAACATAAGTTGGAACAAATGAAAGTGCAAGTGTTTTGTTTGATGCACATGATTCATGATTCAGACAGATTCAAATATGGATTCAGAAGATTCAGAAAAATTAAGCTCGCTATGACCGGTCCTTTGTTCCCATTAGGGATTCAAGAGGGAACCCAAGTCAAGGAGTTGCATCAATTAAACCCTACCTTTCAATGTTAACTTACGTTATTAATGACTTAAATGCAGAATTTTATGGATTCTAGTGCACTGAGACAAGTTATCAAATCGAAGATTCAGGTATCTGACAGGAAAAAGATTTACCATATAGGAATTTATCATAAGTAAAAACATGAGTTTGCAAGTGAGGAGTTTCTCTACTTGCCTTAAGTAAGGCGGAAATTGACGGTGGTGACTAAGGGCGCAACCAAATTAACAATTTCAATTCGACCTGATTAAGCACAAACATGAATGATAATTGCATTAAACAGGTGACACCACATGAGCATGCGCGTTTTAAATTGCAAATTAGACAAATGCGAGATAGCGAAGAAAACCATACCTCCCTCGAAGGTGAGGGGAGAGAGGATTACACGGAGGAACCGGAGATTTGGCTGCACTTTAGGATAGGGAAACCCTAAGTCGGAAGGGGCTTCGCGTGTTCCCGTCAATTAGAGCGACGAACGACGCTGGGGAGCACGAATACCTAAGGATTTGGTGCTTAGGAAGTGCACAAAAATCTGAAATGCAAATTAAACGCAGCTACAATCACAATATTGCACAACAAAATTTAGGAGAAATCTGAATATAGGAGGAAAAGAAAGATCCTTACCCAAGGAAGTCAAATCGGGCATCAAGGAGGAGAGAGGATGAACCCCTAGAAGTTCCTCTAGCAAGCACCGACCAAATCGACGAAGGAGAAGAGGGGTTGTGGCTGCAAAACCCTAGAAGAAGAGAGGGGTGCTGCTGTTGGCCTCTTGGAGGGAGGAAGAGGACTGTCGACTGCCTTGGAGGTGGCTGGAGGCAAGCTGTCGTCGATCTTGAGCGCAGAGGAGGAAGGAGCCGCTGAGACTGCCGGCTAGGGCAGGAGGAGGCGCAGGGGGCGTCGACGGGAGGAGCAGGGGGTGCAGTCGGCAGCGAGCAGGGACGCACGGGAGGCGGAAGACGGGATCGAAAAGGAAGCGGGAGACGGGGCTGCGAACCCTAGCCGAAAGGCTTGCGATTTACGGAAATCCTGAACAGGGGAAAATAAAGGAGGGGGGGGGGGGGGGGGGGGGGGCTGCTCGGGATTAATAGAGAAGGGGAGTCGGATAGAGGGCTTAAAGGGGGAGGGGTGCGGATAGACAAATCAAGTTTAAACATAAATTAAAAGTAGGGTTGTTACATCTTTGCAGGTCATTTTTTCCGGTCTCAGCGGTCTCGGTAATTGGTGACCGCCCAGACCGAAAGCTGCCATCCCAGCTGGATTGTTTCTAAGTATCAAGCGATCAGGACAGTGTGAGATCGCCGCCAGTGCGGTCTGGTCTTTTTCTTTATTTTTACTATTTGCACCCCACTTCCCTGCCCCAACTCTCCTGTACCCCGGGCAGCCCGTAGTTTTCAGTTCTGCCCGTTTGGGCAGCCCCCTCGTCTATAAATAGAGGGGTAGGGGTACCTAAAAAGGACTTTTTGCTTCGAGGCTCCAGCTTACAACCTGTGTAAGCGGTCTCATTTTTTCGTGATCACCATCTTGTGATCGCTTTTCTCCTTCCCAGCATCCTCTGTCTTAGTAACCTACACTTCGCAGTTTTCTCCCATCCCTCTCTTAGTGTGAATTTTGGAGGTGTACCATTTTTGGTGCCAACAGAACGAACACGCGACCTTCAGATTCGAAGTGTTAGGTGAATTTTTCAGACAAGATGGCTGATCGCCGCAGAGGTCGTCCCCTGCGATCTCCCAGCGCTCCCCCTTCCGATCACAATCCCATAGAAGCGCTTGAGCGCCGCTTTGAGCTTCGCGTGGAGCAAGCTCTCCGCGAGGCCGCCCGAGCTAGGCAGGAGGCCGCCTCTGCTCAGCAAGAGATCGCGCGGGCTCAGCAAGAGGCCGTTCGAGATCGGCAAGAGGTCGTCCGGACTCAGCAGGAGTCCGCAAATCAGACTGAGGCCATGAATCAGGTTCTGGCCACGATCTCCCAGAGGATTCTTCCTCAAGCCTCTCAGGTCGCCACTCCTGACCACATGGTCAGCGGTCACAAGAGCGATCACCCCGGCTTCCAGCCCGCAGCTCCTCAGCGATCTCAGCATGAGGAGTTCGCTGCCCGTCATAATTCTTTCTGAGCCGCAGCTCAGGGGCCTCCGGCTCAGACCCTGAATTTCGAGGAGGAATTTGCTTATCCTCAAGCTCCTCCTGCTCCCTTTTTTGCTCCTCCAGAACCTTCTGAGGTAGGAGAGCCGTCTCCCTTTACCTATGAGATTCGCCGGGACCCAATTCCCCATGGGTTCAGAGAGCCTCGCCTTCCCGTGTTCTCAGGGGAAAGCGATCCAATGTCCCATCTTCAGGCTTTCGAGTCTGCTGTCGCTCTTAGGACCATCTCAGATGGAGTGAGGTGCAAGCTGCTGGTCACCTCCTTCGATGGATCGGCTAGGGAATGGTTTTATAAGCTTCCCTGCCAATCTATTCCGAGCTTTGCCGCCTTGAGGCAAGAGCTCCTCTTGAGATTTGCCACTGCGAAAAAGAGGAAGAGTGGTCCTGCGACCCTCTTCAAGATTAAGCAAGAGGAAAACGAAACTGTGGCACATTTCGTTGACCGCTTCCAAAAGGAGATCTTGGGGATCCGAGACATGGATCCCGAGCTTTATATGGTAGCCTTGATTAGCGGCCTGCAGGAGGTCCCTCTCAAATTTAAAGTTACTACCAAGGAGCCCGGCTCCTATCAAGAGCTGATTAGCGTGGCCAATCGCTACATAGAAGGGGAGATCAACAATCCCACCTATGTGAGCAACTTGACCAACAGGGCCGCTCAGAAAGGCTCTGCGGGATTCTACCCGGCTTCATCTTCCTCAAAACCTCGACAAGAGCTTCCACCTCCCGCTCCGAGAGGTAAGAACTATCGAAACAACCGCTTCAACCGAGGTAACCAATCTTTTCAACCTCAAGGTTTATTTCTTCAAACCCCCGCTACTCCTGCTCCGCAAGCCACTCCGGTCCATCAGATCCAATACGCCCAACCTCCTCTTCTACCCATCCTCTCACTATACAATGACACACCCAAGAGTCTTTTATAGACTTTGGTGTTCCAATGAGTGAGGTGCTCCAGATCATTCAGAAGCAGCCTTTTTTCAAAAGGCCGGCTCCGCTGAGCTCTGACCCAAAAACAAGAAATCCAACTCTCTACTGCGAGTACCACAGAGATAGGGGTCACGTGACAGAAGACTGTAGGGCCCTCCACATGTTCTTGGAAAAGCTTCTGAAGGAGGGTAAACTCCGTGACCTCATTCAGAAGAGTGATCCTTCCAAGGCCTCAACCTCCAAGTCTAAGGAGGTGGCAGAGGTTCACTGGGCATGTGAGGAAGTGGATGATGTTGGCCTTCTTGGCAACATCGGATTTCCCAGTGAATGTGTGGATGCTAATGATGAGGGTGCCTTGGGCAAACTTTTTTGCATCCACGGAGGTGCAGGCCCGGAGTCTTCAAGAAAGGCAAGCCTGAAGAGAGTTTACCAATCAGAGGTTGCTGCTACCTCTTCGGTTCCGGTCCGAGGGACGGTCACTTTCGGGGATGAAGACCTCCCTCGGACCTCAAATCCCTTTGACGACGCGGTCGTTATTAAGGCTGTAATAGAAAATTACACGGTGGAGAAGATTCTGATAGATACGGGGAGCTCGGTGAACGTGCTCTTCAAGCCTGCCTTCGACGCTTTGAAGACAGGTAAACCCCTTCTCTCAACTGAAGGACCTCTCTATGGTTTTTCAGGAGAAAAAAAAGGAGGTGGAGGGACTCGTCACTCTCTCCGTAATTCTGGGAGGAATAGTAAGGTTAGTCAAGTTCATAGTCGTTGATGCTCCTAGCAGCTACAACGCAATCTTTGGAAGACCCTTTCTGAATGGGTATCAAGCTATCGTTTCCACTTATCATCAAGTGGTTAAATTTGCCTTGAATGGCAAGCAGCACCGGATTAGGAGTGATCCAAGGAAAGCTAGGGAGTGCTACGTGAAGACGGTCAATATGATCGTATCATCTTCATCCCAAGAAGTTGTGATAACTGAATCAGCCGAGGTTCCTGAGCAAGGCCAAGCTACAGAAGAAGCTGAGGAGGATGCAAGAGATGGAGTTCGCTTGGAACTTGCCCAAGCGACTCAAGCCGTTCGAATCAGCGAGGAAGATGAGAGCAAGAGTCTCTCCATCAACGCTGAACTATCTGAAGCTGACAAGAGCCAGCTCATTTCTTGTCTTCTCCAAAATCTTGACATCTTTGCTTGGTCGGCAGATGACATGCCGGGAGTGGATCCGGATGTCGCCTGCCACCACCTCAACATCGATCCCAGCTTCACTCCAATTCAGCAGAGGAAGAGGTCTGTTGCAACCACCCTTGCTCAGCCTATCCGTGAAGAGGTGGAGAAGCTCCTGAAGGCGAAGTTTGTTCAACCAATTCAATACCCTGAGTGGGTATCCAATGTTGTAATGGTGAAGAAGTCTGGTGGAAAATGGAGAATGTGTGTAGATTTCACCAAACTCAATAAAGCTTGCCCCAATGATTGCTACCCCTTGTCTCGGATAGATTATTTAGTTGATTCTGCGGTAGACTATTCTTTCATGAGTTTCTTAGATGCGTTCTCAGGCTATCATCAAATCAGAATGCATAAGCCCGACATCCCTCACACTTCATTCATCACAAATGACGGGTGCTTTTGTTACGTTGTGATGCCTTTCGGGCTAAAAAACGCCGGAGCAACTTACCAAAAAAATGATGGATACAGTTTTTAAGAATCAAAAAAGAAGAAACTTTGAGGTCTATGTCGATGACCTCTTGATAAAAAACAAATCGTTTTTCTCTCACCTTAGTGACTTAATCGAAACATTTTCAACTCTTCGAAACTATAGTATGAGGTTGAATCCTTTGAAATGTGTTTTCGGGGCAAATAAAGGAAAGTTTCTTGGTCACCTTCTCACTCCGGAAGGATTGGAACCCAATCCTGACAAAGTAAAAACTATTTTGGAAATGCCACCTCCCAAGTCCTCCAAAGAAATTCAGCAGCTAGGAGGGAGGATGACAGGCTTGAGTCGCTTTATCTCTCGATCAGGGGATAAGAGTGCACCTTTCTTTAAGATCCTTCGGGGAGGGGCTAGGTTTGAGTGGACGAAAGAGTGTGATGATGTTTTCAATCAGCTTAAAAAGCAGTTAACATCAACTCCTCTACTCCAAAGCCCGCGAGAAGGAGAAGATCTTTTTCTGTATATGGGAGTTGGCATCGATGCCATAAGCTCTGTTTTGGTCCGAGAGGAGAAAAAGAAGCAATTTCCGGTTTATTATGTGAGTCGAATCCTGAAAAATGTGGAGACTCGCTATCCAATCCTAGAAAAGCTGGCCTTAATGCTCGTAACCTCAGCAAGGAGATTAAGACCATACTTTCAAGCCCATTCAATTCTAGTCGTCACTGATCTACCATTGAAAAATGTCTTAGAAAAACCAGAACATTCAGGAAGACTGGCAAAGTGGGCAATAGAGCTCAGTGAATTTGACATTTCTTATGTCCCAAGGGTTGCAATCAAAGCCCAAGTTTTAGCAGACTTCATGGTGGATGCCAAGGAAATTGAGTCGGAGAAGGGGATCGGAGCACCCCTAGCTTTGACAATCTTCGTAGATGGAGCCTCAGGAAGAATTTCTTCCGGAGCTGGAGTTGTCTTAATCAACCCTAATGGAGTGAGATTGAATCAGGCGCTGAAGTTCTATTTTCAAGCAACAAATAACCAGGCTGAATATGAAGCTTTGCTAGCCGGCCTTAGATTTGCTAGAGAGCTAGGAATTGATGATGTCAAAGTTTTCACGGATTCTTTGGTGATAGCTTCCCAAGTGAACGGAACTTTTGAAACCAGAGATAGTATTTTAAAGCGATACCTAGCCCTGGTGAAAATTGAGGTAGGAAAGTTCAAAAGCTTTACCATTGAACATATTCCAAGAAAAGAGAATGCGGAAGCAGATGAGCTAGCAAAATTTGGCCTTCTCCCTGGAGGAACAACTTCAGAATTGTTTCGTCCAGCGATTGAAGAAGGAGAGGTTATGGAGATTGATGAGCGTCCATCCTGGATGGATCCATTCATTCTTTATCTTTCGACTGGAAAGCTCCATTCAACAGTAAAAGATAGGAAGAGATTCAGATTAAAAGCAGCTCAATATTACCTTGTCGCAGGAATGCTTTATCGTAAAACTATCCTTTCACCATTAGCACGATGTGTTTCGGAAGAAGAAGTTCCAGTAGTTCTTCAAGAGGTTCATGCAGGAGAGTGCCGAAGTCACTCAAGAGCAAGAACTTTAGAAAAGAGAATTCTGAGACAAGGCTATTTTTGGCCCCAAATGAGGATGGATACGGAGGAATTTGCTAAGAAATGTGTCAAGTGCCAGAAATTTGCTCCTCTCCAGAATCAGCCGGCTCAGCAACTCAAATCGATAGCAACCCCGTGGCCGTTTGCAGTCTGGGGTATGGACTTGATTGGGCCTTTTCCTATGGCAAGTGGCCAGCGCCGATATATTATAGTCATGATTGATTATTTCAGCAAATGGATAGAGGCAAAAGCGCTGGCCAGAATTACTACTCAAGCTGTGAAGAATTTCATCTGGGGAGAGATAGTATGTCGGCATGGAATTCCGATGACAATCATTACAGATAACGACTCTCAGTTTAATAACTCAACTCTTACCAATTTCTGTGATCAAATTGGCATTGAGCTACGTTTTGCTTCTGTGCATCATCCCAGAAGCAATGGCCAGGTAGAAGCCGCTAACAAACTTATCATAAATCTTTTGAGAAAGAAGGTAGAAAATCTCAGAGGCAACTGGGCAGAACAACTACCTTCCGTCTTATGGGCCTTGAGGACAACTCCAAGTTCTGCCACTGGAGAGACTCCTTTCAAATTATCACACGGTTCCGAAGCTCTTATTCCAGTGGAGTTTGAAGTGAAAAGCCCAAGAGTATTACTAGCACAACAGAATCAAGCTGATTGGATGGAAGAAAATGATGAGGAGCTAAAATGTATCATTGACTTAATTGAGGAGTTAAGAGATACGGCAACCATCAGACAAGAGGAGGTGAAAAGGAGAATGGCAAGGCTGTTCGATGGAAATGTGAGAACTAAGAAATTCGCTGTTGGGGATTTGGTTTTGAAAAAAAGTAGATGCAGCAGCAAGAGCCGGTTCGGTTGGAAAACTTAACCCAAACTGGGCAGGGCCGTTCGTGGTAAAAAAGGTGCTCAAAAATGGCTCCTATCATCTCCAGACTCATGAAGGAGAAGAGTTGCCTCACTCCTGGAGTGGAGATGACCTCAAGCTTTTCTTTTCTTGAAAGTTCGTATTCAATTTCTCATTCTATTTCTCACTTTTTGAACATTACACAGATATGGCCGAAACATTCATGAAGTATATAATGAATGGCAAGTCCCAAAAATGAGTTGTTAAAGCCAAAAACCTACAAATGAGACATCGACGGATCCTACTTCGTTCCCCCTCGGTTTGTTAGCTTGACGTGTAATTCTGCCAGGACCACAGATGTCGGGGAGATTTCGAATCTGTGTAGCAGTAGCTCGCCAAACTCGAGCGGTGGAAGTTTAGGATGCCGGGTCCTTGCTGACATCTGGCACACCTTAGCGTTTCAAGGAGGTTTAGGTGGCTGGCTGAGCTCTGTCATGCATTGAGGAGGACATTGTTACGGTCTTAATGATCTTTCAGGGAAAGCAATGTCGGTGTAGCCTCCGCGGCATGACCACACCTGCCCTACCGATCATTTTGGTCTGTAACTCTCGAACACTCGTTGGAGCGTGGTCAGGTAAGGGGCGGTCGGAAACATCTATGACCGTCGCCTGAACCTTGGAATGACAAGTTTAAAACAAACTCGATGATCCTTCAGGGAAAGCAATGTTGGTATAACCTTCACGGCGTAACCACACCTGCCCTATTGGTCATTTTGAGATCCTCTTTCTCCTCCTTCTTTCCACTTTGAGGTTCCATTTATCCCTTGGTACTGGGATCTGGCGGTCAGCTATTTCTGAGACCGCATGTTCTTCTTTTTTCTCTTCCTTCGGAAGACGATCTGGGTTATTCATGATTAATGGCTTGATCCTCTCCAGGGCTTGATAGAAGTAATCGCCAATATGGATTTTTGGAGGAAGGAAGCGGTCTCGATTTGTTATGACCGACCAGACCGATCTCATTTTCTGAAGTAAAATTTTCATCCAGAAATCTCTTATGTGAATCAGGGGTTCGTTGAGCTCGAATTATCTTCAGTACGCGGCGGTCTAAGTATGTGGAGATCGCTGGATTATCATGCGTAAATATTTATTAAAGAGGATTCGTCGAACGCAATTTACCTCGGGTTCGCCAAATTCAGATCGTTGGAAGATCGCCGATCTCGAATCATCTTCAGTTTGTCAGTTTTTCTATAAATTGCGATCTGCATAATTTGAGACCGCATAACTATTATAAATGTATCTCTTGTTTTCTGATTAAGTGGTAACTTGAGCAATTGATGAGTTGATTAGATTTCTTTCTATTGGCGGTCTGATTATCCTGAGACCGCGAAATTATCTTGTTTATATGAAGTTTTGTTTTTCCCAGTCTTTAATGTCTTTGCCAAATGCCGCCATCTGAAGTTCTTTAATCATGAAAGAAAATCATGTGATAAACCTAAGGCATTGAGATCGAATGCAGATTCTAGCTCAGAAGATGAACAAATAAAAACATATAACAAAGCAGATTCATTCTTTTGAACAGAAGATCTAACAAAAATTCAGTTAATATATATATTGAAACGTTTGTTACAACGAGACCGCTCGGTCTCCAAGAAGAAGAAAGAAAAGATTACATAGCTTAGTCCCTTTTTGTTCTCTTAAGAGACCGCTCGCTTGAAGGGGAAGAACCAGTTTCTGCAGAAGACTCTTCTGAACTATTCCCTGGAATTCTAGATCCAGAGCTTGAGCCCGAACTAGAATCCAGGCCCAGGGTGTAGCGGCTTCCACTTTCTTCATCCTCTTCAATTTCAACATCTTCATCTTGGCCTACGGTCTCATCAGCAACATCTGCGGTCTCTTCAGCGGTCACAGATTGCTCTTCAATTCTCTGTGCCGCATCAGGGAAGAGATCGACAAATGAGATGTCTTTGAATTCTTCAGTGAATCCACCGCGACTGCGACCCTCATTCAGCACCTGGTCAGCGGTCTCCTTTATATGATGCATCATAGCTTTCTGGAAAGCTGGATTTTCGGGCTCATAGGCCGCCTTTTCGGATTGCAGCAGAAAGGAAAGATATTAGATCGCGCGATCACAAGTAATGTGTTCATAAAATACAGGTAAAATTCTTACTTTTCTTTCTTCTTGCAAAACAGTTATTTCGTTCAGAGCGCTGCGGAGAGACCGCCCCATGTGGTGATTCAGAATAGTGCTCCTAGCGGTCGCCTGAGCACAGAGATCGGGAAGTATTTCGGTCTCAATATTGAAAGTTTCTGTCGCGTTCTTCCTTCCATATAAAGCGAAGGTGACCGCGTAAGCATGGCGAGTCAGCTTTCCACTCCATAGAGGGAGATCAGTGGAGACCTTCACAGATTTCCCCTTTGCAGCCCATTTGAGGAGGGGTTTTCCTTTGATATCTCTCATTCTCTTTTGAAAACCGGCCAAGGGAAAATCCTGGTCGGCGGTCTCTGAGGTGGTGCCGAACGCGGCGGCCTCGCGCTTTAGCCTCCTCTCCCTTTGGGTCTGGACTTCTACTGCTGGGGAGATTGGATCCTTTTCGGGGACCGCAAAGGTCGCTGAGATAAGGAAAGGAAAAAGTTATGAAAAATATAAATGGAGATCGCACGAGACCGCGAGAGAGACTTACTTTCCGCTGGGGTGATCTCAGCGATCTCGGGCCAGATCGCTAGGTAATGAATAAGATCGAGCCTCTTGCCCGCCAGGAACTTCAGGATCACCAACTCCTCCGCTAAGACTGTTTTTATCTTCTTGTAGACGCTGTCAGGTCGCGGAGATGGTAAGCTCCTGAGACCGCCGAGGTCGCCTTCAAAAATAAGAAATCTCTCTGTCCAGAAAGAGATTTTGTTGGGAAGATTCATGATTTTTATTCCTTCTGCGGAAAAGTACATTAACCCTTTGAATTCTTCCTTCTTCTGGCCTTCCTTCAGAACCTTCGCAGTAAAGGTCGCGCGGAACAGATTCATCGTAAATTTTACCTTTTCCGATCTCAAATAATTGATGAAAACATTGATCAGGCCGATTGAGTTCGGAGGCAACTGGGCGAGCACCATACCGTAATGTTCCAGTATTTCTAGCCATTCCCAAGGGAGGGGAATTTTTAACCCGTGATCGAAGTGATCGATGGGAATGACAAACTTCCTCTCTTCTCCAAAATTCAATCTCTCTTGATCAGTTGGCGGTCTCACCACTATCTGAGTCTGGATCATATATTTCTTTATGAAAGCAATGTACTCATCTTTTGACAGACGTCCATGTTTGTGATCGGCATTAAGGAAAGTACTGGCAGAAGAAGCACGAGCGGACACCATTTTGAGAGATCGCAGAGATCGATGCCAAGGCAGATTCAAGAAAGCATGAAATGAAGATTACAAAGCTTGCTATTTATAGAAGTCGAAGGGTTATTTCGTAATCATTACCTTCTGCAGACCGCCAAGCAGAAGGTAATGATTACGAAATGACCCTTCGACTTCTATAAATAGCTAGCTTTGTAATCTTCATTTCATGCTTTCTTGAATCCGCCTTGGCATCGATCTCTGCGATCTCTCAAAATGGTGTTCGCTCGTGCTTCTTCTGCCAGTACTTTCCTTAATGTCGATCACAAACAGGGACGTCTGTCAAAAGATGAGTACATTGCTTTCATAAAGAAATATATGATCCAGACTCAGATAGTGGTGAGACCGCCAACTGATCAAGAGAGATTGAATTTTGGAGAAGAGAGGAAGTTTGTCATTCCCATCGATCACTTCGATCACGGGTTAAAAATTCCCCTCCCTTGGGAATGGCTAGAAATACTGGAACATTACGGTATGGTGCTCGCCCAGTTGCCTCCGAACTCAATCGGCCTGATCAATGTTTTCACCAATTATTTGAGATCGAAAAAGGTAAAATTTACGATGAATCTGTTCCGCGCGACCTTTACTGCGAAGGTTCTGAAGGAAGGCCAGAAGAAGGAAGAATTCAAAGGGTTAATGTACTTTTCCGCAGAAGGAATAAAAATCCTGAATCTCCCCAACAAAATCTCTTTCTGGACAGAGAGATTTCTTATTTTTGAAGGCGACCTCGGCGGTCTCAGGAGCTTACCATCTCCGCGACCTGACAGCGTCTTGAGGAAGATAAAAACAGTCTTAGCGGAGGAGCTGGTGATCCTGAAGTTCCTGGCGAGCAAGAGGCTCGATCTTATTCACTACCTAGCGATCTGGCCCGAGATCGCTGAGATCACCCCAGCGGAAAGTAAGTCTCTCTCGCGGTCTCGTGCGATCTCCATTTATATTTTTCATAACTTTTTCCTTTCCTTATCTCAGCGACCTTTGCGGTCCCCGAAAAGGATCCAATCTCCCCAGCAGTAGAAGTCCTCACCCAAAGGGAGAGGAGGCTAAAGCGCGAGGCCGCCGCGTTCGGCACCACCTCAGAGACCGCCGACCAGGATTTTCCCTTGGCCGGTTTTCAAAAGAGAATGAGAGATATCAAAGGAAAACCCCTCCTCAAATGGGCTGCAAAGGGGAAATCTGTGAAGGTCTCCACTGATCTCCCTCTATGGAGTGGAAAGCTGACTCGCCATGCTTACGCGGTCACCTTCGCTTTATATAGAAGGAAGAACGCGACAGAAACTTTCAATATTGAGACCGAAATACTTCCCGATCTCTGTGCTCAGGCGACCGCTGGGAGCACTATTCTGAATCACCACATGGGGCGGTCTCTCCGCAGCGCTCTGAACGAAATAACTGCTTTGCAAGAAGAAAGAAAAGTAAGAAATTTTACCTGTATTTTATGAACACATTACTTGTGATCGCGCGATCTAATATCTTTCCTTTCTGCTGCAATCCGAAAAGGCGGCCTATGAGCCCAAAAATCCAGCTTTCCAGAAAGCTATGATGCATCATATAAAGGAGACCGCTGACCAGGTGCTGAATGAGGTTCACAATCGCGGTGGATTCACTGAAGAATTCAAAGACATCTCATTTGTCGATCTCTTCCCTGATGCGGCACGGAGAATTGAAGAGCAATCTGTGACCGCTGAAGAGACCGCAGATGTTGCTGATGAGACCGTAGGCCAAGATGAAGATGTTGAAATTGAAGAGGATAAAGAAAGTGGAAGCCGCTACACCCTGGGCCTGGATTCTAGTTCGGGCTCAAGCTCTGGATCTAGAATTCCAGGGAATAGTTCAGAAGAGTCTTCTGCAGAAACTGGTTCTTCCCCTTCGAGCGAGCGGTCTCTTAAGAGAACAAAAAGGGACTAAGCTATGTAATCTTTTCTTTCTTCTTCTTGGAGACCGAGCGGTCTCGTTGTAACAAACGTTTCAATATATATATTAACTGAATTTTTGTTAGATCTTCTGTTCAAAAGAATGAATCTGCTTTGTTATATGTGTTTATTTGTTCATCTTCTGAGCTAGAATTTGCATTCGATCTCAATGCCTTAGGTTTATCACATGATTTTCTTTCATGATTAAAGAACTTCAGATGGCGGCCTTTGGCAAAGACATTAAAGACTGAGAAAAACAAAACTTCATATAAACAAGATAATTTCGCGGTTTCAGGATAATCAGACCGCCAATAGAAAGAAATCTAATCAACTCATCAATTGCTCAAGTTACCACTTAATCAGAAAACAAGAGATACATTTATAATAGTTATGCGGTCTCAAATTATGCAGATCGCAATTTATAGAAAAACTGACAAACTGAAGACGATTCGAGATCGGCGATCTTCCAACGATCTGAATTTGGCGAACCCGAGGTAAATTGCGTTCGACGAATCCTCTTTAATAAATATTTACGCATGATAATCCAGCGATCTCCACATACTTAGACCGCCGCGTACTGAAGATAATTCGAGCTCAACGAACCCCTGATTCACATAAGAGATTTCTGGATGAAAATTTTACTTCAGAAAATGAGATCAGTCTGGTCGGTCATAACAAATCGAGACCGCTTCCTTCCTCCAAAAATCCATATTGGCGATTACTTCTATCAAGCCCTGGAGAGGATCAAGCCATTAATCATGAATAACCCAGATCGTCTTCCGAAGGAAGAGAAAAAAGAAGAACATGCGGTCTCAGAAATAGCTGACCGCCCGATCCCAGTACCAACGGATAAATGGAACCTCATAGTGGAAAGAAGGGGGAGAAAGAGGATCTCAAAATGACCAATAGGGCAGGTGTGGTTATGCCGTGAAGGTTATACCAACATTGCTTTCCCTGAAGGATCATCGAGTTTGTTTTAAACTTGCCATTCCAAGGTTCAGGCGACGGTCATAGATGTTTCTGACCGCCCCTTACCTGACCACGCTCCAACGAGTGTTTGAGAGTTACAGACCAAAATGATCGTTAGGGCAGGTGTGGTCATGCCGCGGAGGCTACACCGACATTGCTTTCCCTGAAAGATCATTAAGACCGTAACAATGTCCTCCTCAATGCATGACAGAGCTGAGCCAGCCACCTAAACCTCCTTGAAACGCTAAGGTGTGCCAGATGTCAGCAAAGACCCGACATCCTAAACTTCCACCGCTCGAGTTTGGCGAGCTACTGCTACACAGATTCGAAATCTCCCCGACATCTGTGGTCCTGGCAGAATTACACGTCAAGCTAACAAACCGAGGGGGAACGAAGTAGGATCCGTCGATGTCTCATTTGGCAGGTTTTTGGCTTTAACAACTCATTTTTGGGACTTGCCATTCATTATATACATCATGGATGTTTCGGCCCATATCTGCGTAATGTTCAAAAAGTGAAAATAGAATGAGAATTTGAATACGAACTTTCAAGAAAAGAAAAGCTTGAGGTCATCTCCACTCCAGGAGTGAGGCAACTCTTCTCCTTCATGAGTCTGGAGATGATAGGCGCCATTTTTGAGCACCTTTTTTACCACGAACGGCCCTGCCCAGTTTGGGTTAAGCTTTCCAACCGAACCGGCTCTTGCTGCTGCATCTACTTTTTTCAAAACCAAATCCCCAACATCGAATTCCTTAGTTCTCACATTTCGATCGAACAGCCTTGCCATTCTCCTTCTCACCTCCTCTTGTCTGATGGTTGCCGTATCTCTTAACTCCTCAATTAAGTCAAGGCTACATTTTAGCTCCTCATCATTTTCTTCCATCCAATCAGCTTGATTCTGTTGTGCTAGTAATACTCTTGGGCTTTTCACTTCAAACTCCACTGGAATAAGAGCTTCGGAACCGTGTGATAATTTGAAAGGAGTCTCTCCAGTGACAGAACTTGGAGTTGTCCTCAAGGCCCATAAGATGGAAGGTAGTTGTTCTGCCCAGTTGCCTCTGAGATTTTCTACCTTCTTTCTCAAAAGATTTATGATAAGTTTGTTAGCGGCTTCTACCTGGCCATTGCTTCTGGGATGATGCACAGAAGCAAAACGTAGCTCAATGCCAATTTGATCACAGAAATTGGTAAGAGTTGTGTTATTAAACTGAGAGTCGTTATCTGTAATGATTGCCATCGGAATTCCATGCCGACATACTATCTCTCCCCAGATGAAATTCTTCACAGCTTGAGTAGTAATTCTGGCCAGCGCTTTTGCCTCTATCCATTTGCTGAAATAATCAATCATGACTATAATATATCGGCGCTGGCCACTTGCCATAGGAAAAGGCCCAATCAAGTCCATACCCCAGACTGCAAACGACCACGGGGTTGCTATCGATTTGAGTTGCTGAGCCGGCTGATTCTGGAGAGGAGCAAATTTCTGGCACTTGACACATTTCTTAGCAAATTCCTCCGTATCCCTCCTCATTTAGGGCCAAAAATAGCCTTGTCTCAGAATTCTCTTTTCTAAAGTTCTTGCTCCTGAGTGACTTCCGCACTCTCCTGCATGAACCTCTTGAAGAACTACTGGAACTTCTTCTTCCGAAACACATCGTGCTAATGGTGAAAGGAAAGTTTTACGATAAAGCATTCATGCGACAAGGTAATAGTGAGCTGCTTTTAATCTGAATCTCTTCCTATCTTTTACTGTTGAATGGAGCTTTCCAGTCGAAAGATAAAGAATGAATGGATCCATCCAGGATGGACGCTGATCAATCTCCATAACCTCTCCTTCTTCAATCGCTGGACGAAACAATTCTGAAGTTGTTCCTCCCGGGAGAAGGCCAAATTTTGCTAGCTCATCTGCTTCCGCATTCTCTTTTCTTAGAATATGTTCAATGGTAAAGCTTTTGAACTTTCCTACCTCAATTTTCACCAGGGCTAGGTATCGCTTTAAAATACTAGCTCTGGTTTTGAAAGTTTCTTTCACTTGGGAAGCTATCACCAAAGAATCCGTGAAAACTTTGGCATCATCAATTCCTAGCTCTCTAGCAAATCTAAGGCCGGCTAGCAAAGCTTCATATTCAGCCTGGTTATTTGTTGCTTGAAAACCCTAAACCCTAAACCCTAAACCCTAGAACTCCAGCGCCTGATTCAATCTCACTCCATTAGGGTTGATTAAGACAGCTCCAGCTCCGGAAGAAATTCTTCCTGAGGCTCCATCTACGAAGATTGTCCAAGCTAGGGGTGCTCCGATCCCCTTCTCCGACTCAATTTCCTTGGCATCCACCATGAAGTCTGCTAGAACTTGGGCTTTGATTGCAACCCTTGGGACATAAGAAATGTCAAATTCACTGAGCTCTATTGCCCACTTTGCCAGTCTTCCTGAATGTTCTGGTTTTTCTAAGACATTTTTCAATGGTAGATCAGTGACGACTAGAATTGAATGGGCTTGAAAGTATGGTCTTAATCTCCTTGTTGAGGTTACGAGCATGAAGGCCAGCTTTTCTAGGATTGGATAGCGAGTCTCCGCATTTTTCAGGATTCGACTCACATAATAAACCGGAAATTGCTTATTTTTCTCCTCTCGGACCAAAACAGAGCTTATGGCATCGATGCCAACTCCCATATACAGAAAAAGATCTTCTCCTTCTCGTGGGCTTTGGAGTAGAGGAGTTGATGTTAACTGCTTTTTAAGCTGATTGAAAGCATCATCACACTCTTTCGTCCACTCAAACCTAGCCCCTCCCTGGAGGATCTTAAAGAAAGGTGCACTCTTATCCCCTGATCGAGAGATAAAGCGACTCAAGCCTGCCATCCTCCCTCCTAGCTGCTGAATTTCTTTGGAGGACTTGGGAGGTGGCATTTCCAAAATAGCTTTTACTTTGTCAGGATTGGGTTCCAATCCTTCCGGAGTGAGAAGGTGACCAAGAAACTTTCCTTTATTTGCCTCGAAAACACATTTCAAAGGATTCAACCTCATACTATAGTTTCGAAGAGTTGAAAATGTTTCGGTTAAGTCACTAAGGTGAGAGGAAAACGATTTGCTTTTTATCAAGAGGTCATCGACATAGACCTCAAAGTTACTTCCTTTTTTATTCTTAAAAACTGTATCCATCATTTTTTGGTAGGTTGCTCCGGCGTTTTTTAGCCCGAAAGGCATCACAACGTAACAAAAGCACCCGTCATTTGTGATGAATGAAGTGTGAGGGATGTCGGGCTTATGCATTCTGATTTGATGATAGCCTGAGAACGCATCTAAGAAACTCATGAAAGAATAGCCTACCGCAGAATCAACTAAAGAATCTATCCGAGGCAAGGGGTAGCAATCATTGGGGCAAGCTTTATTAAGTTTGGTGAAATCTACACACATTCTCCATTTTCCACCAGACTTCTTCACCATTACAACATTGGATACCCACTCAGGGTATTGAATTGGTTGAACAAACTTCGCCTTCAGGAGCTTCTCCACCTCTTCACGGATAGGCTGAGCAAGGGTGGTTGCAACAGACCTCTTCCTCTGCTGAATTGGAGTGAAGCTGGGATCGATGTTGAGGTGGTGGCAGGCGACATACGGATCCACTGCCGGCATGTCATCTGCCGACCAAGCAAAGATGTCAAGATTTTGGAGAAGACAAGAAATGAGCTGGCTCTTGTCAGCTTCAGATAGTTCAGCATTGATGGAGAGACTCTTGCTCTCATCTTCCTCGCTGATTCGAACGGCTTGAGTCGCTTGGGCAGGTTCCAAGCGAACTCCATCTCTTGCATCCTCCTCAGCTTCTTCTGTAGCTTGGCCTTGCTCAGGAACCTCGGCTGATTCAGTTATCACAACTTCTTGGGATGAAGATGATACGATCATATTGACCGTCTTCACGTAGCACTCCCTAGCTTTCCTTGGATCACTCCTAATCCGGTGCTGCTTGCCATTCAAGGCAAATTTCACCACTTGATGATAAGTGGAAATGATAACTTGATACCCATTCAGAAAGGGTCTTCCAAAGATTGCGTTGTAGCTGCTAGGAGCATCAACGACTATGAACTTGACTAACCTTACTATTCCTCCCAGAATTACGGAGCGAGTGACGAGTCCCTCCACCTCCTTTTTTTCTCCTGAAAAACCATAGAGAGGTCCTTCAGTTGAGAGAAGGGGTTTACCTGTCTTCAAAGCGTCGAAGGCAGGCTTGAAGAGCACGTTCACCGAGCTCCCCGTATCTATCAGAATCTTCTCCACCGTGTAATTTTCTATTACAGCCTTAATAACGACCGCGTCGTCAAAGGGATTTGAGGTCTGAGGGAGGTCTTCATCCCCGAAAGTGACCGTCCCTCGGACCGGAACCGAAGAGGTAGCAGCAACCTCTGATTGGTAAACTCTCTTCAGGCTTGCCTTTCTTGAAGACTCCGGGCCTGCACCTCCGTGGATGCAAAAAAGTTTGCCCAAGGCACCCTCACCATTAGCATCCACACATTCACTGGGAAATCCGATGTTGCCAAGAAGGCCAACATCATCCACTTCCTCACATGCCCAGTGAACCTCTGCCACCTCCTTAGACTTGGAGGTTGAGGCCTTGGAAGGATCACTCTTCTGAATGAGGTCACGGAGTTTACCCTCCTTCAGAAGCTTTTCCAAGAACATGCGGAGGGCCCTGCAGTCTTCTGTCACGTGACCCCTATCTCTGTGGTACCCGCAGTAGAGAGTTGGATTTCTTGTTTTTGGGTCAGATCTCAGCGGAGCCGGCCTTTTGAAAAAAGGCTGCTTCTGAATGATCTGGAGCACCTCACTCATTGGAACACCAAAGTCTATAAAAGACTCTTGGGTGTGTCATTGTAGAGTGAGGGGATGGGTAGAAGAGGAGGTTGGGCGTATTGGATCTGATAGACCGGAGTGGCTTGCGGAGCAGGAGTAGCGGGGGTTTGAAGAAATAAACCTTGAGGTTGAAAAGATTGGTTACCTCGGTTGAAGCGGTTGTTTCGATAGTTCTTACCTCTCGGAGCGGGAGGTGGAAGCTCTTGTCGAGGTTTTGAGGAAGATGAAGCCGGGTAGAATCCCGCAGAGCCTTTCTGAGCGGCCCTGTTGGCAAGTTGCTCACATAGGTGGGATTGTTGATCTCCCCTTCTATGTAGCGATTGGCCACGCTAATCAGCTCTTGATAGGAGCCGGGCTCCTTGGTAGTAACTTTAAACTTGAGAGGGCCCTCCTGCAGGCCGCTAATCAAGGCTACCATATAAAGCTCGGGATCCATGTCTCGGATCCCTAAGATCTCCTTTTGGAAGCGGTCAACGAAATGTGCCACAGTTTCGTTTTCCTCTTGCTTAATCTTGAAGAGGGTCGCAGGACCACTCTTCCTCTTTTTCGCAGTGGCAAATCTCAAGAGGAGCTCTTGCCTCAAGGCGGCAAAGCTCGGAATAGATTGGCAGGGAAGCTTATAAAACCATTCCCTAACCGATCCATCGAAGGAGGTGACCAGCAACTTGCACCTCACTCCATCTGAGATGGTCCTAAGAGCGACAGCAGACTCGAAAGCCTGAAGATGGGACATTGGATCGCTTTCCCCTGAGAACACGGGAAGGCGAGGCTCTCTGAACCCATGGGGAATTGGGTCCCGGCGAATCTCATAGGTAAAGGGAGACGGCTCTCCTACCTCAGAAGGTTCTTGAGGAGCAAGAAAGGGAGCAGGAGGAGCTTGAGGATAATAAAATTCCTCCTCGAAATTCAGGGTCTGAGCCGGAGGCCCCTGAGCTGCGGCTCGGAAAGAATTATGACGGGCAGCGAACTCCTCATGCTGAGATCGCTGAGGAGCTGCGGGCTGGAAGCCGGGGTGATCGCTCTTGTGACCGCTGGCCATGCGGTCAGGAGTGGCGACCTGAGAGGCTTGAGGAAGAATCCTCTGGGAGATCGCGGCCAGAACCTGATTCATGGCCTCAATCTGCTTTGCGGACTCCTGCTGAGTCCGGACGACCTCTTGCCGACCTCGAACGACCTCTTGCTGAGCCCGCGCGATCTCTTGCTGAGCAGAGGCGGCCTCCTGCCTAGCTCGGGCGGCCTCGCGGAGAGCTTGCTCCACGCGAAGCTCAAAGCGGCGCTCAAGCGCTTCCATGGGATTGTGATCGGAAGGGGGAGCGCTGGGAGATCGCAGGGGACGACCTCTGCGGCGATCAGCCATCTTGTCTGAAAAATTCACCTAACACTTCGAATCTGAAGGTCGCGTGTTCGTTCTGTTGGCACCAAAAATGGTACCTCCAATATTCACACTAAGAGAGGGATGAGAGAAAACTGCGAAGTGTAGGTTACTAAGACAGAGGATGCTGGGAAGGAGAAAAGCGATCACAAGATGGCGATCACGAATAAATGAGACCGCTTACACAGGTTGTAAGCTGGAGCCTCGAAGCAAAAAGTCCTTTTTAGGTACCCCTACCCCTCTATTTATAGACGAGGGGGCTGCCCAAACGGGCAGAACTGAAAACTACGGGCTGCCCGTGGTACAGGAGAGCCGGGGCAGGGAAGTGGGGTGCAAATAGTAAAAATAAAGAAAAAGACCAGACCGCACTGGCGGCGATCTCACACTGTCCTGATCGCTTGATACTTAGAAAAAAAATCCAGCTGGGATGGCAGCTTTCGGTCTGGGCGGTCACCAATTACCGAGACCGCTGAGACCGGAAAAAATGACCTGCAAAGAGGAGGTCGCGGGCTTTCTGGGCAAACAAGGGCCTCAGTGAGATCTGTCCAGGTGAGGTCGGGAGAGGTCTGGCGGAGCCAACGGACCCAATGGAGGGCAGACTCTTCCATGTCGATAAGTGCAGTGGAGACCTGTAGCGTCGGAGGGGTCTGGTGGATGTCGAAGAACTGTTCGGCGCGGGCAATCCATCCGATGGGGTCAGTTCCGTTGAATGTGAGGATGTCAGGTCCACGGTACGTGGAGTAGGTAATTCCACCATTGCGGGTGTATCGGGGATCACAGTGCTGGGGGATCCCACAGCCGAGGCGGTAGGAGGCCCGGAGTGCTGGCTGGCCTGTAAGTTCTGGAGCATGGTCGAAATCGAGGCGAACCGCTCGGCCTGTGCCTCGAGACGAGAGTTTATGGTGGTGAAGGAGTGTTCGAGGGCTTCCTCGCAGGATTCCATCCTCCCCTTTGGCATATGAGGATGCACAAGAGATAGATGTTGCCGGAGAGTGTCGAAGATGGCGGATAGGTGCGAGCTGGTGGCGGGAAGCGGGCTGGGCACAGCGGCTACGACTCAGAGACAGAGCAGATGGTGTCGATCAAGGTGGTTTACGGAGGAACCGCCGCTGGAGAAGCAGGCGCTGGAACAGTGAAGCCGGCGCTGGATCGATCTAAGCGGGAGAAGCAGGCGCTGGAAGTAGCGTGGGATCGATCGTCGAAGCAGGCTAAGCAGCGCTGGATCGATCGAAGCAGGTGAAGCAGGCGCTAATTGTCGAATCCGGCGCAGGATTGATCGAAGCGGGAGACGCGGGCGCTAACCAGACGAAATCGTCCAAGCAGGCGTGACTGGGTCGAGGGAGCGGTGCGATGCGGCGTCAGATTACGGAAGCGGGCTGCGCGAGCTCTCAGACAGTGGAGAGGAAGACTCCGACGGCTGTAGCAGCGGGCGGAGCGGCAGGTCGGACCAAATAATATGAACTAGAAAGAGATTGCTTGGATTGATGAAACAACGGATACAATCCGGAGCAAGCTCCGGCCAACTCTCGGAGGCTGGTTCCTCCAAAGAGCTTCTCTCTAATGAGTGCCCAAAAGACAATAGATCTCAAGATAACCTAACTCCCCCAAACCACCTCCTTATATAGGGAGAGGGGGGTGGGGGGCTCACATCAATCCTAATAATAAAAGCAAATAATAATAATAATAATAATAATAATAATAATAAGAAGAAGAAGAAGAAGAGGAAGAAGACGTCTCGTGCGCGTAACACAAGATCTATTCACTAAGTATTTAATTACAACAATCTTACTTTAATTTAAGAACTTGCTCATTGTCTTTAGAGTGTAATTTCAATCGTGCATGTTAGCGTAACCTAACCCTATTTCAGAATTTATTATAATTGCACATGCCGACTTGTATTATCATTACATCATTTTAGAACCTCACTCACTACCACCGTAGCATTCATACACTAGAGTCCCTTTAGTGCATACTCCTCCCACCATATATACCTTTCACCGTAGCATATATACCTTTCACCATCTACATTAGAGAACAGATGGATTTATAAGCTAGTGAATTCCCCGAGTCCATGCACCATGCGAACTTTTCCATTTATTTCTATATATTTATTTTTTTGTGCGCATGGAATATTACGCGATTTGCTTTAAAAGCTAGTAGAGGTTCCCCACCATCTTGCTCCAATTTAACAGAGATTTTGATTGTGAAGGTTCCTGAGAGGGGATCAATACGCGATCGCGCTAGCAATGCTCGATGAAGGGAAGGTCGTGTTGGGCGTCTTGGCATGTCCAAATCTCCCTCTATCTTCCATCAGAAGCACCTGTGAACAGTCATCTAATAGCGAAATTGGTTGCATTTTCTCTGCTCGTCTTGGTTCTGGGGCACTCATGGAATCATTGAATGGCTCTACAGCTACAAAGGCTGGTGCCCAGCTTTTCTAGATTTTACTCCCACCATGTTATATTATGCTCAGTTCACTTACGATTTCGTAAATTCAGGTCCATGTCAGCACCATTGAGGCCCCAGCTGATGCATCTTTCTTCGAGTCGTTCGAAGCAGCGCACTCCATGCATGATTTATCTAGTTCCATAGCAGGGGTAATGATGGATTACACCCTGATTTACTGGAGAAATAATTCTGTCCACGCATTGGAATACATGGATTTCGCTGGCAAAACGATCATATTTTCTATCCTAAATGACTGAAATCCTCATAATAATAGTATCCTTTCTTATTCCACGAGGATAGTTTTGTATAAGTGTTCATATTATTCCCTATATGAACAGAAAAACGGTCGTTTTGCCCACGAAATTCAAGCATCAGATGTAAAAAAAATTCTGTTCGAAGCAAGGACAGTATAATTTGCAGATTTCATGTCAGTTTATGAACATTAGGTGTTGGCTTCTTTATTCGTATCAGAAACTAGGTGTTCGAGCACCGCCTGTAAGAATTGATAGCCAAGCAAAATACGCTGCTATGGCAAGAGGTGACGGAGCCATTTATTTGCGCTTTCCTCATAAAGGCTACCGTGAGAAAATATGGGATCACGCCGCCGGTTTCATTGTAGTCTCAGGTACAAACATCTAATATCCTAATTGACTGCTTTTCTCCTCTTACTAGTTTGGTGAAACTTGAAAACTTAAAAAAAAAACTCGTGGTCGTAATAAAAATTCGGCTTTGCCTGCAGAAGCCGGCGGTGTAGTGAGCGATGCTGCGGGGAACGAGCTGGATTTTTCGAGGGGGAGGCATCTGGATCTCGATACCGGCATCATTTGCACAAACAAGAAGCTGATGCCATTGCTTTTGAAAGCTGTGCAAGATTCTCTGTTAGAGAAACTTCAATCACCTTCTACACTCTAAATCCGAAGCCGGTTAGACTCCTAAACCATTGATTCCTTTTGAGGTTCAAAATGACTTTTTTTTTGTTTTTATCTTTCATCTCATTGAACTATTTCTTTTAAAAAAAAGGAATTTAAGTCTGGATTTAGCCATTTGCTTCAGTGTAGAAATCATTTGAAATAATGTAGTAGAATGAGCACTAAAATTGTCTTATATGCTCATGATGCATGAATTTTCTTATTTGCTCATGAATTTTGTGGTCCATGGTGTGAAGACACTGTCGTGGCCGAGGTAATGTCGCGTCCGCATCGGCCCCCGTGCACTGTCATTCATATATATATATATATATAGCTTTCAACTTCTACCTGCTTGAAGCCTTATATTACAGTATATATACGTTTATATATGAGTGACAGGCACGGTCTCCGCCCCAATGGCCAACCGTGTCAATACCCGATTGCAGCAATATCTCGTTCACGGTAGTACCGCGACAATGTCCCGAGTGCGACAGTACCTCAATCGTGACAATAATATTTGACACTTTCATTGAGGATCTATAAGCTATGATGGTCACCGACATGTTTCGGGGCAATTATTGTCTATCATTGGTCATTTTGGACTTATATGACTTGAATTAGCTAATTGAAGCAAGAAGGAATTTGATTTGCTAAAGTAAATTAACATTTCTTAAAGCAAATGAAATTTTTTTACTTGAGTTTTTATACTATTCTTCACAATGAAGTAGTCATGCAAACTACCAAAATTTGATGCAAAGTGTTTTTTATGGCCACTAATAAACAAAAGAAAATCCAACTAACAAAACAAACATCCAATTTGTGAATGACATTAGAAGAAAACATATACAGAATCACACGACTATATTTAGAAGAGGTAACCGATCTTAATTTCGGAGAAGTGAAGGCACAGTTAAATTGAACAATATGACCAAATATTGAAAGCTTGAAATTATAAGAATCAATGGATTATAAAGCATACATAGAAGAAGTGAAGGCAGAATTAAATTGAAAAATATCACCAAATAATGAGAACTTGAAATTATAATCAATCTAAATGCTCAATGAAACCTGTGTACTCTTCAGTTAAATGCTCCAAATCAGTACCAAGGAATAACTAAGTGAGGGTACTCAATACCTTTCACGAGCTATGCGATCGAAGGGTATGCAAACTCTCAGCTGCAGATTACAGCTATCGCAGCTGCACGACACCTGCAAAATTTCGCTGCAGGATGAAGCTCCATTGGCAAACCCTTGCTGTAGGATGAAGCTTCACGGGTGAAGCCCTAGATGAGGAGAAATAGCTTAGAAAATATTTTGTGGATCCTACACGAAATATTGAAAAAAGGTTGAAAAAGAAAGATTTAAAGGAGAGGTGAACCTAAAGCTTTCACCCTGTCGAGCACCACTGGATGAGATTGGCGCATTCCCCACGTTTGCAGGATGAAGCTCCACTGGCAAACCCTCGTTGTAGGATGAATCTTCACCTGTGAAGCCCTAGACGAGGAGAAATTGCTTAGAAAATGTTCTGTGAATCCTACTCGAAACACTGAAAAAAGGTTGAATAAGAAAGAGGCGAACCTAAACCTTTCATCCCGCTGAGCCCCGCTGATGTAGGCCGCTATTAGGGTTTGAAAATTTACGATAATTTTTAAAACGGCCAAAATGTAATTTGACAAACGAAAGGAGGCGGGCGGGTCAAAACGAAATTTTACACGCGAAATCAAACCCGGCTTTTGAACTTTACGAAGTTCGTTAATTTTGTTCGATTGGAGCACTTAAGTGCTTTACGGGTCGAACCTTGGACGAGGTCAACACGGCCACAAGCAAAATTTACATTCAATAACTTATGAATTAACGATATTAAAAGTAGTGCGAACGTAAAAGCAAGCCCAAAAATTATTTTAAGTGAAATGCTTAAAATTTTGCTAATGCAAGAGGATTGAACGAGTATACCAAAATGCAGAGTGTAGTAGTGATCCGCTCCAAATCCTTCACGCACGAGGAGGGCAAGATCTCAGGCTAATAGTGGATTGACTCGGTCGATCGGCCGGAGCAAGGGTCAAAGTCGACGACTCGAAGGATAACCCAGGTCGTCAGATTAAGTTCCGATGTCGACAACGACCGGGCGGACGCGTCTCAGGCGAACGATCAGCGGCTGGCAGATTCATTGGAAACGGCGCCAATGTAGGCCGACGTGCGAGGGTGTGCTGGCGGGGAGGTTTCCTTTTCTGGAGCAGGCGAACTACAGTATAGGCGGTGGAATAGAGGTGGTCGATCGGCAATGAACAGAGAAACAAGTTTTGTTCCCTGCTCTGTCTGATCTATGCCCCTTCGTTTCTTCACGGTCGATTATATGTAGGGTGTGGCTGATTTTGTGGCTTTGATAACTTGCCAAATAATGTTTCCAAATACAAAATTTTCCAAATACAAATTTTCAATTCTTTCCCAAAGACAGATTTTAAAATGTTTCCTAATCTTCTGAATATTTTAAATTTGTAATTTTAGGCTTGCCTTTAGTGTCCTACTACTAATAATATCGTACCATTTTATTCAAGGTCTGATTGGGTGGTCAAACCGATGAGCCAAATAATAAAACTAGTACATGAAATAAAATACGTAGATAAATAAAATAAAAACAAAATGGTGAAAGGACTAGGATGCGTCGCATGCTGCATCACCCACTGGAAGAGATTGACGCATTCCCCAGTCCTTCACTGGAAGAGAGTGGCGCAGTGGGAGATTGATTTAGGGTTTCGAAGCTCCTATTTCTTGATCGGAGGAAGCCGCCCTGTCTTTATTCCCCAGCAGAGGAACGAGAGAGGGAATAGCTAGTGATTTAGATCTAGATTGATTCCGTCAGGAGCAGGAGGAGGCGTTCGGAGAAAGAATGGAGGGATTTCGGCAGTGCTCCGTGTGGGAAGATGTGGTCTGGCGCAGATCTAGGTCATCGGGAATATGAGAAGAAAGAGGCGCGATAGGTTTAGCGGGAAATGCAAA
This sequence comes from Dactylorhiza incarnata, assembly GCA_033032865.1. NCBI lineage: Eukaryota > Viridiplantae > Streptophyta > Magnoliopsida > Asparagales > Orchidaceae > Dactylorhiza > Dactylorhiza incarnata. Next base: position 3,166,352 of record JAWHQI010000020.1, on the reverse strand, counting down.
ATAACGATAGTAACCCTCAATTTTAAATTATTCTGAAAGCCTAATTCAGATAAAGCGGGGGTAATTTGGGACATATGAATGTTTCACCAAAGGGAAATTTTTTCCTTTTAATATAGTACTTGCATTTTGTGCCCTGGAACCGACGGATTGAGGTACTATTTCATTTTTTATGAGTTCTTTCTTTTTCTGGGCTCAGATATCTGTACCAGCACATCAAGAACTCAAGCATTTCGCCCCGCCAGCTACTGCCCATTTATCACCGTAGAGATTTGGATTTTAATTCCTTTTTTTTTTACAGTTGCCAGTGGGTTTTTAATCTCATTTCCTGATTACTTTGCCTTTCTTGAGCTTAATACTGAGTTTATTTTAAGTCCTCTCGAGTAATTGCTGCAAGGTTTTCTTTGTTGTTAAATCCTGAGTTTAAAGCCCCTCCTGTTTTGATTTCTTCGCTGTTAATGGTAACCCTGATGATGATTTGATTTCTTATTATCTTCTCAGCTTTGTGATGTTTACTTAAAGTTGGTTGGTTCATGGTTGTTTCTTATTAATAGCATCATCGGGGGGCTCATAGATAGTCCTTTTTCCTCCAATAGTTAATCTTTCAGTCTCTATTGAAAGTGGTTTTTCATGTGAATTCAAAGTGAGAGTACATATCTTCTCAGCTTTGTGATGTTTACTTAGAGTTCCCGTCGATATCTGATGTTGACGAGAGTACCTGCAGATTTGGCTTTGGCTCAAGAATAAGTACCTTCTCATACTCAAATATAAATGGAAGGGGATCTCTTAAACATACTTCAAACAAATCAAGGTTCAAGAATAAGAAACATTCATTGCATAAATAATGTTTCCCAATTCGATGAATGATTGTGAAAACAGTCAATTCGATGAATGATTGTGAACACAGTCTCTCTCTCTCTCTCTCTCTCTCTCTCTCTCTCTCTCTCTCTCTCTCTCTCTCTCTCTCTCTCTCTCTCTCTCTCTCTCTCTCTCTCTCTCTCTCTCTCTCTTCCCCCTTCTAACCCCCTTCCGAGATCTAAAAATCTGATGGCAGTTAGCATTGGCCTTGGTCTGAGTGCTGGAATTTCTGAGAATCAATTTGAGGAACTCATGACCTATGTCGCCACGCTAATTAGTATTATCGAAAAAATTTATGACAAACACCAATTACTGAATGGAGAGAATTGAAATGCAGGATTGTCTTATTCAAAATCTACTAATCTCTATTGGAGTAATAAAATGCAGGATTAAATATTTCTAATTAATTAGTAAGTAAGAACACACGGATGAAATGGAACTTGGGCGAACGATAAATTTACCGAAGTGCGGAAATAAAGTTTACAACGTTCTTGGCGTCAAGTTCATTCCTTGTGATGGTAGAAATTCAATAGAGTCTGGATGTATTTCTCCTGTTGAAATCCGCGACGTCCTCGCCAACATACGAGAATCTCTACGTGTTGAATCTATACAACCCAAGTAAGTCGGAACAAAATGTATATACCGTTAAACCGCATCATATTTATTATCTCAAATCGATTTAATCAGTATTTTAACCAAACGGAGATCTGATTGCAGATAATAGTTAGCATGGATCAACAAAAGCTCATTATAATTTATTGGGAATAATTCAAAACTTTTATCAGTCCCTCTAATCCATCCCTGATTTGGTTCATCCACAACAACTAATAGTATAGCGAAGAAATTAAAGGCAATTAATCTTATTACCTTCAGGATGCAAAATCCGGTTGCAATTGAACAAACCCAAAACTAGTGGATTGAGAAGAAAGTGAGCTACAACTTGTTGTATGAATGGAGTGGGACCTTCAACCTTAGTAGATCCTCACCATTTCAGCATGAACATACCATCTCTGAAGTTGCACTCGTCAATGGTAGAAAGGATCTAATATCGCCATTTATCAAACGGCGAGGATCAAAGGCTGCAGACTTGAGTTCTTCTCCAATATCGCCGTCAGGGAGGATGCAAGGACGGAGATCACCAAGGAAGGTCGCCGGCGTTGGGGTTTTCCAATCGCGAGGAAGAAGAGAGGAATGACGTTTCACCCTTGTTCACAGCCGTATGCCACATGGAGGAAAAAAATCTTTGGACTTATAATGGGAAAGCCCCTCTTTAGGAGTTACCACATAATGGAGTTAATGAATGCCCATACTCCTAATGAAATTAATCCTACAAATTAATTAGGATTAATTTTCTCGTGCAAAAACATAACGTGCCAAGGGCGAGACTGATTCACGCCATAAAGTTACGAGACGATCTGACCCACCTATCACAGGCTTCGATCGTTCGCGCGACTGAATTAACCCGCACTCGTAGGAGTCTGAATAGATTCAAATATTCACGCACGATTTTACCGCCCACGACAAATTTCGCCGTTCACGCCGAATGCCGCCCTCACAACCAATGTCGCCGCCCACGACCAATACTGCTACCCCGCACGGGGTCCCCCAGTGCATGACTACACGAGTCGAACGGAATGGGCCTCCGACCCTATACTAGTGCAACGACGGACTTCACCCGCACTGGCAGCGGGCTACGCCCTCCATAGATTGTGCGCGCCGTCGGTTTTCAAAAATTCTTATAAAATTAGGTGATCTGCAAATAGCGGCCAGTGCAAATTTGATTGACTATTTGCAGATCAACGTGGTTTGCGAATAGCGGCAAGCGTAAAATTGTTTCTCTATTCGCATACCAACTTGTTCTGCGAATAGCAGCTAACGCAAAACTGATTGACTATTCGCATACCAATTTGGTATGTGAATAACAGCCAACGCAAAATTGATTGACTATTCGCAGACCAACGTGGTCTGCGAATAGCGTCTAGCGCAAAACTGTTTAGCTATTCGCAAACAATCGTGGACGGTCCGTATTTTTTGATGTCATCACGAACGAATATAATTTTCTCAATGACTTTTTAATTCCATCAATTTTGAAGTCATCCATCCATGCATCTTTTTAGAATAGTATATATATAAATAAATAAAGTTATAAACTTTATAAAAACAAAACCGATTTCAAAAAAAAAAACACGAACAAAATGGTAGTCATTTTTATCTTCAAATCACTTCCAAATAGTCATGTCTTTATATCAACCTTTGTAACCTCAAATTTTGTTCCGACTTAACTGTAGGTGGAAAAAAGTGGAAGGGTGAAATCATGCGTGATCTCCAAGGAGATCGCGCACATGATCTCCACGGAGATTAAGAGCGCTCTCCACTGAGATCATACGTGCTCTCCACGGAGATCATTAGTAATTTCACCTGCATTGAAAATTGTCTGATGATCGATATACGAATGAATGGAAGATTTTATGAATAAGATTCTATGAATAAGATTGTTCTAACATTGATTGTTCTAATATGGAATCTTATTCAATTGAATTTCTTATATTTTTCAGAATCTCTCTCTCTCTCTCTCTCTCTCTCTCTCTCTCTCTCTCTCTCTCTCTCTCTCTCCTCTCTCTCTCTCTCTCTCACCTCCTTTTAAGAAGTATTGTTCTTTGTATTACCCATCAATCTTATCTCGAGAGTCCATTTGTTTGAACGTTTTTTCTCGGTTGCATTCATAAGAAAATGCAAACATTGTTTTTTCTGCCGTTTGTTCCGCCTTCATTTGGAACCATCAATTCCTAAAACGTCGAGATCTCCATTTAGGAACGCTGTATTATCTTCATCTCAGGCTGTTCCATATACAACTCCATTCAAGAACACTATATTAATCATATTTATTCTAAGCTCAAGACATGGTTTTATTCCTAATTTTTTTTATATTATTGAATATATATGATAATTGTTATAATTTTTTAATATTATTTGTATAATTATAAGTAAATTTCATATTTATAATATTATCACGGTTCAACCCGGTTAAATTGGTCCAATCAGTCTGATTCTTAATTCCATTGATAATGTGTCGCCGAACCGCACATACGTTTGGTTTGGTTCGGTTTTAGTGGTTTAGTAATAAAAATAAAAGAAATTTTCTCATTAATAATTAGTCATCTTATATGATTCATGCAAGAAGGATGATTATGATCAAATTCAAGCTCCCAAATGATCGTGAATTCGTGTGGTCGTGAATCGTGACCTAGAAAGGTGAAGTGAAAAGTGACGGTGAAGCGGTGAACCCGTGAGGCGTGAAGTCATAAAACTTAATAGTGACTGAGAAGATAAAAAATTAAAACTTAATATGGTCGTATGTTACTATGTTTCGTAGACTTATTAGCTTTAATAACATGATATGGATTAAAAAATTAAAACATAATAAATTAAAACCTGCAACAATTTATATTTCTATTATATTAAAATATTATTAAAGCTAATATGGTTCGGTTGGACTCGGTTTGGTTTGACATTCCGAACCGTGAACCGAATTGAACCACATGGTTTTTCAAAAAATGGAACCCTTACCGAACCGCGGGGGTACTAAAACCGAACCGAACCGTGCGATTTGATTTGCTTCAATTTGGTTATGCGGTTCGGTTGGTTGCGACTTACACCCCTAGTTTTGTGTTTGGTTTGCTAATAAAACATACCTTGGTTAAAAAAAAGACTCTTCTTCATTTGAATCGGGTTTATTTTGAGCTGCTAATAGCCAATCATAATGTGCCACCTATAACAACTCCCTTGTTTTTTTTTGTCTTATTTCATCATATTTGAAGGCTATCCTGTCCTCATGCATTTTGAATTTCAATCTAGAGAGTTAGCAACAATAATAATTTAAGTCCACAGTCCTTATTCCAATCCATGCAAATAATATTCAAAGCCCCATTATTGATTTGGACTTCATTTTTTTTTATTTTTTTATATAAAATTTATGTTTATAAGAAAAATCTTTTTTGTAGTATATTGCACCATCTTGTTAGTAATAATCATCTATTTCTTATTTTAGTAATTTCTATTATTTATATTTTATAAATATTATATCACATACATCATGCTAATTTCTTATTTATTAAGTTAGTGTAATATTTGATATAATTAAAACGCATATCAAATAATATAAATATAAATATATATGGGTAAAATTAGTTAGATCAAGTATTTCATTCTTAGTAAAGCTTTAATGATAAAATAGTCGTACTGATGTTTTAGAACTCCGCTATTGACGGATCATTTTTGGCTCCGACCTAATAAGACCTAATGTCAGGCTGTCAACCCAAATAAAAATTTATCCCAATAGGCCGACCATTCTTCTCACGAAACCCTGCTCCGCTCGATTACTCACCCGAGCGTCGCCGACTGCCAAAGCTTACTCCCTCCGAGAGCAGCGGACCGCCTGGACACAGCTCGACGACCAATTGGAGTCTAATCCTGCCGAGGCTCCTACCTTCGGTGCGATAGGCCGTCTGTCTCCCCATATTTGACACACGTCAAGCCTCCTTTTCTTTTGAATGTGATGAATGGGCTGTGAATGTGAACGATGTGTTGTGAGTGTGGTGAAAGTGTTGTGATTGGGTTGTGATTATGTGAACGTGTTGTGAAAGTATGAAATGTGTGGTGAACGCTCGGTGAGCGTGTGGTGAACGTGTCGTGAACGTGTCGTGATTTCTTGGTTTTAATTTGTATTTTTTTGGTTTTAATTTGTATTTTAGATTCAAAGTATTCCATGGAGGAAGAATGTAAACCACTAAATTTTTTATGTGACCCTATGGACGCTTTTGAACCGTTTGGTAAACCACTTGGTAAACGCCGCACTCATGTGAAATTGTACCTCGTTTTGCATGTGATGTTTGATATATGTAATGTGCTTTTTCTCTTCTTGGCTTTACTTTTTTTAATAGATTCAAATGTCTCTTTGAATGCAGAAAAAATGACATAAAAATGTTTTTGATTTGGGATGTCATTTTACAACATTCCTGAGTTTTTCTACAAAGGAGGAGTTGATTAGTTGGGTGCGTAATGTTGTTAAGGGTCTTGGTTTTGTGATTACAATTCAAAGTGCGGACAAATTAACATCTAGGACAAGACCTAGAGTCAAGCTTTTGGATGTGATAGGATTGGATTTAAACGTCACAGTCAATGTGCTAAGACTCCACATAAAAATGATAGGGACGGATTTTTTATTGCGGTCTCAGCCAGCTCGCCAATATAATTCCAGCAGGCTCAATCTCGTGCAATTCCGAGTACATTTGATCCCTCAAACGGAAGTTGAAATGCGCAGACATGCAAAATGCGCATGCGCGCAAGACCGTGTGCTCCCTCGCGGAGGCTGCGCCGCACCCAACTAAAGCACATGCACATATGCCTCGAAGGGCGCACACCCCCTCGCGAGCCATTACGCCTGCGGCGGCGCGCATCCGCGCTCCCCCTCTGCCGCCGCCGGCGAACCAGCCTGAGTTACCAGGACCGCCCGGGGGCATGATCGTCATATCCCTAAAGTTTGTGATCTAGGTGACCAGAATCGTGCGTTTCTATTCGCCGGTTCAATTGTCAAGAGATAGTAATTACCAGTGTGCCCCTAGAAAAACTATAAAAAGAAGCCTAAGCTTTCATTTGTAGAGGACAGAAAAAAGAGAGAGGAGACAGAGCTCTGAGATTTTCCGACGAAGAGTTGCAGAAAAGTTCAACTCAGAGTCGGGATGACTCTACTCAACTCTCCTCCTCCTCCTCCAGCACACGCTCCCCGCGTGCCTACTCCGACGTCAAGTTTGCTCCAGTACGCGCATCCGCGCCACGCTCAGCACACGCTTCTCGTGTGCCCGCTTTGACATCAAGTTTGCTCCAATATGCGCCTTCGCGCCCCACTCAGCACTCGCTCCTCGCGGGCCCGCTCCAGTTCCAAGACCGCTCCAGTGCACGCCTCCGCGTTTCGTTCCAGAACACGCCCAGCTTTGCCAAAACGCCCGAACACATAGGAACTTGTCCCTCTCCCTCCTGGCCAGTCATGTGTGAGCTGCGAATGAGTCTTTACTATCAAACATACTCCAACTGGGATGGTTGAACAACTAAAGGCTCGCCTTGTCGCCAGTGATTTTTTCTTTTTCGGGCTTTCCACTTGAAAATCTCACCGCCTACTATTAGTTCTCCTTTTTGATTGTTTGTGTGTTTGACTCACTCTCGAGCAAAGACGGTCTGTTTCGACCGATCCGTGAGAGCGTTGAACCACCCGCAACAAATATATATGTATATATATAGACACACACGAGTGACAGGCACGGGGCTCCGCCCCTAAGTCCAAGTGCGACAGTACTCGGCCGGCAACGACGGACTTCGTCCGCCCCCTGCAGAACATATACATATGAGTACTCAAAATGACCACACAAAAATTTTAATTAATATTTTATTATCATTTTTTTTTCAAAAAATATTTATATTTTAACAAAAAATCATTTTAAAGTAGGTTTAATGATAACCTAAGCCTAATGATAACCTATCATAGTATGTGTGGGAGGTCTACTAAAAAACTTTTGGATTTTATGAATTTCTATCATTATTTTTACTATAGGGATATAGTGTAATTACACAAATAGTCATTATATTTTATGAATTTTCATTTTTTCATAATATATGTTAAATCATTGGAATAAAAGAATGAAGCTATATTTGGCAATTTTGAATGTTGCACCAAAAGCAACTTCTTGTATATAGTAGTTAAAGATAGTTATATATATATATATATGTTGCGGGTCGCTCGGGTGCTTTGGTAGACTGGTCGAATTGAACCACCTTAGCTCGGAAGCGAACCGAGCGCGCAAACAGTCAATTAGAGATTCGTTGAGTACACTGAGACTTTTTAACGTGAAAAATCCGGAAAGGGTAAAAAACAACGCGGTCGGAGCTGCGCCGACCAACTTCCACTATCTTCTGGGGGTTACAATTAGAGACTTAGAACTCGAGCGCGACATGCCGCTGCTCGTTACAATAATAGAGAGAGAGAGAGAGAGAGAGAGAGAGTTCCGAAGGTGACAGGCCACCTCCAGAAAAACTAAGTCTTTTTCCTTCTAAGAATATTGGAGAACAAAAGTGAGAATACTGAGTCGCCTTCCGGGAGAACAAAAGTGAGATGCTCTGGAGAACAAAAGTGAGAATACTGAGTCGCCTTCCGGGAGAACAAAAGTGAGATGCTCCGGAGAACAAAAGTGAGAATGCTGAGTCGCCTTTCGGGATGAAGGAAATCTTCAAGTTCACGGAGATCTTCAAGCGCCGAAGGAGAATTCCGTGAAAATCTTCAAAGAGTTCTCCCGGGTGCAGAAAGCAAGGTCCCCCCAAATGAAGGTTCTGGGCTCCTTTCATAGCTTTGGTCGGGGGTAGCCCAGTAATTTCGCCGTCGTAACCACCGTAACCACCTGACGGACGAATCACGTTTTCCGGTTCGGAGCACACGGATCGCCATTTTTCGTAAATGACCGTCTCGCCCTCGGGCAGTTCGGGCAGTTCGGGCAGCTTTGTTGAAGGCAAAAAAGGCGACAAGGCGTTCCTGCAATCTGAGAAATTAGAAAGACAAAATGTGAGCATGTCAGAAAGACAAAATGTGAAAGTGCTTTGAGCGCGCTCAGAAGCGTTCTGAGCGCGCAACGAACGGAGAAGCCATCTGAGCGACTGGGGAGGTGTTCTGAGAATGCTCAGAAGCATTCCGAGCGCGCATGAGCGCGGAAGCGTTCTGAGCGTGCAACGAACATGGAAGCGTCCTGGTCGCGCTGTGAGGCGTTCTGATCGCGCAACGAGCGCCAGAGCGCTCTGAGCGAACGGAGAGGCGTTCGGAGCGCGCAACGAGCGCGGGAGCGCTCTGAGCGCGCAATGAATACGAGACCGTTCTGAGCGAACGGAGAGGCGTTCTGAGCGCGCAACGAGCGTGGGAGCTCTGAGCGCGCAACGAACACGAGAGCATTCTGAGTGAACGGAGAGGCATTCTGAGCGCGCAACGAGAGTGGGAGCGCTCAGAGCGTGCAACGAACACGAGAGCGTTCTGAGCGAACGGAGAGGCGTTCTGAGCGCGCAACGAGCGCGGGAGCTCTGAGCGCGCAACGAACACGAGAGCGTTCTGAGTGAACGGAGAGGCGATCTGAGCGCGCAATGAGCGGGGGAGCACTCTGAGCGCGCAACGAACACGAGAGCATTCTGAGCGAACGGAGAGGCGTTCTGAGCACGCAACGAGCGTGGTTGCTCTGAGCGCGCAACAAACACGAAAGCATTCTGAGTGAACGGAGAGGCGTTCTGAGCGCGCAACGAGCGCGAGAGCGCTCAGAGCGCGCAACGAACACGAGAGCGTTCTGAGTGAACGGAGAGGCGTTCTGAGCGAGGGAGCGCTCTGAGCGCGCAACTAACACGAGAGCGTTTTGAGCAAACGGAGAGGCGTTCTGAGCGCGCAACGAGCGCGGGAGCTTTGAGCGCGCAACGAACACGATAGCGTTCTGAGTGAACGGAGAGGCGTTCTGAGCGCGCAACGAGTGCGGGAGCGCTCTGAGCGCACAACGAACACGAGAGCGTTCTGAGCGTGTTAGGAGGCGTTCTAGGCGGAATCCGGAACCCGAAGAGCGGGCGGCGAGTCAAAAGAGGGGGGATTTGCCCCAACTCCGTTACGGGGGAGAGTGGCTCGGCCGCACCCTAAGGGGGGCGCGGAGCGGCCGCACCCGAGGGGGGTGAGACTTGGCTTGACCGCACCCCAAGGGGGTGCGTCCGGGCCGCACCCAAGGGGGTGCGGCTTGGCTTGGCCGCACCGCAAGGGGGTGCGCCCGGGCCGCACACAAGGGGGTGCGGCTTGGCTTGGTCGCACCCCACATGGGGTGCGGCGTGGCCGCACCCCACATGGGGTGCGGCTTGGCCGCACCCCACAACGGGTGTGGTTTGGCCGTACCCCCCACTATGGGGGGTGCGGCTATTCGCACCCCACTAGTGGGGTGCGGGCTTGTCGCACCCCAGTAATGGGGTTCGGCTATGGCGGCATGCTCCGTGCGTTTCGTGCGTGTTCTCGCACTGGCGGTTGGCGACAGAAATGGCGGGTTCGGTTTCTTCAACTTGGGCGATCATGCGTTGACCGTTGACCCCACCTCCCTTTAGTGGAGTTTTCTCTAGACGCACTCCAAGGCCTTTATGGATGTATAACATAAGCCCCGCAAACCTTCGGAGTCCGAATTTCGCCGTGGAGGAGTTCGGAGGTTTCGATTTTTCTGTGGCCACTTTGATCATTGCTCTCTTCGTGGTGCCTTGGGTAGAAACTGCTGTCGAAGGATGAGTGTGTGGTTGTTTTTGCTTTCTTGTTCTGTTTAGGCGTTTCTCGCTCTGCGCTGCGCTGCGATAGCACTCTCGTGGCCCTGCTTCCCTGGTTGTTGTCGAAGTGTCGATTGAGGAAAGGTGCTTCAAGATGGCCGGCGGAGGATGTTCGTACTTTGGGATTGTTGCTGGCTTGCTATTTAGCGTTGATACCAAAACAACTTGATGGTCTTTTGCAAAATACCGGATGAGCCTGCGCGAGTCTTAGTAGAATATTAGTTTGCGCGAGTCTGAGCTCGCGGCTTTTTACATAATAGAAAATTAGTTTGCGCGAGTCTGAGCTCGCGGCTTTTATATAATGGAAAAATTAGTTTGCGCGAGTCTGAGCTCGCGGCTTTTACATAATAAAAAATTAGTTTGCGCGAGTCTGAGCTCGCGGCTTTTACATAATAAAAAATTAGTTTGCGCGAGTCCGAGCTCGCGGATTTTACATAATAGAAAAAATAGTTTGCACGAGTTTGAGCTCGCGGCTTTTACATAATAGATTTGGCCGGTGAATAGCTGGTGTATTCAAACCGAGGGCGAACGTAAGGGGGGCAGGCCCCTACGACGCCGAGACTCGACGGCGGAGGAGAAGGGCGAACCTTCAATCGACGGTGGTGCAAAGTCCCCGGGGCAGGGCCCCAAAGTGGTCGGTGAATAGCTGGTGTATTCAAACCGAGGGCGAACGTAAGGGGGGGCAGGCTCCTACGACGTCGGGACTCGACGGCGGAGGAGAAGGGCGAACCTTCAATCGGCGGCGGTGCAAAGTCCCCGGGGCAGGGCCCCAAAGTGGCCGGTGAATAGATGGTGTATTCAAACCGGGGGCGAACGTAAGGGGGGCAGGCCCCTACGACGCCGGGACTCGACGGCGGAGGAGAAGGGCGAACCTTCAATTGACGACGGTGCAAAGTTCCCGGGGCAGGGCCCCAAATGGGTTCCTACAGTAGAATAGTTTACGACAGGTAAAACATAATTAGAAAATGAACATTGATAGATGCGCAAGTGTAATCTTGCGGCTTCTGAGGCAAATGTTTCTGAAACAAGTTTGACGAGAGAGAAGGTAACATCAAACTCCCTTTGCGTTGTGCTTGCTCGAGCTCTTTCAGTCGCTCAGCATGGTGGGCGGCGGTGACCCGGCGACCGACCCTCGGTGGCATCCTTCTGTGCTTCTTTGCGGAAAGCATCAAGGCGTCCTAACTGGACAAGGCGCTCAATTTCTTCTTTCAACCTGGCACAGTGCTCCGTACGGTGTCCTCGGCCTTTGTGGAAATTGCAAAACTGGTATTGATCTCCCCTGTGCTGGGAGAGCGCCCTGGACCAGTTTATGATTTTGCTGTTGTAGATGACAGACAGTATATGCTCGCGGGGGGAATTTAACGGGGTGTAGATCCGGGAGCTTTGATTTGCTAGCCCTCGGGAGCGGTCTGCTCGGCTCTGAATGGGCGGTACGGCCTTCTCGAGCTGTTGTTGTTGTCCCTTTCTCTTGCGACATGTATCCCCAAGTTGTAGTGGGTTTGCCAGTGCCGGAAGATTAGCTTTTTCCACCAATGTGAGGGTTGCGCGGCACTCTCGCACGCCTTGCTTCTCAGGGTTTGGTTTTGGTGACGGGTCGTAGTTGATCCAAGGGAGCTCGGCTGCGGCCGTGTCAAAACCACGAATTGCATCCCTGAGGACTCTCCCCTTGTTGGCCATGCGTCCAGACATGGAAACGTCGTGGTCCAGGGCGTCGAATAGGAGGCTCCCAAATATTGCGTCGTAGGGGGAGTCTGCCTCTGCGATGACGAACTGAACGTCGTACTGGACTGGTTCCGAATGCATCCCTACTTGGACGGGGAGGGTGACGACTCCTATGGTGGGTACCATAGTTCCATCTGGGAGCTCTGCGTCGCTGGCCCTGAGCTTAAGGTTCCCGCTTAGGAGTTTGAGCCGAACCACGACTGCCACGAACATGATATTGAATGAGATGCGATGGGTTATTAACGCCCTTCTTAGCTCACAGGCTGGATTGCCTATGCTTGCGTCTAAGGCGAAGTCCAACCATCCCCGGGGACGCCCTTGGTGAAAGCTTGTGTAACATCCCCAATCCTTCTAGACCCCTAGTTGGTATTAGGTCAGGGGTGGTGTGCTGAGTGGCCACCAAGGCCCTTGGACCAAGTGGAGTGTGCTAAGTGCACACCAAGGGCACAAAATCAACATAGCCCAATACCACTCCCTTAGGCCAATTGACCCTCAATTCACCAAATTGACCTCCCCATACCAACCTAACCACTAAGGAAGACCATTACCTTGAGAATTGCACTTGGATGGGACCCAATTGCATGAAATTGACCAAAGTCAACGATAAGTCAACATTAACCAAACTAAGTCAATTAGGGTTCAATTGACTCCAAATGTTCAAATTAACCTTTCCACCACACTCTAAACACTTTAAGGAACTCATTGGACCAAAAAGCCCCATCATGGTGGGACCAGTTGACCCCAATTGACCAAAGTCAAACTTTACTCAATTTTGGTCAAATCTACACCCTTTGATTAAATTGAACCAATTGGGGCCCCACCATGGACCAACCAATGTTGGGTGATGTTAAGGGACCCATTACCCCCAAGTGGGGTCAACCCACTCACCTTGTTGACCAAAGTCAACTCTAGGTCAATCATGGTCAACATAGCCCAAAATAAGTGACTTAACCCTCATACACTTGAACCAAGCTCAAACCAAGTGACCCCACCAAATACCTTCATCAAATTAATACCCTATGGCACCTGGTTATGAAGGGCAAATGTCACATGTGTGCATGATTCATTAAAAAGCAAAGGAGGAGAGAGAAAAAGGGGACAAAAAGAGGATTGATAAAGCTTTGCCCCCCCCCCCCCCCCCCGGGGCTGGGCCTCACTCTTGTAGACTGAATCCGACTGAATACTATTATTATATTCAGCGCCACAATAAAAAAATATAAAATATAATGATTTTCATCGCTTCAATCCCGCGCCCCTTCATTTCTCCTCTCCGTACTCTGCTCTCCTCGCTCTCCTCGCTGATTTCTCTCTCGCATTTCGGCGTTCTAGGGTTTGATTCTGGCAAAGCCTCCCCCATCGTCTTCGGCCATAATCACACAGCTCTCCGGCGCTCCATCTCCAATCCGATTATACACAAGAGCTCTCCGGCGCAGCCTACCCATCCTCCTCTCCGCAAGGTATGTATCGCATCCACCATTATCATGTTCGAACCCAAGAGATAAACGACTCTACCCAGAGCCAGTGGCTATCCGAGGAGAGTAGAATGGCTCTCCGCGTAGAGAAGGATGTCTATCCGAGGAGAGTAGAATGGCTCTCCGCGTATCGCATCTGTTTGGCTCTCCGCTGATGGCTATCCGTCGTGAGGATAGAATGGCTCTCCGCGTAGAGCTAAACGACTCTCCCGCTGAGATCCACTGGCTCTCCGAGGAGAGCCCTTTGTCTCTCCGCGGAGAGCCGTTTGGCACTCCGCGGAGAGCCGTTTGGCTCTCCGCGGAGAGCGGTTTGGCTCTCCGCGGAGAGCGGTTTGGCTCTCCGCGGAGAGCCGTTTGGGCTCTCCGCGGAGAGCCCAAAATTTTTAATTTCTGTTTTTAGGAAATACGTTTGTTTGTTCATTCTTCTATGACAATCCTTGGAAATAAATTATAATTAGCATATAATTTGGAAGGTGAGGTAGGAAATAACCTAGGCAAGCTACTATAACCAATTATAGTTACTCAAAATAGGATCCTAGTATTATGGCTACTAATCTAACCTTTGGGTTTGGTGACTAGATTATTTGACTATTTGTCTTTATCGGCAATGAATGGTGTTGACATTGTGCTGCGGGACATTGCGAAAACACAACGATCAGTAGAGACCCTCGTTCATCGCTGCCCTGAAATTCTACCTGAATCGATTCCGACGCAAACGCCTCCATTCTATTCGTCAGCCTTCGACCGCCCCACTACTGAGTCGTGCATTTGTGGGAAGCAATCAGGCACGCAAAATTCAGGAAGATTGGATCAAGATCCAAGTGAAAATGATGGAGGATGGCATTCGCCTTCCCATCCGAATCGATCCGCCCGTGTCACTGTGGAACAAGCGACCTGACCTGAATGCGTATCTTTTGAAACCGTTGTTCGTGATTGATCCGGAACGGCAGTACGACGTCAATGTGACAGCGGGTGCATGTCCATCTTGCAACAAAGTCGGCTTTCTTTCCCGCAAGCAATTAAGTGCCCCGCGAGTTATCGATTGCATCGACACCACTGCATTCTCTATCAGTGCTAGATACATGTGCAAGAAGTCGAACACCTCCGGCGGCTGTGGTGCCACGTTCCAGGTCATGGACGAGGCAAAAAACGAGAAGTTGATCCCGACAGCCATCATCCTTAACTATCATGTGCAGCTTTTCGAACAGAGCGCACACGACGTCGGTCTTGTTCAAATGGCATACAACTTGTACACGTCCCGTTCCGGCATTGCTGATGCAGCCAAGGTGATTCGTTGTGCACGAACGACTCGATACATGCGTCAAGCTGCACTATATCGTGGTCACGTGTCGTGGTATTTGGATATGCGCTTATGGGATGCAGCAATTGGGCAAACGTCGTGGCAGAAGGATCCAGCAGTGTTCCCTGATTTCGCATCATTTTTTCAGCATTGTAACGGGTACAATGGCTCTTGGTCCAGTGGAATCAACGCTATCACGCCTAATCAATGACTGCATTGCTCGCCAACTTTCTTTCTTCAACCGAATGGAAGGCGCCATAACCGGGACTCATCTCTCGGCTGACCATCATCACAACGTGCCGGGACGCATGAAATTGACGGACGAGTTCAATGGCAGGAAATTTTCCCCCGTTGAAGGATTGCACTCCGTCATGAACGAGCGCCAACAAATTCTCTCCCATCAATTCACATCGACTACGGGCAATGCAGAGCGTCGATTTGTTGGTCGGAGTTTGCATAACCGGTACAATGCTTACAATATTGATACTTCTCTGCTCATCATGTACCTTGACAAGTGCTGCGATGACCGAGAATGGCTACAAGATTTCGACAACATCATTGTTCTCCTAGACAATCATCACCTGATCACGAGGTATAGGGACAATTCGAACGGCACGGATCGTGCTCGGCAGGAACTATTTATGGCTGGCGTGGCCGAAATCATTGTTGGCAATGGACATGCTTCAATGCGGGAACGCTCCATCATTGAGGCTGAACTGGATGCATTGTTGGATCGAATTAAAAACTAGGAAAATGAGAATGATGTGCCACCGTCGAAGCGCATTGTGACGACCAAACTTCTATCTTGCCACGAGACGCAGAAAAAGCACATCAGAAATTGCTTAACACCGCATGTATGGGCGTCAAACACCGTCGTGGATCGCTTCTTCCGTTCGACTCTACGCCGTGGATCGGGGAAGAACGAAAACTTATGGCGTCAAGGACGAGCCATTTTCCCGGAGACTATGTCCCTGGATGGAGGGATCTTGCTTCTCCATGTCGTGGTCGCTCAAATCAACTTTCGCGGCGAACTCCAATTTGATCCTCGCTGGGCATATTTGCCAATCTCTGGTATGCATATCATTCTCACTCAATATCTCGCAGCTCTTTCGACCGATGGCATAACTCCCTCACAAACGTCTCTATCGACAATGTTTCATATGTTGCCTCTCTCGATTGAGGATTGCCACGGCGAGTTTAGATTAACGGCGGCATTTGGACAATCCCTTCCTCAACTTCCAGAAATTCCAGCAGGTCAGCTAGAATCCGTTGGAATGATTGCCGAAGCAATAGCTGATAATGCAATTTGGTCGAGCCACACGTTCGATGCGATTGTGAACGATGCGCTTGAGGTTGCCGCAACTGCTGTGGAGAGGACTCCGAACGATGATCATCACTTCATTGGAGAAGACGAAGCGCTACCGCTAAACCATACTGATATAAGCAACACGCCCCATTCTATTCAGTCCAGTCGCAAGCGCAGAAAACCCGGACCAACATCGCATGGGCAAAGCTCTTCTTCAAATCACCATAAAAAATCTCGCAGCCTCAACGCGTTGGGCAATGAACGTCAATCGGCATTAGAAGGCCTTAATCTCTGGGAAAAAGTGATGAGCACTTCACCAATGATCAACCCCTTCGAACGACGCTTACTCAGAATGGTGGCTCTCAAATTTCTTCAACCCGATGACTTGCTTGATCTAAAAGATTTTCCAATTGAATCCTTGCATATTCCACAATTGCATCGAATTTGGTCTGTTCTTGTCTCGGCTTTACATAGCACCAATTACGCTTTCAAACGGTTCATTCGGCCAAAAACAGAACAGGTTCTTAAACAGCACTTGGAGGATATGGTTGCCCGGTCTCGTTTCAGATTGCCCATTCAACGAGCAGCGCCAAAACGCAGCATCATTACTGCACTAAATCTGGCCGTGTCATTGATTGCTCCAACGCAGGCGGGCCGTGAGGATAGTTTCATCCAGTTAGAAGAGACTGTCACCACAACAGTAACTCGAAGCGTCACTTTTACAACCGGCGCCCCAAGTCACAGTTCAAGTCAGCCCCTTGCAACGGATCTGCAAACGTCCCCGCCCGATCTAGTAATTGAAGGATCAGCGGACGATATCATTGATCGACTTGTTCAAAACGAGATTGATGCTGGGCATGCCGGCAACATTCACTGGACCAAAGTGGTCGCCCCAGCTTACGCCCGCATTGCTGCACGCCGTGAGGATCTAGTTCAGATGACCCACAAGGAGATTCAAAATCGTTGGGATTATCTTAGACATCTCAAAAGGAAAAGGACATCAAACACTTTGCAGTCGCATACCGAAGCGCAAAAGGAGCTCGGTGATCAAGACGCCATCTACATTCAACCATCGCCGATTGTTACACAATCATTGCCAGCCGAAACTCCGTCCACAAATAATTTAACTCAACCAGCGTCTTCTGCAGTCATCACGACGACGGAGGAACCTAATGTGGGCATCTCGTCCGCTGTCAGCGATATTGGTTCCCGTCCTCCATTCATGGTAAATCAACAATTGCCGACTTTCAATCAGATAATGGAGGCCATCGTCCCCGCTCCAGCTACAGGAGAGCCGTTCTCCCAATCGGAGAAGGAGCTGCTTAATTACTTGCTAACTAGTCCAGCAGAGCGCTCCCATGTGAAATCGTCGACTGGTGATCAAATGTCTTGGAAGAGCCTAGCCAAGCGTTTCTTGTACTGGGGGCGAGTCGCACGGGTGTTGGGGATGAACCAGTTTCGGGTTCGATCCGATGTGCAGCTCAAGCAAAAGGTTAAGGATATTAACAAAAAAAAGAGCTTGCAACAGTATGTGTGAAACCCTGAAAGGTATGTTTTTTATATGTATTATATTAAAAAAATGATTTGGAAATAACACAATAATTTGCACTTATTATTCCATGATACAATTGTACCTCATTTAGGCCATTACCCAATTGGATCTCCATGGAGAGCCAATTGGATCTAAACGGAGAGCCAAATGGCTCTCCATGGAGAGCCAATTGGATCTAAACGGAGAGCCAAATGGCTCTCCATGGAGAGCCAATTGGATCTAAACAGAGAGCCAAATGGCACTCCATGGAGAGCCAAATGGCTCTCCACGGAGAGCCAATTGGATCTCAACGGAGATCCAAATGGCTCTCCTGAGAGCAAATGGCTCTCCCCGGAGAGCCAAATGGCTCTCCGCGGAGAGCCGTCTGGCTCTCCGCGGAGAGCCGTTTGCTCTCCGCGGAGAGCTACATAGCTCTCCGCGGAGAGCCGTTTGCTCTCCACGGCTCTCCGCGGAGAGGCGTTTGCTCTCCGCGGAGAGCCGCTTGCTTCCTCTCTTTCTCTCTCCAATTTATTCTTCTTGTCCCTCTATTGTAACATATGTTTATAAATTTTGCAGATCAATGAGGCAGAAAAAGATCCATTTTTTGAGCTCGAGGTGCTATTTAAACTCATTTGTTGGCCTAAGTTCAGCAATACTAGAACGATTGGAGGAGGATCAGAAGAAGATGCTGATGGATGCCAACATCTGGCATATCTTCCATGCACCAAAGGCACCGCAGAACACTCCTCTTCTTTACGGTCTACTAAACTGGTATGATATAGAGAAGGATGTCTTCGTCATTGGATCGAGGGAGCTAACCTTCTCCCCCAATGACGTGGCAATGATATTGGGTCTGCAGAACCATGGGGAGGAAGTCATCCTGACTACCAAGCCATTTGGACCGCTAACGAAGTCCGATTTGAAGACGGAACTTCAATCGATGGAGAAAGGGTCGTCCCCTGTGACGATGAAGATATTGATTTTGCACCTTCTGTGCAATTTCTTCTTCCCCTCGAGCGCGGAGAGGATGCCAATGTTCTTCGAGGAGGTCTCCAGCTTGGAGAAATTTCAAAAGTTCAATTGGCCAGAAGCGATCTATACCTTCGTTATGAGGTCGTTCAGGTCGATGGTGGAGAAGCTGCCACCTGTTGCAGAAGAAGGTCAACTGCAACATTGGCTAGAGTCTTCAATGGGATACATCTATGGATGCACCCATGTTCTCGTTGTAAGTATCTATATTTCTAATTCCTAAAATGAAATTTGTTTAATATGTTCTAAACTATTGCAATGTTTGATATAGATTTGGTTCCTCGAGCACACCACCACCTTCGCTCCGCACTATCCGTCATTGAGGCCACGAATATTAAGATGGTCGGAGAAGGTCTCATTTTCAATGAAAGAGATGGGGACTGTTGCAAAACTCTTGGATGAGCAGATAAATAATTTAGTTTATTCGATTAACAACCACTTTTGAACTATCAAATACAATAGTTGTATTTCTTCTTTTTAGGTGTTGGAAGTACTATATGAAATATCACCGGCAGAGAAGTTGTTATGTTCAGACGTAATAACACAGTGGACACCACCACCTCCCACATTTAAGAGAAAACCAATAGTCTCGCCATCTAGGGTAGTAAAAAAAATGAAGTTTGCACCACCACCTCTCACATCATTACCACATCCCTCATCATCATCACCTCCCCCATCACCCAGCACATCATCACCTCCCCCACCACCTAGCACACCATCTATCCCTCCGGCACAATTTTGGATTGATTTCCAGCATAGGATGTTAGATCAATTTGCATTATTAGATAGCAAGATAGATAGTTCTGTAGATAGATTAGACAAAAAAATAGATAGAGTACATAGTGATTTAATTAGTTTTAGTCACAGTGTAGGTGAACGTCTTGAATCCATGAGTGCTGATATAGACACACTCATTCATCATTCCTCGCCATCATCTAGCCCGAGTATCTCTAGATCCCCCACCCACCAAAACGCTACCACCCTCACTACCCCTCACGATACTTCCATTACTGATATTCTAGACTCCCCATTGGGAGAAAGAGACATTAAAACAACAAAGGCGGATTAAATTGATGTGTACCCCGTTGACTATCCGGGGAGACCGCTAATAGCTGAAGAAGATAGAGATATCATCCATCAGCGTATGAGCGCCATACCATCGAGGTGCCCTTTTGACATTATACACTTTTATATTTTCAAAATTTTGATCTATGCACATTGATATTGACGATGGCTTTCTAATGTTTCAGGAACGACCAAGCATTCAATAAATGGAATATAATCGGATTTCGAGATGGCATGGATGCTCTTCTGACGGACAAATACGTCGAAGATTGTCACATTGATGCCTACGCAAAGATCTTGACTTTGCGTAGAGATCGGGATAAAGAACCGTATCATCCGTTTATGTACATCAGTCCGAACTTTTTGGTATGATCTCCCTATCAGTGCTTTATACATTAATAATTCTGTTTGCATTGCTAAAAAATGTTACAAATTATGTAGTTGCACTTCCTAAGGTCCAATGACGGAGAATCTAAGCTTGTAGCTGCATTCCTTGAGGGCATTACCAAGGAGAATCTCGTCAATATCAAAATGATTCTAATGCCAGTATGTTATAGTCAACACTGGTATTTATTGGTGGGTATGGTTAAACAGAAGAAGTGGCTTATACATGACTCTCTGCGTAATGCCCAACGAAAAGTTTCCGCTAAAGAAGCTGTAAGTACAGTTCATTGACATGCAATGTAGTATTGTACATTACGAGTTACTAATGTACGAACAAATTTGTGTTAATGCAGATTTCTGCACTCCAGAAGGCGACCGTTAAAAAAGTCCACGCAGGATTTTCCAATTGGAAACTCGACTTGACTGCTGGTATACCACAGTAGGAGAACTCCGTGGACTGCGGTGTCTTCGTTATGAAGTATGTGGAGCACATAGCGAAGGAAGGGCTGATGAGCTGGGAGAGTTGCGTAGACTGGCAGAAAAATATGCCTATGTTTAGAGCCCAGATCTGTGCAGACATCTTTAAAAATTTTGTGGTTGATTGATGTAAATTAAGAAACATTATTCGTGTACATTTGTAATGTTTGTCTATAATAACAATTGTTTCATGGATGAATACCGTTTTCAAATGGGTCAAAATTATAGCTTTAAATGAAATCAGTGAAGATACAGAAGGCTCTCCGCGGAGATCCAAAAGGCTCTCCGCGGAGAGCAAAAAAATCTCCGCGGAGAGCAAAAAGCTCTCCGCGGAGAGCAAAAAGTTCTCCGCGGAGATCCAAATGGCTCTCCGCGGAGATCCAAATGGCTCTCCGCGGAGATCCAAATGGCTCTCCGCGGAGATCCATTTAGATATCCGCGGAGAGCCAAATGGCTCTCCATGGCTCTCCGCGGAGAGTCATTTGGATCTCCGCGGAGAGCCATTTGGATCTCCGTGGAGAGCTAAATGTCTATCTTTCGCAAATTGTGGCCGCGTTCTCTCCCTCCCTCCTTTCATTTTTTCTTCCTTTCCCTCTTTTTTCTTTCTCCCTCCCCCTTTCCCTCTCCTCCCCCTCTTTTTTCTCCTCCCCCTCTTTTTCTTTTTTCTCCCCCCCCCCCTCCCCCCTTTTTTCCCCCTCATACCAGAGTGGAACCCGGCGGCCCCCCCACACTCCATCTCAATCAGCCTAGGGCCTTGGGTGATTGTTGGGCACCTAAGAATAGGGCAGAGGGGCAGGTGTACAGCTGATTGGTTGGCCAAAACACCAAAAACGTGGGCCTCTTAGTTCAAACTCCCTTATACTCTCCTCCCCACTCCCATTTGACCATCTCATTAGCTTCAGAAGTTGGCAAGCAGTCGAAATCGACCTTTGGATCGAAGCTTTTGGTGGAGAATGGAGGAAATGGTCAAGGTCGCCGGAGAGGAGCATTTCCATGGCCAACCGCCGCCGCCGCCGCCACCACCGCCAAGCTCCATGTTAGGTTCGTTTCTCCTCCTCTCCCTCTATGCTAGCTTCCTATCTCTTTAATTTGAAGGATAGGTCTCAATTGAGCCGAATCCAAAACCTGAAAACCATGGAAAAAGGGTGATTTTCGGCCATGCTAGGATCGCCGGAAAACACCACCTCCGGCCGCCATGTCGCCGGGAATCCATAGCCCCGACCACCACGAAGGTGTTGGTGGTGGTGGTTGGACGGGGAGGGGCATGGATGGATGGGAAATAGGAGGGCAAGTTGGCCCAGCTCGGGCAAATCCCAGCCGTTGGCTGGAGGAAGAAGATGAAGGGGGAGGGTCGGATCTGCTTTAAGATCCGTGCAGATCTTATTTTTCCTTGTATTAATTAATTCAATAGCTTGGTTTTTCTGTCTCTATACATCAGTTCACTTCAAATATTAATTAAGGCCTCTAAATGGCCGAATTAGAAAAAGTGCCCAACATGAAAGTTGTAGGCCTTGATCTTGACTTTAAGTAGGGCTTGAGTTCAGGTCATTTGGTGACCTACAGCTCCCTAGGGAGCTGTTTTACTAGGACTGGTCCTACACTAGGTCAGCCCACTAAATTAATTACCTAGGTCAAATATTTCAAGATTTGGAGCTGTGCTTTTAACCATGGGTTGGTATACCCTAGGGGCACCCCCTGCCAAAGGGAGAGCCCTTGATGGGCACTTTTACCTGGGGTTTTTGTGGAAATTAGATTATTTAAATTATGTTGATTTTTGGAGCATATGATGTCCAAATGACACCAAATTTTGATGGCATGCTCTTTAGTACATGAGTAGTGTCTGCCTAAATTTTCACTCTATTTGGAGTTGATGTGCTATGTAAAATGGGAAACCCTAAGGAGGGCCTTTAAGGGTCAAATTATGGCTTAGGCCATTTTGGGGAGTTGAGTGAGTTAGCCTCCTCCACCTTGATGATTATGTAGGTATTGATATTCAAAGGCATGTGACACACCCTAGTGGTCCATTTGGAGCCATTAGGGTGGTGTGACCTAAGACCCTAAGGGTAAACCCTTAAAGGTGCAAAGTGAGATTTGTGAAGGGATAGGACCAAATGTTATTTCCTTGGCTCAGAACTTTGTAGATATGTTTGTAGGAGCATAAAATGACTTAGTTAATTTAATGAGAATTTTTAGAGGTATTTGAGTATTTTTCTTCCTAATAAATGAAATTACCACCCTTTTCTTAATAAAATGAAATACATGGTCATAGGACCTTGTATGGTGTGGAAACTCTATCAGTGGCTGAATAGGGATGAAAATGGACTATAGTAATTTTTTTATGATTTATTGAAATATTATTCCTTGTGTAGGAAATTTTAAGTACTTGCTATCTTAAATAAATTTAATTTTGAAAAATATCAAACCATGGGGCAAAATTGTGAAACTTGGTTATCTGTCATTCAATGCTATTATAAGCCCATGATAATTATTTGGAAGCTTGTAGAACTATATTTCATGTACCTCATGTAGAAATTGGATTTTACAACCCTTGGGTATTAAATCATTTTAAAATATCAAATCATGGGGCAATGTTATGATACTTGGGAATCTGTCATTTTATGTTTGTATATGCCCATGATAATTGTTTGGAAGCTTGTAGATTTATATTTCATGTACCTCATGTAGAAATTGGAGTTTATAACCTTTGGGTATTAAATCATTTTAAAATATCAAATCATGGGGCAATGTTATGATACTTGGAAATCTGTCATTTTATGTTGGTATATGCTCATGATAATTGTTTGGAATCTTGTAGATTTATATTTCATGTACCTCATGTAGAAACTAGAGTTTACAACATTTGGGTATTAAATCATTTTAAAATATCAAATCATGGGGCAATGTTGTGAAACTTGGTTATCTGTAATTTTGTGTTAATATATGCCCATGACAATTGTTTGGAAGCTTGTAGATTTGTAATTCATGTATTTCATGTAGAAAATGGAATTTACATCACTTAGGTATTAAATCATTTTAAAATGTCAAATCATATGTTAATGACACAACCCTTTGGCAGAGGACTTTAGATCCCCATCTGGACACTTGGTAATTTTTGTAGAATTTGCAGATGTGAAATACTATTTTTCCTAATTATAGTGGCAATTTGGTAATTATACAACAATGATGATTCAGTAGGCCAAATCACACCCTAGGGTCATGGGACTCAGTGAACCACCTTGATATGGGATATTACCTTACTGATAATTTTCATGTAGCATGAGGAATCATTTTGAGGGTAGTTCATGTGTAATTTGACTTAAGACCTTAACTACTTTAAATTATATTAAATACCAATTTAATATGGAAAATTATGAAAATTGGAACATACCTTATTAAGGTCAGTGGGAGCCTAAGATAATTATACCAGACCTTGGGGATGAGTTTTTAGAAGGATTCCCTTATGAGGTTTAAGGTTAGTTCAACTTAGTGGTCTGCGTTTAGTAAAAACAGAATTTTGAGTTTTAGGCAATTCAGACCCCTAGGTAGTGATTAGTACTTGTATCCATTCAGTATTTGAGTGATATCACTCAATGATTCATGGAAGGTCAATCCTAGGGTTAGTTGTGAGGTTGTATTAGGGTTAGTAAATGAGGTGTGGAGGCACGTCCAACCTGATTGGGTGGGACGGGAGATGAGCTAAGTTACATTAACTATATGAAATGATGAGGGGTGAATCAAACGTTAATCACCAACTAAAGTAATTATCTTGAGGAGGATAGTGGGGTTGAGCCCATTGATCTGTAGTATCGTTAGGGGCCCCTTTACGGAGTACACCGCGGGAAGTCCAAGATTCACCCTAAATATAACACTAACTAAATTGTAGGCAAGAGTAGCCTAAGTAGGTCTGCAAACTAGTATAAGTCTCCTCCGGGAAGTAGATGGGTTGGATCAGCTTGTGTGTTAGTCCCTGAGTCGGAAGCTCGGGTGGACTTGTTAACACCTGTTTCTTATGCAAATAGTGGCGAGCCTTCGGTACTAGACCAATCGTGTCACCGACGGTAGTACGTTGAATCAGGTGAGGGTGAGGTTTAGAGGGCCGGTAAGTTTGAGTACCGCGGTCTGGAGGACAATCCCTAATAACCCACCACGACCTTAAAGTCTGGTGGATTCCAGCAAGAGTACGCAGGAGCTCCGCTGTTGTGTTCTTAGCGTTGAGGCGTACATGAGGTCTAGGCTTGGTAGTGACCATACCCGCCTAGGATGTGGAGTGCCCGATCCACTGCCACCGTGAGCCACGACGGTCGGTACCCGAAAGGTTGGCTTCCTTTCAAACAAATTGGGAACTATAAAGGTCTGTGCGCATGGAGTCGTGTGGGTGAATTGCATTGCATGGCTGCATAATGCACATCATAAACATAGCATAACATAACGTGCATCTGCATACCCCATCATATAAATTAGTATGGGCTCTTTTATATGATGAGTTACCTGGACATCTTAACTTATATGTCGTATGGGCGTTCATATAAGTTAAGGTACGAAACTGTGATTGGTAGATTAGTTTATGTTACTGCACTGCCTTTACTTACTTATTGTTCACTATATATTGCCTCTACTTGTTTACTACTTACCGCACTTACTTACACGCTCTTTACTTATACCATGTTACTGTTAGCCCTACTGTTTATATTTATGTACTGCTAGTTAGTGCCACGTCACTCTTCTTGTTTACCCCTTGTTTGTCCTCCGCTTCTTCCTCTCACTCGGTGCCTAGGAGTCGTGGAGGGAGGCGAGGACAAAACGACTTAGTCTTTATGACTAACGGTCGGTGTGACCGCAGGAGTCCGAGGAGACGGAGCTACCCCGGGTGCAGCAGGACAAGGGAGATGGATTTGACTCGCAGTTGCAGTATACTACCACCGGACAGGTTGATAGTTAGACTTCCGCATTTGAGTGTTTTGTTGTATTTTCCGCATGATTGTAGAGAGAGAGAGTACTTATTGTGGATTTGTATCGGGCTTAAGCCCTCTTTGCTTGTACTTCTCTTTTTGGACTTTCTGTTTCATTATATTTTTATATGATGGGGTTGTGGACATGCCTTTATTTCTGTACTTCATTTCGGCATAGTTTACTTATGATCGTATAGCCGGCAGAGTTGGTGCTGAGCGGTGTTAGCCAACCCGAGTGTTGGTGACACCGCAAGGCAGCGATTCTGGGCGAAGATCCACCTCAACCGTGCGATGTGGGAGAGCTTCGAGTTTTCAAGTACCCGAGCGTGTCTTGGGAAAAGAGATCTTACAGCTTGTGTAGATCTTCTCGTGCTGCTTGCCCCGCTTCGCTTCCCCTAGGTGGGACGACTCGTCCGTCTCGGGCTCTTTTTCCCGGATCATTGGCGTGCGCGCTTCGTGCCATTCAACGAACAGTTGGGACAACTCGGTGAATTTGTGAATCGCTCTGTTTGGCAGGGATTGATACCAGCGGAGGGCGTCTCTGCGTAGTGTCTTGGTGAAGATTTTGCAGCTGATTTGGTCGGGAAGTCCGAACGTCCGCACCGTTATCAAGAAATGATTAACGTGCGTACGGGTCTTCTGCTCCGTGGAATTCCTTGAAGTGCGGGAGCTTTAGCCATGACGGTACTGGGTATGCCAAAATTGACTTTGACAGGGGGTCGCCTTTGCTGGTGCGTGATATCGTTCGGATCCTGCCCCGCTATGAGAGGGGCCAGCTTGCTAGTTGATCCAATCCACTGGGGATGGATGGGTGCAGCGATGAGCGCTCTTTTCGCCGGGCCTTCAGGGATTGAGGAACTGCATGCGTCGGATAGTTCGGGGGAGGTGTCCACTATCGCTGGTTCCGTGAACTCAGGCGAAGCGGGCACTGCGTTCGGAAATCCTTTGCTCAGTTGTTGGGAATCCATTCCCACAGACGACGTCAAACTGTTGCGGGTCGCTCAGGTGCTTTGGTAGACCGGTCGAATTGAACCACCTTAGCTCGGAAGCGAACAGAGCGCACAAACAGTCAATTAGAGATTCGTTGAGTACACTGAGACTTTTTAATGTGGAAAACCCGGAAAGGCTAAAAAACCACGCGGTCGGAGCTGTGCCGACCAACTTCCACTATCTTCTGGGGGGTTACAATTAGAGACTTAGAACTCGAGCGCGACAGGCCGCTGCTCGTTACAATAATAGAGAGAGAGAGAGAGATAGAGAGAGAGAGAGAGAAAGAGAGGGAGAGAGTTCTGAAGGTGACAGACCACCTCCATAAAAACTAAGTCTTTTTCATTCTGAGAATATTGGAGAACAAAAGTGAGAATGATGAGTCGCCTTCCGGGAGAACAAAAGTGAGATGCTCCGGAGAACAAAAGTGAGAATGCTGAGTCGCCTTTCGGGATGAAGGAAATCTTCAAGTCCACGGAGATCTTCAAGCGCTGAAGGAGAATTCCGTGAAAATCTTCAAGGAGCTCTCCCGGGTGCAGAAGGCAAGGTCCCCCCAAATGAAGGTCCTGGGCTCCTTTTAAAGCTTTGGCCGGGGGTAGCCCGGTAATTTTGTCGTCGTAACCACCGTAATCACCTGGCGGACGAATCACATTTTCCGGTTCGGAGCACACGGATCGCCATTTTTCGTAAATGACCGTCTCGCCCTCGGGCAGTTCTGGCAGTTCGGGCAGTTCGGGCAGCTTTGTTGAAGGCGAAAAAGGCGACAAGCCGTTCCTGCAATCTGAGAAATTAGAAAGACAAAATGTGAGCCTGTCAGAAAGACAAAATGTGAAAGTGCTCTGAGCGCGCTCAGAAGCGTTCTGAGCGCGCAATGAACGGAGAAGCCATCTGAGCGACTGGGGAGGCGTTCTGAGAATGCTCAGAAACATTCCGAGCGCGCATGAGCGCGGAAGCGTTTTGAGCGCGCAACGAACATGGAGGCGTCCTGGTCGCGCTGTGAGGCGTTCTGAGAGTGCAACGAGCGTGAGAGCGCTCTGAGCGAACGCAGAGGAGTTTGGAGCGCGCAACGAGCGCGGGAGCGCTCTGAGCGCGCAATGAATACGAGAGCGTTTTGAGCGAACGGAGAGGCGTTCTGAGCGCGCAACGAGCGTGGGAGCTCTGAGCGTGCAACGAGCACGAGAGCATTCTGAGTGAACGGAGATGCGTTCTGAGCGCGCAACGAGCGCGGGAGCGCTCAGAGAGCGCAATGAACACGAGAGCGTTCTGAGCGAACGGAGAGGCGTTCTGAGAGCGCAACGAGCGCGGGAGCTCTGAGCGCGCAACGAACACGAGAGCATTCTGAGGGAACGGAGAGGCGTTCTGAGCGCACAACGAGCGCGGGAGCGCTCTGAGTGCGCAACGATCACGAGAGCGTTCTGAGCAAACGAAGAGGTGTTCTGAGCGCGCAACGAGCGTGGGAGCTCTGAGCGCGCAACGAACACGAGAGCATTCTGAGTGAACAGAGAGGCGTTCTGAGCGCGGGAGCGCTCTGAGCGCGCAACGAACACGAGAGCGTTCTGAGCGAACGGAGAGGCATTCTGAGCGCGCAACGAGCGCGGGAGCTCTGAGCGCGCAACGAACACGAGAGCGTTCTGAGTGAACGGAGAGGCGTTCTGAGCGCGCAACGAGCGAGGGAGAGCTTTGCGCGCGCAACGAACACGAGAGCGTTCTGAGCGTGTTAGGAGGCGTTCTAGGCGGAATCCGGAACCCGAAGAGCGGGCGGCGGATCAGAAGAGGGGGGATTTGCCCCAACTTCGTTACGAGGGAGAGTGGCTCGGCCGCACCCTAAGGGGGGCGCGGTGCGGCCGCACCCGAGGGGGGTGCGGCTTGGCTTGGCCGCACCCCAAGGGGGTGCACCCGGGCCGCACCCCAAGGGGGTGCACCCGGGCCGCACCCAAGGGGGTGCGGCTTGGCTTGGCCGCACCCCAAGGGGGTGCGCCCGGGCGGCACCCCATGTGGGGTGCGGGCCAAACCGCACCCCTTGTGGGGTGCAACGTGCTCCGTGCGTTTCGTGTGTGTTCTCGCACTGGCGGTTGGCGGCGTAAATGACGGGTTCGGTTTCTTCAACTTGGGCGATTATGCGTTGACCGTTGACCGTTGACCCCACCTCCCTTTAGTGGAGTTTTCTCTAGACGCACTCCAAAGCCTTTATGGATGTATAACAAAATATATATATATATATATATTATATATACAAAGATGTATGGAAGCCTCTTTTGGTGTAACACTTTGAGGCCCATCAGGCGAATTTGAACCGTCCGATCAAGATCCAAACGATCCTATCCATTCGCAGGTGGTCTGCGAAACTTTCAGTTTTGCGCTGGTTGGCTATTCGCAGACCACCGTATTCTGCGAATAGCCAAACAGTTTTGCACCGGCTGGCTATTCACAGACCACCTACGTAGAGTTTTTTTAATTTTCAAAAAATTATAATAAAATACTGTATAAATCATTTTAAAAAATGATTTTTTTTTATTAATAAATAAATGCAAAAAACTAAAATAATTTAAAGAAAATATAAAAAAAAATTAAACCAAAGATTAAAATAAGCCCGCTGGTCGGAGGCGGTTGAAGCAAGCCGTTCTGGGGCGGGCGAAACACATCGCTGCGGGGCTTGTACTATCGCGCAGGGCACGAGCTGGGCCCCCCGCGCACTGTCCCTCGTGTATATATATATATAACATTCTCCATGCTTTTACCGTGCTTTCATTTTTAATTGGATCTTTCACATGTTTTATCCGAAATATCTTTAATATAAAAAAATAAAAAAAACTTCTCGGGAGAGAGGAAGAGAGCCGTAGAGAGAGAGAAAGAGAGGAGAGAGGAGAGAGGAGAGAGGGGGAGAGAGTGCGACGGAGAGGGAAAAAAATAATATTTTTAAGTATATACGTATTTTTTTACAAAATAAATATTGTCATTGTTGCGGGTCGCTAGACGCTCTTCCAGACCGGGCGAACTGAACCGTCTTAGCCCGAGAGTGAGCCGAGCGAGCAAACAAGCACAGAGAGAATAGACAGGTGGCAAGAGAACATTTTTAGCGTGGAACACCCGGAAAGGGTGAAAAACCATGTGGTCGGATCTGCGCCAGCCAAATTTCACTAAGTGTTGGAGTGTTACAAGTAAAGTTGCGAGAACTGAGAGCGACAGACCGCTTCTCGATACAGTTTCAGTTGAAGGAAAGTCTCCGAGGGTGACAGACCACTTCTCAGAAAAACTAAGTATTTTGCTGTCACAGGAGGTCTTCATGGTCCGAAGAAGATCTTCAAGTGACGAAGGAGATCTTCGAATCACGAAGGAGATCTTCGAACTCTGAGGTAGATCTCTGAAGGAATTCTTCAAGGAGCTTTCTCGGGTGCAAAGTGTCTGATCCTTCCAAATGTGGGTTCAGGGTCCCTTTTATAGATTTGGCCGGGGGCGATCCGGTAATTTTGCCGATGTAACCACCGTAAAC
Source organism: Dactylorhiza incarnata (assembly GCA_033032865.1). Classification (NCBI taxonomy): domain Eukaryota; kingdom Viridiplantae; phylum Streptophyta; class Magnoliopsida; order Asparagales; family Orchidaceae; genus Dactylorhiza; species Dactylorhiza incarnata. The sequence continues at coordinate 3,136,419 of JAWHQI010000020.1, read as the reverse complement.
ACCCAGGGCGGGCTTATCTTGATCGTTGATCGAGAGCACACAGATCACCACTTCTGAATATGAAGAGTTCGCCCCCGGTCAGTTTGGGCACTTTAGGCAGCTTCCCTGACAATTTCCGATTGCAACGTGCGAATCATGCAGTCTCAAGAGGGAAAGTGAAGTTAGCAACTGCGCGCACTATGAACTTTACAACGTTCAAGTGCGCGCAAATCAAGAGCACGTTACAGACTTAGCGGCGCTAAGTGCGCGTCGAGCATCGAGCGGGAGCATTGTAAAAGGACGATCGGAGCCGTGCGAGGACGACGCAAGAGAGGGCGGAGAGCGCGCCGCGCGACGAGGGAGGTCGGTCGGCACCGTGTACGCTGCGCGCGATCGCTTGGGTCGCGCGCGGCCGAGCGCGCGCATGGCACTGCCGCGCGCGGTATGCTGTGCGCGGTAGCGTGCGGTACCCCGCGGGCGGCGCGCGACCGTTCGTGGTACCGCACGGGCCGCGCGGTAACGCGCGCATGCCGCGTGCGGTATCGCGCGCGCAGATGCGCGTGCGGGTGTGCGCGCGGATGAGCGTGCGGGTGCGCGCGCGGTTGCGGCACGGTCGTGTGCTCGGTCGCGCGCGGTCGCGCGCGGTCGCGCGCGGTCGCGCGCGGTCGGTCGCGTGTGCGTGGTTGGGCGTGGCGCCGTGCGCGATTGCGCACTATTGTTTGCGGAGATAGTGGGTTTGACTCTCTTTTGGTTAAACCCACTTTCTCACCCATGACCCATTATCTTAGTGGAGGAGTTGTGTTTTTGTCTAATCTCAACCCGGATTTCTTTACATAATAGATGACAACCCATCAGTAAATTATATTTTTTTACGGTCATTTCGAGTACTCATATGTATATGTTGCGGGCAGTTTGAAGTAATTTTTTGAAATAAGTCTTGAGCTTTATTTTGTTTGAAGCAATTGTTTGAAATAAGTCTCTAAAGTTGAAGCAATTTTTGAAATTAGTTCCTAAATAAATTGTTTTGCATGAAATAAGTTTCTCAAATTCGTAAATTATTTGAAATTACTCCTAAACTCTAATTCACTTGCTAATTAGTATAAAATTAAGTGTTGCAAGACTTATTTGTTGAATTAATAGTAACGCGCCCATATTTTTTGGAGTAATCACATCATTTAAGTATCAGTTCAATATTTTTTTATTTTTTAATAACTTTAATATGGGCGCAGATATGTTTTTTTTTTGAACTAATTATATTTCATCGAATAATATTGTGGTCCGCGACACAATTATTTGAAATTAAACTACATTTTTAGTCAAATTATGAGTTTTAAATGGTCTAATAATTTTGAAAAAAGTATATTTTAAAATTAATTCAACTAATAACTCTTGTAAAAATAATTTATATTAATTAATAAGTTGATTAGAATTCATGACTAATTTCAAATAATTTAAGAAGGTGAATGCCATATTTCATGCAAAAAATAATTAGCGTCAACGGAATTGGAATTCGATATTGGAATTGAATATCGAAGAATACTGTGAAATTAAATATTGGTAACTAATTTCAATTCCAACGTTCACCTAATAAACAATATTGTTGAATATTGTGGAATTAATCAATACTTTTATTCGTTTGTTAAATAAAATTTTAATTTAAGAATATCGTCGAAGAATATTTATCACATATATCATAACCAAATGTATGTCATTGCGATGATTTTTTCGCCTGAGGGCGATTTTTTCGCCCGAGCACGATTTTTTCGCCCGGGCGTGATTTTTCCGCTGGGCCGCGATTTTTTCCGCCCGGGCGCAATTATTTCCTCCCGGGCGCAATTTTTTCGCCCAACCGCGATTTTTTCGCCCGGGCGCAATTTTGTGTCCCTGACACGATTTTTTTCCGGGCGCAAAATTTTTTCCCGGGTGCGATTTTCCACCCGCCCGACCGAAAAAAGCGCGCACAGGCGATAAAAGCGCGTCACGGCAAAAAATCGCTCCCCGGTGAAAAAATCATGCCCGAAAAACTGCCCCTGAGCAAAGAAATCTTGCTGTGCGAAAAATTCACTCTCGGGCGAAAAAAACTTGCCCGGGAAAAAAAATCGTTCCCGGCCAAAAAAATCTTGCCCGAGCGAAAAAATAGCGCCCGGACGAAAAAATCTCGCGCGGGCGAAAAAATTACTCCCTAATGAAAAATCACGTTCGGGCGAAAAAATCACGCCCCGGCGAAAAGCTCTCGCATGGGAGAAAAATCTGCGCCCTGGCAAAAAAACGCTCTCAGGGGAAAAAATCGCGCCCGGGCGAAAAAATTGCCCCGGGGAAAACAAATCGCGCCCGGGGCGAACAAATCGCTCCCGTGCGAAAAACTCTCGCCTGGGAGAAAAATTTGCGCCCGGGCGAATAACGCTCTCGGGGGAAAAAATCACGCTCGGGCGAAAAAATCGCGCCCGGGCGAAAAAATATCCCCCGGGAGAAAATTCGCCCCGGGAGAAAATATTCGCCCGGTCGAAAAACTCGCCCCTGTGCGAAAAATGCCCGCCCGGGCGAAAAACGCGCGCCCGGGCGAAAAACACGCGCCCGAGCGAAAAACGCGCGCCCGAGCAAAAAACTCGCGCCCGGGCGAAAAATTGCGCGCCTGGGCGACAAAACATGCGCCCGGGCGAAAAAACGCGCGCCAGGGCGAAATACGCGCGCTAGGGCGGAAAACTTCCGCCCGGGCGAAAATTGCGCGTCCGGGCGAAAAACACGCGCCTGAGCGAAAAACGCGCGTCCGTGCGAAAAACTAGCGCCCGAGCGAAAAATTGCGCGCCCGGGTGAAAAGCGCGATAAATCGATCGTGCCAGACTCGCCCAATTCCGATATGTCCAGCTAGATTTTGTGTCTAGCCAAAATCAATTTCATGATATTAAGCTCAAATTCCAATTATTTAAGCTACCTAACAAGCGATCGACGTAATTGCAATTCGACGTCGAATTTCATTTCCAAGTCTTCAATTCCGTCAAGCGAACGGGGCCTTAGAGATTAATTTTTAAATGTATTTCAAATTTAAGAATTTCTAAGAATGATTTCAAAAAATCCCTAAAACTTAGGGACTAATTTTAATATATATACACACACACACGATTAAAGCTTTTGCTTGAAAATTTTGTAGAACAAAAATTCCGAACGGGATCGTATATGGAGCATCGTACAGGAAAATGATATTTTTTTTTATTTTTTTGCAAAAAAATTAACAGAATATTGATCAATGTATTTATATGTTCATTTTAAGTACTCATATGCATATATTTTAGAGTGTAAATACACTTATAAAAAAATAAATTATTTAAACTAAATTACAACTATAATTTATAACTGAAAGTACAGATCATCTATAACCGTAGATGTCATTACGACTGTAATTTTGTAAGAAAAAGACGCTACGCACAAAAACATCGTGCGAGCAACCTACCTAAAATTCTTTCAAATTTAAATTCTGATGCACCTCCATCTCCAGTCAAATGATATGCAAAATCCCTCATATAAGCCAAGCACCAATTTGATGGAGAAATACAAAATAAGTAAAAAAAAGGGTGGTGTTAAAGGCAAACCAGAATTGGCTATTGGCAAACCAATTTTTATGAATTATTACGCGCTTTTTGAAAATACGCTTTTTACATGCATTTTTAGGAAAAGTGTTCAACACGATAATTGTAGATCTCGTCGAGATCTACAACTTTCGTGTTGAACACTTTTCCTAAAAATGCATGTACAAGGCGTATTTTCAAAAACTCCGCTATAGTTAAGATCAGGGCGACAATACGCCTTGTGCGTGCATTTTTAGGAAAAGTGTTCAACATGAAAGTTGTAGATCTCGACGAGATCTACATGAAATATCTGATATTTTTTAAATAAGGTAAAATTAAAAAATCATTATCTAAATTTTATGTATTTTTTGAAATAAGCTTCTAAAGTCTAAACTCTCCTAATCATTTATATCTCTCCTTAAAAAAAAGACATTGTTATTAGCAAACCACATTATGCTATTAGCAAATCATAAAATTTGAAAATGACTATTAGCAAACATATTTGTTATTAGCAAACCACGTTATGAACAGTGTTACGAACAACGAAGAAGAAGGGCGTCGTCGTCGGAAATACCTGAACGGTTCATTGTCGCCGGACACGAAGAAGAAGGGAGGCAGCGTTGTCGTCGGACACGATGAAGAAGGGCGTAGTTGAACAACGTCGTTTGAAGGGGGTCGTCGGACACGAGGAAGAAGGGAGACATCGTCGTAAGAAGGCGAAGAAACCATAAATCGCAGGATTGATGGGAGCGGAAGGGTGTTTTCGCGAAGGGGGAAGAAATGACTGAGCGGCTTTTCGGGAGAGGCGGAAGGGTAAAGTAGGGTTTGCTAATAGAGGCCTTTTATGATTGAAAAAAAGACTAAAAATTATTGAACCCGGGTTTTTTGATTTGCTAATAGCGAATCTCGATTTGCTATTAACAACTTCCTAAAAATACTCCCCATTCCAAAGAAGTAAAACATTTATGTTTACTAGAGTTAAAATACAAAGTAATTTGGAGTGTGTTTTTAATATCAATCTAATACATTTGTGTTGAAATATAATTGTGTATTAATTTAAAGCTCTAAAAACCAATCATAATTTTCAATTTGGTGTAAAACTAAGTTAATAGCATAATAAGCGCCAAGTAGTAGCCATGCACCCCATGTAAGCATTCACATTAAGGCTTCGTTTGATTCGGCGGTGGCCGGAGCAAGCGGCGGCTCCACCCACAGCATTCGAACAGGAGGGCGGGAGGGGGGATCGAAATGGGGCTTTTTGCCCCGTATATTCAGGGCGCGGCAGGTCCAGCCTGACCAAACGTCGTCGGAGGGCGTTTGTTTACCCGCCGTCCAGCGCCCGGCCAAAATGCCGCGCCAAACGAATCCTAAGTTTCATAATGACTAAGTGGTTATCAGCCGTCGTTCGTTACCGCCGCTCACCTAAGGAACTTCATTCACTTTATGTTCAAAACTAGTTCGGTTTTCTTGGTGGCTGGCGTTGCCGCTGTCATGCCAAACATACATTCTATGACGGTGTCGTTTTTGTTCAAACTCATCAGAGCAAAAAAACACCGCCCACACAGAGCCTAATTTGAGTGCTTTAGAAAGTTTAGAAATCAATTTTTACCTAATGAAATTTTAGAGTGATTTACAAAAAAAAAAAACTTAAGCTTAGGCAAATTTTTTTGTGAATGGATGTATCCATGATTTGGATACAATATGCCACGTGGCAGCATCTGGATGATTCCGGCCGTCACCAAAAAATTCACAGAAGGGACTGAAATCCTAAAGTTAGTTGATTTTGCCGATTGAAATCATAAAATTAGTAAAGCTTAGGAATTGAATTCCTAAATTAAAATCTTTTGGGACTGAAATCCTATAGGCATATCACTATTTTGCCTTTATTTTAGACTGATGTTACGTGCAAATCGGTTTCGGCTACGTGTAAATCATCAAAGCTCACGCATTTTAAAAATACGCCTTATAAGTACATTTTTAGGAAAAGTGCTCAGCATCGAAGTTGTAGATCTCGTAGAGATCTACAACTTTCGTGGTGAACATTTTTCCTAAAAATGCACCTATAAGACGTATTTTCAAAAGGCGCGAAACATTTCACAATAGTCTCACGCATTTTGAAAATACGCCTTATAGGCGCATTTTGAAAATACGCCTTATAGGCGCATTTTTAGGCAAAATGTTCAACACGAAAGTTGTAGATCTCGACGAGATCTACAACTTTGATGCTGAACACTTCGCCTAAAATGCGCCTATAAGGCGTATTTTCAAAAAGCGCGAATTTTGATGGTTTGCACATAGCCAAAACCGATTTGCACATAACATCACTCTTATTTTAGGGTGTTTTTATTGGCAGCCCGCAAATGGCTATTGACAGCCCAATGATAATAGCAGTCCAACAAAGTGATATTGGCAGCCCAAAATGAAAATAAAATTTAAGTCAAACAAATCATATTTAGCGGAAAAAAATCCATCTATTTTCTTACTAAATGATAAAGTAAATGAAAAATATTATTTAGGAGTTACAAAAATATCAAAAGTAGGAGAAAATAGGAAAAAATGTACCATATTTTGAAAGGGTTCGTCGGTGTCGTCAAAAAATATTCAGAGCCTAATTTGAGTGCTATAGATATATCACTATTTTGAAAGGGTTCTCCGACGGTTGTGGGCGACCGGCGGCGAGAAATCAGAAATTTTTGGGGGATTTTGACGAGAACGGAAAAAAAACGGACGGAAATGAAAAGTCTTTAAGTGTGGCTGCTATTAGAGAAAGACAAATTAGACTTTATGTATTTTTTATAGGTTATTGGAGCTGCCAATAGCCATTTACTAGCTGCCAATAAAAAAAAAAGTAAAAACACCGTTTTGGCTTAAAATGATTTCACAAACTCTGCTCCAGAGTTTCAGCAGATTTTGCTGAAATTGCTGCGCCGAAACCACCATTAAAATCACTCTAGCCAGATGTAGATGTAGGTATCGTCCCTAGCAATCACGTGCAGATGAAAATTTCAAGTCTTCAGCACCATTAATAGGCTATAAAAAGTTCATGGCTCGAGACAGAGTTTTTAGTGTTTTTACTTGGATTTCTTCCATAACAGTCTATGTTCGCCATATCTTTAATTTACAGCAGCAGCTGTCTTCTTTATGCGCAGAGCTGTTCAAAGCCGTGACCTTTCATAGCTTTTACTCCGTTTTCCCCATGTTTCCTGTTCAAGTCTCCTCCTTTGCCTTGTTTTCCTGGGCTTTATTATCACCACCGCCAATCACCATCTTCATCTCTCCGTAATCAACCGCGTCAAGGTTTCCAATGAAGACTAGCTCCGGTAAGTCCAATCGCCCTTCTGTAGATTCTTTAAGTCCCATCGTTTTCATGATTTATTTCGAACTGGCAGGCAGACTCTAATCATCTTCATAATGTCTGCATCCCATCCCCATCCCATACTGGTTCGCAATCTCAGGATTAACAGCTCTGTTTTCAGAAAGTTACTCCTGATTTACATGACATTTTATGGGGGCAGGATCAGCTTTACCCCTGCCATTATTAGTTCTAGTCCTGTCAAAGCTTTCTCTCCCCTGTTTCTCTTTTTCTCAAGTCTCCACCTTTCCTGCCCACTCCCTGAACATGCCTTTTATCTTGTTTCCTCTTGATAGTCAGTAGTTGGCATGCTGTACCATCACCTATTCAGTCTTCTCTTCTTCTTCATCACTTATAATATTTTCCCCTCGGTTTCAGGGGCCGGTTTCAGTGATATGAATATCAAAGAATCAGCTTTCTTCCCCTGCGGATTTGAAAGTTGAGAGATGAGTGAGGAGTCCATGGATGAATGAGCATGTTAAGCATGGTGGAAGAGAACCGAATGAGCATCCCCCACCTGTTCAGATGCCCGATTAGTCTTGATCTGTTCACAGATCCGGTGACTCTAAGCACCGGCCAGACATACGACCGACCCAGCATCGAAAAATGGCTCGCCGGCGGGAACTCCACCTGCCCCGTCACAATGCAGAGATTGAATGATTTCTCCGTAGTCCCCAACCACAATCTTCGCCAGTACATCCACCGGTGGCTCCTCCGCGACGCCGACGACCGCGGTTCGAATCAAGCTTCGGGCATCCCCGTGTCCCTCGCCGTGCTGAAAAACAGTCTTCGGTGCTCCCATACGCCGCCGCCGGCGAGGCTGGCTGCGGTCCGAAAGGTTAGAATTTTATCAGCCGAATCCGATGTTGGGAAGTCGTTTTTGATTCAGTTAGGCTTCTTCCCGGTTCTGTTCGAGTTAATCTTCCCATGCTCTGCGATGGAGGAAATCCAATTTGAGTTTGTTGAGCTCGCTCTGGACTGCATCCTACACCTCTCTCCGGCGGCTCATTCAAATTCTGTCAACGCTCTCAAGCAGGACGCCGCCTTCGACTCCCTCGTCCTTCTGCTCGAGCAAGGAAGCGCGAAGATGAAGACCTCCCTCTGCATTTTAATCGAAGAAATCGCTTCTTCTCCAACAACGGCGGAAGTTTGCAATTTGCTCGGCCAATCCCGGCGCGTGCTTCAAATTTTGGTTTCGCTGCTTCTGCGCAGCAGAAGCACCGAAAAGGAGGCGGCGGCGGCGGCTCGAGCCATGGCCGGAATCTGCACGTCGTCGGAAAACAACCGAGCGAATGCCATAGCAGAAGGCGCGGTGGAGGGGCTGGTTGTGTACTTGTCAACATGCGTTCCACGAAATGTTTCGAGCGCAATGGCGGCGATGGAGGTGTTGATGGAGGAGGAGGGTGGGAGGACGGCGGCGATTAAGGCAGGGGCGGTGCGGGTAATGGTGAACTGGGTTTTTCGGGTGTCGGCGAGGGAGGAGGGCAGCGAGCATGCGGTGGCGGGGTTAATGGCGGTGTGCAGGGTGTCGGAGACGGCGAGGGAGGAGGCGGTGGCGGCCGGCGCGGTGATGCAGCTGCTGCTGTTGCTTCAGAGCCAATGCAGCGGGGCGGCGAAGGCGAGGGCGAGGGCGCTACTCAGGCTGTTGAAGTCTTCTTTGCGATACTGAAATTGGGATTAAAATCTTATAAATATTGCTTTAGAAAATCAAATTTCTATAAATAGTTATTTAAAAAAAAAATCTTAATAATATTAATTTTAAACTAATTGTCTTTTATTTTAATGCGTGAATGACATGCAATATTTGGCAGGAGAGCGTTAGAAGAGTAGTAAAAGTTGTGAATATAACGATGAAATAAATAAATATTTTGCGATTGTTTAGATATTTTTTGGGTCTTTATATTGGCAGCCTCTATTTAACTATTGCCACACCAATTTCTATGAGTTATAACGCGCATTTTGAAAATATGCATTATACATGCATATTTAGGAAAATTGTTCAACACTAAAATTGTATATCTCATCGAGATCTACAACTTTCGTGTTGAACACTTTTCCTAAAAATGCACGCACAATGCATATTGCCGCCCTGATCATAATTATAGCAAATGCTTAACGAATTTTTGAAAATACACTTTGTACATGCATTTTTAGGAAAAGTGTTCAACACGAAAGTTGTAGATCTCGATGAGATCTACAATTTTCGTGTTAGAACACTTTTCCTAAATATGCATGTATAATGCATATTTTCAAAAGACACGTTATAACTCATAGAAATTGGTGTGCCAATAGTCAAATAGGGGCTGCCAATATAAAGACCCTATTTTTTTAGGACTTCTCGAAAAGACTATCCGCACTCACGATTTCGTTTATGCGTCTCTATCTTTTCCACCTACCGTTGCCGGCGGATGATCACTGAAGAAGGACGACCGCAGGAAATCACCTCTCCCGTGCTCCAATTTTCAGTAGTCCGGAGCCGGCGGACAATCACGGATGACAGGGATAACAGATCGGAGGTGACTTCTGAAGTCTGTCGTGTGAGCGAAAGCCTCTCTGTATCTACCGCTGCAACGGAGATCATGGTGGAAGAGCAACCACCGTCGGCATCTCGAGTGAATTTTCAGCAGAAGCGATCCAGCTCCTCCAATGATATCCTGCTCAAGAGAGAGCAGGTTACCGGATCCAGTTTTCAGTAGGCCAAGGGCTGAGAAGGGGGCCGCACCCGGAGGACTAGCTTTGCTTATAAAATTAAATTTGTGGATATAAATTTATCAAAAACTGTTTTGCGGATATCAAAATTTTGCGGATAGCCAATTTAGGCTCCGTTTGGGGGGACTTATTTTCACCGGTCAATCGATTACGACCACATGAACCAAACCTTAATTAAGGCCTGGTTCTGACCTTAATTAAGGCCCGGTTCTGACCTTAATTAAGGCCCGATTCATGCGGTCGTAACCGCTTGACCGGTGAAAATAAGTCTCCTCAAACGGAGCCTTAATAGTGCTGATAACAATCACCTAAATAATATATGCAAAGGAAGCTATTCCCTCAATAGAATTTCTGATTGCGCCCCCAAACGAAAAAATAATAGTAGGAATTTGACTGTAAATTTGTTTAACGGTTATGTATTTATACTTAACATAGGGCTCCTTCGATGGGGTAGAGCCCTGCAACATGTATTCGTTGTTCGCGGATTGCAACCGTAGTTCGGCGCTTGCGGTATAAGACAACATGATATTTGAAACTTTTTGTTCGCGTACATACGATAAAATTTGGAGTGCAGTGCTGCCAAATAGCCGCGGAACCGGGTATCCTTTCGCTTAATCATAATAGTTAAAATGTATTCGAAGAAAACCACTCAAACTACACCACATCCACCTCAACATCATCATCATATAAAATTTACAAACCTACTGTGTTGATTTAGATTAACAAACACAGTGTCGAGACACTGACGCCCAATCATAATTGAATGTAAATTAACGACTGAGATCTCTTATTCATGGAGTATCTAGTCCCACATGCATCACCGCCATGGCCAAACTGTGGCAGTGACCCATCCTTGCCACTTCTAGAGTATTTAAGCATAATCATCTATAGACCTTACGTACGGCTGTCCGAGCATGATACTATCCATGAGTCCTATGATGTTATCCATGGGTCACTGTCCTAACTCTCCAGAGTGTGCCGTCGGTAGGGCCAGTCGACTCGTCACATACATTCACACACATTTTACTTCATACATGCATAGTTCTCTGCAATTTAAGTACTAGAGCTCGGTTCGACGATTTTACTTTTACTTCATACATGTCACTAGAGCTCGGTTCGACGATTCTACCATAAATTCGAACTATGTAAACAACAGACTTGATTTTGTATACATCGTAAGTCTCCACCACAATCTTCACTAATTATTTCCATCGAACAATCATCGTTGATTTTGTCGCACATTTCATTATCGATCTCTATTGCACGATCCACCGTTATTTTGTCGCACTATCCACCGTCGATCTCCATCGCACTGTTATTCTCGTCGCAGAATCCACCGTCGCTCTTCATTGCACGATCCACCATCAATTTGCGTTGCACGATTCATCGTTATTCTCCATTGCACGATCCACTGTTAATTTCTCTGTGTGATTCCTCGTTGTTCTCCATCACACTATCCACCATTGATTCACCACGCGTTTCGTCTTTATTCTCCATCACACGATCCACCATTAATTTCACCGCGCAATTCGTCGTTATTTTCTACCGCACGATCCACCATTATTTCGACCGCGTGATTCAATATTATTCTCTACCATACGATCGTCGTTATTTCGATCATATGAGTCAATATTCTTTATGACCGTATGTTTTGCACCTCGAGACTTGTGAAGAGGTGTCGTAAATTCCCACCCTAAGTGATCCACGACCACCCAGAGCACGACTAAGCTCGGGTGTCCACGGGTCGCCATAAAAACAAGGCTTTTGCGGGGAGGGTGTCTATAATTTGAAACCTACGATCTATGCTCGGGAGGAGTTGAGGAAGTGCTCACTAGATGTCTAAGCATGGTACTCAATCATCGCGGAGGCAGTATTTGTGTGTCGCTCCCATCCATGGTGGGATCACGCCGAATCAGCTCAGATGTGGTGGTCAGCCGAGTCTTGTAGAGTCCGGAGGAGAATTCTCCGTATCTAGGGTTGCAGCCGACCTTGGAAAAGGGGGTTGTTTTGCCGTTTGGAGCTTGTGGTTAGTCGGCCTTCAAGTGGAAGAGGAGCTTTCGTATACCTCTCGGTTAGAGGAGAAAGGTGATGAGCTTGGCGGCGGTTTGAAGATATCGTCGAAAAATGAAGATGAGAGCAATGTAACACCCTACTAGTAATTTGATGTATGTTATGGGTCCGAACGGGCCTTACACGCTACAACTAATTCAACAAGAGTATTAATAAATGATAATCAAACAACTAGCTATCTTAGAGTGCGCATTAAGACAAACAGAAACTAAAACTAAACACGATACTATAAAAGAATGTACACATCAAACACAGTCTAGGAATAACTTTACATTGTAATAACCAAAAGTCCAGAAAGTAAAATAAATTGGAACAACCTTCCAAAAGAGACTCGCAGTTCCCAAAGCTAGCTATGCATATAACTACTTGAAGATAAAGAAGCAAGCTCATCCATCACAATAATTTCTTATTTGGCAGCAAACACTTCAAGCGCGCGCATGTTCCTACAACCAAGTAAAAACGAGTAAAAAATGAGGGTCTGCCAAAGCTGACCAAATATTGTGTAACAATCTCGCTCTCCCTGGGCATCCTAGTGGATCCCGGGGAGCAGAAGCGCCGCAGATTAATGCATCACAACATACAACAAAACACGACATTAAACATGCAAGTACGCGACACAAACATCAAACATGTTTCTAAGTTGAGCATGAAAGTAAAGGGGGGGGGGGGGGGTCTATATGCACACTAGTGCTAGAGATTAAATGCTCTACTAATGTACTCTATTCCTAGTAGCGGATTAGCATGTCCTAGACTACTGAAACCAGAATAAGCAACCACCCAAAATCCATACTCCAGGCGGCATCCAACTAAGAATCATGGGTCGTACTAGTAGATTCTATACTGCGCAACCCGAAACCACAACATAACACACGATGATGTTCTCTCGTTATGTACACGACATGTCATACTCACACGTCCTTTTCATATCGAGCTACACAACTGTGGGTGCGGCAGAGTGAACCTATTTCTTTGTTCCCTCTCGCCCACTCATGTTACCCAAAGCAGGAATTACAGTTCTAAGGCCCATCAACGACCCAAACACAAGTATAATGCACTCAAGACACTCCAATCGAGACTAAGAGCACACAAAACTCCAAGTCCACTGAGCATCTCACCGGTCCGTACTCCCATGCCAGACTCATGATCTCTCCCGTGGGTTCGACATATAAAAAGGGATACACCCCATGCTACCACATCCATGGCGCGGGTTCAGTTAAGGTTGTTCCCATTGCTTTGATCATCGTAACACCAACACAATGCGGGTGCGAATTTACCTCGTCCCGTTCACTCAACTTGCCATCAAATGGCATTTCCCATGTGTCGGAATGAAACACTGATCCACAGGGTGAGGTTGTGGCTCGGCTTGTGCTTGTAGTCAACCACCATGTCAAACAACAGTCATACCCAAAGGTCCTTTTCCTGCTGAACTGCACAGTGCGGGGGTAGCGCGGGCCATGTCCGTTCCATATACCAGAAGAAACAACACATAATCAAAATATAAACAAAACATTCTACAAGTGCTATCACATCTACCACACACTATGGGTCGGGATCTAATCAACTCACACAAGGTCCTACATGATCATTCACCATTATTAATCCACTAACTCAAACTCACTATCATACAAATAATTTCATCAAGAGCGCTCACAAAACATACTCCCGCTCAAAATTCGATTAATAAGGATTGACAAACATAATTTCCAACGTCACTTACGACGATTTTATTAACATTACCATTGATCTCTTAGGAGTTCACCACCACGTACTCTATAAAGCATTATCGCTCTATATTACATATATCCCAAATTTTGGGACTTTTCGCCTAACGTCGATAATTTTGATAACGATTTGTAAGGTCAAACACTTAAAATCAACTAATCATCGTCATCGATCTATACTCGATTCTTTCATTGTCATTATGTTCATCCACAGGTATTACCCACAAATTGACTCATTTTCGCTATAGACCTAGGTCCTACACAGACTCTCACGACCATAACCACATTTGATTCACAACCAATAAGCGAACACGACCACAGAAATACAATAATTATTCGGTATAAAATATGCAATCAACATCACCGATCAAGGAGGTGCAACATCTAAATGGAGGGATCGCCACACTCTTTCATTTCCTGGCGCGAATGGGAGAAAAGTACCTCCCTTTCTTCAAGATTCTCTAGGGGGCAGGCAACTCAGGGTTCCAATGGACAGACGAGTATCAGACGACCTTAGAGCTCCTCAAGCAGTACATGGCCACGCCTCTGTTCCTCTCAAATCCTGTCCCTATGGAAGTCTTATACCTATACCTGGCAGCATCCCCGACCGCTCTCAGCTCGGTGCTCATCAAAGACGAAGGAAGAATTCAGTGTCCAATCTACTACCTCAGTAAGGTTCTCACTGACACGTAGACCAGATATCCCACGATGGATATGATGGCCCTGGCTCTCATCTTCTCAGCGACAAAGTTTCATCCCTACTTACAGGCTCATACAGTAAACATGCTAACACAACTGCTGCTGCGAGCAATCCTTCAGAAACCAGAAGTGGCTAGTAAAATGGGCAGTGGAGCTCGGCGAATTCGACACTCAATTCCTCCCCAAGCCCGACATCAAATCTCAAGTACTCGTCGACTTCGTCATGAAGAACACCATCCCTCCATAAGCAACACCTGCAAATGACATTATTACCGCCCGTTGGACCCTCTACGTCGATGGCGCCTAAGGGGAAGATGAAGCAGGAGCAGGGTTGCTGCTTATAAGCACATATGAGTTCATTCTGGAGTACGACCTCAGATTGAAGTTCCCAGCCACCAACAACGTTGCCGAGTTCAAGGCTTTAATCACCATCCTCCGGCTCGCCATCGACTACAAAGTGGAAAACTTGACAATCCACACTGATTCACATCTAGTCGTCTCACAAGTCGAGGGGGATTATGAACCAATGAATGACCAGCTGGCTCAATGCCTTCTTCTAATTAGATCCCTCCTCCAGAAGATTCCATCACACCAGATCATGCACATCCCAAGGGATCAGAATTCCAGAGCTTACACACTCTCCAAACTCGCAACCTCTCCCTCCCTCTATCAGTCACGATGGTGCCACGTGGAAGAGATCATGACCCCAAGTATCCAGGGACCATGGGAAATTGCCTCAATCAATGAGGAAGGGTTATCCTCGATGACCCCCCTATTCGGGCCTACCTCGAGCACGAGCATTTGCCCGAAGGCCTTTTGGAAGCACAACATTTTAAAAATGCGAGCTGCGCCATTCACCATCATCGAAGGGGAGCTCTATAAATGGGCCTTCTCCTGACCCTATTTGAAGTGCCATTCACCAAGATCTTGCACCGAGGCTTCTATTGTCCGACGATGAAGAGGTATACGACCGAGTTTGTCTAGAAATGCAAAAGCTGCCAATTCCACGCTAATATTCCGCATCAGCCGCCCGCCAGCCTCACGACGCTTCAAAGTGCCTGGGCATTCGCGCAATGGGGAATCGATCTCCTCGGCCCCCTCCCCTAGCCTCCGGACAAATAAAGTTTATCATTATGGATATTAACTACTTCACCAAGTAGGTAGAAGCTGAGTCCCTTGCCAAAATAGCTGAAGAGAACATCAAGCACTGTCTGAAAGAACATCGTATGTCGCTTCGGCATGCCGATAGTGATCATCGCCGACAATGACACTCAATTCACGGGAAGGGCGTTCACAAAGATGTGTGAGAACCTGAAGATCAATCACCATTACACGGTCGTGGCTCATCCACAAACAAACAGCCAGGTGGAAGTGACAAACCGCATCATCCATCCTTAAGGGGCTGAAGATGCGCCTACAGAAGGCAGGAGGGCAGTGAGTGGACACACTCATGAATGTACTATGGGCGTAATGCGCCACAGAGAGTACTCTGACCGGAGCGACGTCGTATAATCTCTACTACATAACTCAATCTGTCATCCCCATCAACATCGGCATTCCAAGTACCCGTGTGCTGACCTTCGATCCTGAGAAGAACGCCGAGCTACTCCGAAAGAACTTTGACTTGGTCTCAGAAGTCAGGGATACAGCCGCCCAGCTTATTGTCGTGTACCAAAGATGCGTGGCCCGACTCTATGATAGAAGGGTAAAGCCAAGGCAAATCAATGTAAGGGACCTCGTCCTCCGAAGCATTGAAGTAGTCGACAAGGGACCATAGAAGGACAAGCTCTCGCTAGCATGGGAAGGGCCTTACGTCGTCACCGCGGTCATGAAGCCCATGACATTCAAGCTAAGAACTACGGAAGGAAAGACTCTCCTTCGCGCCTGGAACGCACAGAACATGTGCCGCCTTTATCAATAATTTTCTGTATTTCATTATGTAATAAGCCGCGAGCTACAATTCACACAAATATCTTTCGATGATTATTGTCGTACTTTGGTTATAACAATCTTGACTAAGAAAAAAAACTCGGGTAAGGCCGCGCTATTGGTTTGAACAGGAAAGCCCTTCACTAGCACAATAGGTCTACGCCTTGCCACCGTCGGGGCCTGCCCCCCTCACAGTCGGCGCCAACAAACTCGGGTAAAGCTGCGATATTGGTTCGAACGGAAAAACCCTTTACCAGCATAACAAGTCTACGCCCTGCCACCGCCGGGGCCTACCCCCCTCGCAGTTGGCGCCAACAAACTCAGGTAAGGTCGCACTATTGGTTCAAACAGGAAATCCCTTCACTAGCATAACAAATCTACGCCCTACCACCGTCGGGGCCTGCCCCCTCGAGGTGGTGACAATAAACTCGGGTAATGCCACGTTATTGGTTCGAACGGGAAAGAACTTCTCTAGCAAAACAACTCTACGCCCTGCCACCGTCGGGGCCTCCCCCCCTCGCGATCGACGCCAACAAACTCGGGCAAGGCCACACTATTGGTTCGAATGGGAAAGCCCCTCATTAGCACAACAAGTCTACACCCTGCCACCGCCGGGGCCTGCCCCCTCGCGGTCAGCGCCAACAAACTCGCGCGGGTAAGGCCGTGCTATTGGTTCGAACGGGAAAGCCCTTCAGCATCACAATAAGTCTACACTCTGCCACCGTCAGGTCCTGCCCACCTCACGGTCGACGCCCACAAACTCGAGTAAGGCTGCGATATTGGTTCAAACGGGAAAACCCTTAACTAACACAGCAAGCCTACGCCAAATGAGTCATGAACCAGGGAACTCGCGCCTCGCTAGCACTTCATGTTAGAATATGCTTTCCACATCTCTTGGTTTGAGAATAACAAATCTCATTGTATTTGATTATACTTCTTACGTGTTTATAGTGTGTATGAACTTCTACTTTCAAGCCTCTATGACTACGAGAAAGAAAGACGAAGAATTCCCCACCAAGTCAAAGCTCTGGTGCTAGTGAGCAAATTTGAAAACTTCGTCGAAAAGGAAACATTCGTCGAGAAAGGAAGGTCGTCGAGACTGAATATGACAACTCTTACAGCTGAGCGTTAAGGATAAGGCCCGACGGTAACTTATGGAAGTCCCACGATCACGATGCTGATTGAGGAGCAGAAGAGGAAGGAGATCTGACGGCTGGGAATAATATTTACTAACGCGGCGTGTTAGCATTATCGCGGCGCGGTAGGAGGGGATACCAATTTTGGAGCCAGAAGGTTGCCAAAAATGGCTCGATTTGCGTGCAAGAATGTTGCCTAAAGAGGCTACCGCCCGACGGTAGCACTACCGCTGGCGCTAGGATCCGAGCCTATTTATAGAGCGGTCCGCCTCCGTTTTGATTTGCCGATTAGCCGATTTGAGAAGATATTGAAGTCACAACTCTGTATTCGTGAGAGCCTCCTCTTCGCAAGCCAAGAGAACTCTGTCAACGTTCGTGAACACTAAGGGCTTAAAGAAAGATCAATCACGCCGACTTCATTTTCAAGTTCATCCTTTGAGGGAGTTTCTTTGATGTTTTAGTTTTTTATTATTTGTAACCTTTATATTGTTATCAGTAGAGAAATTTGCCGCGACTAGGGCCTTGCGAGGACTAGGGAGAATTCGCCTCGTGGGTGTGGCGACTAGGTCTAGGTTTAGATCTAAGGGGCGGCTCGAGAGGACTCATCTAGGGAGAGATATCCTAGAGCCAACCAGTCCTTGGGATCGAGAAGGGTCGGTATAGAAAACCAAAAAGGTTTTTATATATTCGCCTCAATCTCAAGCGTTATTGGGATAAAGTTTTGTAATGATTCTAAAAGCAATAATACAACATTTTCTTTTACTAATACCACTATGCAATCTCTGATGTTTGAAATATAAAAAAAGGCATTCTCTGTCACTAACGCCGAGCGGCAACACTAATGCTGTCGGTAGTAACAAAGTTCACATCTGTCGTTTAAAATACAACCCACTTTCATAAGAAGCTTACTACAACATTTAAACTGAGATATTTTTATGAATACTATCAACCTATTTGAATAAAATCAATTAAGTTCAAAAGTTTTTAAAACCCTTATTCACCCCCTTCTAAGGGCGCCTACAGATCTAACAAGTGGTATCAGAGCTAGATTATTCCTAAACGGTCTAACAACCAGGAATAATGACGCTCCATTATCTCACTTTTCATGAGGGGCAAGGAATATCTAGACCTCTACTTTTTACAGGAACTGACTATAACTACTGGAGAACACGAATGCGTTGTTTTCTAATTAATTTAGATCTAGACGTCTGGGCTTGTATTGAACAACCAAATACTACTCCTACATATGTTGTTGGAGAAAGTAACCATGGAAAAGCCTAGAGATAGGTGGGATGATGGAGATAAACAAAAGTGCAAAAACAATGTTAAAGCAATGAACGCCTTATTTTGTGCTTTAGAAAGAAATTTAATCGAGTTAGTGCTTGCGAAACCGCCTATGATATTTGGAATCTATTAGAAATAACACATGAGGGTACTTCTCAGGTCAAAGCTATTCCAACTAGAATCAGAATTTGAAAGATTCAGAATGGATACAGACGAGGACGTAGACTCGATGTACACTCGCTTCACCCGGGGGGGACACTTCCTACTTGGGCGAGTGGACCCTAAGTCCACTCGCCAAAGGCTCCGGGCGAGTGGACCTAAGGTACACTCGCCCGAAGTAGGGGCGAGTGGACCTATGGTCCACTCTCCCCAGGCATGTGGGCGAGTGGACCATAGGTCCACTCGCCCCGGGCAACCGGGCGAGTGGACCTAGCTGAGTGGACCATGAGGTCCACTCGACCAGTTCGGGTGGTGGACCTTGGTCCACTCACCCGACCCCCAACAAGGGGGAGAGTGGACGTCTCAACCTCCACTCGTCCCCCCTCCTGTGTTGGTCGTTCAGGTTCGTGGTTGAGCCGCAGATAGTAGATTTTGGGCTATCCGCAGCCCAATTTTGGGAAGTCTATAAATAGACCCCCATGGGCATCTTGGGAAGGGTTGGTCTACCCCCTTTCCCTCGCGTGTGTCTTGTGAGCAAGCACTACCCCTCCCCCCTTTTGTCAGTGAAGGTTGGTGGTGAGGGGAGCTTTAATGCCCTCCAAGGTGCCCAGGCTCAACATTGGCTTAAGAGGGGAAGTTCCTTGTGAGCTTCCGGGTGTGTGGTGGGACCTCCACGCTGCATCTTAAGGGGTCCATTTCTGGACTCAGGTATTCTTCAAGGGCAAGGTCTCTCGGTTCTTAGCAACTGGTCAAGGGTTCTAGCTCGGGTCAAGTAAGGGTTAGCTGCATCCCCCTTTCAAACGTTGAGACCAGTTCTCTGGTTTCGACATTCTGGTGCGGTGAGCGTGGAAGCAGCTAGTTCGGAAAGCTCTGAGCAAGTCTCATGGCTGGAGGCGATGAGCTGGGGGACTCACCCCCCCACCAACGAGTACGTGAAGAAGGGTGACTTTGACGAGTTCATGAAGTCAATCTTGGAACTCTTGCGGGTCGCACTCCCCCCTCACGGTGAGTGCTCGACACCACCCACACCCGTGTTCTCCTCACCATCTCCGATGGAGGCGGAGCAAACGCATCAGTAAGGGAAGGAGCTGGCCACAGGGGAAGGCTTGGGTCTCCATGCGAGAGTGCTCTTCAATAGCTCTCTTGGGACCGGCTATCCCAGTGAGGAGGTTATGAGAACGCCTTCGATTCGCCAGGGAGGATGGGGGAGTCCCATATGCGAGCTGATCACCTCGGCTCCCATTCCAGACCGGTTCAGCGAACCGGATGTCTTACTACGCAGGGAAGGATGACCCTCTCCAGCACCTCCAGCGGTTTGAGGACATGGTCTCGGTCTGGCAGATGACGGACGCCTCCAAGTGCAGGCTCTTCGCCATCACTTTCAAGGGAGAGGCAAAAGATTGGTTCCACCAGCTCCCATCAGGTACCATCTATAGCTTCAAGGATCTGCGTTGAAGTTTCTTGTTGAGGTTCTCCACCTCAAAGAAGGGGAGGAAAGGGCCAGAATCCCTGTCCTTGATTCAACAAAAGCGCGGGGAGATGCTGCGAAGCTATGCAGACCGGTTCCTGGAGCAAGTCTTCCACCTCCTGGCTGACCAGAGAAGCAGGAGGGACCAAGAGAAAGAGAGGGAATAAGAAGACGAAGAAAGTAGAGGAGGTGATGAAGTAGATGACCAAGTTGTATGTGGCCAAGTAGGCGCAAGAAGGCGCGTTGTAATATGTAACCTCCTCGTTATAAGTGAGAAATATTTAAAGGTAGTATCTTAGGTAAGACCCTGACTAGGAAGTGTCGAGAGGTCCTCCGCCTCCGGTTGAGCTAATCTCTTGAGAAGTGTTGAAGTCCTCGACCTCCAGTTGGCTAGTTTCTGGGAAGGTGTTGAGTTCCTCTGCCTCCAGGTGAAGGTAAGCACATATGATGTGGATGTGTACTCCTCCCCCAGTTGGTAAGATCCCTGACTAGAGACCATTCACCGGGCTCAGTCATGCCGGCTGATGGGAGACTCATCGGGTCGACTGGCTACATGCTAAGTGGCTTGGGAAGGTGTTGAGTTCCTCTGCCTCCAAGTGAAGGTAAGCACCTATGACATGGATGGGTACTCAACCCCCAGTTGGTAAGATCCCCGACTAGAGACCATTCACCGGGCTCAGTCATGCTGGCTGATGGGAGACTCATCGGGTCGACTGGCTATATGCTAAGTGGCTTGGGAAGGTGTTGAGTTCCTCTGCCTCCAGGTGAAGGTAAGCACCTAGGACGTGGATGGGTACTCCGCCCCCAGTTGGTAAGATCCCCGACTAGAGACCATTCACCGGGCTCAGTCATGCCGGCTGATGGGAGACTCATCGGGTCGACTGGTTACATGCTAAGTGGCTGGGGAAGGTGTTGAGTTCCTCTATCTCCAGGTGAAGGTAAGCACCTAGGACGTGGATGGGTACTCCGCCCCCAGTTGGTAAGATCCCTGACTAGAGACCATTCACCGGGCTCAATCATGCCGGCTGATGGGAGACTCATCGGGTCGACTGGCTACATGCTAAGTGGCTTGGGAAGGTGTTGAGTTCCTCTGTCTCTAGGTGAAGGTAAGCACCTAGGACGTGGATGGGTACTCCGCCCCCAGTTGGTAATATCCCCGACTAGATACCATTCACCGGGCTCAGTCATGCCGGCTGATGGGAGACTCATCGGGTCGACTAGCTACATGCTAATTGGATTGGGAGGGTGTTGAGTTCCTCTGCCTCCAGGTAAGCTAAGCCCCTAGGACGTGGATGGGTACTCCGCCCCCAATTGTATTGGGAAGGTGTAGAGTTCCTCTGCCTCCAGGTATGCTAGGCACCTAGGATGCAGACGGGTACTTTCGCCTCCAATCGGTAAGATCCCCGACTAGAGACCATTCACCGGGCTCAGTAATGCCGGCATATGGGAGGCTCCTCAGGTCGACTCGCTACGAGCAAGACTTCAGGAAGGACGATCGGTTTGGTAAGATGGTTGAATCCCTCCATCCCTCTGTGAGGGTAAGCACCTGGGACGTGGACTGGTTCTCCGCCCCCGGATAGTTTGAGAAAGTGTTGATTTCCTCCCCCTCTAGGTGAGCTCGGCTCCCTGATAGGTGTGGAGTTTCCTCCCCCTCCAGGTGAGCTCGGCTCCCTGGTAGGTGTGGAGTTCCCTCCCCCTCCAGGTGAGCTCGGCTCCCTGGTAGGTGTGGAGTTCCCTCCCCCTCCAGGTGAGTTCGGCTCCCCGGTAGGTGTGGAGTTCCCTCCCCCTCCAGGTGAGCTCGTCTCCCCGGTAGGTGTGGAGTCCCCCCCCCTCCAGGTGAGCTCGGCTCCCCGGTAGGTGTGGAGTTCCCTCCCCCTCCAGGTGAGCTCGACTCCTCGGTAGGTGTGGAGTTCCCTCCCCCTCATGGTGAGTTCGGCTCCATGGTAGGTGTTGAGTTCCCTCCCCCTCCAGGTGAGCTCAGCTCCCTGGTAGGTGTGGAGTTCCCTCCCCCTCCGGGTGAGCTGGGCTCCCCAGTAGGTGTGGAGTTTCCTCCCCCTCCAGGTGAGCTCAGCTCCCCGGTAGGTGTGGAGTTCCCTCCCCCTCCGAGTGAGCTCGGCTCCCCGGTAGGTGTGGAGTTCCCTCCCCCTCCAGGTGAGCTCGGCTCCCTGGTAGGTGTGGAGTCCCCCCCAGGTGAGCTCGTCTCCCTGGTAGGTGTGGAGTTCCCTCCCCCTCCAGGTGAGCTTGGCTCCCTGGTAGGTGAGGAGTTCCCTCCCCCTCCAGGTGAGCTCGGCTCCATGGTAGGTGTGGAGTTCCCTCCCCCTCTAGGTGAGCTCGGCTCCCTGGTAGGTGTGGAGTTCCCTCCCCCTCCAGGTGAGCTCGACTCCCTGATAGGTGTGGAGTTCCCTCCCCCTCCAGGTGAGCTCGGCTCCCTTGTAGGTGTGGAGTTCCTTCCCCCTCTAGGTGAGCTCGGATCTCTGGTAGGTGTGGAGTTCCCTCCCCCTCCAGGTGAGCTCGGCTCCCTGGTAGGTGTGGAGTTTCTTCCCCCTCCAGGTGAGCTCGGCTCCCTAGTAGGTGTGGAGTTCCCTCTGATAAGCTTTTTAAATATGACTTTTAATGCTTATTTAAATGCAAGAGAACGCGTCGAATCAAGTCGTATAAAGTGAGTAAATATCGTCTCCACAGGGAGGTGATGAATTTAGTGTAAGACCCCCTTTTTTTTTTTGCAAAATCCACCGGGTCTTAGGCCCAGAACCGCCGTTTTGCGGTGACACCTTCACTCGGGAAGGTCGCCACCACAAAACGCCGATCCTGCCGGCCAAATCGATCACGAAGAAAAGTACAATAAAGAGTAAGACAAGTCCACAGAATCACATGAATTATAAATGTCCACATATATTAACTGAGTAAAGAGGTAACAAGGGTTACAAAATATAAGGGGCTCATGCCCTGTACAAGATTTCCTCACTACAAAAACACTCGCGGAAGCTAACTCCTAAGTAAAGCTAAAGCTAACCGTCACGGACACTGAGACTGGAGCACTCTGACCAGGCTGATCCATCCCTGTAGACCCCGTGCTCCACTGGTGCTGCAACTCTGGATGCTTCTTCTTCTTTGGCCTACGGTCACTGCCTCGTAGTCCACATCTACGTCTTCGCCTTCGGCCTCCTGTTTGCTGAGCTGGAGGGGCTCCACCTCTCATGGGGCATCTAACTCGAGTATGCCCAGGCTGGTGACAGTGGTAGCATGGCCGTGTAATCCACCCTGTCGGATTCTTCTGCACCTGTTCCTCTGCTGTAGCTGCGTCTCCTCGTAACCCTAAAATGATATGGTCCACCGACCGTCAGTCAAAATGACTCAGCCAATTCCCCACCCCTCCCCCAATGGCTCC
This sequence comes from Dactylorhiza incarnata, assembly GCA_033032865.1. Taxonomy (NCBI): domain Eukaryota; kingdom Viridiplantae; phylum Streptophyta; class Magnoliopsida; order Asparagales; family Orchidaceae; genus Dactylorhiza; species Dactylorhiza incarnata. The sequence goes on along the minus strand of JAWHQI010000020.1, from coordinate 3,112,962 downwards.
TAGGCACCGTATGGGAGGAGGAAACGGAGGACATTCAAGGGGTGAATACAAGAGCAGGTGACAGTGGTACATGAAGTGTTTCTACACAACACAGGTGTATATATATATCTGAAGCAGTAAGAGCAGGAGAAGAAATAGTAAAGTGCAGTAAAGAACAGTAAACAGTGTATAAAATGGCAAGTAAAGAATTATAAAAGTAACCATTGATTTATAGGAATGCCCATACAAACCTATAGACCAAGGGGTCGTTTAGCAGGGCCTACCGTATAAGAAGTCCCATAACCGACTTATACGTTAGGGGTAGGTTGAATGCAATGATTATGCTATGATATGCAAAGTATGATGTTATGCTATGATCATGCAAGTGCAACACACACACTTCGACTCTATGCGCATAGACCTTTAGTTCCCCCTTTTTGGAGCGAGCTAGACTCCCCGGATACTCCCGTAGTGGCAAACGGAAGCGGTGGGTTGGGCCCCGCCCACCTCTAGGTTGGTATTCACACTACCCAACCTAGACCTATTGTACGCCTCCACTATACCCGCGGAGCGTCTGCGTACTCTTGCTGACTGGACCGCCAGACTATCAGGCTAAGTGTAAAACCACACTCGCCGAGTCAACGTATTGACGTCGGTGTGAACGACCGTCCAATACCGAAGACCCACCACCTTCAGTGCACATGCAACATGTTCTACTTCCTATCTCTGAGCCATGAGCTCCCCGGGCTAACCCGCCCGCCATTAATAACCTTCCGAGCCAAAAGCTCCCCGGGCTAACCTGCCCGTCATAAATAACCTTCCGAGCCAAAAGCTCCCCAGACTAACTAGTCTGCTGCAACAGCCCCCGAGCCCACCGCTCGGACAACCAATCCAACTAAACTTCCGAAACCACAGGGTGTGGATGAGTGTGTTATTAGTTAATCTTGTACAATGTCTTACTCCTATGAGTTAGGGTTAGACTTGGACTTCCCGAGGGTTACCCTGTGAGGGGCTCGCTACGGTACTAGGAACCACTATGGGATGACACCCCAGAGTTCCCATTCCCAAGACACTTAATGTTATTAGTTACTACCCATAAGAAAACCCTCTTAACATTTCACCTGGTCTAAACCTAAGTGCTTTTAGGTCCTAATAGACAAAAGATGATCTTTCGTCAACCACAGGACGACCCACCCCAAGGGTGGCACCCCACCACCCTGGGACTCATCAAACCCAAACTAACTCCAGGGTTTCTCACATAGTCATTTGATCACTATTAAATCCTCACACCTCCAACAAGGTATCCCAAATTGGCCTATAACTCCAAAACTACCAATTTGCTAAACGCAGACCACCCTTAACGTTTTGATTCTCAAGAAGGGAGGTACTCTAAATACTCAACTCCATGACCTACTGGATTTATTGGGAGTCCATGCTACTTAAATCAGATCAAATCCAGGGTTTCCTAATTTTCCCCATAATATTAATATTTTTAAACAATTTCTCAAAGGGCAATTTTCTCAAGTTTGAACTACAAGTGCACTTTTCTGACTTCCAGTGCCTACCCCAATTTTTAAATAAATCAAGAGTACCTAAATATCAGTAGGTATAAACTTGTAGGAAAAACCAGCAAGATTTACTATTTTCAAAAATTCCAAAACTCATTTATTACCAATAAATTCCAAAGGAGGTACCCTCATATGGACTCCCAATCTTATGCAAATTCATACAGTGGTGAATCATACTAAAATATTCAGGTCTACCAAGTTTGACCACATAACACAGAAGTTACATTTGTAATTTCCTCAAAGGATATATTTGTAAATAATTCCAAAATGAACTAGAGATACATAAAATATTAATCCATAAATTATGAGAAAATTACAGTGGGTACATATTGGTATGAAAAGACATCCTGCAAAGTTTCATGCAATTACAGTAATTTAACACCCTAAAATTGATCCTCCCAAAAATTGTCTACAAATGTGAAATATTACACTTTGAACCCCAAAAAGTCTTCTCATGGTCTAACAGATTCTCCCAGAGATCAATAGCATTAAAACCAAGTTTGTGACAGAAAATGGTAAACCATTAAGTAACATTTCTCCCTAAAACCCAAAACCCTAATTATTTACAAATCTACCCAAGGGTTTATTACCTAGGTTTGACAACTCCAAACCTCTTCAAATTCACAAGGGAGGCTCCTCTGGTCACTAGGACCTACCATACAAAATCTTAGGTCAAACCAATAATGTTTGACCCCACTCCCTTCATTGACCTCTATTTGCACCCCATTAGGGTTTAACCTAGGGTTAGGGTCTAAACCTATCCAAATCCACCCAAACTTCTTGTGAGGGCATCATATCACTTATAACACTCAGAGGAGTCCAACACACCCCTCTCCAAGGACAAACTCCCCTATGTCCTTCACAACCCCAAATTCCATCCCATAGGGATCAACCCTATGACCTTGAGCAAAACAACTCCAATGCTCACCAAACTCCTCATGGGGTCTCAACTTCATCCCACTGACCTTCCTAAGAAGTCTCAAGTCTCAAAGGACCTAATTGGCCAATGATTCTCCGCTTGGCTATTTGCACCCCAAGGTGCTCCAACCCCAAGCCCTAGGGCAAACCAACTCCCCATGTCCCCATACCTCTCTTGGAGGTGATTTGGGTGATATTAGGGCAGTGGACAAGGGCCCACTCCTTTTGGAGGTGGTTTATCATGAAAAACCCTAAATGTCCCCTAAGCACAATTTTTCCCCTTAATGGACAAAACTTTGACTTAAAGGTTACCCAACCAAATGAACTCCAACTGAGTTGATATTTTAACCAGGGGCTTTTCATGACCCTAATAGCACCCCACCAAAGTTTGGTGGAGATTGGAGGTCATTTGGCCCTCCAAATAATTTGTGTAGGGATTATTAAATTTCTACAAAAACTTTAGGAAAATTAACTCCTAAAAATCTGATACTCAAACCTAATCTAGGTATAGGACATATGGATGCATAGCCAAAATATCAACTTCATCAGATTTGCCATTTAAGAGTTATCCTAGTTTTAAGGTCTGGTTTGAGTTTTGACCAGCCTCACTAGAATGAGTGCTGTGGGTCCAATACTTAACCAAATAGCTTGATTTCACTCCCATTAGAAAGTAGACACCAAGGCCTACAAAAGTTATCTCTGGGAATTTTTCGAATTATGGCCCCTAAGGGCCTTAAAATCGGGTCACAAAATCTGTCTCAAAGTGTGACATAATACACATAATAAAAATAATAATCATTTCAATCATTCAAATGATTCCTGCACGAATCTTGAAGCAGTTTGGACGGCATCGGGTCGTCTTCTCCAGCGAATCGACGGCTGCGATAGCCCGCGCCTGGGCCGTCTTCAACCTCGATTTCCCGGCCACCCTCGCATCCCCTCGGCCGGCAAGTGCCACCACTACCTCCGTTGAGGTGGTGGCCGGCGATAGGAGGTCGTTTGCCGGCCGGTGGTGGCCGGAGTAGGGGTTTCAGGGAGGAGGAAAATGCTCGAAAACGAGCACCTTTGGGTGCACGATTTGAGCCCATTTGAACTCGAATCGAGCCCCAGATGGATTAAGATCTATGCACGGAGAGAGGGAAGGAGGATCGGACCTTGATTGGGGCTTGAAGCCTTGCCGGCTGGGTGAGCTTCCATGGCCGGCCACCATTGATGCGAGTTGTGCATCTTCTACACCAAGATGCTCGAAACCTTCGGGTAAGAGGGGGGAAACGTTCCTCTCAGCCCGGAGAAGCTTTTAAATGGGGCAATTTGGGGAGAGGAAGGGCCTCTCCTTGATTGCCACCATTAATGGCCTAGAGTGGAAATTCGGCCACCATGAGAATCCTCCCAATCCAGCCCCCTTGAGGCCGGCCCTGGCTGCTGGAATTCTCCAAATTGAAGAGGGGAGATGCACCAATCCATTGGGAGAAGAAAGGGTGGCCCTTGGTCTCCTTTGGCCATTAATGGCCACCTTTCTCTCTCTTCCTCTTTCCTCCAAAACCCCCATTTCTCTCTCCTAATCACCAAGGCCGATTTTCTTCTCTCTCCTGGATTAATTAACAGTCAAGGGTGCTGGTCAAGTGGTTAATTTGGGCTTAGCCCAAAGGATTGGGCTAGGTTCAAGAGGTTTGACCTAATTTGGGCAAATTTGACTTTTGGTCCAATTGACCAATTGGGTGACCCTAGGATGGGGCTTTTGGGTCCATTGGACTCCAAATTAAGTTTAGAAACTATTGGTGGGGTCAATTTGGTCACATGAGTCTTGGTTGACCCAATTTAAGCTGATTTGACCAAAACAGGCTAAGTTGACTTTGGTCAAATTGAGCCCTAGGGTTGACCCAGCCAAGGGGCTTTTTGGTCCACTGGGTCCCCTATGACATGGTAGCACTATGATTAGGGTCAATTCAATATGGTGATGGTCAATTAGGGTACTTTGTGAAGAATTGCCATTTTTGACCTAAAGGGGCATTTTGGTCAATTTGCACCATTGGGGGTCCCATGATGGGGCTTTTAGGTCCACTAGGTCTCTCATGATATTCTAGACCTAGATGAGTGGTCAATTTGGCATGGTGAGGGTTAATTGACTCTAATTAGGCTACTTTGACCATTTTAGGGTTAGGGTTGACTTTGGTCAATTTGGCCTCTTTGGTTGACCCCAATGTGCCCTTGGTGCCCTAAGGGGACCCCTAAAGGGTTAGGGATACTATGGTGGGGTCAATTGATCAAGTTGAGGTCCTAAGTCCAACCCTAAGCTTGGTAATTGGAAATTGTTATTTGCAGACCAAGGTGGTTTTCTTCTTCTCACCTCAATTCTCAAGGCCTTGGGCTCTTCCTATGGTTTTGTCATGACAAAACCAACTTAGGGGTCTAGCTGCCTGGGGGATGTTACAAATCCCAATAAACAAAAAAAATAATTTCGTCCTCGAAATTCAGGTTAGGCTTGCGGGGTTTTCACCGCGAATGACTGAACGTAACATCCCCTAAGAATCAAAGTTATTCCAGGCTCGAAGAGCACCGACTATCCATGCCACACCAGCTCTAGTGGCTTCAAGTTGTGCTCCTCCTGACCCTAATTTTTATCACATGTCTTAACCTCTGGAATCTTCTTGCGCCGCAAGACCCGCACCGTCGTATCAGCTATCCTGACCGGGGTGACCTAGCTACTTTGGTCGATCTATTCTTGAACTTCCATTCTAACCTGGGCAGACTCTTATGCCTCTAAAGTTTTCTTCTCGCATTCAAATTCTTACTCATTCAGGTACGTCCGAGTAACCAACCGTCTCCAATCTACAACTTTTCTAGTTCCTACTGTTGATGGAACTAATCTAATCGTCTAGCGTCCCAATCATCTTTAAATAATAATAAGGGTGCACTTGTGAACTTTTATGAGTATATATAACCAATCACGATGATAAGATGACTCTCAATCGCTTTCTTCATGAAATTCTATTCATAACGACAAAATTTGGATACCTTGGGGTTTTTCACAATTCAATTTTATCAAGGAAATATTATCACGCTTATTTCATCAAAGTCCTGTCACTTCCACTTATGCTAGTCTTGATCACTCTCAAATGGTCTTAAGCAAGACAAACTCAGATCATTCTTGCCATAATGAAATCAACTCTATATTCCACAACTAACAAGTCATCGTCTCAGATCTCTGGTTATTTATCATCCAAGTTCACCAGGTATAAAGCTATTAATGTGGACAAAATTTTCAACCATGACGGGGCATGATTTTTATCAAAGCATAAGTTGATCACTTCCAAATGCCCGAAGTCACAAGAGTTTTCAAATTTAACTACAACTCATAAGATCTAAATTCCACCCTTAACTTCTATAGTAGGACATCGACATCCTTAAATGATTAATCCTGGCGACTTTACATTTCCAAAGATTCAAAACTAAGGGCAAGTTGTTGTCCGACCCAACTGATGTCTAACCATTGCCCTGGTACTACCACCGATCATCATCCCAAACATACTGTTTCACCGTCTCATCTTTTCTCAAGTAAGATCGACTTCAAAATTATTTTGTTCACGCCACAAAAATTCTCTAATTTAGGTCTAAAGGAAATCTAAGTCCGCCAATAATTTGCCCAATAAACAAAAGGTAAGCCCCAATAAACAAAGGACAAGCCCCCAATAAACAAAAGATTAGCCTCTATCTATCTTTGGGTGAAGTGTCTTCAATATCACCAAGTTATATTCATCCCACATATGCAAACAATTCTTAGGGCATACAACCTTAGACTTGGGGTTCTATCTTGGGGCTCACTGGTATACTCCACACCTTAGACTCTTCTAGGCACCTTCTACGACAACCTTATCAGGGCAATATGTCACCCAATCCCAAACGGGTCCCTTCTGAACTTGAATTCTTATCCAACCCTCGGTGTTTGTCATGGTGGTTGTCTTAATGTAATCACATCACGGATACGAGAATTGAGTCTATCTTATACCATTCTACTTATGTGTCAATCCCTCTTTCTCTAGCCTCTTTGGGGTATCCTCGTACCTTCGCCAAAAGCTATACCTACGATCTATTTCAGACTAGGTCATGGTATAAATTGCCAAAGTAAGTCACGTGTCCTAGTGGGGTTGAGTCTAACTCATTAACTAAGGTATTATCTAAAAAGATCTTTGTAGCCGGAGGTATTCTCTGCTGGGGGCAGGGTTCGCCGCAGGCTACAAAAGAAAACTTAACGCTCGTAAAGAGATTTGACTAAGAAGATTCAGTTAAAAGTGGACCTTTTTCAATGTGATTCCCATATGGGCACACCACTGCTTCCGCTGCTTAGTTTGTCCTCAAACTAAACTTGCGCGGGGTGGCCCAGGGTTTGTGGACTTCTTTTCTTCGGATCGAGGTTTGCTCTGATACCACTTGTAAGACCCCCTTTTTTTTGCAAAAACCACCGGGTCTTAGGCCCAGAACCGCCGTTTTGCGGTGACACCTTCACTCGGGAAGGTCGCCACCACAAAACGCCGATCCTGCCGGCCAAATCGATCACGAAGAAAAGTACAATAAAGAGTAAGACAAGTCCACAGAATCACATGAATTATAAATGTCCACATATATTAACTGAGTAAAGAGGTAACAAGGGTTACAAAATATAAGGGGCTCATGCCCTGTACAAGATTTCCTCACTACAAAAACACTCGCGGAAGCTAACTCCTAAGTAAAGCTAAAGCTAACCGTCACGGACACTGAGACTGGAGCACTCTGACCAGGCTGATCCATCCCTGTAGACCCCGTGCTCCACTGGTGCTGCAACTCTGGATGCTTCTTCTTCTTTGGCCTACGGTCACTGCCTCGTAGTCCACATCTACGTCTTCGCCTTCGACCTCCTGTTTGCTGAGCTGGAGGGGCTCCACCTCTCATGGGGCATCTAACTCGAGTATGCCCAGGCTGGTGACAGTGGTAGCATGGCCGTGTAATCCACCCTGTCGGATTCTTCTGCACCTGTTCCTCTGCTGTAGCTGCGTCTCCTCGAAACCCTAAAATGATATGGTCCACCGACCGTCAGTCAAAATGACTCAGCCAATTCCCCACCCCTCCCCCAATGGCTCCTAGGCACCGTATGGGAGGAGGAAACGGAGGACATTCAAGGGGTGAATACAAGAGCAGGTGACAGTGGTACATGAAGTGTTTCTACACAACACAGGTATATATATATCTGAAGCAGTAAGAGCAGGAGAAGAAATAGTAAAGTGCAGTAAAGAACAGTAAACAGTGTATAAAATGGCAAGTAAAGAATTATAAAAGTAACCATTGATTTATAGGAATGCCCATACAAACCTATAGACCAAGGGGTCGTTTAGCAGGGCCTACCGTATAAGAAGTCCCATAACCGACTTATACGTTAGGGGTAGGTTGAATGCAATGATTATGCTATGATATGCAAAGTATGATGTTATGCTATGATCATGCAAGTGCAACACACACACTTCGACTCTATGCGCATAGACCTTTAGTTCCCCCTTTTTGGAGCGAGCTAGACTCCCCGGATACTCCCGCAGTGGCAAACGGAAGCGGTGGGTTGGGCCCCGCCCACCTCTAGGTTGGTATTCACACTACCCAACCTAGACCTATTGTACGCCTCCACTATACCCGCGGAGCGTCTGCGTACTCTTGCTGACTGGACCGCCAGACTATCAGGCTAAGTGTAAAACCACACTCGCCGAGTCAACGTATTGACGTCGGTGTGAACGACCGTCCAATACCGAAGACCCACCACCTTCAGTGCACATGCAACATGTTCTACTTCCTATCTCTGAGCCATGAGCTCCCCGGGCTAACCCGCCCGCCATTAATAACCTTCCGAGCCAAAAGCTCCCCGGGCTAACCTGCCCGTCATAAATAACCTTCCGAGCCAAAAGCTCCCAAGACTAACTAGTCTGCTGCAACAGCCCCCGAGCCCACCGCTCGGACAACCAATCCAACTAAACTTCCGAAACCACATGGTGTGGATGAGTGTGTTATTAGTTAATCTTGTACAATGTCTTACTCCTATGAGTTAGGGTTAGACTTGGACTTCCCGAGGGTTACCCTGTGAGGGGCTCGCTACGGTACTAGGAACCACTATGGGATGACACCCAGAGTTCCCATTCCCAAGACACTTAATGTTATTAGTTACTACCCATAAGAAAACCCTCTTAACATTTCACCTGGTCTAAACCTAAGTGCTTTTAGGTCCTAATAGACAAAAGATGATCTTTCGTCAACCACAGGACGACCCACCCCAAGGGTGGCACCCCACCACCCTGGGACTCATCAAACCCAAACTAACTCCAGGGTTTCTCACATAGTCATTTGATCACTATTAAATCCTCACACCTCCAACAAGGTATCCCAAATTGGCCTATAACTCCAAAACTACCAATTTGCTAAACGCAGACCACCCTTAACGTTTTGATTCTCAAGAAGGGAGGTACTCTAAATACTCAACTCCATGACCTACTGGATTTATTGGGAGTCCATGCTACTTAAATCAGATCAAATCCAGGGTTTCCTAATTTTCCCCATAATATTAATATTTTTAAACAATTTCTCAAAGGGCAATTTTCTCAAGTTTGAACTACAAGTGCACTTTTCTGACTTCCAGTGCCTACCCCAATTTTTAAATAAATCAAGAGTACCTAAATATCAGTAGGTATAAACTTGTAGGAAAAACCAGCAAGATTTACTATTTTCAAAAATTCCAAAACTCATTTATTACCAATAAATTCCAAAGGAGGTACCCTCATATGGACTCCCAATCTTATGCAAATTCATACAGTGGTGAATCATACTAAAATATTCAGGTCTACCAAGTTTGACCACATAACACAGAAGTTACATTTGTAATTTCCTCAAAGGATATATTTGTAAATAATTCCAAAATGAACTAGAGATACAAAAAATATTAATCCATAAATTATGAGAAAATTACAGTGGGTACATATTGGTATGAAAAGACATCCTGCAAAGTTTCATGCAATTACAGTAATTTAACACCCTAAAATTGATCCTCCCAAAAATTGTCTACAAATGTGAAATATTACACTTTGAACCCCAAAAAGTCTTCTCATGGTCTAACAGATTCTCCCAGAGATCAATAGCATTAAAACCAAGTTTGTGACAGAAAATGGTAAACCATTAAGTAACATTTCTCCCTAAAACCCAAAACCCTAATTATTTACAAATCTACCCAAGGGTTTATTACCTAGGTTTGACAACTCCAAACCTCTTCAAATTCACAAGGGAGGCTCCTCTGGTCACTAGGACCTACCATACAAAATCTTAGGTCAAACCAATAATGTTTGACCCCACTCCCTTCATTGACCTCTATTTGCACCCCATTAGGGTTTAACCTAGGGTTAGGGTCTAAACCTATCCAAATCCACCCAAACTTCTTGTGAGGGCATCATATCACTTATAACACTCAGAGGAGTCCAACACACCCCTCTCCAAGGACAAACTCCCCTATGTCCTTCACAACCCCAAATTCCATCCCATAGGGATCAACCCTATGACCTTGAGCAAAACAACTCCAATGCTCACCAAACTCCTCATGGGGTCTCAACTTCATCCCACTGACCTTCCTAAGAAGTCTCAAGTCTCAAAGGACCTAATTGGCCAATGATTCTCCACTTGGCTATTTGCACCCCAAGGTGCTCCAACCCCAAGCCCTAGGGCAAACCAACTCCCCATGGCCCCATACCTCTCTTGGAGGTGATTTGGGTGATATTAGGGCAGTGGACAAGGGCCCACTCCTTTTGGAGGTGGTTTATCATGAAAAACCCTAAATGTCCCCTAAGCACAATTTTTCCCCTTAATGGACAAAACTTTGACTTAAAGGTTACCCAACCAAATGAACTCCAACTGAGTTGATATTTTAACCAGGGGCTTTTCATGACCCTAATAGCACCCCACCAAAGTTTGGTGGAGATTGGAGGTCATTTGGCCCTCCAAATAATTTGTGTAGGGATTATTAAATTTCTACAAAAACTTTAGGAAAATTAACTCCTAAAAATCTGATACTCAAACCTAATCTAGGTATAGGACATATGGATGCATAGCCAAAATATAAACTTCATCAGATTTTCCATTTAAGAGTTATCCTAGTTTTAAGGTCTGGTTTGAGTTTTGACCAGCCTCACTAGAATGAGTGCTGTAGGTCCAATACTTAACCAAATAGCTTGATTTCACTCCCATTAGAAAGTAGACACCAAGGCCTACAAAAGTTATCTCTGGGAATTTTTCGAATTATGGCCCCTAAGGGCCTTAAAATCGGGTCACAAAATCTGTCTCAAAGTGTGACATAATACACATAATAAAAATAATAATCATTTCAATCATTCAAATGATTCCTGCACGAATCTTGAAGCAGTTTGGACGGCATCGGGTCGTCTTCTCCAGCGAATCGACGGCTGCGATAGCCCGCGCCTGGGCCGTCTTCAACCTCGATTTCCCGGCCACCCTCGCATCCCCTCGGCCGGCAAGTGCCACCACTACCTCCGTTGAGGTGGTGGCCGGCGATAGGAGGTCGTTTGCCGGCCGGTGGTGGCCGGAGTAGGGGTTTCGGGGAGGAGGAAAATGCTCGAAAACGAGCACCTTTGGGTGCACGATTTGAGCCCATTTGAACTCGAATCGAGCCCCAGATGGATTAAGATCTATGCACGGAGAGAGGGAAGGAGGATCGGACCTTGATTGGGGCTTGAAGCCTTGCCGGCTGGGTGAGCTTCCATGGCCGGCCACCATTGATGCGAGTTGTGCATCTTCTACACCAAGATGCTCGAAACCTTCGGGTAAGAGGGGGGAAACGTTCCTCTCAGCCCGGAGAAGCTTTTAAATGGGGCAATTTGGGGAGAGGAAGGGCCTCTCCTTGATTGCCACCATTAATGGCCTAGAGTGGAAATTCGGCCACCATGAGAATCCTCCCAATCCAGCCCCCTTGAGGCCGGCCCTGGCTGCTGGAATTCTCCAAATTGAAGAGGGGAGATGCACCAATCCATTGGGAGAAGAAAGGGTGGCCCTTGGTCTCCTTTGGCCATTAATGGCCACCTTTCTCTCTCTTCCTCTTTCCTCCAAAACCCCCATTTCTCTCTCCTAATCACCAAGGCCGATTTTCTTCTCTCTCCTGGATTAATTAACAGTCAAGGGTGCTGGTCAAGTGGTTAATTTGGGCTTAGCCCAAAGGATTGGGCTAGGTTCAAGAGGTTTGACCTAATTTGGGCAAATTTGACTTTTGGTCCAATTGACCAATTGGGTGACCCTAGGATGGGGCTTTTGGGTCCATTGGACTCCAAATTAAGTTTAGAAACTATTGGTGGGGTCAATTTGGTCACATGAGTCTTGGTTGACCCAATTTAAGCTGATTTGACCAAAACAGGCTAAGTTGACTTTGGTCAAATTGAGCCCTAGGGTTGACCCAGCCAAGGGGCTTTTTGGTCCACTGGGTCCCCTATGACATGGTAGCACTATAGGTAGGGTCAATTCAATATGGTGATGGTCAATTAGGGTACTTTGTGAAGAATTGCCATTTTTGATCTAAAGGGGCATTTTGGTCAATTTGCACCATTGGGGGTCCCATGATGGGGCTTTTAGGTCCACTAGGTCTCTCATGATATTCTAGACCTAGATGAGTGGTCAATTTGGCATGGTGAGGGTTAATTGACTCTAATTAGGCTACTTTGACCATTTTAGGGTTAGGGTTGACTTTGGTCAATTTGGCCTCTTTGGTTGACCCCAATGTGCCCTTGGTGCCCTAAGGGGACCCCTAAAGGGTTAGGGATACTATGGTGGGGTCAATTGATCAAGTTGAGGTCCTAAGTCCAACCATAAGCTTGGTAATTGGAAATTGCTATTTGCAGACCAAGGTGGTTTTCTTCTTCTCACCTCAATTCTCAAGGCCTTGGGCTCTTCCTATGGTTTTGTCATGACAAAACCAACTTAGGGGTCTAGCTGCCTGGGGGATGTTACATTTAGAGCGTGCAATTACTAGCTAAGGCTTTTCTTTAAATCCAAGCGAATTGATAACATCGATTTATCTTACTTAAAAACAACTAAGAGTAGTTATTTCTAATTAAAACCAACTATGCTATTTGAGAAATTGATTTCTAGTATTAGGGGAAAACAATCTTGTATTGCGACTTCCCTTGTACAATGCATTGAGGTTATGAAGGTGACATTGTGACTAACGTTTAGTGAAGTGCCTTGCAACGATTTGAAATTAGAAACCCGTATCTCTCGATATCGAAACTCCCTAATCCTTCCTTTCCCTCGTTATCTCTAACTAATGTGAATTAAAAGATCGCATAACGCCTACAAATCCAAGTTGCTAACGCCAAGAGGAAATCTCTTTCACTCTTCAAGCGGTATACCAAATCTACGACACACTTGCGCAACTCGTCTCTCGATTTATGGAGCGCAGTAGAATGATACAACTTTGGCCAAAAGTTATAAGATAAAGATCATAGATTTGATAAAGCCACTCACAAAACCATTCACAAAGCGAAATTAAAACATCCTCATTACATCATTCAAAGTACCATCACAATACAAGATAAATGAATTAGTTCATGCTCATGAAGATACAACCCAAAATTAAAACGATCTTACAGAGCATCATGGAAATGCAAATCCGGAATGAAGTCTCCTTCCTTCCTGGTTAGCCGATACTCCTCTTCCTCCTTCTTTGTTCCTCAAAAATCTCCAGCTCTCCTCTGTTCCTCTCTGGTTTTTCTCTCTACAGGCCCCCCTCTTTTTCTCCTTCTTTTTTTATATCCCCTAGATAAATTAATTCTCCCCCCTTTCTCCAAGCCTTGCCGTAACTCTTGTCCCAAGGTCAGCCTCCTCCATGGCTTTCACTTGTCAAATCAATCAGGCCAGCCCACCTTTTCTCTCTCCATCAAAGATGGATTCATATTTTATCCTCTCTTTATTCAAAGAAAAGGTGGGCCCACAAGATCTGAGGGTTTTCTTTGTTAAATGCAACCACCAGTTCGCAACAATTCGGCAGATTTGTTGCAAATCCTGCTACCAATATGCAGTTTGGACAGCACCCACTTTACAATAAAGCTCAGCTTGCGACCCACCATAGGAGTTCTTCATAATACCAGAGATAAATGATATAAAAGTGCGAATAATGACTACAAATAAGAATATTTCATTATTAACTCCTTCATGCTCTTGTATAATGCATATCATGCTACAAACTAGATAAAAAATGGGCACAAGATAACTTCATCTTGGAAGTTATCACACCCCCATGCTTAGCTCTTTGCTAGTCCCTAGCGAAGTTATATGATTTGTGATGATAGCAACTCAATAATTGTCAAAGCATATTGATTCACTCTACTCTCGATCATAAATCATGCAACACATATTCAAGAAATTCAAATAAAATACAAGTATGCTTGTCAATAACTAGAGGTTCAGAAGTTCACTAATCCGTTAGTTCAATTTAAAATAAAGTTCCTTTAAAAAGTAGAATGACGTGCGCTATCCCTTATAAAATTATTCATTTCCAATACTTATTTCATTAAACTTCCTTGCCAATAGAAAGAAGCAAACATAAGCCGAGACTTTGAGGTGGCTGCCACAAGAAAGAAAAAAAAAAACGAATTTCTCCGGGTATACAATCATAGAAGCTCTCCAAATATGGGGTTTAATATAAATTTTTCATTCATTCATACTTTTTTTTTTCTCATAGTCGGGATCATTCCAAGTATGTGGAGACATACCTAGGCCACGTATCACTACGATATATATATATATATTTTTTTTTTCTCATAGTCGGGATCATTCCAAGTATGTGGGGACATACCTAGGCCACGTATCACTACGATATATATATTTTTTCTCATAGTCGGGATCATTCCAAGTATGTGGGGACATACCTAGGCCACGTATCACTACGATATTTTTTTTTAAACACCCATACTGGAAAGCTCAATAAAATACAAATGATACCAACTTTCTACGTCTTGGCTAACCTCATTGAATCAATTATTGTTTACTCTTTCGCTATGGGTTCAGACGTCTAAGGAATAAACATAAAATAAGCAAACTCTTTTAAGGGAATAGAGTGTCAAAAATAACTTCTTAAAGGAGCTTAGAACAAATCTTACTAACTTAACAAAAATCAAAATATGACATTCTAAAATTGCATAGCATCTTTAATCAAATTAACTTGAAAATACTTGAATATGTGACTAATTTCATTCATATGGTGAACTCGAATAGAGTTCATCAATTTGTCTTTGAAAATTATTGTCACGCATGCATTAGGAGAAAATGAGTTCATCACATATGTCGTAGGATTATACAAGGCATAACCACCCCCATGCTTAGACGTTTTGCTAGACCCTAGCAAAGTTATATAATATGCTGAATTTTAAACAAGCTTCTAAAAGAGAATAGAGATACGTCCCTAGAAATTAAGATCTGAAACTTTCAGCTCCCACGTCTTGCCTTGATTGTATGAACCTTGGGGAAAGTACTTCTCCTACAGAACAGTCTAAAGTAAGGCAATAATATTGTTCGTTGTATAACTACGGGTTAACAAGGGTGTGAGATGTTTAGGAAATAAACAATCATAGACATATAAAGAGCAATTTCTCATGACAATACTAAATTAAAACATACCTATAGTAGCACATGAGTTGTAACACCGTGCAATAGTAACAAAACATGTGAATAGGTAGCAGATCATCGCAATTCTTAGCATTGTCCATCATAATAATATAACATAAAACAAAAAGAAAATAGCATTTGTTCATTCCAATAAACAAAAGTAAATGAACTTCCAACTATTCATTCGTCTTCACCGCTATCGTCGTCATCATCGTCTCCTTCTTTCTCAGTCTCACCTTCCTCATCAGAGCTGTCTACCGCATCTTCAAACGGACGCATTCGCTTCTTATCGAAGGCAAGGTACCCCTTTTTGTCGAATGGGCTGTCGAATGGAAATACCCCCCTTTCCACCGTTAGGTTTGCATGCTCCATCAGCCGTATTTGCTCCTCCCGCATGATATCCATGTATGCATCCATGTGACGGTGGTGATATCGCTGAGCAGCGGCCATATACTTTAAATACTCCATGATAAAGGTGAACTGTGCATCCGAGGTGACGACATTCTTGACGGCCTTTGGGGTCTTGCTGGAGGAAGCCTTAGGGGATGAAGGGGCAGCTGCCTTGGACGCAGTGGGGTCCCTTTTGTGCACTTTAATGTAGGATGAAATCACCTTCTGGGAGATGTGGTGGCCCACCGGAATGCTAATGTCGCTGCCTTCAAACGTAACTCCCGCATGACGACAAAGTTCGGTAATGAGAGTGGGGAACCACAATTGCCCTCCCCCATCCGTCTTGACCTTCTTCTTCAGCTGATCAGAAATTACCCGCCCCACTCTGACCGGAGTACCACGCAGAATACAGTATATAATATAAGCCCGCTCGATCGACAAATGATTTGAGTGCTTGGTGGGCATGATGTTGGTGTTCACAAACATCAACCAAGCCTTTGCCGGACGAGTGAAGCATGCGGAATCGAGCACGTACTTCCCTTCGTTTTCCCACCGAACATCGTCGGCGGGGCACAGAGCGGCGGCGACATCATGGGGAGGGGTGATTGCTCTAAACTTCTCAAAATCATCCCCCCCAAGATCGGGAATATCAAAGAAACTACTAATTGCAAGCTCAGAAAAATCCACAGTTTTACCTCGCACCATCGTTTTTCCAGCGGAGTGAAACCGTGCATTGGCGTAGAATTCGCGTACCCACTCCAGGACGACTTCAGTTCTTGGATGACAGAAGGAGGACCACCCTTGCTTTTCGATTTGCTCGACATAGCTTAAGCTCCAACCGCGCTTCTCGATTTGGAAGCCTCGTTCGAGGATCACCGGCTTTGTCTTCAGGATTTCGAACCTCTCCAAGGCTTCATCGTTGACGAAGTGGGGGATCCTCTTTGTGACGGCCTTCTGCCTTTGCTTCTTCGGCGCCATGGCCTTCTCCTTCAGTAGGGCAGCAGCTAGTCGATGCCGGAATCGACCGACGCGGTACACTTCGTGGCCTCTTGGACGAGCGGCGAACGTCGACGATGTAGGGTTACGCGCTGAGGACGACAGGCGGGATGCGGCTCGAGGGAAGAGGCGACAGGACTTATGCGGCAGATGAGGAGCACACGCATTTAATAAAATGATGGGCAGGTTTGTCCGAACCGGAGTGTCCAGTTCAACTGGACCGGCTAGCACATTTAGTCGAACTGGATTTGGTCGAACCGGCTAGCCGAACTGGATTTTTCTTAAAACAAATGCGCCGGTTCATTTGAACCAGCCCAGCTGCTCCCTTCTAGCGCAGAAAATGGCAGAGAAAATATTGTTAAAACATTTTCGCCGAAATGTTACAAAGTGTTGGAATTTTTTTGAAACTCAGCAGATATTGACAACAGAAAATGTTCTAAACATTTCTGCCCAAATGTTAAAAGGTGTTATCAAAATTTTAGTGCCCAGCAAATGAAAGCTAACTAAACAAAATGCAACCAAACAAATTCGCGAAAACTAAATTCTAACAGATTGGGTTGCCTCCCAATAAGCGCCATATTTTCAGTCCCGGCAGGACTTTGTCCTTCTTATGCTGCTAGATCAACCTGATTGATGACACCATTCGATCGGTGACGCTCCCTTTATAGATTTTTAACCTTTCACCATTTACCTTAAATTCAGTATCATCCTTCTCATTCACAACGGTCACCGCACCATGAGGATACACTTCTTTTACCTTAAAGGGCCCTGACCAACGAGATTTTAACTTACCGGGAAATAATTTTAGACGAGAATTAAACAAAAGGACTAGCTGTCCCGGCTCAAATTGTCTTTCATTTAAACGTTGGTCATGTCATTTTTTTGTTCGTTCTTTATAAATTTTCGCGCTTTCATAAGCATTCATCCTAATCTCATCCAACTCATTGAGTTGCAACAATCTTTTCTTGCTAGCATCTTGGAAATCATAGTTTATTTTCTTTATGGCCCAATAAGCTCGGTCTTCCAATTCCAAGGGTAGATGACACGCCTTTCCATAAACCAAGCGGTATGGGGATAAACCTATGGGTGTCTTGTATGCGGTTCTGTAGGCCCATAGCGCGTCGTTAAGCTTTTGTGACCAATCCTTGCAGTTTACACTAACAGTCTTAGCGAGTATTTTCTTAATTTCGCGATTCGATACCTCAGCTAGCCCATTAGTTTGGGGGTGATAGGCTAGTGCAACCTTATGCGTGACCCCGTATTTATTTAATAGTGCCGCAAATTGGGTGTTACAGAAATGACTCCCCCCGTCACTAATAATAGCTCTGGGGGTACCAAATCGGTTAAAGATATAATTTTTCAAGAAATGTAACACCACCTTGGCATCATTTTTCATTGTTGCTACTGCCTCTACCCACTTGGATACATAGTCTACAGCTAGAAGAATATAGAGATTTCCTTTTGAATTCACAAATGGCCCCATGAAGTCTAGGCCCCATACATCAAAAAGCTCTACTTCCAATATTGCATTCATTGGCATAGCATCAGCTCCCTTAATGTTCCCGCTGCATTGACATTGATCACATAGCTTTACAAACTCATTAGCATCACGGAATACATTGGGCCAAAAAAACTTTCTTCTAGAATTTTCATTGCAGTACGATTACCCATGAAATGTCCTCCATAAGGAGAATTGTGACAACTCTCCAATATAGATTTCATTTCTTCCTCAAGTACGCATCGTGTCACCACTCCGTCTGCCCCAACTTTGAATAAATAGGGATCATCCCAAAGATAAGAACGGACTTGGTGTAGGAATCTCTTCCTCTGTTGGTAAAGTAATCCCGGTGGAAATATGTTGCTCACAATATAGTTCACATAATCTGCAAACCAAGATGTAGGTTTGTCGGATATGGCTAACAACCATTTATTGGAAAATCTCTCGTCAATCTCAGAACGTGGTAACGAATTGGGACACTCGATCCTAGAAAGATGATCTGCGACCGGGTTGTCTACCCCCTTCCTATCTTTAATTTTTAAGTCGAATTCTTGTAATAAGAGTACCCACCGAATCAGTCGAGGTTTGACATGTTTCTTATCCATAAGAAAGCGAATGGCGGCATGGTCAGTATAAACTATGACCGTGGTGCACAAGAGATAAGACCTGAACTTCTCAAAGGCGAAAACTACAACAAGTAACTCTTTTTCAGTTGTGGTGTAGTTGATTTGGGCATCTATTAAAGTTTTACTAGCGTACGCTATTGTGTGGAAGATCCTCTCTCGCATTTGCCCTAAGACAACTCCTACCGCATAGTCACTAGCATCACACATTAATATAAACGGTTCGCACCACTCCGGAGAAACCACAATAGGAGCCGTGATCAAACAAGCTTTAAGTTCTTCAAAAGCACGCAAACAAGAATCATCAAAATGAAATTTTATATCCTTTTCAAGCAACCCACTCAACGGTTTAGCTATTTTTGCAAAATTCTGAATGAATCTTCTATAAAACCCAGCGTGCCCTAAGAAGCTTCGCAACATTTTGACATTTTTGGGCTCCGGCAATTTTTCAATTATTTCAATCTTCGCCCTATCTACTTCCAACCCGCTCTTAGAAACACGATGTCCTAAAACTATCCCCTATCGTACCATAAAATGGCACTTTTCCCAGTTCAATACATGGGTAGTTTCGACACAGCGCATGAGCACTTTTTCTAGACATCTTAAGCATTCATCGAATGACTTTCCAAAAATTGAAAAGTCATCCATGAAGATCTCTATTCCTTCATCCATGATATCTGAGAATATCGCTATCATACATCTCTGAAACGTCGCCGGAGCATTACATAAGCCAAATGGCATTCGTCTAAATGTGAAGGTTCTGAATGGACATGTGAATGTGGTCTTGTGCTAATCTTCAGGATCAACGGTGATCTGGTTATAACCAGAATACCCGTCTAAAAAACAGAAAAAGTCGTTTCCCGCCAATTTATCCAGAACTTGGTCGATAAATGGTAATGGGAAGTGATCTTTCCTAGTAGCTGTGTTTAGCTTTCTATAATCCATACAGATGCGCCAACCCGTGACCGTTCACATAGAAATCAATTCATTCTTGTCATTTTTGATTATAGTCATTCCTCCCTTTTTTGGAACGCATTGTACCGGCGAGACCCAAGCACTATCCGATATAGGATATATAATTCCTGCATCTAACCACTTGATGATTTCTTTTTTAACCACTTCTTTCATGGGTGGGCTTAAACGTCGTTGGTGCTCTACCGATCCCTTAAATGACTCTTCTAATAGGATTCTATGCATGCACAAGGAAGGGCTAATTCCCATAATGTCGGCGATGGTCCACCCTATTGCCAATTTGTATTGCTTTAATAACTCTATTAACTTATGATATTGTTCCGGAGGTAACTTCGAATTAATTATGATGGGCAAGGTGTCGTTTTCTCCTAGGTAAGCATAAGTGAGATGATCCGGGAGAGTTTTTAATTCTAATGTGGGCGGATTTATAAGAGAAGGTTTGTCCACCAAAGACTTTTCCGGCATCTCAAATGCTTCCGGTTTTCGGAAATATATAGATTGACCTTCAAGGATTTTAAGACATTCATGTTCTTCCTCCTCATCGTCAGATATCCCCTCATTGGTTAACACCCGATACAGCGTAGCCTCTTGACTACCTAATTTAAATTTTGAATTGTAGTCATAAATGGAAATACTCCGCACGTCCTCCATATCATCTTCCTTCTCATGAGGGTACTTCATAGCCTTGAGGACATTAAAAGTAACATGATCATCATTGACTCTCATAGTCAATTCGCCTTTATGCACATCGATCAATGTTTTTGCGGTTGCTAAAAAGGGTCTCCCAACAATGATGGGGACCTCCTTGTCTTCCTCCATTTCTAATACTACAAAGTCCGCCGGGAAAATAAATTTTCCTACCCTCACAAGCACGTCTTCTATGATCCCCTTAGGATAAACAAGAGTTTTATCCGCTAATTGCAAGGTAAGCGATGATTTTGTGATTTCTCCCAATTTCAACTTCCTAAAGATAGAAAGCGGCATTAGATTAATGCTTGCCCCAAGATCACATAATGCTCGTCCTTCAAATAGATACCCAATAGAACAAGGTATAGTAAAACTTCCCGGATCTTTTAATTTTGGCGGAAGTTTTTGAAAGATTGCGCTACACTCGTGAGTGAGTGCCACCGTTTCGTTCACTCCAAATTTCCTCTTTTTCGTAAGGATGTCTTTCAGAAATTTGACATAACTTGGCATTTGTTCAAGGGCCTCCGCAAAAGGAATATTAATTTGCAATTTCTTAAAAATTTCTAAAAATTTCTGAAATTGGTGATCCCACTTGCTTTTTCTTAGCCTTTGGGGGAAAGGCGGCGGCGGGTATACCATTTCACTTTCTTTCTTCTTTATGGATTCAAATTTTGTTTCATTCCGATTTCCCTCTTCTATTTCTACTTCTTTCCCATCTTTACCATCACCATTATGCCTAGGTTCCTCATTCATCTTGCTAGGAATATCATTATCACACATATCCTCGACACTACTTTTCTTGGGGTACTCCTTCACATTACCATTTTCTAGCTCTTTCCCACTCCGTAACGTCACCGCTTTACATTGATGATTATCACCCTTTGGATTTGGGATTGTATCTGCGGGGAGTGTACCTTGTGGTCTAAGGCTCAACGCATTAGCTATTTGACCCAATTGAGATTCAATTATACACAAAGACCATTCTAAACTAGATACGCGAGCATCATTCTTGTGCATGGATTCTATTATAAGGTCATCTGTTAACTTCCTAGACACCCATTGTTGATTAAGAGTTTGATTTTGAGGTTGATTAGGATTTGAGTTGAATAAATGTGGTGGGGTCATTCCGGAATTACTTTTCCATGAAAAGTTGGGGTGGTTTCGCCACTCGGGGTTGTAGCTGTTTGAAAATGCGTTATTGTTTTGTCTTTGAAGACCGCTAATGTAGTTGGCTTCTTCATTATGGCTGATTAGTTGTTCGACGGTGAGTGAGGGACTAATAGCGGGCAAGGGGTTGGATATACTATTTGCTTGGGGAGTCATTTGACTTTGGTTTAATGTTAAGGCATCTAATCGCTTGTTCATTGAGTTAAATTGAGCGGTCATTAACGCTGCAAATGATGTCAATTGATCTACTTGGTATACGCCTGATGAAGAAGGTCCTTGTCGTTCTAGCGAATGATAGTTATTGGAAGATAAGTCTTCCAATATCGAGTAAGTATCTTCTGGATACTTATTCATTAGAGAACCTCCTGCGGCTCCGTCCACTTGAATTATTGTGGACTTCTGGAGACCATTGTAGAAGGTCCATACCTGCTGATGAATGGCTAAGCCATGATGGGGACACTTCCGCAATAGCTCCTTGAACCTTTCCCACGCGTCATACAACGTTTCCCCATTCCCTTGCATAAATGTAGATATATCACGCATTAATTTTGCAGTCTTAGAGGGAGGAAAATACTTAGCTAAGAATTTTTCTACCAAAGATGTCCAGGTGGTGATAGAAGCATTAGGCATTGAGTTTAGCCAATCTTTTACTTTTCCTTCCAATGAGAAAGGAAACAAGCGAAGTTAGATTGCTTCTTCAGACGCACAATTAATCTTGAACGTATCGCATATTTCAATAAAAGTTCTTAAATGTGAGTTGGGGTCTTCATGATTTAGTACGCCGAATTTATTATGTTGAACTAATTGCATTGTAGTTGAATCGATTTTAAAGTTGTTAGCTTCAATGGTGGGTCTAGTAATGCTAAATTGAATTCCCCCTCTAAAAGGCATGTTGTACTCGCGACACGTTCTTCTATTCTCGATTGGGTGCCCATTGTGTTCTACCTGACCACCTATATCTTGACCTTTGTCATGAATATTATCATCATTGTTATTCTGACCGTTTAGATCCATAGTGATCTGCCTAGTGTTTTCCAACCTTACTGACTTTCGATTTTGTCTACACGTTCGTTCAATTTCAAAATTTAACGGGATTAGTTCTACTGAATGATACCTGGACATGCACCACCGAATAACAGCAAACAAAAAGAACAATAACAAAAATAAACAAACTAAAAATAAAACTTGAGCTCCAAATACTAAGCGTCACTAATATTGCAAGACAAACACTAAATTCGTTACGCCTCCCCGGCAACGGCGCCAAACTTGATAAGCTTAATAAATATGACTTTTAATGCTTATTTAAACGCAAGAGAACGCGTCGAATCAAATTGTATAAAGTGAGTAAATATCGTCTCCACAGGGAGGTGATGAATTTAGAGCGTGCAACTACTAGCTAAGGCTTTTCTTTAAATCCAAGCGAATTGATAACAGCGATTTATCTTACTTAAAAACAACTAAGAGTAATTATTTCTAATTAAAACCAACTATGCTATTTGAGAAATTGATTTCTAGTATTAGGGGAAAACAATCTTGTATTGCGACTTCCCTTGTACAATGCATTGAGGTTATGAAGGTGACATTATGACTAACGTTTAGTGAAGTGCCTTGCAACGATTTGAAATTAGAAACCGGTATCTCTCGATATCAGAACTCTCTAATCCTTTCTTTCCCTCGTTATCTCTAACTAAGGTGAATTAAAAGATCGCATAACGCCTACAAATCCAAGTTGCTAACGCCAAGAGGAAATCTCTTTCACTCTTCAAGCGGTATACCAAATCTACGACACACTTGCGCAACTCGTCTCTCGATTTATGGAGCGCAGTAGAATGATACAACTTTGGCCAAAAGTTATAAGATAAAGATCATAGATTTGATAAAGCCACTCACAAAACCATTCACAAAGCGAAATTAAAACATCATCATTACATCATTCAAAGTACCATCACAATACAAGATAAAGGAATTAGTTCATGCTCATGAAGATACAACCCAAAATTAAAACGATCTTACAGAGCATCATGGAAATGCAAATCCGGAATGAAGTCTCCTTCCTTCCTGGTTAGCCGATACTCCTCTTCCTCCTTCTTTGTTCCTAAAAAATCTCCAGCTCTCCTCTGTTCCTCTCTGGTTTTTCTCTCTACAGCCCCCCCCCTCTTTTTCTCCTTCTTTTTTTATATCCCCTAGATAAATTAATTCTCCCCCCTTTCTCCAAGCCTTGTCGTAACTCTTGTCCCAAGGTCAGCCTCCTCCATGGCTTTCACTTGTCAAATCAATCAGGCCAGCCCACCTTTTCTCTCTCCATCAAAGCTGGATTCAGATTTTATCCTCTCTTTATTCAAAGAAAAGGCGGGCCCACAAGATCTGAGGGTTTTCTTTGTTAAATGCAACCACCAGTTTGCAACAATTCGGCAGATTTGTTGCAAATCCTGCTACCAATATGCAGTTTGGACAGCACCCACTTTACAATAAAGCTCAGCATGCGACCCACCATAGGAGTTCTTCATAATACCTGAGATAAATGATATAAAAGTGCGAATAATGACTACAAATAAGAATATTTCATTATTAACTCCTTCATGCTCTTGTATAATGCATATCATGCTACAAACTAGATAAAAAATGGGCACAAGATGACTTCATTTTGGAAGTTATCACCCTCCCCCTCCAGGTGAGCTCGGCTCCCTGATAGGTGTGGAATTTCCTCCCCCTCCAGGTGAGCTCGGCTCCCTGGTAGGTGTGGAGTTCCCTCCCCCTCTAGGTGAACTCGGCTCCCTGGTACGTGTGGAGTTCCTTCCCCCTCCAGGTGAGCTCGGCTCCCTGGTAGGTGTGGAATTCCCTCCCCCTCCAGGTGAGCTCGGCTCCTGGTAGGTGTGGAGTTTCCGCCTTCCACCTCAGGTCGAGTTCAGCTCGACCAGAGGTGTTTAGTTTTCCTCCACCCCAGGTCAAGTATGGCTTGACCGGAGGTGTTAAGCTTTCTCCACCTTCAATTGAGCTCGACTCATAGGAAGATTGTTAAGTAAAGAAAGGTTCGCCTTCCGCCTCAAGCTAAGTTCAGCTGAAAAGCTCGGCAAGAGTAACCTGTTGGCAGGGCCCTCCGTAGATTCTCCTAAGGCCCCACCAACTAGTCAAATAGGTGGGTTGGACTTTCTTTCCAAGCTTAAGACATGCTCAAAAGGAGTGGGAATTGTGTACAACCCTCATATTTTTCGAGTCAGTGTGACCCGTCACGGATGAGGTCGTAAAATAGAGGGTGACCGTGACGCAGCGGACCGAACAATCGGAGGTTGTCAAGGACCAAAAAGAGAAAACCTGAGGGGGGGGGGGGGGGGACACTTCCTACTTCTTGGGCGAGTGGACCCTAAGTCCACTCGCCCAAGGCTTCGGGAGAGTGGACCTAAGGTCCACTCGCCCGAGGGGAGGGGCGAGTGGACCATAGGTCCACTCGCCCGAAGTAGGGGGAGTTGACCTATGGTCCACTCGCCCCAGGCATGTGGGGGAGTGGACTATGGTCCACTCTCCCCGGGCAACTGGACGAGTGACCTATGGTCCACTCGCCCGATTAGCTGAGTGGACCATGAGGTCCACTCGCCCAGTTCGGGTGGTGGACCTTGGTCCACTCACCCGACCCCCGGCAAGGGGGAGAGTGGACGTCTCAACCTCCACTCGCCCCCTCTCCTGTGTTGGTCGTTCAGGTTCGTGGTTGAGCTGCGGATAGTAAATTTTGGGCTATCCGCAGCCCAATTTTGGGAAGTCTATAAATAGACCCCCATGAGCACCTTGGGAAGGGTTTGTCTACCCCATCTCCCTCGCGTGTGTCTTGTGAGCAAGCACTACCCCCTCCCCCCCCCCCCCCCCCCCCCCCCCCCCCCCCCCCCCCCCCCCCCCCCCCCCCTTTGTCAGTGAAGGTTGGTGGTGAGGTAAGCTTTAGTGCCCTCCAAGGTGCCTAGGCTCAGCATTGGCTTGAGAGAGGAAGTTCCTTGTGAGCTTCCGGGTGTGTGGTGGACCTCCACGCTGCAGCTTAAGGGACCCGTTTCTGGACTCAGGTGTTCTTCAAGGGCAAGGTCTCTCGGTTCTTAGCAACTGGTCAAGGGTTATAGCTCGGGTCAAGTAAGGGTTAACTGCATCCCCCTTTCGAACGTCGAGACCAGTTCTCTGGTTTCAACAGTTGCCTTATTAGAATGAAATTAAAGGCTTCCTTTTTCTATGGTTCATGTAGAATGATTTTCTTAAATTGCAGGGATGATATATTTTGAGCGGAAGCTTACGGGTGATGACTAAATTTTGAAAAAATTATTTTTATGTCACAATATATTTTGAAAATGATGTAGTTATTGTTCTTTGAAAATATCATTCTATGTTTGTTTTAAAATTTTAAACATTGGAGTATAAATAATCTGTCAGGATACAAATATAATTTTGAGTACAAATATCCATGAGCTATAAATATTCATTTATGATGTACAAATAACATTACTATATAGTTAATATTCACATCAGCCCCACATGAGTGGCTCGTCGTCGCCAACGGTGCAAAATCCATTAAAAATGATAGCGGAAAGTTAACTATGATTTATTTCAAAAAAATTCAAAAAATTTAGGACTTATTTTAAATAAATGAAATTTTTGGGACCTACTTCAAATCATCCCCAAACTTAATTCAGATATTTTGCACCAAAATATATATATATATATATATATATATATATATATATATATTAACTTCTTCGAGTAGGTAAATACCTTAATATTGGATTTATTATTAATCAGAAATTATTCATTTTAGAAAAGCAATGTTTTTGTTTTTTTCCCAAAAAAGGGCCAAACGTGTAGAGACCAACATGGTGAAGAATCTTTTGAATGTGGAAATATTGACTTTGACTTTTCGTGGAGAAAGTATTTTCCACTTGTCATATTTGAAAGATGGTCAATGCATATCCACTGAGTTAATGGATAAAATAGAATAATAAAGAAAATTGTTAAAGAAAAATAAAAAGTGAATATCTGCTTGATAACAATAAATCATATTTTCTTTTGAAAATTACTCGCTGGACATAAATCTGTTAACGACAAATCGATATTGTTAGCAGCAAATTAAATCTAAAATTAAAAAATTTGTCATTTTTTATTTCAAAAAATATATATTAAATAGAGCTAATCAATATAAAATAAATAGAGCTTTTTTATTAGTTAGATTCTCCCAATTTCAGTGAATTTTGCTTGATTATTTACCATTGAGAGTGTTTTGAGGATAGTTGCTAATCAAAGTGACGCAAAGGAAAAAAAAGAAAGTAATATTGTAAAATCCGGTACAAACGCAGACACATCTATAAAATTGCAGACAAAAAAAGAACACAAAACAAGACAAATCTGCGTCCGGCAAAACCCGTCGGCGCACAATCACAAAAATATATTAATATAAATGCAATTACAAGAATTAACAGGAGAAGAAAAGACCGTCCAATAAAACACCGCAGATGCGCCGGACGCACACGATCCGCGGAAAAATTGAAGATCTGAACTGCAATCCGCTTAGCGGACGCACAAGGTTCACCGGATCCTACAACGTCGAAGTCCGACGTTCAACCGCACCACCACCGGAGAAAACGTCACCACCGGAGACCAAACGTCGTCAAGGCTAACTGCACTCACGCACCTCTCCAAACGCCACAACTCTCCACTCCAAAGAATGACCACGGAAACGTCGACGGCGATCTCCACAAGACCGGCGACAACACCCTCTCTCAACGACCAACGATTATCTCCTCCAAGACTGACGACAACACCCAAGACCGGCGGCCTCTCTAGTGCAAGAGAGAGAGAGAGAGAAAGGAGAGAGAGGGGAGCAGCTAAATATTCCGGGATGTACAGGGACTCCTCCTAGGCGCCTTTTTTTTCAAAGCATGCGGTTACATCCTATATATTTCTCACCATGGTGAGATTTTATAAAAACTAAAACCTAAAAAAAACTCTCTCTCTCTCTCTCTCTATATATATATAGATACTACTATATAAGAAAATAGGCTTATCGGTGTAATGCTCTACCAATCAATACCCACCGCCCGATTTCTCTATTTAGGGCAACTCCACCCTTCAGACCGTCCGATCTGATTTCATCACAACATCTCAGCCGTTCGATCAACCTGGAACGTTGATTCAATCTCGACCGTCCATTTTTTCCCTAGGTCTCCTAAACCTACCTTCATAGGGTGTCTTAAACCTATAAATTTTATAGGACCCCTACCTTACAAAGTGAAATTACTATCTTACCCCCACTATTTTGAAAAAAACAGGTTGCGGGCGGAGCAGTTTTACCCCTACAAGGGGTAAAAATAGGGTTGTGGGGCGGAGTCAAGCGGGCCAGCGGCTGGGTCAGGTCAAGCAGCGGGGGGGGGGGGGGGGGGGGGGGGGGGGGTCAGGCGGGGTAGCTGGAGGGCCTCAAAGGGCAGCCCGCCATTTATTTCGAATGGAGCACCAGGCTTCTACCTTATTAACAGCGGAAACCTTTTGTTCCGGGCGATGTGGGACTAATCAAGCCGTTTTACCCCTACAAGTGGGGCCCGCCTGTGGGCCCCGCTTATATATAATATTATTCATTATATATAATGAATAAAATCACCACCTCTCGCCTCTCTCCCGCCTCTCTCTCTCTCTCTCCCCACCTCTCTCTCTCTCTCTCTCTATATATATAAATATAATAACGTTAACATATATATAATTTATAAAATAAATGCTTATATATTTATTATATTAATATTTGTCATATAATAACGTTACCATATATATAATTTATAAAATAAACGTTTATATATTTATTATATAACATATAATAACGTTAACATATATTAAATTAATCGTTATTTAAATTAAATTTTATTAATTGAAATCAAAATTATCATTATTAATTATGAGTCGGGCACCCCGAAGCCCATCGGACGCCCCGATGCCCGCCGGTGTGGGCGACGCTCGCAGTGGGGACGGGCGAAGCCCGCCATGGGGGCGGGCGAAGCCCGCCGCTGCTGGCCGGGTACTGTCGCGCGGGGCACGGGGGGCCCCCCGTGCACTGTCACTCGTATATATATATATATATATATTTATATATATATATCTTTCTTAATAGATCCGAATCTCAAACCAAAATTTATTAGAAGTAAATGATGAGTTTTTGCTTCTCTAAATTATGATATATGTGCGTTATAGTTTTGATCTATATGTGAAGTTACATAATCTTGTTATGCATAAAAATACTACAAAATGGTATGCTGAAATTCATTTTATAAAAACATAAAGGGTTGTTGAAGTGTTGGTTCACTGAGTTTAGCTTTTTGAATAACCAAAGTCCGATCCTAGAGTGAAAATTTTGATCTCAGTATTCATGCTTTAACCACAGAAGTTAACTGATAATCTCAGTTTATGCGTGAATAAAGTACGATCACTAAATTTTATGCACAAGTATTATTTTTATTTTCTAACTTTGTAGTCTCAAGAGTCTTTTGTTATGTTATATTACCCTTTGAATTTTTTTGAAAGATAATAAGATAATTGTATACATCTTATTGCACTTTTTTGTCCATTAACATTTATTTTGCATGCACAGTACATAAACAAATCTTTATAGAATGCGAGAAAGTTTTGGCCGAGCACGAGAGGGTATTAAGTAGGGTTTTCGGTGCTGGTGTGCGGCTTATGGTTTGCCCGTAGAAAAATTCGACATTAATTTTAGATGAGAAGTGAGGCCTAGTGGCCGCATGGTCGGACGCCGTCCGACCTAGACTTGGCGGCGGCGTGGCCGGAGGCCGCGTAGGCCGCACATGCTGCGTGGGCTGCCCGGTCCATGCACGGCCTCCACCCAGCTTGAGTCCGCGCGGCCCACGCGGATCCGGCCCTATGGTTTTTCGTACCCTTTCTGATTTTTCCACGTAAAATGCCTTGTCATCGTTTGTTGGTTCAATCTGTGACTGTTGCGTGCTCGGCTCACTCTTGAGCTGAGATGGTTCAGGTCGACCGGACCGTGAGAGTGTTGAGCAACCCACAATAGTTTGGCGCCGTCTGTGATAAGATGTTCCCCAAAGCTCTAAAAAATTTCTGAAGACAACGCTTGTTATGCACAAGTGCTCCAGACTAACAACGATGCCAAAGATAAACACTTACACATCAAGCGAGAGTTTCTCTGAAGAATACACTGAACATGCCTCCAACAATTAACCTGTAAACAACACGCCACTCCTCGAAGAAGTCATCGCCGCGCTAGCCACGTCCCTAGAAGAACACATCCGCCGGATGGAGGAGTGTCAGGCCTAAAGGAATCACACGAATCGAAGGCTCCACCAAAAGCAAGTTATCTGACACTGCAAAAATCGACGGAGGAATCGCTCAAAAAGAATCGTGTCGACAACATAACAAGAAAAGAAAGGAAGAACATGGTCTGTCCCCAATGCCAAAGAGGAGCAGCATGCATCACAAAGACTCTCGCCAAAGTAGGTGGCACCAACGACCCCAACGCTTCACCCCCTCAATACATCTCAGGATGAGGTCTTACACGCCATCTGTGATCATCCAGCTCATTGGATACCTAGGTCTCTTGCCCCGACCTCGGGAGATTAGTATAAGTTTTGCAACTTCCATTAAAGCCACAGACATATCACAGAAGAATGCAAGCACCTAAGGGAAGAGATTGAATGGCTCATGCGCCTTAGCCTCCTCGAGAGATTTATTTTGCTGACTAACAATCTACCACTCTTTGGTAGATCTCATCACTCATTGTGGAGACTAGAATGTTTTTGGCCTTGTGGAGACCTTGCTTTCTTGTCACCGTCACTCCATTCAACCTTGGGCTTTGGCACCGTTTCACCATTGAGATTCAGCTTTGTTGGATTATATGGACTGTAAGCACAAAAATCAAATATATCATCATCAATGAAATTCATATATAATTTTATTCTTGATTTGAATAAAGAAAATTTATCTAGATTATACATTGGTGGTTTGGTTATGGCATAATCTCTAATCTGCATAGAACTCATAATTGTGTAAGATTTAATAAATAACTAATTCTGTAATATAAGAATTTTGATTAATCAAGATGTTAACCCTTTCCAGTTTAACCTAGCTCTGTTACCAATTGAAAGTGTGGAATGATACCTGAGAATTACTCTACACGGGGGGGGGGGGGGGGGGGGGGGGGGGGGGGTTAATTGAGATTTAAAACTTCTTACACAATCAAACATATTGCATGTCACAGATAATAAAAGCAGTAAAAAGAGATTATACAGTATAATAAACTAAGCTATAAAGTTGATCAACCAGATAACACAAATGTTTTATAGAGGTTCCCTAAATTTAGGTATGTCCTCTCTTCTACCCCTTGGTAAAAATTCACTAAACAGTGCTGAGTCTTTTGATAAGGAGACTCTTAGAATCATAACTGAATCATTTGATAAAGAGATTCAAATAACCACTGAATTCTGTAAAATAGGTTTTCTTAAGACTCTATAGCTGAATTCTTTTAAAGTGAGATTTTTAAGACTCTTTTACTGAATTTTTTAAAGAGGGATTCATAAAACTCATTTATTTTAAACTTTTGAAGAGGATTCTTAAAACTCTTTTGTTAGTGGAGTTGTTGATGAATCAAATCTGATCATCTATTTTTGAAGAGAAGAAGAATAATAATATTCAACAATCGTTCTTTTATTTCTTGAGGGCTTGTAGAGAATAATCCTTTTAAGTTGAGAGAGAAGAGGTAGAACATTGAGGAATAATCAGAATGAGACTCAGAGAGAAGACGAGTCCTTCATGAAATCATGTGAGAGAAAGGAATAAGATGTTCTTTCTTTTCAGATTTTCCAATTTGTCGATTATATTGGCCAACATTTCTCGATTTGAATATTCTCTATTTATATGAGAGCATCTAAATCAATACTTTTCTTCTTATCTCTGATTCAATATATTCTCTTTCCATAAGCAGAGAACCAATAACTAGATTTTAACTTCAACCAAGGCCTGAATCTACTCACTTCTTTATCTATTATTTAGTGGAGAATTCGACGTAAGTTTGACAAAATGTCGATTACTTCTCGATGTTCGTCGATTTCTAGTTATATAGAAATTTACGTAAGCTGACTTCTGTTTATTCTGAACTTTGAATTCTTCTATGAAGCTTTCATACAATTCAAGGCATACTGCTTTAGCTCTTTTACGTACGTCAAATACTTCTCGACGTACGAAGCATTCAATCGACGTTTTTCTTTAGCTTTATTCAGCCTTCAATACTGATAGCTTTCTCTATTTATACACATTACAAATTTAGCCTTTCTATATAATTTATAAGGCATTTCTAAATCGCATATTTAATCTGATATACCAAAAAATTAAGTCACCAATCGAAAGAACAAGTAAGAAGAAGACTACGTGTATAATCTATTCTAAAGATATGTTGATATGGTGCTTGAATAATATATGTGGCTTGATAGGTTGATCTCTTTATAATTCATCTGTATACAGAAACGTGTACGTAAACCACACGTGAGTTCGACGAGGAGAAGTCGACGTACGTCGGTTGTGCTCGACGCACATACTACGAGTTATAGAAGATGGTATGTGTGCATGGCGATGCATGTCAAGTGAAATCGACGCAAAGACAGAAGTCGATGCACGAAAATTGATGTACATTCATTTCAAGGCGCTAGGGAAAAGGCGGGAGATGATCCCATGAGTTGAGTGGAACTCAATGCACATACATAAGACAAACATTCAGTGTATGTCGAGATCAATCTGACGTACGTCGAATTGTAACATGAATATATGGGGAAAACGTTTTTGTAAAGTGGCAAAATAATTTTGTAACAAAATAAACAATTCCATTCAATTATTCCCAAATTTGAATCTGGTCTGGTTCAACGCGTGCGAGCGAGCGAGCGAGAGAACACTGCGTGATTCATGAATCCTACTTATGTTTCTTTCAACATAATATAGATGAGTGAAGTAGTTTATACACCACATAAAACACTAAAATATGACAAGATGAGACTAAAAGACTTCATCTTTTCATGAATGTTTTCTCTCCAACTATTTGAGTTCCCTCCAAATAATTTTGAACTTTTTCTAACAATTGATGTGGAGCTTAAACACCAAACTTCATGAATGCTCCATGAGATGATAATAAAATAATTATTTTAATAATAAACTCTTACTCCATGTAAGACTCTGTTTGGTTGAGTTGTTGCTGATTAAAAGTTGCTGATAGAAATTGAAGTTTGAGAAAATTGATATTTCTGAAAAATGGAGTTTTGTTAAAAAACTGTGGGTTAAATGAAGTTTGCAAAATAGAGTTTTGGAAAAATTGTTTGGATATAAAATGAAGTTTTGGGTGAATCTTTTTTTCATAAAAAGATAATAAACACAAAAAATTATAAAAAAGACAAGATTTTTTCATAATACAATAAATAACCAACACCACAATAATGTTTATGTCATGAAAAAAACATGTTTTTGCTTAACCAGGTACCCTTGCGATCTCGGTCTATGTTCTAAATTCATACAACTGATGCGCTATAGTCTCACATAGCACGATCATCTCATCTACACCACCTGCAATACCAGAGCAAGCTTCTCGCCGCCCTTGTGAGCCTACCCCATCATCTCGATCCCCCTGCTCGCTCTCAATGAAATCAATATTCACACACAAAGGGTGTCGGCGAATGAAATTATGTAAACTCATCATGACCATCACAATATCTGCCTGTATGTCAAAGCGAGAGCTTGACATGTCCCGCAGTATGACTCACTTCTTCATCAAAACACCGAACGATCATTCTATCACACGTCTAAGCAATGGGTGCGCATGATTGAACATCTCTCGATGTCCTTCTGCTGGACGACCACAATGAGCAAAGTCTGGTAGATGATGGCGTGTGTTTTGATAAGATTTCAAATATCCTCGTTGGAGAGGATAACCAGAATCGACCAAGTAATATTTTTCTGGAGAATATAAAATGGAGTCGAATAACAATAAATTTGAGAAGCAATAAATAGTTGAACAAAATTTTTAGTTGTTACCTAGAGGTGGATGAGGGAACTTATAACGGGGATCATTTATGACACTATTGAAAATCCAGCTAACGTGTGCAGATCCCTCCCAACCAGCCATAACGAAAGTGAAACACATGCGGAAATCACAAGCAACTATGACATTTTGTGTTATTTTGTCATGTCTCCCAATATATGGTACTTGATTTCCAACTAGTATACACGCATCAACATGCGTTCAATCTATTGCCCCGACACAATCTTTAAAAAAGGGCATGTAACGCATGTCATATAGAATCTCTGGCGGCGTGCTACTGAAAGATCTATCTGATGGTTGGATCACTTCCTCCGCTAACAACAACAAAGCGCGAATTCCTCGAGCAAAAAACCTGTGTGCTGTCTCTGTTGAGTGTTGAAAGCGCTCACATGTTTTTCTCATTGATTCATTATGCGACAATATATACATTGTCAGTGCTAACACTTCTCTTGATGTAGTTCGTCTTGTTCCTTGAAATCCGCACTTCTCTTCTAGAGAATGCAATAGATCCATAAATATTTCTTGAGACATCATGAATGAAGTATGAAATCTCACCCGAGAACCACAAAGTAGCTCTCCAACTCATTTATCACTCGTTTGCTTTGAAGTCATTCATGAGACTGGATGGTTCAATAGAGAGGTGCATTCAGAGACAATACATATTGCTGCTATCACATTTTGATGATGGGCGATGACATAATTTCATCTACTCATTTCGTGCCCTTCCGTGGAATTCTCAGAGTCATCACTTGTCATATTCTGATAACATGCATTATCCAATATTAAAAAAAAGTTCGAACAATATCAGTATTATAACAACGTAACAATAATGTCAACATAACATCAAACATCATAAAAAATGACAACAATAAGAGACAATCATGTTCATGCATGACAATGTCAATATCACCGCAAACAACATAAAATGACAACAATGTTCAAACATCACTAAGCAACATACAAAGCGGCTAATACAAGAATATAGATGTCCAGGCTATGCTCCATGAGTATATCGGTTACGAAGCCGCTTTATGTTCATGCTCTCTGACAGACACATGAAAGTATCTCTATGATTTTTGTCCATCAAATATGTGATGGAAAAATCATAAAAGTCATCATCAGACTGCACTTCAGGTATGCGCTTACTTTTGCTAGTGCCTGCCCAATGATAAAAGGACATGATATTTTGGTTGGCTCCTGTAGACGTCGACTTATGGTTTTAAAAGACTCCGCTAAATCTTCTAACACCGAGCTTGTACAACCCATATTCTCTGAGGGTGGGACCCAATTCAAGCCACGTAGGCAAAAGTCAAGGTCAAAGGGTCAACACAGAAGTCAACAGTTCAAGACACAAGACAGCTCAGCTAGCAGGAGCAGAAGAGGGCCTAGGCGAGTAGGGGTGCACTCGCGCGAGTAGCCCAGATACTCGCTAAAAGGTGGGCGACCATTGGTGATGCTCGCCCCTTTTATGGGGAAGATCGCCTCAATGTCGCTAGTCGCCAGGAAGAGGCTGGGCTATAAAAACCCCCAACCCTTTGGTTTTCCTATAAATAGGACCCCAGGGGTACTTAGATTGGCACCTGAACTTGAGCTCTTGGAACCCAGTCCTCAAATTCTCGAATCCGTCATTCTTGGCCGTTACTCCCGGTACTAGCCAAGTTGGTGCCTTCCTCGTACCCTGTTCGACCATTTTTTGGTTGTGGAGGGGAAGTCTCTTCTGAGCTTCCGGGTATGTGGTGGGACCTCCCTGCCGCAGCGCCTGGGGTCCTATTTGTTGCTCTTCTAGCTTCTTCGTTGTTACCAGCCAGGTCATCTCGTTGGACTGCTGGGTAAGTAGCCTCCGGCTGCATTGATCCGAATTTTGGAGCCTAGGATTTTCCTAGCTTCAACACTTTGGTGCGGTAAGCATGGATGATGTGTGTTGATTTCTCTTTAATGAATAAAATCTACCCGAAGGATTGTTATCCTTTGCCTCGAATTGACGCGCTGGTTGATTCAGCCATCGGTTTTTCTGTAATGAGCTTCATTGATGCGTTTTTAGGATATCACCAGATCCGGATGCATCCCCTGATTGCCGCGATGTGTCCTTCATCACAAGTGATGGCTGCTACAGCTACATGATGATGTTGTTTGGCTTGAAGAACATGGGGGCCACTTACCAGCAGATGATGGACCACGTGTTCAAGGAGTAGAAGGGGAGTAACCTGGAGGTGTACGTAGACGATCTCTTGATTAAGAGCAAGAGCGTTCCGGAGCATGTGGCTGATCTGGCGGAGACCTTTGAAATGCTAAGGAAGTTCAAAATGAGGCTCAACCCGTCAAAGTGCGTGTTCGGGGCGAGAAGGGGAAAGTTTCTAGGACATCTCATCACCCCAGGGGGGTAGAGCCTAACCCTGACAAGTTTCTAGGATACCGTCTTCACCGCCTCAATCTCGGCAGCCTGAAAAGACATGAAGACAGCGATTAGCGGAACATTCGACGTAAAAGGCGAGTATGCCAGAAGACAAGGAAAGGACGAGCGAGTACCTCATGCTCCTTCCACTTGGCGGCCTCTAGCCCCATGGCGATGAGCTTTTTCGCCTGCACCTTCATCATCTGCTCGTATTCCAGCAGCCGCCTCGACGTTGCATGACCGAGCTCGGCAGCTCGCAGATAAGCTTGCGAGTTCTGGTGAGCCAAATACTCGGCCAAAACCTCTTGCAGGGCCTCGACGTTTGCGCGACCATACATGGCGAACATGACATCGAATGCCTCGCCGTTGTCCTCCCAATCCTCCGACCAGGCGGGAAGGTTGGAGCTCAAAGTCACCTCGTTGGCGCTCTCCGCCCAGGCCACCAAGGGGCGACCATAGGAATCCTTGCCGCGGGTGCCTTCATTAAAGAGAGGGTGACTGTGAGGCTCGCCAACCTCTGAGGGATCCGCCTTCGCATGTAGATCCCTCTTGGCGACCTCTTTCCGCTTCCTCGCAGGCTCTCGGGACCTCGCCTTGCCTTTCCGCTTCCTGGCGAGCCCGACATCATCCGCGGCGGCCATCGGCTCATTGTTGCTCGGCGACAAATCAATGGGAGATGAGCCCCCGCTCTCGCGTGCTGAAGTC
The DNA here is from genome assembly GCA_033032865.1 of Dactylorhiza incarnata. Taxonomy (NCBI): domain Eukaryota; kingdom Viridiplantae; phylum Streptophyta; class Magnoliopsida; order Asparagales; family Orchidaceae; genus Dactylorhiza; species Dactylorhiza incarnata. Next base: position 3,076,343 of record JAWHQI010000020.1, on the reverse strand, counting down.
CCCACGCCCCCCTGAGAAGAAGCCGCCGCCTTCGCCGACGGAAGAGGCTCGCTCGGCAAAGAGCGAGTAGCTGCAGCAAAAAACCGACCGAATGAGTTTAGCCGCTAAGTAAAAAAAAGGCGAGTATGATCGATACTCGCCCCAATAACAAAGATCTAGGCGAGTATAAGCGATACCTTCGCCTGGGAAGACCTCAGCGAGTACATCTACTCGCCTCCTCCAGAAGACGACGTCTAGGCGACGATTCCGGAAGCAGTCGAGTAGCTTATCCCGACTCTCCTCTAAATGAGGGGTGGCGAATGCACTTTCCGATGGCTGGAAGGATGAGCTCGGGATAGCCCCAAAGTCATCGCTGATGACGACTAGTTGCTCGCCCCAACGATGATTTTTGTTCGCTGTGCCGACTAGTGTGCAGACATGGCTGCATAGGAAGATGACGCCTTCGCCGGTAGCGCCGAAGTGGAATACCCGCCTGAAGACGGCGAGATCAAAGGCGATCTTCTCTTCTCGCAAGAAGCAAAGAAAGTCCACGATCATCGCCACTCCATTTGGGTTGATCTGGGCCGGGACTATCCCGTAGTAGCGGAGTATCTGGCAGAACTCCAACCACAACGGTAGTCGCATGCCGACTTCGAAGTGGCGGATAGGGAACACCATCCCGGTGGATGAGAAGGTGTTTAGTTGCTCAGTGTTATGCGGAAGTCTGGCGACATACCCTGGCGACAAGTACTTGTCCAAAAAATCGTCCAAGTCTTTCTGCCGAGTAGTCGACTTCTTGAAAGAAGTCGCCGCAAAATTCTTAGCGTGATTAATTAGCACGCCGAACGACCACCTCTTCAGCCATCGCAGAAGCAAAGGAAGCAAGAGAGCGAGTATCGGAGGGCGGGAAGAAGAGCAAGAAAAATATACTCGCTAAAAGTGAAGGAAATCGCCAAAAGCGTAATTAATACGTACTCACTCCCCCTATTTATAGAAATCGAGAAGAATTGGCTTGTCGCGTATGCTACCGAGAGTGCGGACAGCGGGGCGACTATAAAAAGAAGTCGCCAAATCTCGGCGTGAACCAGACAGTCGACTTCAAATGCGCGAGTATCTACATCAGAAGCACAAGGAAACTCGCCAAATAGGCGCGACATTCAAAAAACTACTCGCAAGAAATAAACAAAGAAGAAAGACAAATCCAGACACCACAACAAGCAGACAAGAAAGAAGAGGTGAGATTATAATACTCGCCAAATAATATTACAAATTATAAAAATGTTCTTTACAAAAACTCGAACAAAGGGGCTCGACTTAAACGATTATCGACTAGTAACTACGCAAAGAGGATCTAGCGACTATCCAGGGAGTCCAGCATTGGGGTCCGCTGGCAGAGGTTGTCGCCCAATCCATCCCATACTACGCGCGCGCTTGAAGTGCTCCATCACCAGAGACATCGTATCCTCGCCTTGGCGTAGCTGATCTTCCATCCTCGCTAGTCGGCCAGCCGAGCCCATGCTGCACGCATTTCCACCAACTCGTCATGATGCAATTGTTGGCGATGCTCCATCCTGCCCACCCGACGCTCCAGGTCGCTGACAGATTGAAGGCGAGACTCCACAGCCGCCAGTCGAGTATCGAAATCTTCTAGCCGTGCTACTCGCACTTCCGGCTCGGTCAAACGACGTTGAGAGTCAGTGGCCGCCAAGCGCTCAACTCGCGCCTCCACAGCAGTCAAGCGGCGATGAGAGTCGCTGATCGCCAGGCGCTCCAACTTCGCTTCCAGGTCCAAGATGGCGCGAGTAGCCCTCTCCTGGTACTCACGAGAGGGAAGCCGGACCCCATCAATCAGAGCTCCTATAGGAGTGTGAGTGCGAGCTACAGAAGAAAACAAGGAAGCAAAAAATCTTAGTGGCGAGTAGCGAAGAGTCCAAATCAGAAAGCTCGACAAATGTGACGACTTCTTTACCAGGCCGATGAGCCTCATTCCGCGAGTTGCGACGAGGGCTTCGAGATTGCCGGCGAGGCGAGCTCCTTCCTCGATGCGGGGATGGGCTACGATGGCTGCCATCTCGCCGACTAGAGTGCGACCCGCCGGTGTGCTCCCTGCTGGGATGCACGTCCCCCCGACCGCGACCATCCGTTGGTCGCCCTCCCCCTCTTGGGGCGAAGAAGCCAGAAGACCTCGCCACCCCGCCTCGGCGCGAGGACTCAGCCAGATGGGTGGTTGGAGCCGACGAGGATAGGAGGCGATGATCATCTAGCATCTCGGCAGGAGGCGGAAAGGGAGAGGTGGAGGAAGTTCATCCACGGGTAGCTGCGTGATACTCGCTAGCTCTGGTTGCTGCAAGGGCGGTGGCGGTGGAGCAAGGTTTTAAATGTCGGCCGACATGTCATGTTTGATAAGAAAACGACTTGCATAATCAAAATATATAGGTTATGGCGTTTTCGAAAATGTCGGCCGACTTTTTGTATAAAACCCGACATTTCGGCCAACACACAATAATCATTATAGCCCGACATTTTGAAATGTCGCCTAAATTGAATTAAATTAAAGTGAACCGCTGTTTAGCGCTGTCCATCGTTGTTTAGGGGTTTTCTATACTTCTTCTAAGTTCTGATGAAATGTTATTTCAGAAGTTATAGCTGTGTGAAAATAAAATTTTGAGCTGGTGTTATATCTCTGTAGATTTCGTTTGTTATTTCTACTTTGCAGCTCAATGTTTAGCCATAAAGAAGGCTCCTTTTCAGGTTCCTATAATAAAGTTTTACTTAACTAGAGTAAAATGCTCAGTATAGATGAGGATTATAGTGATAAATTTGGGTGGTCGATAGAAATATAAATATTTTTTAGAAATCCGACATATTGAAATGTCCATAACATGTCTCCGACATCCGACATCTAAAAACCCAATCCGACATGTCTCCGACATCCGACATTTAAAACCTTGCGGTGGAGGAGCGTTACTCGCCAGAGGATCCCTCTGCTCGCTCATCGGCCTCTTCTCCACCAAGGAGCTGTGACAGATCCGCACTGATCCACCTCGGTGAGATCCTCCCCCGGTCCTGGGCGAGATCATCGACGATGATCGCAAAGGAATTACGTCCAAAGGCTCCTCCTGAGCAGCAGTAGACGGTGGATCTGCGAGATAGTATAAACCAACATCAGAAACTCGCCAAACAAGTTGACAAAACCAACCCGAAAGTGGCGAGTAGGTGGCTCTCACTTTTTGCAGGTGGGACTTCATGTTGAACCTGAGCCGAGGCCTCCGTTGTACTTGCTTCTTGGGCGACATTCGACGCGGGAAGGTCAGGAGCAGGCGAGTCATCCAAATGGCCGAGACCCAAGTCGTCAAGCACTTGCTGGGAACCGCCGACTAGAGAATCAGCGACATTCTCCAAGGCGGCGACGTCCTTCTTTTTCTCTTTTTCCTCTTCTTCTTGTCAAGTCGCTTCCTCTTCTTGGAGGCGAGGAAGTCTTCAAGCTCGACATCCACGCGAGCAGGAGCCCGAAGGGGTGGCAGCAGACTTACAAGCTCGACCATATCAACAACACCTTCCTCAGCATGAGTGCGCGACATCTTGAGCGAGATCAAAAAGGCCGTGCTATCAGAGACCTCTCCCCCTCTATATATAGAGTCCAGAAGCCAGCCATGTGACTGCCGAGTATATCCTAATACTCGCCCAAAGCAGCTTGTCGAATAGGGGTTGGATGATTCTTTCCGAGCAACTGCGTTACTCGCAAAGAGCGGGGATTGTGTACAACCCATATTCTCCGAGGGTGGGACCCAATTCAAGCCACGTAGGCAGAAGTCAAGGTCAAAGGGTCAACACAGAAGTCAACAGTTCAAGACACAAGACAGCTCAACCAGCTGGAGCAGAAGAGGGCCTAGGCGAGTAGGGGTGCACTCGCGCGAGTAGCCCAGATACTCGCTAAAAGGTGGGCGACCATAGGTGATGCTCGCCCCTTTTATGAGGAAGATCGCCTCAATGTCGCTAGTCGCCAGGAAGGGGCTGGGCTATAAAACCCCCCTACCCTTTGGTTTTCCTATAAATAGGACCCCATGAGTACTTGGATTGTCACCTAAACTTGAGTTCTTGGAACCCAGCCCTCGAATTCTCGAACCCGTCATCCTTGGTCGTTACTACCGGTACTAGCCAAGTCGGTGCCTTCCTCATACCCGGCTCGACCATTTTTTTGTTGTGGAGGGGAAGTCTCTTCTGAGCATCCGGGTACGTGGTGGGACCTCCCTGCCGCAGCGCCTGGGGTCCTGTTTGTTGCTCTTCTAGCTTCTTCGTCGTTACCAGCCAGGTCATCTCGTTGGACTGCTGGGCAAGTAGCCTCCGACTGCATTGATCCGAATTTTGGAGCCTAGGATTTTCCTGGCTTCAACAAAGCTAACTGTTTTCTTCTTTCCTTTATTTCTTTTCTTACTTGCTTTAGATGTAGATGTGGTCTCAGGTGGAGGTGGAACTCTACTAACCTCAATGTCTTCATGTCCACCCTATGACATTGCTCTTTCATCAATATACTCCGGGGCATGGCTCCTTTGTGTGAGGGGTGCAAGCATGATGTCCTTTATCGACGACCAAATTGAACATCATGTATGTTTCTCCTCTAACTCGGGAGGGATGCCTGCATATCGGAATTTCCTTGCCGCTCGGACATTGTAAAAATCTATATTAAAAAATGGTCATTTACTTTTTTAAATGAATACTTACAATCTTTCGTCCCACAACTCATCTGAGGCATCTATAGTCTGTCTTGATGCATTTCAACTCAAATTGGTCTCGTCGTTTTTCAACTCCGTCCATAATTTCCACTCCTTCAAATGATCCCATTTATTCTTCATTTGAATTTTATCATAAATTTTTCCAGTCTGCTGTTCAAATTTTGTCACAACATTACTCCACCCCTCTTTATAAAAATGCATGGTTGGTCAATTTCCAAGCTTTATCTCTTTAATGCATATATCACAGAAGAACACGACATCCGTTGTATCCCACATAGCGGATACTCCTACATCTTTTGTTTTCCCCATCTTAAAAAAAAATACAATTTTGTAATAAAAAACAAAACACAATAAATAATAGACAAACATATACATAAACACACACATACACATAAACATTAACATACACAATAAACACACACACACACACACACACAAAACCACACACACAAAACCACACACACAAACACACACCTACACACACATACACAATATATAAACACACACACACATAAACACACACACACACACACACACACACACACACACACACACACACACACACACACACACACAAACACACACATACACATAAACACACACACACACACACACATAAACACATACACATAAACACACACACACACACACACACACACATAAACACACACACACACACATATAAACACTCACACATACACAATGCACACACACACACACACACATAAACACACTCATATAAACACACACACACACACAAACACACACCTACACACATACACAATACACACACATACATACACAACACACGCACACACACATATAAACACACACACACACACATACAGAATGCACACACACATACACATATACACAGTTACACACACATACACAATACACACACTCACACACTCACACATAAACACACACACATACACAACACACACACACACACACACACACACACACACACACACACACACACACACACACACACACACATAAACACACACACATAAACACACACATATAAACACACACACATACACACAATGCACACACACACACACACACACATAAACACACATACACAATACACACACACACACAGAAACATACACAATAAACACACACACACACACATATAACCACACACATACACAATAAACACACAGAAACACACATACACAATAAACACACACAAACACAACACAATAAACACACACAAACACAACACAATAAACACACACACATACACAATAAACACACACATACACATACACAATGAACACACACACATACACAACGAACACACACACACACAATAAACACAACACACAAACACAATAAATACACACAATAAACACAACACACACAAACACAACACACACACACACACACACACACACACACACACACACACACACACACACGCGCACACACACACACACACACACACACAAACACAACACACCCACACAAACACAACACACCCACGCGCACACCCACGCGCACCCCCCACGCGCACGCGCGCGCACACACGAACGTGCACGCACGCGCACGCCACACACGCACACCCACGCGCACGCGCGCACACACACGCACATGCACGCACGCGCACACACGCACGTGCACGCCACACACACGAACACGCACACACGAACACGCGCACACACACACACACACACACACACACACACACACACACACACACACACACACACACACACACACACGCACACACGCACACACGCACACACGCACACACGCACACACGCACACACGCACACACGCACACACGCACACACGCACACACGCACACACGCACACACGCACACACGCACACACGCACACACGCACACACGCACACACGCACACACGCACACGCACATACATATATACACACATATACAAAGGCTTAGCACCATAGATCCTTTTAGGGCTAACCCTATCAAAAAATGCTACATGAAATGCTACCACCACCACTAAACAATTAGATTCCTACCATAGATCCGGCTACCGCTAATAAAAAAACGCATCTTGATTCCTACATTTTGCTAGGGCTAATCCTACCAGAGATCCGGCTAGGGCTAACCCTATAAAAAAGCAAAATAGAAAACAAAGGAAATGGAAGATCTTACCAGAGATCCGGCGGGAGAGGAGCAATAGGAGCTTGTCGTTGATGGGGGAGAAGAAGCTTGTCGTCGAGAAGAGAGCACGGGCTTCAGGAGAAAAAAGTGGACGCGTTCGACTGGAGGGGGGAGCCGCATCTGGATTCCTTCTATAAGGCGCGTTTATTATAAAACGCAGTATCACAAATCCTCCCAAACAACCGGAGCTGATCCGCCCAATCAAACGACAACTAAGTTTCAAAAGGATTGTTGTAAGCCCTAATTTTCCATAATCGAGACATTTGACCCTTTACAATTTATTTTGACAGGAGGTCAAGTTTCTTGATTATGAAAAATTAAAGGTTACAACGATTCATTTAAAATTTACAGGAGATCAAATATCTTTACTTTAGAGTATATAAGAGTGTCACCGGTGCTTCATCCTTTATTTTATATCCTCAAGAGTATAATGCCTTTGGATTCATGCGTCCCGCTCTCTCCCTCCGCCACCACTTCCAAGCTCCTCCGGTGATCCACCGCGATGCTCAGCGTACTACACCGGTTTCCTCCCTCCCCCCGCTCTCCCTCCTCCCGCCCTCCCCTTCCTTCCCCCAAATCCTCCAAGCCCACGCCCAACTCGTCTCTCTCGGCCTCGCAATCAGCCGCGCCGCCATGGGCCATCTTCTCGCCGCCTGCGCCCTCTCCCCCTCTCCCCCGCCTTCCTACTTCCATTCCGTATATCTACGGATCGAGCGGCCCAACGTATTCGCCGCCAACAATCTCCTCCGTTGCGTCGCCAAAGGCCGCTTCCCTCGCCAAACCCTCGCGTTCTACTCCGGCATCAGAATCTCCGGCGTGCCCACCAATAAATACACTTTCCCTGTTCTGATCCATGCCTGCGCCAGAGACTCCTCTCTCTCGGAGGGCTCCCAGGTTCATGCCCACGCGATGAAGTTCGGGTTCTGCGAAGATTTGTATGTCAGAAACGCTTTGATGAGCTTATACAGCACCTGCAGCGTGATGGATTTGTCGATGAAGGTCTTTGAGGAGTTGCAGGATCGACGGGATGTGGTTTCCTGGAACACGATGTTAGCGGGATGCGTCAGGGATGGGCGGATTGAGGTTGCCGAGAAGATGTTTGATAAAATGCCTGAGAGAGATGTCATCTCCTGGAGCACCTTGATTATGGGTTATGTTCAAAATGGTGTATTGGAGAAGGGTGTTGAACTATTCAGGGAAATGGTGGGGAGTGGGGTGGCTCTAAATGAGGCCACCTTGGTCACCGTCCTCTCCGCATCGGCGCAGCTGGGCTTGCTCGATCACGGAATTTTCGCGCATTCGATCATGAAGAAGACCAGGTTTCCCATGACTATGGGCGTAGGGACCGCCCTTGTGGATATGTACGCGAAATGTGGGTGCATCGAGCTATCCCGCCGCGTGTTCGATGAAATGCCGACAAGAGATGTTTTTGCATGGAATGCCATGATTTTCGGCATGGCCGCTCACGGGCAGGGAAAAGAAGCTCTTGAGCTCTTTCAAGAATTCATCGCTGAAGAACTTTGTCCCACGGCCGTGACCTTCCTCGGGGTCTTGAATGCCTGCTGCCTTGCCGGCTTACTCGACGAAGGTTGGAGGTTTTTTAACTCGATGGTGAGCGAATACGGCATTGAGCCAGAAGTTGAACATTACGGTTGCATGGTCGATCTCTTGGGTCGCGCGGGCCACGTGCCTGAAGCCCTCGAGTTGATCGAAGGGATGCGAGTTGAACCGGACCCCGTGTTGTGGGCTACTCTTCTTGGAGCTTGTAGGAATCATGGATTTGTAGAGCTGGGCATAATGATAGGGCAAAAACTGATAAAACTTGAGCCTGGGCACGATGGGCACTATGTTCTTTTGGCAGCTTTATACTGTAAGGCGAAGAAATGGGAGGATGTTCACAAGGTGAGGAGGTTGATGACAAGTCTTGGCACAAATAAGGGAGCAGGTTGGAGCCTAATTTGAGGTTGATAGGAGGCTACATAAGTTTGTTGCAAGTGACTGGGCTCACAATGAGTCTCCCAAATTCTTTGAGATGATCGAAATGATTGGGCAGAGATTGATGGAGTCTGGTTATCTACCGGATCTTTCATCAGCGCTGCATAATATTGAGGATGAGTAGAAGTTCAACAACTTCTTATCGATCGATGATGATTAATCTGGGCCATCCAATTCATAATAAGATGGTGGCAAAGTTGTTTGGCATCACTATGAGCTTAGGGGGGGTTTGGATTATTAAAATTTGACAGCTCTCATGAAGCTGATTTCTCCTCATTGTGATTTGCAATGGAGACATGAAATCTACCTTGAAGTTTTTGAAGTTCCCAAAAGAACCAGCTATGGAGAATGAAGATTTATATGGCCTGCCTCAAACAGAAGGGAGAAGGATGATGATGATGATGGTGAACTGAATTTATCAAATAATCTTCAAGAGAAAGAAGGGAGCTTTCAACCACAAAGTGGGTGAGGGAAATCTAAAAGGTAAAAAGAAAAAATTTTCAAGTATACTATCATTGCTTTTACTGATCTTGCTTCATTTGATCCCTCAATGTGATTTTTTTACTCCATCATTAGGATTGATGATGATGACTACAATGCGCACTTTTTCCCCCTTTCACTTTAGCAACAACTAGTATATGTGCATGTAGTCTCCACTTGCACTTTATTATCTTTATTTTTATTATGTTGCGGCGAAATGGAGCTTCTCCTTCATATAATAATAGATGCTAATATTTCATCTTCACATTAACATAGAACACACCTTTTATAGACTTAAAAGGTTTTTGTTTAGTGTTTTACCCATCAAGGCAATCCATAACCCCATAGCGTGCTTGGGGATGCGCCTCGGTTGCCAAATAATCGTGTTAGCGAAGGAAGAAATCGGATGAAAGTTCCGAGGGTCAAAGTAACAAGTTGAGGAAGAAGAGCCTGAAGCATAATTCTTGAGTAAAAAACCCAGCAGATTCCATTATAGAGGCCAGTAATAGACAATAACACCCTTCACCCTCCATACAACTTACAACTTTTATCTTAGTTTCTGCTTGGGAGAGTATCAGCGTCTGTGAATGCGGCGATGATAAATGCTGGTAGGGTGTAGCTGCACTTGTGAACACCATTTTCCCATAATTGTATTTGTCGCCAAAACGTCACCACAGTCATCCAGATGTAATCAATTGTTAGCGGTAGCGAAGTCTTGACTCCAAATAATGGAGCTTGGGTCATAAACATTACCCAAAATGTTTCGAACGGAGGTTAAGTGTCATTGTTGTGCTTATTACTACAATTTCACACAGCTACTGCCCAAACTACACATTCTCCAAGGGGCAACTCTTGTCATAATCTCAAAGGGTGCTTAGTTGGAGTAGCATCCTTAAGGATTCTTGTGGTTACATGCTGCAACGACCCGGCCTTCCCCCTTAGGGGCCACGTAAGCACGTTAATGGGCTGCAGCCCAAGCACCCCAAAGTCTCTCCGCGCCTATTTCTCAGCAGTGACGCATTGTTGATGCCAACTCAATTGGTGATGAGGAGTGGTTTGAAAACTCCCTTATCAAATGGGTTGTGGGTTTGAGACTCGGCCTCAACAATGCGCCGCTGCTGAGAAATAGGCGCGGAAAGATTTTGGGGTGCTTGGGATGCAACCCAGTAACGTGCCTACGTGCCCCTAAGGGGGAGGGCCGGGTTGTTACACATGCGAACCAAGAACATAGAAACTCTCCCCACTTTACCCAACAACTTGTTGGTTTTCAAAATATTCGTTCGGCTTTTTATTTGGTTGTTGTAGAATAATAATACTTTAGCTCATCTGATCTCATACTAAGCTGAATTTTACAATTTATTCTTCTTTGAGGCGATCCACACAAAATTTTCAGTAAGTTGCGGTCATAAAAGTACTCACATTCAAGCACCCTTAATTGAATCATGCTTTTAAAGGATGCATCATATATTAGTATTATAGTCTAAGAACATTGTTTAGTTCATTTTGTACATCTTTTTCTCCTAGATCTTGCCATATCAAAAGTCTACCACGAGTAACTCATTATATGTGCTTCACTGCACCGCCGACACTCCTTGCTCTCATCGGCTCTCATCAGATTTGGGATGTCACAAATTCGCCAGTTTTAACTTTTGGTTATCTGCAAACCACATATCATACTGCAAGAGGTCTTATTAATACCATTTGGAATGATCGAACCCACAATATATAATTTGTTGTCATATTTGGTTCATCTCAATGTATACTAAGTTGAACATCAGAGTTTTACCTTTCTCTGAAGTGCTCCATGAAAATTTTTTTGCAGTGTTTCCATCCGAGAATGATTAATTGGATTCATAATTGAACTCCACTGCATGCTCTTAAAAATGTTTGTAATATTTCAAGTCTAAATTATTACTTATCTAGTTCTAGAGCCTTTACTTTATTTTTAAGCTGAGATTTAAGCTTTGTTTGGTGCTGCTTTTTTGCTCCGGTGAGTTCGGACAAAAACGCCACCATCATAGAATGCATGTTTGGCAAGACAATGGTTATGAGCACCACCAAGAAAAGAAAACTAGTTTTGAACATAAAAGTGGATGAGGTTTCTTAGGTGAGGTCGAGCGTTCACGAATGACAGTTTCATAACCACTGCATTCACGACCGCCCGCGCCGTGCCAAGAGGAGCCTTAGTTTATTATTGCACTCACTTTGCCCTAGAAATTTTCCATCTTATAAGATGTTAGACAAGGCCAGGATAAAGGACAACCTTTTATATGATGTGAAAGCTCTCTGAGGCACTTCTACATATATTAACCTACAAAGTTTGTACAAAAGCAGCCTATCAGTTGATTGGAGTTTGTTCTCCCTCAACTGTTGTAATAGAATATCCAAGGAAAAAGTCACCATCCGGAAAATCGGGGCAGAGTTCTGGCGGGGCGGCTTTTGATTCCCGGCGGCAGAGTTCTTCTGGATGGTGAGAGAGGGCTTTCGGCCCACCTCTCCCCTGCGGCAAAGGGGGGACAGAGGCTTTTTCTCTGGACGATGTGGGGGTTCTGGCGGTGGATGGCCGGCTAGGGGTGATGTGGGTGGAGGTCGCTGTGGGTTTTCTGCCGCGGATCGGGCGGCGGCAGTTCTTGGAGGCGGTCGTGGCGGTGCTGTTAGCACCGAATCTCGCTGTTTTCAGCCGAGCAGCCCCCGTTTTGTCCACAGTTCTGGCGATGCTTCGGCTCCCTTTCTTGACCAGCGACATGTGCCGTCTTTTGGGGCTAGCTTCGCACCTGTAGAGGGGCGTCAACGGGATCGTTCGCCTGTGCCGGGCAACGGCGCTTCACAGCATTCTTGGGCGGACGAGATGGAACCCGGCCGGCTAAGTAGGGATGCGAATGATCGGGGTTCGCCCAGTGCGGAGCGAGATTTAGGCCCGGCTGCCCAGGTTGAGCTGCCGTCGAGCGACGGGCTTGGCTCAGGTATGCTAGATACTCCACTCTATGCTGCAGAGGATGTTTGTATGGAGGTCGGGGAGGACGCTATGGGGTCCAGGCTTGGGTTGCTTGAGTGCCCACCAGATGTTTGTCCTAATGCCAAGGCAAACTCTGAGGTTGAGTTGGCGCTGCGCTCTCGTGCGGATGATACCAGGGCTAGGCATGAGGACCTTGCTGGACTTCATGACCCTTCTTTACATATCCGGAATAGCGGGCATGCTCCGCCCATTGCCCGCACTGCAGGTGTTTGGGATAATGTCGGACTGGGTTCTGGTTCCAGCGTCGACCCGATTGCCCCTCCTTCAGCATGGGCTCGAAAGGGGACGATCACCCTCAGTGATGTGCAAGGGCTTGAGGATATTGAGCCAGATGGATCATCAGTTGCTATGATTGAAGAGGTTACCGCCCGGACGATGGCGCATTTCTCCTACTCGGTCGTTGGCAAAGTTTTGGGCCGGAGACTACCTTCTCATGTTATTGAAAGCGAGCTGCGCAAACGCTGGGAGCAATTTGGGGACTTTCGGTTCCTCCAGTTACGGGCGGATTGTTTTTTATGTATTTTCAAATCTGGTGAGGCTTGCACCAGTGTGCTCCAAGGGGGACCATGGTTCATCAATGGGTTCATCATAGGATTGGATGTTTGGACGCCCGAGTTTGATCCTGCGTCATTCAAAGGATTGTCCTCGCCTATTTGGATTCGTTTGCCCCATCTTCCTCTCTTATTTTGGGATAAGGCCAACATAGCCCGCATTGCGGCCCGGGTTGGGAAGCCAATCTGGATCGACTCGACCACTCATGATTGGGGCCGGATGGAGTATGCCCGGGTATGTGTGCGGGTGGATCTCTCAAGACCGCTTTGCGCCGGCGTTCCGGTCACCAGTTCGCAAATGAATTTTTTGCAGAAAGTGGAATACGAAGGTATTGCTTCCTTATGCTCTTGTTGTGGTTGCATTGGGCATGCAGGCGGTAGTTGCCTTCCTTCTGCGGCAGATCCGCCTCGGCGGATTCCCACCCGGACTCGCGCCCCCCCTCCGACCCCTGCCGGCCCCCGACCAGGACCACCAGTCCATGCTCCGGTTCCGCCTGAGGATGTTGTATGTGGCCCGGGGCCGTGGAATGTTGTGCAAAAGAGGCGACGTCGGCGACATGCGGGCAAGGCCGCCCATCAGCCCCCTCCTCCGGTTGCTTAGCATGATACCAGACAACACTCCCCTCCCCCTTCTGCACGGGAAGCCTGCTCTCGGCCTACGCAGTTTGTTCCCGAACCATCGCTGTCACCCGTCCCTGATGGTTCTGCGTCGGTGAGGCCGGGTGTTGATTTGCAAGGATCAGGTTTGGACATGGACGTCGTTTAACCTATTGAAGGTGTTGTGGGGATGGAATTGGCTCTCTACCCTCTTGATCCATCACGGGTGATTGGGCACTCTGGTTTTATTTCGCACAAGCGTCGAAAGGGTGGTTTATCTAGCGGCGGCGGGGACGCGTCCTCTTCAAGGGGTCCATGACGAGCCTCATTCTGTGGAATTGGGGGGGGGGGGGGGGGGGGTCTCGGAAACCGGCAGTTGGGCATATTCTCCGTGATCTTATTTTGCGGTCGGGGGTTCCCCTGGTTGGTCTGTCTGAGACGATAGTGGAGGATCTATCCCGCCATGATGTAGATCGGTTGGCGGCCGGAATTGGGATTTTGTACATCAATCGTCGGCTGGCAGGTCGGGGGGTATTGCGGTGCTGTAGCGGAGTGATGTTAGGCAGTTTGTGCCGGTCTCTTTCTCGCGTCATTGCGTTATTGGGGACGTTACTTTCCCTAATAAGCGTTGCTGGCGGGTGGTGTTCGTTTATGCAAACAAGGATACTTATATTCAGAGACAGTTGTGGTCTCTGTTGGAGCAGTTTGCGACCCCAGATATCCCGATGATAGTGGGGGGGGTGACTTTAATTGCCTTCTGCGGCCGGAGGATCGGCAAGGTAGGCGACCCTTTATGTATTCTCAGGGGTCTTTGGAGATGGATGCAACTATGACAGAGCTAGATTTGCAGGAGCTGGGGTTCACGGGCCCGACCTTTACTTGGTGTAACAATCAGCCCAGGCTTGGGCGTGTGCTGGGGCGCTTGGATCGGGTTTTTGTCAACTCGGTGGGTATGGATGTTATTCCCCTGGGCACTGTGCGAAACCTACCCTGAGTTGGCTTTGACCACTGTCCTATCCTCGTGGCTTTGGGGGAGGTGCATGCTGATAGGCCGACCAGGTGGATCAGGTTTGAGGATACCTGGCTTTCGTACCCGATGGTGCGAAAGTTGGTATCTCGATCTTGGCTAAAGGCGGATGTCGGTGGCAGTGCGGAGGTTCTGCAGCGGAAGTGTCGCCGCACCCTTCACACCCTTTTCTTTTGGAGCAAGAACAAGCTCAAGGATCTGGGTACTCAGTAGGAGAGTCTGGAGGCGGAGATTGTGCTTCAGCGGTTGGAGAGCTTGGATGGTGGCATCTCGGAGGAGCAGACCCGGGCTCTTGTTGCGGCGGTTAAGGAGCTCTTGAGCACCCATGCTAGGTTGGCCACTTGGTGGAGGCAACGGGCCAAGGTGCAGTGGATCACTGAGGGTGATGCGAACACCCACTATTTTCACTCCATTGCTACTGCGCAGCGGCGCAACAATCAGATTTCTCAGGTAGAGCTTGAGGATGGCGGCCTTGTTGAGGATCCAGATGGTATTGAGGAGGCTTTTTTGAACTTCTTTGATCGAAAGTCGGAGTGTGTGACTCCCGTTCTTAATGGATGGCCGCTCCTGTCATCCTCTCGGCGGCTTGATGGAGGGGCGAACTCCTTGTTGCTGAAGGAGATTTCTGAGGAGGAGATTTGAGGCGTCATCAAGGCCATGAAGGCCAACCGTGCTCCGGGCCTGGACGGTATTACTGCTTATTTTTTTGTCCATTTCTGGCCCATTGTGCGTTCCACTGTGTGCAGGGCCATTGACCATGTCTTTGCTCTTGGTCGCATGCCCAGCGAGTGGAAGGAGACATTGGTGGTACTCATTCCGAAGTGCCCCAATGTGTCTCGTCTGGACCGGTTTCGGCCTATTAGCCTTTGCCAGACCATCTATAAGGTGGTGGCGAAGATCATTGTGGATCGCATGAAGGGGTACCTTCCTTCGCTTATCTCTGAGGAGCAGGGGGCATTTGTTCCTGGGCGTTCTATTTCCCACCAGTGCTTTATCGCTCAGGAGGTGGTGCACAAGCTGGCGACCTCGACCTCACTGACTGGATTCCTCGCTTTGAAGGTCGACATAGAGCAGGCCTATGACAAGATGTCGTGGGTGACGTTGCGGCAGGTTCCGGACATGTTTGGGTTCCCGGAGAGGTTTGCTAGATGGATTCTGCAGTGTGTGGAGGGGCCGCAATTTGCGCTGCTCCTCAACGGGCGGCGTACGAGGTGGGTCAAGGCGAGTTGCGGCTTTCGGCAGGGATGCCCCTATCTCCTTTTCTGTTTGTTTTGTGCTCTGAGCTGCTCTCGCTTGCCTTCAGTCAGCGGGGGAACTCATTGGGCGTTATGGTGGCGTCCTCTGGCCCGCAGATCTCTCATTTGTTGTACGTCGGCGACATCTTCATCACCTCGGATGCCACCACGTCGTGTGTGGATCAGTGTCTTGCTGTGTTGCAGGAGTACTGCTATTGGACTGGGCAGCGGATCAACAAGTCGAAGTCCATGGTCATGTTTGGCAAGTCCACCCATAGGTGGCAGTGCAACAGGCTGACTCGCCGCTTGGGCTTTCAGAGGGTCCGCGAGTTCACTTACTTGGGCATTTCGCTGGCTATGCGTAAGTTGAAATGCTCTGACTTCTCTCACCTGCTTCTGAAGGTGGCGGAGAAGGTTCGAGCTTGGGGGAACCGCCACCTATCCTTGTCTGGCCCGGCCATCCTCGTCAACGCGGCGCTGCTGGCCACGCCGATGTTCCTTTATAGGCACTGTCATGTGCCTCGCTCGGTCCAGGAGTCTATAGAGCGGTTGGCGCAATTTTTTCTGTGGCAGAAAGGCCCCTCCCAGCTCGGGATGCATTATGATAGATGGGAGCAGTGCTGCTCTCCCGTGGCCGGGGGAGGGCTTGGTTTCCATGGGGTAAGTGGCAGTGCTCTTTGCGGGCAAAGTTCTCCTGGGAGTTGATGCAGCCGGGTTCGTCCCTTTTCCACAGGTTGATTTCTGCTCGGTACACTGGACGTCTTTGGCGGGAGGGGATCACTCGGCGTGACTCTCCGGTGTGGCGGCTCATCAGGGATGGGCGGAGTGCCTTCGGCCTCTTCTTCGCTGGAAGATTGCGGATGGGGATTCTGTGGATGCGCTCGCACACTCATGGATACTCGACCGGCCTCTGTCCCGGTAGCTCACTTTTGCTGACTGCGGCTCGCTCGAGTCGATCCAGGTGTCTGATTTTGTGTTGCCTGGTGGAGGTTGGGATGCTTCCGCTCAGTCTCAGTTTTTTGGGTCGGATCTTGTTGAGCCCGTCCTCCAGATCCCGACTCACAGCTCGCTTCCCCAGGACAGGCCGGAGCTCTGCACCCGCCTCAACGACCAATCTGTTGCATCCCTTGCATTCATGGCCCAGTTTGATGGGGCTCGTACAGATTTCAGCTGACTTCAGAAGCTGAAGCTTCACCCGCGGGGGTGGATGTTTTGGTGGCGGCTCCTCTGGGATGCTATCCCTACCTGTGTGTGACTTGCCTGTCGGGGTCTTACTGCTGAGCGTGGATGTCCTTGGGGCTGCACTTTAGAGGAGACCCAAGACCATCTGGTCTCGGACTGGTGCTGTCTTTTGGCCATCCGGTCCGCTCTTCGGCGATGGGGCTACAGAATTCCCTCCTTCTCCAGTTGGGAGACAGCACGTGCGTTTATCTCCTCCGCCTCTGCCGGTGCTCTTGGTACGGCGCGGGTTTTTTGCTGTGCGGTTTACAAAGCATGGCGTGGCCGCAATGCCGAGGTCCACCATGGGGAGGTGGCGACCTTTACGGTTACGACGACAACCATCGTTGAGAACCTCTCCATTTTGCGAACTCTACCACCACAGGGGCACTGGGGTACCACCCAGCCTCACCGGCTGTCGACACCACTCTCTTGGTGCCCCCGCCTCCTGGATGGTTAAAGTTCAATGTGGATGGTTCTCTTTCCTCGTCTGGGCTTGCTGGGCTTGGGATGGTGGCTCGTGACGATCGGGGTGCTATTGTCTTTGCTGCTGGGACCTCGATGCTGCATTGGGATCCTGGGGGAGTGGAGCTGGCGGCAATCTTGGCGCTGAAGGATCTGATTACGCCTTCTTTATATGGGAGCCGCGGAGCTATTGTAGAGGGCGACTGTCTGATCCTTGTGGATAACTGTGCTGCTGGGATGAGACGGGGTGACTGGAGCGTGACAGTGGATGGCGACGAGGACTTCTCATTTCTGAGCGGCTTTTCCCAGCTTCGGTTCCAACATATTGGCCGGGAGGCCAATCGAGTTGCTGATTTTTGCGCGCGTTTTGCCATTCGGGGAAATTTTGTTTGGCTGGTCGCTGATAGCACCCAGACTGAGTTTGCTGAGCTTGTTCATGCAGACTTAGATGACATACTGTTGTTTTGTTTCTTTCCTTTTTGGTTTTTAATTCCATGCTATATGCACCTTTCCAAAAAAAAAAACTACAAAGTTTGGGTTAAATTATATGCCATTCTAATGAGATGTTGGTTTTAGCCGAGCACAATTATTTTGGAATTGTTAATTATCAATATTTGAAATGCTAAGTGTATCCTTGGTGTGCCGGTTAAGGTCTTGTCGTGTGACCTTGAGGTCACGGGTTCGAGGCCTTGGAGCAGCCTCCTGCAAAAATACAGGGTAAGGTTTGCCTACATTTCACCATGTGGTGGGACCCTTCCCCAGACCCTCACTGTGCGGGGATGCTCGGTGCACCAGGCTGCCCTTTTTATCAATATTTGAAATGCGAAGTGGAGTCTTGGTGCACCAGTTAAGGTATTGTCGTGTGACCTTGAGGTCACGGGTTCGAGGCCTTGGAGCAGCCTCCTGCAAAAATGCAGGGTAAGGTTTGCCTACATTTCACCCTTGTGGTGGGACCCTTCCCCAGACCCTCACTGTGCGGGGATGATTGGTGCACCGGGCTGCCCTTTTTATCGATATTTGAAATGCTTGAATTTAGAACCAATCTGACTCCTTTTTATACATAAATTAGAGATCCTTACAATTTCAAAAACTCAATGTCTAAACTATTCGCAATGAGCATTGGGTGAAGAGGTGGTGGGTCCTCAAGGATGGTTACTCCTGGATTGCTGGCTTGTGCAATATTTGAAGGGGTGCGCGCAGTGGGATTTGGGCCCAGACTGCAACCACACAACAAGGGCTCGGTTTTGGCCCGAGCAAAACCACACTGAGAATGTGCGGGCACGGTTTCAGTGCGGTGCGGTTGCGGTGCAGTTTTTAGTGTGCAATTTACATAGAAACAAAAAGATGAATGTGATGTATAATAAGATGTAAAATTTGAGAAAATACAGCTAACCTTTCAAAATACAAATATACAAAATCAAGCATGTGTGATAATACTTATTTTATTTAGTAAAGTTTATATTAATGTAGGGGAAGAGTTATATAACTTATTTAAAAGGCTATATTTAGTTTAAGTATTATTATTATTAGGATGTATACTTATAAGTAATAACTTTTATTTAGATGACTATAATTTGGTCTACATATTTATGGAAATTATTCAAACTAGTCGGTGCTTCAGTTTTTTGTTTTCAAGATTCAAAAACCGCACCACCCCATGCTCGATATATTAATGTTCAAAATTGCACCGCATCAAAATTACGCAGTGCGATTTTTGCGGTTTGTACTCGGTTTATAAACGTTCAAAACTGCACCTCACCAAAATTACGCTGTGGTTTAAAAATCGGCGCGATTTGTGCGCCGCAGGTGATTTTGACCATTTTTTATGCTAACTCTTAAAGATTTGCCAAGAAATCTGCACATTTGTTACTTTCACGCATGATGTGCACGAAGAAGTTTGCTGAAATTGTTGTAGATGGCATTCACAATCAAGTAGTAAGTACACAAAAACACGCGTTAGAGCCTTCACTTCAGAACCGAGGAGGAGGACGACCAAGTTGGAGTCCAAACCTACATGTAGCTGATCAAAGCCCAAGCCTAAACCCTAAACCTCAAACCTCCTTTCAAACCGACAAGTTCAACCCGCAGAATCGAGGTCACACCAATGACTCATTACATAGGGGCAAAATTATCAACTAATGTGTGGATAATAATAAGGCAAAATATTCAAATTGGTCCCTTAACTTTGGGTCCGACTTCAAATAAGTCCTTTAATTTATATTTGCTTCAAATAGATCCCTTTACTTTTGGTTTGGTTTCAAATAGATCTTTTAATTTTCATTTGCTTCAAATTGGTCTATTAATTTTGAGTCTAGTTTCAAAATAGGTACTTTAATTTTCTTTTGTTCCAAATTGGTCCCTTAATTTTATATTTTATTTCAAATAAGTTCATAAATCACCACTATTCATATTACTAATCATATCGAGATATTTATGCGGTGTTGATAAATCGCTTATGTCATAATAAATTATTTTTTTGGTAATTATCTAATAAAAATAAGTATTATTTTTCTGATAATAAAAGTCAACACGTCACTGAAATGTCAAAATAATGATTTTTTTAAAACGTAGCATTCTCGATGACACTTATATATTACTAATTATCATCTATTTTATATAATTTTGTGAAAGTAAGTGCCACAGATTGTTGCATTTTGATTTTTTTTTTAAATTTTTTTATATTTCAATTTTGTGATGGCTTTTATAATCCCTATTTTTAATATAAATTTATATTGTGTTGAAAAAATAATTAAAAAAATATAAATTAGAAGAAACATTAATTATTTTTATGAGATAATTACAAAAAAATAATTTATCAACAATTGAAATAAAGTATAATGTTAAGAGATTAATTTGAAATAAATGAAAATTGAACCTATTTGAAACTATGTCCAAAATTAAGGGATTAATTTAAAGCAAATGAAAATTATAAAACATATTTGAAACCTCGCCAAAAGTTAAAAAATTTATTTGAAACAAATGAAAATTAAAAGACTTATTTGAAACTTGACTCAAAATTAAGAGACTAATTTGGGTATTTTGCCTAATAACAATGACACATGAGAATGTGCTCTAGGATCTGTTTGTGTGGGTTGCGATTGAATGAATATATAGCAATTAGAGATGGGATAAAATAACATTCTTGAATTGAGCTCCCTCCCTGCGGTTGGAATCAAGCATAAAGCGACATTTTGAGGGATTTGTGGTTCAAATGGAGGCTATTTAGATCGGCAAAAAATTACGTATGTGCTATCGGAAAAAAAACACCCAAATAAACGGAGATGCTTGCACATTAAAATTCTCATGTGAAAAATCGTATGCAAGTTCACGCGTGTGCAGAACCATAATTAAGAAAATATTTCTTCTCTCATTAAAATTCTCACGGCTAGAGGCGAAATTCTTGGGTTCGGGTCCCAGACGCTGTCCGGGATCAATGAAAATACACCATTCAGCGGGCCTCACGAAAAAATGTTATACGCACACCACACTGTTCACCGCGGTACCCACTTTATGGTGGATTTCATGTACTGTCATTGGTCCCGACGCCAGCTGACGTTCGGGACCCGGACGCAAATTTTTCCCATGCTAGAGGCTCCACAAAAGTAAGAACATGAGAGCAACAATTATCCACTTAACACCTCGTGCTAGCCAGTGGTGTTTACCCACAGCCCTACCAAATAAGAAATAAATAAACATGACAGACCACCTGTGATACCTAAATATCATTGCATTATTATTTTTGAATGTAATTATTACACCATTTATTTTTCTCTAGTTTTATCATATTCATTTTAATATTTATTTTTGAGCATGACAAAAAATCAGAATAAATGAGCAGCAAACCTAATAAAATAATAATTGTGTTTAAAAAAAACATAAAATCATTCATCAAAGGTAAAATAGTAGAAAATATATGCAAGTTATTAAAAAAAAGAGAGATTTGATATTAGCAGTCCAATTCTCACTATTCACACCCCAAAAATTGTACAAATTCTAATTATATTCGCAATCCAATTCACGCCAATCGCACCCCATGGAATAACCTTCTCCTCTTCATCTCTCTCCTCCCGCTCCCTAAACCCTAGCCGTAGTTCTATCAGTCGCGTCGTCTTTCCCCTTCTTAGGTTCATCTTCTTCAAAAAATAAGGAAATTATCCAGCGAAAAGAAGTGATCCAATTCTTTTCATTGGGTCTGGATGAAGACCAAAGATCTTGAGCGACCGATCCGGCAACGATTTCATACATATCCACATGTATACTGTAGATAAAATGTTGCCTCTGGCTTAGGCGGACAGCCTAGCAAATAGACATCCACAGGAATTAGCTTATCGACTCCCCGAACTCGATCAAACGGGTGATTTTCTCACCTACTACGGATCCCCAAAAAAGTAGTAAGTTTTATGATTAGAGGAAGGTTTGAGTGGCCTTTAAATTGATTTAGAGTTGATTCCTCTATGCATGTCATTTAACTTCTTTTACTGCTAGGTTTTTAAATTGTTTGAGTTTTTAAGATGTTTCTATAGGCTTCTAATGCTTAATAACTCAGCAAAGTGTTTCGCTAATTTGAGATGAGAATGGGGTGCTAATATAATTTTGGACTACAATAAAATTTATGGACTACGAATAACGATGGACTGCGAATAGTCAATTCTATACTGCTAATATCAACTCTCTAAAAAAATGAGTATCCATTGTTAGTTGAAAGATTAAGCTCTGCTTCGCACAGAGGCGGTGGTCATGAACGGCGGTGCTTATGAATCGCCGTCCGTAAATGCCTAACCTCACCTAAAGAAGTTCAATCACTTTTATTTTCAAAAAACTAGTTTTCTTCTCCTCACAGCTATCATAACCGATGCCAAACATACATTCTATGATGGTGATGTTTTTGCTGGGATTTCTAATACCATTTCTTAAATGATAATACAACATATCACATATACGCAGCGGAATAAATAACTAGAACAACTCAAAGAGTTAAGGGACTTGCGATTTTACTGATTCAAGAAATAAAACAACATCCACAACACAGTGTAGAAATTATACCTGAAGGGGATTTAAGTCGATACTCAAACCAAGATGCTCCTCACTGAGTCTGGTAGAACCAATCTATAGTTGCAAGAACCGAAATAGATCGGCCCCTCTACAGAGATCCACACAAGCGCTGGAGAACCTCGATGCCTTGTCGAACAAGGAATGAGTCGGAGAAGAAAAGTTTTCTGCGTCCCCACGGACTGCTAGATCCGAGACAGGGGAGGCGGCGACTGTCGGAAGAGGAGAGAAGCCCTAGCGGAACACTTCCGGCGCTGCTCTCTTAAACCACGAAACGAGTCGATTACTAAATCTTTCTCGCACACTGAACCCTAAGATCGTGATCTGTTTATATACCAAAGGCCGCGTTCGACGAACTCAAGGAGATCTGCGTTCGACGAACTCAAGGAGATCTACGTTCGACGAACTCAAGGAGATATGCGTTCGACGAACGCGCTACACTAGCCCTTTCCGTCTCAGCGGTAGACGAACGCGCTACACTAGCCCTTTCCGTCTCAGCGGTCGACGAACGCCTTCAGCTCGACTAAGTATATATATTCGGCTATATATAAATTCGTCTAAACACTTTAGCCGAATTTTGACTTAGCCGAATTCGTCTAAACCCTTTAGCCGAATTCGGCTAAATCCTTTAGCCGAATTTGACACAGTTCGTCTAAACACTTTAGCCGAATTTGTCAAGTATAAATCCATTCGTTTAAACCTTTTAAACGATTTCCCATTGAGACATTCTCAACTTAATTCCAAACAGTCACAGGATTGGTCCTCCACTCATATCCTATATAAGCAAGGCCAATTCAATTCTTTCTCCAATCACTTTTATGTGCGACCCTATTGGCTCATATTGCGTTGGCAGTAAGACTAGCTGTTGATTGCTTTGAGATCACCTCAGAAACTCCAACAGTCTCCCACTTGATCACAACGTGTCAACAAAAGTCTCACAAACAATGAGCGACATCTAGCAATACATCATTGCTACCCAAGCAATAAGAGTTCATAACTCAACACGCCAGTCATGACCAATGTATCAGTGTTGTCATGTCCTTTTGTCTTTTACATCCGGATAGAACTAGAGGCATGGACCGTGTCACCCTCATAATTGTTCAATCATAGTTTCCTGATCTAGAATAGACTGACAAAAATGGTGAGTTCAATATCATATATTGACTCAACCAAGCATGACCATGCATTTCTCAGTCTCATTCCATCAAGAGGCCCATGGATGTAACTCCTGTCATAAAGGAGGACAAATCCCATTTCTGCTCACACACAAACATCCAAATGATTCGTAACATACCCAACAACCACCATTATCGTCAACCTTTCTCAAGAGAAAACTTTAGATGTCATCAAAGTACGCTCTTCCTCACCTGATGAATGTTGTGACTTCAGGTCAAAGGACCACAAACACCATTGTCACTTGAGACCTACTTGTGACACGTTCATATAACAATCCACAAAGTAGTCTCACGGTGGGTCTGTCCAGTACAACTTGTTCCTAACAAGTACCCATGTGATGACTTGATATCACAATATCATGACCTGTGAGAACCAATCATCAGTCAACGCACATGCTGGTCTTATGGTCTCATCCTCGCCCTAATATCTAGGATGATACCTCGACCAGGGACCATTTAAGAATGAAGCTTCATTTAAACATAGGCCCTCACATTCAAGTCACGTACTTGAATACCTATGGAAGCAAACATTCTAAGGGCATTCATTATGTTAATTAGTCTATTATATAGAAACAGTTGACATAATAAAAGAACTTGCCATAAATGTAAAATGAAAAATCATAGTACATATCACAATTCATCAAATGAATAAACAACCAACAAACATACAATCCACAAGGCTCCCACTAAAGACGATCATTCAGGTATCTAATACCCATTGATCTAACATGACCATCATGCTTCCTTTGCGCAAGAGGCTTTGTCAGTGGATCCGCTATGTTTTCTTCAGTCGGTACTCTGCATATGCTAACATCTCCTTGATCGACAATCTCTCGAATAAGATGGAACCGCCGAAGTACGTGCTTGGAGCGCTGATGAGATCTAGGTTCCTTAGCTTGGGCAATAGCACCGTTGTTGTCACAGTAGAGAACTACATGATCAACAATGCTAGGAACTACATCTAGCTCGCCGATGAATTTTCTAATCCATGCAGCCTCCTTCGCCGCATTTGCTGCAGCGATATACTCGGCCTCAGTTGTAGAATCAGCAACTGTCTCTTGCTTGGAACTCTTCCAACTTACAGCTCCTCCATTAAGGAAAAATACAAAACCTGATTGGGACTTTGAGTCGTCCCTATCAGTCTGGAAGCTAGCATCTGTGTAACCCTTTACGACGAGCTCTCCCTCTCCACCATACACTAAGAATTCATCTTTAGTCCTTCTCAAGTACTTTAAGATATTCTTGACTGCAATCCAATGACTCTCACCAGGATCATACTGATATCTGCTAGTCATGCTCAAAGCATAAGAGACATCGGGTCGAGTACATAACATTGCGTACATGATTGATCCAATTGCCGAAGCATATGGAATCAACTTCATGCGGTCCTTATTTTCCAAAGGATTTTGGACACTGGTCCTTAGAGAGACTCACACCATGTGACATGGGTAAGAATCCTTTCTTGGACTCAAGCATGTTGAACCGTTTCAACACCTTCTCAATGTATGTACTTTGGGTCAAACTCAGTAACTTCTTCGATCTATCTCTATAGATCATAATACCAAGTATATAAGTTGCTTCACCAAAGTCCTTCATAGAAAATCAGTCCCCTAGCATGTTCTTAACAACTTGCAGGGTCGGAATGTCATTTTTGATTAATAGTATATCATCCACATACAAAATCAGGAAAGTGACAATGCTCCCACTAATCCTCTTGTAAACACAAGGTTCATCCTCATTCTTGATAAAACCAAACTCTTTGATTTTCTCATCAAAACGAAGATTCAAACTTCGAGAAGCTTGTTTCAATCCATAAATGGATCGATTCAACTTGCATATTTTAGTGGCTTCATTTGGAGATTCAAAACCCTCGGGTTGTGTCATGTACACTTCCTCAAGGAGGTTTCTAATAAGGAAAGCCGTTTTGACATCCATTTGCCAGATCTCGTAGTCATAATACGCAGCAATAACAAGCAGAATTATGATGGACTTGACCACAACTACAGTGGAAAATGTCTCATCATAGTCAACACCATGAATTTGCCCGAAATCTTTAGCCACCAACCGACCTTTGAATGTCTGTACATTCCCATCCATGTCGGTCTTCTTCTTGAAGACCCACTTGCACCCTATGGGTCGTACCCCTTCAGGTGGTTCCACCAAGGTCCAAACTTGGTTTGCATACATGGAGTCCATTTCAGATTTCATGGCCTCAAGCCACTTCTCGGAGTCAGGTCCACACATAGCCTCTTGATAGGTTGCAGACTCATCATCATGATCCATAAGCAACATGTTACCTATTTGAGACACGAGAAATCCATATCTCTCAGGCTCAAATCTTGGTCTATCAGATCTACGCAGGACTTGTGTTTCTTGAGCAGGCTCTCTAGCTACAACAACTTGTAGTCTTTGCTCAGGTTCTAAAATCGGTTCAGCTATTATTTGTGGTTCTTGAACTTCTTCAAGTTCCACATTTGCAGTCTTTCTGGATAAGAACTCTTTCTCCAAAAAGACGTGAGTCCTTGCGACAAACACTTTGCCCTCGGATGGCAGGTAGAAGTAATACCCTTTGGTTTTCCTAGGATATCCCACAAGATAACACTTATCCGACTTGGGTTCCAGCTTGTCAGACATTTGACGTCGCACGTATGCCTCACAACCCCAAATCTTAATAAAAGACATACTAGGACGCTTCCCAGTCCATATCTTATATGGTGTCTTTAGAACAATTTTCGTTGGAACACGATTTAATGTGAAAGCAGCAGTCTCTAAAGCAAATCCCCAAAAGGAAACGGGCAAATCTGCATGACTCATCATCGACCGTACCATGTCTAACAAAGTACGATTCCTCCTCTCAGACACACCATTATGTTGTGGTGTTCCGGGCGGAGTGAGCTGTGATACAATACCACACTCTCTCAGTTGATCACGAAACTCATGACTTAGATATTCGCCACCTCGATCAAATCAGAGTGCTTTTATCCTTTTTTCCAGTTGGTTCTCTACTTCATTTTTACTTTGAACTTTTCAAAGGTTTCGGATTTGTTCTTCATAAGAAACATGTATCCGTATCTACTGAAATCATCAGTAAATGTAACGAAGTAGTAGTACCCACCTCTAGCCATAGAACACATGGGTCCGCATACATCACTATGTATTACACCCAAAAGATCATCAGCCCTCTCAGTATGACCAGTGAAAGGGACTTTAGTCATTTTGCCTAATAAGCAAGACTCGCATCTCTCAAATGATTCATAATCAAATGAGTTTAATAATCCATCTTTATGGAGCTTGGATATGCGTTTCTCATTTATATGGCCCAAACGACAATGCCAGAGATACGTAGGATTCAAGTCATTTGTTTTTAATCTTTTAGTATTTTCTATGTTATAGATCGGATGGTTTAAGTTCAAAACATATAAACCATTAAACAATTGGGCAACTCCATAACAAACATCATTTTTATAAATAGAACAACAATTGTTCTTTATAATAAAAGATAAACCAATCATGTCCAAACATGAAATAGATATGATGTTTCTAGTTATAGCAGGAACAAAATAATAATTATCAAGTTCAATTACAAGCCCAGTGGGCAAAGAAAGACGATAAACATCAACGACAACGGCAGCAACTCTTGCTCCATTTCCAACACGCAGGTTTATCTCTCCTCTACCCAGCATTCTTCTCCTTGTCAGTTCCTGCACATTCGTACAAATGTGAGAACCACATCCGGTATCCAATACCCAGGATGAAAGAGCAGAAAGGTTTATTTCTATAACAAATATACCTGAAGTGGAAGTCATACTTCCCTTCTTCTTCTGCAGATCTTCAATGTAGAGGGGACAGTTCCGCCTCCAATGTCATGCCTTACCACAATGGTGACACTTCCCTTCCTTGGCCAGACCTTCCTTTTTTCAGTGCAGAAGACTTGGGATCAAGAGGAGACTTAGATCCAATCTTCGTCTTCTTGAATCTCTTGGCCTTGCCCTTGCTCTTATGCACCATCAGTATGGGGCAGGCAGGCTTGGCCTTCTTCATATTGATCTCGGCAGTTCTCAACATGCCTAGGAGCTCGGACAGTGTCTTGTCAATTTCATTCATATTGTAATTTAAGACAAACTGCTCATAACTGTCCGGCAACGATTGCAGGATCAGATCAGTGACCAACTCTTGGCCCAACGGGAACCCCAGTCTTTCAAGGTTCTCTATATACCCAATCATCTTGAGTACGTGAGTTCCTACTGGGTCCCGAGCTCCCATCTTACACTGAAACAACGCCCTGGATATATCAAATCTCTCTTGGCAAGCTTGCTCTTGAAATATTTTCTTCAGGTGCTCCACCATCTCGTAACAGCTCATGTTCTCATGTTGCTTCTGAAGCTCAGAGTTCATGGTTGCGAGCATGAGACATTCTACATCCAAGGAGTCATCTCCATACTTCTTATAAGCATCTTTATCTGCACGAGGTGCAGTAGAGGCTGGCTCCTCGGGGGGATCTTCTTCAAGGACATAGAGCTTACGCTCTTGCCTGAGAACAATTCTCAGGTTCCTGAACCAGTCTAGGAAATTCGTCCCATTGAGCTTATCCTTCTCAAGGATGGCTCTCAGGGACAACGCGGAGTGTGAAGTACTATTTGCCATGAAAATTCTACAAAATAATGCAAAGTTTATTTAGTACTATATTTCAAAATACATTTTTTTTATTTTAATAAGGATTTTAATTAAATACTCTCACTATTTTATTCAAATTGATAACCCTTAATATCAATTCGGAGAGTTTATGCGAGTTACTCTCTTAGTAGACAAGATCTGTATTTCACCAACACAATGAGTCCGCTTTGGCGTTCCTCTCATAATGCGGTTATTTGGGTAGACAACACTTGACAATTGCATCACTATGCAATTCTTGTATAGTTGGTGAATAACTCTTTATTCGCATCCATCATATGGTGCATGCCAACCCAATGCCTCTAGGCACTCAACTTTTGAGGTCACCCAGTTAAGTTAGACCCGATGTCGACAATGGAATATCACAATTATCCGCTCGCACCCTTACCAAGATAGATTAATGCACAATGCTTTGGCAAGCCCACACTTCATTGATCGAGGCAGGAAAAGTGTCATCCATCGGAAGGCATCTGTATACTTAATATTGGATAAGAAGTTTTATTTATAAAATTGATTAACAATTAATCAACGTGCACTTTAAATAAAATACAACAATCACAACCAAATACATCCCAGAAGTGCACAAAATAAAATTATCAACGCTTGATAAAAATGGCTAAATCTGAGCATCTAGAACACTTCTAAATCTCCAGATTTACATGCATTTGACACAGGCAAAATAATTCCACTTATGCAGTAGACAAGCTCGTCTCTCAATGTCAAATTCAAAATCTAAAACATTTGGTTTCACAAACCAATTAGAGGGACGGTTACTGCAAAGGAAAAACAATTTCTGAAATAATGAAATCGCAACGCAATCACATGTGTTCCTGGCATGGTTCCAAGGGACAGAGCCCTGACCACTTATATTACATCAAAATAATATTCCAGGAAGAAATCTATACATTTAGAATGCTTCTAAATTTCTAGATTTGCACGCAATGGATTGCTAAACCTACCTCTGATATCACTGTTGGGATTTCTAATACCATTTCTTAAATGATAATACAACATATCACATATGCGCAGCGAAATAAATAACTAGAACAACCCAAAGAGTTAAGGAACTTGCGATTTTACTGATTCAAGAAATAAAACAACATCCACAACACAGTGCAGAAATTATACCTGAAGGGGATTTAAGTCGATACTCAAACCAAGATGCTCCTCACTGAGTCTGGTAGAACCAATCTTGAGTTGCAAGAACCTAAATAGATCGGCCCCTCTACAGAGATCCACACAAGCGCTGGAGAACCTCGATGCCTTGTCGAAAAAGGAATGAGTCGGAGAAGAAAAGTTTTCTGCGTCCCCACAGACTGCTAGATCCGAGAAAGGGGAGGCGGCGACTGTCGGAAGAGGAGAGAAGCCCTAGCAGAACACTTCCGGCGCTGCTCTCTTAAACCACGAAACGAGTCAGTTACTAAATCTGTCTCGCACACTGAACCCTAAGATCGTGATATGTTTATATACCAAAGGCTGCGTTCGACGAACTCAAGGAGATCTGCGTTCGACGAACTCAAGGAGATCTGCGTTCGACGAACTCAAGGAGATCTGCGTTCGACGAACACGCTACACTAGCCCTTTCCGTCTCAGCGGTCGACGAACGCGCTACACTAGCCCTTTCCGTCTCAGCGGTCGACGAACACCTTCAGCTCGACTAAATATATATATTCGGCTATATAAATTCGTCTAAACACTTTAGCCGAATTTTGACTTAGCCGAATTCGTCTAAACCCTTTAGCCGAATTCGTCTAAATCCTTTAGCCGAATTTGACACAGTTCGTCTAAACACTTTAGCCGAATTTGTCAAGTATAAATCCATTCGTTTAAACATTTTAAACGATTTCCCATTGAGACATTCTCAACTTAATTCCAAACAGTCACATGATTGGTCCTCCACTCATATCATATATAAGCAAGACTAATTCAATTATTTCTCCAATTTCTCCAAGCACTTTTATGTGCGACCATATTGGCTCATATTGCGTTGGCAGTAAGACTAGCTGTTGATTGCTTTGAGATCACCTCAGAAATTCCAACAGTTTTAGTCTAAACTCACCGGAGCAAAAACGCCCCGTCAAAAAGTTAGAGAAGGGATATTTAGTTTAGGCTTCACATCTTAAACAACGCTCAATGGGAGCGAATGAAAAAAACACGAATTCGTAAGGCGAACTCTAAATAGATGCGATAGGACTATTGACAATGAAGACGCCTCGATGATGAATATAAATGGAAATTATTATCCGCAGACCATAAATGGCTATCAGCAGACCAACTTTTTCTAGTTTCTCTTTACTTATCTTGTAATCTTTTATTTTATTCTCTTTGTAATTTGTGTGGAGAAATCGTTCGGGGAGAACGTCGGATTTCGGGAAGGATTCCGTGTGTAAATTTGCCTTGTGTTGGTGACTAGGTCTGGGTAGGACTTAGGGAGGAATTCGCCTTGTGTTGGCGAATAGTTCTAGGTGATTAGATCTAGGGGGTGCTCGAGGCCATATCCGGGGAAGGATTGGCTAGAGCGGCTTGAGGCCTTATTCGGGGAAGGATAGGCTAAAGCCAACCGGTTTGTGGGGATACAAGTCGGTATAAAAAAGGAAAAATTGTTTTACTTTGTACGCCTCTGATTTCTAGTGTTATAGAAATTGAACATTTGTGTATTCAATTTATTATGAAATAAAATCATGTCTTTTAATGTTATATTCAATTGATTTTATTTCCTCTTCAAGAATGTTTTAATTTCTATTCCATTAAAGTATTAAAATTAACATTTGTTTAATTATCTTTGAAATACAATAATCTTTTTTAATTATCTCGGATTTTCTGGAATTGTATTTCATTAATGTTTTCATTAGTAAAATCTCATTGACATAAATTCTGAGCAGATTAATTTTCTGAAGAGCTAACGCACAACGTTAACACCTAACGCCAGACGTTAGCAACAGTAAGGAAAAAGTTCTGTTTCCCTTATATGAGATATTAAAATATATTTTTCTATAAAATATTCTGAAACTTCAGTCACAATCTCTGATAAATTTAATTAAGATCTAAATTCCATAAAACCCTTATTCACCCCCCTCTAAGGGCGTCGTAAGATCCAACAAGTGGTATCAGAGGTAGGTTATTCCAATACGGCTTCACAACCGGGAATAATGGCGCTTCATGATCTCGCATCTTCTAGAGGGGATAATTTTTATGAAAATGAAAAATCATTATGTCCACCATTATTTATGGGTGAAAATTATAATGGGTGAAAAATACTTATGGAAAAATTTCTTAAAACTTTGGATAATGAAGTTTGAAATATCACAATTAAAATGCCCCCAAGTATTTTAAATAAAAATGAAATGTTTTTAAATGCCAAATCTATGAATAGTCTATATTATGCTCTAGATCAAAATATTTTCAAACTTATTTATACGCTTCCTACTGCTTTTGAAATTTGGAAATTTCTTGAGAATACTTATTGTTTTCCTTCCACAGATGATGAACAAGAGGAATTCCTTATGGATCCAAGAGAAGAAACTGATGAGGACTTATGCTTGGAAGAAGAAGAATACAACGTCACAATATTGGACTCATTTGTTGACAATATCAAGCAAAAGAGAAGACGAAAATTCAACTATGGAAGATGAATGCGAAGAAGATGTCAAAGGAACCCTTGGTTCAAATCTTGCCTCATCCCATAGCAATGTAAGAAAATCAAAAACTTCTTTTTTGTAACAAATTCTATTTCTACATCTCGTATGCTTAAAATTGCTAAACGTAAAATTTCAAAGTTGAAACATGATTCCAAATTACGTTTAGAAAATAAAACTTTAAAAGCAAACGCTAAAGTAGAATCTTATATTGATGTTTCAAATTCACTTTCATGCTCTTTAGTTAAAATTCATATTCCTTGTTTTGATTGCAATCTATTAAAAGAAAAATTCAAGGATATTGAAAAAGGACTCTTAGTTTCTAAAAGGCATAATGAAAAATTGATAATTGAAAACCATTCTTTAACTTGTAAGTTAAGACAATTAAAATCTTTTGTTGAAAAAGTTCTAATTCTAATAATGACTCTCATCATAAGATTTTGAATAAAAATAAATTAACTTACAAAATCATTTCTAAAAAGGACCATTTACATACATCAACTAAAAAAGAGTTTAGTTTCAAAAATAATTATGACCCTCACAAAATTCTTAAGAGTCACTATTATAAGTCTCAATATATTTTCAATCACGACTCAAATTTAAAAACTCATTTTCATGAAAATCAAACTATAAAATATTATCCTTCATATTATAAGAGTATGTCTATAAGAAAGAGTGGAAATGAAAATCATCAAAATAAGAATCAATCATTTAAAATTTATTGTAACCCACTCTTTCAACAATCACTTCTAAAGAAAGACAATCACTCTTATAAACTTTCAAAGAATCTATATAATAAAATTCATGATGATTATCAACATCAAGCTATTTTGAAAAATAATTTGAATAAACATGAATCCCCAATGAATTAGTTTTCAAATAACTATCATTCCAAAAAGATGTCAAATAATCATAATATGAATTTAAAAGATAAACAACCAAAATATTGAATTTAAAAGATAAACAACCAAAGTATGAATGAAGACCCAAAATTAAAAATGAAACACTAACTCCACTTATAAAGACCCATTCATCACTATCTCTCCAAAAGCGAACACGATGTATTTGGGTACCCAAAGGAACCATCTTACTTGGTCCCCTTTGGATACCTAAATCTCTCATTCACTAGGAATCATTGTATTGCATGAAATAGAAATAAATTAAAAATGAAATATTATTACTCTACTTCATGATATGCTTAATTGCTTTTTCTTTTGTTTATTTTTTATTTTGAGCCAACTTATTTATGATCACTTTATGTATTATGAGATATGACTTTCATTTTAAGTCTAATGTTTAACAAATCAAATGGAATTAAATTGAACATAAAGTCATATTCTTTTTAAGTGATCTATCTTTTTTTTTTATCCTTTTTAAATCCATTGCCTATAAATGTCTTATATTATCATTTTAAATTGAATGCTAAATTTGCTAAATGATATTATCAAGACTAATGAAATTACTTTCAAAATTGGATTTAAATGGATTTTTAGGGGTCTTAGGCTAAAATATTAAATGCACAACTTATTGCATATTTGTCTATTTTTCGTTGCTGCATATAATAACCCATATATTAAAAATCATAATCGAGAAAAATCGGAATCAAATAATTTCAAAAACAAGGTGTTTTAAAATCAAATATTGTAACTCTGTTGCTAACGCCAGGCGTTATCACCAACGTTGGCGGTAGCATATTTTCCTAAAAAATTTGATTTCTATGAAAAATTATTTTACTATCATTATTGTCAAATACCTTGTATTTGTTTTTGTCTAATTTCTAAAAATTAAAATAAAAAAGAAAATTTACAAAAATGATAAATATGATTTCACAATCACCACCATGATCTATTAATATCCTATGCTAAAATTCACTAAAATCATATATCATAATTCATGATCCATCAAGACCTATCTTAAATCAACTATTTCTATCAACCTTAGGAATTATGAAATATATGATGGTTATTGGTATTATAGTTTCATATCTTGTTTTGTGTATGTGATGTGCATCTCTATTGTTTGCTTGTATCTCATTATCTTTAGACCTATGAATTAACTTGATATCAACAAGATGAAATCAAATAGAATTGTCACTTCTTTTTAGGTCTATGAAAATTCAAAACTCTATGTTTGAATACATGCAACTCAATTTTATATTTGTCTATCTTTACTTAGCTTTGCACCATGTTGTCCTAACTCATCACACTAGCATTATCACGTACCATAGATAGAAATCAATGTTCATGCTAGTTATATCTTGCAATGCTAAAGTAAATTATATTACTAAAATATGAAAATTATAATTTCCTTTGTAGTTATTTGCATGAATAAAATTTATTCTAAATGGATTTAAAATCAACAATCATTGATATAATTGTAAATCCAAAACTAATCATGCAATTATACCATAGTTAATATATTTAAGGCATACATGCTTAGTATATCTATAATCATTAACCCATGACTTGCGTCTCACAATAACGAGGGCGTAGGATTGTGCGCATTAGAGACCTAACCTCTAAGTCATGTCTTTCCTTAACCGGGGAGGGTTCCAGTAGGGCCTTGCGACGCACTGAGGGGAAAGAGTGCTAGGTTGAGCGTCGTCTTTTGTATGCATATGAGATTAACACCGCAACCTACGACATGTGTGCAGCTCCTCATGCCCATCCGTCACTTAGTACAGGGCTAGTGTAGTCATGTAGTTAAGGTAACTTGATCTTAGATATACTCATATTATATTCATTGCATGAACATTATCTCACTCTTTATACATAAATCATGCATATTTTTTTTGTTCTAACATTGCATCTTGTGTTTGCATATTTTATTATTTTGAGCTTTAATGATTTTACAAAACACAAGTACTTGAAAAATCACCAAAAACATGCTAAAAGAGCCTTCAAATTTAATCAATATAATCTGAAATTTCAACTGAAGGAAGGCCTCTTTATAATACAAATGAATTTTGAAAAACATTTTTCAAAAAATCAAGAAATGCAGTTCTGTTTTGGCGTTAAGAAGTTAACGCCTGGCGTTAGCTCATTTGCTCCAAAATATATATTTTTTGTTTTGAATTATTTCTGGTATGTGCAAGACCAATGCTCTGGATGCTGAATGAAGGAAGCATGGTTATGTGCACATAAATCAAAATGGATTCTTGAGTCTGCCCTCTCTGATGTCTTTGGCTTTGATTTGAGGGCATGATTCCGCAGCAAACGTGACGGTATAGGGGGCCACTATTTCAGTGGTAATCTGTGAGCAGCCACTTTGTGCATCTATTGTCAAAGGTTCGGTCTTTCTCCTCTAAGAGAAGCCACTTTGGGCATAGGGCCAAAGGTTAGGTCTGTTTCCAATCTTCCCCCGCCCATACCCCCAATGATTGGGGACTATATGGGTTCTGTTGTTGTTGTTGTTGTTGTTTGAATTATTTCTGGTATTATTTTAATGTTGTGTGTTTTATTTCTCTGTTTGTAAAAAGTTTTCTATCTTTTTATTTCTTTTAAAACAAAATTTTATTTCTTTTCAAAAAAAATATGTATTTTCTCATGCATTATTTTGAGTGTATCTCTCTGGCATAGAATATCATTTACTGAAAGGGCTATTAACGACTTCTATGTTTTTCAGAGAATATATAAAAAAATCAAATACAAAATTACAAAACAATTTCAAAGAACAAAAATATTTTTTTCTGTGTGTTTATTGTTTTGTGCTTTTATAAAAAAATATTAAATTTTTTTTAAAAAAACTGATTGTTATTCATTGTCATTGTCAAGGATGATTAATTATATCAATTAAAGATTAAATACAATGTTTAATTTAACTTTCAAGTTTCTTAAAAACATTGTTTTGTATTTATCATGCCTTGAAAATTATCTTTTTATGTGCAATAAAATTGATTGTAAATATACATGTATAAAAATGCTTATCATGCCTCTAAGTATGAGTAATGTATTATGTTTGATAATGATTTATTCACTCACTTATTTTGATAATCTATATATGTTTACAATCTTATACTTGCATGATTGTGTAGTGTAATAACATAAATAATTAAAATGCATAAATAGATTACCTACACAACATTGAATTGGTTATTACAATTCTTTGTCTTTCATGCACTTATTCTTTAGAGAAATGTGGTTTAAAAAATACTATGTTTGCAAAACAAGTGAATTCAGAATCCTTAGTCACTAAACTAAAAAGCAAATAATCAATGACAAGGAAAACTCCACCAAGCACTACTCACCCTCCTGATAAGTCTTAATAAGCATTGTGAGGTTGAGCACCTTGACTAAAGAATTGTAAAATGTCTTGTAGCAAACAATTTATACACCACTTCTCTTAGTACACCGGATCACAAAAAAATGAAAATAAAGCTAAAAAGTATAAAAGTGATCCCCAAGCACTACTTTGCACCCTGATAAGTTTTAATAAACATTGTGTGTGCAGAGCACCTTAAGAGTTGTACTCTTTATTTATGTGCATTGAAATATTGTGGAAGTAATAATATTTGTATTTTAATGTTGTGTTATTTCATTATATATGTCATGTGTTTTTTGATTGATTCACTTGTATACTTTATCAAAACACTATTTTGTACACATCATTATCTTTCATAAAACTTCTACTCATGAGAATTGGATCCTAATGCTCATCTACTCAAATCTCTACAAACTTAAGTAAATGCACTAGATAACAAAGTATGATCGCTACAATGTTTATGTTTACTTGAAACGCAAATTTTATTATATTGTAGTTTGTGTATTTTTTCTTGATATTATGAAATCATGCTTGCAATATTATCTTAATGGAATATCATCTCTTCAATCTTTAACTCAAACATCAACTTTTCAAATTTAAAACTCATTATCATTTATATGATTTTATCTTCTAAAAATGATGTTTATGTTTAAGAGTGCTTATTATATTCTTTTGCTAATGTTTACCACTTATGCTCATTCATGTCTATTATTTTTAACACCGTGGTTTCAACAAGTGGTATCTTAAAATAGAATGCTTACTTTATCATGGTAGCTATGTTGCTTACTTATATATGTTACATCATGCTTATATTTTTCTCAACAAGTAGTATTTAACAAGCTTTTGATTGCATCCTATTTTTCTTCTCGACATAAAATATACTACCTCTTATTATACATACTCACTCCTAAATCCTCTTTTGATTCTACCAAAAGGGGAGATTAAATTGCATAAATCTAATATTTATGGGGAGTGCATTATAATAATATTAAACTAAAAAAGGGGTATATTAGTAGGGGGAGTAATCATATAGGAGGTTGTACAACCCTCATATTTTTCGAGTCGGTGTGACCCGACCCGGATGAGGCCGAGACAGTGAAGGTGACCGAAACGAGCCAAACGACCGCACGGAAACGATCGAAACCGATCAAGGCAAAAAGAGGCAACGGGAGAAGCGGGGGGAGCATCCGCTCCCCCGACTCCTTTCGGGCGAGTTGGAGGAACCCTCCCACTCGCCCGGCACTCTTTGGGCGAGTGGGAGGAACCTCCCACTCGCCAACCACCTTTGAGCGAGTGAGAGGGGCCCTCCCATTCGCCGACCCTTTGTGGGGGGAGTGGGAGTAACTCTCCCACTCACCCGGGTGAGTGGGAGGGGCCCTCCCACTCGCCGGGCGAGTGGGAGAGGCACTCCCACTCGCCGGCCCCCCTTGGGGGCGAGTAGGAGAGGCCTCCCACTCGCCGCCCCCTTTGGGCGAGTGGGAGGGACCCTCCCACTCGCCCGACATCCTTGGGGAGGAAGGTAGGACCTCCCGTGAGGGGGGGAGTGGGCACCTCGAGCCCCACTCGCCCCCCTGCGTTGGTCATTCAGGGTCATGATCGAGTTGCGGATAGAGAAATTTCGGCTATCCGCAGCCCAATTTTGGGAAATCTATAAATAGACCCCCATGGGCACCTTGGGAAGGGTTGGTCTCTACCTCCTCCCTCACGCGTGAGCAAGCACTACCCCTCCCCCTCCCCTTGACGTTGAAGGTGGTCGGCGAGGTGATCCTTAGTGCACTCCAAGGTGCCCAGGCTCAGCATTGGCTTGGGAGGGGAAGTTCCGAGTGGGCTTCCGGGTGTGCGATGGGACCTCCACGCTGAAGCTTAAGGGGTCTGTCTCTAGACTCCGGTTGTCATCAAGGTCAAGTCTCCTAGTTCCTAGTAACCGGTCAAGGGTCTAGGCTTAGGTCAAGTAAGGGTTAGTCGCAACCCCCTTTCAAACGCTGAAACCGGGTTACTGGTTTCAACATTCTGGTGCGGTGAGCGTGGAAGCGACTAGTTCGGAAAACCCTGAGCCAAGTCTCATGGCTGGAAGCGACGAGTTGGGAGACCCGCCTCCGCCTTGCGAGTATGTGAAGAAGAGCGACTTCGACGAATTCAGCAAGAGGATCCTGGAGTTCATGCAGGCCGCACCCTCCGCTCGCGGCGAGTGCTCAACACCACCTGCACCTAGGATCCCCTCACTGCCCCTGATGGAAGTAGGAGGAAGCAGTCAGCAAGAGAAGGAGCCAGCCTCGGAGGAGGGTTTGAGCCTCCATGCGCGAATGCTCTTCAACAGCTCGCCCCGGACCAGCTGCCCCGGCGGGGAGATGATGGGAATGCCTCCCCCCAACCAAGAAGAATGGAGAAGCCCTTTCTGCGAGCTGGTCATGTCAGCCCCCGTTCCGGATGGGTTTCGCGACCCTGCCATGTCCTACTACGAGGGGGATAACGATCCTCTCCAGCATCTTCAATGGTTCGAGGACATGTCCTCGATCAGGCAGATGTCGGATGCGTTCAAGTGTAGGCTCTTCGCCGTCACATTCCAGGGAAAGGCGAGAGATTGGTTCCACCAGCTCCCGGTAGGGACCATCTACCGTTTCGAAGATTTGCGGCGAAGTTTCTTGCTAAGGTTCTCTACCTCGAAGAAGAGGAGGAAGGGGGTAGAGGCCCTGTTTGCAATCAGGCAGAAGCCAGGGAAGACGCTGGCCGACTACATGGATAGGTTCCAGGGGAGGTCCTCCTCGTTGTCGAGGTGCCCGGGCACACCCTGCAGCTAGCCTTCACCCTTGGGCTGCAGCAGGGGATGTTCAGGATGAGTCTGACTCGGGACCCTCCCTTGTCTTTCGAAGAGCTGATGAAGCGCGCTGATCGGGAGATCGAGTGTGAGGCTACCAATCAGGAGTTCGTGGCTAGGTTAGCCGAGGTAGTGGAGGAGGAGAGGAGAGAGCGTGGAGGAAGAAAGAAGGAGGAAGTGAGGAGTCAGGGACAACAGGGACGCCCCCCCTCGTTGGGCAGGAGCAAGGCTGGAGGTCGCAATCGACAGCCGCCCGACCAGCTTGGAGGTCATAGGTTGGTCCCCCTTAGGGCCAAGGAAGGGGCCACTTCCAGGGAGGAGGAGGTTATCAGGGGAGGCACGGGCAGTTCCACCCGGCAGGGTGGCAACAGAACCCGGGGCCGCTGCAAGTCCAGCCCCTGCAAGCCATGGCCATCGGCCAGAAGAGAGGAGGGAAGAAGAGGGAGCGTTGGGAGAAGCGGGAGGGGGGGGGGGGGGGCGAGCTGGCGCTGCTGTATTGTGACTTCCACCAGCAGGAAGGTCACGCGACCGCGGCTTGCCCAGAATTCCTCGAGATGAGAGAAGGAGGAAGAGCCCCAGCAGGGGGGAAGCAGTTGTACCTGGAAGGACCGCGGGCAGGGGAGAAGGGGAAGAACAAGGAGGAGGACGATCCATGTGAAGAGAGGGTCGATGTAGGGGCCCTGGGAGGGATCAGAGTCATCCACGGGGGAGCAGGCAAAGAGGCCACCCGGAAGGGGAGCCTCCACGCCATATACCGTCGGAGCATCGCTTCGACCTCCCGATCCCCACCTTCAAGCGAGAAGATCACCTTCTTAACCCAAGACCTGCCGGCCCATGAGGACCCCTTCTGCGACGCGCTGGTCATCAAGGCGACGATCGAGAACTTCACCATCTCCCGGATCCTAGTCGACAACGGGAGCTCGGTGAACGTGGTCTTCAAGAAGGCCTTTGAAGGGATGAAGGTTGAAGCAAGGCGAGTGCTGGCGTCGGACGAGCCGCTTTTCAGATTCTCCGGGGAGAGGAAGGAGGTGGAGGGAGGAGTCGAACTCCTCGTCACCCTGGGGGGAACTTCAAAGAACTGTCGGTTCGTCATCGTGGACGCGCCGAGCAGTTACAACGCCATCTTCGGGTGTCCCCTCATCAGCGCGTACAAGTGCGTGCCGTCCTCCTACCATCAGTGCCTAAAATACAACTCCGGAGAGGTCCAGGTGAGAGTCAGGGGAGATCCCCGGGAGGCGCGCCAGTGTTATGTTACGGCGGTCAACACGATCGGATGGATGAGAGAAGCTGAAGAAGTGGAGGAAGCGATGGCGGAGATGGCCAAGGAGCATGCGGTCGAGTGAGCCCGGGATGGGCGAGATGTAATGAGGTGCCCGAGGAGGGGCGAGGTGTAACAAAGTGCCCAGATAGGGGCGAGGTGTAACGAGATGCCCAGAGGGGCGTAGCGTAGGTAAGTTGTAATAGATAAAGCTATGAATGGAAAATGGGTTCTGAAAAAAATATCCATGTTCAATATCCCTGGCTGGAGACCCTCCGCCGGGCTAAGACATGTCGGTAGATAGGGGGCTCGTCGGGTCGACTCGCTGCTCGGTAATTGGGTTGGGAAGGCGTTGAGTTCCTCTGCCTCCAGGTGAAGGTACACCTAGGACGCGGATGGGTACTTACGCCTCCAATCAATAAGGGGACTGGGAAGGCGTTGAGTTCCTCTGCCTCCAGGTGAGGTAAACACCTAGGATGTGGATGGGTACTTCCGCCTCCAGTCAGATTGCGAAGGCGTTGAGTTCCTCTGCCTCCAGGTGAAAGTAAACACCTAAGACGCGGATGGGTACTTCCGCCTCCAATCGGTAAGGGGACTGGGAAGGCGTTGAGTTCCTCTGCCTCCCGGTGAGCTAAGCACCTAGGACGTGGATGAGTACTTCCACCTCCAGTCGGACTGGGAAGACGTTGAGTTCCTCTGCCTCCAGGTGAGTTAAGCACCTAGGACGCGGATGGGTACTTCCACCTCCAGTCAGGTTGGGAAGGCGTTGAGTTCCCCTGCCTCCAGGTGAAGGTAAGCACCCAGGATGCAGGCGGGTACTTCCGCCTCCAATCGTTAAGATCCCTGACTAAAGAAACCACTCTCCAGGCTCAGTCACGTCGGCAGATGGGAGGCTCATCGGGTCAATTAACCACTCGGTGGTCGGCTCAAGTAGGGTATCAAATCCTCAAGCAGTAAAGGGGGAGAGTAAGCTAAGTAATTCATTACAATGATAATTGATTCATTGATAACATATATTGCATGAGTTATTGCTTCACCCCTACTAGTACATGCAGGGTTAAAGGGAAAAGCAAACACAAAAAAGTACATAGCTCCTATGAAGAGCAGGAGAAAAGGAGAAGTCACTGGCCATCCTCACGACCAGGGAGAGTAGCCGCCGCTGCTAGGGGGCGAGTCGGATCACCCAGGTGAAGGAAAGAACTCAGGCAGGATGTCGCTGACGGAGACCCCCCTCCAATTATCTCGAAGGGCATCCACATCATGAAGGCGACTCACCATGGCTCGGGTCGTTGACGCCATGATCTTCCCCCGAGCGCGCTCGATTTCGGCAGGTCGGGGTGGGGCCGGCATCACCGCCCTCGAAGGTACACTTCCTTCTCCTCCCCTCTCCTTTAGCTGCCTATGGGCTTCAGCAAGCTGAGCCCTCAGGTCATGCACCTCCCGGTCCGACTCCTCGCATCGTCTCCTGAGCGAGTCGGCGGCACCGGGTCCCTGCAGGTCAACAAAGCAAATGAATTAAAACCTATGAATAACAAGGAATTGAGAAGAGAAAAGGAAAAATCATCAAGATAGGCGCGAACCCAGCCTCCGGATGATTCCTCCAGGAGTTTCTCAGCGGTGGCCAAGCGAGCCGTGAGGTCGACGGCCTTCTCTTCTGCGTCCAGCTTCGACGCGTCTGCCCGCATACACCTGTTCGAGAGACTGAGACCTCGGCGGGCGGCCATGTGGGAGAGCTCGGTCGCGCGAAGCTGGGCCTGGGAACTCGCGTACGCAAGGTCGCGCATAGACATCCCCTTGTAGGATGCAGCGTCCTGCTGACCGTAGATGCCGTAGGTAAAGCTATATGCCGCGTCATCGATGACATCCCCCTCAACCCACGAAGGCTGCTGGGAGGTGAGGGAGACCCGGTTCATCGTTTCATCCCAATGGATGATGGGCTCGCCAAGAGGGTCCGTGGCCTTCCTCCCCATCTCAAAGTTGGGATGGTTGGCCAACGCGTTGGGGTCACTCGGTTCCCCCCTCTCCCCAGTTGGCGCCCTGGATCCCCTTCGGCAGATGACCTTTCCCCGCCGCATCCTTGGTCCCTTCGGGGGGGGGGGGGGGGGGGGGGGGGGGGGGAGGAGGGCACACCCCCCTCTGCCACCTGTCCCTTGTCCTTCCTTTGCCTCACCCGGACACCTCCGGAGCCGAGGCAGAGGCAGCTGCAGCCTCCTCGACGAGCCCACGGGCGAAGGAAGAACTTCCCCCCGCAAAGGGGAGGTATCGAGGAAGGGACCGCTCACCTGCACAAGTTAGGATGGAGTAAGCAGCCATAGGTAGAAGTGAACCAAAAAAGAGGCGAGTTAGTGAGGTCCCAGTACCTGTCCCCGGCTCCACGTAAGTGAGCCGATTAATATTCCTCCGGAGGTGCTCGACCTCAAAGCTCGCACCCGCAAGGAAGCGGTGCAGCTCAGCAGCCTCCCTGTGTAGCGAGGGGGCTTTGCAGACCTTCTCAAGTCTCTGTGTGGGGGAGAAGGGGATGCCGCCCAGGTCGCCCTTAACAAACACAATGAATCGTTCCAGTGGTGGATCTTGTTGGAGGTCTCACACACCTTCACGTGTGTGCCGGTCAGGAAGCAAACCCCATCGGTGGTTGCTCGGAAGATAAAGACCTTACGGAACACGCTCAGGTCGAACACCACCCTCTCCTCCCGCAGGTAACATGCGTAGGCCGTCAACATCGAGATCGCATTCGTGTTGACTTGAGCAGGGACTACGCCGAAGTAGTCCAGGAACTCCTTCACCTCATGCCACAAAGGCAGTCGTAGCCCGACCTCAAAGTGAGGGAGGGGGAATGCAAGCCAGTCATCATAAAAGGAGTTGATGGTCTCGCCCGCCGACGGGCGTCTGCATGACCACCCCTCAGGGAGGTGGGAACTCCTGAAGGCCAAGAGGTCTTCCTTAGATACCTTTCCCACAGGGAAAGAGCACCCTGAGAAGTTGGCCGCGCTTTGCTCCCGGCCGTTCCTCGTGACAGGTGGACGGTTGGGTGCCATCTAGCAGGAGTGATAGGAAGAGGTAGAACTGGCTCCAGGTGGAAGGTAAGGCAAGGGGAGAAATGAAGGTGAGGACCTAAAAGTAGAAGGGGGGGGGGGGGGTGTATTTATAGGGGAAGATAAAAGAGAAGGCGAGTGGACCACGGGGCTCACTCGCCCAAGGGCATGGAGGGGGAGTGGACCAGGTGGTCCACTCGCCCCGGGCGAGTGGACCGCAAGGCCCACTCGCCCCGAGCACAGGCGAGTGAACCTTGAGGTCCACTCGCCCGGTGCACAGGGGTGGACCTCATGGTCCACTCGCCCGGCAGAGGTGGGAGGGCCTTGCGGTCCTCTCGCCTGGTGTAAGGATGCGGACCGAGGGGTCCCTTCACCTATGCCTCCCCCTGACACCACCCGACCGCTTCATCCCAAGATCGTCCACTCGAGGTCTTTACCTCCTGTCCGCTAGTCAGTTGTTTCAGCATCATGACGCTCACCCTGCATGTTAGTTAACCAAAGGACAACAACTTAAACGAGACATGAATCAGTAGGGTTATTGAAATAAGCATAGCATAAGCATGACGAAATAAATGGTCAGGCCGCAAAGCAGATGAAACTGCTATGGCGGGCCAATCCTTATTATTACACATCAAATAGTAGATCACCGAAAAAAAAGATAGCTAACGCGCCGTCCACTTCCAATAACCCTGGTCTTAGGTGAAGGGGACCCCCCACGCGTGGATTCAAAGCACGCTTTGGCTGAGGCGAGCTCCTCGCCCACGGTGCGCACGGTGGCCTCCACCCGGCGAAAGTGATCCTCGAACGGTGTCGTCATGCCCCCGAATGCGAGCCGGACCTCTCCCCGTAGCAGGTTGAGTTCAGCCTCCAACCTCTCCACCCGGCGCTCCAGTACGCAAACGCGGGCGAGGGGGTCGGGTCCAGAAAACAACCTCCCCTCCCGCAACTCCTAGGTAAGGGTCTCCAAATGGCCTAGGCGCTCGAGGACGTTGGATCGGTCCTCGGTGGGCTCCTCGACTGCAGTAGGAGAGCGGAGTGGCGCCGAGACCTCCCTGCGGCTCGATTGACCCGTCGAGGTTTTGTCCCCCCCAGCAGAAGGGTCATCGTGAGCAGTCGAGAAGGCGGCAGGTTCCGGAATGAAGGGAACAGGGCCCACCCGAGCGTCTGCACCCGCCCCCTCTATCAGTCTTCGGGCCCCTTCGATGTCATCCGCGAGAAGCTGTGAGCAGTTAAGAAACGTGTCATCATTGTCGTGTTAAATCACAAGTGTGGGACAGAAACAAGGGAAGAACCGATACCGTATCAATCTTCAGGCCTCGGACAAATTCGGTCGTCCCATGAGAGGATGACGACGCCACCTCCTTCACCGGCTCAGGGCGGGGCTTCTTCCGAGGTGATCGCACCGCTGACCGGGTAGGGGAGGACGAAGGGCCATGAATCAGAGCTTTGAGCTCCGTCAGGTCGGCCT
The DNA here is from genome assembly GCA_033032865.1 of Dactylorhiza incarnata. NCBI lineage: Eukaryota > Viridiplantae > Streptophyta > Magnoliopsida > Asparagales > Orchidaceae > Dactylorhiza > Dactylorhiza incarnata. Next base: position 3,031,534 of record JAWHQI010000020.1, on the reverse strand, counting down.
GATTTTTCCCGGCAAGAGCCTTGAAGCGAGTCCTGAAGTCTCGAGGTGGATCCATCTAGTTCGAGAGGGGGGGGGGGGGGGGGGGGGGGGGGGGGGAATAGGAGGAGCCCTCAGGAATGGTGCTCTCCTTGCCTCCCTCTTCGAGGGGTTTTATAGCCATCGGGCGGAGCCCTCCAAAGATTCCCTCCGGGTCCCACCTACTCGTCCAATAGGTGGGTTGGACTTTCTTTCCGAGCTTGGGACAAGCTCGCAAAGAGCGGGGATTGTGTACAACTCTCATATTTTCCGAGTCGGTGTGACCCGACCCGGATGAGGCCGAGACAGTGAAGGTGACCGAAACGAGCCAAACGACCGCGCGGAAACGATCGAAACCGATCAAGGCAAAAAGAGGCAGCAGGAGAAGCGGGGGGAGCATCCGCTCCCCCGACTCCCTTCGGGCGAGTGGGAGGAACCCTCCCACTCGCCCGGCACTCTTTGGGCGAGTGGGAGGAACCTCCCACTCGCCAACCACCTTTGGGCGAGTGAGAGAGGCCCTCCCACTCGCCGGCCCTTTGTGGGGGGAGTGGGAGTAACTCTCCCACTCACCCGGGTGAGTGGGAGGGGCCCTCCCACTCGCCGGGCGAGTGGGAGAGGCACTCCCACTCGCCGGCCCCCCTTGGGGGAGAGTAGGAGAGGCCCTCCCACTCGCCGCCCTCTTTGGGCGAGTGGGAGGGACCCTCCCACTCGCCCGACATCCTTGGGGAGGAAGGTAGGACCTCCCGTGAGGGGGGGGGGGGGGGGGGGAGTGGGCGCCTCGAGCCCCACTCGCCCCCCCCTGCGTTGGTCATTCAGGGTCATGATCGAGCTGCGGATAGAGAAATTTCGGCTATCCGCAGCCCAATTTTGGGAAATCTATAAATAGACCCCCATGGGCACCTTGGGAAGGGTTGGTCTCTACCTCCTCCCTCACGCGTGAGCAAGCACTACCCCTCCCCCTCCCCTTGACGTTGAAGGTGGTCGGCGAGGTGATCCTTAGTGCCCTCCAAGGTGCCCAGGCTCATCATTGGCTTGGGAGGGGAAGTTCCGAGTGGGCTTCCGGGTGTGCGGTGGGACCTCCACGCTGAAGCTTAAGGGATCTGTCTCTAGACTCCGGTTGTCATCAAGGTCAAGTCTCCTAGTTCCTAGTAACCGGTCAAGGGTCTAGGCTTAGGTCAAGTAAGGGTTAGTCGCAACCCCCTTTCGAACGCTGAAACCGGGTTACTGGTTTCAACAGAGGTGCATACACTATGCTCGATCATGACAATCCTTCAATAGGTGGTTCCTTATCTATCTTATAAGATATACACTCATCCCTACCCACTTTTGCTAATAACAAAAGGGGGAGAAAAAATTGAGAAATCTAGTCAAATAGATATTTAGGGGGAATAAATTATAAGAGAACACTTATGTAGGGGGAGGACTTCATAAAGAAAGAGTATGCATTATCGTTATCAAATCTATCTTGCTTTTAACCTGTTATTCGTGCATATCTTATCACCGCACTTATCTATAAACACAAATGGTCTTAATCTCACTAATTTCTCATACATGTATTTATTATTATCAAAAGGGGGAGATTGTTGGAGCCTATGTTCCACATCTCTTGGTTTGAGAATAACAAATACCGTGTTGTATTTGATCTTGTATTTTGTGTGTTTATAGTATGCAGGTTGTACAGGTATTTGTAAAGAAAGAGTATACTGAATGAAGATGACTCTCTGGAAAGAGAGCTAACGCCCCGCGTTAGTTGTTAACGCCCCGCGTTAACTTCCGTTGAGAAGAAAACCGCTGAGAAGGACACCGTTGAGATGAACTGCGCTCGACGAATTGGAGCGTTCGACGAACTCTGAAGGCGCTCGACGAAACCTGAAGGAACCTGCGTTCGACGAAATCGAAACTGAACTGCGCTCGACGAATTGGAGCGTTCGACGAACTTTGAGTTCCGTTCGACGAATTTGCCTGCGTCCGACGAAAATGCGCCCGACAACCTGCGATCGACGAACTTGGAGTTCCGTTCGACGAAATTGCCTGCGCTCGACGAAATTGCGCTCGACTTATTGCGTTCGATGAACTGACCTGCGATCGACGAATTGGAGCGTTCGACAAAGGAGTGTTCGACGAAATTAGTTTCGTTCGAAGAAATTTGGTTCTGCCACGATCCCGGTGGTTTGCACGATCCCAACGGTTTGCACATTCACTAACGCTGGCGTTATCCCTTAACGCCGCGCGTTAGCTCCCGTGGCTATTTAAGCCCTCTCATTTTATTGTAGATGATTCCAGAATTCTGATACTTTGGAGAGAGGTCGTGTACAACAATTAAGAGATCTCTCTTGGGCTAACATGAAGATCTAAATAAGGTTTTGAAGGAGGTCTACAATGCATATCCCATACGAAGGACGATCGTTTCAAGAACGCCAACATCTACATCGCCTTCGTCCTCACCTTCAGAATTTCTTGGGGAGTTTCTCTTTACTTATCTTGTAATCTTTTATTTTATTCTCTTTGTAATTTGTGTGGAGAAATCGTTCGGAGAGAACGTCGGATTCCGGGAAGGATTCCGTGGGTAAATTCGCCTTGTGTTGGCGACTAGGTCTTGTTGGGAAAATGATTTCTCTTAACCCCTAGAAATGAATTCTAAGAATGAAAAAAACAAGGCTAAGTAAATATGCGTCGAATAGTATTCGACGTTTCCTTCAGGTTGAGTCGAAGTAACTCTAGGAAGATTTCGACGTAAGTCTAGTCGACGCCACTCTGATTTCTAGTCGACGCATCTAATGAAGTCGACGCACCTCAGTCGACGCACCTTCCTTATTTTTCTCTCGACGTCCAGAAAGGATGCTCTCGACGCTTGCGTCGAATAGTAATCGACGCACGTCGATTTCCATGACAGAATTTAAATATGCGCCAGATCTCTTTCCTTCTTTCAATAGATCTGATTTATATGGAATAAGTGTCAATATTTTATAGCCGTTCTGAATCATTCTTTCCTTATATCTGATTCTTGGCTAATTTGATTTAACTTATTTGGATATTATTTGAAATCTGAATTGGTTCTTTCTTTCTACAGAAATAAATATTATGGAAACATTTTCATCTTTCTATTTTTCTGACTGCTAATTAATTATCCTCTTATAGCATTATTTTGAATACACAGAGCTATAAATAAAGAGGAGGTCGGCAGAAAATGACAGTTAAGTGATCCACCACATACATTTTGAAATAGAGGAAAAGCTCCCAAGAGAAAAGAGAGAAATTGAGAAAAAGCTCTGCAGCAACATTCAACCACTTCTTCTTCTTCTGCTTCTGAAATCACACTGCTGCAAAATCTAATAGCTCTCACAAAGAGAGAAAGTCTGCAAATCTTCTTCTCTCTATAGAAGAAAGATTCAATTCACTTCTTGTGCTTCCAATCTTCTTGCTAGGAAGAAGATTCATTCTTGTCCTTATATCTTTCCTACTTTCTTTCTTACATCTAATATTGTAAATGAGTTTTTAGAATCTCTCTTCAAAAAATTCAGTGTACTGGTTCTAAGAGTCTCCTTGTCAAAAGACTCAGTTGGTTCTAAGAGTCTCCTTGTCAAAAGACTCAGGGTGGTTCTAAGAGTCTCCTTATCAAAAGACTCAGTACAAGATAGTGAATTCCTACCAAGGGGGTAGAAGAGTGGACTACCCAAAGTTTGGGGAACCACTATATTTTCTTGTGTTGTGCTGTGATTTATTTTCTTGCATTTACTTTATTTTCTTGCTTAATTCTTGTTGGTGTGTGGGAAGCTCTAATCTGTGATTATACACATATATATATATATATATATATTAACTTTGCACAAAATATTTTTAATCTCTATTCACCCCCCCCCCCCCCTCTAGAGAATTCTAGTGAGGTTAACTGTGCACTTTCAATTGGTATCAGAGGGAGGTTGATCTAAAAAGGATAACTCCTTGATCAAAAAGATCTTACCTCTCATATATATATATATATATATATATATATATATATATATATATATATTTCAAATCTATTTTATCATATGGCACAAATCAAAGATTATGCTTCCACCAGACCTCCAATGTGCAATCTTGAAAAGTTTGCAGTTTGGAAAACAAGAATTAGAATTTATATGAATTCCATTGATGCTGACTTGTTTGATATTACTATGACAGGTCCCCAAAGCCTTATAGAAAGGATGCAAATGGCAGTCACACAAACACTTGTTCCAAGATCTGAGTGGACAGAAGATGAAAAGAAGGCAAGAACATATGATCTAAAGGCCATGAACATACTTGTCTCAACTCTCTCAGATGACATTTTTCAAAAGGTTGTTGACTGTGAATCATCCAAAGAAATTTGGGATGCTCTCACAAAGATGGTGGAAGGAAGTGTTGATGAAAAGAAAGATAAAAAGGCTCTATTGATCTCTCAATATGAGAACTTCCAAAAGAAGGCTGAAGAAAGCATCTCTGAAATGTATGACAGATTCAGTCTGATCATCAATCAACTAAGAGACTTGGATAGAGAAATCTCTCTCACTGAGATTAATGACAAATTGCTAATAAGTCTCCCTAGTTCATGGGACTCAAGAATATGGGCAATAAGAGACACAAGAGGACAAAAAGAGATCTCAACAGATGCTCTCTTAGGAAAACTCAGATCCTATGAGCAGTTGCTGAAAACTAGAGAGGAGAAGGAAAGAAAAGAAAACACTCCAATTTCCTCATAAAGCAGGAACATTGCTCTAAAGGCAACAGAAGAAGGAACCCTTGTCACTGAAGAAGAATTATTCAGTTTCTTGGCCAGAAGATTTAAGAAATGGGTCAAGACAGATGGATCAAAAAGAAGGGAGTCAAAACCAAGGTATGACAAAACCTCCACTAAAGAAATTATTTGCTATTCTTGCAGGAAACCTGGACACATTGCCCTAGAATGTCCAGAGAATGCTAAAACAGAAAAGGATCTGAAAAAGAAAGATCTGAAGAAAAAGGGGAAGAAGAAAGAAAGAGACTTCATTGCAGAAGTCTGGAGTGAAACAAACTCTGAGGATAGTTCATCCTCTAAGAGTGACAATGAAGAATCTAGGCAAGAAGACCTATGCTTGATGGCCTTTGAAGACTCAAAGAATGATGATAAATCATGGAGTGAAACATGATCAGAAGAAAGCATATCTTCTGATGATGAAAAAGAAAAGAACCTCATTCTCATTGAGGAATCTGAGGATGAGGATGAGGTAAGCATGTTTGATGAAATAGATTTTCAAAGTGATAATTTTAGAAATGATTTTATGGGAATGTACCTAGATCAACTAAAAACAAAACAAGAAATTAAAGATCTAAAAGAACAAATCAATGTAGCTAAAAACCAGAGAAACACAGAAATTAAATCCTCTAAAGATTATGAATCAATAGCTAGCAGAATAGAAAAGGAAATAGAAAGGGCTAGAATAGAAAATCAGTTCCTTAAGGATAAAGTAACCCAGGCAAAAGCCTTTGAAGAATCAATAAAAATGAGAAGCCAAACTCTTAAGGAAATCACTGAAAAACAAACAATAAGACACAACCATCTTGGGCTAAGGGCTGATCCCTCAATCAGCCTAATTCCATGCAACAAACCTGCTTGGATGAGCTCTGTAAAATTCACTAAAACTGTCAAAATGACAAACCAAGAAAAAGACCCAAAAGATAAGGAAGAAAACTCCTTCAAAGAAATAAAGGAATTTGATGAAACATCTTATTATTCAGCTGATGACTCACAAACTTCATCTGAAGAAACAATCAAACCTAGAAAAACAAGACATAAAGGAGTAAAAACAGAGAAAGGCAAAATGAAAATTTATGAAGATACAGTTGCGTCGACTTCATATCGACGCATGCACGATAGTGCGTCGACTTCTACTCAACGCAATCTCTCAGATGCTTCGACCTCTTCTAGATGGATGAACAAAAGCACGTCGACTTCCAATCGACGCAACTTTTTCTATGCGTCGAAATCAGATCGACACCATCTGGAGAAAGCGCCGAATACAAATCAACGTGACTATCAACATGCGTCGAATGGATATCGACGCACAAAAATTCAGAACAATTTAAACATCTTTCCTCCAAAAGTCTTTCATCCTAACCCTTATTCAGGACCCATTCATCCTAATCATGAATTCTATCCAAATCAAACCCTCTATTCTAACCAACACTCTTATCCTCATCAACACTTCTATCCTACTCTAAACTCAAATTCTCATAATAATAGGATAATCAAATGCTATATATGTAACAAAACTGGCCACCTTGCCAAACAATGTTGGCATAATCAATCAAACTAACTGTAAAAATTAGTCCTAGGCTGTCTTAGAAAAGCTTTAGGACTAGGAAGAGACAACAAGAAATAAGAACATAGAGTGGTTCAGAAAAATCAAAAGTCACGTCAACTTCTACTCGACGCTCCGTAGATGACTCAGATCAACAGGTGTAATCGACGCATGTGTCGACTACTATCGACGCATACGTCGATAGGAAACCCTATCATACCAAATCAGACCATATCGACGTTCACGTCGAATTCCACTCGCCGTAACGTCGACTTCATAAAAACGAGCGGCAATACTAAAATATTCTCAGTAACATCCACTGAAGTACCGAATAAGCCTCGAATTGAGTCCCGTTTCGACGCTTCACCTGACTTAAATAAACTCTTCAGTTAGAAAACCTTCGCGATTCTGCATCTATCATCCTTCTTGCTCCTCTGTCCAGCTGATTCTTTTTCCCTCTCTCACCGATCTTCAATGGCTCCCAAGATAAATTCTGGGTTCGATATCGACCTCGAATCCTTCCAAGCAGCAGCAGAGAACTATAAGAACATCATAGCTCTCTTCACTGAAGCAGGACTGGACAAGCTCATCTCCACTAGGTGCAAGCTTCTGGAAACTGAGCTCACAGAGCTCATAACTCATGTTCAGATTTCTGAACAAGGAGAAATCCAAGGAACACTATATGAGACACCAGTCTCAATCTCAGCAGAACACATTAGGGCCACCTTTGATCTCCCATCAGGTATATCCTAATGTCATCTTTGTTCAACTAAAATAGGGAAAGGAAATCTCATAAGTCTTCATCATTTCCTATTAGGTGATGAATCTATAGACCTCACACCTGATGAAATCAAGCATCTGCTAACCACCATGAAGTTCTCAAGGGATAAACCAATCCATCTAAAGAAAACAGACTTTTCTGAGGAGCATAGACTACTAGCAGATATAGTAGGAAAGATACTACTATGTAAGATATCTGCCCATGATGCAGTGCCCAAGCAGCAACTGAACATCATGGGAGCTCTGGTGTTAAAGAAGAAAATAGACTGGGCCAGCTGTTTGCTCAAGATGATAGGCTCCAGATATTCCCACAAAGAAAATGCCTACATGAGAATGATGAGTCAAGTACTGTTCCACTCCTTCCCTGACCTATGTAGGTCAAAAGGAATTCTCATCCCTCCAGGAAAAAGGATGTCCATAGCCCTATTTTCTAAATGGGTCAGGCAAATCCCTAAGCCTGGTTCCATCCCTGAAAGGACTCCATCTCCTCCTATCTCTCCTGCTCATCCTCCTCCTCCTCCTCCTCCTCCTCCTCCTTCTCAAACAGTCACATCTTCTGTCCCAGCATCATCCTCACCAATACCTCCTCAATCACCTGCTCAACCTTTTTCTATTCCTCCACCTCCTCCATCAAATATACCTCCTCAAGATGATAGAATCCCCTCTCCACATCCATTATCTCCTCCTCCTCCTCCTCTATCACCTCTTCCTCCACCATCACCTCCTCATCAACTCTCACACCATGAACCATCTGAATCCACTGAGGCTCTCATCACCCAGTGCATACAATCCACAGCTCAAAGATTCCAAGCAATGCTAGATGAGCATTGCTCCCAGATTCATTCCTCCATCCTTCACATGCACACCCAAATAGATGGGGTCAGTGCCTCTGTGCAAGATCTGAAGTCATCTCTCTCTTCCTCTAGAGTGACTAGGTCTTTCTTAACCTCCTTGGCCAAGAAGGTCAAGAAGGGGGAGAATCTAGATGAAGATCAGCCCTCCAATCCTAAATCTCCTTCTCACAAATCCCTTCCTACCTCAAAAACTGACAGTCTAGCACTGCTCAAAACCCTTGGGAATGAGATAGTACCTGAGCTCCATATTGATGAACAAACAATAGAGGTATTCAGCATAGCAAGAGAGGCTGCAGACCAAGTGGCACTACTGCAAGGGGAAGCAAGCAGAGCTGAAAAAGAAGATGGGGCAGATGATGAGAAAGTTAAAGAAACTAAACCTCAGGGGGAGCTGGAAATTGTGGTAGCTGAAGTAGGAGCTAAGGAGCTGGATACCATTGTGAATACAACTGAAAATGAAAAAGAGCAGCCAGATGTTGTGTTACCTGAAGCTGAAACTCAGGGGGAGCTAGATGAAACTCAAAGGGACTCAACTGCTGTGACTCAGGGGGAGATGAGGGTGCTATCTGCTGTTGAGAAAGAGCAACCTACCAAAGTCTTCAAAAGAAAAAGAAAGACTCCCCCTACCCCTCCTGAGTGTTAATTTGGTTTCTAAAAACATTAATGAAAATTTTTATGTTCAAAACATTGATTGGTCAATATATATATATTCTCTTCTGAGTTGATGTATATACAACTTTCTTTCCTTCTTTCCTTTTTGGTTACTCAATATATTTCTTATCTTTACAAATGTTGTGCTGGGTTAATTATATGCTAGTACAATTTCCCTCTAAATAGGGTTAAGACAAATATGAGGAGATTGTTGGGAAAATGATTTCTCTTAACCCCTAGAAATGAATTCTAAGAATGAAAAAAACAAGGCTAAGTAAATATGCGTCGAATAGTATTCGACGTTTCCTTCAGGTTGAGTCGAAGTAACTCTAGGAAGATTTCGACGTAAGTCTAGTCGACGCCACTCTGATTTCTAGTCGACGCATCTAATGAAGTCGACGCACCTCAGTCGACGCACCTTCCTTATTTTTCTCTCGACGTCCAGAAAGGATGCTCTCGACGCTTGCGTCGAATAGTAATCGACGCACGTCGATTTCCATGACAGAATTTAAATATGCGCCAGATCTCTTTCCTTCTTTCAATAGATCTGATTTATATGGAATAAGTGTCAATATTTTATAGCCGTTCTGAATCATTCTTTCCTTATATCTGATTCTTGGCTAATTTGATTTAACTTATTTGGATATTATTTGAAATCTGAATTGGTTCTTTCCTTCTACAGAAATAAATATTATGGAAACATTTTCATCTTTCTATTTTTCTGACTGCTAATTAATTATCCTCCTATAGCATTATTTTGAATACACAGAGCTATAAATAAAGAGGAGGTCGGCAGAAAATGACAGTTGAGTGATCCACCACATACATTTTGAAATAGAGGAAAAGCTCCCAAGAGAAAAGAGAGAAATTGAGAAAAAGCTCTGCAGCAACATTCAACCACTTCTTCTTCTTCTGCTTCTGAAATCACACTGCTGCAAAATCTGATAGCTCTCACAAAGAGAGAAAGTCTGCAAATCTTCTTCTCTCTATAGAAGAAAGATTCAATTCACTTCTTGTGCTTCCAATCTTCTTGCTAGGAAGAAGATTCATTCTTGTCCTTATATCTTTCCTGCTTTCTTTCTTACATCTAACATTGTAAAAGAGTTTTTAGAATCTCTCTTCAAAAAATTCAGTGTACTGGTTCTAAGAGTCTCCTTGTCAAAAGACTCAGTTGGTTCTAAGAGTCTCCTTGTCAAAAGACTCAGGGTGGTTCTAAGAGTCTCCTTATCAAAAGACTCAGTACAAGATAGTGAATTCCTACCAAGGGGGTAGAAGAGTGGACTACCCAAAGTTTGGGGAACCACTATATTTTCTTGTGTTGTGCTGTGATTTATTTTCTTGCATTTACTTTATTTTCTTGCTTAATTCTTGTTGGTGTGTGGGAAGCTCTAATCTGTGATTATACACATATATATATTAACTTTGCACAAAATATTTTTAATCTCTATTCACCCCCCCCCCCCCCCCTCTAGAGAATTCTAGTGAGGTTAACTGTGCACTTTCAGGTCTGGGTAGGACTTAGGGAAGAATTCTCCTTGTGTTGGCGACTAATTCTAGGTGATTAGATCTAGGGGGTGCTCGAGGCTATATCCGGGGAAGGATTGGCTAGAGCGGCTTGAGGCCTTATCCGGGGAAGGATATGCTAAAGCCAACCGGTTTGTGGGGATACAAGTCGGTATAGAAAAGGAAAAATTGTTTTACTTTGTACGCCTCTGATTTCTAGCGTTATAGAAATTAAACATTTGTGTATTCAATTTATTATGAAATAAAATCATATCCTTTAATGTTTTATTCAATTGATTTTATTTCCTCTTCAAGAATGTTTTAATTTCTATTCCATTAAAGTATTAAAATTAACATTTGTTTAATTATCTTTGAAATACAATAATCATTTTTAATTATCTCTGATTTTCTGAAATTGTATTTCGTTAATGTTTTCATTAGTAAAATCTCATTGACATAAATTCTGAGCAGATTAATTTTCTGAAGAGCTAACGCCCAGCGTTAACACCTAACGCCAGGCGTTAGCAACAGTAAGGAAAAAGTTATGTTTCCCTTATATGAGATATTAAAATATATTTTTCTATAAAATATTCTGAAACTTCAGTCACAATCTCTGATAAATTTAATTAAGATCTAAATTCCATAAAACCCTTATTCACCCCCCCCCCCCCCCCCCCCCCCCCCCCCTCTAAGGGCGCCGTAAGATCCAACAGGGCCTTCAGTAGGTATTAAGTCATCAAGCTTGAATGTATGCAGATTCCGGTTCGAAATCTTAAACATAAGACAGGTATTAAATCATACTAGATAGACTTAATCTCATATCCCCCGATGTTTTAGATGTAAGAACCTTACATAAGCCCTTAGTAAGGACATATGCTACATTATCTTTTGATCTCACGTCTAGCAGAAAAATGATTCCCTGACTAGTGAGATAGGTCAACCAGGCATGTTTCATCCGTAGTTGTCTTCGCTTTCCATTGAACAGAGTATTAGTTGCAATGGTTTTTGTGGCTTGATTGTCAAAAAATATTGATATAGAGTTCATTTTCAGATTTGTCATTGGAATGTCCATTATCAGATCCCTGATCCACTCTGCTTCTTCTGCAGCTGAAGCGAGAGCATAGAGTTCTGATTCCATAGAAGATAGTACAATGCACGTCTGTCTCTTAGACTTCCAAGCTACGACAGCTCCTCCTAGTGTAAACACAAACCACTAGTGGATCTGCTATCACCAATATCTGAGCACCAGGAGGCGTCAGAGTATCCTTCAATCACAGGAGGATGTCCATTGTAGCATAAAACATACTTTTCAGTGTACTTTAAGTATCACATTAGCCTTTCTAAGGCGTCCCAGTGGTCCTTTTCAGGGTTACTAGTGAATCTACTTAACATGCCGACCGTAAAGGCCATGTCAGGTCTAGTGCAGGTAGTGGCATACATGAGACTTCCTATGAGTTTGGAGTAATCCAACTATTTGATAAGTGAACCGTCATTAGGTTTCAGTCTATTATTGTAATCGTATGGAGTCTCAATCTTTTTGCTTTTATCATAACCCCACTTTTTCAGTAGATTGCGGATATAGTGACTCTGACTTAGGGTAATACCCTGCTTAGTGAAGTTCACTTCCATTCCTAGGATGGTATTCACCACACCTAAATTTGTCATGCTAAATTGTTCCGTCAAGGCTACTTTCACGTTTTTCACCTCAGACTGATCAGTGCCCATAATTAGCATGTCATCAACATACAATCATATAATTGCAACTTTATTTGAACTTGTTCGAACGTACAGACATTTGTCTGAAAAGCTAGATTTGAAACTCATGGCTTTAACACAAGTGTCAAATTTTTCATGCCACAATTTAGGTGTTTGCTTCAATTCGTATAGTGACTTAATCAACTTACAGACCATATTTTCTAGACCCTTTATGACGAACCCTTCAGGTTGGTGCATATAGATCTCCTCAGTCAGATCTCCATTTAGGAATGCAATCTTGACATCCATCTGATGAACGGTGAGGTGTTCAATAGATGTTATAGCGAGAAGAATCCTAATCGTCGCAATGTGACAAACAAGTGAGTATATATCAAAGTAGTCTATACCACTCACTTGAGTGTAGCCTTTGACAATTAGATGTGCTTTGTATTTAGCGATACTCTCATCAGGATTTAGTTTCTTCTTCAGAACCCACTTGTTCCCTATAGTTCTAGCTCCTTTGGGCAGGTCGACTAGAGTCCAAGCGTGGTTTTGCATGAGAGTTCATCTCATCATCAATGGCTTCTTTCCATAACAGAGAATCCCTGGATCGCATCGCTTCCTTATAGGTGGATGGATCAACTTTAACTTGGTAAGTCACAAAGTCTGTACCGAAGCTTTTTGGCACCTTTTCTCTATTAGATAACCTTGTGGGATCTAAAACCCTAGTGTTTATCGGCTCAGTGTCAGAGATTCGGGGTTTAGTCTGAACTAAATTTTCAGTACTGGGGGCTGGAAGAGTCAGGTTTTTGTCTTTAAGGAACTTATCCTCAAAGGAAATTGCATCTCTAGATTCTATGACCGTATTGGTTGAGAGATCTAGAAATCTGTCTGCAGCACTATCCTCTGCACATCCTAAATAAACACAAGTGTTGGTTCTAGGTCCAATCTTAGATCTCCTTGGGTCAGGTATCCTAACATAAGTGATACAACCCCAAGTCTTAAGATTATCAAATCTAGGAGGTTTCTTAAACCAGCGTTTGTTTCAACTTTGCATGATGAACTTTATTAAGAATGTGATTTGAGGTGAGGACACCTTCACCCCAGTAAGCCACAGACATGCCAGCAGTCAACAACATGGAATTTAATATTTCTGTTAAAGTCATATTTTTTCGCTCAGCAATACCATTGGATTGAGGTGAATATGAGGCGGTGGTTTCAGGGATAATGCCACTACTGGCAAGAAAATCTCTAAATTCTCCTGATAAATACTCTCCTCCTCTATCACTTCCTAGTCTTTTAATTTTCATGTCTAGTTGATTTTCTACCCTTTCTTTAAAAATACGAAATTTATCAAAGATTTCATCCTTGAATTTTAAGAAATAAATGTGACTGAATCCAGAGTGATCGTCGATAAAGGTTATCAGATACTTCCGACCTCCTCAGGTGGCAAAACTTTTGTAATCACAAATGTAGCAATGTATTAACTCTAGTAATTGTGTGCTTCTAGAAACCTGACTAAAAGGTGTTCTAGTTATCTTAGTTTGAGCACAAATTTCACATTTGTCAAATTTGGTTTTAGTGTCTAAAGGAATATTGTGAGTTTTATAAGCTAGCTGAAGTAGTTTTCAATAGTTCACATGTCCTAGACTTGCGTGTAAAGTCTTAGGATCTATCAAGTTTGAACTAACTGCGTTTGCTAGACTCAGTCTATACATTCCATTTAAGACATACGCACAACCAAAATAATCCGAGTTAACCATTAAAATTACTCTACCACCACTAATGTTAAAAGACATACAGGCATCGCATAACAGACTAATTGAAACTAATTAGCAGCTAATGTAGGTATAAATTTAACATTCTTCAAAATTAAATGCATACCTGAAGAGAGTAGCAAATCCGCAGTCCCGGTCTGGAGGACCTCTGCAGTGGCACCATTTGCAACAGTAACTGTCTCATCTGCACCAGTGAGATCCTTCAGAAGAGCTGAATTGTTGCAGACATGGCAGGTAGCACCTGAATCTAGTCACCACTCTGTACTGGTCTGACCTTTAGCCACCATGGCAACAAAGTGGGTAGGCGCAGTCTGATGAAGCATGTTTGCTTTGTTTTCAACTCTTGGTGTACTAGATTCTCCCTTCTTGGGATGCCTGCACTCGGAAGCAGAGTGACCCCACTTATTGCAATTGTAGCACTTGCCTTTAAATTTCTTAACCTTCTTGCTGGTGTCAGCAACTGCGGGTGCACTCGTCGGCGGTTTAGGCTTCCCAGGCTTAGGCTTGCGCTTAGGATGCGCGATCATGTTCGCAGCAGAGTTCTGCTTGCTAACAGTCTCTAAGGCGTGCCTAGTCCGGTTCTCGTCCTCAATACAGATAAACCGCTTCGGGTCTTTGAGACTGACCTGAGATTTCTTCCGATACATCTCTGTCTTGAAGGAGTACCATGCGGAGGGGAGCTTGAAGATAATTGCTCCAGCAACGAACCCATCTGGCAGAGGAAAGTTCTCACTGTTCATCTTTGCCACCAGATTCTCCAGATCTGCAATATGAGGTAGAATCTCTCTTTCTTCAGAGAAAGTGAACGCCAGGAAATTGTCCACCAGGTGCGTCTTGGACATATTCTCCTCTTCTTTGAACTGGTCTTCCAGAGCGAGTCAGATCTCCTTTACAGTTTTTAATTTGCCATAGGTCTCTGCCAGATAATTGGAGAGATAGTTGAGGAGGTAGTCACGACAGAAGTCTTCGTCGTTGATCCACTGAGCTTCATCGACTCCTCCTTTGAAATCTGCAAAGTCAGATTGCAGTGTATAGAAGATATTTAAATATTTCATACCGAACTGCGTGTTCCGTTTCCACGCACTGAATTCGGAGTTTGAGAATTTCTCCAACTTGATCATCGGCACAGGAGAGGACACATTGCTTCCCTTCAACATCGTGTCGCTCCGACGGATATGGCTGGAACTGGAGTTGCCTGAGACACCACCCACGGAGGTGAGGAACGACGGCTAACAAACGGAAGCTAGTGTCGTCGCTATCCACTAACGCTGGGCGGTAGTGGTGACTAGCGCCAGGCGGTAGCGGTGGCTAGCACGAGCGCGAAAGCTCGTCTTCCTCCTTTGCGGGTTGCGGCAGGCAGCCGGCGGCGGCTTGCCCTCCTTGATATAGAGGCGGCGGCGCCTCCTTGCCTCAAGAGCGGCGCACGAGCGACGGCGGCGACACCTCCTACCCGCGAGGGAGGCGGCCGGGCGGGATCTCTGCCGACAGGGACGACGGCGAGGCGGCGGCGAAAAACTCCTCCTTTCGCGAGATCGGGCGGGAGTCCGAAAACGACATCGTCGTCTCCGTGAACGGCGAATCTCCCTCGATCGGCGGCGACAGAGGCGGCATCTCCTTGCGCGGGAGAGAAGGTCGTGGTTGCAGCGGCGGCGGCTGCTCCTGCGAGAGAGACGCATGCGAGAGAGAGGGAGGCGGGATCGCGCCTCCTTGCCGACTTGTCGCGAGAGAGACGGCGGCGATCCTGGCGCGAGAGGAGGCTGGCGGGATCGAGAGGGAGGGGCGGCGGCTACTCCTCTGCTTCCTCCTTTGCGCGCGATAGACGAACGAGAGAGAGAGGGGAGGGGGGGGGGGGGGGGGGGGGGGCGGCGGCTAGGGCACACACAACGAAACAAACTTCGAGAATGTTATGGTGCTCGAAGCATCCCGTGTGACCGTCTAATTTGAAACGATCTCCACGTTGCCCCAAGCAGGGGTATTTATAGGCCGAAACCCTAAATCCCCGACGACCCGTTAAGGACCCGTTACCTAATATAAAATATACCTTAACAATACGTCTCTTACAGACAACCCCCCTTCAGAATCCCGTGTCGTTCCAGCAACCCAGCCCCAGATTTCTGCTAAACAACCCAGCCACAACTCCTAACTGCGTTCCAGGGAATCCTGCTTCAAGTGGCTGCCTGGACTGCTTCGTTTCAGTCCTCCAAACTCACCTCCGACAGCCCCCCTTTGGAATTCCTTTACTCAGCACCTCCCACAATCATCACATGATCATCCCGAAACCAAAAGAGGTGCAGGAAATCCAGGTTTCAGCAATACGACTACCAACCCAAAAATTGCCGCAATTGGTCTTGAATGCTTGTGTAAGTTCTACATTTGGAAGTTTATTTTCCTTTGTGATGAACGTATGTTGAAAATCATATGATTTGGGATATTGTTTTGTAATAGTTTGCTCAATTTCTTCGCATCTACTTGAAAGATTTATTCACTAAACATTTGGTCAAAACAATCTTACTTTAATTGTCGCTAGTACTCGTTCATTACTTTAAAATCTAATCTCTATCGTGTATGTTTGCATTGCCTAAATTAATTTCATAATTTTGTTGCAATTACTTATCGGTAAATGCATGCGCATTGCATCATTGTTTTAAATTCCTTACAACCTACATTTGCATTCACTCATTAGAGTTCCGTTGGAGCACATACACACACTTTTACTCCCGTCCTACATCACCTTCACTTATATCTTGTACTACTTCTATTTTTATCAATGCTGCAGGGGAAGAGCCTCGTTTTACTAATGTGCTGCACTTACAATCCCTTTTCATTTATTTTTTCTTTGCTTTTGCAAAAAAAAAAAGAATGCATTATGCTGCTTAAATGGTTACATATCTCCAAAATTCGATGATGTTGAATTCGTTCTGAAAGGTTTCAATTTGAAAGACATTATCTAGAAACTGATCTGTGAAGGTGGCTACTTTTGAAAATGGAGGATATAAAGATCTTCCACTCACTTTAAAATGGTAAGCATGTGCAAATGAGTAAGCATATGATTAAGTTTAGCCAATTCGAGTGAGAGTTTTGGGTGAGAGTCAAAGAGGCCGTCGCGTCGACTCTCAAAGTAAAGTGTGACGCAATCAATACAATGTCTGATCACGGATTATGATTAACGCCTGAGGAAGTATCCGGGTCCAGCAAAGATGAATGATAAGAAAGAAGATATCGGGAAGAGCAGGGAAGAAGAGCAGGGAAGACTTGGAAAGGGGACATAGAACGGCTCTTTGTGGATGGAAAAACTGAAAGTCAATGTCTGACCTCATCTCTTAGCTATAGCGACTCAGCTCTTTCAGATGTAGTAGCACGTAGCAGTGAATTGTAGGTAGGTTGGATAGCAATGCTGGTTTCAATGCAATGCAGGATCGTCAACATCGGCTAAAGCATCAAAGCTTAACAGCTCTTCTTCCTGTTTGCTGCTATGCATCTAGGCTCCCTCAGTAACTTTAAATCCTGAAAGAAGTAGAGAACTAAAACTCTTTCAGTTAGCTAATGTTACGCTAACATGTTTGAATAAAGAAAAAATAAGAATGAGAATATGAAGAATAGTGAATATTCGTCATACTTTTCTTCATATTCAGAATAGTCAGCTAGGCTACAGTGACTCAGTCAGATCTTCGCCTAACTAAAGTGCTTACGCCCCTATCCTGTCAGACTTAGATTGAGCTGCAATCTTCGTCCAGCCCTTGATAAGCCGAGACCTTCTACAGTGCGGGCAAGCATTCGGCCCGATCAGTCAGAATGTATTAGAAGCCTTAGTTTCTTTTCGGTGAAGCGGTATCTTCGCCTGTTTGCCGCGAATAGCAAAGTTGGTTCAGCAACGAAGAACTGATTCTATTTTGAAATCTCATATATAATCTTCTTTCGCTTTTGTTCTTTCAATCCTCGTTGAGATGTTTTCAACCAAAGAGTGGGAAGAAGATCATTTCAGCTCTTTAGTTCAAGAAAGGGGTAAAATGTGGGTGATGCTAGACCCACTCATTTTGGATCCGCGCTTTAAGGTGAATCCTTTGATGATAATGTGTTCTTGGTATGGCTTTTCACCTCTTTGCTTTTGTGGAACAACGGGCCTAACAGGCATACCACCAAACAAAGCTCACTTCTAATAAGAACTGCAAAAAGGTATTCTGATTAGTCGCAACGAAGGTAGTCACCACCATAATAGGAAGACCACTAACCGCAGGTTGCCCCATAGCAACTGTTTTAGGTGCTAACAATGAGATCCCCCCAAAGAAAGTTCTACTGAGCTACTAGGCTCGCTCATATTCTCCCTACCTGACGTTCTTCTACATGAAGGTGATGAAGGAAAGGTCTTCTCGTCTCAGCCCTATACTCAGTATACCCAGTCAAGCTCAAAGCCTTGCGCTGGAGTGGGAGAACCAGCTATCGAGTCTTTAGCAAGTAGGGGGCGTCCCAACCGGTGGTGAACATGAGACATTTCTTGAAAGCTGATTAGTTAGGCACGGTTGATCCCTTTTATATGCAATTGCGGCATGAATACCGATAAGGTTCACTCGTTATCTTTAGTTCTGTTCAAGCATTTTTGCTCAAGAGTAACATTTTAGTTCAGCTCTTCTTAAAAGGTTCAGAATCTTACTTCAACCGTCAGATAAATCTTTAGACCACCAACAACGCAGTGTATATTCCCCTCATAGGTTTTGGCTTCTATATCACCAACCAATGGCTGCTCCTTTGAAAATTCGAGATGAATGCCCTCCGCGAGTGGATGCAACAACTCAGAAAGAATTGAGATGATTGAGAGATCACATGTTCCTGGTCCAGCTTAGTTAATGATTACACTTGACACCTTCTCATCATCTCTATTTGCTGTCACTCTGTCCCAATCTATAAGATTTTGAGACTTGGATCGATGTAATGCCAGCTTGAAGCTATGTTTTATGCCCGCCCTCTGCCCATAAATAGATGTAGTCACACGAAGAAAGCTTTCTATAGTAACCAGGAATCCATTGTCTATTTGACATGTCAGCATTGGAAAAATAACATACAGAACTAGCCTAGGGATTCTTTCTCGGTCATCTGATGTTCGGAATTCACCTTCAAAGGAGCAACCTATGATCCATTGTTTGTCACGACGTCTTTAGTTTAGTTGAAAAATCAAACCTGGAATGTTCAGCTTCAGATAGGATGATTGTGCCCGATCAATCAATGATGAGAAGGCTTCTGCTGACCCCAAAGAGGAATGCTTAGACCTTCTCCTGATGGTGTAATTCTAGTTTCTCTTCTATCTTATGCCGGTGGCTTATTTCACTACACAAAATGTGCTTTACCAGGCCCCGCTAAAGGGAATCAAACCACTCCCTTCCTTCTTAGGGATCTGCTCTTTGATCAACATATTTCTCTGGTGATATGATTCCTTTCATTGCTTGTGTAACTTTAGCGCTTAAGGCGTTTCAGGTTTCTGTCGTGCAGCTCAATGTGGACGGCCCTAAAAGTACCTCACCCATTTTACAGTCCCATCCCGCCCATGAGTTTTGATTGAATCTAAGTCCCAACTGCTGCTATTACAGAAGCTGGTGTAGAAGTTTTTCCTTAGATCCATCTGTAGTAGAGAGAGCCTCTCCATCTACTGGGTCGCGATGACTATCCTTCAAATATAAGATGAAATTGGGCACCGAAACGAGGAGTGTTAAGACATTGAAAGGACCCGCCCCCTTTACATAGCTTTCGAGAAAGTGTTGAATAGACCAATCTCCATATTCTTTCCATCTTCTACATACCATAATAGGTATTCATAATACCATAGAGCGGAAGGGTTATCTGTAAGGTCACCATTGCAACGAAGAACAACTAACTTTACTTAGTATACTGAATCTGCGAAGGATCATTCTGAGCCAAAAACTGAGAAACTGATTTGGACGTTCAGGTTACCTTTCTCGTTGTGTGCTTTATTACTGCTTTTTATCAAATACCGGTCTCGCTGAGACTTGCTACTAACTAAACCCGTACTCTCCATAACCTTCTTTACATCTACCAAAATCTGCTTTGTTGGAGGTGGACTCGATTAAGGAAGAACTACTCATCCAGGGAGTTGGCTTCCTCGTGAGGTCCCCCTCCCCTATGAGAAGGCTCCCGACACAGTTTGATCAGGACTTGCATAAAACATATTACGGCTGGCCCTCACAACAAGTTTCCATCTTGTCAAAGAAGTAACATAATGGTACAAAGCTGAAACTTCGGCAGTCGCGAGTGAGAGATGAGTACAAGGACAAATTGCATTAACTGAAAATAAACAGATACAATCCGGAGCAAGCTCCAACCAATCTCCCGGAGACTGGGTCCTCCGAAGAACTTTCTCTCAAATGAGAGCCCAAAACTTAGAACATCCAAGACTCCGCCACACATAAACCCCTCCCCCTTATAGAGAGATGAGGGAGGGAAACCATACAAGGAAAAATACAAAATGATTTAGTTAATTAATTAATTAATCTAATTAATGTTCATTAATTTATATCAATCAACTAATTCATACAAATTAATTACAAGAGAAATAATCACGGCGGCTTTCAATTGCGTGCTCCGGTGGTTCCGACGAGGAGTGGCCCCTCAGATAAATGTGAGGGTAACACATACAAACACCAAACACCGAGCCTATAGGCAAAACCTTCTTCTCGGCTCAGTAAACTCCTACTATTTTGCCTTATGGCTTTGAATCCCCTATTCGGATAGCGCCTTTATTCGTCTATCAACCTTTTAAAAGCCTAGCGGTGGAGTCTCGCCTAAAAGCCTTAGAGGACTATATTAACGGGCACTTCACCACGTAGCTAAAAGCTCACATCCTCCTAATCCTCTCGTCCAAGGTTTTCAATCCAATGGATCATCCTAGAAGCTTGATCACAACTCTTCAAAAGTTGTTTTACTGGTACGCAACAAATTGAAACAATTGACATTTGGTCCATTATAAATGCGAGCAAGTAATATAGAACGTAACGCATTATTAGATGCAATGAGTATTGGTTCTTTTGGAATGTTTTGTAGTGCAGCAGCAGCAAGCGTTGTCAAGACAGCACCTTTAATAATACTTCGAATTCAAATTCAAAATCCGAGTCAAATTCAGATTCATCCATCGGCAAAGAGCTAAGCATTCATAAACCCATCCAGATTACATCAACCCTAAACCCATCAACAAAGATCTAAGCATTCATAAACCCATCCAGATTAACCTTTGCCCAAATTGATTACCTATAAAATTTTCGGGTTAATATCAACAACATCTAAGCATTCATAAAAATGAGAAGAAGAAAGGGAACCGAGTCCTCCATTACCCCCTTTCCATCTAACATCAACAAAGATCTAACATCAACAAAGATCTATCAACAATATCTCATCCATCATAAAAAAAAGCATAACATATATGATTTTCGGGTTTTAAATCTAAGCCCTAAACCAAAATAAATGAGAAGAACGGAAGTATTGTCGGCGACATCGATAGTCTGGATCCAGAGCCGAGAACTGAGTCTATAGACGGAAGTATTGCCGGCGAGAGTCGGGAACCATCATCTACAGACGGAAGTATTGCCGGCGACATCGATAGTCTGGAGCCACCGACAATAGATCGTCTCAAGACCGCTCGGAAAGAGGAGGGGGCGAGGAACGAGAACGTCCGACGAAGAAGAAGAAGAAAGAGGAGGGGAGAGGAAGTGTTTACCGACGGCAGCGGGTAGGGATCTCGACTGGCGGTAGGAAATCTAGGCGTTCTCGCGATAAGCCGTCGGGCTTCCTCTCCTCGCCGAAAACCCAGAAAATCCAGCGTGAACCCAAAAAATTGGGGCTAGCGTTATTTAAAAACCTAAGATTTTCACGGAATTCCAATTCCAAGCCATTTCCAAGGTGCCGAACACCTGAAATGAATTCAAATATCCCAATTCCAGAATTCCATTTCCAGGGGGCCGAACGGATCCTCAAGGATTTTTCGAAGTTTCATAGTTGTAGTCAAGCATGGAAAATTCTCCAAGGTAGAGATATGTATTAAGCCATCATTCTTATTGAGAGGACCAAATTCATCTTCCTTATCAAAGTCCATAAACCCATAGCTCCCCATTAGCTTATCCTTTAACAACGGCACAACCGGAACGCCCCCTACAACAACAGATGTCTCCTCTACAATAGCCAACATCTCACCCCTACAACCGCAGGTGTCTCTCCCATCACTTCGTGTTGACCCCATGGGGCAGTTGGTATGGATGGATTGACATCCCTTAACTCAGCCAAGAAAAAACTGAGAATGGGGAGGCCTACTTAAATATGCCTCTCGGTGAATTGATCGTACCCCAAACCGACACAGTGGTTTCATTCGATCGATAAAGTTGTCTACGTCCTATTCGACTTAATATTCCTTCGCCGCGTAGCTACTTTGCCACGCATGTTCGTCTTCTCCTTATTGCTCATCTCCTTCGGACCCCTTCGACTCATGAACGAGCTTTCCTTTTAGGTGAGTTGATGAACTCTTTGATCAATCATCGATGTAAGAATGAGGGGGCGGAAATGTGTTACGTGTTGTAATGTGGGCCGCGCCACTTTCTGCAAGAGTTTACGGGCCGGCCGACATCAGGACTGTAGTCCGTACACCCAAACCTACTCTTCGCAAGAGTGGTCGATTGTTGAGGCCGGGCCTCGAACCGCCGACCTCCTTTATAAGAGGGCACTCACACCTTCTCTTACACCCAACTATGCTGCAGCTCAGTGGGGTGTAAGAGAAGGTGTGAGTCCCCTCTTATAAAGGAGGTCGGCGGTTCGAGGCCCGACCTCAACAACCGACCACTCTTGCGGAGAGTGGAGAGTAGGTTCGGGTGTACGGATTGCAGTCTTGATGTGGGCCGGTCCGTAAACTCTTGCGGAGAGTGGCGCGGCCCACATTACAGCAGTATGTGCAAGATTGTCCTTTATGTGCTCTAGTCAAAGTAGGAAGCAAACCTTGCGGAGAAGCCTGCGAAGCCATCTTCCTTCTTTGTGTGAGAAGATTTCCTTGACCAGATATGATGCAGTCAGGCGTTTGTAGGGCCAAAGTTTACTTTACGCATTTATTTCATTTTTTTAGTCATGTCGAACAATTTTCTTTTATGTCGCACACTTATTTTGCGTTTTATTTCCCTGTATTTTATTTATGTATTGGAGAGGTTGTAGTCGGGTATTCCCTATGACGTAACTAACTAGATTGTATATTTAGTTACTTTAGATTAGGGACGTTGTTATTAGCAAACCACGTCATGTTATTAGCAAACCATGGTTATTAGCAAACTATCTATTTTGAAAACGACTATTTACAAACTTTTTTGTTATTAGCAAACCATCAAAAAAAAATCTAGCATTGTTGAAGCATTTCCAAGTATTGTTAAGTGGCATTGTTCAAAAAAACATATTGTTTAAAGTCTACTCTTTCTTTTCATTGTCCACAAATACATTCTTCATAATTCCAACGTTAAAATCCTTTTCCATTCCAAAAAAGTGTTGTATGTCCTACATAAAATTCATTCAAAATGAAGTAGATGCGCCGGAACA
This sequence comes from Dactylorhiza incarnata, assembly GCA_033032865.1. NCBI lineage: Eukaryota > Viridiplantae > Streptophyta > Magnoliopsida > Asparagales > Orchidaceae > Dactylorhiza > Dactylorhiza incarnata. The sequence continues at coordinate 3,008,392 of JAWHQI010000020.1, read as the reverse complement.
TAACTCTTGAGTTAGACAAAGTGGCTGACATGGATGATGAATCAATAACAATATACCTAAATCCGGTAGATTTTACACATTTCGCCTCATCCTCCATAATACAAGAAATGAATTAAATGCACCTGAACATAATTCTTGAGTTAGACAAAGTAAATGAGTACATCAAAATGGCGTAGGAGAAATGGTTTATCCAGTTAGAATAATCTGAATGTGAGCCCTAGGAGAAATGGACTTGAATACCTGAGCGGTTCACCTCACTGGCGTCGATTGAGGTCACCGACTTCGTGCTCACAAGCGTATGAGAACCTTGGCTTCGTCCGATTTTGCTTCGTCCTCTCTGGTTCGCAATAATAGGCGTCGACATCACTAGCGTTTCGTCCTCACTGGTTCGCAATAGCCGGGGTCGGCATCACTAGTTTTTCGTCTTCACGTGTTCGCAACAGTCAGCGGCATCACTGACATTTTCGATTGAGGAATAGGGTTCGCAATAGCCGACTGCGTTATCGCGAAGAGCGGCGAGGAGAAAACAAAGGAATAGGGCTTTTGGTTTAGGCGGAAAGAGAAAGAATAGGGTTTGCTAATAGCACATTTTTTAGATTGAGAAAAAAACTTCATATTGGTGAACCCGGTTTATTTTGGTTTGCTAATAGCGAAACCCGGTTTGCTATTAACAACGCCCTAGATTAGTTGGAGGCATAACCCTTTTGATTTGGTAAGGTCAAACTTTGTTTCCTCTCCCACTTTCATGCTGAGACTTTAATACGGACAAGAAGGAAGTTGCATTAATCGAAGAAGAACACGGATACAATCCGGATCGAAGTCCGGCCAAGATCAAGAAGGTTGGTTCCTCCAATGATCCCTCTCTCAAATGACAGCCTAAATCTCTAATGATCCAAGGATGAAAATAACACTCTCATACCTCCTCATATAGGGAGGAGGGGGCTCACATCAAACCTAATATATTTAAAGAAAAACAGTAATGATAAAATGGGATGGCGCGTGCGCGTAACAATACATCCCGTCAGAAAAGCGACCTTGTCCCCAAGGTCGGAGCGCCGCCCGCCGGTCAGTAGTGGGATGCCGTCGAGGTGCCCGGGGCGTCGTGCGGTAGTCCGTCCGAGAGCAGCAGGGCGTCGAAGTCGGTGGCGGAGAGCGCGTCCACGTCGTCGTCGATGAGGACACGACATTCCTTCACGGAGCACTCATGACCAGGAGAGTAGGGGTGCTTGCAGCGGAAGCACAGGCCCTTGCTTCGTAAGTCGTTGTACTCCTGGTTGGAGAGGCGGTGGGTAGGGACAGGCCGGTTGTTGCGAGACCCATCAGTGGTGGCCGAGGCAGAGGAGGTGGCGGAGGTGTAGGTTTCGGATGGGTCGAGAAATATGTGTGGGAGGGATGCCGAGAGGGAGGTGATGGGGAAGGAATGTCGCCGGACGTAGCGAGAAATTATGCCTCCACCAGGGGGCGAGGTCAATGGCGTGGTGAACCGTTAATGGTTGGAGAGTGCGGAGACGGGAGCGGAAGTGGGGTTGCAAGCCGTTCATGAAGAACCCCAAGTAATGGTCTGGGGGAACACCGGGGACATGGGTGACTAATTCCACGAAGGCATCAATGTATGAGTCGATGGAGCCAGTGTGACGGACCCCGCAGAGTCGCTCGATCATGGGGCCGGAGTAGCGGGCGTCATACCGCTGAATGAGGGCCTCAGAGAGAGCTGGCCAGGAGAGGTCGGGAGAGGTCTGCCGGAGCCAACAGACCCAATGGAGGGCCGACCCTTCCATGCCGATGATTGCGGTGGAGACCCGTTGTGTCGGCGCGGTCTGGTGAATGTCGAAGAACTGCTCGGCGCGGGCAATCCACCCGAGGGGGTCAGACCCGTTGAAGGTAGGCATGTCAGGTCCACGGTACGGTGGAGTAGGCACTTCCACCGCTGCGGAAGCATCGGGAAGCACGGTCGTGGGGGATCCCACAACAGAGGCGGTAGAGGGCCCGGAGTGCTGGGTGGGCTGCAATTTCTGGAGCATGGTCAGAATCGAGGTGAACTGCTCGTTCTATGCCTCGAGACGAGAGTTAATGGTGGCGAGGGAGTGTTCAAGGGATTCCACGCGGGCTTCCATCCGGCTCTTTGGCATATGAGGACGATTGCTCCGAGTTGGAGGTTGGCCCGGGGCGGATCGGTGTGGCACGAGGCAGATCTGGCCCGCAGGGGGCCGGGACGGCGGTGGGGAGCGCTGGCGGGCTGAGGAGGATGCACGGGCGGTGGCTGGGATCGCTGGCGGGCTGAGGAGGACGCACGGGGCGGCGGCTGGGAGCGCTGGCGGGCTGAGGACGCCGATCGGGCGTTGGGTCGAGCGGATCTGGCGGTGCCGGGTGGAGCTGGGGCTGGGTCGAAGGGGCTGGCACGGTGCCGAGCTGATCGAAGCGTGCGCAGGCGGAAGTGGGCGCAGACGTCGGCGTGCTGTGCGGCGTCGTCTGTAGCAGCGGTTAAGAAGACGTGCGGCGTTGGCGGATCGAAAGATCGAGCGGTCAGTGGTCGAGCGGCAGTGGCGAGGACGCACGACGGCGATGGCGAGGACGATCGGGCTGGAAGATCGAGCGACAGAGGCGATGTGGCGTCGTCGAGCGGGCTGGAAGATCGAGCGGAGCGGCGCAGATCTGGCGTCGTCGAGCGACAGAGGCGATGTCGAGCGGTGCTCGTATAGCAGAACTCGATACTCCGACGGCTGTAGAAGCGGGCGGAGCGGCAGGTCGGACCAATTAATACGGACAAGAAGGAAGTTGCATTAATCGAAGAAGAACACAGATACAATCCGGAACGAAGTCCGGCCAAGATCAAGAAGGTTGGTTCCTCCAATGATAGCCTAAATCCCTAATGATCCAAGGATGAAAATAACACTCTCATACCTCCTCCTTATATAGGGAGGAGGAGGCTCACATCAAACCTAATATATTTAAAGAAAAACAGTAATGATAAAATGGGATGGTGCGTGCGTGTAACAGACTTGCTCCAAATTTTGATCCTATCTTTATGTTATTCTCAAAGGCGTCCTGCATGTTCAAAGGAAGTAAAAAAAAACATGCATGAATCCTGTTATAAAAAACCCGGACAAAAGCTTTCCCTGTTTTCTCCCGTGAAATTAATCTCACGTGGGAAAATAGGCTCCCGTGGAATCATTTTCACATGGGCAAACTGTAACACCCGTAATTTTAATACAAAAAATAGTATTATTAAATTGCAGGGTCTGATCGCGACTAATATTTGTTTGCCTTGTCGGTGTATCGAGGTATCTAATTCCCTTTCAGTCAATTTTATGCATAATTTAATTGATGTCAGGTAACATAAAAATATTACATATTTTAAATTCGTCGCGATTTGGAATTTCAAAAAGGTGCAGCACACTAAATTAAAAAAACATTAATTTGTAGTGGTAGAGTTTGTAACTCAGGTGTTATGATTTAATGTCCTCAATCCTTATTAAGGAGAGCCTCAATCCTTATGTTATGCGCAGTGCCCCATCAGTTACGATGTTGATTAAGAAGAATAAGATCGCGGGAGAGATAATTTCCATCAATTATGCGCTTAGTATAGAAATCGGAGATCGCTAGAGAATTCCTCTCCTCACGTCCGCGCATTTTATTTCTATTCCCAGTCGAGCATGTGAAATCGTCGCTCCCCCTCTCAAAGACAACACCCCCCTACTCTTCCGTTCCAGCAAACCGACAGAACCTGCCCTTCTCTGTCGATCGTAGAAGACATCCTCATGTTGAAGATGACCATCGACGCCTCTCCCCACCTGCAGTAAGCATCATTGACCCTACAGGTTGCCACAAGGGAAATTCCTCTCCAACCCTAATCGACACAGACTTCTTCTCTCAGGTTTAGTCGCCGCCCCTTCTCGACATCAGTAGATCGACGACCAATACATTTGTTTCTTCTTCCTTCAGATTTGCCGCAAAGGAGTTGGTTCTCCTCAAGCTAGTCGAATCGACGGGTGCGTTTGGGTTGGAAACATGTTTCTCAGTAAGTTTCCCCCGATAACTTCACCATTTCCAATCTTCCTCTCAGCAGTTCGATTAATCCATTTTTCTCAAATTCTTGAGTTTGATTTTAGGAATCGGAAACCCATATCCCCTTCCGATCAGAGAATCTCCAACCTTTGTGTTATTGGAGAAAGGGGGTAAGTGCTTTATTTTAGAATTTCTAATGTGAACTATCTTATCAAACCTTAATGAGAAGAGACGGTCCATAAACTTGAGGGGTTCATGCTATGTTTTAGATTTAAGAGTTTCTATTTAATTTCAGGTCTTGATTTTTATGTTGGCATAGATCAGAAAATTATTGTGTAGCTATTTCGCAGTTGGGAAGAGGCAAAAGACCCCTTACTTTTCCTACTTTGAATCTTTCTTTCAGTTCACTTTAGCGCATAGAATGCTGAGTTGTATTCACAGAAACCCTAAAAGGTTTATAATTAATTAATTCGTGTTTATGTTGTATTTCAGTTTTTAGGAGCGAGTTGGCATAGCTCGGAGAAGAATTTGAGTTATCAGAATAATCTAGAAGGAATCATGCCGCCGCACCGTGTGTACGAGTGTCTCATTACCGATGTAAGAAATTCATTTCCTTTTAGTTAGACATATCACGTAGATAAATTTATCTAAATCCATCTGTGTATTTTATTAGGCGTTGTATAACACACTGTTGGAGAGAAGCAAAAATTGATTAATTAGAGAAAGGGGCTCTCTCCTATATATAGGAGAGAGATACAAGGCTAAATAATAAAGCACAAAAAATAAAGCATAATTCCAACACTCCCCCTCAAGTTGGGGGTGTGATATCTTGCATGCCCATCTTGCGCATAATTGTTCCAAACACGTTCTAATTCAACCCCTTAGTGAGAGCATCCGTTAACTGTTGATCTGAAGGGTGCTCACAGCTCCTCTTTCCATATTCTCTTTGATGAAGTGGCGATCAACCTCCACATGCTTTGTGCGGTCATGTTGGACAGGATTGTGAGCAATGCTAATGGCGGCTTTGCTATCACAGTAAAGTCTCAGGGATCCTTGTTTTCCATGTCAAGATCTTTCAGGAGATATTTAATCCACAGTCCCTCGCAAATCCCATGAGTCATGGCTCTGAATTCTGCCTCAACACTCGACCTGGCAATCACATGTTGTTTTTTACTCCTTCACGTTACCAAATTACCACCAACAAAAGAACAATAACCAGAGGTAGACCTCCTGTCGTCAACCGAACCGGCCCAATCAGCATCAGTATAGACTTCAACGGTCAGCTCTTTGCCCGGGGAGAATAGGATACCTGATGGCGCGCAACGCCCTACGCACGTGTATTCCCGCAGGAGGCGGTGATCCATCGCCCGCCCGGGCGATCCGAGTCCGCAGTTGCGTCCGGATCGTCGTTGCGAGTCGATTTGCTATATTACTTTATATATTTTGAGTTTTATTTGGCTCCCAGTCGGACCGGACAATATAAGCCGTCCATTTTGGGATGCCCTAGGTCTAGTTAGTATAAATAAGTGGGGTGTTGGTTGTTCAAGGCATCGTGGGTTTTGCGGGATTAGCTGAACCGTGCGGTCCTCCTCCGCTTCCGGTGCGACATCGGAAGGCCCTCCTGGTGCGACTCTGGGAAGCCCCTCCTCCGCCTCCCTCTCCCTCTCCGGTAAGTCCTCTGAACCCCTCCGCCTCCTCTTCCTCGTGCAGCCACCACCAGCCGCGCCACCTCCCCTTTCCCCTCTCCCTCGTACAGCCACCAGCACCCGCACCTCCTCCCCTCCGCCTCTTCCTCGTGCAGCCACCACCAGCCGCGCCACCTCCCCTTTCCCCTCTTCCTCGTGGACCCACCACCAGCCACGCCACCTCCCCTTTCCCCTCTCCCTCGTGCAACCACCAACAGCCGCACCCCCTCCCCTCCTCCTCTTCCTCGTGCAGCCACCACCAGCCGCGCCACCTCCCCTCTCCCCTCTCCCTCGTACAGCCACCAGCAGCCGCGCCACCTCCCCCTACCTACAGCAGCCCTCCTGCACCTTTTCCCTACCCGCAGCAGCCCCTCTTTGCCTTCCGGAGTCCCCCTCGCCGCCGTTCAGCCGCAATACCCTACGGTGTGCGTGATCAGCCATCGTCCCCACCACATGCACTCGTAAGTTGTACTTGGAGTCATATTTTCTATTGTTGAACATTTGGCACCCTTACCTTGTAGTGAATGTTTATCTCGCTTTGTATTAGTATTGTACCCCGTATGATTTCCAGGACTTATTCTGTGCGCGCTTTAATAATTGCAACTCGCTCGCTTGTGAAATGATGCTCGCTCTCTTTAATTGAAACTTGTGATAGCTTGTGCTTTTGCCTGTTTATTTTATAATAATAAATTATTGTTGTAATTTTTTTCTTCGCGGACCGTCTCTTGCAATCTTCACGATTCATCACACCTAGGTTTGCATTTAGCGTGTCTACCCCCATTGGTCTACCACTGCATCAATACCCTTTCCGGGAAAGGACTTGAGATACCGAAGAATTCGATGGGCAGCTTCTAAGTGACGGGTTCGTGGTGAGTGCAAAAACTGACTAATAACACCAACGACATATGAAATATCTGGGCGAGTATGAGATAGATAGATAAGACGGCCTGCTAGTCGTTGAAAACCAGTGATATCATCTACCACTTCCTCATCATCTCTACTCAATCTGTGGTTAACTTCAATTGGGGTGTCAGCAGGTCTCTAAGTTATTAAAGGCGCACCGAGGCGCAAAGGGACCCTGGAACCTAGCGCAAGGCGTAGGCGCGCGCCTGAGGCACGTGAGGTGCAAAAATGGGGAAAAAATAAAATCAGTTAATTGGGTGCCCAATTCATGGAAAATCAGCGAATGGGGTGCCCAATTAGCTGAAATTCAGCGAATTGGTCCCACAAATCGCTGAATTTCAGCGAATGAGGTGGCCAATTCGCTGAATTTCAGCGAATGGGGCCCCCAATTCGCTGAATTTCTGCGAATTGGGCCCCCAAATCGCTGAATTTCAGCGAATTGGGCCCCCAAATTCGCTGAATTTCTGCGAATTGGGCACCCCATTCACAGAATTTCTGCGAATTGGGCCCCCAATTCGCTGAATTTCTGCGAATTGGGCCCCCAATTCGCTGAATTTCTGCGAATTGGGCGCCCAAATCGCTGAATTTCTGCGAATTGGGCGCCCAAATCGCTGAATTTCTGCGAATTGGGCGCCCAAATTGCTTAATTTAAGCAATTTGGGCGCCTAGGTGCGCCTTGGGCGCGCCTCGGGTGCGCCTCGGGTGCGCCTAGGCGCGCCTCAGGCACATCGCCCGCCTAAGCCTTGCTGGGGCGCAACGGGGTGCGCCCGGCGCCTCAGGCGCGCTTAGGCGCGCGCCTTGATAACTTAGGCAGGTCTACACCCACTCATCTCACTCATCCCACATGATTGGAGCAAGTCAAGAATGTATTTTCTCTGAGATATGAATATGTCGTGATTTGATCGAGCGACCTCAATTCCCAGGAAGTATCTGAGGTTTCTCAGGTCTTTTACTTCAAACTCTTTTGCCAGTCTCTGTTTCAGAGTTTGAATTTCTTCAGTATTATCGCCCGTGATAATGATATCATCCACATAAACAATAAGAGCAGTAAGTCTCCCATGCTTGTGCCTTACAAATAAAATATGATCGACATTGCTCTGGGAGGTCCAAATGCGACCATAGCTCTATGGAATCTCTCAAACCAGGCCCGAGGAGACTGTTTTAAGCCATATAAGGCTTTCTTCAACCTGCATACCTTTCCCCCAGATCCGGCTAGGGTAAGACCAGGCGGTAACGACATGTAGAGCTCTTCTTCCAAGTCCCCATGAAGAAAGACATTTTTCACATCTAACTGGGTCAAAGTCCACCCTCTGCAGGCAGCACATGAGAGCAGAACTCTTATAGAATTCATCTTCGCCGCAGGGGCAAAAGGTCTCTTGATAGTCAATCCCCATGGTCTGAGTATAGCCCCTAGACACCAGGCGAGCCTTGTATCGCTCAACAACACCTTGAGAGTTCTATTTGATGAAGAACACCCACTTACACCCAACCACAGTCTTGCCAGGTGGCAACGAGACCAAGTCTCATGTGCAATTCTTCTCCAGGGCCAACATCTCCTCAAGCATAGCATCTTGCCACTTTTGGTGAGCGATAACATCCTGCCAAGTTGAGGGAATAGAAATAGAGAAGAGAGAGGCAATGAAGAGTTTATGTGAAGGGGATAATAAGTTATAGGACACAAAGTGGGACATTGAATGTTGGGTAGAAATATAGTTACCTTGAGTCCCCAAAGAAGGATCAGATGTTGGAGCGGGTAGCCTGAGAGATGCCGATGTACCTTGACCACTTTTCCGCCGAGTATACACTTGTAAAGGAGGAGCGGTCACAGGAGTAGGAGCAGGAGTAGGCAAGGATGTAGACATAGCATGCATAGGAACGGGAGGAGGAAGATATGACGGAGGAAGATATGACGGAGGAATAGGTAGAGGAAGAGAGCTCACTTCCATTGGGTAAGAAGACTCCCCCTGAAGTGAGGGCTCGTAGAAGGACCCAGACTCCCGAAACGTGACGTCCATAGTAACGAATATCTTTCGAGAAGCTAGATGGAAGCATTTATATCCTTGCCGGGAGAAGCGGAGAACTCGCTGGAGAATGCGGCGCATGCCGACGCTGACGGAAGAACGCAGACGAGAGCTTAGGTCACGCCCTGCTCTGATACCATGTTGGAGAGAAGGAAAGATTGATTAATTAGAGTAAAGGGGCACTCTCCTATATATAGAAGAGAGATACAAGGCTAAATAATAAAGCACAAAAAATAAAGCATAATTCCAACACACACTTCATGCATATATATATATGAATATGATGCGAACATAAAATTGTGTATAACACACTTCATGCATAGATGGGAATAGAAGATCATAATTTGATCATCTTATCTTAACAATACGAACCATGTATGCTAGAACGTAAGAAATATCATGTCTTATAATTAGACTTTTAATGTAAGATAAATGAATGTTTTCCCTCCAATATAATATTACCATATTACGAAGAATAAAACAATGCACGTAGTTATGAAGAACACATCTTATGACTTCGAGAGATTTTTAATCAAGCGCACTCTTCGCTTAGGAGTGCGATTGAACGTACATTTGGCGTATGGAAGAAGAAATGAGCACTACTGTGGGATACGCCAAGCTACAGTTTTGACAAACAAACAGATATTGTGATGACCACAATGACTTTGCATAATTTTATACGAAGACATCACGTGTGGATCCTGATTTTAGGGAATGTAAGAGGATTGATACGGTGAAGGGCATAGACTCACAGAGACGACGAGATACAGGCACTGATACTACAAGTGGTGTAGACGAGATGATAGTGTTGCATAAGTCTATAGCGCAACAACTCTATGAAGCAAGAAGGTGATATTCATTATTCATAATTTAATGATGATTACTTGAACCTAATCTTTACGTGTTCATTCATGTAGGTGAGACACCTTACAAAGCATGCAAGCGATGGATCTGGTCACAGAAAATTTTAAAAAGATTTGTTTCTTTAATATCTAAAAAAACTTGTAATTTTATTATGTATGTCATGTAATGTTGGTCGTCAATGTCTGAAACTGTTTCTGGTATTGGAAATGATGATTATAATAAAACAACAACACTCAAGTCTTTATCCCACTGTAGTGGTGTTACCGATATGCACGCGGAAGACCTTCCCTGGCAAGTCTATTCGAGGAGGACGCGTGACAACTCGGGAGCGCACGATGCGGGAGTGCAAGACGGGACGCAGGATGGCGAAAGGACCGAACCGGGCGATTCGGGTGAGGCAGAATAGAGGACCGGCCTCCGCAGTTTGTATCTTTATTTCGGAATGATGTATTTTATTTTATGTTAAGTGAGTGTGGTGGATCCCTCCCTACAAAGGGGATCACCTTGTGTTGTATGAACTATCTTTGGATCACTTAAGTTTATTGGGGCTGCTCCCCTTCTTCTTTCCAACCATATCTCTCTCTCTCTCTCTCTCTCTCTCTCTCTCTCTCTCTCTCTCTCTCTCTCTCGTCTGCCCCTTCCGATTTCTCCCTCTATCTCGCTACCGCTACCCTCCAGCCGACAGCCCGACGGACATCTCGCCCTCCCTCGCTGTCGCCAACCTTGTCGTCTACCCGATACCCCAGCGGTATCATTGGTCCGACCTACCGCTCCGCTTGCCATAGCGCCTCCGGTTTCACCGCTCCTTCTTTTCACACCAATGGAACCCAACACTCAGTCGAATGCCCACGAGTGCCTGGACGACGCGGAAGCCACCCGCCTGCGCGTCGAACGATGCGACGACACCTTGGACGGCCTGAAATCCACCGTCGACGCCCTTCTCGCGGGACAAGCCCGCATCCTCAACCGCCTCGAAGCCTCCTCGGCGCCACCACCCCTTACCTACCGACGGGATCTGCATCCTCCAACGAAACTGCCTCCATATTGGGGATGTTGCTGCCTCTGTCTACCCCCGCCGCAGTGGTTCCCGCACCTCCAACCAGCCGCCCGCAACTTGCCTTGGATGTTCCGTCATTTTCGGGAGTGGATCCAATGGGCTGGATCGCTCGGGCGGAACAATTTTTTGACCTCAATAACACCCTAGGCGGACAAAGTGGGCACGGTCGTGGTCGGCCTTGACGGCTCGGCCCTCCATTGGGCGCGTTGATTACGTCAGGTCCAACCCTGCATCCCATGGCACGAGTTCAAGCAAGAGATGATCAGTCGTTACGATTCTCGTTACACCGGTTCCGCCATTGAGCGGCTCTGTTCGGCCCGCCAGTCAACCACTGTGGACGCATACATCGACGAGTTTGTCGCGCTCGTCACGCAAGTGCCAGGCCTTCCGCCCGACAACTACCTGGGATTTTTTCTGCAAGGTCTCCTCCCCAACATCCGCTCCCGCATCCGTACCCACCACCCCCGCACCGTGTCGGAAGCCCTTGACCTTGCCCGTGCGGTAGAACAGACATCGGGCCCCGGGCGGGCGGACCACCCACCTTCCGCCACCCGCCGCCACGCGTTAGCGGCCCTCGGTCGTCCGCAATGGGGGCCGGCCGTCCACACCCCCATCCAGACGCCCCACACCGCGTCTCCAATAACGACTACAACGACTTGCGCCGCCGCGGTTTATGCTTCTGTTGCCGCCAACCATACTCACCGCAACATGTGTGCCCGGTTAAAGAGTTTCACGCGATTATTGGGGACGGGGACGTCGACTGCTCGCCCGAGGACTCGACACCTTATGGGACAGCGCCGGACACCTCCCCGCCGGAGCCGGAGGAGACACCCCTTAATGTTTTGGAATTGCCTTTCTATTCTGTGGGCGGTCTCACCAGTCCCCGTACGATGAAGCTCGTGGGCGTGATCAATAATCGCCAAGTGGTCGTTATGATCGATAGTGGAGCGAGTCATAATTTTCTGTCAGCTCAACTAGCCCGCGACATCACTCTACCAATTTCGGCCTCCCCGGATTTCTCCGTCTGTCTCAGCGATGGTCGCCGACGCCCCAACTTGGGGCAATGTTTGGATGTCACCCTCTCCATTGGACCTTGCACGGTCACGACGGATTTCTATCTGTTCGAGCTAGGCGGCCTCGACGCCATTTTGGGCGTGGCGTTGCTGCAAACCTTGGGGGACGTTCGCGTGAACTGGGCCTCCATGACCATGTCATTCCAACATCAGGGCCAACCATGCCGCTTAGTGGGCGACTCTACCCTCCTCCGTTCGCGATCTCATTCCGCGCTATGACCCGCGCCACCGACGTCGACTTCTCGGCCTGGCTATGGCCCCTCCAGACGGTCCAATCGGATACGGCCGCCCCTCTCGTGGCCGAGTTGCATGACGTGCTTGAGGAGTTCTCGGATACCTTTGCCACCCCACCGTGCCTGCCCCCTACCCGCCCGACTGACCATGCCATTGTGCTCCAATCGGGAGCGGCGGCGGTCTCCGTTCGGCCCTACCGCTATGGACATGCCCAGAAGGACGAGATAGAGCGGCTCGTACGGAAGATGTTATTGGGGGGCCTCATCCGGCCTAACGCTAGCCCGTTCTCCAGCCTGGTCCTATTGGTCCGCAAGAAAAATGACAGTTGGCGATTTTGTGTGGACTACTGCGAGCTCAACAGAGCCACGGTGCCCGACAAGTATCCGATCCCAGTTATTCTGGAACTTTTGGATGAGCACCACGGCGCTGCCTTCTTCACAAAGTTGGACCTTCGCGCCGGATATCACCAAATTCGGGTCCGACCGGAGGACGTGCCGAAGACGGCCTTCCGCACACATGACGGCCATTTTGAATTCTTGGTGATGCCGTTTGGGATTACCAACGCCCCGCCACATTCCAAGCGACAATGAATGACATCTTCCGACCAGTCCTCCGTAAGCATGTCCTTGTTTTTTTATGACATTCTCGTGTTTAGTGGCTCTTGGCAGGACCACCTCCGCCACGTGCGTGAGACTTTCACCACCCTTCGGCGCCACCATCTCACCGTCAACCGGAAGAAATGCACTTTTGGTGCCACCACGGTGAGCTACTTGGGGTATACCATCTCCGCTAACGGCGTGGCGATGGACGAGGATAAAATTAAGGTGGTCGAGAAAAAGCCAAGATGATCTCCTTTGCTAACCGGAAGCGCAGGGATCTTTCCTTCCAAGTGGGCGAGCGAGTCTTTCTCAAGCTTCATCCATACCGCCAGCTTACGGTCGCTCGCCGCCCTTGCCCCAAATTGGCCCCTCGTTTCTACGGGCCTTTTGAGATCGTAAGTCGCATAGGAGCCGTCGCATACCGGCTCCGCCTACCCGACAATAGCCGCATCCACCCGGTATTCCATGTTTCTCAGCTCCGACGCGTTATCGGCGACCACCCCGTCACCGACCATATACCGGACAACCCCGACTACGCCGTGGCCGAACCCCTATACCCGAAGACCATCATCGACCAGCGCCACCATACGCCCGGGGATCCCATTCCAGAAGAGATCCGGGACGAATGGCGCAACCTCCCTCTCTCCGCCGCGACATGGCTACTACGGGATGACTTCCGGCGCCAATTTCCGGATTATTGCCTTGAGGACAAGGCTAATTTTCCAGACGGCGGTATTGTTACCGATATGCAAGCGGAAGACCCGCCCTGGCAAGTCTATTCGAGGAGGATGCGCGACAACTCGGGAGCGCACGACGCGGGAGTGCAAGCCGGGACGCAGGATGGCGAAGGACCAAACCGGGCGGTTCGGGTGAGGCAGAATAGAGGACCGGCCTCCGCAGTTTGTATCTTTATTTCGGAATGATGTATTTTATTTTATGTTAAGTGAGTGTGGTGGATCCCTCCCTATAAAGGGGATCACCTTGTGTTGTATGAACTATCTTTGGATCACTTAAGTTTATTGGGGCTGCTCCACTTCTTCTCTCCAACCCTATCTCTCTCTCTCTCTCTCTCTCTCTCTCTCTCTCTCTCTCTCTCTCTCTCTCTCTCTCGTCCGCCCCTTCCGATCTCTCCCTCTATCTCGCTACCGCTACCCTCCAGCCGACAGCCCGACGAACATCTCGCCCTCCCTCGTTGTCGCCACCCTTGTCGGCTATCCGATACCCCAGCGGTATCAAGTGGGGTCAAAATGATGATTATAATAATTTGAAAAAAATCGCCTAACAAAACTCCATTTTTATCAAACAGTTTTTTGAAAACTCCTTGAACAGTATTGCAAACGTCATTTCATCCAAACAGTTTTATAATAAAACTCCATTTTCAGAACCATCTACATCCTCAAACTCCATTTCAATCAGTTACTTTTCCATCAGCATCAGCCGAAACAAACGCACCAATTATCTGATTCAACGGGAATTCGTATTGCACACTGATCACAAAGCATTGCGTTATATAGAATCCCAAAGTAATTTGAATAAGAGGCATGCTAAGTGGTCATCATTTTTGCAAGAATACACCTTTCATTTTTGCAAGCATAAAGCAGAACTGTGAATCAAGTGGCGGGCGCTGTAAGTAGGAGGGCACACCTATTAGTCACCCTTAAACCCACAGTAGTATCACTAAATTCTCTTAAGGACCATTATTCGACTAAACCATACTTTAGTCCTATTTGGGAGTCGTGCTTAAATACTGGCACAGACCCGAATACACAATTTTTGATTCATGATGGATTTCTATTTAAGGGGTCACGCTTATGCATCATTGAGTGGTCACTCAGAGAATGTCTTATTCGAGAAATTCACAGTGGAGGATTAGGTGGTCATTTTCGTGAAACCAAGGCTATAGCTTCTGTTGAGGATAAATATTTTTGGCCAGGTATGCGAGAGATGTGTGTCGCTTTATTAAACATTGTCCTACATGTCAATCTTTTAAAAGCACTGTACAAAATACTTGGTTGTATTCACCTCTTCCTATCCCGAGCAAACCTTGGGAAGATGTCACCATGGACTTCGTTTTAGGACTTCCTATAACTGCTAGGAAGGTCGATTCTGTTTTTATCGTTGTCGATAAATTTAGCAAGATGTCACATTTCATTCCATGTAAGAAAACATCTAATGCATCACACGTAGTTGATTTATATTTTAGGGAGGTTGTTCGTCTGTATGACATACCTAAGTCATTTACATTTGATCATGACACTATGTTTCTAAGTCATTTTTAGAGAACATTATGGGCAAAATTAGGAACCAAACTTCAATTTAGCAGTGCATATCATCCTCAGACCAATGAGCAAACTGAAGTAGTAAATAGGAGCCTAGGTAACTTACTTAGAAGTCTTGCGAGAGAAAAAACAACTCACTGAAATATGATACTTCCACAAGCTGAATTTGCAAAACCAGCTCACTGAAATTTGATAATTCCACCGGCAAAACCTAATTTGAGATCCTTTATGGTCAGCCTATTCCCCACCTACTAGATAGGACTCCTTTACCTTTTCATGGTAGGATTAGTGCAGAGCTAGTGAGCTTAGCGACCAGATCCTAAAGGGGGAAGTACTTGAGAGACTCCGTATCTCAAACGCACGGTACAAGACAGTTGTCGACGAGCATAGGAGAGAGAAGCATTTTCACGAGGGAGATATGATGATGACACGTTTTCGGCGACAGAGATCCCAGTTGATGCTTACGGCAAATTGAGCAGGAGGAAGTTTGGTCCATTTTGTACACTTCGCAGATTGGGGACTAACGCTTACTTGTTAGATCTCCCACCTACCGTGACCACTTCACTCGTGTTCAACATTGTCGACCTAACAACCCACATAGGAGACAAGACAGATGAGGTGAACTTAGAGACATTGCTATTTACACAATTACACCTGTGGAGCAGCTACAGATTGACGAGCGACGACATCGTAGATATCTGTACCACTCAGACTGGACATGGGCTACATCGATATCAGTCTATGTAGCCCATGTGCATTATTAGTCTATGTAGCCCATGGGTATTATTGCACTTTGTATTTTCCCCACTCGCCTATATATAGGAGTGATAGTATCCTCATATGAGCACTTTTTGGAGTCTTAGGATTTGGCTCTCTTGGAGAGTGGAGTGTCAAGGAGGACCCAGCCTCCGAATGCTTGGTGAGAACTTGTTTCTTGATTGTATCTTTTGTTGTTTAATGCAATGCAATTCCATTTCTTCGATCGATTCGACGGTAGTGAACCAACTGGTCTGACCTGCCCTGGATTAAGGTTCTACCGAGCCCTAATTCCTCCGCCCCGCCTCCTTCCGTTTCCGCGAGTGCGGCTTCCGCTCGCACCCGATACCGCGATCTAGCCGCGCGTCACTTCCAACAACGCCTCTGCTCGATCTTCTGCTCGTTCGCCCGCATTGCCCGCCTCTCCTCCTTCTATTTTCGCAAGTGGAGTTTCCACTCACACCCCATCATCTGTCTTACCAACAACAAGTCGAGCTTCGTCGCAAGGGCCTCTGCTTTCGCTGCGAGCAACCCTTCTCGCCCACCCGCGTCGATCTGAAGATACTGATCCGGACTCCGGGGAATTGAATCCGCTGACGCTTTCTGACGACCCCTTCGGCCCTCGACCCTGAGGACAAGGTCGTTTTTCGGGCGGGGCGTGTTGATACGCCACTTGCTGATATTAGTCTATGTAGCCCATGGGCATTATTAGTCTATGTAGCCCATGGGCATTATTGCACTTTGTATTTTCCCCACTCGCTTATATATAGTTGTGGTAGTATCCTTAGATGAGCACTTTTGGAGTCTTAGGGTTTGGATCTCTTGGAGAGTGGAGTGTCAAGGAGGACCCAGCCTCCGGATGCTTGGTGAGAACTTGTTTCTCGATTGTATCTTTTGTTGTTTAATGCAATGCAATTTCATTTCTTCGATCTTGATTCGACGATAGTGTACCAGTTGACGAGGACTACCGTTGATGGATTGTTCGTGGATCGAGGCCGAGGAGTTATCGAGACGTCGCCCTGACATATTACAACATATCACTGAGGCTTTCTCTTCAGAGGACGAGATTCTCCCACCCAAGGGAATTGATGTACACAGGCGTTTTTAGCGCCAAAGTTTACTTTACGCATTTATTTCATTTTTTTAGTCATGTCGAACATTTTTCTTTTATGTCGCGCACTTGTTTCACGCTTTTATTTTCCTGTATTTTATTTATGTATTGCAGAGGTTGTAGTCGTTTATTCTCTATGACGTAACTAATTAGGTCGTACATTTAGTTGCTCTAGATTAGTTGGAGGCATAACCCTTTGATTTGGTAAGGTCAAACTTTATTTCCTCTCTCACTTTCATGTTGAGCATTACTCCAAATTTTAATCCTATCTTTATGTTATTCTCATTAGGAGTCTTGCATGTTCAAAGGAAGTAAAAAAACATACATGAATCATGTTATAAAAAAACAGGACAAAAGCTTTCCCAGTTTTCTCCGGTGAAATTAATCTCACGTGGGAAAACAGGCTCCCGTGAAATCATTCACGTGGGCAAATTGCCGACGTAATTACTGGGCAAACCGCCCACTATTAGGCGGCTGCTTTGGAAGATTAACAGGGAACCGCTGATTTTGATTAAAGGAAAAACAGCAAGCCTTTTTCTGTTTAAAAAGAAGAGAACGCAAGGAAAAAAAGAGAAAATTTGAAGTCCCGTGAACTCTACCACCTCTCTTCCTGTACGGAACAGTGTTTCCTTCTCCCCTTCTTTTTTCTCCTACCACTTCTTCTAAGTAAATTCTTCCTCCTTCGTCTCTTCATGGATTTCGTCTCTTCATGGATTTCGACGCCACTATACTTCTTCTACCCCAACACTGCTCCGTCCTCCTAAGCCGCCGCCGCTGCCTTTACTCCGTTTGCATGAGTCTCTCGTTTTCTATCGGACCTTCCACCGACCACCACCACCATACCTCTTCACTCCCGGTGAGATCTACCAATCTTTGGGTTCGCCTTTGCCTAGTTCACGCCGGCCATCTCTCTGGCAGCCTCTCCAACCGTGGAAGCCTCGTTACATATTCATCTGATGATTTGTGATGCGAAATGAAATTAAAATTGCTAATCTTATTCATATTGCGCTCCAAATTACTTGTTAATCCTAACACCACTTTCTAATTTTAAAATTGCATAAAATTTTATTTTGGCATTCCATTCATTTCATAGGGTGCGACTACGAGTGCATCAAGATATCAGAACTGTCTTTCTCATTTTCTATTCCCTCACTTTAGGGCTCATTAGGCACTATGGGATATCTTGAGTGTTTACCATTTCCAGTATTTTCATAGTTCACATCCGTTTCATGTTTGCAGAGAGATGTGCTATGGTAATAGCCCCGGATCGTCAGAATCTTCTTTTCTTGGTCCCTCAGAGTGGGATTTACCGATTTCCCTATTGTAGGTCTTTGTTAGCATGATACCCATATCGCTGGACTGATGATTGAGGAGCTGAAGAGGGGGTAATGGGAATTGCGCCCAGAGATAAGATCCTTGTTGACTGCTTGTCCCCATTAACCGCTTAGGTTGATTGTTGTTTCCTAATTTCCATTCTCTTCTAGAAGAAGCCTAGAAGAAGCCGGACCATAATCGGATAAGACTTATCTATGCTTCCCTTTCTTCCTTTAGCGGGATGTGATTCAATTTTGTAATGCGCCTCCACTTCCCTTCTCTTGACTCCCCTATTTAGTACATGAGGTTATAGGCTTTCATGCACAGAAGAAATTCTATGGTCATTCTAGGTAAAGGCAATCCACCGTGAAAGGTTCCTTGAATGTGACGAGATCTAGAATACTGAGGTCTATCTAATCATGAGTTTGAATGTACAGACTGATTCTAATGGTCATGGGATCGAGTGAGAGGGCTACGGGAGAGCCAGTTCTGTTCAGGAGGAGATATGATGCATAGAGTTGCTGTCGGGTCCAGAACATGGTATTAGGATTCATGGGAACACAGCGCTATCCCCATCCTCGACTTCGTCCTAACGCAATATCGGAAAGTGCTGGATATATCCTTATTTTTGGCTCATTTGGTTCTTTTAAAATAGACAACAGATTTTATAAAACGATATCATTTGTAAAATCTAATGCTTGTTTTGATGTAGTTAGAGGTAAAATCTAATGCTTGTTTCAGCAGTCATTGCATGAACATATGCATGATGTTGTTTACCCATAATGAGTAAGAAATATTCTTCTCCACTACAGATAGGCATCATGATTTAGAGTTTTATTTCAGAAGGAACAGCAAAACAAGTGCAGTAGAGAATCTCTGATATTGTAAATTCCTTATTAAGGATATCACTAGATTACCGTGCTCTAACGCTAACCACTTACTTTTTTAGCATAGTGATTCAGTCATAAATTACAATGGAATTCATAAGAGAACTGTGAAAAATCATTTGGAAAAATATAACATGAAAAGTATGCATTTGCACGAGATGATGGGATTACTAAGCACAAGATTCAGTGCTCAACTACTCAGCAACAAATTAT
The DNA here is from genome assembly GCA_033032865.1 of Dactylorhiza incarnata. Taxonomy (NCBI): domain Eukaryota; kingdom Viridiplantae; phylum Streptophyta; class Magnoliopsida; order Asparagales; family Orchidaceae; genus Dactylorhiza; species Dactylorhiza incarnata. The sequence goes on along the minus strand of JAWHQI010000020.1, from coordinate 2,989,391 downwards.
CTCTCTGCTGCAATTTATTCCTATGCAATGAAGAGAACAATTAAGATGCCATGGGTAATTAAACCTTTTAAGAAAGAAATATCCATGCTTTTCCAAAATGTTAGGGCACTTGAAGTGTTGGGCAACTTCACCTGATGATGTTACTCCACATGTGGAAGGCCCCCACCATCACTTCTAGTTCTGCACAAAAATGTAAGAAAGTTTGTCAATGCATTGGAAGCATAATGAATGTGTATAATTTTATTATTATACTACTAATTAACCGAACCTCCCATGTGAGTTTGCATAATTACAGGTTTCACCCCTCTATCTTTGACATTACAAAAATCTTCCTTCTGACTTTATATTTCATAAAAACATTCCCCTCGAGCTACCGCTGATGGTTTTTTTTACTAATTCAAAAAAATAAAGCGGTGCAATCAGTAATTTTGCAAACTTACAGGGGAGGTCCTGGTAAAAGGCCATTATTATTATTGTAATATATATAGTGTATTTGTACAAGATATTTTGTATAAATAGGGAACTTAACCCTAAAGTCAATAGAGAGATTTCCATTTTACATGATATCAAAGCTTTTGCACCAACCCTGGTTCCCTCACTCGCCCCTCTCCTCTTGTCGGTAGCGGTTTTACTCTCTTTTGATGTCAGAAGATAGTTCTCTGCCCTCAACTTCTTTCCTCAGGTGTCTTCTTTGCTATCACCACTTTCTTCATTTTTGTTATAGTCGTTGCAAGCACACTTTTTTTATGCTGAGTTTAAAGTTCAATGCAGGTGTTGACGCCTTTTTCACTGCCTCTGGTGTTGTAACGCGCAAAAATTCGCTAGACCGGTCAACTGTTAAGCTTGCATATTCGATAAAGCGGTTGACCTTCGTCGGAACCATCAGAGCGCATTTCTGGAAGCCGCCGTGATTAAGTTGTATTAATTAATTGATTAATATTAATTAAATGATATTTAATTAATTGATTAATATTAATTAAATGATACTTAATTAATATTAATTAGATTATATTAATATTAAATGTAATGTCTTATTAAGTGTGTCCTCCCTCATCTATATAAGGGGGAGGGGTAGCAGTTTTGTTTTATCATGGATGAATATTAAGAATTAGAGTTGCTCCCTAAGTGTTAGGTTTGTTTCCAATCTTCCCCCGCCCATACCCCCAATGATTGGGGACTATATGGGTTCTGTTGTTGTTGTAGAGTTGCTCCCTAAATGTCCTCTCTCTTCTTCCTCTTTTCTTCACCCTCACCATCGCTGGCCTCCCTCCCCTTGCCGGATTCTTCTACGGAGTTTGTATTAATTGGTCTGATCTGCCACCTTCTGGCCGCGGTTTTCGTCGCCAGAATCTCACATGCGCTCCCTTCGGCCACCGCTTGGAACACCTCCTCTCCTCTCCGACCATGTCCTCCACCGCCATCTCCGTCTGCGCACACCTCGATCGGCACGACGCTATGCTCGCCGACCTCCTCACCTTGGTGCAGCAGCTCGCCACCAAACTCGAACGACTCGTCGAACTCGATCGTGTCGCTGCAGCGGTCCCTCCCAAGAGCTCGCTCTTGGCACCGCCACCGGCAACCAGCTACTCTGTTGTCCCGCGCGCTTCAGTTTGGGGTTTCTTTCCAGTTGCTGCAACCGCCGCACCGCCAAAACAACCAGCATCGACGTCCAACCTCCAGGGATCCTCCTCTCCTGCCCTGCTTCAGATCAACCACCAACATCGACGTCTGAGCACCCCTTGCTGCTCCACACTGCTGCAGCTCTACGCCTCAGGAGGCCCCCACCTTTGTACTCCCCTTGCTCCACTGCCTTCGCGTACCATGGCCAGCGAGACCACATCGCCGCACGCCCTGACTGTCGGCCCCGACATCCCTGTCTCGCGGGCACAACTGCTGTCGTAGATGGACCACCTCAATCACGCAAGACCCCGCGCATCCTCTTCCATGGCCGCCACCGACCAGCTCCACTTCCATGGTCATCGCCGACCATCTCTTCCTGGTTCTTCAACTCTATCTCGTAGGCGCATAGAGTCGACTTTGCCTCCTCGTTCGCGCGTCCTGCTCTAGCGAGGAGGGTTACGACCATTGTAATCCCTCTACATCCGCACGCCATCGAGCCCCCATCCGCTGCAGTTTCGCTGACACTCCCTCTTCCGCATTGATTTACCTCTCCTGTCTCGCACCCCCCATGCAATAGCTTTGACGGTCTCACTCCACGTTATCTCTTCTCTCCCACAGGTTTCTTTTTCCACCTTAACGGGCCCCACTGTCCCCTTTCCATCGTATCCTGCCAATCCACCTACCTCCACATATCTTCCCACCCAAAGCTCCACCCAATTATCACCATCAACATTTCACTAGTTACAATCTCTCAATTTTTGCTCATATCTCCCCACCCAAAGCTCCACCTAATTATCCCCATCAACATTTCACCAATTACAATCTCTCCATTTTTGTATTTATCTCACGAACCCCCGCCGCCGCTACTTCTTCGGCTCCCCCATTTATTTTCTCTATTTCACCATGCTTCAGGTTGCTTCCTCAAGACATGGTCTATACTCCGTTTCCCCAGATATCGTACGCCATCAACATTTTTAAAGCCTCCGACAAAGATTGGAGCTTCGACCTTGGGGTCAAGGTCGATTTTCAAGGGCGACATACTGTTACGCTCACAAATTCGCTAGACCGGTCAACTGTTACGCTTGCATATTCGCTAAAGCGGTCAACCTTCGTCGGAACCATCGGGAGCATTTCTGGAAGCCGCCGTAATTAAGTTGTATTAATTAATTGATTAATATTAATTAAATGGTGTTTAATACACATTAATTATATTATATTAATATTAAATGTAATGTCTTATTATGTGTGCCCTCCCTCATCTATATAAGGGGGAGGGGTAGGAGTGTTTGTTTTATCTTGGATGAATGTTAAGAATTAGGGTTGCTCCATAAGTGTCCTCTCTCTTCTTCCTCCTTTCTTCTCCTTCACCACCGCCGGCCTCCCTCCCCTCGCTGGATTCTTCTACGGAGTTTGTATTAGGTGTCTTGATCCGACAACCTTCTATCCTTTGGCTCCATATTTCTAGTTGGGATTTGTGTTGCTTTATCTTGAGAAACAGAATTCGTAGTGTCAACTGCTCTCCACAGACACACCGCTCCTCTTCTGAAGCCTCCCACAATCAATGATGATTCAACAACACATATTTTTGTTGGTTTTGCTCAAATCCGTTAAATCTCTTTGGTTTACTCTTTTCGTGGAAGTGCGGTCATCTCAAGCATCTGGGAGGAAGAGGAAGAATTTGAACAAGTTGTGACTCTGGATAGCCTCTGTTTACGTACTCTCATTATCATGAACAAGCAAAGAATGTACAACTTTTCCTCTGTTTCTAACTCACTATTGCAGAAAATTATACTATTTGGGATCTCACTATCTTCAGGCCTTCGCTCTTTAAGGGTATATTGACAGTTTTTAGATTTTCTTAATCATCTACTAAAACTTCAACTATTATTTGACTCACATATCAATATGCCCAACAGAACCAAACAGATCAATGCCTATATCACAAGATATGTATCCATTCCTGCACGGAGTTTGAGAAATTACATGCTCAAGTCCATCATCAGATTATACTTCCCAGACTTTCTGAGACAGATGATGAGCCCGCATCTGAATAGATAGGCCTTAATACGCTCCACTCGTCTATAGTTGCTACTGCACACTCTAACCTCCTTGCATACTGTCCAACCCACTTTTCAATGGTCCAAAACACATTTTGGCGCACTTTTGATGTAGCATATGGCGCATCATCATAACCAATATTTATATTTATGCGGTTTTTATTTCTATTGCATTGTGTCTCTAGGAGTGTGTATGCACAAAAAATCGAAACAGACAAATCCAAACGGACATTTACAATGCTTGGTTCGATTTTACATAGCTTGAAACTGAGAAAACCGAATCGCATAGACTTCATTTTATGGGTAAAAAAGTACTCTAGCCATTTATACAAGTAAGGATATTTGATAATGTTTCATGAATGACTTAATACACCTAAAATAAATAGTCATAGGTATAATGCACACTATCAAATATATTTTGAGTTAATGATTTAATCAATTAAAAGCAATCATCATCCATTTACATTGAGCCCAACGTTTGTCTAACTTATTCACTTTTAATGTTTGATATATATACTTACATTATGATTACAAATAAATAATTGTATAAAAACATAATAAATTATTAGTTAAGATTTATAGTAAGATTACAAATAAACAATTATATAAAAAATAAGAAACTATTAGTTAATGCATTGCATTCAAAATTTTCTAGAACCCCAAGCACTTAGCCACTCATATGTGGAAAAAACTGTCAAATAGAACCCGCTAAAACTTACACCCCATATGTGTCGTGCATGCTATTTTCCCATACATTTTATTCAGGTTTATTTATTTTGGCATCACGCTTGTCTCTCACGCTCGCAACAATGACTTATTGGTCACGCCACTGCTCAATACCGCAAGATCCCATTGCCCCCCTCCTATAGACGCCCCTCCAAGGTTGGTCACCAGTGTCAGAGACTATCCCGAAACCTGGCAACCCCTCCTCTGCCAGCTGTTGTATTTCCCCGATCTCCCTCTCCAACCATCGCATGTGCCTCCGCCCATTTTCCAGCCAGCTCCACCTCCCATGGTACAACCCGAGCAATCCCTCATCTTCCAAGCATTTATCCTAACCCTCACCAACCTCTATGACCTACTTGAACTCCTACCAATTAGCTTTAGCCCCCCAATCCCCTTCTCGGGGACTCTAGCCGTCCAGTTAGCTACTCCCAAGCCTTACAACCATCTATCCTTTGATTCCCAACCTTCTGTAGATCCCCCACTCACCATACAGTCAACCCTAACTTTTATCCCATGTCTGCATATCAACATGGATTGGATTTAGCATTGCACTTGTGAGCCTAAGGTAGTCCTATACTCCTATCATCGTCACTTTGCTCGATCAATATACTTACATATATGCATAGTAATATTGATCATTAAAAAAAAACAGAGCTTGTTGTCTAATTGCCATTGCACTTGTTTATCATTTATTTGTCAAATTACTGCTTCAATTTCTTGCCCTTGGATGATTTTTATTGTGTTGATCATGTTCAAATAATCTGCCCTTCTGTACGAGTCGTACCCTAATTAAGTGTCTCTGTGTACTTTTCTATCGACTCGATGGGCACCGCTTAATTTAATTGTGTTCACAAAAAATATTTAATTTTGAAATTTGCATTTCCGACTGACATCAGTTTGATATCAGAACTCAGTTAACTTGTTTCTATCGTGATTTACTCGAGCTCCTAACATGGGAATACAACTTTAATACTAAATTTAATCTTTTTTTCTTCTCATGGAAAATCATGTAGGATGGATGGAGTGTACCGTAGAGGATCTGAAATAACGAATGTGAAACCAAATAAAGTTGGTAAAAAAAACTCTCGTCCAATATGGGAGACTTAGTGCAAATTATGAATGGGTTGCGCACTGCATTAATAATATTGAGGCAACCATCAACTTAGGATGAACACCTAATCTTGCACTAGAGGAGATCCCTCATCCTAGGCAATAAGAGCCCACACACCCGGATCCTGAATTGTGTAACATTGTTGGGATAACTTAGTCAAATTAGACTTGGAAGATTATCGATCTGTTTGAGCAAATTTATATTTGGAGGATCGTGAGGCCCCAAGGATTTTCACTCCCCATAGAGATTCACATTTTAAAAAATTACTTTGAAAAGTCCTAAAGGGTAAAGTTGGGGTCAAAATTAAATTTTATGTTGCTCATAAGTCTCTAATGGGTGAGAAAATCAAGATGGTTAATCTAGATTTAGTAGACGCCCTTAAGTACTTAGCAAGAGGACGCATGAAACAACACTTCGATGATTCCACAGGTCGAGCCCTCTTACCGAGTACCCCATCTATTTGATCGATAATCCCTTCTATTTTTTGATGCAATTTATTTTTATGCTCTATTTTTTATAGATTAATTGAAAATTATGAATAAATTTATTGCTAACAGTTTTCGTGCATCTTCTGAAAAACATAATTCCACGGCTGATTTTCATTACTGAGAGTTATATTTCTTCGAATGAGATTGAGTTATTGTCCTAAAAAGGAGAGATTTCCTTAAAGGTGTTTGTCATGAGCTGCAGCAAAGGAGATTGAGTTATTGTTTTTTAGAAAGGAGAGATTTCCTAAAGGTGCTTGTCATGAGCTACAGTAAAGGATCCATCATTTGTCAATCCACCTACCACAACCCAGAGTTTCCATCACCTAGGTTGTTACCACATTTTAAACCTATACTGAAGGAGATTGCTCAGGTATTAGATGTTCAACATCAGGGCGATACTAGAGCATTTCATCATTTATGGAACATCAAAGCGACATCCGAAAATTTCAGTAGTAGGTTGTAGCACATTCTCGATGGGGTTGAGCTCTTTCAACCCCAGGAGAATTTACGCAACCTACGACTCTTATCCTAATCCCACTTTCCTCTGCCCACTTTTCGTTCGATTCCACCTACCTTAGTGCAACCCGAGCCATCCACCATCTTTGAAGCCTCTACTTAACCCTCACCAACCTCCCTGACCTACTTGAATTACTACCACTTAGCTTTTGCATCTCAATCCCCTTCAAGGGATCCAAATGTTCAAAGCCACACTCAAGCCTCAAAGCCACATATCAACTGATTCCCAACCCTCCACAGAGACCCCAAGCCACCATGCAGTTAGCCCTCTCCTTCATTACATGTCTCCATCTTGACACAAATTGGACTTAGCGCTACACTTGTGAGCCTAAGATAGTCCCATCCTTGTCTCTTTACTCGATTAGTATTACTTACATTTATGCATATTTTATTTGATCATTAACAAAATCAGAACTCGCCGCATAATTTTCATTGCACTTGTTTGTCGTTAATTTGCTAAATTTACTTCTTCAATTTCTTGCATGTGGATGATTTTCATTGTGTTGATCCTCTTTGAATGATAGGGCCTTTGTGTGTCTTACGAAATCCGAGATTAAACACCTTTGTTTATTTCTCCTTATATTCAAAAAGCGCTTCACTTAATTTAATTTTGTTCCCAAAAATTATTTAATAATGAAATTTGCATTTCCAACCCATGTTTCATGTCCAACAATGATTTTGTCATTACGATAAAGAGAGGGTCATATTATTTAAAAAATGCCCATCCCTAGAGATAGGAAATGCTTATTTTATTTCTTTTATGGGAACACAATTTTAGGGAACACCAAATTACAAGGCAATAAGTAATCCTTGGTACTTTTAGTTACACATACACTACATTGGAAATTGCTTCATTGGTTGCACCAAACCTTGAATTTGTTGGCATTATGTGTGGTTTTGATGCCACTGCTATGTCAAATAATTCGCGTACTTCTACCCCTTGAATTTTTAACTCAAGTACATCTCATCATACGGATTTTGATGTCTTTATTCTTATAAATTTTGCTCGTACTACTACAACTTTATGTATTTACAGTGCCAATGTTTCCCAGTTAATGTGATATACATATACGCTCACGCGTGCTCAGACAATCGATCTCACCACGTGAGACCTTCCTCGTAGACGCAGTGACCGTTATGAATTATCTTATTCACAGTTAATTATGTATTTGTATTTTATGTATTTTGTCCTTTAGTGGGGTCTCCATCTATATAAGGAGCCCTTAGGTTGAGAGACTTTTATCTTTGGATCTTGTTTAGTCTCTTGGGCTCTCTTAGAGAGGGGCACTTTGGAGGACCCAACCTCTAAGTGTTAGGTAGGAGTTTATCTCCCGAGTTTGTATCCAGTATTTTTATGCAATGCAAGTTCTCATTCATGTTCATAGTTCTTGATACGGCGTAGCAACCCCGTATCAATTGGTCCGACCTGCAGCTCTCCGCCCGCCATTTTTGGACGACGGTAACCAACTTTACCTTCCCTGCTTCTACCATGGCCCTCCATCCAGACTCCTCGCATGCTCGCTACGCTAGGATCGACGCTTCCCTGGACGACATCCACGCCATGGCGTAGGAGCTTCATCAGCGGCTCCTTCTTCAAGCACCATTCCAACCATTGTACGATGTCCCCAACGAGCTGCCCAACCCCGCCCTCACCACTAAAGGTCAAATCCAACCTCCTTCTTGCTCTCTGGTCTCCGCTAAGCAACTGAGCCACCCTCATCATAACACCTCATGCCAGCCGAGGAGATGAAATGCTCAGCCCCTGTCGTCCAGATACTCAATGCCTCGCTGAGGTTGAAGCGATTGACTGCCCCTAGCAACTGGCGATCCCCTCTCCCTCTCTGTCATTAGTGCCCAGGACACCTTCCGTGTTTTTTCCAACCGTTGGCGCAAATTCCTCCAGGCCCATGACATCGCCCTCCTGGCTCCTCCCGTCCCCACCCCAACATTTACAAGCCTTCGTCCATCGTCGCCTGACTACATCGGCGTCGTCACGACGTTGACACGGCCCTTGACTCCATCCTCTATGCGGATTTTCCATATCTCCAATTGCGCGCAACAACGCCTCCTCTGCCTCGAGCCCTCCACATGCTCTCCACGCCAACACCCTCAAGCCCCTCCTCATGTGCCCTTTTGAAACAGCAGGCTTTTCCTCTTCCCAACCCGGGCCCCCACACCTCCATCCTATTTTAGCTCTACTGGAACCACTCTTTTTCCCTAGCCACGCCCCTGCGGACTGGACCCCACCCAACGACCATCTGCTCCTTTTCCCTAGCCACACCTCTACGCACTGGACCTCACCCGACGACCATCCATTGCCCCTTTCTCATTTAATATTCCACATATTTACTCCCAGCGAGGCCTACTCCATCTCTCCACCACATGCCTATTTGTTAATTTCAGCTATCTATTGCTCTCCACCACCCGCATCATTTTCGGATTCACACTAACACCACTTGCCATCCGCTCCTACACCTTTTCGTACAACAGTTCTTCTCATGCATAAAAGTGTAAAAGGGCCCCACAAGTTCGCTCCGCTGCTTTTCAGATTGTTGCAGCTTTGCCCGAGGTCGTGGCCTAGCTGGCTTGCTTCCACCGCAACTGGGGCTTTCATCTCCGCTTCTTCGTACTTGACCTTGTGGATAAGGTCGATTTTTCTGGATGGGTGTAGTGATACATATATGCTCATACCTGCTCAGACGATCGACCTCACCACACGAGAGCTTCCTCAGAGATGTGGCAGTCATTATGGATTATCTTATTCATAGTTAATTATGTATTTGTACTTTATGTATTTTGTCATGTAGTGGAGTCTCCATCTATATAAAGAGTCCTTAAGTTGAGAGCCTTTTATCTTTGTATCTTGTTTAATCTCTTGGCCTCTCTTAGAGAGAAGGGGACTCTGGAGGACCCAACCTCCAAGTGTTGGGCTGGATTTTATCTCCCGAGTTTGTATCCAGTATTTTTATGCAATGCAAGTTCACGTTTGTGTTCATAGTTCTTAATATGGCGTAGCTACCCCGTATCATAATGTGGTGAGAGCACAAAATTATGATAAATTCGGGCAATATTACATCGTCAACGTATTTAATAACCAAAAATTTCTACACAACTACAATCGTCTAGAAAATGTTTCGAACAAAATTGCACTATCTTTAACTCCCCTTCTTGTATTATACATGATCACATTGATTGGAAAACTTAGGCAAGTTGTATTGTCAGAGGATTGTATCATTTGGAGTAACTTCATCCCAACTTGTTCTCATCACGACCTCTAATCATTTATGTTTCTCTTGGATATGATCTCTAGTAATCATTATTAAGGGCATATCTCTAGTTCAAATTTGAAAATTTAATTTGATTATTGTGTATAGGGATTTAGTTTTCTTCCATATCAAATTGCACTAATTGTCTATTATCAAAACAAACTAGTTGACCTTTTCTCTTCTAGTAATACAATACTTCAGATTTTTTTTCATTCCGATATTTGGGGATCTGCCACCTTGTCATGTATGTGTGGATATCATTATTATGTGAGTTTTATAGATGATTTGTCTCATTATACTTGGTAATATCTTACACATCCTCACTTAAATATCCTAAATATTTATCAAGATTTCATACATCGGACTCACCCAATGAAATAAACATATTAAAGTATTTTTTACAATGATGCTGTTGAATACACTACTTACAGAATGCGATCTATCTTGAAATTTCATGCTACTCTATCCAAGCAATCTTAACCACGTCGACATGAACAAAATATGGTTTTGAGAGGAAGCACATCACATTCTTGACACCATATCAACATTTGTTCATCAATTTCTCAGGACTGCAGCCCTAGTTACTGATGCTTACCTAATTAATATCCCTCCATCATATATAATTTTGACACTGCTCCATACTTTTGACTCTTCCAGCCTTGGTTCACTTTTGTCCTGCTAGGTTGCTACATGCTCATAAGTGTGATAAATTTTCATCTCGTCCTTCAAAAGGTATTCCCTCGAAAACAACCTGTCTCATAAAGGATATAATTGTCTTATAAATTATTATTTTATACAATACATCACATTATATTATTTCAGAGTGTGCCTTATTATGGACTTCTAATTTTGATCTATCCTTTCTGCAAACTCCCACATAGACAACTCCACTCACATAAAACTTTATATACCTACCTAGATTCCCTTCACTATTATTTTACTTATAGATGCCTCAATTTGACATGCGAATACAACATGCAATGACAGATGAACTATATGCTTTACACAATATCCATACTTGGGATTTTACACCTCTGCCTTCTAGATCAAATCCAGTGAAGAGCTGCAAATGGATTTGCAAGATCAAAACTCGGGCTAATGGATCTACTAAGCAGTATAAAGCTTGTTTTGTGGCAGAAGGATTCTCACAGAAATTTGGTTTTAATTATGGAGAATTTTTTGCTCTAGTGATTAAGATACCATCTATATGCACTATTAATTTGTTGTTGATACTCATTACTGGACGCTATATAAGATGATTACAAATGTTTTCCTTCGTGACAATTTTTCTGAATAAGTTTATGCATCCTCCTCCTGGAGTATCTGCTTCTTTGGGATATGTTTATCATCTTCATAGAGCACTCTATAGTCTCAAACATGCTCCTCAAGCTTGATTTGAATGTCTCGGGTAAACCTCCTTTTTGCTTGGTTTACAAAAAACAAAGTTAATCTTACTCATTCGTGGCTATTCTCTCTCACACAAAAAAATAAATTTCCTTCATAAATGATTGAGCTGCTATTGAAGATCACTCTACAACGGAGTCTACTATTTGCTCCACTCCTATGGAAGTGAATCCACAAATTTATTAAAAACATGATCCACGCCTATGCCAATGTTATCGACATATTTCAGGATCTCGTCAGAGGCGGCACTGGAGGCATGAGCTCAACCCACAGAGAATGCGGGGGAGAGGAAGAACGGAAGTCTTGCTCAACCCTAACCTTAGAATGGGGATGAAGAGAAAGTGGACTAGAGAGAGAGAAAAAGAAGAACTAAGAGAGATATAGAAAATTTTGATTTAATTCATTCATACTTCATACATGACCCAAGGGTCCCAATATATAGGACTTACAATGGCACAAGGGTAAATAAACTCAATATAAAAGAGGTGCGTGAAGCCAATGGCGGATCCAGGAAATTACAAATGGGGGTGCACACATTTTTTTTCTAAATATAAAAGTACATAAAATGTTATATTGATGACACTACAAAGTCGTGCAAAATTTCATTCAATTGTCTAAATTGAAAATTACAACATATACGGAAAAAATATAATTGTCCACGACGAGTCGTCATTTTTTGAAAATGATCGATCACATTATCACCGCAAACTTCCAAAAAAGCATCTCTCACAATAAAAGTAACCAAACAATTATTCAACATTTGATCACCCATACTATTTCGTAACTCGTTCTTGACATAATTCATAGTTTGTAGATTTGTTGAATCAGCACAAACTTTAAAAGTCTGTAGATTTGTTGATAAGCAACATGCTTCCCAATTTCAACAAAGCTTCGTAGAGAGATGACAAATACCCTTAAAATTAAAAAATCTCTCATCGCTTCTCATATTGACAATAAAGTTGTCGAGTTGAAAATCAAAATTAAACAACTCCAAACTTGAAAAATCATTAGGATAAAACCCGCAAGTCTTAGCATCTTTTGTTTGTCAAAACAACCAAATAAGCTAATGGGATTCAAGCAAGCCATACAATGAAGTAACTTCATACTCATCTCATCAAACTGGTTAAGCTCTTATAGTTATAGAACGACGATTTTTAAAAATATTTCAACCTATAATTATGCAAATTCGTGTACTCTTCAACAAACCGCCTTGATCTTTCTCGGAGAATATATTGATCATCCATATTAGGAATTTGAATACCATGTTTGCCACACAAAAATAATACCTTATTAAACACAGTGTCTCATCCATTATCTCTCAAGGTTTGCAATTATTTTTTGTCAAACTAACAAAAGATAACATTATAAATATCTTGAACCTTTCTTTACAAAGTAAGATTTAACTCATGTGTGTACCCAAATATAATTGTCATTGTGTGAACCATTAAAATAAAATCAAATGATTCCAATACAAACAACACATTTTGTGCCTTCACCCTATCATTTGTTTTACTCTTCCCAATTTTCAAAAGTGTAGCAATCATGCCTGGTTATAATGAAATAATATGCATTAGTGTTTTGTGATGTGATCCCCAACGAGTATTCCCAAGTCTACTCAAATGAAGCTCCTGATTTAAACCTGATCCAATAATTAGTTCACCATCTTCTAATGCCTTCGCAACCTTTTGGACTTGGCTTTCTCTAAGCATTTCATTTCGCTTATAGAAAACTTGAACCACATTTAACAATGTTGCAATTGCTTCAAAAAACCATTGACAATCATCATTTATTTTAGCAACCGCAAGTAGTGTTAACTGAAGTTGATGAGTAAAACAATGAATATAGTAAGCACGAGAATTTCCCCTCAAAATTAAACTTTTAAGACCATTTATCACATCACTTGTGTTACCAGCACCATCGTATCCTTGCCCACGAATTTTAGACAAATTCAATGAATGCTTCATTAGCAAAGATTCAATTGCAACTTTAAGTGATGATGCGGTTATGTCACGAGCATGCATAATGCCGAGAAATCACTTTACTAACCTCCCCTTTTTATCAACATAACGCAAACAAAGATCTAGTTGTTCTCTTTGTAGCACACCGCTAGATTGATCAACTATAATTGAGAAGTAGTCATTACCAACCTATTGCATAATAATCTTAGTAATTTCTTTGTCACAGACATTAATTATGTCTTTTTGAATTGAAGGAGCAGCCAATTGATTATTTCCCAGGGCATTTTTCAAGGCATACCAACTTCTTGATCAATATCCACAAGCCACTGCAGATGTTCAAGAAAATTTCCTCTATTAAGTGAATCTTGACTCTCATCATGACCACGTAGGGACAATCCTTGGCGCAAGAGAAATATCAAGAATTTAAGAGAAACATGTAAGTGTGCTTTATAAATATATTCAAGCTTAGTCTTATCTAATTGCTTGTTAAGAGCAACAATGATAGACTTTGGGGGTTCTTTTAGAGCCTCAATTTCTGCAATGCTAGTTGATGAGCACTATTAATCTTGCAGACATGCTTTTTGAATCCGTCGGGTTTGTTCCAAGACCTATATCCTCCACCACCGACAAAAGCATACCCCCAACAACACTAGTTGCGGTATCATTTTTGAACAAGTAACACACAACAAAATGCATCATCCTTTTCAACACTATTCAAGCCAACCAAACATATCAAACGATGTGATAATAACGGACGATCCCGATCTCCTATTTTTCTTTGAAGAAAAGGATGAAATCTTGGTTGGCATGAATCTCTTAATATATAAGTTTTCCTCACTGCATCATGCTCATTTAATGATTTGTGCATACTACTGCTAGTAAATGGATATGTCATTGAACAAAAAACTAGTTTATGAATGTAAATAAACAAATACATTGTCATTCAAGTTTGTTTTTCTGCATGTCAAACTTCCATATTATGCTCATACTTATTTGATTATAGAAATTTCTTAAGAGCACCTCTACAACCATTTTAGAGTGGAATGTGTTTCAGACATCTAAAATTAAGGATCAAAATGATAAATTCTCAAACAAAATATACTAAAATATGAAAAACTCTCTTAAATGTAACAGTTTCTGCCCTTCTAATATGAAAACCTTCTGCCGAACAGGAACTGCCGAATATGAAAAAATAAGAGAACCTCTACAACTCTACTAATATGAAAATCCTTCTAAAATGAAAAAGGAAGAAGAAGATGTGAGATGGGAGAAGTTGAGAACCTACTGCCAAAATGTCGGAATTGGGAAGATTGCCGACTGGCAAACTGGAGATCAGGAGATAGCTCATATAAGAATTGCGAAACTAGGAACTGTCATCTGCAACAATGTCGAACTGCGAAACTAGGAAGAATCGAAGGGAAGAACACCGACTGGCCTTTGGAGAAGTGATTTTGCGAGTCGTGATTGGGAGAGGGCCAAAAGGCTATTTCCCAAAACTGCGACTCTCGCACTGCCCTAATTTCTAAACGCGCGATCTATTTCGTGACGACTGAGCAGGTGTGAGTAGGCAGGCCGCGGTTCACGGGTTGGAAAGTAATTATGGGAGTGCAATTAGCAGAGTTTGGTCTGTAAATAGCCAAATTTTTGTTTGCTTATAAAAATTGAAAAAAAGAGGGGGGGGGGGGGGGGGGGGGGGTCTGTAACGCCCCAGGTTCTCTTATAATTAATCTAAGCGGGTTTGTGGGGCATGATAGTGGTAAAATGTTTGGTATTGTTGTTGCAAAGTTTCGGGGAGAAACTTTTTGTTAGGAAGGGTGGTTGTAACGCCCCAGCTTTTCCTATAGTCTTTTAAGCGGGGATTCGAATTGGTAATGTCCTAAATACTAAATTTATCGTTGCGTAGTGTCAATGTGAGGGGGGCGTTACCGTTTCGGAAGCGTCGTCGTCCGGCGAGTTAATTCTAGGTTGAGTCAAATATGCAAACTTATATATATACGTATACCTTATATAATTACATGTCCACTGGTTATATATAAGAACAAAAAAATTAATACATACATATATGCAATGTTCATAAATTTGTGTAAAATTTAATGTGCAAAAGACTTTATATATATGTGTGAGGATTTCATATAAGAGTTTATGCATGAATACACTTATGCAATATATATATATGTATAAAATTTGTATACATAGGGTTATGATATATATGTATATATATGCCTTGAGTTCAGGAGATTTTATTTTATTTCCCCTTTCCCCTTCCCCGATGGCTCCAGCATTTTCGAGAGAGAGGTAAGTGCGATCTAGGGCTTTCGCCGGAGTCGCCGGGTGCCGGAGGTGTTGGCCTCCAGAGGAGTTTTAGAGGTTGTCGGGGCTTGGTTTCGTCGCCGGAGCGGGGTTGCGGAGAGTTCCCGTTGGGTTCGACAGTGGTTGTGGGTCTTCCGGCCATAGATTTCACTCCGGCGAGTGGCGTCGGCTCCCGAATCAGGCAAGAAAACTCTTCCCTTCCCTCCCCTCCATCTCTTTTCTAGATTCTCTCCTTCTTGATTGGTAGTTCCTGAATATTCAAGTGGCAGAAATTCCGAATTTTTTTTTACAAAAGCTTTGGATCATTAAGGGCTTGATCTTCTAGTCTTTCTTTTTCGTTGGCAAAATTTGTGGGCTTTATGTGGTATTTCCTCTTGGTTGTTAGCAAGGTTCTCAATAATGTTTTTTATGGCAGTTTCCCTATCTTGATTAGCAAATTTCTGGACTGCTATATGTTTATTCATATAATCTAGTTGGTTTTTATTTAGGGGCTGCAATATATATTTCTGATCTATTCGGTTTTGGGGGCTTCTTCTTAAGTATTGTTCAATTGAGGGCTGCTATACTTAGTTTTAGTTTGGATTTACAAACCATCTTGGGGGTGCCTTGTAGAATCTGTTGGGGGGCTGCCTTATAAAAATCTGTTTGGGGGGTTGCTGTTTTATAATCTGATTGGGGCTGCCTTATATATGTTATAATTGGGGGCTGGTGTTATATATGTTATAATTGGGGGCTACTGTTATATATATTATAATTGGGGCTGCTGTTATGTATATTCTAATTGGGGCTGCTATATATATCATCTAATCGGGATTTCAATTGGGGGCTGCTATATATATAATTCTAGTTTGGATTTGTTAGGGGCTGCGTCCTATATATATTTCTTCTTGTTCGGGGGTTGTTATATATATATAATTTCAGTTGGATTTTGTTAGGAGCTGCTTTGCATCATTCCAGTTTGGATTATTCTGTTTGGGGCTGCCTTGTAGAATCGGTTTGGGGGTTGCTGTTATAAAATTATGTTCTGTTTGGGGCCTGCCATATGTTGTTCCAGTTGAATTATTTTGTTTGGGACCGCTATGCGTAGTTTCTATTAGCTATATATATAGTTCTATTTTTAGAACTATATGGGGGTTGACATGTCTAATCCTATTCATGATATTACGTTCCATTGTTGTTATATGATCGGTGGGCCGCTTCCGGGTTGCAAGCCTCGATAATTCAAATTGCGTAATCGACTCTTAGCTCAAGTTTATTCTTGCTATATGACATTTAATTGCTTTGGTTATACGGCCCTGGGTATAATAAAATATGGTTGTCAAGTTCGGCAATTATTTAAACATTGGCTAACTTACAAAACCACTCATAGTCTCGCACTAACAGCCTAGCTGTTTAGGTCATCTATTGCCTGTTCACTTCTCTTTTAATCCTTTTCCCTGGTTTTCTGTGTAATCTGCCTTTTGTTTCTGAGTATTTTAAACCCTTTCCGACTCAGTCTTCCATGTAAATTTTGTGTTAACTTTCTCAGTGAAGGGTAATGCTTCATCCTCACTGTCTTAGCAATCTGGTTGAATGTAAAAATTCCTTTTTAGTGGTTGTGGGCTGCAAATAGCAGTCCTTCTCCTTAATGACTTTGTTTTCTGAAGCATAGTTATGCTATGCTCTCTTGTTGGTTGTGTCCTTCAAGTAGTAGTATTCCCCTTGGCTTGATTTTGCTGGGGGATTGAGAGTCCTTCATTTCAGTCCTTTCTTCTTCCTTGTCTGCCTAACCTGTTAATTTTAGGTTAGTGGCTGTTGTGTTTCCCTTTTGGGGTCTTATTGGTGTTCTGGGTTCTTGATTCCTGATGTCATCCCCTTGGAATCTGGATAGCTTCTATACCTGTTTAGTTATGCTACCAGGTAGTCTGATAAGACTTCCCTAGGTTTAGTAAAGTTTGCTCGCCTTAAGATCGTACAATTTCTTCTTCTTTTATGAAATTTCCCGTCGCCTTGATATAAGTCTTTCTCGTCGACTTTGATGTAAGACTTTCTAGTCGATTTCTTCACTTATTCTGAATTGTTTCCTCATATATTTATATGTTCTTTTGACGGGTGTTCCCGGGTATCTTAAGCGATGTTATCAAACCTTTTAAGTCCCTTTGGCTGAGACTTTTAATAAAGCTATGCTCTATTCTTTGAGCTGCCCTGTTTTTGGTTAGTGTTCATTGTGGTGTCTTGTCGTGCCTTATTCATCGTACTGTTACGAGAAGTTCGTTGGGAGTCAAGTTTGGACTCACCAAGTGTTTTCAAGTGGACCGATGAGTATTGTTCTGGTGTTGGGCCTCCGTGTTAAGTTTATCCTCGTCTTGTTCCGACACCAAGCCTTGCATGGTGTCGACTTTCTGAAATCTTCGACCTTGTTGTAAGTTGAATGTTGATATATTGATTAATTGCTAAGCCAGGTGCTGCTGATTCTCTCGTCTCGAGTTGTGGTTACAACTATCTGAAAATCCGGGTTTTTTTTCCTGCCTGGCACTCCTCTGTTTGTTCTGTTGGATTTATGAGCTAAGTATGCTATGTTGTCTAATTCTCCGGGATAGTTTTGGTGAGTGGTTCTTAATCTCTATGATCTTTGTGGTCTAATGTTCTGAGTGTTCTCTGGTGGACGGCACTGTGGTTTATTTATATACTTATATATATATATACATATACATATATATA
Organism: Dactylorhiza incarnata; assembly: GCA_033032865.1. Lineage (NCBI taxonomy): Eukaryota > Viridiplantae > Streptophyta > Magnoliopsida > Asparagales > Orchidaceae > Dactylorhiza > Dactylorhiza incarnata. Next base: position 2,971,235 of record JAWHQI010000020.1, on the reverse strand, counting down.
TGTTTATGCACCCCTGCTTCTGGTGCTGTGTGTGAGTCTGTTGAGTGTGTGAGCTCAAAGTCACCGCCACAGTGCCTCTTTTGGGTTGTTGGTTTGGGTGGATTGGAGCCACCGCCGCGGCACTCCTGCATGATTTTTGGGTTGCGGGCGTTAGTGGAAGATACCACCGTCGCAGTGCCTTCTTTTGGGGGACGCTCTTCCCTCGAGCTGATCAGTCTCAAGTGCTTGTAAATTACAGGCTTATATATGTGTATTATGATATTATATGTATAACCACCACCTCTGAGCCGCAATGGAGGACACGTGGTTGGCTTTGATTGCTTTGGCTATTACCTTCTGGTGCAGGCTTTTCCTCTTACCGAGTGCACTCGTTTGAGCTGGCTCGAGTTGTTGTAAGATTATTGATGTTTATCTGCCTAGCTCTCCTTTCTGCAATCTTTTATTTCTCATTGCTGCTAATCTTTGTTTTCTTGCACCCTTTGGGCTGAGGCATTCTTTTCTTATGAATGTCTCAGGTTCAGGTCTTTAGCTGTCGCAGGAGTTAGAGCGGTGTCGTTCAGTTTTCCTGTCGAGGCCCTTCCTCTCTTCTAGGTAAGGGGCAATTCTTTAGTTGTTGCCCTCTTTTGGGTGTTTTCCTTCTTTTCTATGGGCTCGTGTCAGTTGTTGATGCCCATAGCTCTAGTTTTCTTGTGCTAGTTTACTTGCTAGTTGTTTTGCTGTTACTTTCAGGTTGTTTACCTACTTGCTCTCTGGGAAGCTTTATGCTAGGATGCATTAGTTACTTTTTTGGTATAAAAATGTCATTTTTGCATATCATGATTTTTATTAATTGTCACATACTTTGAAGATCGTAGAAAATCCTTTCTTACTATACTAAACATAGACATGTGCATATCATTTCTGGGATGTGGATCTTCATGCTCATGTAGGCTAAAATGAACCTATTTTCCGCTGCATATGTATAGTTTTCTACTTGTGGACTAGATGATCCACCGGGCCGAGGGACACAGTCCTAAGCTAAAATGAAAAAATTTCTTTTTAATCCAAGCACATTTACGTCTTTTATAAAATAATCGTAAGGAGTGTTTGCCTGAGCGTCGGTAGTTGTCCCCTGCTTGACGTGGGATCATAGCGCGTATTTTCCCCTTGCTCTGATAATAATTATTAAATTCGTAGGAAAATGCGGGTTGTGACAGTTGGTATCAGAGGGAGGTTAGCCGGGTTGCTGGGATAGTCTGGTTGGCCCGGTTAACCGCCTGGTAAGAATCGTCATTCATTGCATACACACACCGAAGGGTCATCAGTATGTCTTGGCTGAAGCATGAACACTACACTCATAGCATAATAAGAAGTATACAGGGCATATTATGTAGTATGGGATGCATAATATGTGTTTGTATATGGATCCTCATAGGTGACAACATACGACTGTTATGTAGTATGGTATGCATAACGTAGGTCGCATGCGTGTCCATTAGCTCGATTTTCTTTTTCGTTACATGCGATAATATGTAGTATGGGATGCATAAGATCGCATGTGTACGCCGCTCATAGCATGTATTAAGGCCTTTTTAGATTGCATAGCACTGCATGCACATCATAACATAACATTAGCACACGTGCCAAGTTAAATACATACATGATGACGCTCGTACACACATGATTTGAAATAAAATTTGGCATTCATGCATTTATATTGCACAGGAGTCGATAGGATGATGGTATATCATCCTAAGTTAAGCATAACATCATTTCATGAATTCCCAGAGCAAGGTAACAGCAAGAGCAAGTATCTACACTTTTCTAATCTGTATCGAGTTAGGAAATTCTAGTTCCTAGTTGTTGTGTCTTAAGCTAGGTGTAGTGAGGTGTTTGTTCATAATTGCAGTCGATGACTCCTGAGCATAGTGCGTCGGAGTCGGCTCCCCAGTTAGAGGGAGAGTCTTCGGGTGCGCGCCAGGTAATGCATTTGGTCCTTTAGCTGGACATCGGTCTTTCCTTGAGTGCGTTGGCTTTTCGCGCTAGGTTTTTCCTCTGATTCTTTCCACGGTGTGTGCTCGTAACCTTTTAATTCCCGGTGGGTTTGCTTACCTCGTTTCTATGCTAGAAACCGTTATCAGTTTACCGTGTATCGAGGTTTTTTTTCCTGTGGCGCGGGAGTTCCCTGATGTCTTCCCAGTTAATCCCCCTGTTTTTTTTTTCTGCCTGTGAGAGTTGAGGAGTTTGTTTTTGACCTTGAGCCGGGTACCCGTCCTATTGCTAAGGCACCGTACCCTTTGGCCCCGCGTGTGTTGCGAGAGTTGCGCACTCAGTTAGATGAGTGGTTGCAGTGTGGCTTTCCCTGGCCTAGTTCCTTGCCCTGGAGTGCTCTCGTCTTGTTCGTAAAGAAGAAAGTTAGTTCGGTGAGATTGGGTGTCGATTATCCAGAACTGATCAAGGTGACCGTCAAGAGCAGATAGTCGTTGCCTCAGATTGATGTTTTGCTTGACCAGTTGCGTGGTAGTTCGGTGTTTTCGAAGGCTGATCTTCTTTTAGGTTTCCTTCAGTTGGGTATCCGCGAGTCGGATGTTCCGCGATCTGCTTTCGGTTCTCGGCTTGGACATTTCGAGTTCTTGGTAATGTCCTTTTCCTTTTGGGTAATCTTATTCGCATCTATTTTCCTAGCCTTTTTTCGGTTAGCGTTTCTATCCAGCGAGTGTGAGCTTACCTCTCCCTTTGCTCTTTTCATTCGTTGTTTTCTAAGATTCGATTCTAAGTTTCGGGACGAAACTTCCTTCTTGGTGGGGTGACTGTAACGCCCCAGGTTTTCTCTTATAATTAATCTAAGCGGGTTTGTGGGAGATGATAGTGGTAAAATGTTTGGTATTGTTGTTGCAAAGTTTCGGGGAGAAACTTTTTGTTAGAAAGGGTGGTTGTAACGCCTCAGCTTTTCTTATAGTCTTTTAAGCGGGGATTCGAATTGGTAATGTCCTAAATACTAAATTTATCGTTGCGTAGTGTCAATGCGAGGGGGCATTACCGTTTCGGAAGCGTCGTCGTCGTCGTCCGGCGAGTTAATTCTAGGTTGAGTCAAATATGCAAACTTATATATATACGTATGCCTTATATAATTACATGTCCACTGGTTATATATACAAAAAAAAATTTATACATACATACATATATGCAATGTTCATAAATTTGTGTAAAATTTAATGTGCAAAAGGCTTTATATATATATGTGTGAGGATTTCATATAAGAGTTTATGCATGAATACACTTATGCAATATACATATATGTATAAAATTTGTATACATGGTTATGATATATATGTATATATATGCCTTGAGTTCAGGAGATTTTATTTTATTTCCCCTTCCCCGATGGCTCCAGCATTTTCGAGAGAGAGGTAAGTGCGATCTAGGGCTTTCACCGGAGTCTCCGGGTGCCGGAGGTGTTGGCCTCCAGAGGAGTTTTAGAGATTGCCAGGGCTTGGTTTCGTCGCCGGAGCAGGGTTGCGGAGAGTTCCCGTTGGGTTCGACAGTGGTTGTGGGTCTTCCGGCCATAGATTTCACTCCGGCGAGTGGCGTCGGCTCCCGAATCAGGCAAGAAAACTCTTCCCTTCCCTCCCATCCATCTCTTTTCTAGATTCTCTCCTTCTTGATTGGTAGTTCCTGGATATTCAAGTGGCAGAAATTCCGAATTTTTTTTTTACAAAAGCTTTGGATCATTAAGGGCTTGGTCTTCTAGTCTTTCTTTTTCGTTGGCAAAATTTGTGGGCTTTATGTGGTATTTCCTCTTGGTTGTTAGCAAGGTTCTCTATAATTTTTTTAAGGCAGTTTCCCTATCTTGATTAGCAAATTTCTGGATTTCACTATGGGGGCTGCTATATTCGGTCCTAGGCTGGGTTCTGATGGGGGACTGCTACATGTTTATTCATATAATCTAGTTGGTTTTTATTTAGGGGCTGCAATATATATTTCTGATCTATTCGGTTTTGGGGGCTTCTTCTTAAGTATTGTTCAATTGAGGGCTGCTATACTTAGTTTTAGTTTGGATTTACAAACCATCATGGGGATGCCTTGTAGAATCTGTTGGGGGGCTGCCTTATAAAAATCTGTTTGGGGGGTTGCTGTTTTATAACCTGATTGGGGCTGCCTTATATATGTTATAATTGGGGGCTGGTGTTATATATGTTATAATTGGGGGCTACTGTTATATATATTATAATTAGGGCTGCTGTTATGTATATTCTAATTGGGGCTGCTGTTATGTATATTCTAATTGGGGCTGCTATATATATCATCTAATCGGGATTTCAATTGGGGGCTGCTATATATATAATTCTAGTTTGGATTTGTTAGGGGCTGCGTCCTATATATATTTCTTCTTGTTCGGGGGCTGTTATATATATATAATTTCAGTTGGATTTTGTTAGGGGCTGCTTTGCATCATTCCTGTTTGGATTATTCTGTTTGGGGCTGCCTTGTAGAATCGGTTTGGGGGTTGCTGTTATAAAATTATGTTCTGTTTGGGGGCTGCCATATGTTGTTCCAGTTGGATTATTTTGTTTAGGACCGCTATGCGTAGTTTCTATTAGCTATATATATAGTTCTATTTTTAGAACTATATGGGGGTTGACATGTCTAATCCTATTCTTGATATTACGTTCCATTGTTGTTATATGATCGGTGGGCCGCTTCCGGGTTGCAAGTCTCGATAATTCAAATTGCGTAATCGACTCTTAGCTCATGTTTATTCTTGCTATATGGCATTTAATTGCTTTGGTTATACGGCCCTGGGTATAATAAAATACAGTTGTCAAGTTCGGCAATTATTTAAACATTGGCTAACTTACAAAACCACTCATAGTCTCGCACTAGCAGCCTAGCTGTTGAGGTCATCTATTGCCTGTTCCCTTCTCTTTTAATCATTTTCCCTGGTTTTCTGTGTAATCTGCCTTTTGTTTCTGAGTATTTTAAACCCTTTCCGACTCAGTCTTCCATGTAAATTTTGTGTTAACTTTCTCAGTGAAGGGTAATGCTTCATCCTCACTGTCTTAGCAATCTGGTTGAATGTAAAGATTCCTTTTTAGTGGTTGTGGGCTGCAAATAGCAGTCCTTCTCCTTAATGACTTTGTTTCCTGAAGCTTAGTTATGCTATGCTCTCTTGTTGGTTGTGTCCTTCAAGTAGTAGTATTCCCCTTGGCTTGATTTTGCTGGGGGATTGAGAGTCCTTCATTTCAGTCCTTTCTTCTTTCTTGTCTGCCTAACCTGTTAATTTTAGGTTAGTGGTTGTTGTGTTTCCCTTTTGGGGTCTTATTGGTGTTCTGGGTTCTTGATTCCTGATGTCATCCCCTTGGAATCTGGATAGCTTCTATACCTGTTTAGTTATGCTACCAGGTAGTCTGATAAGACTTCTCTAGGTTTAGTAAAGTTTGCTCGCTCTAAGATCGTACAATTTCTTCTTCGTTTATGAAGTTTCCCGTCGACTTGATATAAGTCTTTCTCGTCGACTTTGATGTAAGTCTTTCTAGTCGATTTCTTCGCTTATTCTGAATTGTTTCCTCATATATTTATATGTTCTTTTGCCGGGTGTTCCCGGATATCTTAAGCGATGTTATCAAACCTTTTAAGTCCCTTTGGCTGAGACTTTTGATAAAGCTATGCTTTATTCTTTGAGTTGCCCTGTTTTTGGTTAGTATTCATTGTGGTGTCTTGTCGTGCCTTATTTATCGTACTGTTACGAGAAGTTCGTTGGGAGTCAAGTTTGGACTAACCAAGTGTTTTCAAGTGGACCGATGAGTATTGTTCTGGTGTTGGGCCTCCGTGTTAAGTTTATCCTCGTCTTGTTCCGACACAAAGCCTTGCATGGTGTCGACTTTCTGAAATCTTCGACCTTGTTGTAAGTTGAATGTTGATATATTGATTAATTGCTGAGTCAGGTGCTGCTAATTTCCATCAATTAATGTCTTTAGCTGCCGCGGGAGTTAGAGCGGTGTCGTTCAGTTTTCCTATCGAGGCCCTTCCTCTCTTCTAGGAAAGGGGCAATTCTTTAGTTTTTGCCCTCTTTTGGGTGTTTTCCTTCTTTTCTATGGGCTCGTGTCAGCTGTTGACGCTCATAGCTCTAGTTTTCTTGTGCTAGTTTACTTGCTAGTTGTTTTGTTGTTACTTTCAGGTTGTTTACCTACTTGCTCTCTGGGAAGCTTTATGCTAGGATGCATTAGTTACTTTATTGGTATAAAAATGTCATTTTTGCATATCATGATTTTTATTAATTGTCACATACTTTGAAGATCGTAGAAAATCCTTTCTTACCATACTAAACATAGACATGTGCATATCAATTCTGGGATGTGGATCTTCATGCTCATGTAGGCTAAAATGAACCTATTTTCCGCTGCGTATGTATAGTTTTCTACTTGTGGACTAGATGATCCACCGGGCCGAGGGACACGGTCCTAAGCTAAAATGAAAAATTTTCTTTTTAATCCAAGCATATTTATGTCTTTTATAAAATAATCATAAGGAGTGTTTGCCTGAGCGTCGGTAGTTGTCCCCTGCTTGACGTGGCATCATAGCGCGTATTTTCCCCTTGCTCTGATAATATTTATTAAATTCGTGGGAAAATGCGGGTTGTGACAGGGTCAGTGTCTCTTTGGCCACCCTCTAGATCCACCCCTGCGCGGAACACTAAAATATCAAGACTATAATAACTCATATGTAGGGCTCAACTCGATATAACTCGACTCAAATACATAAAGACTCATAAAAATATAACCACTAATAGATAACTAATGACGTGAGACCCCTAACATTTCAAATGTCCTTTAAATCGAGCTTGTCCTCAAGCTCGGACGAGGGTTGCACGACGTGATCATCGGGCTCTTTGATTTCCCTCCAGAACAACTCTTGGTAGCGTGTCGCTGTAACATAGGCTACATCGAGCGGCAGTGCATCAATGTGCTCACATATGTCATAAAAGATTGCAAGGAGCTGGCATGGCAGAGGCACTTGCTGAGGGGACACTGTTGGGCATATCTGGAGTCCATGAGAGTGTGTCTGGTGGACAGTCGAGGGAGACGAAAGACCAGGTTGTATGTCAGCTGCGACGATCGAACGTGGCGGCGTCAGCTAGGGAACAGTTGCCAGAAGGAATGGCTCTAGAGAGGTTGTCAGAGGAGGTGTACAGAGCAGAGGCTGCAAGATGGAGACCACGGGGACTGGTGGCAGCGACCCAAATTGTGGTGGTACCACCCTGGGGCGTGGAGGAGACAATGCCAGTTGTGTGAAATGCGGGGAGGGAACAATTGGAGGCGATGGTGGAGCAACAAGAACTGTGGAGAGCGGGGAAACTTCCTTAGGCGTAGGTGGGAGCAGCGAGTGCTCTAGTGGAATCAGCGGCGGGGGAGGTCGAAGCTGCGTCAAGAGACAACTTGCAGGGTTCAACCATGAAATGGGTTGCATCGGCATAATCGACGGCCTTGGTGGAGCAATCGTAGGTGGTGGTGGGATATGGCAAGCTAGGACGGAGGGGGCGTCATGTGCTGGCTGTGACGACGACTGCGCTGGTGGAAGAGGGGCCCCGATGTGTCCCAACAACACATATTGGTCAGCGTCGATGGTGAATCGCAAAAATGCAACTCGTAATGACGCTGACACTTCCAATGCATCGAACGGAAGGCAGCCGCTTACCCGTAAACAACAAAGGGAGGAAGGAGCGGGCTGTTTTGCCGTGGAATCACAGGAAACGGAGGAAGGATAACTCTGATAACAAATTTGTTATGGACCTATTTCGGGATCTCGTCGAAGATGGCGGTGGAGGCGGAGATACAAGGGGAGCCAAGCTCAACCCACGAAGAATGCGGGGGAGAGGAAGAAGGGGAACCTTGCTTGACTCTAACCATAGAATGGGGATGAAGAGAAAGGGGACTAGAAAGAGAAAAACAAAACTTAGAGAGATAGAGAAAATTTTGATTTAATTCATTCATACCTCATACATAACCCAAGGGTCCCTATATATAGGACTTACCATGGCATGTGCATAAATAAACCTAATATAAAATAGATGCGTGAAATACTAAAACATTGAGACTCTAATAACTCAAGTACGATTCTACTCGATACGACTCGACTCATACGACTCGACTCTAATACCTAAAGACTCATAATAATATAAACACTAATATATAACTAACGACGTGAGACCCCTACCAGTCAACATACTCAAGAGATTGTGGCCTCTCTTATTTATTTATCAGCTACACAACAAAATACTGTTAACCGATCCCATTTTCATTCAGCTACTTTTCTTATCTTTGATATTTTTGTGATAGTGTGAATCAGAACATTATTTTCATCAAATTCGTCTCTTATTCATGCCTGTTCTAATTCTCAATGGGCTGGTGATCAGCACGCTTTGTATAGTATAAATTATAATCCTTTATGTGTATATCTTTTTTCTTTTTCTTTTTCTTTAGGTGTATAATTAATTTGTATAAATAGGATAATTATATAAGTTGTCATTTGTATAGTTAGTGTGTTTTACCCATAATTCAATAGAGATTTCCAATTTACAACATTATAAGGTCTTTAAATCAGAAATTATATACCACAAGTTACAGCTAACCTAAGTATGGTAATGATGCAGTATGGTATACCCAATGTTGTAGATATCGGTCGACATGTCCGACATGTCGGACGACATAAAGTTTTGAAAGCTAAAACGATGCATAACCGATTTTTTTGGCTTGTATCGTTTTGAAAAAAACGGACCGATATATCGGTCCAAAAAACCAGTTATGTGCCGGGTTATTTATGTTTAATTTTTTTTTTAAAGCTTCCCTCTGATTTTATATTAACCCTCCCCCACCCCGCGGTTCATTACGCCGCTCCTGCCCTAGCTCTCCCTCACGCTCTGCGCTGGTGCTCTCTCTCGTGCTCTCCGCTGGTGCTCTCCCTCGCCTCTCTCGCGCTCGCTGGTTGTTATCTCTCTCGCGCGCTCTCGACACTCTACCTCTATGGTTATTTCTTCTCCCTGCTCGTTGGTGCTCTCACTCTGGTTGTTCTCTCGAGCTCTCGGTACTCTACCTCTCTGATTATTTCTTCTCCCTGCTCATTGGTGCTCACTCTGGTTGTTCTCTCGCGCTCTCGGCACTCTAGCTCGTTGGTGCTCTCACTCTGGTCGTTCACTCTTCTCTCTGGTGCTCTCAATCTCACAGGATCTCGACTCTATCTGCTGGTGCTCTCACCTCTCGGCTGGTGCATTCTTCTCCCTACTTCCCGCTCTAATTCTCCTGCTCTGCATTTTTATTTTTATCGTGCTTTGTGGTTGATGTGCTGGTTGTTGCTGCCCTACTACCCTGCTGCCATGCTGACATTTTGTCATGCTACCTTGCTCCCTGCTGCCTTATTGGTCGGCTGTCTTGCTAATTGTGATTGTTGTAACATGGTGGCTGTTAGAATTGATTGCCCTGCTGTCTTGCTCCCTGCTGCCTTATTGACCTGCGACCTTGCTGGTTGTGGGTTTTGTAGCATGGTGGCTGCTTGCTATTTGCTGACTTGCTGTGGCAGGTGGTTGTAGCCTGAAAGTGCACAGTGTGCCTCTGAGTATGCTCTAGGGGGTGGGGGGTGAATAGAGTTTTAAAAATATTTCTATCTTATTTGTGCAAACACAATAAAACACTAAGTATTATGCTCCAACAATTTCACACACAGAATAAAACTAGTGTTGTTAAGTAAAGCAGGAAAACGGTAAATGAAATAGGGACGGCACAGAAAATAAGCAATCAGAAGGCACAAGAGATTTTATAGAGGTTTCCCAAAATGTGGGTAGTCCTCTCTTCTACCACATGGTAGGAATGCACCACCTGTGTCTGAGTCTTTTGATAAGGAGACTTTTAGAACCACTGATCTTTTGATAAGGAGATCATGAGCAAACCAGATCTTTTGATAAGGAGATCTTGAACCAACCAGATCTTTTGATAAGGAGATCTTGAACCACTGAATCCTTTGAAAGAGGGATTCTTAAAACTCTTTTACAGTTGAGAATGAGAAGGAGAAAGAAGGAGGAAGAAGAATTCTGTTCTCAGAATTCTTATGAAATCTGTCTCAATAACAGCTTCTATATTCTTTCACTGGATCTGCTGATGCTAAACTCCTGTTTATGATTGTGATGATTTGCAGGAGCGATTGTCAGATCCTTTCACTTCCTTGGAACAATCTGGCTGCTATGTGATATTGATGAAGAGCAGCCTTCAGCTGTTCTGTTCTTAAGAGAGGGAGAGCAGTTGTTCTTTCTTCTTGTCTTTTCTCAATTAGGGTTCCAGAAGGAAGAAGAAGTGGGAGCCCTAACAGAAAAACTTTAGCCGATTGTCATGAATGCTCTATCTTTCTCTTTCTGCTCCTCCCTTTTATTGTCCCTCTTTGATTTGAATTTGTTTCCTTTTCTGGTAGGTCCTGAAAAGGTATATTTCTCTGGACAATTCTCTTTCTTTCCTTCTTTAATTCACGACCCGTCCACCAACTGTAAGCTTGTTTCCAAGAAATCTTTTCTGTCCTCTTTTAATTCTTCTTTCTATTTGAGGCAATAAATAAGCCGTTGGAGAACGGTCTTGAGCACTGTGGGCCATGAGAGAGCTTCAAAATGACAGTTGAAAAGGTTTCCTTTTCAGACTGTATTCGACGTAGCGTCGAGTTCTCTTTCTCTCTTATCGACGTGTCTTCGAGTTCTTGTAAGAGCAGCTTCGAATTCCTTCTAGCCCTGATTGAACTCGGTGGTCGACGTTACGTCGATTACTTGTCGACGTATCCGTCGAGTTGAAGATTTAAGTTTGAACTTCACCGTCTGCCTCGATTTGTAGTCGAAGTTGCGTCGACTTCAGATGGCTTCGACAGATTCTTCCTTCTGCGCTGAGTTGAACTCGAAGCAGTGTCGACTTCTAATGATGCTTCGACATAACCATCTCATCTACGTCGATAGCTATTCGACGTAGCGTCGACTTGATCTACTTAGACAAAAGGGTTGAGTTGTTTGGACTTCTAGTCTAAGTAGCGTCGACATCCACTCGATGTTGCGTCGACTTCTATTCGACGCAAATGTTAACTCTGCCCAAATTGTGCTTCTCCTGAAATGGTCTTGACACACAAGGTTGAGTGTGACATCCTAAGACATCTAATGACCAGATTATCCTAACTATACAATGAGTAATTTAACCTAAGAGATAAAATCACTTTTAGGTAATTTGTTAAGTTAAATCAAAGGGTTTTTCCCAACAATCTCCCACTATTTATCTTAACAAATTTTACAGATTGTTAAAAGTGATTTTACACAACTCTTATATAAACAAAAATACATTTAAGACAACATAGATACAGAAATACCAAAACAGCTAAATAGGCTGGCAAATAAGAAACATCTGATTAATTATCAATAAGTGTTTTATCAGAGTTTACCCAGGGAAAAAGTCTACTTCCTTCCTTTAAGAAAAGTAGATATGTCCTCATAGACCATCCTGAATTTCCTTTCCACATATCTGAAGTTTGCAGGAGTGGCTTTTTCTGGATTCTTCTGTATCTTTTCATGACCTTTGAACAGTTTCTCCAAATCCACTTCAGTATTAGGATGAACATCCTTGAATGTGAAGCCAAGACCAAAAACTTTTGCTGTCATCAAATTTATAATTTCTAGATTTAAATCACCTGAATCAGGCTCTTTATCAGGATTTGATTCAGCAGCAGTTGTTTATGCTTTCCCAGAGGTTGAGGCTTTTGTGAACATAATCTTCTTTTTCTTCTTCTCCTCTTCAGGTGACTTTTCTCCTTTCTTTCTTTTCTGAGGAAGTTGCACTGCATCCTCTGGATTGCACCCAATACCTCCTCTGTGGAGTTGCCCTACTCCTCCTAACATTTTGGTTTGGGGATTCTTTGTAGTATACTTTGTATGATCAAATAGAGTAGATTTAATTGGAATTGCTTTGGTCAATTTTTTCTTTTCAACAACCACTTTTCCTCTTTTCAGGATATCAATGAACCTGTTTTTCTTCACTTCAAGCTCCTTTTGGGCTGCCTCATATTCATATCTTTCTCTATCACCAATCTCCTCTAAAGCTTTGTCAAACTCTGGACTAGTGTAAGTTTTCATTGTGTTTTCTGGAAATTCAATCCTTTCATACTTTTTGTAATAGGATTTATCTTTCTTGTACTCCTTCCTTTGTTCTTTTGAGTACATCTCCCAAATAGGCAATCTTCCTCTTCCTCTACCTCTATATGGAGGTCTTCCTCTGAAGACAGGTGCTGGAAGAATTGGTTTAGTTGTTTGACTTGGAGCAGATGTTGGAAGAATTGGTTTAGTTGTTTGACTTGGAGCAGGTGGTGGAGATGAATGCTGAGCTGGTGGTGAGAACTGATCTGGGGCAGGATCAAATGAAGCAAGGTCTTGATCAGCTACCTTGACAGGAGAAGGTGTTGTAGTAGAATCTTCAGAGGACACCCTGAATGTAAGGGCATCAGGAATGGATGTCTCAGTGTTGTCATGGTATTCTTGCAGAGACATGAGATAGATGAGATCATCTGAAAATAGAGAGCTCTCCCCCTGAGTTGAGGACTTCCCCTGCGTTGAAGGCAGGATCCTTGGGGGAGATGGCTCCCCCCTGAGTGGCTGCATCTGGAAGCTGTAGTTTAGATGATACAGCTGGCTCTCCTTCAGAGATGAAGGAAAGAGGGATGGTTATTGTGTAGACAGAATCTTGAGGAGGTTCCTGTCTGCCGGTACAATTCTCCCCCTGCTTTATATCATTGAAGAAAGATATAAAGCCATCTGCAGGCACGGCTGCCGATCTCACTCCCCATCAAAAGTCTTGATTTTAGATGTAAGGTCTTGCAACCTTCTGTGTTGGCAGCGTAGTTTGCGATAACAATCCGTGGAGAAGTCAAGATAAAGTGAGCTGAACTTTGATAACACTGTCTCAGGGGCAAGATTGACTGCCTCAATAATATCTTGCTGATTCGACGAAGATGCCATAGAAAATCTGCGGGAACCTGCACTGAAACAAAGAAAAAAGACGAAGAAATGGAAACGGAAAAGAGCAGGAGGAAGAAAATTCGAATAGCACAATAGAATTAAACACATAAGTTGCTTTGAGTAGATGAATCGTCGCAACTTAGGGTTTTATTCAAAGCAACGTCAAAAAGAGTGGAATTCAGCGCGCCAAAACATGTCAATGCGCGCGATCTCAAATCGACGGAGCGTCGAGTTGAAGTCGATGTGGCTTCGAAATATACTCATCAATGATGATGTCGACGTAAGCGTCGACAAGTATTCGACGTTACGTCGAGTGTTATTCGAATGATCCATCCCAGAGAGCTCTCGAAGCTGGCGTTGAGTAGAAGTCGACGGTACGTCGGTTTGAATTCGACGCAGCTCTGATTAAATAGTTATGATTTTCTTTAAAATCCTTGCTGTTTTTCCAGCAGTAATTTTTTATAGAAAATAGGTCTTTATACATAATAAAGGGGACCTACAAAGCTCCATCAAGCATCCCCAGTGCATGGATGAAGAACTTATGCTTACTTTCATCAAGAGGCTTAGTGAAGATGTGAGCCCTTTGAGTGTCAGTATATATGTATTGAAGGTTGATCTTACCATTCTCTACATTGTCTCTGAGAAAGTATCTTATCTCTATGTGTTTAGTTCTGCTGTGGAGAACAGGATTGGAAGCAATTGAAATAGCACTAGAGCTGTCACAATAAATTGTGGAATTGTCAAGGGAAAAGTTGTAGTCCAACAACTGATTTTGCATCCACAAAATTTGTGAACAGCAGCTTCCTGCAGCTATATACTCAGCTTCAGCTGTAGAAGTGGAGACTGTGGTTTGCTTCTTGCTAAACCATGAGATCAGTCTAGCACCCAAAAACTGACATGTTCCTGAAGTGCTTTTTCTATCCAGCCTGCATCCAGCATAGTCTGCATCTGAATATCCAACAAATTCAAATCCAGATTCAGCTGGATACCATAAGCCAAGCTCAGGAGTACCCTTCAAATATCTGAGAATTCTTTTGACAGAACTCACGTGGGATTTCTTTGGGTCAACCTGAAATCTTGCACAAATACAGGTAGCAAACATTATATCAGGTCTGCTAGCTGTTAGGTAGAGAAGAGAGTCAATAGCTGCTCTGTAAGTCTTTTAATCAAAGGACTTACCATGTTCATCTCTATCTAAAACACATTAGTAGTCATGGGGGTTTTCATAACAAAGGCATTCTCCATCCCAAACCTCTTAATGAGTTCTCTGGTATATTTGGATTGGGATATAAAAATGTCATCTGGATTTTGTCTGACTTAGAGACCAAGGAAATAGGATAATTCCCCCATGCTACTCATTTCAAATCTTGATTGCATTAGGTAGGCAAATCTTTTGCATAAAGATTGATCTGTGGATCCAAATATAATATTATCTACATATATTTGTACAAGTAGTAGCTGATTCTTATGTGCTCTTGTGAAAAAGGTTTTATCCACCTTTCCTCTTTCATAGTTGTGTTCCAGGAGAAAAGTGGATAAGGTCTCATACCAAGCTCTTGGAGCTTGCTTGACACCATATAGTGTTTTATCTAGTCTATATACAAAAGAGGGAAAAGTTGGATTGACAAAACCTGGAGGCTGCTCCACATACACCTCTTCTTGTAGTTTTCCATTGAGAAATGCACTCTTAACATCCATCTGGTATACTTTGATCTTCATGTGGGCAGCATATGCCAGGAAAATTCGGATTGCCTCCAGCCTTGCTACTGGAGCAAATGTCTGGTTAAAGTCAATGTCTTCCTCTTGCCTGTACCATTGGGCCACAAGTCTAGCCTTATTTCTGATTATGACTCCTGTTGAGTCCATCTTATTTTTGAACACCCACTTGGTGCCAATAACTGAGTAATTCCTTGGTCTTTCAGCCAATGTCCAGACCTTGTTCCTTTCAAACTGTGTCAGTTCCTCTTGCATAGCAGATATCCAGTGAGGGTCACTGTCTGCTTCTTCAAACTTCTTGGGTTCATATTATGACAGGAAACATTGCAGCATTGTCTCACTTGTGAGTTGGTTCCTTGTCTTGACTCTTGCTGTCAAGTCTCTTATTGCTTGAGTTGGAGGATGATCTTTTTGAGTCATCCTGGTTCTTGTTGAGTGATCTAGGATATGCTCTTCTTCCTGAGTTGTCACTTGCTCAATGACAGTGGGAGCTTCATCCCCATGTACTGGAATGATGTCTGTAGTTGGTAACCCAGGTGTTGTTATTTCCTCTTCATCTGTTGCAGAATCTTCACCTGAGTCAGTGACAATATCCTGTTGTCCTTTTTCCTGACATATAGATGGATGATCCACTATACTCATTCTTTCACCTTGTTCTGCTAGCTGGTCTTCTTCCTGCAGAATAGGAGTGATGGAAGTTTCCTTCCCCTGATAAACCATGTTAGTTTCATCAAAGACCGCATGCATAGACTCTTCAATTTTGAGAGAGCTTTTATTGAAGCACCTATAGGCCTTGCTTGATGAGGAATATCCTAAGAATATCTCATCATCAGCCTTCTTGTCAAATTTGGCAAGATGGCTTTTCCCATTGTTGAGGATAAAGCAAGTACACCCAAAAATTCTAAAATAAGTGATTATAGGTGCCTTTCGCTTCAACTCATAGGGAGTCTTCAACTTAGTCTTGTGGATGAGACTTCTATTCAGAACATAATTTTCAGTATTTACTGCCTCAGCCCAGAAGGACTTTGGCAAGTTAGATTCAGCTAATAATGTTCTTCCTGATTCAATTAGGGTTCTATTTTTCCTTTCAGGCACCCCATTTTGTTGGGGGGTTCTAGGAGCTGAAAAGCTTTGTCTGATACCTTCATCCTCACAGAATCTACACATTAACTGATTCTCAAACTCAGTGTCATGATCACTTCTGATCACAGCTACCTGTGTATTGAGTTCATATTGAATCTGTCTAATGAATCATGAGAGGATTTTGAAAGTGTCTGACTTAGCTTTTAGAAAGAACACCCAGTTGAACCTAGAAAAATCATCAACAATGACTAAGGTGTAGGACTTTCCAGCTAAGCTTTGAGTGGAGATAGGACCAAACAGGTCCATGTGCAACAGGAATAGGATTCTAGGGGAATCATTCTTACCAATTGGTTTGAATGAAGCTTTGATCTGCTTTCCTAGTTGGCAGGCTCTACATGGGTGGTCTTTATTGAATTTACCAGTTGGTAAACCCCTTACTAGGTTGAGTTTGGAGAGTTTAGCAGTGGTCTTAAAATTAAAGTGACTAAGTCTCCTATACCACAACTCACTATTTTCTAATTGGGAGTTAAACAAGCAGATCTCAGACTTTGTGTACTCAAAGTCTACAACATATACCTTACCTTTTCTGAGACCAGTCAAAACTGTTTGATCAGTCTTAGAGCTAACTATATGACACAAAGACTTAGTGAATACAAATTTGTATTCACCATCACACAGCTGACTAATGCTGATCAGCTTATGTTGAAGTCCTTCAACATAAGCTACTTTAGAAAAGGAGATTTCTCCAATCCTGAGCAAATCATATCCTTTGGTTTGACCAGAGTGGGAGTTCCCAAAAATTACCTTGGGCCCTTCCTTAGCCTTGAAATTTTCCAGCAAATCTTTTGCTCCAGTCATATGCATGGAGCAGCCACTGTCCAGATACCACTGCTGGTTTGTGGTTGAACAGCCTTCCCTCTGCACATTGAATTTAAACATTAGTAAAGACCCTCTCATGCTGGGGTCTCTTTTTTCTATCATCATATGGAGACATGAAAGAATGAGATGGTCTTCCATTGTTCTCTCTTAGGTAAAGAAGTGTTGCATTGTTATGCCAACAATATTTGACAATATGTCCTTGTTTGGAGCAGCAAAAACATCTAGGAATAGAAGTAAAAGGAGGTTTTGATGTTTGGTGATTTTGTGCAGAGAATATGCGTCGAGAAGAAATCGACGCATTTTTAGAGTTACGTCGAGTGGAATTCGACGTACCTGCATAGTCCGGTCGATAATCATTTGAAGCATGGTATTGGTTGCGTTGAGTGTAATTCAACGCACCCACATAGTTGCTTCGAGATGATGTCGACGCATATGCTGGATTCCGTCGAGATGCATTCGACGCATTCTTAAAATTGCGTCGAGTTATATTCGACGTATGATTCTTATCATTAAGAGTTTGTGAATTTGTATTTACAATTTTCTTAAGCAAGTTGATTTCTGATTTTAATTCATCATTTTTTATCATTAAATCATGTCTAGCTTTATTATAGGTATTTGTATTATTTTTAAGAGTGGAAACTACAGAGTCGATATGAGCTTGATAATTATTTATATACTCCTCAAATGTTTCATTCATCTCTTTTATTTCAATTTTATAACTTCTGCATGTAGCACACTCATTTTTCAAATCTAAATTTTCTAAGGGATGTTTGCCTAGTATTCCTGGTTGATCACTAGTGTCTACCCTATTAAATGTGGTGAGTTTATTAGGGTTATTATTCTTATGATCTTCATATGATTCTGACATATTATTAGGTCTAGACCTAAATGATGCTACAGGTTTATCACAAGCATGTTTGCTAGTGAATGGTTGTGATTCCTGATCAAGATAATCAAATCTCTTGAAGAGATTTTGTGAGATATCTTTGATCTTTTGGTTCCTTCCATTTAGGGAGTCTTCAAAGGCTTTTGCCTTTGAGAGTTCTTTCTTTAGGTCTGAATTTTCATTATCTAAGGAATATATTTCCTTTTCTTTCTTAACCAGTTCACATTTCAGATCATAGTTGACTGAGAATAGAGGATCTTTACTAAGAACTTCTAATTCAGATTTGATTATTTCAAGTTCTTTTTGATTGTTAATATAATCTTGGCAAAATTTTTTGAAGCATTCTTTAAAGTCTTTTGAAGAAAAGTCAAAGTCCCCAAAGATGCTTACCTCAGTTTTATCAGTGGAATTTTCCAGATCCATTAAGCAGGCTTCTTCTGGTCCATCATCATCATCAGATGAGGAGGAGCTTGATTCAGAATCTGAATCACTCTAGGTCTCAGCTATGAAACTTTTCCCTCCTTTCTTATGCTTTCTCATGAAGGATTTCTTCTTGTGCTCCTTCCTCTGCTTGTTTTTCTTGTTCTTTTCTTCCTCAGGACATTCAGTAGAAATATGTCCTGGCTTTCTGCAGGAAAAACAAATAATCTCCTATTTAGGAGTTTTATCATACCTTGGCTTGCTTGAGCTGCTCTCTCTCCTTCTGGAATCTTCTGTCCTGACCCACTTTTTGAATCTCTTAGCCAAGAGATTAAACATTTCTTCTTCAGTGGTGGAGGACTCTGCTTCTGCAGTCTTTAATGCAAGAGTCCTTTCTTTAGGAGTTGGGGTTCTTTCTTGGGCTTCTAACTCAGCCCTGCTTTTCAGTAGAAGCTCATAAGACTTGAGCTTTCACAGGAGAGCATCAGTTGATATCTCTCTGAGGCATCTAGAATCTCTAATAGCCCAGATTCTAGAGTCCCATGTGCTTGGGAAGCACATGAGGAGCTTGTCATTAATTTCAGTCAGAGAGATTTCCTTGTCAAGCCCTCTCAGCTCATTTATGATGAGGTTGAAACTGTCATACATTCTGTTATGCTTTCATCAGCCTTTTTCTTGAAATTCTCATATTGAGATATGAGAAGTGTCTTTTTATCTTTTCTCTCATCAGAGCTTCCTTCAACTAGTCTGGAGAGAGATTCCCAGATCTCTTTTGCAAAGTTGCAATCAGCAACTTTTTGGAATATGTCATCAGACATGGTTGAGACCAGTATGTTCATGGCCTTGGCATCACATGCCTTGACCTTCTTCTCATCATCAGTCCATTCTGCTCTAGGGACTGAAGTTTGTATGACCTTTCCACTAGTGTCTTTCCTTATTGCGACTGGGGTACCTGTGAGGATGACATTGAAAATTTCCTCATCAATAGAATTCATATAAAGTTTTATTCTGGCCTTCCAGAGTGTAAACTTATTCAGATTACACACTGGAGGACTTGTTGAGACATAATCCTTAGAACTCATTTTTCTTTATGAAATATATTTGTAATAAAGAAATAAGTGTAGGAGGTCTTTTTGATCAAGGTGTTAACCTTTTAATGATCAACCTCCCTTTGATACCAATTGAAAGTGCACAGTGTGCCTCTGAGTATGCTTTAGAGGGGGTGAATAGAGTTTTAAAAATATTTCTATCCTATTTGTGCAAACACAATAAAACACTAAGTATTATGCTCCAACATTTCCCCACAGAATAAAACCAGTGTTGTTAAGTAAAGCAGAAAAACAGTAAATGAAATTAGGACAACACAGAAAATAAGCAACCAGAAGACACAAGAGATTTTATAGAGATTCCCCAAAATGTGGGTAGTCATCTCTTCTACCACATGGTAGGAATGCACCATATGTGCCTGAGTCTTTTGATAAGGAGGCTCTTAGAACCACTGATCTTTTGATAAGGAGATCATGAACCAACCAGATCTTTTGATAAGGAGATCTTGAACCAACCAGATCTTTTGATAAGGAGATCTTTAACCACTGAATCATTTGGAAGAGAGATTCTTAAAACTCTTTTACAGTTGAGAATGAGAAGGAGAAAGAAGGAGGAAGAAGATTTCTATTCTCAGAATTCTTATGAAGCATGTCTCAAGAACAACTTCTATATTCTTTCACTGGATTTACTGATGATGAACTTCTGCTTATGATTGTGATGATTTGCAGGAGCTATGATTGTCAGATCCTTTCACTTCCTTGGAACAATCTGGATGATATGTGATATTGATGAAGAGCAGCTTTCAGTTGTTCTGTTCTTAAGAAAGGGAGAGCAGTTGTTCTTTCTTCTCTGTCTTTTCTCTATTAGGGTTCCAGGAGGAAGAAGAAATGGGAGCCCTAACAGAAAAACTTTAGCCGATTGTCATGAACGCTCTATCTTTCTCTTTCTGCTCCGCCCTTTTATTGTCCCTCTTTGATTTGAATTTGTTTCCTTTTCTGGTAGGTCCTGAAAAGGTATATTTCTCTGGACAATTTCTCTTTCTTTCCTTCTTTAATTCACGACCCGTCCACCAACTGTAAGCTTGTTTCCAAGAAAGCTTTTCTGTCCTCTTTTAATTCTTCTGTCTATTTGAGGCAATAAATAAGCCGTTGGAGAACGGTCTTGAGCACTGTGGGCCATGAGAGAGCTTCAAAATGACAGCTGAAAAGGTTTCCTTTTCAGACTGTATTCGACGTAGCGTCGAGTTCTCTTTCTCTCTTATCGACGTGCCTTCGAGTTCTTGTAAGAGCAGCTTCGAATTCCTTCTAGCCCTGATTGAACTTTGTAGTCGACGTTACGTCGATTACTTGTCGACGTATCCGTCGAGTTGAAGAATTGAGTTTGAACTTCACCGTCTGCCTCGATTTGTAGTCGAAATTGCGTCGACTTCAGATGGCTTCGACAGATTCTTCCTTCTGCGCTGAGTTGAACTCGAAGCAGCGTCGACTTATAATGATGCTTCGACATAACCATCTCATCTACGTCGATAGCTATTCGACATAGCGTCGACTTGATCTACTTAGACAGAAGGGTTGAGTTGCTTGGACTTCTAGTCTAAGTAGCGTCGACATCCACTCAATGTTGCGTCGACTTCTATTCGACGCAAATGTTAACTCTGCCCAAATTGTGCTTCTCCTGAAATGGTCTTAACACACAAGGTTGAGTGTGACATCCTAAGACATCTAATGACCAGATTACCCTAACTATACATTGGGTAATTTAACCTAAGGGATAAAATCACTTTTAGGTAATTTGTTAAATTAAAGCAAAGGGTTTTTCCCAACATAGCCAGTTGGCCGTGAATTGGTGTTTGCATTGTATTTTGCTTGGTGACTGTTTATTATTTTTATTTGGCTCATTTGTAATTTTGTTAGTCAACAAATGATTTGAAATACCCCTATTATTAATTATTTATCCAACTTCATTTTGCAATCGATGATGCATGTTATCCAACTTCATTTTCTAGTTGGCTTGCTGCTTTGTGCCTTTTGATAAATAAAATGTTGGATTCTTTATTCTGATACTAGTACTGATACTTTGACTGATAATTGGGTAATAATCTACGTGGATGCTTCGTTGGATACTTTGAATGATAATTGGATGTTTTGTTTCTCTTGATACTTGGGTTCTCTACTTTAAATGATAGTTATAACTTTGTATACTAGTATACTACTGATGATGCAAAATGTTGTTGGATAAATAAAATGTTGCGTGGATAATTTGAAAGATGACTGAAGATCTAACGATCTAATGAAATTATGGGGCTTTTCTGATGTTGATTTTTTTCAACTAATCAATTAATTTTGTATTTTTTTCTCGTAATGTAATTACGTAAAATATTTATTTCATTTAATATAACTAATATTTCTTTCATTTCATATTCCATAGAATGGCTTCTTCTGCTGGATCTAGTGAGGTGCCTATCTCATTGGAACCAAGCGGTAGAGATCCGTTCTGGGCATTTGGGGAGAAGTTGGTTACAAACGACACCAACCGAATCAAATGCAACAACTGCAAGCAGACAGTGAATGGTGGAATTACACGTTTCAAGCATCACTTGGTTGGGTGGAAGGGTAATGTTAATCCATGCCCTCAGGTTCCCACTGATGTTAAGGCGAAGGCGGAGTCGGCCCTAAACTCAAATTTGAAGAGTAAGAGAGCTAAGAGTGCAAAGTTACACGCAACCTTGAATGAGGTGATAATTGGAGGAGTACAAGAAGATGAAGTGGAGGAGACTGTCATGCGTAGGAGCACAGGTTCCAAGGGTCCAATGGACCAACTTGTTCATTCATCTGCGGAGTCTAGCAAGGGAAAAGATTCTCAACGGAGCACAATAGAGAGCAAGTACAAAAAGAAAGTCAGAGATAATGCTGTCGTGTACATAGGTAGATGGGCATATGAAAATGAGATCTCGTTTAATGTCATATGTAATTCCTCCTTCCAGCAGATGACTCATGTCATTGGGTTATGCGGACCTGGGATGAAGATCCCGACATTTTATGAGTTGAGAGAGAACATTTTGCGAATGGAGGTGGAGAGGACGAAGGAGATGTTGGGCACATTCACGCAGACCTGCAAATTGAATGGTTGCACTATCATGACCGATGCGTGGATAGATCGGAAGAGTAGAAGCGTGATAAACATCATGATACATTGTATTTCTGGATTGGCATTCTGGCTTTCGAAGAACGTCTCCTCCTCTACACATGATGGAAAGTTCATCTTTGACTTCTTGGATGAGGCGATTGATAGCCCTGGGAGCCCAGGAGAGGACAGTATCTTGCAGATTATGACGGATAGCGCGTCCAATAATATGGCTGCAGCAAAGCTTATGAATTTGAAAAGGCCTAAGATTTTTTGGACTAGTTGTGCAGCTCACACAATTAATCTACTGTTACAAGATATTGAAAAATTGAAGCCAATAAAGAGTGTTATCTCCTTGGGCCGCCAACTATCTATCTTCATATATGGTCATACCATATCTCTCGACATGTTTAGAGAGTCGACGAAGGACCTGGACTCTCATGAGCTTATTCAACTAGGTGTGACTAGATTCGCAACAATGTTTCTATCTTTAGAAAGTATCTTAGAGGAGAAGAATCAGTTGTGTGGCTCATTCACATCTGCAAAGTGGGCTGCAACAAAGTTGGTCAGTAGTGTCGGAGGAAAGCATGTAAAACTATTGCATCTTTATTCATTTCATTTAAAATATATGTTCGCAACTGAGGCTTTATAGTATTTTCTTATTTTCTTACTAATTTATTTTGCATATGAAAGGCTGCAATGATATTGATAAGCGCTAGATTTTGGGCGAATGTCGAGCTGGTTGTTGGTATATTCACACCATTTGTGAAGGTTTTGAGAAGAGTTGACGGGGATACACCTTCCATGGGGTGGTTATACGGGGATATAAAAAAACTAGGGAAGAGGTTACTGCTGTTCCGATCACCAAGAGGACAAATATCTTCCTACATGGAAGTTGATTGATAGCATGTGGGAGAAGAAGATGATCAGCCCTCTACACCTTGCAGGTTATTACTTAAACCAATATTTTTATTATTCCCATCGAGTGGAGATTGAGGCTGGCGGAAGGTTTATGAGTGGTTTTGTTGAGTGTCTCTCAAGGATATATAGGAAAGTTCCTTCTACACAGGATCACATTAATGCTGAGCTTGATCTTTACCAATACCAACAAGGGTTATTTGGTAAAGACATGACAAAGAGACAACTACAAAATACCAACTTAAATCCAGGTATATTTTAATATATATTTTTATTAACATTAAATTTTAATGACGTATTGTGTATAATTGAATTGTGTTGTCATTTTAATTTTCACAGTACATTGGTGGAGGCTTAACGGTGCTAATACGCCGCACCTTAAAACTACGGCTATGAAGATTTTGAGTCTGACTACTTCATCCTCTGGCTGTGAGAGGAACTGGAGCACCTTCGAGATGGTAAGCATTAATTTAGTTATTTAGTTAAACATAATATCAGGATATATGATTGTATACATTATTTAACATTTTTTAAAATTTTCATCAGATACATTCTAAGAAGAGGAATAAATTCGACAGCAAAAGATTGAACGATCTAGTATTTGTAAAGTTCAATGTTTTGTTGAAGTTGAAATATTCAGACACATCTCGAGATCCATTGGCAACTAAGAATGTAGATTCTGTGAAGGTACAAGAGTGGATGGTGAATGTTGATCCTGAGGAGGATGAAAATGAAGATGACGATGATGAAGTATTTCCTGAAGAGGGGTTGTCATAGGCACAGATTGACAATATAGTCGACGCTGATCATGATGAAAGGAGGCCTCCAAGATTAGCTACAAGCAAAGAAGTGGCAATTAGTTATCAAAGAAGAAAGAGAAAAATATCTGAGGTGGACGAGGCAGATCTAGAGGGTTCATCAGTTGAAGATCATATTATATCTACTCTGCCGACTAAGATGAGTCTGTAAGTGTTGAAGAATGAGGTATGCATGAAATATAATTTTTAAAATTTTGATCTCATAAAAATAATATATAGTTGCAAGTTGCTTAAAATTACTAGTTTTACAAATTTTCTATCATTAAAGTATTGTATATTAAATGTTATATATAGCTTTTAATATTTAAAAGTTCAATAGGTTATAAAATAGGTAGTACTGTGACATGTATAAAAAATAACATTTAATTACATATATAATTAATTAAATATTAAAATTCGATATATGAAATATCCCCGATATATCCCCCGTTATATAAAAAATCGACACGAAAACCCAAACCGACGTGTCTCCGACATCCGGCATCTGCAATGAGATATTAGCATAGTACGCTCATTCTTATAAATCAGGATGCTGAAATTGCACATGGATGAATTATTTTGCTAACTAAAAACAAATTATGGCGTATAATATCCATTATTGGAGAAAATATGAAGCATATCTTACTTGTGCTCTGATGGATTGGGGTAAAGTTCATAAACAATATTTGCCACAGCATCCCTCTTCAACTGCACAGGTGATACTGGCATCAATACCAATCATCTGAAGCATGTTTAAATCAGAGAATTAAAAAAATTGAAATTACCTGAGTAGCTTCGCCGCGCAAACCAATATAGTGTATCTTAGTTGTCTCTGCGCCAAAGTTGACAGGGAAATGCAGAGTAAGACTCGCCACACTTTGAAATCTTGAATATCTGAGCGACATATTGAGGGGCCTTTAGTTCTTCTCTAAAAAGTAGAATGTTCTAGGTGCATGCTAAGTCCTAGTGTAGAAAACTCGGAACAAAAAATGTTATACCAAAGAGGAGTTGATGGGGAAATATGGACCAATAGTAAAACACTTTTGATGTTTTTTCAAAAGGTGTTCCACTGCATAACAAGTCTAGTGTAGAAAAATAAATAAAGTAAAAACTATTAATAAGACAAAATAAGTCAGCAGAAGAGAGTGGCTTAATACCACATTTAATACATAAATCACTACCATCAAAAGGAATACATATAGAACTAATCAGGATTGACATTGTGATCCGATATTAAGGAGTAAGCAGGAAAACATTTATTGCAGTTCATAAAAAACAGCTCTATGATGATGAAGATTTTACAACAAAAGAGCATACACATGTGCTAAAAGATATTTTGGCCAATAATTATAATTTTTTGGACAAACCTCTTAATGATGATGTTATTAACGGAATCGCATAATCATTTACTTGAAGACAACCTAGCGTCTACGTTGCACGGGGACGGAAACGGGATACGGGATACGGGATACGATACGAAACGGATACGGGAAACGTGATTTTTAAAATAATACGAATACGGGAAACGTTTTTATTTTTTTTTAATTATTTTAATATAAGTATTAATCAATATAAAAAAATACAACTAATAAACTAAGGTACCATCTCAATCACTACATTCAATAAGATGTAATGTTGACCATCAAACTCTTCACATAAACAAACTCTTCACATAATATGTAATGATGGGCATCACAAAAAATAACATTTCATATAATGCTATAAGAATATAGAAAAGATTTAAGGAAACAAGCATCATAAAAAATAATATATCACATGTCCACATCATTACATCAATTGATCATTGTTTTGTTACATTCACATGAAAATATCAAGTTTAAAAATTAAACATTCTCTCCAATAGTATCAACTTCATCATCTTCTTCAATAATGGAGAGCTCCAACCTTGGTTCATCAAGCGATAGATTAGCTATCTCAAGTGTACCTACATCTTTGAATGACTCAAAGCCATCGCCCGCAATATCCCACAATATAGACTCTCCTTCATTGTATTTTTGATCTCTTCTAGAAAGAAGTCGAAGATTGATATGGATGTTTATTAAATCTTCTGCGCGTTGCGGTTTCATTCTATTCCTTTTCATTGAATGGATAAAGGAGTAAGTACTTCAATTTCTCTCGGCACATAAAGAAGATGATGGTTGTAC
The DNA here is from genome assembly GCA_033032865.1 of Dactylorhiza incarnata. Classification (NCBI taxonomy): domain Eukaryota; kingdom Viridiplantae; phylum Streptophyta; class Magnoliopsida; order Asparagales; family Orchidaceae; genus Dactylorhiza; species Dactylorhiza incarnata. Next base: position 2,945,201 of record JAWHQI010000020.1, on the reverse strand, counting down.
TAATAGCTTCAATGCAATGGTTTGGAGTGAAGGGGCCGGCGAGCCATGATTTATCCACCAACTCTTTGGATCTAAGAGATAATGATTTTGAATTGAATCATAAACGTTAAAATTTCCCGATTTGTCAATGAACTCCGCATACTCCTTGGCGACCACATTGCGCTTCATTAAGTTTGGAAAATACTTTTTCAAGCATTTAATACTTTCCTTGCTAACTTCCGGATCTTTATGCGGAGCAACTCTATTTTGATCGTCCGCTAGCCATTGTTCACTATAATACCTGATGGATTTAAAAAATTTATTAAGTTAAAAATCAATCATACAAAAGACACAATATATATTTATAATTAAAAAGATAAGTACCTTGGATTCAAGGAATGCGCAAAGCAATGAAGCGGAGTGTTATTCTTGTTCCAACGATCCACAAGGATAGCATGTACTGCCTCAAAAAAGGTAGACACGTCTTCTTCTCTTTTCCTCTCGTGAGGGTAGATAGCCTTCCTCACCCTTTCAATCATTGTGTCCCGCATATCATTGTGTCCCACATGTCATATATAGGAGCGGTGAATGAAAGAACATACTCAATGGAATCCCACCAATCATCATCCAACACCTTCTCTTTCACATGTCTTTAGTTTGACCTTCACAATTAACCGTCTTCAAGAACATTGCTTTTGAATCGGTTATTGCCATAAAATTAATGAGTGGTCTTCTTTGTGGATCACTTCATCCGTCGCTTACAATACTAACTTCTTTCTCTACCCACATCCCTCGAATGGAAGCTAATCTTTTTTCAATTTCTATCTTCTCCTTCAACAACAAGGTGGTTCTTAGTGAATTATATTCGGGTGGTACATATCCTGCAAGGTTATGACTAGCAGCAAAAGAATATGATTCTCTCCAATAAGGATTTCTTGCTAAATTGAAAGGCAACCCCGCCGAATAAAATGCCCTAGCAATTAAAGCATCCAAATGAGTTATATCCTCATTATTGAATGCACTAGAAATTGGATTCTTTCCGCTATCGCTTGGATCATCTTTTCTTCTCCGCTTATCACCGACACTTCCAACACTTCCAACTCCACTTGAAGTACTTGGAGCCACCGGTATAAATTTTGGAAGGCGTCGCTCAATAAGCTCTTGAGCATCTTTATCTTCCTTCAACATGTCCTTGTATGTGGAAGCCGGAACCTTCTTACATGCACCGATTCCGCTACTCTTGATCCTCAATAAATAGCCTTTCACGCGAGTGTATGAGCTTTTGTAAGGCTTACCACAAAAATTACAAGTCCAACTTACACTTCCACCTCCTTCAGTTAACTTGCTCCCTCTTGTCACATATTTCCAAATAGGCTTTTTGTCATTTTCATTAACACCAGCACCGCTACTTGAATCCATGTTATGCAGTTAAGACCTAATTTAAACAACAAATAATCTAAATGATAAGTAAACTGCATTTCTAACATTTCTAAAATATGTAAACTGCATTTCTAATGCAAAAAACAGCACAAGAAGAAGAACTGCATTTCTACAGCATTTGTACAGCATCTCTACAACATTTCTAAATCATTTGTACAGCATTTCTAACCTAACATTTGTACAGCATTTCTAACCTAATCATTTCTACAGTATTTCTAACCTACAACAATAAATCAGCAAAGAAACCTACAGCAATAAAAGAAACCTATAGCAATAAAAAAACCTATAGCAATAAAAAAAACCTACAGCAATAGAAGAAGAAGAAGTACTACCGAGCCAGCGAGCAGGAGCGGCGAGCAGCAGGAATCGCGTAAACGCAGGAGCGGCGCACAGCAGGAATCGTGTACACCTAAAATAAAAGAGGCGTGACATAAAAGATAACAGAGCGGGATACGTGATTCCCATTTAAATTTTTTTTAACAATTAAATTAACGTTTCCTAGAGTTTCGGAAACACGTTTCCGAGCATTTCTCGTATCCAATACGCGTCCGAGCCGATACGCAGAGCATTTTTAAGTATCCGTGCAAGGTAGCCTGGCGTAGGGGAAGGCTAGGTGTTGTGAAACCCTAGGCAATGCAAGCCCTAGGTGCAGTGTCGGGAAACAGCCTAAGAGATACTAGATGAAGCAACAATGATTTAGAGTTCGAGTCTAAATTACAGGTGAATAATAATAATTGGAAGCTTAGCATAAAATCACAAGAAACAATAGAATTGAATTTTGGAGTGCAGGCTTTGATTTGCTCGTGAGTGGAAAGCAAATATCTTAAGCGCAACACGAATAAACCCTACAAATCAATACAAACTCGCGGAAAGAAACGCTTATAATATCACATTCATAACGATATTGTCCAAGAGTGCAATGCAATAGGAACAATAATCCAAAACAACTTATGCGTGTATGCAAAGGCGAGGCTTTGCGGTGATGACATTATGGGGAGATATACGATGAAGGGGTTAAATGCGGGTATGGCTATAGTAACGACTAGGAGTCCGGCTGGGATGGTGGAGGATGAGAGGCGGTGGCTCGAGAGGGGTGAGAGATTAGTTATTGAAGGCGCACCAAGACGCAAAGAGGTCTTGGCTCAAGGCGCAGGAGCACGCCTGACGAAGGCAAGACGCAACCACATCCATTTTAAATAATCAACATCAAACATCATTTCATCTTCTCGATCAAATTCTTCATCTATTCTATTAATTAATCATTCATTACTATCGTTTATATCTCTTAAAAAATAGAATTAATGTAGTTACTTGCATCATATCTAAGTCCCAACGCATAATTATCTTTCACAAACACCAAATCAATCAAAATTTATTGAGTTCATACATTATTTTGTTTCTTTATTTTTGGAAAGAGATTACAACAAAAATCTCACTCAAGCACGCATTTTATGTTCTAAAGGTACAAATAAGGCGCACAAAGGCGCAAACCTCAAAGCCTGGCGAGTCTAGAGCCTTAGGCGCGCCTTTAACCATGAGAGGGAGGATGCGTCTAGGGCTCAATTGAAAGAGGACAATGGGAGGGGAGAGAGGGCGGCTCGGGATCTGGATAGGTTGTAACGGTGGAGGGGGCTGGGGCCAGAAGAGGCAAGAGAGGAAGGATTGACAGTGTGGCTACTGGGAGTCGAAAAGGGGGTGGTGGAATAGGAGGGCTAGGATTATGTCGAACGGGGCGAGGCTTTGCGGTTGAAGACGGGGTAGGATGTGGCATAGGATGTTGGGATAAGAGGAAGGGAAGGAATGGCAGAATATGATGGTAGTAACCTAGGAGTTGTCACCTAGAGCGGCTCATAGAGTCGGCATTGTTAGGAGGATCAACGGCTTTGGAAAATTTGAACAAAAGCTTTTGTCTTCATTTATTGCATATATATATATATGAAACACAATATTAGGGCAGCTGATACAGATGACTCATAATGCATGATCTGATCGGTTGTCATAAATCTAAAATAATAACTAAAAATAAAAAACAAATACATGATAAAATGTCGAAACAACAATTCCCACGCGCCCGTGGACTCGGATCGTTTGAATTACAAATATATCAACGCCTACAATAGAAATAGACGTGAGTGGGCCATTCGACTGGTGGAGGTCGGGAAAACTTGGCATTGTTGGACACGGGGCTGGCGCCGATCAAATGGCACAGTCATTGCTGGGGAAGCTTGTGTGAGAATCTGGATGGGTGTAGCTCAAAGGAATTGCACTCGTGTGTGATGGTACACATGAGCATCTTGGGGAAAACTATCAATGGAGGGTGAGAGTGTTAAAACAATATCGACAGAGGCGGAGGGAGAGAGCACTAATATCAAGGTATTATGGCTCACTGATTGGAATCAAGTGTGACATCAAAAGGGAGAATTCCTAGAGAAGATCCTCTCAGCCTTCTTGGAGATAATTGGTCCATTCGACCGGCGGAGCTCAGGAACTATTCGGAAACCCAGGTCCATGAAGGCCAATAGGATCTTCTCTGAGACTTCTTCCTTCTGATGTCGCACACATGATTCCAATCAGCGAGCCAGAACACCTTGATATAAGATCTTTCTCCCTCCGCCTCTATTGACATTGTTCTAGCGCTCTCACCCTCCACAGATAGTTGTCCATTAAGATGCCCGGGCGCACCATCAAACACGAGTGTGATTCCTTTGAGCCGTGCCCATCCAAATTCTCAAATGAACCTCCTCAGCAATGGCACGAGCCACTTGATTGATGCCATCCCCGTGCCCGACAATGCCAAGAGTTCCCAATCTCTGTCAGTCGATCATTACCCTTTCAGCGACGTGCTAGATACCCCTCAGAGGGGGGATCTCATCATGGATCTCCTCAGACATGATATCAATATAATCATCCAGCATGCGACAAACATTCAAATTAGTAACACTCGTGTTGATATGGCCCTCAGAAGCTACGGTGGAGGCCACTACTTACACAATCCTTGGATCCAGGCTCACTCTTAGGAAATCAATATTCCACAATATGTGCAAAGTATTAGAGGAGTCCGCACTAATAGAAGACTTGACCCTACCATTGTACTACTACTTGGGTTGAGTCGGAGAGAGTGTAATCTTTCGACTCTTGTCGAAGAAAACATACGTGTCAGATCGGCCGTAACATGTGACGTCGAGATCATACAACCAAGGTTACCCTAACAAAACATGCATTACGACCATCGGAATGACGTCGTACTAGACCTTGTCCTTCAAGGACGCTAGACGTAGGGCACTAAACATCACAGAGTGACCTGGATGGTCGTCTTGTCCACTAGGACACGATATGGATGAGGATGTGGCTTCGCGGTGATCTTCAGGTGCTCCAAACCTCTTTGTACACAATATTTACACAACTACCATTATTTATAGCAAACTTGCATGGGCCATTTCACATGAATCTCCCAACCATCCTCAACGGTAGCTACAATCTCTTCCACAGGAGTTTCTTCAATCGCAGCACTGGGCTTGCCCTTATTTTCAACTAACAGATTTGGCGTGGGACACTGTGCGACCATGTGACTCCTATTAGAACATTTATAATATTGGATGCCCGCGGGTTTGGGAGTTTGGTGCAACCCCGGAGACTTCTTAAATTTTCCGATTTGTCTTTTATTTGTGTTGCAATATTTAGTTTTGTTGGTAGTTTATGTTTATCTTTACTTCGTTGTAGGCCTGTAGCGCGTCGCGCAAGTTTATTTGATGTTGTCTGTTATCTCGACTTCGTTGTTGCGCGCCGCGCAAATTGTGTGCCCGGCACGTGAGCCAGGCCAACTCACGTGACCCTGAATGAATCGGCTCGGTGTGACGAGAGGCGGTGAGGTGAGTGTTACTCTTCCAAATTAAAGAGATATTGATAATATTAGTTTCCAATGTATTCAGCCCAACCTTGTTTTAAATAGGAAAGGGGGAAACCCTAGGGGGGAGCTGGTATTGTGAGAAAAGAACTTCTCACGGTGCCAAACCGGCGCAGCCGCGAGCCTGCTACTGTTCTCCCAGCCTTTCCATGATTCTTCCCCGCGCGTCCGTTGTTCTAGTTCCGCAGAGCCCTCCCGACCTGCGCTCCCCCCCCCTCCACCTCTCCAGCACTCGTACATCACCGTCCACCCCCTGACCTCCGCCTGTGCCCTCCCTCTTCCGTGGAACCACCGAGCATCCCGATCGGATCCCCCGTTTTCCCTCGTTCCTGTTCCGTGGAGCCACCAGAAGGACTGATCGGCACTCCCCTTCCCTTCTCGCTGCTCGTGCAACCACCATCGGGTGGCTGGCGAGTACCTCGCAGCCGATGCCTCCGTTTACCGCCCGTCGGCGACCGTCAGCCCAGTTTTTTTCCCCCGACCGGCGAGCCGACCAGCTGCTCACCACTTGAATTGCGTCTGAACGGGTTGGCGAAGCTCCGGGGTGAGATCTTTCCTTACGTCACTCTATTTTCTGGTTGTTTTGGTTGAATATTATTGGACGAGTAGCAATTATAAGTCTTTATTTGGAAGGTAGCGTTCCTCGCATCGATCTCGTTGTGTCGTGTTTGCTTGAGGTTGCCTCTTTATCGTTGTTGCGAACTCTGTTTACGGAATTTGCTCGTGTTCCGGCTAAGGTGTGTGCCGGTTATTTCGTTTAATTGATCACCCGTTCTCTTTGAAAAATTCTGAGCTTTTATCGTGACTGCACGCTGAATTTTAGGGTTGTGCCAAGGTTTCGCCCCGACTTTTCAGGTTGGTCAAATTAGTTTACATCAATTTGGTGTGGCTTTGCTGGGATACCTCACTCCTATTGTGGGGTAGCCGAGCGTGTTTTGCACCCGAGAGTTGTCTTAGCGTTTTCTAAATTTATTTCATGGAATCGAGAGTCGAGCGCCTCGAGGGAGGGATGAGCGACATGGGAAAGTGCATGGAGGAATTAATGACTGTCGTCGCAACACTCACTTCTACTGTGGGCGATACTACTCAAGTCGTCTTACGGATGCGCACCACTGTCAACAACCTAGAGGCCCATTTACACTTGGGAGGTCCACCTCCGCAGCACCCAGTCCCACCCGCACAACATCCAGCTACACATGAACCACCGCAGCATCCAGCCCCACCACCCGACGAACCGCAGCCCAATTATCGGGATTACAGGCACCCTCCCAGGTGGGATTCGGATGTCCGAATAGACATTGGAGACTTTGAAGGCACCCTTGAACCGGAAGAGTGCCTCAATTGGAGCGAGCGATTGGAACGATGCCTCAGCTGGCGGCGCATTCCGGCTCACCAGCAGGTGGAGAATGCCACCTTGAGATTGAAAGGACCGGCCCTCACATGGTGGGGACAGGTCGAACGCGGGCGCTTCGATGGGACAGCCTCCGATCACCACTTGGGATGAGTTTAAAGCTCAACTTAAGAAGAGATATGTCCCGGTAGACTTCATGCAGACCCTTTATCGAAGGTATATCACCCTACGACAGGATAAGCGAACCGTTGACGAATACACCAACGAATTTCTAGTACTCCAGTCTCGATTAGATCTGAACGAGGCCAACCATGTGGTTGTAGGCCGCTATCTCGATGGACTACGATATGTGATTCGAGACCAGTTAGAACTTCTTGACTTCCAAGATCTATAGGAGATCTCCAGTTGTGCACGACGGGTGGAGGCCCTCCAGAGGAGGACTGGTGGGCCGAGGTTCGTTGATCGGACCCCACACACTGCACCGTCCCCGGTGACTACTCGATCTAGCCCGACAGCCATTCTGAACCCCCCAGTCCCTGCTAGGCCACTACTACCAGCCCCCGCTCCTACCGGAGTAGCCCCTGCTGCCGCCAGAGGGAGGGAGGCAGCGGGCTCGCGCACCGTTTTCCGCTGTTTCAAGTGTATGGAGCCTGGTCACAAGTCATCCGAGTGCCCCCGTCGCTGATTCACCGCGATAGTCGAGGCAGATGATGGCTGAGAGCCAAAGTATGGGATTTGGGACGATGATGTCACTACGGACGCATTAGGACCACCTGAGGTCGAGTATGAGGCGAGCAGCCTACACATTTGATCTCTGCCTTACAACACAACCTTTTGACCCCACACGTCCCCACTGACGACGCATGGCTGCTGCATAGTATCTTTCGTACCGACGCCCGTATTCAGGAGCTTTTTTGCTCCATCATTATTGATAGTGGGAGCATGGAGAACTTCGTCTCCCAACACATGGTAGAGAGACTGAGGTTACCCACCCAGAGCTTAGAGCGTACGTACGAGCTATCTTGGGTCACTAGCGGCGCTACGATAGTTGTCACTCACCGCTATTGTGTTACGTTCGCCATTGGGAGCACCTATACTGATTTTGTGTGGTGTGACATCGCCCCCCTGGACGTTTGTCACATTCTGTTAGGCCGCCAGAGGCAGTATGACCGACATGTTACTCATGATGGACGTAGGAACGCCCACACTTTCGACCACCAGGGTCGCCGGATAGCTCTTCTTTCCCAGAAGAACGGCCTGGTCCCTCAGAGGCTCCCATCCCCATCTAGCCCGCTTACCAGCGCACCTGACTGCCCCACACCTGCTCTCACCACCACATCCTACCCATCCCCCACGATGCTCACGACCGCTCGTCAGTTCTGTCGAGAGGCGTAGGTTGAGGGTTTAGTCTATATGCTGATGGGGAGAGAGTCCCCCGCCACTACCACTGAGATACCAGCCCGAGTGCAGCCACTCGTGGCAGAGTTTGGCGACCTGACACTTGATGAATTACCCGACCAGCTACCACCGTTACGGGATATTTAGCATTGCATTGATCTCATCCCTGGAGCCAGCCTACCGCACCTCCCCCACTATCGTATGAGCCCACGAGAGCACGAGGAGCTTAGGAGACAGGTATCTGAGCTCCTCCAGAAGGGACTTATCCGTGAGAGCCTTAGTCCTTGCGCCGTCCCTTCCCTTCTTGTCCGCAAAAAAGACGGGACATGGTGGATGTGTGTTGATAGCCGCGCTATCAATAAGATTACTATCAAATATCGTTTTCCGATCCCCCGATCGGATGACATGCTCGATATGTTGAGCGGCACGAAAGTGTTTTCGAAGATCGATCTTAGGAGCGGCTACCATCAGATTCGGGTACATCCTGGAGACGAATGGAAAACCGCCTTTAAGACCAAGGAGGGGTTATATGAGTGGATGGTCATGCCCTTCGGCCTGTCCAACGATCCGAGCACTTTCATGCGATTGATGACTCAGGTCCTTAGACCCCTGATCGGGACTTGCGTTGTAGTCTATTTCGACGAAATTTTGATCTATAGCACTGAGCCTAACCAGCACATCACTCACCTGCGCCAGGTCCTTCAGATCCTGAGTGAACATCGACTGATCATCAATCTGAAGAAGTGCACTTTCCTTACTGACAGTCTCACCTTTTGGGGATACATAGTTTCGTCTGAGGGAATCCGAGTAGATCAGGAGAAAGTGAGGGCGATTGTGTCCTGGCCCACTCCTATGAACTTCACTGAGGCCCGAGGATTCCACGGATTAGCGTCGATCTATCGACGTTTCATCCGGAATTTTAGCACCCACATAGCAACTATCACGAATTGCCTCAAGAAAGGCGAGTTCACGTGGACAGCCGATGCTGAGGCAGCGTTCCTTCTCATGAAAGAGAAGATGTCCAGTGCACCCGTACTGGCTCTTCCTGATTTCGAGAAGGTATTTGAGGTTGACTGCGATGCGTCCCACGTTGGTATCGGGGTTGTTCTGAGTCAGGAGGGCCGACCCGTGGCATTCCATAGTGAGAAGCTAGACGACGCGAAGACACGATATTCGACTTATGATATTGAGTTCTTTGCTATCGTCCAGGCCCTCCGACATTGACAACACTATCTGATCCAGCGCGAATTCATATTGAACACGGACCACGATGCGTTGCGACACCTGAACTCCCAAAAGGAGGTCGGCGCCACGGAAAGTGGGTCGTGTTCCTCCAGGAGTACACTTTCCACATTAGACACGAGCCCGGGGCGGCCAACCGAGTGGTCGATGCCCTTAGTAGGCGTGCACATTTGCTTGTCTCTCTTCAGCCGCGAGTCACAGACTTAGATTCACAGCGGGAGTCATATGCCACTAACCCAGACTTTAGCACCATTTGGGAGGATTGTCGTACAAGAGGCGCGGATAGTTCGGGTCATTTTATTCTGAGCGAGGGATACCTATTTCGAGGGACGCGCTTATGTATTTGTCAGGGTCCGTTGCGGGAATTGTCCCTCACTGAGCTACATTCCTCAGGGTTAGGTGGACACTTTGGGCAGTCTAAGATGTTGGACCTTGCCACGGCTCGCTACTACTGTTCGTGCATGAGGAAAGACAACATCAGACTGGTGCAATCATGTCAGACCTGCCAGCTATTTAAGGGGCATTCCCAAAACACGGGACTATACACGCCATTGTCCATTCCCGAGCGACCATGGGATGAGGTGTCCATGGATTTCGTTAGTGGTCTTCCCACCACCGTCCGTCGAGTTGATGTTGTCTTTGTAGTAGTTGATAGATTCTCTAAGATGGCTCATTTCATACCTTGTAGAAAGACATCCGACGGAGCGCGTGTCGCTGAGTTGTTCTTTAAGGAGGTAGTTAGACGTCACGGGGTTCCGCGGGTATTCTTGTCAGATAGGGACACTCGTTTCGTGGGATATTTTTGGAAGACTCTTTGGGGCAAGCTTGGCACAAAACTAAAAATTCAACAGCGCGTATCACCCCCAAACAGACGGGCAGATTGAAGTGGTCAACCGGAGTTTGGGTGACCTATTGAGATGTTTGGCCGGTGAGCACCCTAAGCAATGGGACATGGCTATTTCCCAAGCCGAGTTCGCTTACAACAGTTCCGTGAATCGTTCCACCCAAAAATCTCCATTCGAAATTGTTTACGGATTTCTCATACCACATTTTCTAGATCGCCACTCACTTCCTTGCCATGAGCGTATTTCTTTTGATGCTACCACTTTCATTGACGATTTAAAATTGTTACATAAGTCTATTAATAAACAATTGCAGGTAGTTTCCGAAAAATACAAGTTCGCGGCGGATACGCACCGTCGTGAACTATATTTTTCGGCAGGAGATTGGGTATTGGTCCACTTTCGGAAGGAAAGGTTTCCCACCGGGTCGTATCACAAGCTTCAACAGCGCCGTTTTGGTCCTTTTCAGGAGAGGAAGCGGCTGGGCGAGAACGCCTACCTTATAGACCTACCATTGGAATTCGGCACTTCCCCGATTTTCAATGTGTCTGACCTCGTTCCGTTTCATGGTCCACCACCCGCAAGTCCGACACCGCCTCCAGCACTGGGACCCGGATCTGAGACAGACTTCCAGTCAACGTTCACCCCTACAGTCGAGGAGATTTAGCACATCTTCGACGTTTGTGAGTTCCAGACCCGCCGTGGCACATACCAGAGATACTTAGTGGCATGGCGGGGACGCAACCTTCTGGACAGTACATGGATCAGCGCTCGGGAGCTTCAGCGCCGTCGCCCGGACCTCTCCGTCGCCCAAGTTGGCCCAGTCTCGCCGGGGTCGAGCTTTCTCAACCCCGGGGGAATTGGTGCAACCCCGGCTGTTGAAACCAGTTTCCCGGTTTCAGCGTTCGAAAGGGGGTTGCGACTAACCCTTACTTGACCTAAGCCTAGACCCTTGACCGGTCGCTAGGAACTGAGAGACTTGGACTTGTTGAACACTTGAATCCACAAATGGACCCCTTAAGCTGCAGCGCGGAGGTCCCACCACATACCCGGAAGATCTTAGAGCGCTTCCCCTCCCAAGCCAATGCTGAGCCTGGGCACCTTGGAGGGCACTAAGGATCACCTCACCGTCCACCTTACATGACAAGGGGAAGGGGAGGGGTAGTGCTTGCTCACAACGCACACGCGAGGGAGGGGGGTAGAGACCAACCCTTCCCAAGGTGCCCATGGGGGTCTATTTATAGACTTTCCCAAAAATGGACTGCGAATAGCCAAAATTGGACTGCGAATAGCCAAAATTCTGCTATCCGCAGTCCGACCATGACCATGAACAGTCAACGCATGAGGGGGGGCGAGTGGGACTCGAGATGCCCACTTCCCCCCTCACGGGAGGCCATACCGGCCTCCCCCAAGGTGTCGGGCGAGTGGGAGACTCCCTCCCACTCGCCCAAAGGGATTGGCGAGTGGGAGGGCCCCTCCCACTCGCCCCCTAGGTGGCCGGCGAGTGGGAGTGCCCCTCCCACTCGCCCAAAGGGATTGGCGAGTGGGAGGGCCCCTCCCACTCGCCCCCTAGGTGGCCGGCGAGTGGGAGTGCCCCTCCCACTCGCCCGGCGAGTGGCGAGTGGGAGGCTTCTCCCACTCGCCCGAAAGGAGCCGGGGGAGTGGATGCTCCCCCCTGCCTCCCCTGCGGCCTCTCTTTGCCTTGATTGTTCTCGACCGCTTATGCGCGGTCATTTTGCCTGTCTCGACCATCTTCACTGTCTTGGTCTCATCCGGGTCGGGTCACACCAACTCGAGAAATATGAGGGTTGTACACAATCCCCGCTCTTTGCGAGCTTGTCCCAAGCTCGGAAAGAAAGTCCAACCCACCTATTTGACGAGTAGGTGGGACCTTAGGGGAATCCACGAAAGCATCTGCTAACGGGATATCCCTGCCGAGCTTTTCGGTTGATCCTGACTTGAGACGGAAGGTGAACCTTTCTCCACTAAAGAACCCTCCTATGGGCCGAGCCCAACTGGAGGTGGAGAAAGCTCAACACCTTGGGTCGGATTAACCTCGACCTGAGGTGGAGGAAAAACTCAGCACCTCTAGTCGAGCCGAGCTCGACCTGAGGTGGGAGGAAAACTTTTCTCCACTTAAGAACCCTCCTATGGGCCGAGCCCAACTGGAGGTGGAGAAAGTTCAACACCTTGGGTCGGATTAACCTCGACCTGAGGTGGAGGAAAAACTCAGCACCTCTAGTCGAGCCGAGCTCGACCTGAGGTGGGAGGAAAACTTTTCTCCACTTAAGAACCCTCCTATGGGCCGAGCCCAACTGGAGGTGGAGAAAACTCAACACCTTGGGTCGGATTAACCTCACCTAAGGTGGAGGAAAAACTCAGCACCTCTAGTCGAGTCGAGCTCGACCTGAGGTGGGAGGAAAACCTTTCTCCACTTAAGAACCCTCCTATGGGCCGAGCCCAACTGGAGGTGGAGAGAGCTCAACACCTTGGGTCGGATTAACCTCGACCTGAGGTGGAGGAAAAACTCAGCACCTCTAGTCGAGCCGAGCTCGACCTGAGGTGGTAGGAAAACCTTTCTCCACTAAAGAACCCTCCTATGGGCCGAGCCCAACTGGAGGTGGAGAGAGCTCAACACCTTGGGTCGGATTAACCTCGACCTGAGGTGGAGGAAAAACTCAGCACCTCTAGTCGAGCCGAGCTCGACCTGAGGTGGGAGGAAAACCTTTCTCCACTAAAGAACCCTCCTATGGGCCGTGCCGAACTGGAGGTGGAGAAAACTCAGCACCTTGGGTCGGATTAACCTCGACCTGAGGTGGAGGAAAAACTCAGCACTTCTAGTCGAGCCGAGCTCGACCTGAGGTGGGAGGAAAACCTTTCTCCACTTAAGAACTCTCCTATGGGCCGAGCCCAACTGGAGGTGGAGAAAGCTCAACACATTGGGTCGGATTAACCTCGACCTGAGGTGGAGGAAAAACTCAGCACCTCTAGTCGAGCCGAGCTCGACCTGAGGTGGGAGGAAAACCTTTCTCCACTTAAGAACCCTCCTATGGGCCGAGCCCAACTGGAGGTGGAGAAAACTCAACACCTTGGGTCGGATTAACCTCGACCTGAGGTGGAGGAAAAACTCAGCACCTCTAGTCGAGCCGAGCTCGACCTGAGGTGGGAGGAAAACCTTTCTCCACTTAAGAACCCTCCTATGGGCCGAGCCCAACTGGAGGTGGAGAAAGATCAACACCTTGGATCGGATTAACCTCGACCTGAGGTGGAGGAAAAACTCAGCACCTCTAGTCGAGCCGAGCTCGACCTGAGGTGGGAGGAAAACCTTTCTCCACTTAAGAACCCTCCTATGGGTCGAGCCCAACTGGAGGTGGAGAAAGCTCAACACCTTGGGTCGGATTAACCTCGACCTGAGATGGAGGAAAAACTCAGCACCTCTAGTCGAGCCGAGCTCGACCTGAGGTGGGAGGAAAACCTTTCTCCACTAAAGAACCCTCCTATGGGCCGAGCCCAACTGGAGGTGGAGAAAGCTCAACGCCTCGGGCCGGATTAACCTCGACCTGAGGTGGAGGAAAAACTCAGCACCTCTAGTCGAGCCGAGCTCGACCTGAGGTGGGAGGAAAACCTTTCTCCACTAAAGAACCCTCCTATGGGCCGAGCCCAACTGGAGGTGGAGAAAGCTCAACGCCTCGGGTCGGATTAACCTCGACCTGAGGTGGAGGAAAAACTCAGCGCATCTAGTCGAGCTGAGCTCACCTGGAGGTGGAAGAACTCAACACCTAACAGGGAGCGGAGCTCACCTGGAGGTGGAGGAAACTCCACACCTAACAGGGAGCCGAGCTCACCTGGAGGTGGAAGAACTCAACACCTAACAGGGAGCGGAGCTCACCTGGAGGTGGAGGAAACTCCACACCTAACAGGGAACCGAGCTCACCTGGAGGTGGAAGAACTCAACACCTAACAGGGAGCCGAGCTCACCTGGAGGTGGAGGAAACTCCACACCTAACAGGGAGCCGAGCTCACCTGGAGGTGGAAGAACTCAACACCTAACAGGGAGCCGAGCTCACCTGGAGGTGGAGGAAACTCCACACCTAACAGGGAGCCGAGCTCACCTGGAGGTGGAAGAACTCAACACCTAACAGGGAGCGGAACTCACCTGGAGGTGGAGGAAACTCCACACCTAACAGGGAGCCGAGCTCACCTGGAGGTGGAAGAACTCAACACCTAACAGGGAGCCGAGCTCACCTGGAGGTGGAGGAAACTCCACACCTAACAGGGAGCCGAGCTCACCTGGAGGTGGAAGAACTCAACACCTAACAGGGAGCCGAGCTCACCTGGAGGTGGAGGAAACTCCACACCTAACAGGGAGCCGAGCTCACCTGGAGGTGGAAGAACTCAACACCTAACAGGGAGCCGGGCTCACCTGGAGGTGGAGGAAACTCCACACCTAACAGGGAGCCAAGCTCACCTGGAGGTGGAAGAACTCAACACCTAACGGGGAGCCGAGCTCACCTGGAGGTGGAGGAAACTCCACACCTAACAGGGAGCCGAGCTCACCTGGAGGTGGAAGAACTCAACACCTAACAGGGAGCCGAGCTCACCTGGAGGTGGAGGAAACTCCACACCTAACAGGGAGCCAAGCTCACCTGGAGGTGGAAGAACTCAACACCTAACGGGGAGCCGAGCTCACCTGGAGGTGGAGGAAACTCCACACCTAACAAGGAGCCGAGCTCACCTGGAGGTGGAAGAAACTCCACACCTAACAGGGAGCCGAGCTCACCTGGAGGGGGAGGGAACTCCACGCCTTCCAAATCTGACTGGAGGTGGAAGTGCCTATCCAGGTCCTGGGAGTCTTAGCTCAACCGGGGTGGAGGGACTCAACGCACTCCTGATCTAACTGGAGGTGGTAGTGCCCATCCAGGTCCTGGGAGTCTTAGCTCAACCGGGGTGGAGGGACTCAACGCACTCCTGATCTAACTGGAGGTGGTAGTGCCCATCCAGGTCCTGGGAGTCTTAGCTCAACCGGGGTGGAGGGACTCAACGTATTCCTGATCTAGCTGGAGGTGGTAGTACCCATCCAGGTCCTGGGAGTCTTAGCTCAACCGGGGTGGAGGGACTCAACGCACTCCTGATCTAACTGGAGGTGGTAGTGTCCATCCAGGTCCTGGGAGTCTTAGCTCAACCGGGGTGGAGGGACTCAACGCACTCCTGATCTAACTGGAGGTGGTAGTACCCATCCAGGTCCTGGGAGTCTTAGCTCAACCGGGGCGGAGGGACTCAACGCACTCCTGATCTAACTGGAGGTGGTAGTACTCATCCAGGTTCTGGGAGTCTTAGCTCAACCGGGGTGGAGGGACTCAACGTACTCCTGATCTAACTGGAGGTGGAGCTCAACCGGGGTGGAGGGACTCAATGCACTCCTGATCTAACTGGAGGTGGTAGTACCCATCCAGGTCCTGGGAGTCTTAGCTCAACCGGGGTGGAGGGACTCAACGCACTCCTAGTCCCTTTACCGATTGGAGGTGGAAGTACCCATCCGCGTCCTTGGTGCTTACCTTCACCTGGAGGCAGAGGAGCTCAACACCTTCCCAATCGGTTGTTGGACCGCGAGTCGACCTGACGAGTCCCCCATCTACCGGCATGACTGAGCCCGGCGGGGGATCTCCAGTCAGGGATCTTAGATCGGGGTATTACCCCAGAACCCTTTTTCATTCCTAGTTCGTTTATTACAACTTCACTACCCTACGCCCTTGCAGGGCACTTTATTACACCTCGCCCTTCTTGGGCACTTCACTTACATCTCGCCCTTCCTGGGCACTTCACTTACATCTCGCCCCTCCTGGGCACTTCACTTACATCTCGCCATTCCTGGGCACTTCACTTACATCTCGCCCCTCCTGGGCACTTCACTTACATCTCACCATTCCTGGGCACTTCACTTGGCCGCACGCTCCTTGGTCATCTTCTTCGCCACTTCTTCTGTCTCCGCAACTCCTTCTTGGCCCTTCCAGGTGAAGTTACTCCCCCCTGGTTGGACGGGGGCGTTCTTATCGCCTCCCTGCAGGTGGTGTCGAGCATTCGCCGCGAGTGAAGGATGCGACCTGCAGGAGCTCCAGGATCCCTTTGCTGAACTCATCGACGTCGCCCTTCTTTACATACTCGCATGCCGGAGGCGAGTCTCCCAACTCGTCGCTTCCAGCCATGAGACATGGCTCAGAGCTTTCCGAACTAGTCGCTTCCACGCTCACCGCACCAGAATGTTGAAACCAGTTTCCCGGTTTCAGCGTTCGAAAGGGGGTTGCGACTAACCCTTACTTGACCTAAGCCTAGACCCTTGACCGGTCGCTAGGAACTGAGAGACTTGGACTTGTTGAACACTTGAATCCACAAATGGACCCCTTAAGCTGCAGCGCGGAGGTCCCACCACATACCCGGAAGATCTTAGAGCGCTTCCCCTCCCAAGCCAATGCTGAGCCTGGGCACCTTGGAGGGCACTAAGGATCACCTCACCGTCCACCTTACATGACAAGGGGAAGGGGAGGGGTAGTGCTTGCTCAAAACGCACACGCGAGGGAGGGGGGTAGAGACCAACCCTTCCCAAGGTGCCCATGGGGGTCTATTTATAGACTTTCCCAAAAATGGACTGCGAATAGCCAAAATTGGACTGCGAATAGCCAAAATTGGACTGCGAATAGCCAAAATTCTGATATCCGCAGTCCGACCATGACCATGAACAGTCAACGCATGAGGGGGGCGAGTGGGACTCGAGATGCCCACTTCCCCCCTCACGGGAGGCCATACCGGCCTCCCCCAAGGTGTCGGGCGAGTGGGAGACTCCCTCCCACTCGCCCAAAGGGATTGGCGAGTGGGAGGGCCCCTCCCACTCGCCCCCTAGGTGGCCGGCGAGTGGGAGTGCCCCTCCCACTCGCCCAAAGGGATTGGCGAGTGGGAGGGCCCCTCCCACTCGCCCCCTAGGTGGCCGGCGAGTGGGAGTGCCCCTCCCACTCGCCCGGCGAGTGGGAGGGTCCCTCCCACTCGCCCAGGTGAGTGGCGAGTGGGAGGCTTCTCCCACTCGCCCGAAAGGAGCCGGGGGAGTGGATGCTCCCCCCTGCCTCCCCTGCGGCCTCTCTTTGCCTTGATTGTTCTCGACCGCTTATGCGCGGTCATTTTGCCTGTCTCGACCATCTTCACTGTCTTGGTCTCATCCGGGTCGGGTCACACCAACTCGAGAAATATGAGGGTTGTACACCGGCGACTTCTTAAATTTTCCAATTTTTGTCTTTTATTTTTGATGCACTATTTAGTTTTGTTGGTAGTTTATGTTTATCTTTACTTCGCTGTAGCGCGCCGCGCAAGTTTATTTGATGTTGTCTGTTATCTCGACTTCGTTGTTGCGCGCCGCGCAAATTTTGTTCCCGACACGTGAGCCCGGTCAACTCACGTGACCCAGAATGAATCGGCTTGGTGTGACGAGAGGCGGTGAGGTGAGTGTTACTCTTCCAAATTAAAGAGATATTGATAATATTAGTGTCCAATGTATTCAGCCCAACCTTGTTATAAATAGGAAAGGAGGAAGACCTGGGGGGGGAGTTGGTATTGTGAGAAAAGAACTTCTCACGGTGCCAAACCGGCGCAGCCGCGAGCCTGCTACTGTTCTCCCAGCCTTTCCGCGATTCTCCCCGCGCGTCCGCTGTTCCAGTTCCGCAGAGCCCTCCCGACCTGCGCTCCTTCCCCCACTCTGTAACGTCCCAAGGCCCTGGACTTACCATCGGGACAACGTCCACCGACAGCCTCGCCTGGCGACCGTTACCGGGCTGCAGCCCAAGCACCCCAACCCCTCTCCATCTACAGGCGGGTTGTTGGTGGCCAAAGCCTCCCTTTGATGAGGCAAACTCGATAGTTAAGTGTGCAGCACGAGGACTTCCTAGGAGGTCACTCCAGACCGAGCACGCTTAACTATGGAGTTCTTCCACTTCTCATCACCAATTGAGCTTGGAAGTGAAAGAACTATATAGTTATGCGTGCTCGGGCTGGAGTAGTACTGGGATGGGTGACCTCCTGGGAAGGACCCGTAGAGGCGCTTAACTGGATCACTTCTCACCAAAGGGAAGATGTGGCCACCAACAACCCGTCTGTGGGCTGGAGAGGGGTTAGGGTGCTTGGGCTGCAGCCCGGTAACGGTCGCCAGGCGAGGCTGTCGGTGGACGCTGTCCTGATGGTAAGTCCAGAGCCTTGGGACGTTACAATAAAAAGTGCACTTTTAATGTAACGCCCCGGCCCTCCCCCTTAGGGGCCACGTAGGCACGCTACCGGGCTGCAGCCCAAGCACCCCAAAGCCTCTCCGCGCCACTATTTCTCAACAACGGCGCATTGTTGAGGCCGGGTCTTGAACCCGCAACCTCCTTGATAAGGAGTTTTCAAACCACTCTTCATCACGGAGGTTGCGGGTTCAAGACCCGGCCTCAACAATGCGTCGTTGATGAGAAATAATGGCGCGGAGAGCCTTTGGGGTGCTTGGGCTGCAGCCCGGTAGCGTGCCTACGTGGCCCCTAAGGGGGAGGGTCGGGGCGTTACACCCTCCACCTCTCCATCCCTCGTACATCACCATCCACCTCCTGACCTCCGCCCGTGCCCTCCCTCTTCCGTGGAACCACCGAGCTTCCGGATCGGATCCCCCGTTTCCCCCGTTCCTGTTCTGTGGATCCACCAGAAGGACTGATCGGCACTCCCCTTCCCTTCTCGCTGCTCGTGCAACCACCATCGGGTGGCCGGCGAGTACCTCGCAGTCGGTGTCGCCATTTACCGCCCGCTGGCGACCGTCAACCCAGTTCCCCCCCCCCCCACCGGCGAGCCGACCAGCTGCTCACCACTTGGATCGCGTCTGAACGGGCTGGCGAAGCCCCGGGGTGAGATCTTTCCTTACGTTACTCTATTTTTTGGCTGTTTGGTTGAATATTATTGGACGAGTAGCAATAAGTCTTTATTTGGAAGGTAGTGTTCCTCGCATCGATCTCGTTGTGTCGTGTTTGCTTGACGTTGCCTCTTTATTGTTGTTGCGAACTCTGTTTATGGATTTTACTCGTGTTCCGGCTAAGGTGTGCGCCGGTTATTTCGTTTAATTGATCACCCGCTCTCTTTAAAAAATTCGGAGCTCTTATCGTGACTGCACGCTGAATTTTAGGGTTGTGCCAAGGTTTCGCCCCAACTTTTTGGGTTGGTCAAATTAGTTTACATCAGGGTTCCAGTGATGATCGCTTTGCCCCTCGTGTCTGTGGGGCTACGAGGAAGCGCAGTCGTAGCGATCGAGACTGGGCGGTCTTCCTAAAGGTCGAGTTGTCACGTCGCGCGGTGACCTATCTTGGACCAGACGAGCGAAGGTAGGGGTGAAAGTTGAGTTGAGTCATATCGTGAGCTCGATGAGCCGACTCAAAAAAAAGCTCGACAAGGTAGAGCTCGATTGCGAGTTGAGTTCGAATTCACATGTTCTTGTTCATCAACTCGCGGGCTTTTTTTCAACGCTTTAAAAAAAATTTAAATATAAAGAAAAAATAGCTCATGCGCATAAAAGCTCGTGAACAACTCGAGCTCAATAAATACGACTCGAGTTCAAGTCATGCAAAATGAGCTTGTCCAGCTCGAGCTCGTCTTGTTTGCACCCTTAAGCGAAGGTACTCCTCGTACTCCAATGCAAGCTGAAAGATCTTCTCCACTGTCTTACGGCGATGTGGAATCATCTCCCTGCGAATATCTGACCGCAGGCCTACGTGGTAATGATGGACTCCTCAATTACGTCACTCACCACTAACTCATCAAAGCGAGACATGCACTCGACAACAAAAAGTGTCCCATGTCACGGGACATAGAACTGATCAAGAAGTTGGTCCCTAAATGAGGAGGGAAGGAATTTGTTCTTCAATCGTTGCTTCATATCAGCTCATCAAGTGATGGGATAATAACAGCCTCTGCCAATCGACCTCTCTAAACTTGTCCAAAAGATCATAGCATGCTCATGCAGCTTCATCTTTGCACCTAATATATCACTCAGCACTCATGTCATACCACTCAAAATAATGGTCCATATCCAATAACCAGTCACTAAAGGCCTTCAGGTTTAAGAGACCGTCAAAGAGGGAGCGTTGATGCAAATGCATCGGGAGATGTCATCCTCAGCGGTTGAGCCGCCTCTGTGGGGTTCTTGATAATCATCATAATAACCCTTTCGGTCATAGTCGTGGCGTGCGGGCGGAGGGCCACACTCTCTACATGACTCGTAATAGTCCATCTCATTGGAGGGGCGGGGTCCGTAGTTTCTCTATTGCATTGCTCAGGAGAGCGAAACACCTCTAGGGCATGGCTTAGGGCGAAGGGGAACGTCAGGGTCCTCATCAGGAAGATCGTCCTGCGTGTAACGGTATCCCCCAGATTTTCTAGATTTTCAATCCTAACATTTATGCCTAATTTCATGACGAAGTTCCTCGAATTTATTTCCTAATGTGTCAATGTTACCTAGTATAAGTCGTTGGAATTCTACAGTCATCATGCCCAAATTCGAGTTAGTCACCCTTTCATCTGTGACGTTGAGGTTAGACATAGGTGATCTAAAGAACCTACCACTACGTAGCATAAAAATGACCTAAACCTCTCTGACACCAATCTGACGCAGAGGTGGGCTAGGTGCTGTGAAACCCTAAGCGATGCAAACCTAGGTGCCGAGTAGGGAAATAGCCTAAGGAACACTAAATGATGCAACAATGATTTAGAGTCCGAGATTAAATTACATGTGAAGAATAATAATTGCAAGCTTAGCATAAAATCGCAAGAAACAAGGGAAAATTGGATTTATTTTTTTTAGTGTGGTATCACGGTTCCAAGGTTAACTCAATTGCCACATGACTAGCTGCAATCATACATGAGTTATTTCATAAAAGCTTCTAAATTAGTCTGGAATTATATGGAGTCTTCTAAAGTCTTCTAGAGTTATGTAGAATACTTTATTATATTCTAGAGAATCCAAGGTGTGTGGAGAACCTTCTAGATTAGCGTTGATATGTCTTGAACATTCTAGAATTGTGGAGAAGGGTCATGCATGTAAGGTATGGAAATATGTAGAAGAGTATGATCTTTCTTGGGTTTTGGAAGGAAAAGTGAGTCTCCTCATTTCCATCATGCATGGTTTGGAGCTTGTTTTGAGAGTGAGTCTCCACTTGTGTGAGTTGAGTGCACTTGTTGTTATTGTTGTTGAGTGTTGATGTATGTCTTGAACTCTGTATGTCTTGATCAACTGTCTTCATAACTATCTTGTAACTTAATTCAGAAGTGTAATAAAAGTTTGTCATTTCATTTTGTTGCCTCGTTTTGGAGTAAGACTCACTTGGTTAGCACAAGTTTGTGGAGAAATTAGTCAAGTGACGCACACGCCTTGTGTCAAATTCTGTGCACGTGACAGTTGATATCAAAGTCAGGTTGCATACGCCATGCTACAACAAAGCTAAGGATGGCAGGTCAAGACTCCAACATTATTGAGGAGCGAGGTAGAGATGTTGCACACCAAATAGGCAAGAAGAACAACCAAAGCAGGGCTCGCCAAAAGAGCCACTTAGAGCTTGCTATGATGGATTAGGAAAAACACATGGAGGTCATGGAGATCAATAATTGCCAGGTACGTAGAGAGTGAGAATCCATTCGAGAGAAGTTGGAGAAGAAACTCCAATATACTTTTGACGACAATGCAACTTTACATGAATGTATCGAAGAGTTGGAGGAACAATCTAGTGAACTATGGAAAAAAAAGTATGCGCCAAGAGGAAGATCTAGCCATATGTCAGAAGGTTATTGCTACTAAAGGTGTTAGCACCATCATTGTCATACATAAAGTGGATATTCTTAGGCCAGACTCGCACTTAGGTAGACAGGATGCCAAAGAAGTTGAGAACTTTCTATAGAATAGGGAGAACTATTTCGAGGGATACCATCTAAAAGATGATGCAACCAAAGCACGATCTGCTGCCTAGTTTCTTGATGATAATGTTGCGCTACGGTGGCGAAGGAAGCAGGCGGATGTTGCAAAAGGATTATGTCAGTTAGACACATGGGAGGAGTTCAAGAAAGAACTTAACCGTCACTTCTACCCCAAAAATTTCATGTATCAAGCACGAAAGAAGTTGAGGGAGCTGAAAGAACAGAGAACAATTGCAAATTATTTCAATAAGTTTACAACGCTAATGTTACAAATCCCCAACATGACAAAGGAGGATCGTCAATTCTACTTTGTGGATGAAATACATACATGAGAAAAACAAGAAGTATGAAGACGAAGACCCCACACTGTCAATGAAGCAATCACTGTAGTTGAGTCAAGTGAATTCAACCTAGAAGAAGACATAGACCACCATGATAATGGTGAGGGAGACGAACTTGAATCGAGGAATCTTGCACCACGTCAAAGAAGATACGAGGAAAGTCGGAGACCTCCCTCCTGCTTTGTATGCAAGGGACCTCATCACATAAAGGATTGTCCAAAGCATGGATCCTTGACCACTAAGATGAAGAAAGATGAGGAAACAAGTGAGGATGAAAAAAGAGCCAGAAGAAGTGGCAAGACCAAGTATTATACAACACCTCAATGTCATGTCTACTTGAGGAGGTTGGGAAAGAACGAGAAGCTCCTACAACGGTCGCCCACCTTCGCGATGTTTCTTTTGCAGAAGACCGCACATTGCTCCACCTTAGAAAAAATAAGGATTGACGTCAATCGAGTAGGAGCAAAGAGTAACTTCAAGCTGGGAAGATCGAGCCACACCAATGGTAAAAGAGAAGTGATAAATCAAGGGAAAATAATGGTGGATGTCAAGGTCATGAGCAGAAAGATAAGTGTCTTGGTGGACACTGGTGCAACTGACTTCTTTATGTATAAGACCGCTACGGAGAGAATAGGTTTAACAATTAAAGTTGGACCAACAAAGCTCAATTTTGCTAATTCTCAGGAAGTATCAACAATTGGCCCTGCACCAGATGTGGACGTATGTCTTAAAGGATGGAAGGGCAAGGTGCCAATTGAAGTTATTCCCTTGGGAGACTATGGCATTGTCATTGTGATGAATTTTCTTGATCAGTTTCAAGGAATCCTCATCTGCCCCACATTTGGAGTACATCTCATTGATAGTCTGAAGACCTACTCTCTACTGATAAGGCGAGTATATGGGCAAATAGAAAAGTTTCTCTCCGCAATGAGGTCTGCAAATGGCGATAGGGTGCGGAGCAATGATAGAATCGCTAGATGCGCTGAGGACGACGCATAAACATGGTGGGGGAGGATGTCACGGTTCCATGGTTAACTCAATTGCCTGAATAATATTTTTTTAATATTTTTTAGGTTGGTGTGTTGAAATAGGGCACCACGTCCAGCTAGTGCTCGGTTAAAATTAACCTGAAATTACTTAATTTTTTTTGCTCAAGTCAGGCTGGGTTGGGATACAAGAGAATTCAGGTCAGGTTGAGATTTCCAACTGTTAGATGTATTATGTAGTATATTGTATATTCAGGTGGTAGATCCTCTTAGGCTCACCTCTAGGTGTTGGGAACCTCTCTTGTGTATATATATATATATATGTATCCATTTTAGTGTGAATACACAGATCTCTATTCCTATCATGGTATCAAAGCTAAGGAAAACCCAACCCTAGCTTCTCTTCCCGAACGCGCTGATCGGTGTCGATCCCGTCTCCATCCATCGTTGATCGTCGTCGATCCCGTCTCCCGTCTCCATCCATCGCTCTGCCTCTCGATCTCGATCCCGCTCGCAGGATCGCTGCTCCCGCTCGCGCCGGTTCTCGTTCGCTGCTCCTTCATCCCGGCGAACCCGATCGACGAAGCTGCTCCCGATCGTCTCTGCTCCTTCGATCGACGACTTCTCTGCTCCCGATCGACGCTGCCGATCGACGACGTCTCTGCTCCTGCTTGTCGAAGTCTCCTCCCGATCGATCCCGACCTATCCCAGATCGACGCAGCTCCTGTTCTTCCTCTGATCCCGATTGATCCCGACTTCTCCCAGCCCGATCGATCGACGCTGCTCCTGTTCAGTCTCGCTGCTCCGGATCCCGTCGACGCTGTCTTCTCCCTCTCCGCTGCAGCCCAACGCTGCCTCCCTGCAGCCCGACGCTGCCTCCTGCAGCCCGATCTCTGCTTCCAGCCGCTGCATGCTCTTGTCCCCATCCGGTGTCGACATCGAAACCTTAACCGCCGGCCTTGTTCTCCTCCGGCTGATCCCGCAGCCCCGACATCCTCGGTTGATTTTCTCGATGGCCTCAGGTGCTCGTCCTCCTCTGACACTTTCTGCAGCTCAGTCCGGTGTTTCTCGCCGCCCGCCTGCCCGCTGTCACTACTGTCAGTGCCTTGGTCATGTCAGATCTGAGTGCCGCAAGCTTCAGCGGGCACAACAGTCTTCTCTGATCTGCTCTTCTGCCTCTGTCTCTCAGTCGGCTGCCTCCGCCCCTGCAGGTATCTCCGCCTTCGACTGGTTGCTTGACTTTGGAGCCTCTTTTCACATGACCTATGATGTTACACGCCTTTTGTCATGTCAGCCCATTACTCCTGCCCTTAGTATCATGGTAGCAGATGGCACCATTCACCCCATCACCAGTCGTGGCCTCCTTCACACCACACATTTTCACATTCCCGATGTTGCCTACATACCAGAGTTATCCATGAATCTTATATCCGCCAGCCAGCTCACATCTCATGGTTGTCTGGTTACCTTTGATGAGTTCACATGTCGTGTGCAGGATCGTCTGACTGGGGCACTCCTTGGGGCTGGTCGTCGTCGTTGCGGGGTGTACGTCCTTGACCGTCTCCACCTTCCATCCACTTCACGGTTACCTGCATCTTCCTCCTTTTGTCTTCCTTCGGTAGGTTTCTCTCAGTGGCACCACCGTCTTGGCCATTCCAGTGGTTCACGTCTAGCTTCCCTCATTAGTCATGGTTTCTTGGTCGTGTTTCTATTGATCGGTCTCACTCATGTTCAGGTTGTAAGCTCGGTAAACAGCTACAACTCCCCTATCAGTCTACTGAGTCCAGGTCTCAACGTCCCTTTGATCTAGTTCATTCTGATGTCTGGGGACCCGCACCATTTGTATCCAAAGGTGGACACCGGTACTATGTACTTTTCGTTGATGACTACTCTCGTTATTGTTGGGTCTATTTTATGCGTTCTCGATCTGAATTTTTTCAGATCTATGTTACTTTTTCTGCTATGGCGCGCACACAGTTCTCTGCTTCCATACGCATTTTCCGTTCTGACTCAGGGGGGGGGGGGTACCTCTCTCATGCTTTTCGAGATTTGCTAGCTACTCACGGCACTCTCCCTCAGCTTGCCTGTCCCGGTGCCCATGCTCAGAATGGCACCGCTGAAAGGAAGCATCGTCATATTATTGAGACAGCTCGCACCCTTCTTATCTCCTCTCACGTTCCTCCTCACTTCTGGGCTAAGGCTGTTTCCACTGCTGTCTATCTTATTAATCTGCAGCCCTCCACTTTCCTTCAGGGTCAGTGTCCCGGTGAGTGTCTGTACTCTCGACCACCACGTTACACTCATCTTCGTGTTTTTGGTTGTCGATGTTATGTTCTTCTCTCTCCACGTGAGCGTACTAAGCTCTCTGCTCAGTCTGTTCCTTGTGCCTTTCTTGGGTACAGTACTGAGCACAAGGGCTATCGATGCTATGACCCTGTTGCACGTCGACTTCGCATTTCACGTGATGTCACTTTTGATGAGTCTCACCCTTTCTTTGTGTCCCCTGTTTCCTCGACCTCACACTCATCCGTTACTCCCTCTGACGTGCAGTTTCTCACTTTTCCCATCTCTCCGCCTCATGTATCCCGCCTCATGTATCCTCCCCTCCGGTATGTCATCCTCCTCTTCCCTTGCCACAGTCTACTATGTCACTTCCTTCTCCCTTGTCGCAGTCTACTTCGTCTCCCTTGCCACAGTCTACTTCCTCTTTCTCTGATGAGCTGTCCACTTGGGATCGTGTCTCTCCTCTTCCCTATCACTATACTCGTCGTCATCCTCCTATCTCCTCGCCTCCAGTGCCCCCAGACTCAGTGCCTACCTCCTCCAGCGAGTGCCCTATGGATGATCCTCCTGTGCGCCGCAACCCACCTCGTGAGAGGCGTCCTCCTGATCGTCTTAGCCTAGCTACCCTACCGCTGGACCTACCTGCCCTTCCCGCCACTGCCTGCAGTACTCCAGAGCCGACTTCCTATCGAGAGGCTGCCCAGATACCTGAGTGGCAGGTTGCTATGACTGCTGAGTTGGAGGCGCTTGAGCACACTCGTACTTGGGAGCATGTTCCTCTTCCACCTGGTGCTGTTCCTATTACTTGCAAGTGGGTCTTTAAGGTCAAGACTCGCTCCGATGGTTCTGTGGAGAGGTACAAGGCTCGACTTGTTGCTCGTGGTTTTCAGCAGGAGCAGGGGAGAGACTATGACGAGACCTTTGCTCCAGTTGCTCATATGACCACGATCCGCACTCTTGTTGTTGTTGCAGCTGTTCGTCGCTGGTCTCTGTTCCATCTCGATGTGAAGAACGCTTTTCTTCACGGTGACCTTCAGCAGGAGGTGTACATGCTCCCTCCTCCCGGTCTTTCCTCTCCTACAGGACTTGTTTGCCGCTTGAGACGAGCTCTTTACGGGCTCAACCAGGTGCCCCGCGCGTGGTTTGCTCGTTTCAGTTCAGCCATTACTGCCGTCGGTTTTCAGCCGAGCCCGCATGATCCAGCCTTGTTTGTCCACTCCTCTTCTCGTGGCCGGACTCTTCTATTACTTTATGTGGATGACATGATCATTACAGGTGATGACCCTACTCATGTGACATTCGTCAAACATCACCTCCAGCAGCAGTTTCAGATGACTGATCTTGGACAGCTGAGCTATTTCTTGGGCCTCGAGGTCACCTCTACAGACCGTGGTTTTCAGCTCTCTCAGCGGCGTTACACATCAGATCTTTTAGCTCGGGCTGCTCTCTCTGACTCTCGCACTGTGGACACCCCTATGGAGCTTCACCTTCAGTTACGAACGGATGATGGGGTTCCACTCTCTGATCCTACTCGTTATCGCCACATTGTCGGGAGCCTCGTCTACCTTACTATTACTCGGCCCGACATTGCACATGATGTTCATGTTTTGAGCCAGTTTGTTGGTGCGCCTACCTCTGTGCATTATAGTCATCTACTGCGGCTATTGCGTTATCTCCGGGCGACGACTTCATGTGGTCTCTTCTACTCCAGCAGCAGTTCTCTGGAACTTCGTGCTTACTCAGACGCTACTTGGGCCAGTGATCCCATTGACCGCCGATCTATCACTGGTTTCTGTCTACTCTTGGGTACTTCACTTATTTCCTGGAAGTCCAAGAAACAGACCGGGGTTTCTCGTTCCAGTACTGAGACTGAGCTGCGTGCCATGGCTACTACTACTACTGAGGACATTATTTGGCTCCGCTGGCTCCTTGAGGATCTTGGTGTCTCTTCTTCGGACCCCACTCCACTCCACTGTGATAACACCGGTGCCATTCAGATCACCTTGAATCCGGTGAAGCATTCTCTTTCCAAGCACATCGGGGTGGATGCTTTCTTCCTTTGTGAGCAGTATGGTCGGGGAACTCTTGCTCCTTTCTTTGTTCCTTCTGAGCAGCAGCTTGCAGACTTGATGACTAAGCCGCGGACTCGGTCTCAACATGCTTATCTATTATCCAAACTCTCGGTGTATGACCCCCCGTGAGTTTGAGGGGGGTGTTAGATGTATTATGTAGTATATTGTATATTCAGGTGGTAGATCCTCTTAGGCTCACCTCTAGGTGTTGGGAACCTCTCTTGTGTATATATATATATATATATATATATATATATGTGTATCCATTTTAGTGTGAATACACAGATCTCTATTCCTATCACCAACTACTTTAATTAACAGGATAGGTTGGGTTGAGTTTATTTGAATAGGACCATTTTACAGTCTACACGGATGTCTGGCTTTAAGATTCCGGAGAATGAGAGTTTTAAGCATTAAGAACACAATATGGTGACTGAACACAAATAACAATGGCACCATAGAAATAATATCATACCTTGTCTGGTATTCGAGGAATCCTTGCAAATTTTCTGCCAATTCCCAGTCCTTCGAGAAAAAGGCGAAAAAGGTTCTGCTTCAGATTAATTAAGATGGAAACTGATTAAAAAATAAAAAAAAAATTTACCTGAACAGGCTGCATGTTCTGAGCATCGGAGAAATCAATATCATCTCGATTGATGAACCTGTTAAATAGCCTTAATATTACTAAAAGGACAAGATTACATAAAAATTTGGTAAAAAGGAACAATACGAATTATGCTTCAAGAATGAATCAGCGCTTGAAAGACAATCATATGGGTAACTAGATTATACAAGACCATGGAGTTCAAGGGGGTTAAACTGCCTCCATTGTAGTTGGAGTTCATGGATTCATTATGAAAATGTCTTATTTGAAATATGTAAAAGCTTCCATGCAGCAACCACTCCCCAAAATCTACATTAACAGTAACTTCATGCATTTTGTTATACGCCTTTACTTTTTTGTAAAATACAAGGGTGAAACAATTATTAGTTGTGCACTAA
This sequence comes from Dactylorhiza incarnata, assembly GCA_033032865.1. Taxonomy (NCBI): domain Eukaryota; kingdom Viridiplantae; phylum Streptophyta; class Magnoliopsida; order Asparagales; family Orchidaceae; genus Dactylorhiza; species Dactylorhiza incarnata. The sequence goes on along the minus strand of JAWHQI010000020.1, from coordinate 2,916,403 downwards.
TGCGCATATTGCAAGTCATTAGTACATCATGCAATGTTGTAATGTAACTCAGACATCAACCAGCATGTGTGCTCTTGAAAAACATGTTTACAATTTACTCCTAGTTGTCCAATTTAATCACCCACCTCCCATTTACTCTTGTGCAAAGATGTTCACATACATAATCTTATCCTTGCATTACAGAGAGATTGTTTTCAACTTTCATAATTCTGATTCATCGCATCCACATCCTAATCTAGAAAATTTAATTTCCAATCTCTACATAGTTAAATTAACATAAGATAAATTTTCTCCAGGATATGGATACACCATGAATCTTTACAAGGTTTTTACAAAACATCGTTTTCTGTAAAATGTGAAAATAGAATTAGCCCTTCATCAAAATTGGAGCTGGCTGGGCATATGGAATTCATAAAATCTAGCAAGTACTATCATGGAAATTATCATAAAAAAAACTATGCGCTGTTTACTATGTCATGGTATTACAAAAAGTAATGAAAAAAAGGATATGAGATGGTAAACATACGCTCTCATTTTTGATGGACTTGCGCCAGCAGCACCTCCAACGATAGATATGCTCTTGATCTTAACATCTGATGTAAACCTATTCCCAAGAGGGCAGTCAATTAAAAAAGCCTTTGCCTAAGAACAAAACAGACAGAATCTAGACAAACTTTGTCAAGACTTTTCTATTATGTATGCGTGCACAACTTACCAATGTGGTTGCATAGCAAAATACAACTATCAAGAGGAAAATTCGGATCAGCAAAAACAAAGGAACAAAATTTAGCATACGAAAATTTACACTCGAAATAATCTGACACAGGAATTAAGATAAGCAAAAAATGGCTTGTCTATAACTTCTATTTTGCAAGCATAGCATAACAATTTAGGAGAAGAGCGAACTACTTTACCCTTCACATCAAGTTAATTCAGACCACAAGCACAAGTACTCGTGCATAGACATACGCACATTTATTAAATAAAAAACACAGGTAAGTAAGATATGGGCAGCACATCAGGGCCACTTCCAAAAATAAAAACCAAGTATATATGGATGAGAGAGAGCTACTACAGGTCCTCAAATAAGAATGTTGGAACTTTGTTAATTGATGAAAAGAAAGAGGGCCCTCTACATAGTAGAGGGTATTACATGAAATAAAAAGGCCGTGTTCATACTTTTAACCCCCTCTCAAGTAGGAGAGATATTTAGGCACGGGTAATGCACCATGATCACGAAAGATCACCGTGCGGGATAAAATACAGTTACGATCCGCGATCCAACGGTGAAGATTGTGTGCGAAAATACAGGCGTAATACAGTCGTATTGAAATAGGGTCATTTTTTTCGATCAATCACGCGTAAAAAGTCGTGCTTGCAGAAAACAACGGTGTGATAGCATATCCGGCACGGTGATCTTTGGTGTGGTACACACACGAACAATTTTTTTTCTCAAGTTCGGCATGTAATATTATTCATACCCAACATGCTAATAAGATTTACAAATATTTTTTCGCTCAATCTCTTAGTAAGAACATATGCAAGTTGTCCCTCTGAGTGTACGAAAGGAGTACATACAACTCCTTTCATAATATTTTCTTAAATGAAGCGTCGATCAACTTCGACAAGCTTGGTCGGTCATGTTGGACAGGGCTATGAGCAATCCTGATTGCAGCTTTGTTATTACAGTATAAATTGAAGGAGACCGTTTCCAGTAAGCCGAGATCATTCATGAGAGTACGAAGTCAAATCCCCTCATATATACTATGAGTCATGGCTCTAAACTCAGCTTCAACACTAAAACAAACCACAACACGTTTCTTACTTCTCCAAGTAACAAATTAGCTTCAACAAAGGAACAATATCATGTTCTGGTTCTCCTATCACCAACTGATCCAACCCAATCCGCATCAGTGCATACCTCAATTTTTAAGTTATCACTGCGTGAGAATAGAATTCCTCGACCATGTGAGGTCATCAAATAAATTAAAATTTTGCGAACAGTATGGAGATGTCTGACCTTAGGAGAATAAATATATTGACTTACAACTCCCGCAACATATGTAATGTTAGGGCGAGTATGAGACAAATAGATCAATTTTTCTACCAGCTTCTGATAACTTGCAATATCTTCCACTAACTCCTCATCATCTCTTCCTAGTTTGTGGTTGACGTCAGTAGGGATATTAGCGGGCTTTCAACCGCTCATCCATGTCTGCTTAAGTAAGTCCAGAACATACTTCCGCTATGAAAAATAAATTCCATATTTTGATTTGGCTACCTCAATTCCCAAAAAAATACATCTCAACTTTCCCAAATCTTTCACTTCAAATATACTAGCATGTTTTATCTTTAGGACATGGATCTCATCCAGGTCATCACCTTTAATTAGGGTCGTTCGCAAACTAAATAGTTCGTGAATAATTCGGGAATCTATTCGTGAACATTCGATTAAGATTTGTATTTTTTGAATTCGAATCTAAATTAGAATTTGAGTATCCAAATTTGGATTTGAGTGGTATTCGAATCCGAATAATATTAAAGTGTTGTTATGTTCAGAGCACAAATGGCTACGTGCAGACCATAAAATAAACCCTAATATTAATTTATGTATTTTGGTAGAAACTTTAGGTGAAGGCAGCCCTAACCGTACATCCCTCTCTCCATTCGCACGAACTTGGTCTTCTTTCAGCGGTGCAGTTTCCGCAAGGAAGAAGGAAATCGTCCCTCCATCAGCGCGACCTAGGACTATTTCCTCAATCGTTTTCAAATCTTTAGGTCATGCTAATGGCGGCGAGTTGCATTAAAGAGTAAAGAGGTAATCTTCTCATCTCATTTTCATTCCTCAAGTTTTTCGATTCTATTCTCAATCCTCGCTAGACGAGAATGCACCAGTATTGGGCTTAATGCACTTGAAGCATCAGAATGCACCAGTATTGGGCTTAAAGCATGCACTTGAAGCATCAGAATGCACTAGTATTGGGCTTAAATCCAATGATCTCCTTACCCTGGGAGGGGTTAGTGGGTGGAGTCAGGGTCCCAGTAGTGATGGGAGGGCGAGGGGAATCTACGATCCTAGCAGTGGGGGCAATGGTGATGCTCTGTGGGGGTCTATCAGTAGACATAAGTCTGAATGTCCGCTTCTGTAAGGACTTCACTCTACGGGCTCTACTAAAGATTCCGTAATCGTGCAGCTCTAGTTGGTCTCGGATAGAATAACGTAACCCATTTAGGTAACAAGATATGATCATGTCATTGTCCTCACAAAGGTTGAATCGAGACTGAAGGACAAGGAATTCATCGGTGTATTCGCCCACCGTTGACTTCTCATGTCGTAGGTTATGGAATCTACGATATAAGGTTTGGAGATAATCAGGGGGAACATACTGCTTCCTAAGTTGTGCTTTGAACTCTATAGATGTAGTGATGGGGGTATCCCTAAGTTAAATCCCGTGCGCTTTAATTTCCCCCACCAAACTAGTGCGGGACCCATCAATCTAAGCGTCGCATACTCAACCTGCCTATTCTGTGGCAGGTGCGTCCAATTCATGAAACACTCCAAACGATCGCACAAGTCTAAACATCCCTCGGGTTTTAATGGTCCTTCGAAATCACCGATGTCCAACTTGACTCCCATATACCAATGCGGTTGGTTACGAGGTTCAAGTTCGGGGTGTGCAGTCTCTAAACGTCTAGGATTAGGGTTTACTTCGACTGGAGGAGGTGCTCGCTCTAAGTGCATGTTGGACTCAATCGTATTAACACTCGTGTGTAAGACGTTTATTAATTGTCCTACATCTCGCATGTTCGCGTTAACATTCATACTTATCGTTTCAATTATTTGTCAAGTTTTAAATTTGTGTGCTCACTGCTCAGATCGGCAACGCTATCTTCTAAATTACCCACACAATTTTCTATTTAAAATAATTGTTTTAAATTCTCATAAATTTTAGAATATTTTTAAAAAAATTTAAATTAATTTTAAATCTTTTTTTTTAATAAAGAGAACATTTTATGCTTAAAAATTTACTCTAAAATTTTAAAAGACTGTTTTAAATGCGAGATTACCAGAGTGGGCATAATAAAGTTATAATTTTTTTTATCTTAAAATTCAAACTCAACAATAGAATATATATATAATAATGAACATTAAAAAAATTTATTTTTTATACTGAAAACTCAAATGAGCAAAATACTTCTTTTTAATTTAAATAAAGATTTTAACACTTAAAAAAGAAAATATAACAAAAAAAAATTGAAATCACAGATAGCTTGATTCACAATAGGACTGAATCAAAAGCTCTGATACCAAACCGATGTAGGCCGAGAGAGCCAAGTCGAGTTTTGCGCGCGAAAACACACTTGATGTTTCAAATTCCAATGTTGTTAATCATTATCTGAAGAGAGATTCGCGAGCGTTTTACAGTTTGAATCAAAGCGGCATTTTATAAACTTCCACAAACTTGTTTGCATAAAATAACTTACGATTAAACACGGTGATTAAGAGGAGCGTGAACGTTCGAGGCAAGCCCTATAGTAATTAATTGAACCGCATAAAATCAAGCTAATAAATGAAGTAGAAGTAGGTAGAGTTTACCCCCAAAACATACGCAAGGCTATGGCGGGTAGCAGGCCACCTCGATTTTAGTTGCACGACTGGAATAAGGTTTTTGTCTTTAGGTTGTTGTAGAAGCTGACTTTGGGTTAGACTGCCAGGAAATGAAGCCGTAGCCGACGGGTCGACCGGAAGAAGATGAAGTCGCACTCGACGGCCTCTAGACTGTCGGAGGTGGTAGAGTCCCTGGTAGCCGGAGTAGTAGTCGAGGTCGACGGCGTTTAAGAGGATCAAACCCGATGAATCAATCGGCAGCGGGTACACGCGACATGGCCAGCGCGGGAACGACGCCGTCGGTGACACATCAGGACTCGTTTTGGTGTGCGTCGGCATCGGCGGTTGCAGTGCTGCGGGGGAAACCTTGTCAAATGCGAGAATAGAGAAATCCAAAGTATCGATCGGTATTGGTAGCTCTGTCGGTACCACATAGGGAACGATCAATGGGATCGTTCCTCTGTATTATCCGGGTCTGTTTTTCTTTCTCCAAAACATGGATTTTAAAGGTAGAATTTGAATACTTATTTCCTTTTTTTTCTAACATAATTTCTTTCCAATTTCTCTTGCAAATAAATCAGCAATTAATTTATTCCTCACTTAACCTCCTCCTTGATTGAAGACAAGATTTGAGAGTGAGTCATTCCTTACTTAACCTAAGCATCCTTAATTATTTAGGGCTTGTCTTTCCAGCCCTAGCCAATCGAAATTGTCAAACCGTTTATTCATCGGGTGGTCAAACCGATGAGCCAAAAATTCAAAATGATGTGGGAAAGAAAATACATAATACAAAAATAAAAATAATAATTGACGCTTGATGGCGTCATGCATCAACGGGTGCGACGAAGAATGCATCACATGGCTTACCAGAAAGTTCAGCAGGGTCTTTTGATCTTGTTCATTTCTAATGTTTGGGTACAAGTCCCTCTAAGTCTGTTGGAGGAAGAAGCATGTGTTTTGTTAATTTTATCGATGATTATTCCATATGTACTTGGGTGTACCTTCTAAAAGAACGATCTGAACTTTTTAAGTTTTTCAAAAATTCTATAATAAATTCCGCATTTAGTTTATCATTGCTTTGAAAATTCTACGTACAGATAGTGTCAAAGAATATATGTGACAATAGTTATCCACTTTTTGTAGTTCTCGTAAAATCATTCATCGGACCAATTGTGCGCATACATCACAACAAAACGGGGTGTCTATGCGCAAAAATCGACATCTTGATGTTGACTGCACATTGTTTTGTCAAATGACTGTTCCCAGATCATATTAGGGTCATATCATTCTCACTTTTGTTTTATCGTTAATCATGTCATCTTCTACTCTTTAGAGTAAGACTCCTTTTTTTCTTCATCTAGATGGCACCAATTTTCTCCTCCTTGTGTTTTTGGTTGTACTGCCTTCGTTCACACTCCGACATTTGGTCTTGATAAGCTCTCCAATCGCGTCACAAAATGTATTTTCGTGTTGTATTCTTCTAGTCAAAAGGGTTATCGCTGTGTTGACCCAATTTCCAAACATTAATATGTTTCTGCATGTCACTTTCTTCGAGACTACTCCCTACTTATCCAAGGACGACATGTCCCTTTCTCTTGACATCTTACCTGCCATATCTCTCATCTCTTCTCCACCAGCATACGTGTCAAATCTTCCTGCACCCCTTCCTGCGCAAATACCTCATCCTCTCATCCTACCTTTTCCTTATCATCATGAAATATGTCCTACTCTTCTCACTCTTATTGCTCCTTCCACTCCCGCTTCCCCCATCGCAGCTTCCGAACCAGCTCTCTCTTCATCAGAAAGTTCCATCCACTCAAAGGACTCAGACCAGGAAATTCTCATTTCTCTACGAAAAGGAGTGCATATGTGTACTCAACATCTTATTGCTAATATGGTTCTTATGTCAACCTCAGTCCTTCTTGCAGCAAGTTCGCCTTAGCATTATCTTCCAATACTATCCCTTCAACATATCATGAAGCTCTCTGTATACCTTGTTGGAAAGCAACCATGGATGAGGAGTTCTCTGCTTTAACATCCCATGGTACATGGCCCTTGTTCTCACACCTTTTGGTGGCAATATTGTTAAATGTCGTTGGGTATTTGTCATCAATTTTTTACCTAGCAGCACTGTGGATCAATATAAAGATCGTTTAGTCTCAAAAAAGTTCACCTACACATATGGTGTTAACTTCTTTGGCACATTCTCTCCAATTGCCCATATTAGTACTATCTAAGTTCTCTTCTCCCTTGCTGTCAATCGGGATTCAAAAATGTCCCAGTTGGATGTCAAAAATGTCTTCGTATATGGAGATATGCATGAACTACTCTATATGGAGCAACCTTCTGGTTATGTTGCTCAAGGAAGCCTCAAGTATACAAGTTGCAAAAGGGCATATATGGTCTTAAACAAAGCCCCAGAGCATTGTTTGACAAATTTAGAAATATCGTTTCTACCATTGGTTTTTCCCGAAGTAATGCAAATCACTTTCTCGTCATATGAAAGATCGACCAGAAAATGGTTATTCTTGTTGTATATGTGGATGACATCCTTTTCACCGAAGATGACTCCTCTGGCATAGAAACAACAAAGAAACATGTTCGGACACATTCTGTAACCAAAGATATGGAGACTCCCCAATTTTGGGGGGATTGAGATTGTGAGACGCAACAACGGCGTGGTCCTTTCCCAACATTAGTATGCCCGAGAACGACTTGAAGAAACATGCCTTCTTGAGACAAAGCCTACCCGAAATCCAATGCCTATGGGCACGGACATACTATAGGATGAGACATCTCTCAAAAATATTACTCGTTACAGTGTCAGGTCGGTGATCTCATCTACCTCACTATGATCGGACCTGACATCTCTTTCACAATTGAAAAAGTTAGTCAGTTTATACAGACTCCCAGAGTATATCATCTTGAAGTAGCATTAAAAATATTAGAATATATCAAAGGATCTCCCGACAAAGATCTTCTATTTAGAAGAAATAATCCTTTAGTATTGAAATCTATTAAGACGCAAGCTATGCAGATGATAAGGGAGAGTGAAAATCCACTTCATGATACTAAATGTCTGTGGGGGGAATCTTGTCACCAAAAGAAGTAAGAAACAAGCAGTAGTGTTCAAGTCAAGTGCGGAAGCTAAATACAAGAACATGCCTCAGACTACTTGTAAGTTAAAGGGGTTGATGACACTTATGAAAGATTTTGATGAAACTTACAAATAACATCTACCGATGTTCTATGATAATAAAGTTGTCATTTACATATCTAAAATCTTGTGTTTTATGAAAGAACAAAACATATAGAAATGAACTGTCACTTTATCAGAGAGGAAATTATCAACGGACATACATGCACTCTGTTTGTAACACCAATCAAAAAGCTCGTCGACATATTCAATAAACCTATTTCTTCATTTTTTTTATATGTTACAAGTTGGGAATGACTGATATATATGTTTTGGGCAAGGTTGCATATGTCGGATGTCGGGGACACGTCGGTTTAGGTTTTTCATGTCGGTTTTAGAATGTCGGGGATATAACATATATCGGATTTTAATATTTAATTATGTATAAACATAATTATATATAAATGTAATCTTTTCAATTTTTATATATTAATATATTAACAATTTAACATTTATTTAATTTCTAAATCTACAAAATTACTATAAATATTTTATGTTACGCTGGTAATAACAGTATAACGCAGGGAAGAAAGTCAGAGGAAGCAGGAAGTCAAGAAGTCATCGACGATGAGGGAAGATAATGAACCTTTAATACAAAATCCAAATGGCAAGTAAAATCAAAGTCAATGACGGACAGACACGAGGAAGAAAGTTAGAGGAAGCAGGAGGATAGTCAAGAGCTAGAGCACAGAACAATCCAAACATCAAAACGATTTCGTTTTGTTGTCTATTAAACCTAGAGCTGTCACGGTTCCGGTTCGGTTCTGGTTCTACTGAGAGCATGAACCAAACCGCTAAGGTAACTGTTCTTCAAATTAGAACCAAAATCATATTTGATTTGACTGGTTCCGGTTACAGTTACAGCATAATTTTTTGAACTGTCGTGTCAACGGCTCCAGTTCTGGTTCAACAAGAACCAACACCAAACCGGACACTAACGGTTCGGTCTGGTTCTATGCGATTCGGTCCGGTTCCAATCGGTTCTATGAGTTATAGTTTTAATTATTTTATAACTCTATAATTTGAGTCATTAGACGTATTGACAAAGATTATTATCTTTTTAAAAATGCATATTTGGAAAGGAAATTAAAATTCAAGTGATTGGAGCAATAATTTTATGATTTTTAAGTCTAAATATGTTAAAATTGAACTAATGCGGATATGCATGCAATAATATCTGATTTGATGCACTGAATAGAAAAAGAATGAGTAATATTGTAAGATTAAAATAAATTCGATCAAAAAAATTAATTAACATAAACATGGTCATTAGCATGATGGACAACGGGTAACACTGTAACACTCGATGCTCAACAAAAATAATCGATTTACCGAAGTAGTTGAGGAATGATAAACATAAACATACACAAAGTAGAGAATATAATCATCAACAAAATTAAATAACAACCACCAAATATCATCTTTGTATGTTGACAGGGTCCATCATTGAGTACAACTGCAATCGGACGGCGCAGCAATCAGACGGTTGATATTATAGTCGTACAGATAATAAATATATATTATTAATATTATAAAAAAAATTATTAACAATATATATTATAAAGAAGAAGAAGAATAATAATAATAAACGGATTGCGGTTTGGTTCTGCTTCGGTTCGGTTCTGCTTCGGTCTGGTCCGGATCGGGCCTAAAACTTCTGAAACCGCTCGAGACATTTATGTTGCGGTTTCAGTCCGGATAATAAAATGAAGGAACCACCCGAACCATTGTTGTTTATGGTTCCAAATTCAAACCGGAACCTGAACAATTCGCGAATGGTTCGGTCCGATTCTTTACGGTTCCGGTTCGGGTTACGGATTTTTTAGTGACAACTCTAATTAAACCATAGGCGCTAAATAGAATAAATTAAATATAAAATAAGTCGATATACTGTTGAGATATATCGGCGATACATCGGGGAATATATCGGTCCATAGCTGATATATCGGCAGTATATTCCAAATGATATTTTGCAAAACAATATCGAAAACGTGTCGTTTTGCCATGAAACTTTTATGTCGGCTGACATGTCGGTCATGTCGGACAATATCCACAACGCTGGTTGTAGGTTGAGGAGTGTTAAAACTTATTGTAAAAGCTAGAATAAGGGCCTATCGTAGATTTTTCAACTCTTGTATTTAGGGTTCATTTGGCGCGGCGGTGGCGGGCGACGTTTGCGGCAAACGCCGCCGCAAGGCGCGTAACCAAATGCCCAGCGGCGGCGTTTGCCGCGTCTCCACCCGTCGCGCCTGAGGAATGGAGCTAAGCCCCTCCATTTCGAGCCCCGCCTCCTCCCCTCCGGTCCCAACCGTCGTCTCCACCCGCTGGTTCCTCCTGCCACTGCCGTGACAAATAAAGCCTTAGTCGCATATCTCATAATAGAGATTATTTCTACTCTTCTACTTTATATAAAGAGTAACCTTGACAAGTTTGCATTATGGAAGTCTAGGATCAGACTTTATATGAATTCTATTGATGAAAATATTTTTGATTTTATTATGACAAGTCCTTACATACCTACAAAGGTAGATTCAACCAGTGGAAGAGAAATCCCTAAGCCAAAAGATAAATGGAGTGAAGGGGATAAAAAAGTTGTCTTGTGATGTCAAGACCATGAATATCCTAGTCTCTACCATGTCTGATGAGATCTAACAAAGGGTGGTAGACTACGCAAGTCAACTAAGAAGATCTGGGAATCCCTTCTCAGAATTGTTGAAGAGAGTACATATGAATGAAATGACAAGAGATTTCTTCTTATTACCCAGTATGAGAACTTCAAGAAGGGAGCTGAAGAAAATATATCTGACATGTATCAGAGATTCAGCTTCATAGTCAGTGAACTAAGAGATCTTGACAAAGAAATCTCTACCACGGAGATAAATGATAAGCTTCTACAATGTGTTTCTAGCTCTTGGGACTCTAGATTAAGAGCTATCAAGGAATCAAGATGCCATAAGGAGATTTCTACTGACACTCTCCTAGGATAACTCAAATCCTACAAGGTGCTCACCAAGACTAGAGGAGAGAATGAACAAAAAGAAAAAGTGCTCATCACACTTAAAAAGGAGTCAATTGCCCTTAATGCAATTGATAAAGAATCATCCACCCTAAATGATGAACTAATTAGTTTGGTAGCTAGAGATTCAAGAAATGAATCAAATTGAAGATTTTAAGTAAAAAGACAATAGAAACAGACGTAGGTCTAGGTATGACAAACCTTCTTCAATCCTCTATTCACTATTCGCTGGCCCGCAATCGACACTTCCAAGTTCATCATTTACTACATCCACCCACGGCTGACCCCTACAAGAACTGGATCAGATATTGCACTAATGAACCTACGGTATATCTCTTATCTTTCTCAATCTCATATCTTGTTGCTATAATTTTATGCAGGTTTATTTGATCATTAACAAAACAGAGCTTGACCTAATTATCCTTTGCAATTTTTAAATCTACTGCTCCTTGTCTTGCTTGTGGATGAATCTTGTTATGGTGTTGAATACAAAAGTTAGGTCCAATGTGCGAGACGTAAGAAACCCAAGAGTTAATAACTTAGTTTGTTGCTCGTTGAATCGACACACGCCACTTAATCTACTGTTATCGCAAAAAATATTTAATATTGCAATTTTCATTTCCAGCCTACATCAAAGCTGATGCCCCGAAACTGAAGTGTCAGAATAATAACCTAAAAAAGAAATATTAATCAGAATTACTGATCAAAGTGCAATGGAAATTTTCTAACTGACTAATATGAAGATCTTTTTCTAATATCATGGCTTGAACAGCTAATGTACACAGGTAAACTTTCATGGGAAAAAAATTTTAAATGTTAGAAAAGTAAATTAAGCATTAATTGCTAAAACCTGATGAACACTTGTCAAGTATTCGGGCTAGAAAAAGGTTCAAATCTAATGATACAAGTGAATTGAAGTTAAAAATATTGAATATGCTTATTTAAGAGTGAAAAAAAAATAACAGATTCATGTTCCATGACATCACAAATTTGGAAATAAAAATAACTTACGGGATGAAAATAAGTAGCTCCGGATCACCCTCATTACTCTCCAAAAAGTGCTGCCAAATTGGTAATGATTGAAACTTGTTAAATTTGGACAAAAAGGCAATTAACAAATGATCATACCAGGAAAAACTATCCAGAAGTATTAAAGGAGTACAGATTGCTGAAAGCTAACATTAGATTTAAAAAGTAAGAATTGTGTCGGGAATCAAATTGTTTTTTTCATGGCAACGCAAATTTTTAGAAGAAAAAACAGGTCATGAAGTGTCAATATTTGCAGTTTCTAAAGGATAAGAGTGTAAAGCCCCAATTTTTCCTTCAATTGTGGCTTTAGGGGACTCTTGATGCTTTGGATTAGTCTATAACTATGTGTAGCAATTTGCGGGGTCTGTAGGAGCCTATTCAAAGACTTTCCAGGTCTATACAGCTGTACCGAGCCCTGTACACCAAACTTGTAACTACCAAGGGGATTGCTCTTTGGAAGAGGATAGTCAATCGGTGAGCGATCGGCAATCATTGACCGTTGGGTCTGATCGGCGATCGCCGATCGTTGACAGCTGGGTCCGATCGACGGTCATTGACCGTTGGATTTGATCGACAATCGTTGATCACTGAGTCCGACAAGCGATCGTTGACTGACCGGTGGTTGGCCGGGTGCGGGGGCGAAATTGATTATTTCTACTCGTTTTGAGCCGTGGATCAAGTGATTTTCGATCCAACGGTTGGAGTTCCTTCCTAACCCTCTTATGTCGGGACAGAGAGGATAAAGGTTCATTTCTTTTCATCTGGGATGTTCGAGAGAGGAGAGGAGGGCGAAAATTTAGGGCTTTGGAGTTCTTGCCATTGGAGGAGATTTGGATCTCCAAACAATAAGTCGAGGCCATATTTAAGATGGCTCTTCATTTCGGTCGTCTTCCTCCCACTTTTACAAAAGTTTCCATGGCGTCGAGGAGAGCTCCAAGGGTAAATGTCTTCTTCTCTCCGGGTTTTAGGACTTCTTGTGCTTGCTTGTCCTATTTTATGCATTTGTGTGATTGTGTCAATCGGCTCCTCTAATTAGAGGGCTTGGGTAGCCACGGTTCATTGCGAACCACTGGGGCGTAGGATTGCAACCCTGACATGCTTGCATTAAATGCCCGAGTTCGATTCCAAGATAGGCACTGTGTGTGAAGCCTAATCGTGGACGGCGGGCCGATTCGGTGATGTTTGATTGATTTTGCTAACGGAATTACCTGTATTGCTCGTTTCATTCGGTTGGGAAATGGGATTGGCTAAACGCTCGCAGTCGCAAGGACACACCTAAGGGCTTAGAGCTTTGAGGAGTTTTGCCAATTTGAGATGAGTCCACGTAGAGGAATGTGAATATGATAATATGGGTGGATGAATTATCACCGTTAGTTAGTGATTTCATTACGGGATAGAACCATGATGGTGAAATTGTAATACAATGGTTAATTGATGTGGATTTGGTATTCTATAAGTGATAGATTCGATATCAAGGCGATAGTGGATGCTTATAATGATGGAAATGAATCAGATTTGCATAGTATTTCCATGAAATAGCACGTGACCCCATTGTGAGCAAATGTGGGTTGATGATTTTGAAAGAGAAGCCCGGTAGGAATCGACCTGTAGTGGATGTTGGTGACATTATTGGAATGATAATTATAATCATTAAATTCCAAGTGTTGATGGATTCCCTGTAGTGGAGCGTGTCTTTGTGAACACTAATCTTGGAGTTGTAAAGACTACAAATGATGAGATACATGATTGATTATGGTTTAGAGGTTGTGAATGTGGTCAATGATGATCATATAATGAATGTGATGTGATTTGTGACTACAAATGATGAGATACTAACATAGACATGATTGATTTGGGTTGAGAGATTGTGAATGTGATCAATGATTAATGGTCATGAAACCTAGGTTCAATTGTGATAAACTAGGTGGATAATATGTTTGTTTAAGGATTTGTTTCTTATATACATATTTTGTTTATGATTGGCGAGAATGGGACGAGGTAATGTTGCACCCACATCGTGAAGTTCGGCACGCAATAGACCTTTTGGTAAGCGGTTGTTTCCACAGTGATCTGAGCAACGGGCACAAGCTGAACCGAACCTGCACCATGCAGTTCGGTATGCGGTGAATCCTCTTATATGTTGTTTGACATAGGAAAGGTTGTGTGTCAAGCGTGATCGTTCGGACTGGTAAATGTTCAGGCGTACTTCGGAGTTATAAACCCTAAGTTATGGGTGTCATGAGTGCACAATGTTTGTGATAGGGTTAATGATTAGCTTAAGGGCGATAATCCCTAATTGAGAATAGGCGCAGGCGGAAGGGGTCATTGATATAGGTGTACTTCACCGCACCCGCAGCTTTGTAGTTCGACATGAAAAAGACTTGTAGGTATAGCACGACGTTTACTTAGCAAGAGAGTGTCAACATACGTTAATGTTGTGGCTTAGGTCGTATGATAGGTACTATTAGTATGACCTTTGCTTGTCTTGTAGGGTACTGTCTTGTGTGCGATGAATGTTGGTTGGTTGTTATAGTTGCAGTAGCTTAGGACATGGTAGTCCGCAACTAGGAGTAGACTGCATAAATAGGACATTCATTCTCTAGCTCTTGAGTGCATAGTAGACCCCCTTTACTTATTGCTCAACTTAGAAACATGTTTGATGTCTGTGACACCTCACCTTGTTGATTGTTTACCGCTTTATTATATATATTGCGATGTGCTGATCTGCAAGGAATCAAACTCTTTGGGATCTGCTAGGATGTCCGGGGGGAGGGAGATTGTTACACAGCTTTTTGGTCAACTCCGACTGACCCTCGTTTTTTGCTTATTTGTGTTTGGTTGCAGGGACTTGCACGCGCTTGGAGCTATTTTGCCGCCAAATAAGAAATTAAGCTGGATGTTGTAACTATTGTTGTACATTTATACATTTTGTCATATGTGATGTATCGGTTTGCGTGCCCAAGTGTAATGTAATGTATTCGATTGTATGAATGTAAATATGTTTGTATTAAATCGTGTAATTATCATGGACTGTATAGATGTGGACATTTGTTTTGTGCGCACTTTGAGGTAGTTGGTTAACTGTTTATCTTCTTATAGCGTTCTATTTGAATAAGTTGTATAATGTGAAGCCCGACCGGACACTTAAAACGTGGTGGTTACAATTTGGAGTGTTACAAAGAGTAAAGACCAGGTTCATGTGCTATCAGAACATGGCTGGTAGTCCAGCAATGCATGGATTTTAAGAAAATAGACAGCAAAAATAACTGAATATTTAACACTTCTAAGAACCAAACAAAAATCCACGTGCAAAGCCCCCTCATAAGCTCAGTATACCCCTCTTTCTACTCAAGGTTATAGAATTGAGTTAGTCTCTCCTAATAATCATCCCATGCAGCTCCCTATTTTCTCCGGCAAGGGCTCTTGTCAGTATGTTACTACGCATCAAATTGCAGAGTTTGTATTGGTGTTCCTTCTTCTTCCATGACATGAGCTAGAAGAGGAATACACTTGAAAAAAGAAAAAATCTATTATGGAGGATGGGCATTGGCTTCAATTTACAAGATCTCGAGGCAGCGATGAGTGCTTGGTAGAACCCACTAGCAAACGAAAACGAGTAGAGTGGCATCAGTTATCTTCATTCAACATTTATATTTTGTGTGTTTGGATTTCAGCCTTATTTTGATAACGTCATTGTATAAGTTTATATACTCTAAACTATCTTCCTTTGCATTTTATCTTGAATGAATGGAAAGGGCTGGCCAAGAATCGTTTTCTTTGAGTTTTATCTTCCTCCCACTTCTTCTCCTTGGAATGAAACCCAAGAAATCTCAAGTAACAATGCTCCGACCTAGCCATTAGCACCCACCATTCTCCGTCAGATTTGAGATCTTGTGCATCTACCCGATGTCCTATCAATGGTTTCCGTAACAGAGCCTCGTCGTCGAGCCAATCTTGCATGACACAGCACGTATGTGCATCCAGGACGACAGTGATTCCCCCACCCTCCACACATTTCCCTCTCTCCACAACCAAATGTGCAGGACAATGCCGATCCAGATGCATAAAGCGACCAACGCACGTGTGCGTCCAGGACGACACGACTCCATTCGTCTCCTGCACCAAGGCGCGTTACTAGACCTATTGACGCAGGACGGGCTATGAGAAGACAGGGCGATGCCGACACGCTAATGCAAACCTACGTGGGGGTGTGGAATGAATGCGATCAAACCCAATGTAAATGATGCATACATGTTTTAAAATATTAGCCGGAAGTAACACTAACAATAAATTTATACACAGCTAGCAAATCAACACAGTGTTCACAATGATTTTCGCGCGCGTGTGCAAGTAAACACGTTCTTTTCACAAGGGGTGTTTTCAACTACAATTTGCACAAATAAGACTTATAGCACT
This sequence comes from Dactylorhiza incarnata, assembly GCA_033032865.1. NCBI lineage: Eukaryota > Viridiplantae > Streptophyta > Magnoliopsida > Asparagales > Orchidaceae > Dactylorhiza > Dactylorhiza incarnata. Next base: position 2,900,137 of record JAWHQI010000020.1, on the reverse strand, counting down.
AAAAGAAATTAAACAATGGCACTAATAATCTCAATACCCAAACAAATGCATCATGGTCATCTATAATTTAATACTAAAAAATAAAACACAAATGATAATACTCACAAAGCACAAGGAATCCGGTAACGGCGACGGGCGTGGCTCCACGAAATGAAGGATGTAACTGTAATGAAACAATCAATTTCGGGCAGCGGGAGGGGTTTGTCGGACTGATTGATGAATTAAGTCCCTTAATGCGCGAATCTTACACACCGTTATAGGCGGTAGCAAGACTGCGGCACGAAACGGCAGTGTACCGATCTCTCAAGTAATATAAAATGGGAGTGATCCCCAAGTATCGATCTCGAAGGAACACAGTAAGGTGGAGTTATCTATCGAGGAGGGACTTGAGATCGAAGTCCTTTAAGTCGGATGGATTGCGAAAGGGTTGGATTGGATTGTGGAAAATGAAATAAAATAAACTAAATTAACAATGCAGGTCGCCGGCACCGCTTCGCAACAAAGGGGATTACACAGGCCGCTATACACTGCTTCGCTCGGCGGATGGACGAGTAGGCATACGGAGTGGAAGAGTAGTCAAACGGAATGGAAGAGTAGGCTTGCGGAATGGGCGAGTAGGCTTGCGGAATGGGCGAGTAGGCTTGTGTAATGGAATGGGGGTGATGGCGGAGTCGGCGCACTTCAAGCACAATCAAGACAAATAAATATTTTCTCAATAAAGAAAATAGAACTATAAATCAAGAGTCTAGAGTGGCATACATCATCTAATAATGAAGATTACATTCACCAACATCAAATCAAGAGAAGAAAAAGGCAAGAGATACAACCGAATCCGGAGGCTTGTTGTAGATTCACGGTAGGAATCGTCGGGGTGTCAATCTGTGTCCTAGCTCGGTCCTAACTATCGTCCAGGGTAGAGGAGGGTTGTCACTTCCTCCCAATGGACCCGTCTTCTCCAGTAAACTATAATCCGGCCACGTCCGATGCGAATAACTCCTTCCTTGGTGATGAAGATGAGTGTAGAAGCCTCTCCTTGAAGCTCTAGGATGATGTGAAGCGGCCTAGGGCAAAGCCCTCATGGAAGGTGGAAGAAAATGGAGTTGGAGCTCCCCTTGCGGCGAAAATGGCGGAGCAGACTCGGGGTGTCCCTGTTAGGTTGAAATTTGCGGCTTTTATAGAGAACAGTCAGAAAAATAGGCACGCACGGTCGAAAGCACGGCCGTGCGTGGATCGTGCGATATTAATCTTGCAGGAAGCCCAAGAAGATGAAGCATACGCGCACGTGCGTTTTACTCACACACGGTCGAAGCCGACCGTGCATAAAAACGCACAGGCAAATCCAGAATGCATGAAAAACAGGCCAACAGAGGGGCTCGTGCGATTTTACTCACGCACGGGCAAAACCAACCGTGCGTGAACAAAACGCACGGGCAAATCCAGATCACCATTTTGGGCCACAGATAAATGTGCACGGTCGGAGCAATCGTGCGTAAAGGAAACGCACGACCGTGCGATTTATGCAGACATGAAATCTGGGCAAAAATGGATGATCTGATCACCTGCACAGCAAATCCAAACGCTGGGAACACACCTCCAGCACATGTATAATAGCAGAAAAAGAATGTGGAGCACAATGTGCTTACCCCCAACAATAAAGCGTGCAATTGCACACCACCGCGGGCCTAAACAGTGCACTTTGTGAAGAAATGTGTTCAAGTGAAATATAAGCAATAATGAACTAAAAGTGAAGTGCATGTGCGTGAAAACTAGCCCAGATGAGTCCATAAAACACTATAAATATTGGACTCATCATCCCTGCAGGAGATTTCGGTGTTGCTGGGTCGGGATAAGAAGACAGGAGGTGGATGGGGCTTTGCAGATGGGAAGGGGAAATGAAGGATCAAAATCGTTGGAGAGGAGGAAGTGCAGCTGTAAATAGGTTAACGGGCGGCAGGTGGAGAGTTTGGTGGTTCCAGCGACAGGGAACAAGGGGAAGAACGGCGGTCTGTATGGCAAGATGAGATCGGTGGCTTGGGCTGTAGGAATTAGGGCAATTGTTGGTCGTTCCACGACAGAGGAAGAGGAGGGAGGAAGAAACACGGTGACTGGGGAAGGATTCACAGAGATCTACGGCTATTAATGGTGGTTCCACGATGAAATGGGCGGCTGGAGGTTGACGCTTCTTTCCGTCGTGGTAGAGGAAGATGAACAGGAACTTTGGCGAGAATGCAGGGGGGAGGAACAGTGATTTTGACGGAGACGCAACGACAATGATGTCGACTAGGGTCAAATCAGCTGGAGGTAGCGGGATAGGGCAGTGGGGAACTCGGTCGATGGGAGGAAGACGATCTACAGTGGCAGTATCCGGCGATTAGGAGGAGGTTTAGGCGGCTTTCTTCTCTTCGGTCGAGAACGAAGGAGTTGAACAGTAGAAGGTCGGTGGTTTTCTCCTTCAGAAGGAAAAGGGTCGTGGGATAAGCGGGGGAATAGAAAATTAACAGTGAACACCAACAGAGAAGAACGCAAACGATAATTTTAGGAGACTAAGCTCGGGACATTGCACCACGGGGTTCGCGGTGTCGCACCACGATCTGATTGCGGATTTCACAAAATACACAAAGAATTAAAAATCAGAACACCCGCCCCTATTTATAATGAGAGGGGCGGTTGGGGACCCGGCGTGAACAGTTATGATCGTTTGTTACGTTTGGTGTCCTAAAACACTAAATACAAGCCCAAAAAAATAAAAAATAAATACATATAAAATGTAAAACAATGCCCCGGAAGCGCTCGCGGTCTCAGATCGCTGATCAGATCAAATGCATCTCCGGCAAATCTGCAAAAATGGGTCCCGCCGAGTGGTGGCCCGATCTCCTCCATCGATCATGATCATGCGGCTGATCCCGATCACCTATCCTAGGGCCCAACCGGCGGCCTCGTACACACGTTTCAGTTGCTCGCATCTGCTAGATCCTTTCCAGCAACATTCTTGCGCTTTCTTGCCGATCACCAGAAGCAGATTTTGTGCATTCTGCAACACTCGTATGTTGTTCTTGGCACTGCTTCCGCTACAACCGACCAGCCACAACGTCGTCCATCGATCATTGTTGTCGTAGCTATGCGGCATCGTGTCGCCCCCGCATTCACCACTTACTATGTCTGAGCTATGTAGCCAGGCTCTGAGCTCTCAACAGTCAACATTGTGCACCCCCCACACTCGCGCCATGGACTAGCGCTTGGATGTCATCGAACGCCGCCACGAGGAGCACACAAGTTTCTTAGCCTCTATGCACGCCGTGTTGCAACGCATAGAAACGTGAGATACTCGTGCAACACAACACTCTGCCTCGCCTTCCGCACCTCCTCCATCGTTGGTCAACCACCTAACTCGCCCGCCGATGTTCTCACAGTGACCCAAACTGCCGCCTATGCTCCTAACACGCTCAAGGTGCCCCACTTCAATGGCTCCAACTCGATGGGCTGGATAACCAAAGATAAACAATTCTTCGACATGCAATGCATGATAGAGCCACAAAAGTACCAATTGTTCTCCTAGGAATGGAAGCATATGCTTTTCACTGAGTGAGTTGGCTTCACATTACCACTCCCCTCCTCACTTGGGGGAACTTAAGCAGACCTACATCACACGATCACAGTTGACTGTTACAATGATGAATTCATTGGGCTCGTTAATCATGTACCAGGACTTCCTTTGGAACACTACTTCGGCTTCATCATGCAAGGGTTGCAGCCACACATCCGCTCCCATATCCGAACTCAGCACCCGGTGGACATTTCTGACACCATGGAGGTCACGCGTGTGGCCGAAGCAGATTTCACCGTCGAGACCCCCGACCATGTCTGATTTTCAGTCACCTCCTTACCTCCATCTAGCCATCGTTCGGCCTACCACCACCCTACTGCACCATATTCCACTACCGTCGATACAAACATTGTCCTGTACCAACACCCTCCCCACTCAAACCCAAACCACCATTCCCAAACCGAGCAGCTCGACATTCGCCTACCCATCGTTCTTCAACTGGGAATGTCATGTTCTTTGTAGCAGGGGCTCTGCTTTGGTTGCAAGCAATCGTAGTCCCCCACTCCTGGCTGTCCCATGAAGGAGACACGATCAATGATTAGGGACAACGAGTCGGAAGACATACTTGTCAAATTTTTGAGACCTTCGAGGTTCAAGACACCACCCTAACATCTACTTAAGGCAAGATGTTCTAGCGGCTCGACTTGACATATCTCTACATCGACGGCACCTCGTGACGCCGTCCTCTTATACTTATGGGGGAGATTCAGGTTCAAACCATCCAGATTTTGGTAGATAGTGGGGCGACCCATAACTTCCCCTCCCAGGATCTTGCAACTCAATTACATTTTCGAAATGAGCTTTCTCCGAGTTTCACTGTCATCGTGGGGGACAGACACAGCACTCTCACGGGAGTTTTATGTCGCCACCTTCACCTCTGACTGGGTCCATGTCAAGTTACAATAGATTCCTATGTTCTTTCATTACATGGTATTAATGTCACCTTGGGCGTCACCTGACTTCAGTCACTTTGAGACCTGCATATCAACTAGGCCCAGACGATGTCCTTTTTCGAATGAGAACAAACAAACATTAGAGGAGGTCATTGCTGCATCTGCCACCATCATCAACACCCCCCCCCCCCCCCCCCCCCAAGATTAACGACCATTTTCAAGGTTTTCTGCGCCACACTTAGGCGTCGCCTCATGGCTACATCCACAACTCCACATACAATTTCAGAAGCTTTGTCTTCGGGCCAAGACAAATTTTCCAATAGGGAATATTGTTACGAAGGACAAAGGCATTAGATCCAACTCAGAGATCTCGAGGCTGCAATGAGTACTTGACGGACCCCACTAACGATCGACTCTGCGTAGAGCAACATTCGTTATCTTCCTTTCAACATTTATATTTCGCATGTTTGGATTTCGGCCTTATTATGATAATGCCATTGCAAGGATTTGTATGTCATAAACTATCTTCCTTTGCATTTTATCTTGGATGAATGAATGTTTGAGAGCCTAGGACCAGCAAAGAACTGTTTTCTTGGAATTATATCTTCCTCCCTCTTCTTCTTCTTCTTAGAATGGAACCCTAGAAATCCCCACTAGGTAACGTAATCACAAAAAATGAAGATTACAATAAAGGAGCTCGAGAGACAAACTCTAACACAATTGAGGGTAAGTTCCTTCGTCGGGCTCTAAGATGAAGCCAAAACACTAATATAGGAGATATCATCCATCTACCCTAAGCCACTTTATATATAAGGCTAGACATGTATTTAACAATACAACAATATAACCAAATGATTAATACTTTAAACAAGACCTAATAATAAGTGGAGGATCTAAGTTCTTCTTTTGTTGTGGGAAAAATTCGTTCGGCGAGTATATATAGCAACCCCCACTAAAAATTGACCTTCTCTTCAAGGTCAAGCAAAGGAATTTGGATTTGAAGTTATCCATCATGGTAGAAGCAAGCGAATGGTGTCCAGGAGATGGTAGGTGTTGACGCTGAGAATTCGGCCTCATAGTTCGGGCTTGGGTATGGGCCGAGATTAATGGTCCGCCACAGTAAAACCCATAGGTCCAAGAGCGAGAACGGGAAGGAAGGGGGTCTGATCACTCGAACGACTCATAATATTGGCTAGCCCGACATGGAGGTCCCACCGCACACCCGGGAGTGTATAGGAACTCCCCTTCCCAAACCAAACAATATGCTAGGTTGAGAGAAGAGGCAGGCTCCGAACGTGCAATGGAGAGCTCGCGAGTTCTAGGCAAGGTCTCATATGGGCTCGTTCGAGGTCTTCCTCCCCTTTGACATGGGGTCATATTTATTGGCAACGAGGCCTAGCGGGGGTGCCCAAGTGTTAGTGGGCGAACATGATCAAGTCGTCGGCGAGGTTCGGCGAGCTGGTGAAGATACCGTGCAAGATGCTCAAGGGGCCCATGAGGTCGCGGCGAGTTGCTGAGAGGGTCTTAGGCGAGCCCCTAGAGAGCTTCAAGTGAGTTACGTCGGGCTTTCGTGTAGTTGTCCTTGGTTCAACGGTCAATATTTTGACGCCATGTTGTCACTGTTGTTGATAAGATGTTGACTGACCTCGACAAATATGGGTTGTGCATAATCTCCGCTCTTTGCGAACTCACCGCGAGCTCAGAAAGAACCATCCAACCCAATTCGTTGAGTTGATGGTTGTTAGCCAGCATATTTCTGTAAATGTGTGGAATTCATGAGTTTCCCGTTGTCAAGTCTGGATCGTTGCCGAGATGAATTCATCCTCCGTTGTTATCGTCGATGAGGATGCTTATGCGGTCGCCTTCTTCAAAGTTATGGGCGCATCACCACGCCAAGAAAATAAGCGTGAGAAGAAGAATAAGAAAAGGAAAAGAAACAGGGCCTCGACCCGGTCCAGAGAGGAGCTCGCTAGGGATGAGGTCATGGTCAGCTAGGAAGAGGAGCACGCCAGAGATAGTCGTCTGCGATGGAACTCGCTCTGCTTTAGGAGAACCCCGCGATCGTTTCTCTTCAACGTGTCAACAAGGTGAATCCTCAGCTTGCGAGTTCTCATGAGCGACTTGGAATTCTACACCTGTCATGTTGTGTTTTGGAAACTTTATGGCGAGCAGTTTCGGCGTCATCACCAACTTGGCAACTGAGGATTACCTCCTCTTTGAGGTCATTCCCGGCAGTGCCCCCTCAGTCCCGTGGAGCGAGACTAAGGCGCGAGTGCCTGCTTCCTTGGGTAAGCGACTTGTCTTCTGAAATTGGTAACTTGTTTTCTAGATAAACGACGGATTGACAGACCATACCCTTTTTGTTCAGTAGGAGCTTCGGTCACCGAGGTCATCGTGGTGATTACAGGGACTGAGCTCCCATCGAAATCTGATGCGGAGAGCCGGAGACGGCGCAGCACTCTAGAGAGGAGTCGCGGCATCCCCTTTCTAAGCTAGGCGGATCTAGGTCGCACCTCACTCGTTCCCACCTTGGAGGTGAGTTTGATCGTCGTACCGCCTCCGCCAAGGGAACTGGCGGAGCCGACTTTGCCGCCGATGGAGCCAAATTTCCTCGGGATTCTATCAGGTCGCGCCGTCCGGCGAAGGATCCATAAGGAGCGCACCTCAGATGGGATGCTTCGCAAATCGCCTTCCCACGGGAAGGCTCCACTTCTCTCTATCGCGCATGCGGACCCAGTGCGAGCTGGCACCGAATCGGGAGGGCAGTCTCTCGTGATAGATCGCAACCGGCCGCGATCAACACGACAACAATGATCGTGGTAAGGAGACCCTCGCAACCTCGCTTTGCTCTATAGTTCAGCCCTTGCTCATGTCACTGTGTGTATAGGTCATCACTCCCCATTTGGTCAGGGGTTCCCTAGGCATCGGGACGCCTCGCACCGCGACAAGCCTGTCAGGGGATCGCGTGGCTCTGGTAGGTCGCAATCACGCATAGTCGTCATGCCATAAGGAACGTCTTCAAACTGCCTTGTGCTGGTTATCTTACAGGTGCGGCACTTTCCAAATCCTCTGGTCCAGCTCGTTATTCATCGGTGGCTACGAGCGTTGAGCACCTCTCGACCTGGGAGCGGCTTTGCGCAAGTACCACTCTCGTCTGCATGTCTTTGTGGTTGCCCTGGACTATCGGATGATGACAAAGATGGAGGCGTTCGAATAGCGTCTCGAAGGTGTGGAGGGACGCTACTTTGACATCTTAAGCCTGATGCGCATGGTCGCGGAGTTGAAGCATCGGCAGAACCTCCTGGAGGATGACTTGCACGGGGTGTCCAAATCCTCGAGGACCCCCGACGACTTGGTGCGGATTGTAGAGCACATCCGCCGAGGCGAGGCGCGTGTGGCCTAGGTCCAGGAAGAGTTCAAGGTGGCAAGCGACTTGGGGTGGAAAGCTCGTCATGACACGATCCCTTCGCATTGAGGCCCTTCATTTCAGCTTTAATGTTATACTGTAGTTCATGGATATTTGATTATTTTCTCTGAGATGTGATGTAGTGGAACTCCCTTGATCTATTTGTTCTTCTTGTGTGATGTCTGGTAACTGATCCTATTTTTCTTGCTGCGTTTGTATTGTCTATGGAAGTCTCCTATTGGCGAGACCTTGCATTCGCACTTCAAGTCGCGCAGGTGGGAGCTCGCGAGCATCATTGTTGCAGTACGACTGCTCGCTAGCGAGCTGACGGTGATGACTGTTGCCTATAAATAGTGTCTCCCCCTAGAGATATCATTGTGCTTTCTTATTTCCTTCGCAGACGGCTTCTACTCGACAAGCTATGGGACACGAGTTCACCCAGCCATTTCTGACTTCCAAAATGGGTGATGTAGAGCAGTCGCACCTCCTTGCGCTTCCCTCTTTTGGAGCGGCGAGATCTTCCCAGGTTCGCGCATGTCTACGGCCTAGTTCGAGGACTTCGCTGCTCACCATCCCCCGGTCGGCTTTTTGGCAAGGACAGCAACTTCGGAGGAGAAGCTAAACACCCGGCAACCGGGCGAGCTCGCCTTCTCGTTATCCCATTTTCACAACGGGTTGAGGCTTCCGTTGTGTCCGAAATTCTGTCAGCTCCTGCGCCACTATGGTATGGTCCCTGCCCAGATCAACCATAATGGTGTGGCGACCATGGTGTCTTTCGCTTGCTTCCTCTGAGAGGAGGGTGATGAGTGGGATTTTCAGGCGTGGAGAAATATTTTTGTCATGAAGGCGGCTCCTGATGGGATCGCCTATTTTGGGAGAACCTTCGTGAAGCAGAAGAAGCTCCTGAATAAGATCCACCACTGGCAAGACCGAATAATCTTTGTTCAGGGCGAGTTCGGGGTGGTTCTCCCAATCACTGAGGCAAGGAAGTTGGCGTTCTTCTGCACCCTGAGGGTCAAGGAGAACACGCACGTATTGTGTGAGTTCCTGAAGAGCAAGGAGTTTGACGTTGTCCATTACCGGCAGCAAGTCAATGAACTCTCATATGTCGCGCAAGGAGAAGGTAAGTTTGGCTATTCAAAACATCTCCTCGGTGATAGTGACTTCAATGAGTAACATCTTACTGACACGAACTTGGTAGGGTTGCGGATTCTTCCCTCCCCTCCTCTGTTCGCCGGACTGGGTGACGCCCCTACTCCAGCAGAGCTCACTGGCCTGAGTGACGTGCCTACCCCAAACGAGGTGGAAGCGAGTTCGTACAAGGCCAAGGGCAAGCGCACTGAATCTGCCGGCCCTTCTTCCGTGCCAGAACAAACTGCTGGGAAGAGGCGGCGTAGAGAGTGCGCCAACAAGCGCATGAACGACGCCTCCTTTGACGATCCCGAATCGCACCCCCTCTATGATATGGGTACTAAAGGGTGTGACATTGTGGGCGAGCCCCTACTCTTTTAGGAGGTCAACCAAAATAGGGTGAGCCACAGTTCACGTCTTCCATCCTGGATGTAGGATGGTGAGCCAAGACGACGCCTTCAATGTCTCGTTCTCACTTTATCGACGCGACGACACTGGGGTTCTGGAGGCGGCCTCCCCTCGGTACCGCGCGGACCATAGATCCAGGTCCATGTTGTGGTTGTGCAAGCTCTTTCACAGGACGGTGAGGGACAACCTCGAGCTCGACATAAGGCTGACCAAGGCGAAGCAAGCTCTTGTCGAAGACAAAAAGGACTGTGTCGAGGCCGAGGACAAGCTTGACAAGGCCGACGAGGCCCAAAACAGAGAGGACAGCGATGTCTTGGTAACTTGCGACCCCCTCGTGTTTGTTCAAGCGAGCCCGTCCAGGTCCATTCTAAACTTGCATGTGTCGTGCAGGAAGCTCAGCTCCTAGCGTCGCAGCAGGTCACCCAGGCCGAGCAGGCCTTGGCCGACTGCCAGAAGCAGTAGGAGGAGACGCAGGTCCGCCTCCCTGAGTCAAAATCGCGACCACCTTCGGGTGGGCTCGGAGTGGAGGAGCTCAAGGCTCTCCGCAAGGAGATGTCCATCATGGATGGCGGGGTGATCCTGAGCCACCTCCAAAGCAAGTCCTACTCATTGCCGAGGAGATAGACGCAACTTTGGTGAGCATCCTCCCTGAACTCTTCCAAGATGGAGGTTCGTCCTTGTCCTCGAACTCGGGCTCCTTCGTTTCTTCCTCCTCCAACGAGACCAATTCCAGTAACGGAGAAGAGGAACACAAGATATTAGTGTTCTCTATTTAGTGCAGGGTTGCGGCTTCCTTTTTTATTTTTGTTTATATTTGTTGCACAGATGTTATTTTTGCTAAACAGAAAAATATGTATATACATTTTGTCTGAATTGCTTAAAAACTTATCGTTGATCGGGTTGCGGCATGTTGCATTGAATTCATGTAGACTCTTAGGTTCATTGTGATGAACTCACATAGACGTTTAGGATCATTGTGTTGAACTCGCATAGGCTATTAGGCTCGTTGTGTTGAACTCGCATATGCTCTTAGGCCCGTTGTGTTGAACTCGCATATGCTTTTAGGCTCATTGTGTTGAACTCACGTGCGTTGTTCTTGCGTGAGAATTTTGTTATTTATTTCTATGAAGCAAAACGACTCGAGCTCGAGGCGCTCCGTCATTGGCGAAATTGAACTACGAGGTGTTGAAGCGAGCTTTTCCATGACATCGGTTTTTAGACCAAATAGAGTCGACACGCTCTCAGGCCATTCACGCAGAGGGCAAGCTCAACTCAAGGAGGTGGATAGAGGAGTTATTTCCAGGGACCTCGGCTCGACAAAGCTTTCTTATGATGGTCTTACTCCTAACTCTTGGTTAGCGGGTAACTGTCGAAGGGGTACGAGCACACGAAGGATAGTCAACCAATGTGCAAGGGGGAGTTGATCTCGATCGACAGTGAAAAGACTTGAATTTAGAGCTATGCGCTCTGGGGTGTCGGCCATTCGCGCGGCTACCATTCTTCAGAAGATAGGGGGTCGAATTCTAAAGCTCTGGAGGCATGTCATCATGGTACGGGAGATGACGTCGTACCAACTGGGGATAGGCAACCAACGTGCAAGGAGGGAGCTGATCTCGATTGACAGTGCAGAGGCTTGGATTTAGAGCCATGTCGCTCGGTGCCGGTGGTCACCTCGTGTGTGACCATGACCCTAGTTCGCAGGATAACGTACGATTGTCAATGAAAAGATAAGGGCAACTTTAATATCATTAAATAAGCGAGGAATACCTTCGGTGTTTATCTTTATACAAGAGTCATCCCATGGAAGCATAAATACACATGAATACAATACCGCAACTCTTTTTGGCGTGATGAGAGTCTGTGGGAGAAAATCCTCGCGAACGGCGTGCGTGGTCACTTTATTCTGTTGTCTTTTTGACGGCAAGCTCTGCACTGTTTCGAAGAGGAGATGCCGAGAAAGCGCGGCTTGGGTGGCCTTCTAACGAAAATTATTTCAACGGAGAGCTCCAGACCATTTCAACGAGGTGCCTAGATGTCCAGGGAGATTTCGAACACAAAACGAGTTGAGCTCGTGAGTCTCACGTTTCGCACCGGTGTGGCGACCAATTGCAAAGACGGCAACCGGGCTATGGTCCTGTTTCACTCCCCTGTCACTAGGACCTGATCCGAAGTCCAGCTCGCCTCCTGGCGTAATAACAAGCGCGGAATGCTGCACATTGACAACGCGCCCGCTGCGCCAGTACAATAATGTGTGTCAAACGCCAAGATCTTCTGAGCACCTGATACGCCATCGAACAAAGGACGAGACATGCTTGCATTAAACGGGAAAAACGGTACAATCCGGAGAGAACTCCGACCAAGATCTAGGAGGCTGGTTCCCCCTAAAACCCCTCTCTCAAATGAGAGTCAAACCCTAATAACCAAAGATGCCCCAATACTCCCATACCACCTCCTTATGAGGGGGGCTCACATAACCATAAACATAAAAGTATTAATACCAAATAGTTACATGAATTAATTAAGGAGGTTTCCATATGCGCGCTTCGATAGTTTTGATGATGCGTGGCTCCTCCGGCGAGTGCGTGCGTGTAACAATATGCCGGACTTGAAAATCGGCCTTGTCCTCAAGGTCGAGTTCAAAATTTTTGTCGAGATCCTTAAGAACGGAGGGGACGAAAAAATAGCGGGTTGGTGGTTGCTTGTGCAAGCAGGGAAAGAAGGGAAAAGAATCACGGTTGGTGGCAGCTAGTTTGGGTCTCAAGTAAAAAAAAAAGAAAGTTGATGTGATGGGGCAAAGGGAAAAGAAGAAAGTAAATAGAGTGGTTTGTCTTTGTAGTGGGGGAAAAGAAAAACTTTTGCCAGGGGTGATGAGAAAGTGTCCCGGCGGGTTTCAATGGAAAAGACAAAAAAAGAGAGGGCGTGTTGCTCGATGAGGGAAAGAGCGGTCGAGCGGGAAGGAATTTCGACGCAGGAGACAGAAGAGGACTCGACGCATGCGGCGGAGGAAGAAGACGATCGCGGAGAGGGGCGGTCTCGGTCGCGCGTTGCCATTACAGGAGATGTCGCGGGCTGGATCTGGCGGAAGAGGGCGTCGGAGGCGTGGCCTTCTGGTGCTGCGGCCGAAATCGGCGCGGCCCGGAGCTGACGGTCGGAGGCGGTACTGGAGCTACGGTGGGCGGAAGCTGTATTGAATCTGGCAGCGGGAGCTGCGGTGCTGGATCTGGCTGTCGGAGGTGTTGTTGGAGGAATCTGATCGTGTTCCTCGAGTCGATCGAGCTTGTCGTGGAGGTTCTGCCCCATGGCGAGAATGTTGGCGAGCATCACTATTTGTCGAACGAGCTTGTCACAGATGGAGATGGCGGTGAGGCGGGTGATCACCATGGCTTACTCCCATACCACCTCCTTACATGGGGAGGGGGGGCTCACATACCACCTCCTTACATAGGGAGGGGGGGCTCACATAACATAAAAGTATTAATATCAAATAGTTACATGAATTAATTAAGGAGGTTTCCATATGCGCGCTTCGATAGTTTTGATGATGCGTGGCTCCTCCGTTGAGTGTGTGTGTAATAGCACCCTTGTCGAGGTGCATTGTCGCGGCGTGCATGACTTAAAGTGGGGTCGTTGCGCTTCTGCGAGGCATTGCGACCCGTCTCCTGTTCGTCACAAAGTGTCATAGTATTCTTCTTTGGCGAGTTTTTCTTCATCTGCTCTCACCGCACCAAGATGTTGACGTCAATAATTCGGCCTCAGAGGTCGGACTTGGGTATGGGCCAAGGTTACTAGCCCGTCAAAGTAAAACCCACAGGTCCAAGAGCGAGAACGGGAAGGATGGGGGTCTGGTCACTCGAACGACTCCCAATGTCGGTTAGCCGCATCTAGGAGGTCTCACCACACACTTGGGAGTGTACATGGACTCCCCCTCCCAAACCAAACGTTGTGCTAGGTTAGGGGAAGAGGCGGGCTCCGAGCGTGCAATGGAGAGCTCGTGAGTTTTAGGCGAGGTCGCTTGTTGCTCGTTCGAGGTCTTTTTCCCCTTCGACATGGGGTTGTATTTATAGGTAACGGGGCCTAGTAGCAGGCGCCTAGGTGTTAGTTGGCGGACCCCAGCCACGTGCGAGCCTAATCAAGTCGTCGGCGAGGTACAGCAAGCTGGTGAAGACATCATGTGAGAAGGGGTCCATGAGGTCGCGGTGAGTTGTTGAGGGGGTCTTAGCCTTAGGCGAGCTACAGGCGAGTTATGTAGGGTCTCTGTACAGCTGTCCTTGGGTCAACGGTCAATCTTCTGACGACATGTTGTCACTGTTGTTGATAAGATGTTGACTGACCTAGACGAATATGGGTTATACAATCGTATAGATCTGAACGACAATAGAGCGCATTTGTCAAGATCCACCACTTGCTCTGAAAATATGTTTCTAACATTTGAAGGTCCAATATATTAATCAAGTCTAGCAACTTTTCCTCCAATTCAGATATGAGATTAAACTCATACTTTCACAAAGTCGTTGCTTCATTCGCTCCCTATGGGTTATACAATTCATACTATCCACAAAGTCATTGCTTCATTCCATGCCTAGACCACTTGCATTGAAGGAATAAACCAAGGGAACTTCTGGTCTAGGCATTAAGCACCTATATGGTGGCTATTATTAGTTAAGACAATGCACTGAAAATGGATCTAAAATCCATAAGGTTCGATTTGAAGATGACACTTAAAATCAGGTGACATTGTAATTGCTAACACATGGTATTTACTGAAAGAAACATAACCATCTTGGCATCCATTATAGTGTCCGCACACTTCAAACCACCAAAAATCAATCATTATAGTAATCATGCATAGTTTCAGCCAGGGTATGATAACGGAAGGTAATTGCTAGAACTACAAAGATTACCTCTGAACTATCCAACCGGCGATCCCAGGGCTTGAAAACAGATTTACCACTTCCAGGGACTGATTCATTCAAAGCAGTTACCTAGAGACAGCAGCATTGTCCAATAGCATCCATGTAATAGAGAAATGCTTAGAGAACAAAGAGTATGAAATATTGCAAAGAAGACACATTGTTGTCAAAGAAAAATTGGTTAAGTAAAGACCCCATGAACAAGTGATTCAGTGAAGTGCTTCGTAGCATCTAAAGAAGACAAAGCTACTAGAATATGAGTAAGTACAACTAGCTTTTGTGTACATGATGAGTTCATACTTAGACATGCAACAGATTACAAATATGCATAATTAATGATGAAAGAAACACATGAAAAAGATAATTAATGGCCACCATCCAGCTTATTTTGGAGTTTATCTATTTCATGATCATATTATATCATTTATGCAGTTAATATTAGTAAACAAGACTTGAGTCGTTTAAAGGAAGAGGCCATTTTAAAAGAAGTATTGTTATTTAGATGTAAGAGTAATACTATCTAAATGGACCTTTAAATTAACTAATGGAATAATGCATTGTAGAGCATCGCTCTTCCTGAAATTTTTGATTATTTCCTTCTTCCTTCGAGAGATGCAGAGATTTGCAAGAGGATATGGGCATCTTACGTTTTTCATATTTCATGCATTTTTTCCTTTCTTATTAGTAGTGGTTTACTCCTGGATTCGCCACACACATCATTAACTTCTCACAAACCAATCTAACAATCAACATATTCGAGCTCCCTAATAAAGAAGTCCTTTAGAAGACAAGATCTAGATAACTTCTAATATAGCAGAATACCTTATCTTTAACTAAAAACTGAATCATAAAGCTTAAAAAACAGAGAAATATAACACAGAGATTGCAACCCATTATATAGATTATAGAAAGCACAAATGTGAAGGTTGAAACATTTGAGGGAAACAGTTGATGCACGAGATGCAAAATGGTTTACTTTTTGAATTATGAAACGTCAACACTGACACAACAAAAAATAAACGACACTCATGGACATAATATCTTCATTTATTAAAAAAACTAGTATAAACGCCTAATCCAAAACATCTAAGTTCAATAATTACTATAAAAATGGCATAATTAGCATATTATCATATTTATAACAAAAAATTCTAAGGATAAAAAGGAACAACCATCATTGTCTTAATTACAACTGAATTTTAATACATCATCATGCTACTTAAATGTCAACGACACCAACATTGTCATTAATCACTAAACATGATTTTGAATTTTATAAATGATTTACTAGAAAAATAGTACTCGATGTAGCCAAGCCAGTTTAGTATCTATTCATCAAAATAATATTTTAATCAAACTAATTGATAGATTTTGAATCAGTTGGCCAAGTTCATGGCATTGATCATTCGAAGTTGATTTATCTGCTTGTAATTGCTTGCAGTGTGTAGAGAGAAATAAATACAAAGTATAAATCACTTTATTACTTCACACATCATTTATTACAAATACGTGTGATAAGTGGGAGAAGTGTTACCCAGATACAAAATCAAGATGTGGGGCTAATCTATACAAGTGGAAATACATGGGCCAACAAGTGGGCCTTTGCAATGATCTTTTACACTCTCCTGCAAGCTGGAGCATACAGGTTGTAGGTGTCAAGCTTGGAAACGAACTTATGATATAGTGGACATTTCAAAGACTTGGTAAGGACATCATAGATTTGCTCGGCAGCAGGTACATGTCGTAAATCAAGTTTGTGAAACTGGACTTTCTCCTGGATGAAATGGCAATCCACCTCGATGTGTTTGGTACATTCATGAAGGACAGGATTCTCAGCAATGTGAATGGCAGCTTAACTATAGCAGTAGAGAACGGTCGGAGAGGGAAATTTACACCATGGTCAGTAAGCACGCTCTGTAGCCATGTGAGTTCTGACACAGTAGATTCCATTGAACAATACTCAGCCACAGCAGAGGAGGGTGCCACCGCCGTTTGTTTCTTGCTTTGCCAAATTACAAAGTGTCCTCCAAAGTATGTGCAGTAACATGTTATGGGCGTGACGACGTCAGTTATCTTCGTATCTTTAATTTTATGTTATGTTATTTTGTGGTGTTATTTATAGCGTTTTGTGCTCTGTAGCCTAAATGGGGGGCGTCGCGAGAACTTAAATAGTGCCCGGTTGGGCTTTGTTGGGGGAACAAGAAAAATAGAACTAAAATTCTCTCTCTCTCTCTTATTTCCTTTCTCCCTCTCTCTCTCTCTAACCCACGGAAAAAGTCGTGAGTTGGCCCTAGCCGCAATCCCGCCAGGTACGCCCCCCCCCCCTCCCGATCAACGACGCCTTCTCCTCCACCGCCATTGCTCCTCCGCCGGTCACGAGGTCTAAGAAGGGGGGTCATAACAGTCTGGTATCAGAGCCCCTCGTCGGCTCACTCTCCGGCCTTTCCTCCGCGCGAGCTCGCCCCAAACCGCGACCCAGTTACGCCGACGCCCAGTCTTCCAGCGCTCCGACGCGCACTGGTTCCCGCAACCTCACACCCAGGGCTCTGCACGCTCGCCAGCCCACCTTCCCGACCTGCGGATTCTTCTTCCTCCGCTTCCACGGCTTCTGCTTCCATTCCCAGCCCCACAGCAACAGCCCCGCACCTCTCCTCCTCCGTCGGCCTACTACCAACACCACCGACCGTCGGTCCAGCCCTAGCACAGATGGGGGACAGTACTCCCTCGCTCGCCGAAGTCATGGCACTCTTCCAAACCATGTTTGCGACTCAGAACGCCAAAATGGATGCCCTCAACGCACGTCTGGATGCCCTACAAGGGGTGGCTTCTCCTCCGCCTCTGCACGCGGCCGATCACCCTTCGACAAGCCATGTGGACTCCGCCACTCCTACAGGAGCGGACTACCCCGCCAACGTTCGATCTCTCCGGATGGACTTCCCGATCTATGAGGGTCGTGAAGACCCTCTTTCTTGGCTCACACGCTGCGATATTTTCTTCGCAAACCAATGCACGCCGGAGGCAGAATGCATCGGCATCGCCTCCTTCCACTTACTTGGGCCAGCGCAATTGTGGTTCACCCAACTTATGCGCGAACACCCCCACACTTCATGGGCGGACTTCAGTGCGACCTGCACCTTAAGATTTGGTCCTCCTCTACAGGGCAACCCACTCGGCGATCTGGTGACCCTCAAACAGGACGGCTCCATTGACAACTATCTGGAACAATTTCAACTTCTTCTCTCTAGGGCGACATCAGTCCTACCGGAACAACAAGTGCATCTCTTCACTGCCGGCCTCCATGAGCGTTTACGTTGGGATGTGGAATTTCTGCTGCCACGTGATCTCAACACAGCTATGAGCCTCGCCAGAGCTTGTGAACGGCGACTGCTATTAGATCGTCCACCTTTGGGACGTCGGGACTATCAGGGCGCTCACTCTCCAGCCAGTTTACCCGCCAAGGCTCCACTCCGGGATGATCCACCGCGACCTACTGTCCACCGCCGTTTGTCCAGCTCGGAGATGGCCACGCGTCGTGAGAAAGGTTTGTGCTACAATTGTGATGAACACTTTACACCGGGACATCGTTGCAAACGCTTATTCTGGCTCGAAGTAGATGATCCTCCCAGTGATGACGAGACAAAGGAAGAACACACCGCAATACCATTTGATCCAGCTTGAGGACAAGCTGTCTTCCGGCGAGGGCGGCGATGTTATGGGCGTGACGACGCCAGTTATCTTCGTATCTTTAATTTTATGTTATGTTATTTTGTGGTGTTATTTATAGCGTTTTGTGTCCATTGTCGTAAGCCCAAATGGGGGGCGTCGCGAGAACTTAAATAGTGCCCGGTTGGGCTTTGTTGGGGGAACAAGAAAAATAGAACTAAAATTCTCTCTCTCTCTCTTATTTCCTTTCTCCCTCTCTCTCTCTAACCCACGGAAAAAGCCGTGAGTTGGCCCTAGCCGCAATCCCGCCAGGTACGCCCCCCCCCCCTCCCGATCAACGACGCCTTCTCCTCCACCGCCATTGCTCCTCCGCCGGTCACGAGGTCTAAGAAGGGGGGTCATAACATAACACTTCGTAGATCGGCGATCATCGAGAGAACCGGTATAGTCTGCATCAGAGTAGGCAATTAATGATAAAGAGGAGGGCTTATACACAAGCCCTTGTCCTTGAGCATTCTTCAGATACCAGAGGATTCGCTTGACCGCCTGAAGGTGGGACATCCAAGGAGCATGCATGAAGCGGCTGACCACCCCAACAAGAAAAGATATATCGGGCCCTGTGACAGTCAAGTAGATCATATTGCCAAAAAGACGATGACAGTACTCTGGCTTTGGAAGAAGGAGATCAGAGTCGGATGCATGGGCATAAAGCTTGTGGTTGACATCCATTGGTGTCAACAGGCTTGCACATGGAGTAGCTAGCATTGTGAAGAAGGTC
This sequence comes from Dactylorhiza incarnata, assembly GCA_033032865.1. Taxonomy (NCBI): domain Eukaryota; kingdom Viridiplantae; phylum Streptophyta; class Magnoliopsida; order Asparagales; family Orchidaceae; genus Dactylorhiza; species Dactylorhiza incarnata. The sequence goes on along the minus strand of JAWHQI010000020.1, from coordinate 2,881,344 downwards.
GAGACAGCACTTCTGTTGAGATAAGACGAGGTCATCTGGTCGGCGCGCTACCTCGATACCCAAGAAATATCAGGGGCGCCCCAAATCTTTGGTCTGAAAATGTGAGGTCATGCGCTTCTTGATCAAAGAGACCTCGTTCAGATCATTGTCCATGGTAAGAATATCATCAGCATGGACAAGAAGTATAATTGTGTCTATCGTACGACGGTGAGTAAATAGGGAGAAGTTGATTGAGCTCCGAGTGAAGCGAAAATCGCGGACGACTTTACTGAAGTTATGAAAACAAGCTCGAGGCGACTGCTTGAGGTCATATAGAGATTTCTTAAGATGACATACAAGGGACTCCCCGTGGTTTGATAACCAGGAGGCTGCTACATGTAGACAATCTCAGCGAGATCGCCGTTAAGGAAGACATTTTTGATGTCGAATTGATGTAGCTGCCAATGACGATGAATGGGCAAAGAAATCAATACTCGTACAGTGTTCAGCTTAGCAATAGGAGAGAACGTCTCTTCATAGTCGAGCCCATATTACTGAGTGAATCTGTGATCAACAAGATGAGCTTTGAGTCGCTCAACGGTCCCATCAGGACGATGCTTCACGGTAAAGACCCATTTACATCCCACCCGAGATTGGCCACGGGGAAGAAGGCCAAGATCACAATTCTCATTGGCCCGGAGGGCAACCATTTCTTCATCCATCGCGGCCCGCCATCCCGGATGTTGAAGAGCTTCCTACAAAGAAAACAGGGTGGAAATAGAAGACAAGGAAGCCGCAAACCTGTGAAGCTCAGGAGATAAGCGGGGCAATGAGACATAAAGAGAGAGAGGGTGAGCGGTAGACGACGTAGTTGGATCAGCCGGTCATGGAGCATCAGTAGTAGAGGGCACCAGTCGCAGGGCATCAGACTGAGGACGACGATGAGTATAAACATAAAGAGGAGGATCGGAGGAGGGGCTGGTAGCGCGGAAGGTGATGTAGGTAGCAGGGGCGGTGTAAGATGGAGGATAGGTACGTTAGGACGTGGGATATCAGGGTACACATTATCACTGGAAGACAAGGAGTAGAATGATTGATTCTCAAGGAAAGTAAAATCCGCGGAGGTAACCATCTTTCGATCTGTGGGAGAGTAGCATACATAGCCCTTCTGGGTGCAAGAGTACCCAACGAACATGTATTTGGTAGCGTGAGGAATAAATTTGTCTTTGGAAGGGCTGAGATGATGGACAAAGGAAACGCTGTCGAGCACACGACAAGTTAAGGGAAAGGGGGCATGGACTGAAAGAGAATGGAGAAGGGTGTCATGAAGTTGAGGATAGAGGAGGGCATGCGATTAATGAGATAGCAGGCAGTGGAGACTGCGAAGTGTCAATGGATCTTGGGGACCTGCATTTGAAACATGATGGAGCGGGCAACCTCGAGGAGGTGGCGATTCTTTCGCTCAGCCACACCATTCTGTTGCGGTGTATAGATGCAGGAGGTTTGTGGATAATACCAAACATAGTGCAGGTGTCCTAAAAATCATGACTTATATATTCACGCGCATTATCGATTCATGGTATTTTAATGGAGCGTGAGAATTGGGTGGATCTCAGCGATGAAGAAGTGAAATACACGCGGTAATTCAGAGCGATCACGCAACAAGTATAACCGGGTCATGCGAGAATGATCATCAATAAAAGTAAGAAAATATTGATAACTAGATAAACTAACAGTCTTATACGGACCTCAAATATCATAATGTATTAAATCAAAGGGAGCAGAGCTCCGAGTACAATGAGGGGGGAAAGTAGAGCAATGGTGTTTCTCGTAGGTACAAGATTCACATGAAAAATCAAAAAGAGTAACATCAGAGAGAGCTTTCTTTAGGATTGGAAGATGAGCATGACCAAGACGTTGATGCCAATCAACAGAGCTGGGAGGTGAAAGAACAGTAGGGGGAAGATCCAGAGTGTAGAACCCATTTGGCAGTTGCCCTCTACCAATGATACTATGCATTTGTTGATCCTGCATCACAAAGGAAGAAGAGGAAAAAATAATTCAGCAGTCATTATCCTGAGTAAGAAGACTGGCAAAAAGGAGATTAAATTGAGAGACAGAAACAAGAAGAACAGAGCAGAATAAGAGAGATGGAGTGTGAGGCACATCTCCAGAGTCGCAAACCTGGGTGGTGTCGTCATTAGCCACTATAATAAACTTAGGACAAGCAGAGTCCAAGTAACGGAAAGGCTTCTGCAAAGTAATGTGATTTGTGGCTATAGAGTCCACGATCAAAACGAGACTACGGGAGAAACATGATATACCTTCGTTGAATATGGAGGCAACAGAGTCAGACGTCTGAGTAACCAACCCTTGGAGATGTTGGAGTTCCTCGCACAGGGTGTCAATGTCGGAGCGGGAGGTAGTGGAAATTTCCACTGCAGGAGATGCAGGGTGCTGAGGGTTGGACGGTGGCGGCGGTGGGAACCCATGTTTTCGGAAACAAGTTGCCTCAGTATGACTTGGTCTGTCATAATGAGTACACATGCGAGTGGTTAACCCCTTGGAGCGAGTCTGTCTATTGCATCCACGACCCCGAGACCCAGAGCGGCCTCTATGAGATCTATGAGGTGAAACGAGAGTATCAGTAGAGTGTTGAAGGAGGGCAGGGGATAGTGTGAGCGAGACATCAGTGGGCGGCGTCACCTTCAAAATCATGGAGCAGACGTCAGAAAGAGAAGGAATTGTAGGTGAGGATAATATTGCGACACGGACGCTATAAAGATGAGGGGGAATGTATGTCATCATCAAGGAAATGCCAACAGCTTCCTTCTGAGCCATTTGTGTTGCTAAATCCAACGACGGTGGCTGGTGTTGGATCCATGCCTCAAAAAGGGACTTGTACTTTGCAGTAAAGGAAGTAAGATCCCCATCTAAACCAGGAACAACAGTCTGCAGGTTCATACAGATATCAAACAAATGTTGGAGGTTGGCCTTCCCATAATACATAGACTGAAGTTCGCCCACATTGTTTTGGCAGTCTCATGATACATAGTCATTCGATATGGTTCCATGGAATTCAGAATCCAGGACTTAACCCGGCCGTCATCCCGAAGCCATTGCTTGGTAGGCTCAAGCCTCTCAACGAGTGGGGAACGAGTGAGGTGATCAAGTAGCCCCTTAGTTTGAAGGACACTGCGCACCGAGTGAACTCATTCAACAAAGTTCTTCTTCCCAAAAAGAGAAATGTTGGAAATGCAAAGTTCATCGCGGACATCGAAGGTCGTCGGGATGTTGGTTGTGGACGCAACATTCGTGCCAATTGGATCAATTTGAGGTAGTAAAGTTAGTGAGTACTCGAAAGCTGGCAGCGAATCCGTTAGTATAAGAAGTTGCGAGCCCTCGGTAGAGGATGCGGCGAGCACTTCGAGTAGATACAACAGCAAGCCTTGGGAGTCCTCGGTAGGAAGGCTTGCGAGTTCTCAAGAAAGAACACATTCGAGTACTTAAGAAATAACACATGCGAGCTCACCGTCGAAGACATACGAATGTTGGGGCAGAGACGCCAATGACAACTGAAGCAAGGGGGACTTGCGAGCTCTCCGCTGAAGGTATGTGAGTTCTCATGTAACACCTACGAATACGAGAACGGGGGAATAGATGAGCTCTCCGTCGAAGGTTTGCAAATTCTCAAGCAACACCTGTGAATACGTGAACAGGGGAATAAGCGAGCTCTCCGTTGAAGATTTGCAAACGTTGGTGCAAAGACGCCAACGATTATTGAAGCAGGTGGAATTGCGAGTTCTCGATGAAGGTGTGTGAGTTCTCAAGCAAGGAAGCCTGTGAATATGTGAGCAGGAGTATATGCGAGCTCTCAAGTAGAAATTCGGTGAGGACTTAATCCAGAAGAAAAAAAATGTGAGTCCGAACGCAGAAGATGTTGCGAGCTCTCCGGGCCATATCGAGTACGAGTTCTCGGGGTAGATACATTGGCGAGTACTCAAGCAGAAGAGTCGGTCAAAACAGCGGCCAAATCCTGCAGAGGTCCAGTGAGTACTCGACAAAACATATTGTGCAAGCCACGCGAGAAGAGGGGTAGAAAGGAACTCAATTGTCAAGATGAACTCAATTGTCGAGAGGAACTCGGTCAGCGAGAGCGCAAGCTCAATTGTCGAGAGTCGGATCCGAAGAATCGAGTGGCTCTGATACCATGTAGAGAGAAACAAATACAATGTATAAATCACTATATTATTTCGCACATCATCTATTACAAATACATGTGCACACTTATTTATAAGAGGGAAGAGTGTTATTATAGCACAAAACCAAGATGTGAGACTAATCTATACAAGAGGAAATACATGGGTCAACAAGTGGGCCCTTACAATGGGCCTTTACAATGATCATTTACACAGTGAAATTGTTTCGGGTCAAATTCATATAAACTAGATAAATTCCAAATTGGCCTATAAACATTTTTGAAGCCAAACATCAACTCCATGCAAAAGGTTCAATCAAGTTCAACTCGACCTATTGACCTAATATAGGCAGATAGTTTGCATCAACCTGCAATGCATTTCAAATACCTTGTCTTTTGAATATTTCCCTTGGAATTTGGACCTTTTTTTTAGAAATTTCTATAGATAAACTTAACAGTGCCCTTAAATTAGTCACCTAACCTACAAATAAGTTTCATACTAGACTTGAGAGAAGATCGAGTCTAGTAGGTATTTCAAACACTCTAATTGCCCCCTTGCTTATCTAATATAAACGAACAAGCTCGAAAAAAGATGAACTTAAAATCAATCTTGATATTTAAGGATTATATCTTTTATGTAACCATAAACATTATGCCTCCGCATCTAACTGAAGCCTTAACACTTCTGCTCACCTGCAATATCAAGCTTTCATTTGCATACTCTCCCTTCTTAAGCTTTCAGTAAGTTACATTCTAGCAAATTATTTTGATGTTCTCATGAGCTTCATTAGTCACTCCCCTTCGGAGAATTTTCTTAGTGGTTTGAATTACTTTCTTCTTGCTGTATTTTCATGCAAATTACTTGATATTCACAGAATTGAAAGCTTGTAACCAAACTGACGCAGGACGAATCAATAGGTGGCGAATAAACTGTGACCTAACCCTACATGTTATGCAAAGCCCGACGGATTAATCACAAATTAGATAATAAATAATAACAACATTCCACGCAGATAATTCAAGACAAGATAGAATATTTTATTAGGGCGAAAACAAGCTTAGGCTCTCCTTCGCGTGGAGGGCGAAAGCAAGAGCGTGCGGCAAATAAATCTTGCAGATCACGATAATTATCTAGCAAACAACTACCATGCAAGATATTCAAACAAGTACAAGATATTCAAACAAGTACAAGAGTCCAATCCATATAAAATGTTGAATAAAATATCCCAATACAAATAAGACTCACAGAGTAGTGGGCTGACCAAGACAATGAAGAATCCGGGTCTGGGTATGTAGATCGGCGACCGAAGGTAGAACCGGAGGCGTGACGAAATGGCGGCGGTTGTCCTTGGCAGAGAATGGTGAGATCGGACCGGAAATGAATGGATCCGTCTACTAGGGAATAGATCCGGGTGGGGGTGGATAGATCCGACGTATGAGAATGGATCCGGCGTATGGGGATGATGTATGGGGGTGGAAATAACGGATCGGGGGTGGAAACCCTAGATCTGGAATGATCTAGCATTTTAGGATGGGGGAAAGTGGATCCACGTGTGGGTTTGAAAGGGTTTCGGTGGGGGCTGCTGGTAGGGGATAGGGGAGGGGCTGGCAGTCTGGAAAGGGGTTGCTGGGAGGGTGGTGGTTTGGAAAGGGGCTGCTGGGAGGGTGGCGGTTTGGAAAGGGGGCTGGGAGGGGATGGCTGGAAGTAGACGGGGTGGGCGGCAGCAGGTGGATGGCTAGGAGGAGGGGCGGCAGAGGAAACTATATTAATGAATAGGAAATTTAATTTTTGAATAGTAACATTGAATTGGAAATTTACGGGAGTTCTGGACAGCCAACCGTGGCTGGTTTTGGGGGGGTTTGAGGGTGGCGGCAAGGGGTTTTGGAGGGGGAGGAAGGAGCCTAGGGTTAGGGCAAAACCTTGGGGAGGGAGATACAAGCCTAGGAGTCGTCACCTAGGGTTCCACGGAGTCGGCACCGTGGTGGGATCGCGGGAATCAGAGAATACAATTCTCCAAACTCTGCAATACCTAGACCAGCCCCATATCACATCTATTTATAATAAAACATGGATTAGGGCATCCCACCATCGACGGCTATGATTGGCCGGAGGTGGGGCCACCTAAATACATCAAAATAAAATGCAAAATAGTGAAATAATATATCAAATCGATTCGTAACGCGAATCCGAACACATCTGCGGAGTCCGGTCGTCGATCCGGGCACGCCATATATGGAAAGTTGCCAAATCATCCCCGAATGGGCCCAAAGCTCGTCCTCGCCTCTGCTCCGCATCACAAACTAGTTTGAATTGAAAGTTTTTAAGCTTTGCATAGCTAGCATCTAGTGCTCTCTTTTTAATATTCTTATTTCTCTAAATTTTGCAACTGAGCTAGTTTGCATGGATGTGTCTTTAACCGTATACTTTTCTTGTGAAGATTTTTCTACAACCTTGAAAATTGCGGTTACATTTCACCCTAGGATAAACACTATGATTTCTTCTACTGAAGCAAAATTTGTGAAGTATTGTACAATCTGTTAAATTTTTGATTTTTTGTGAAGAGTGGGTATATAATTCAATGAGAAGTGAAATCAGTATAAACTTTTGTGCTAATTGGATGATCCTCTCTCTCTCAATCACAAACACACACAAATATCATTATTTTTTCACTCTTGGGATGAATCTACTTCTTGATTAACCTTGTGCTACCTTTTAAAAATCATTTTCTACTCTCAATTCTCCAAGGGATTCCATGCTTTTTGACCGACCATACGTGCAATTCTTGTTTAGCTCCTGCAGCTTTGGATTGGATTTTAGCACAATTGCAATATCAACCTATATGCATACACTCTCCTCCTCTTAAGCCTTCTGAATCCTTCAAAGTTCTATACTAGCAAACATATTTGAACACAAACACTCTCTTGGAGAATTTTCTTATAAAATAACTTTAATTTTTTGCTCATAATCAAACATCCATACACATGATTTCCACTATTTTCAGAAACTTGAATGTTTTTAATAATTGGCATACAAATGTAGAGTCAAATTCAATGTTAATGTCCAGCAACATCCAACAAATAGTAGATTTAACAAATTTTCTCATATCTAATAAAACATATTTCCTAACTTCAAGCTACCAAAAGAACCTTAAATCAGATCCCCAATCCTACCATCTTCACTGACATCCTCAATCTTGATTATAAATAAAGCAATTTGACACAACAAATGAAGAAAGTTACGTTTTTCAGTCCCTACCAATCGTCTCCAGGAGTGCAGCTCTATATTACAATGTTACTAGACACAGGTGGCTCCACGCCGACCCTCCTTCCAGGGCGAACCGAAACAGACACTTCTAGGTAAAGAATCACTTGGGTTTAAGATAAAATTGCACAGATAACGAGAACGTGAACTCCCACGGCACAACGCCGAGCTGAATCCAGAAACATTCATCCCTAAACCAGACACAGCGAACAATCGAAGCAAGGAGAAGAGGAGGAAGTGGGGAAGAAAGGGAGTGGACCTTGGCGAGATCTACGTGTTTGTAAAGAGACCAAGCCGCAGCGCAATTGTAGTCTTCGCAGCTGTGATCATGCGCGCAAGCCATTGTCCCGTCTCCGCAAATTAAGCGAGGTTCTTCGTTTTTTTTAGGAGATAAAAACGAGAGGAAGAGTGTAGAAATTTTAGCCCCTTTTAAAGAACCATAATTTGGTACGTTGAAATACATCAAAAAAGAAAAAGCAAAATTTGATGGACGGCTCAGATGCAATCCGCATACCATTCTTACGTTGTTCAACGCACCAATTTGCCGGTTTTTTGACCGAGGAAATTGGTTTTGATCGAAATCAAAATCAGTAGATTTTGGAAGTGGGCCAAAATAAAAAAAAAAACCGTTTAGAGGTAGGCTTTGAGATAGAAAGAATTTAAAATTGAAATTTGTGGAGGTAAAAATTCCCGTTTTTGCTAGTGCTCATCTTCTTCGTTGAGCAAAGAAACGCATACCTCCTTCTCATTAAACATGAGGATTTGGACAAGAATCATTGGATAATCAGAATTCCCAGTCTCCAAATCTCCACTGATTGCCTCCCATTTGTATCGCTTCTCGGGCGTCAAACGAAGGAGCTTCACAGTGAGGCTCACGAAGGACATGAAAAGCGCTTCAGCGAGAAGCATAGAAAAGTCTGTCATCTGCTCCTATCGTCAAGCGAAGGAGCTTCACGATGAGGCTCACGATCACATGCCTACAGATGTTTGCCCCCATTCATCTGCTCCGCCACAGGGATCGCAAACAGAGAAAAGATCATCTCTTTCCTTTGCTCCAGCTCACCTTTTTTTGTTTGCTACAGTTGCAAAACCGACCAAATTAGGTCGGTTTTGTGGACAGACTAATTTCTAAAGGCCCAAAATCAAAAGTCAATTCCATCCAGAAAAAACCCAAAAGAACACAAACATTAGAATTGACCAAATTCCTTCCTCTCAAAACCGATCCATCCAATTACGTCCTTCAGAAATATCAAACGAACACAAATATTGGAATTGGGTGTACCATGCAATTCCAATTCCTTCCCCCTAAAACCTGCGAAATGAACACACTCTTAGTAAATATGACATAATGAAACATGTAATTAGCGCCCGCCATATCACTATAATCATCATTTCTCTTCTATGTTCCGACATCCTCCGCCCTGGGGTTATTTTTGCATATAGGCTTCATTTCCCATTTTAAGTCAAGGTTTAATCGTGTGCCGACACGTGTCATAATCTCGAGCACTCAAATAGTAAATACGTCTTGGTGCTAAAAGCTTCTCTTAAATCTCATCAGTTGTTTTCTATTTACGTTAACTGTTTTTCTGAAAAATCACAGGCTCTCTTCTTCTTATCTCCAAATACCATGTGTTGTTCATTTCTCTGGCCAACAGTTGTGTTACTTTTTTCTCGGATGAATAGCCATCCATTTCTTCACCGAACAACTGTCGTTGTTTTCTCTAATGAACAGTCAGGTCGCTCATATTGCCGATGTTATACATTCATAAAGGTCTTGGGGTGCGTCTAGAGAAAACTCGGCTAAAGGGAGGTGGGGTCAAAGGTCAACGCATGATCGCTCGAGTTGGAGAAACCGAACCCGCCATTTCCGCCGTCAATCGCCAGTGCGAGAACACGCACGGAACGCGCCGCGCGCCGCCATAGCCGAACCCACTACTGGGGTGCAATTAGCCCACACCCCACTAGTGGGATGTGAATAGCCGCACCCCCCATAGTGGGGGGTACGACCAAACCGCACCCTGTGTAGGGTGCGGCCAAGCTGCACCCCCTTGGGTTGCGGCCAAGCCAAGCCACACACCCCTCGGGTGCGGCCGTGCCGCGCCCCCCTTAGGGTGCGGCCAAGCCAAGCCGCACCCCCCTCCCGCGCCGCGCCCACCTTAGGGTGCGGCCAAGCCATTCTCCCCCGTAGTGGGGTTAGGGCAAATCCCCCCTCTTCTGACTCACCGCCCGCTCTTCGGGTTCCGGATTCCTCCTAGAACGCCTCCTAGCACGCTCAAAACACTCTCATGTTTGTTGCGCGCTCAGGACACTTCCCTGCGCGCTCAGAACGCTTCCCCGTTCATTACACGCTCAGAGCGCTTCTGAGCGCGCTCAGAGCACTTTCACATTCCGTGCACGCTCACTTTTTGTCTTTCTAATTTCTCAGATTGCAGGAACGGCTTGTCACCTTTTTCACCTTCAAAAAAACTGCACGAACTGCCCGAGGGGAGAGACGGTCATTTACGAAAAATGGAGATCTGTGTGCTCCAAATCGGCCAGCGTGATTCGCCCGTCAGGTGGTTACGACGGCAAAATTATCGGGCTACCCCCGGTCAAAGCTATAAAAAGGAGCCCATAACCTTCATTTGAGGGGACCTTGCCTTCTGGACCCGGGAGAGCTCCTTTGAAGATTTTCACGAAATTCTCCATCGGCGCTTGAAGATGTCCTTCGTGGACTTGAAGATTTCCTTTCTCCCGAAAGGCGACTCAACACTCTCACTTTTGTTCTCCCGAAAGGCGACTCAGCATTCTCACTTTTGTTCCCCCACTGTTCTCAGAAGGAAAAAAACTTAGTTTTCCAAGAGGTGACCTGTCACCTTCGGAACTCTCCCTCTCTCTCTATCATTGCAACGAGCGACGGCCTGTCGCGCTCGAATTCTAAATACCTGACTGTAACCCCTCAGAAGATAGTGAAGTTTGGTCGGCACAGCTCCGGCCGCGTGGTTTTTTACCCTTTCCGGGTTTTCACGTAAAAAAGTCTCAGTGTACTCAACGAATCTCTCTAATTGACTGTTTGCGCGCTCGGTTCGCTTCCGAGCTAAGGTGGTTCAATTCGACCGTTCTACCAAAGCACCCGAGCGACCTGCAACAGTTTGGCGCCGTCTGTGGAATGGATTCCCAAATACCGAGCAAAGGATTTCCGAACGCAACGCCCGTTTTGCCTGAGTTCACGAAACCAGCAAGAGTTGACACCTCCCCCAAACTATCCGACGCATGCAGTTCCTCAATCCCTGAAAGCCCGGCGAAAAGAGCGCTCATAGGTGCACCCATCCTGCCCCAGTGGCTCGGATCAACTAGCAAGCCGGCCCCTCTCGCGACGGAGCAGGATTCGAACGGTGTCACGTACCAACAAAGGTGATCTCCCCCATGTCAAAGTCAATTTTGGCATACCCAGTTCCTTCATGGCTAAATCTCCCGCACTGCAAGGAGTTCCACGGAGCAGAGGACCCGTACGGGCACGTTAATCACTTCTTGATAACGATGCGGACGTTCGGACTTCCCGACCAAATCAGCTGCAAAATCTTCACCAAGACAGTGCGCGGAGACGCCCTCCGCTGGTATCAATCTCTGCCAAACGGAGCGATTCACAACTTCACCGAGTTGTCCCAACTGTTTGTTTAATGGCACGAAGCGCACGCGCCGAGGATCCAAGAAGAAGAGCGAGAATAGCCCGAGATGGACGAGTCGCCCCACCTAGGGGAAGTGGAGCGGAGCAAGCAGCAAGAAAAGATCTACACAAGCTTTCACCAAGAGCGTCCCCGTGGATGGTTGGACTTCGCCTTAGACGCAAGCATAGGCAATCCAGCCTGTGAGCTAAGGAGGGCGTTGATAACCCATCGCATCTCATTCAATATCTTGTTCGTGGCAGCTGAGGTGCGGCTCAAACTCCTAAGCGGGAACCTCAAGCTCCGGGCCAGCGACACAGAGCTCCCAGACGGAACCATGGTACCCACCATAGGAGTCGTCACCCTCCCCGTTCAAGTAGGGATGCACACGGAACCAGTCCAATATGACATTCAGTTCGTCATCGCAGAGGCAGACTCCCCCTACGACGCAATATTTGGGAGCCTCCTACTCGACGCCCTGAACCACGACGTTTCCATGTCTGGACGCATGGCCAACAAAGGTCAGGGATTCAATTCGTGGTCTCCACACGGCCGCAGTCGAGCTCCCTTGGATCAACTACGACTCGTCGCCAAATCCAAACTCTGAGAAGCAAGGCACGCGGGCGGGCCGCGCGACCCCTATATTGGCAGAAAAAGCTAATCTTTCGGCACCAGCAGACCCACTACAACTTGGGGATACGTGTCGCAAGAGAAAGGGATAGCAACAACAATTCAAGAAGGACGTACCGCCCATTCAAGACCAAGCAGACCGCTCCCGAGGGCCAGCAAATCAAAGCTCCTGGATCTACACCCCGTTAAATGCCCCCCGCGAGCATATACTGTCTGTAATCTACAATAGCAAAGTAATCAACTGGCCCAGACCGCTCCCTCAGCGTAGTGGAGATCAATCCCAGTTCTGCAATTTCCACAAAGGCCGAGGGCACCGTACAGAGCACCGTGTCAGGTTGAAAGAAGAAATTGAACGCCTTGTCCAGTCAAGACACCTTGAGGCTTTCCGCAAAGAAGCACAGAAGGATGCCACCAAGGGTCGGTCGTCGGGTCACCGCCGCCAACCACGCTGAACGACCGAAAGAGCTCGAGCAAGTGCAGCGCAAAGGGAGCTCGATGTTACCTTCTCTCTCGTCAAACTTGTATCAGAAACTTAGTGGCTCAGAAGCCGCAAGATTGCACTTGCGCATGTATCAATGTTCATTTTCTAATTATTTTTCACCTGTCCTAAACTATTCTACTACAGGAACACATTCGGGGCCCTGCCCCGGGGACTTTGCACCGCCGTCGATTGATGGTTCGCCCTTCTCCTCCGTCGTCGAGTCCCGGCGTCGTAAGGGCCTGCCCCTCTTACGTTCGCCCCCAGTTTGAATACACCCGCTATTCACCGGCCACTTCCGGGCCCTGCCCCGAGGACTTTGCACCGCCGTAGATTGAAGGTTCGCCCTTCTCCTCCGCCGTCGAGTCCCGACGTCGTAAGGGCCTGCCCCTCTTACGTTCGCCCCCGGTTTGAATACACCCGCTATTCACCGGCCAATTCGGGGCCCTGCCCCGGGGACTTTGCACAGCCGTCGATTGAAGATTCTCCCTTCTCCTCCGCCGTCGAGTCCCGGCGTCGTAAGGGCCTGCCCCTCTTACATTCGCCCCCGGTTTGAATACACCCGCTATTCATCGGTCACTTCGGGGCCCTACCCCGAGGACTTTGCACCGCCGTCGATTGAGGGTTCACCCTTCTCCTACGCCGTCGAGTCACGACGATGTAAGGGCCTGCCCCTCTTACGTTCACCCCCGGTTTGAAGACACCCGCTGTTCACCGGCCACTTCGGGGCCCTGCCCCGAGGACTTTGCACCGCCGTCGATTGAAGGTTCGCCCTTCTCCTCTGCCGTCGAGTCCCGGCGTCACAAGGGCCTGCCCCTCTTACGTTCGCCCCCGGTTTGAATACACCCGCTATTCATCGGCCAATTCGAGGCCCTGTCCTGGGGACTTTGCACCGCCGTCGATTGAAGGTTCGCCCTTCTCCTCCGTCGTCGAGTCCAGACGTCGTAAGGGTCTGCCCCTCTTACATTCGCCCCTGGTTTGAATACACCTGCTATTCACCGGCCACTTCGGGGCCCTGCCCCAAGGACTTTGCACCGCCGTCGATTGAGGGTTCACTCTTCTCCTCCGCCGTCGAGTCCCGGCGTCGTAAGGGTCTGCCCCTCTTACGTTCGCCCCCGGTTTGAATACACCCGCTATTCACCGGCCACTTCGGGGCCCTGCCCCGGGGACTTTGCACCGCAGTCGATTGAAGGTTTGCCCTTCTCCTCCGTCGTCGAGTCTCGACGTCATAAGGGTCTGCCCCTCTTATGTTCGTCCATGGTTTGAATACACCCATTATTCACCGACCAAATCTATATTGTAAAAGCCGTGAGCTCAGACTCGTGCAAACTAATTTGCTATATTATAAAAACCGCGAGCTCAGACCCGCGCAAACTGATTTTCTATTATGTAAAAGTCGCGAGCTCAGACTCGCGCAAACTAATTTGCTATATTATAAAAGCTGCGAGCTCAGACTCGCGCAAACTAATTTTCTATTATGTAAAAGTCGCGAGCTCATACTCGCGCAAACTAATTTCTATAAAAAAGTCGCGGGCTCGGACCCTCGCAGACTCATCTGTTATTTTGTAAAAGGCCATCAAGTTATTCAGGTATCGACGCTAACTAGCAGGCCAGCAACAATCTCAAACTACGAACATCCTTCGCCGGCCATCTTGAAGCATCTTCCCTCAATCGACACTTCGACAACAACCAGGGCAGCGGGGCCACGAGAGTGCTATCACAACGCAGCGCAGAGCGAGAAATGCCTAAACAGAGACAAGAAAACAAAAGCAACCACACACTCATCCTTCGACAAGCAATTCCTACCCAAGGCACCACGAAGAGAGCAATGATCAAAGCCGCCACAGAAAAATCAAAACCTCCGAACTTCTCCGCACAGAAATTCGGACTCTGAAGGTTTGGGGGGTTTATGTTATACATCCATAAAGGCATTGGGGCGCGTCTAGAGAAAACTCCGCTAAAGAGAGGTGGGGTCAACGGTCAACGCATGATCGCTCGAGTTAGAGAAACCGAACCCGTCATTTCCGCCGACAATCGCCAGTGCGAGAACACGCACGGAACGCGCCGCGCGCCGCCATAGTCGAACCCCACTACTAGGGTGCGATTAGCCCACACCCCACTACTGGGGTGTGAATAGCCGCACCCCCCATAGTGGGGGGTACGGCCAAACCGCACCCCGTGTGGGGTGCGGCCAAGCCAAGCCGCACCCCCTTGGGTGCGGCCCGGCCGCACCCCCTTGGGGTGCGGCCAAGCCAAGCCGCACCTGTAACATCCCAACTCTAAAATGGGGTCTAGCCGGTTCAGTTGAACCCTTGGAGGAACCTAGGTCGGGTCATAGGACAACCACGACCCGACCTTCACTACATAGTGGTGGTTATTTAGAGAAATAACTGTTTTGGGTAGCATTGTGCTTCGCCACAACACCGAAGTAGTTTATGAAGCATACGTGCTCCGAATCGACTTTCGTCAGTTGCTTTAGACTCGTATAGTTGATACGAGTGCAACGGAACTCGTTTCGTTTCGATCTGAGGTCATATGTAGAATATGACTATTTTGAGTATCGTGGCGCGTCACGACGACACAATTTTAGAATATGGAGCATACGTGCTCTGAATCGACTTCCGTCAGTTACGTTGGACTTGTATAGTTGATACGAGTGCAACGGAACTCGTTTCGTTTCGATCTGAGGTCATATGTAGAATATGACTATTTTGAGTATCGTAGCGGGTCACGACGACGCAATTTTAGAATACGGAGCATACGTGCTCCGAATCGACTTCCGTCTGTTGCGTTACACTTGTATAGTTGATACGAGTGCAACGGAACTCATTTCATTTCGATCTGAGGTCATATGTATAATATGACTATTTTGAGTATCGTAGCGCGTCACGACGACACAATTTTAGAATATGGAGCATACGTGCTCCGAATCTACTTCCATCAGTTGCATTAGACTCGTATGGTCAATACGAGTGCAATGGAATTCATTTTGTTCCGATCTGAGGTCGTTTGGAGAAAACGACCATTTTGAGTATCGTAGTGTGTCATAATAAAGTCATCGGGGTACAGTGACCATACGCACTCTGAATTGACTTCCGTCAGTTCCGTTAGACTCGTATGATCAATACAAATGCAACGAAGCTCATTTCGTTGCAATCTGAGGTCGTTTCGAGAAAACGACTATTTTGAGTAACGTCGAGCGGCACAACAACGCCATTTTAGATTGATGAGCAAATGAGCTCCGAATTGAATTCTGTCAGTTGCGTTAGACTCGTATGGTCGATATGAGTGCAACAAAATTTATTTCGCTCAATTCCGACGTCGTTTAGTCAAGTAAATAAAATAAGCGCTCGTAAAATTATAAGAATCTCGAGATACATAAACACTTGATTTCGACCTCGTCACATCAAACGTTGACTCGACACTCGACGACTCTGACCCATAATGATTTTGACCCACACGGGGGACCCTCTTTGAGTTGTCTTGGTCAACCCTCTTATAAGAGGTGAATTTCTTTTGGATTTTGAAACTCTTCCCACCCATCAACTCCACTATAATCTCCATGCATGCTATCATTTGGTTGGCTAATAGCAACCCCAAAACATCCAAGTAGTGGGATTAGATATTTTTTGGCTTGAATATCCAAGGCTAAAATCCCAAACCTCTCTCCCTCTCCCAAGCCTAGCCTAACCCAACCCTCCCCATCTGATTTCAATTCCAAGGAGCCTAATCCTTAGGCAGCTGGTGGTTTGATGCAAGGCTAGCTCAAGCTTAGCCTAGACCATCACTAATCTCCATTTAGCCTAAAACCAAGGTGGTGGCCTTGGATATTTTGGGAGCCTAACCCATGCCACTAACCCAAGAGGTACAAACACCCAATCAGGTGCTGTCATCAGCCACCCTCCACCCAACCATGGTGGCCTGGAGTTTACTCGGGTGAGAGAGAGAGAGAGAGAAGGGAGGGAGGGGAGGGGCTCGGGTGGGCTATAAAACAAGCCCCAACCCATGCTTCAAGGGACACACAACTACCTCCAGAAGCTCCACCCTCCCAGACGAGCCAAGATCAGCCCCACCACCTCGACCCCCTGCCGGCGCCGGAAAAGAAGCTCCCAGCTCCACCGCCACCTCCACCATCCTCCCATGACAACATCGACGGAGGGCTTTCGGAGGACCCCAAACAGGATGCGATCTCCTCCCCTCCTCCATCCATAAATTTCTGATGCCTCGCATGCGAGCTCCGGCGGCCGGAGCGCCGCCGCCGCCTCCCTCCTCTCCTCCGTCCGAAACAGGAAGGTAAACAGCTCCGGCGGTGGCCGGCGGCGGCAGGCCACCAGACCACCGCCGGAGGGAGCGCCCGCCCCCTAGGAGTCGGACGGGACGGAGCCATGGCCGGCTGGCGACGGGGGAAGCCCGTAAAGCAGCGGCTTGGTACAGGCGGCGGGAGGAGATGTTTTTAACAAAAATTTTATATTTATAAAATTTATAATATTATAGTCTAAAAAGTATATTCGATTTTCTGGAGGGTAAAAGAATGCCCTAATGGAAAAGTGGTGAACATGAAAGTCGTGCATATCAGTGATGAGTATCTCCAGTAAAAATTTCAGATTTTTATGTCACAGATAAGTAATTTTAGAAATTAAAATACATCAAATATTTCGGTTTTTGAATTATCAGAGGGCCTTAATAGTGATGGAAAATTCTGATAAAATTTGGGAAGCTTCCTAACACTGATTTACACCTACTAGAATTATTTAAGCATTTTTGGAAGAGATTTACTATTTTTAGAGTGATAAAACCTCTGTTTTTAATTATTTAAGAAATAAACACTCTACCAAAATCCCTCTAAAAATTATGGGAAGCTTTGGGGGTTGGACCGCACCCTCTGATACATTTGTAAGACCCCCCTCTCAAATCGGCGGTCCGACCGAGGGATCTTATCGCAACCTTTAAGCATGGCTTAAACGGACTGATGAACGATATTATGAGTTTCTTAAAACCTCAGAAGAAGCGATTCCCAATGTTCGAGCATTATTCTAATCGCAGCTCGTTGAGTTATTATTCCATTTTAAGATCATTAGAATAGAAGCCCATATCTGACGATCTTCCCACGTTTATCCTAGGCTGATAACATCCATAAAGAGCTATCATAAATTTTTCAAAACCTTTTGAGTTGTAAACTTACCTTGCTAATTTATTTAGGCTCTCATAACTGCTAAATAAATTCTCAAATATAGCAAGGTTACTTTTAAAAATACACCAAACTTTTTCAGTTTTTGAATTATCAGAGGGCCTTAATAGTGATGGAAAATTCTGATGAAATTTGGGAAGCTTCCTAACGCTGATTTACACCCACTAGAATTATTTAAGCATTTTTAGAAGAGATTTACTATTTTTAGAGTGATAAAACCTCTGTTTTGAATTATCAGAGGGCCTTAATAGGGATGGAAAATTCTGATAAAATTTGGGAAGCTTCCTAACGCTGATTTACACCCACTGGAATTATTTAAGCATTTTTGGAAGAGATTTACTATTTTTAGAGTGATAAAACCTCTGTTTTTAATTATTTAAGAAATAGCCACTCTACCAAAATCCCTCTAAAAATTATGGGAAGCTTTGGGGTTGGATCGCACCCTCTGAAAAAGTTTGGTGTATTTTTAAAAGTAACCTTGCTATATTTGGGAATTTATTTAGCAGTTATGAGAGTCTAAATAAATTAGCAAGGTAAGTTTACAACTCAAAAGGTTTTGAAAAATTTATGATAGCTCTTTATGGATGTTATCAACCTAGGATAAACGTGGGAAGATCGTCAGATATGGGCTTCTATTCTAATAATCTTAAAATGGAATAATAACTCAACGAGCTGCGATTAGAATAATGCTCGGACATTGGGAATCGCTTCTTCTGAGGTTTTAAGAAACTCATAATATCGTTCCTCAGTCCGCTTAAGCCATGCTTAAAGGTTGCAATAAAAACCCAAGGTCGAACTATAACAAAAGGCCGAATTTGGAAGAAGCTCCTATGAACGGAGATAGAACATAACTTTCCTCCTAAGAACGGAGATGGAACTGAAGCCTCCTAATTATGAAGTGATTGGACTACTAACCTGTTTATTTGTTTATTTCCTCCAGTCCCGTACTGGTCCTGCATTTACTGTTTTCAGTTAATACTTTCAATTACTCCAGTCCCGCACTGGTCCTGCATTTACTGCTTTCAATTAGTACTTTCAATTAATCAAGTCCCGCACTGGTCCTGCATTTACTGCTTTCAGTTAGTACTTTCTTTTACTCCAGTCTCGTACTGGTCCTGCTCCTTTCAATTCCAGTACCTTCCGTTCAGTTTCTTTTCAGTACCTCTCCAGTCTCATACTGGTCCAGTTCATTTATGTACTTTATTTCTTTATTGCCTATGGTTTAGAGTTGACGTGAAGACGTGACATGCCTTCGGAGTCAACCCTAAATAGTGCTGAACTGGCCGCCGCTTGTAGAACAGAGCGGACAGATCGATGATTTGGCTTTTCCTTATTTATTGCATATACTTTAGAGTTGACGTGAAGATGGGGCATCCCTTCAGAGTCAACCCTAAATAGTGCCGAACTGGCCGCCGCTTGTAGAGCAGAGCGGACAGATCGATGTTTTGGCTTTTCCTTCTTTATTGCATATGATTTAGAGTTGACGTGAAGACGTGACATACCTTCAGAGTCAACCCTAAATAGTGCCGAACTGGCCGCCGCTTGTAGAGCAGAGCAGACAGATCGATGATTTGGCTTTTCCTTATTTATTACCTATAATTTAGAGTTGACGTGGAGATGGGGCATCCCTTCAGAGTCAACCCTAAATAGTGTCGAACTAGCCGCCGCTTGTAGAGCAGCGCAGACGAATCAATGTTTTGAGGTTTTGTTCTTGTATTGACCATGATTTAGATTCCTACGGGAATATATTGTGCCTTCGAGAAATATTCCTTCGGGAATATATTGTACCTTCCAGAAATATTCCTATGGGAATATATTGTGCCTTCGAGAAATATTCCTTCGGGAATATATTGTGCCTTCCAGAAATATTCCTACGGGAATATATTGTGCCTTCCAGAAATATTCCTACGGGAATATATTGTGTCTTCGAGAAATATTCCTTCAGGAATATATTGTGCCTTCGAGAAATATTCCTTCGGGAATATATTGTGCCTTCGAGAAATATTCCTTCGGGAATATATTGTGCCTTCCAAAAATATTCCTACGGGAATATATTGTGCCTTCGAGAAATATTCCTACGGGAATATATCGTGCCTTTGAGAAATATTTCTACGGGAATGTATTGCGCTTTCGATATATGTTCCTACAGGAATTATATTGTGCCTCCGACATATGTTCCTTCGGGAATATATTGTGCCTTCCAGAAATATTCCTACGGGAATTATATTGTGCCCCCGACATATGTTCCTTCGGGAATATATTGTGCCTTCCAGAAATATTCCTACGGGAATATATTGTGCCTTCGAGAAATATTCCTACGGTAATATATCGTGCCTTCGAGAAATATTCCTATGGGAATATACCGTCCCTTCGAGAAATATTCCTACGGGAATATATCGTGCCCTTGGGAAATATTCCTACGGAAATGTATTGTGCCTTCGATATATGTTCCTTCAGGAATATATGGTGCCTTCGAGAAATATTTCTACGGGAATAAAATGTGTCTTGGGAGGATGTCAGATGGCCGATGAGTTTTACTCTAAGGCAACCCGCATGACGGACGGTCTGGTAGGGCAACCCGTGCGAAACTAATAGAACTATGTGGGTCTGAGACCGTATGCAGGATGATACGGAGTACGTAGGCTGTGGTCGTGGGAAGACTGCCTCAGCCCAATAAGAGTCAAGATATCCCCTCCCTTATAAACGTTATATTATGTTTGTTTGTTAGTAGGGGTTGGATTCGGTTCGTGGTTCTAATAACTTGTCTTTAGCACAGGTGACAGGTGCGGATGAGAGACAACACCCATGTGTGGATGATGCGACGGAGCAGGCTATGTCAGTTACAAGTTGTTAAGCCGCATGCCTTTTATTGTGCCCCACCTCACGACATCTTATATTGGCAATGAATCCTTGATGGAGAGGATTTAATGTGGCGAAGGTATGGAAATTATTCATACAGGTCTGGAGTTTAAGGTTTCTGTGATAGTTAATCTTTCGCTATAATACTACGTCTTCCGCTAAGTGCTATAAAGTGCACTCTTGATGATGTATTCCGCTAGAATAATGCTCCCCTACTCTGTTGATGTGTGATGACTTTCACTTAACACCACCCCTTGGCGTGACAACGGAGTGTTCAGGAAAGGGGGTTGGAGAAGCTAGTACCTTGACCCCTCGGGATCGCTTCAGCGTCATTCCAAAGGGTGGTGTGCGATAAGATCCCCCGGTCGGACCGCCGATTTGGGAGGGGGGTCTTACAGCACCCCCTCGGGTGCGGCCGCGCTGCTCCCCCCTTATGGTGCGGCCAAGCCAAGCCACACCCCCTTGGGTGCGGCCAAGCCAAGCCGCACCCCCTTGGGTGCGGCCAAGCCAAGCCGCACCCCCCTCGGGTGAAGTTGCGCCTCGCCTCCCTTAGGGTGCAGCCAAGCCATTCTCCCCCGTAGTGGGTTAGGGCAAATCCCCCCTCTTCTGACTCGCCGCCCGCTCTTCGGGTTCCGGATTCCGCCTAGAACGCCTCCTAGCACGCTCAGAACGCTCTCATGTTTGTTGCGCGCTCAGGACGCTTCCCTGCGCGCTCAGAATGCTTCCCCATTCGTTACGCGCTCAGAGCGCTTCTGAGCGCGCTCAGAGCACTTTCACATTCCGAGCATGCTCACTTTTTTTTTCATTCTAATTTCTCAGATTGCAGGAACGGCTTGTCACCTTTTTCACCTTCAACAAAACTGCCCGAACTGCCCGAACTGCCCGAACTGCCCGAGAGGCGAGACGGTCATTTACGAAAAATGGCGATCCGTGTGCTCCAAATCGTCCAGCGTGATTCGACCATCAGGTGGTTACGACCGCAAAATTACCGGGCTACCCCCGGCCAAAGCTATAAAAGGAGCCCAGAACCTTCATTTGAGGGAACCTTGCCTTCTGGACCCGGGAGAGCTCCTTTGAAGATTTCCACGAAATTCTCCTTCGGCGCTTGAAGATCTCCTTCGTGGACTTGAATATTTCCTTTCTCCTGAAAGGCGACTCAGCACTCTCACTTTTGTTCTCCCGAAAGGCGACTCAGCATTCTCACTTTTGTTCCCCCACCGTTCTTTGAAGGAAAAAAACTTAGTTTTCCGAGAGGTGGTCTGTCACCTTCGGAACTCTCCCTCTCTCTCTATCATTGCAACGAGCGACAGCCTGTCGCGCTCGAATTCTAAATACCTGACTGTAACCCCTCAGAAGATAGTGATGTTTGGTCAGCACAGCTCCGACCGCGTGGTTTTTTACCTTTTCCGGGTTTTCCATGTTAAAAAGTCTCAGTGTACTCAACAGATCTCTCTAATTGACTGTTTGCGTGCTCGGTTCGCTTCCGAGCTAAGGTGGTTCAATTCAACCGGTCTACCAAAGCACCAGAGCGACCCACAACAGTTTGCCGCCGTCTGTGGAATGGATTCCCAAATACCGAGCAAAGTATTTCCGAACGCAACGCCCGCTTTGCCTGAGTTCACAGAACCAGCAAGAGTGGACACCTCAGTGGCTCCTCAATCCCTGAAAGCCAGGCAAAAAGAGCGCTCATAGCTGCACCCATCCTGCCCCAGTGGCTCGGATCAATTAGCAAGCCGTCCCCTCTCGCGACGGGGCAAGATTCGAACGGTGTCACGTACCAACAAAGGTGATCCCCCCTCTTAAAGTCAATTTTGGCATACCCAGTTCCGTCATGGCTAAAGCTCCCGCACTGCAAGGAGTTCCACGGAGCAGAGGACCCGTACGGGCACGTTAATCACTTCTTGATAGCGATGTGGACGTTCAGACTTCCCGACCAAATCAGCTGCAAAATCTTCACCAAGACACTGCGCGGAGACGCCCTCCGCTGGTATCAATCTCTGCCAAATGGAGCGATTCACAACTTCACCGAGTTGTCCCAACTGTTCGTTTAATGGCACGAAGCGCACGCGCCGAGGATCCAAGAAGAAGAGCGAGAATAGCCCGAGACGGACGAGTCGCCCCACCTAGGGGAAGCGGAGCGGAGCAAGCAGCAAGAAAAGATCTACACAAGCTTTCACCAGGAGCGTCCCCGTGGATGGTTGGACTTCGTCTTAGACGCAAGCATAGGCAATCCAGCCTGTGAGCTAAGGAGGGCGTTGATAACCCATCGCATCTCGTTCAATATCTTGTTCGTGGCGGCTGTGGTGCTGCTCAAACTCCTAAGCGGGAGCCTCAAGCTCCGGGCCAGCGACGCAGAGCTCCCAGACGGAACCATGGTACCCACCATAGGAGTCGTCACCCTCCCCGTTCAAGTAGGGATGCACTCGGAACCAGTCCAATATGAAATTCAGTTCGTCATTGCAGAGGCAGACTCCCCCTACGACGCAATATTTGGGAGCCTCCTACTCGATGCCCTGAACCACGACGTTTCCATGTCTGGACGCATGACCAACAAAGGTCAGAGATTCAATTCGTGGTCTCGACACGGCTGCAGTCGAGCTCCCTTGGATCAACTACGACCCATCGCCAAATCCAAACTCTGAGAAGCAAGGCACGCGGGCGGGCCGCGCGACCCCTACATTGGCAGAAAAAGCTAATCTTTCGGCACCAGCAGACCCACTACAACTTGGGGATACGTGTCGCAAGAGAAAGGGACAACAACAACAATTCGAGAAGGCTGTACCGCCCATTCAGGACCAAGCAGACCGCTCCCGAGGGCCAGCAAATCAAAGCTCCCGGATCTACACCCAGTTAAATGCCCCCCACGAGTACTGTCTGTAATCTACAACATCAAAGTAATCAACTGGCCCAGACCGCTCCCTCAGCGTAGGGGAGATCAATCCCAGTTCTGCAATTTCCACAAAGGCCGAGGGCACCGTACAGAGCACTGTGCCAGGTTGAAAGAAGAAATTGAACGCCTTGTCCAGTCAGGACACCTTAAGGCTTTCCGCAAAGAAGCACAGAAGGATGCCACTGAGGGTCAGTTGTCGGGTCACCACCGCCCACCACGCTGAACGACCGAAAGAGCTCGAGCAAGCGCAGGGTAAAGGAAGCTCGATGTTACCTTCTCTCTCGTCAAACTTGTATCAGAAACTTAGTGGCCCAGAAGCCGCAAGATTGCACTTGCGCATGTATCAATGTTCATTTTCTAATTATGTTTCACCTGTCTTAAACTATTCTACTAAAGGAACACATTCGGGGCCCTGCCTCGGGGACTTTGCACCACCGTCGATTGAGGGTTCGCCCTTCTCCTCCGTCGTCGAGTCCCGACGTCGTAAGGGCCTGCCCCTCTTACGTTCGCCCCCGGTTTGAATACACCCGCTATTCACCGGCCACTTCGGGGCCCTGCCCCGAGGACTTTGAACGGCCGTCGATTGAAGGTTCGCCCTTCTCCTCCGCCGTCGAGTCCCGACGTCGTAAGGGCCTGCCCCTCTTACGTTCTCCCCCGGTTTGAATACACCCGCTATTCACCGGCTAATTCGGGGCCCTACTGTGAGGCCCCTATTTGGACCCCACATACATTTGTATCTAAGCTATGTTCTTACATGTGTCCCAGGTTGAAGTAAGGCTAGTGAATATGAAATAAACAACACATAATATAAATTTACTTTCATACCTTGCATTATTCGCTGAATCTTTTCTGTTCTATCTTAATAAGTTCATTTGGTTGTGCGTATCCCAAGTCATGTCCGATACCTACAAAATTTGACGACGGGCTTAGTCATAAAAATATGACTAAGTGAGGATATACCTTTTTCATTGCTGTAAATAATTACAGTAAAACTTACGCATTTTAAAACATGTTTTTCATACTAACCATTTATCTGTCTCAGTAGTGACCTTATGAAACATATAATTATACGAACATGTTAGTATCACTAAAACAGTATGAGCAGTATAGAATCATAATCATATCATGTAACAATATAACATTAAAGCAGTGTATCCGTATAAGCAATAAATCCTTGTATCAGTATATCAGTGTAAGCAATAATTCCATGTATCAGTATGTCTATATCAGTTTATCAAAGTAGCAGTATATCATTCTATCAGTATAGCATTATATCAGTGTGTCCATGTATCAGTATCTATGCAAGAACATAATGACTGGGGGAAACATTTCAGTAATCATAAACAGTATAAGGAGCTATAGCATTCATATGAGCTATGGAACATGTAAACAATGCAAGTATCATAACGGTATCTATACCATGGAAGCAGTGTACATACATAACTTCATATCAGTTTTCATGTCTATAAACATTTATCCATGTACCATTATAACTCTTTAATTCAGTATTTCCATGAACGTTTCTTTTCTTAGGATATATTAGGGGCGATTCGAATTCTTTTTCCTTTTTCCTTTACCCCGAAGGGTCCTTTACCCCGAAGGGTCCTTAGATACCCCGAAGGGTCCTTAGATACCCCGAAGGGTCCTTTACCCCGAAGGGTCATTCATGTGCATGCATATTCAAGTCGCCCATAATATAACCTCGTGTCGACACGCTTACATAAAGTGAGTTATTCATTTTTAAAATCCCCTCAGAAATATCATTCGCCTGTTTGCCTTTTTCAAGGTCATACAATATAGCGACATTTAGTATCAGTGATATCAACTATGCATGTAACATTCAGTATAAAAAAAGTGTATATAAAAAGAAAGTAAAGCCATAAAGCATAAATGAAACAGGTAGCTCTCACCATCAGTATCAGTGTTCATAGTATTGTATTGTCATGTCTATTTTGAGGTACCATCCTTCGCGGTATCTGTATAAGCATCATATCCTTTAGGGTCGTTTATATCAGGGCTGCACCTCGCTATAGCTACAATTTTAACTACTATGCTTACATCATTTGGAAGCTATTTAACCGGCGTTCTACTTTGCATAATGCCACAAAAGACACAAGCCCACATAGCTTTTTGAACCAACAGTAAATATTTAAGTGGTAATTAGACAATGAAGTCCCATTAAAATAGTCTCCCCCATCAAGTAAATAGCCAACATAAAGAAACTTTATGGCTTCTCTATTGAACATAGCCTATCCTCATTTGATAATCCCAAAAAGAAGTAAAACTTCATAAGGAAACACACTTTTTAAATCATTATAAAACAATAGCCGTAATATAGGGATTTTCTTAAGAATATAAAATGATAGCATCTATTAAAACCAAAACTCCCCTCCATATAAAAATTGGACAGCAACCGACTGTAAAGAGATTCCCACCTGGAGACATTTTTGACAAACCCCAAACCAACTGTAAAGATAAACAAAAGCATTAAGGTCCCCCTTTAAATCAGAAATTAATAAGGCCATAATCATCTTAGTACTCAGAAATTAAGTAAGAGGGAGAAGGGGAAAAAGGGCTCACAGTGGAACTATAAGAGCAGAAACAACTCACAACTGCCAGCCAGCTTCTAAACTCAGCCCAGCCCAGCAATAGCGGCAAGGAAGAACAAGACCACAACCCTAAATCCACTCTCCTAGCACTGCCGATCAGGAAGGAGTATTCATTGAGCATATGGTAGAAGAATCGTAGCAGCCCTAGCGCATTCCGTGCCCGTCAAGAGCTCCAGACGGGAAAGAGGATAGGTATCGGTAGAGAAAGATCGCGGATAATTATATCCAAGCCGACAGCCCACCGCCTTTCTTAAGTGCCTATTCGCACACCAATTTCATCAGTTTCTGCTACTAGCACACCAAGGTGCACCCTTTCATAATAACATTAATAGCAGTTACTATAAGGAACTCCAACTCAAACAAGCCGGTCCAGCACAACATCCCAAATCCTTACCAATATACCACATATATATTTATATAGTTTGCCAAAATCTACTCAACTATATAATTTGCCAACATATAGGATAAACTCATACTCCACTTCAAAGGAACCCGAGTTGACACTGATTTACTTTTCATCATAGGGGATATATAACAATTTAAATTGCGTTTTATTATCTATTTGCATTACTTCACATTTTGGGCCGTTACACCTTCCCCGGGGACTTTGCACATCCGTCGATTAAAGGTTCGCCCTTCTCCTCCGCCGTCGAGTCCCGGCGTCGTAAGGGCCTGCCCCTCTTATGTTCGCCCCCGGTTTGAATACACCCGCTATTCACAGGCCACTTCGGGGTCCTGCCCCGAGGACTTTGCACCGCCGTCGATTGAGGGTTCGCCCTTCTCCTACGCCTTCGAGTCCCGGCGACGTAAGGGTCTGCCCCTCTTACGTTCACCCCCGGTTTGAATACACCCGCTATTCACGGGCCACTTCGGGGCCCTGCCCCGAGGACTTTGCACCGCCGTTGATTGAAGGCTCACCCTTCTCCTCCGTCGTTGAGTCCGACGTCATAAGGGCCTGCCCCTCTTACGTTCGCCCTCGGTTTGAATACACCCACTATTCACCGACCAATTCGGGGACCTGCCCTGGGGACTTTGCACCGCCGTCGATTGAAGGTTCGCCCTTCTCCTCCGCCGTCGAGTCCAGGCGTCGTAAGGGCCTGCCCCTCTTACGTTCGCCCCCGGCTTGAATACACCAGCTATTCACCGGCCACTTCGGGGCCCTGCCCCAAGGACTTTGCACCGCCGTCGATTGAGGGTTCGCCCCGTCGAGTCCCGACGTCGTAAGGGCCTGCCCCTCTTACGTTCGCCCCCGGTTTGAATACACCCGCTATTCACCGGCCACTTCGGGGTCCTGCCCCGGGGACTTTGCACCGCCGTCGATTGAAGGTTTGCCCTTCTCCTCCGCCGTCGAGTCCCGGCGTCGTAAGGGCCTACCCCTCTTACGTTCGTCCACGGTTTGAATACACCCGCTATTCACCGACCAAATATGTATTGTAAAAGCCACGAGCTCAGACTCAATCGATACTTCGACAACAACCAGGGCAGCGGGGCCACGAGAGTGCTATCACAACGCAGCGCAGAGCGAGAAACGCCTAAACAGAACAAGAAAACAAAAGCAACCACACACTCATCCTTCGACAAGCAATTCCTACCCAAGGCACCACGAAGAGAGCAATGATCAAAGCCTCCACAGAAAAATCAAAACCTCTGAACTTCTCCGCGCAGAAATTCGGACTCTGAAGGTTTGGGGGGCTTATGTTATACATCCATAAAGGCCTTGGGGCGCGTCTAGAGAAAACTCCGCTAAAGAGAGGTGAAGTCAACGGTCAACGCATGATCTCTCGAGTTAGAGAAACCGAACCCACCATTTCCGCCGCCAATCGCCAGTGCGAGAACACGCACGGAACACGCCGCGCGCCGCCATAGCTGAACCCCACTACTGGGGTGCGATTATCCCACACCCCACTAGTGGGGTGCGAATAGCTGCACCCCACATAGTGGGTGGGGGGGGGGGGTACGGCCAAACCGCACCCCGTGTGGGGTGCGCCAGGCCGCACCCCCTTGGGGTGCGGCCAAACCAGGCAACACCCCTTTGGGTGCGGCCCGGCCGCACCCCCTTGGGGTGCGGCCACGCCAAGCCACACCCCCCTCGGGTGCGGCCGCGTCGCGCCCCCCTTATGGTGCGGCCAAGCCAAGCCGCACCCGCTTGGGTGCGGCCAAGCTAAGCCGCACCCCCTTGGGTGCGGCCAAGCCTAGCCGCACCCCCCTCGGGTGCGGCCGTGCCTCGCCCCCCTAAGGGTGCAACCAAGCCATTCTCCCCCGTAGTTGGGGTTAGGGCAAATCCCCCCTCTTCCGACTCACCGCCAGCTTTTCGGGTTCCGGATTCCGCCTAGAACGCATCCTAGCACGCTCAGAACGCTCTCATGTTTGTTGCGCGCTCAGGACGCTTCCCTGCGCGCTCAGAAAGCTTCCACATTCGTTACGCGCTCAGAGTGCTTCTGAGCGCGCTCAGAGCACTTTCACATTCCGGGCACGCCCACCTTTTTCTTTCTAATTTCTCAGATTGCAGGAACGGCTTGTCACCTTTTTCACCTTCAACAAAACTGTCCGAACTTCCCGAACTGCCCGAACTGCCCGAGGGGCAAGATGGTCATTTACGAAAAATGGCGATCCGTGTGCTCCAAATCGGCCAGCGTGATTCGCCCGTCAGGTGGTTACGGTGGTTACGACGACAAAATTACCGGGCTACCAAAGCTATAAAAGGAGCCCAGAACCTTCATTTGAGGGGACCTTGCCTTCTGGACCCGGGAGAGCTCCTTTGAAGATTTCCACGGAATTCTCCTTCGGCGCTTGAAGATCTTCTTCGTGGACTTCAGGATTTCCTTTCTCCCGAAAGGCGACTCAGCACTCTCACTTTTGTTCTCCCGAAAGGCGACTCAGCATTCTCACTTTTGTTCCCCCACCGTTCTCAGAAGGAAAAAGACTTAGTTTTCCGAGAGGTGGCTTGCACCTTCGGAACTCTCCCTCTCTCTCTATCATTGTAACGAGCGATGGTCTGTCGCGCTCGAATTCTAAATACCTGACTGTAACCCCTCAGAAGATAGTGAAGTTTGGTCGGCACAGCTCCGGCCGCGTGGTTTTTTACCCTTTCCGAGTTTTCCACGTTAAAAAGTCTCAGTGTACTCAACGAATCTCTCTAATTGACTGTTTGCTCGCTCGGTTCGCTTCCGAGCTAAGGTGGTTCAATTCGACCGGTCTACCAAAGCACCCAAGCGACCCGCAACACCCGCTACAGAAAACACTGTTTATCTTCTCCAAAAGAATAATGGAGACAAAGAAGGTAATTTTGTTTATCATGATTAATAATCTCTAACTTTAATCTCTGCTGAAAAAGAATTGATTTTCACGTACAAGACTTTTGATCTCCACAGTGACCTAATTTGATTTCCACGGTGATGAGAAGTGATCTCCACGGCGATGAGAGGTGATCTCCATGGAGATCATTTTCAATAATCCATGGGTATCTGTCGTGATTTTCACTGAGATAAATTGCGATAATCTATGGAGAACAAAAGTTATCTCCATTTAGTCTTTAACATTACCTTTAGGCTCTCTTCGTTTGGCAGGAAATGAGATGTAGGAATTGGAATTGGCCCAATTCTGATTCCCGTAGGAATTTGAATTGAAGTCAATTTCAATTCTGTTGTTCAGTTGAATGCATGAAATTTGTCATAGGAATTAGAATTAGTAATTCCACTGTTCGGATGCATACTGGAATTCAGTCGATGGAATTGATATTTATGCACACACTAAAACATAATTTTCTTCAAGGTCATCAGAAATGAAGAAATCTATGTTCGGGGCGTATTTTTCACTGAGGCGCGTATTTGTTTGCCCGACACCCATTTTTCGCCACGACACGCATTTTCTGCCCGAGCACACATTATTTCTGCATGGGAGCACATTTTCTCCATGAAGCCCATTTTCCGCCAGGGCACACATTTTTTGCTCGGGCGCGCATTTTTTGCCCGGGCGTGCCCGGGAGAGAAAATTGCACGCCCGTGCAAAAATTGCACGCCCGGGCAAAAAATTCGAGCCCAGGAGAACAATGCGCGACCGACAAAAAATGCGCGCCCGAGAAGAAAATGCACACCCTGGCAAAAAATACAGGCTCAGGAAAAAAATGCGCGCTCGGTCACAAAAATACGCGCCCGCACAGAAAATACGCGCCCGGGGGGAAAATACGTGGCCGGTTGAAAATATGCGTCAGGGCGAAAAATGTTCGTCGTGGTAAAAAATGCGCACCCAGGCGAAAAATGCGCTCCCGGGCTAAAGAATGCGCGCTCGTGTGAAAAATGTGAGCTCGGGCGAAAAATGCACACCCGATCGAAAAAAATGGGCGCCCGGGCGGAATATGCGCGTCCGGGCTAAAAATCTGCGCTCAGGCGAAAAAAGGCTAACCCGGGCGAAAAATGTGCGTTCATAAGAAGAATGCGCGCATGGGCAAAGAATGCGCGTATGTGAAAAAAATGCGCTCCCGGTCGAAAAAATAATATGGCTCAAACTCCCTAAATGTAAAAAGAGCGTGCATGGTTGAATAATATGACTCAAACTCCATAAATGTAACATCCATACTAATAAGTAATTTTCTCTCTACCGAGCTCCAACACATATACCCATTTTGAGTAGCCGAATACCCAACAAAGACACACTTCAGAGTCTTTGGATTCAACTTTCCCACATTTGGTCTCCGGTCATGTACGAAGCACATGCAACCGAAGGTCTTGAGGGGAAGAATATCTCCATTCTTCCCCCGGAGCATCTCAATTGGGGACTTTCATTCCAATACTCGTGAGGGCATTTGATTGATCAAATACGCCGTTGTAAGGACAGCTTGCCCCCACAAGTATTTTGGTACCTTCATTGATATCATCATGCTCCGAGTTACTTCCAAAAGGTGTATGTTCTCCCGTTCCGCTACACAATTATGCTCTGGTGTGTACCTACAAGCCGTTTGATGTTGTATTCCCTATGAGGACAAGTACTCTCCAAATGCTCTGTTGGTGTACTATGTCCCATTATCAGACCTCAACACTTTTACCACTGCACCATATTGAGTCTGAACCCCTTTGTGGAAATCCTTGAAGCATGCAAACACATCATTTTTATTTTTCATCAAGTAATGTCAGGTCATGCGAGAGAAACATTTAATGAAAGACACAAAATAACGAAACTCATTCATAGTAGTTGTGGTACAAGGTCCCAAAATATCAGAATGTATTAAATCAAAAGGATCAACACTTTTATTACCAGAACTGGAATAAGAGTTTCTAGTGTGTTTCCCAAACTTGCTTGCATCACAGACAAGTTTATCACGATGTGCTTTCTTAAATAAAGTGAGATACAACTTGTAAGACCCCAAATTTTTTTTCAAACCTGGGGTCTTATGCCCAGAACCGCCGTTTTGCGGTGACATCCTCACTCGGGAATGTCGCCACTACAAAATGCCGATCCTCCCGGCCTTATCGATCGCAAAGAAGTTAAGCATAAACAAACTTACAGAAGCCAAGTCCACATTACATATAAATAAACCATCATAAAGAGATGTCCACATAATCATAACTGAAATCAAAGACAGAAATAACAAGGGCTCCTGCCCGATACATCAAATCCTCACTACATAAATACTTGCGGAAGCAAATCAACTAGTAGTAACACTCACGGATCCCGACACTGGTGCTCCTGTGCTAGACTGCCCCCCTCCATCTGCACCGGCCACTAGTGCTGCTCCGTCTCTGTGGTCTCCTAAAATGATATGGTTCACCGACCGTTAGTCAAAAAGACTAAGCCAATCCCCCACCCCTCCCCCGGTGACTCCTAGGCACCGTGCGGGAAGGATGAAGCGGAGGACAACAAGGGGTGTAGACAATAGCAGGTGACAGGGGTACATGAAATGTTTCTACACTACACATGTATATATATAATTGAAGCAGTAAAAGAGCATAGTAAGAGCAGGTAAAGAATAAGTAAAGTGCAGTAAGTAAAGACATGTATATAATAGAAAAGTAAGAAAAAGTAACCGTTGATTTATAGGAATGCCCACACAAACTTATAGACCAAGGGGTCGTTTAGCAATGCCTATCGTATAAGAAGTCCCATAACCAACTTATACGATAGGGGTATGGGTTGAAATGCAATGTTTATGCCATGACATGCAGAGTTATGCAGTTTATGCTATGTTCATACAAGTGCAACTCACACACTTCGACTCTATGCGCACAGACCTTTAGTTCCCCCTTTTTGGAGCTTTTAAGACTCCCAGGATACTCCCGTAGTGGCAAACAGAAGCGGTGGGTTGGGCCTCGCCCACCTCTAGGTTGGTATTCACACTACCTAACCTAGACCTATCGTACGCCTCAACGCAAAACCGCGGAGCATCTGCGTACTCTTACTGGCTGGACCACCAGACTTTCATGGCTAAGTGCAAATTCCACACTTGCCGAGTCAACGTATTGACGTCGGTGTGAACGACTGTCCAATACCGAAGACCCACCACCTTCATGCACATGCAATCATGTTTACTATCTATCTCCAAGCCATAAGCTCACCGGCTAATCCTCCCGGCTCAACAAACATTACTGAGCCACAAGCTCACCAGACTAAGTAATATGTTGCTACAACCACCGAGCCTAACGCTCGTAAGACCAAACCGACTAAGCATCCGTGACGATGGAGTGTGAGTGAGTCTATTACTTAGTTAATCTTGTATAACAACTTGCTCCTACGATTTATGGTTAATCTTGGACTTCCCGAGGGTTACCCTGTTAGGGGCTCGCTACGGTACTAGGAGCTATAATGAGATGTGTAACACCCCAAAAATCGTAGTTCAGCAAGGTAGGCGGAGTGGTAGTGCTGCGTTCGGGATAGGCTAAAATTCCATAGCTGTTCAGTGCGCACGACC
Source organism: Dactylorhiza incarnata (assembly GCA_033032865.1). NCBI lineage: Eukaryota > Viridiplantae > Streptophyta > Magnoliopsida > Asparagales > Orchidaceae > Dactylorhiza > Dactylorhiza incarnata. Next base: position 2,848,706 of record JAWHQI010000020.1, on the reverse strand, counting down.
AGTGTCCTCTTCGCGCACGACCAGTGACCGTGCGCATGTGATCGTGCGTTAATTCGCAAGGATTTGGAGTTCTGTCTCGAACAGTGCGCACGACCAGTGTCCTCTTCACGCACGACCAGTGACCGTGCGCATGTGATCGTGCGTTAATTCGCAAGGATTCAGAGTTCTGTCTCGAACAGTGCGCACGACCAGTGTCCTCTTCGCGCACGACCAGTGACCGTGCGCATGTGATCGTGCGTTAATTCGCAAGGATTCGGAGTTCTGTCTCGAACAGTGCGCACGACCAGTGTCCTCTTCGCGCACGACCAGTGACCGTGCGCATGTGATCGTGCGCCCTGTTTATTCTGCTCCGCGATTTTGAGCGGAGAAGGAGATCGGTCCGTCCAAATCTATTGGAATTTGATCCAACGGCTGCGATGGTTGGCTGGGGGGTTTTAGGGCTTGGTAGAGGAGTTAAACCCTCATTTTTTCCAAGGCTTTCTCTCTCTTAGGTTGGAGAAAGGAGGAGGAGGCAAGGAGGAAGAAGAAGGGGAATCCGCCATTGCCGGAGCTTCGGAGCTCCGTTCGCCGATCCGAGACCGGCAGTGCGTAGAGGGCATCAAGGCGCTTCTTCTCCACCGTGTGTGGTTGCAAGCTTCTCATGGCTAGGAGGAGATCTCAAAAGGTAACGACATTTCTCCTCCCGGTCTTTAGGATGCGTGTTTGACATCCCTTCTTTTCTGCATTTTGGCACCGGATCCGTCGAGTGAGAGGGATCCGGGTCGCCTTGGTTCAAGATAAACCACCGGGTTGATTGTGTCCGTCCCCGGCATGTTTTGCACTAGAGATCCGCTCCGTTAGCGGATTAGGCATTGTGGGTGAAGCCGGATTTGTGGCCGTTGGTCCGATCCGGTGATGTTGATTTACGCACATTTTAGGGGTTTTGTTAGAAATCCGATTACGGCGAACTCGTCGTGGTGATGCCTTTATAGCTTCGTGTGGTAACGAATGTTGGGTTTAGGGCGGAGAAATAATGTGCGGATTTTGGGGCTTGTGATGCCTAGTGTTGTGCGAAGGCGCGATTGGTCTTTGTGGTCGGCTGGCTATCCCGTGAAGACTGAGATTCACGTGTGGAGAGTGTCCCGGCAAGATTAGTCCCTTCGATTGTTGACTGACGAGAATGTCTGTGCTACGGTTGAGTCCGTTGACGGTCGCCAGGCGAGGCAATCGGTGGACGTTGTCCCGAAAGTAAGCCCAGGGCCTTGGGACGTTTTGGTTGGCCAGAATTCTTAGAATCGGTCTTGGTGCGTTATTGGCGGCCCGAGCGTGTGAGCTGTCAGACAAGCCCGATGGCATGGTGGGCCAGGCGAGGTGGGTCTCAGCGAGAGCGCTTGGCCTTGGGTTTTGATGCCCTTGTGGGGAAGTAATGAGTACCCTTGCGTTGGTGATGTATGATGATGTGTTAGATTCATACGCTTTAGGGCGCCTTGGGTGAAACCCGGGCTTGCACTCATTTTGCATTGTTAGGCCCCTTTTATTACCTGCTCAACATAGAAACGTGGATGATGCTTGTGACACTCATGCCAGTATTTATGTTGCTTTCCTTTATGTACTTTTGCATACGAAGTGCTGACTTGCAGGGTGAAGTAGTTCCCCGGGGTCCGCTAGGACGGCCGGGAGGAGGGATGTTGTTACACCGCTTGTGGTCAGCCATAGCTGACCCTCGTTTACCGCTCTTTGTGATTTGGTTGCAGGGCAAGAATCGCAGGATGGACCCAGCGCGCCGGCCAAAAAGGCCTAAAGCCTCACGAAGTGCTTAGTTGATTTCCTGCATTACTTTCTTCGTACTTTGTTATATCCGGCTTGCATGCCGAGGCAGTATAGGGAAAAACTATCCTTCCCCTTTTGTTGGGATGTCTTTTATTATGGAATGTTTGATGTTTTGGACATTGTTTTGTAAGGCCTTAAGGCCAGTTGGACTCCTTTGTAGTATGGACAATCTCTGTGGCTTAGTTTGTTTCCGCTGTGTTGTCTGAGTATGAGATTGGGTAGTTAATATCATCTTTTAATACTAAAGCTGTGGCGGTTATATGTTGTGGGGTCCCGGCCGGACCCATATTATATGGTCTTTACAGGGGAGGTGTTACAATTTGGTATCAGAGGGAGGTTCGTTCTAGTATTCTTGCGAGGTCTAGTGTTTTTGGATCGCGTAAGAGATTGTTCACATAGGAGTATTGTGCGGGATCATGAGTATCCCTGCGTTCGGGTCTTGCGTTTAGATCCTGATGAGCGTTTATTTGTTTCCTTGCTTATGCTAGGATGTTGGCGACGATGCGGGGACATCGAGGAGGCAAGAGGAGCCTTCGGGGAGTAGTGCTACTGCTCCAGGCCTCATGAATGTGGGCATGTCCCCGGCTGATTTCTGTCGCATGCTAGCGGAGGCAATGGTAGCGGCTCAAGCTGGAGCGATGCCACGGGTTCCTACGCCGGTGGTGCAGGTTGCGACCCCTGTCACTCCGGTGGCTACGCCGGATACACCGGATGTCGAAGTAAGGCAAGCAGAGCCTCTAGCGGAGAGAGCTATTCCGATGGGTGATCGATTCATGAAGTATTTCTTGAGTTTCCACCCTCCGACATTCAAGGGAGTGGGCACTCCAACGGATGCCGAGGATTGGCTTTCGAGGATCCAGGAGCTCTTGAAGGCAGCTGAGACCCCAGCTGAGAGGCAGTCTCACTTTGCGAGCTTCATGTTAGAGGGCCATGCGAAGTTGTGGTGGGTGAACCATAACGGTCGACTTTTTGTTGGGCGTGTTCCGTCCATGGAGGAGTTCGGAAACGCTTTCCTAAAGCGTTACATTCCGGCTTCAACAAGGTTAGCACTGCAGCGGCAGTTTCTGCATTTGGTGCAGCGGGAGAAGACGGTGGATGAATATCTGCAAGAGTTCACTCGGTTGGGTCGGTATGCGGGCACGACAATGGCAGATGATGAAGAGAGAGATAACCTCTTTTATCAAGGGTTGAGGGAAAATTTAAGGCAACCACTCATAGCCTTGAAGAATGCGGGATTCAATGAGTTGGTCGAAGCCGCTCGCACGCTGGAGAGCGACTTGGAGCGAACTCAACGGCGAAAGGGTGTTGCGGCAAGGCAGGGAGAAGGAAAGCCTTCTAAGTCTCAGTCCCAGTGGAAGTCCGAGGGCAGCCGATGGAAGAAGAAGCCCCGTCCTAATCGGCCTGGGGAGAGAAGTGGCGCACCTTCGGGAGATTTCCGTTCCAAAGGTCCGGTTACTTGTTACCAGTGTGGCAAGGTGGGTCACATTAGTCGTTTTTGTACCGAGGGCGGAGCTGGGCCAGAGCCGAGACAAGAACAATCGGTGCGTTCGGGTCCCGGTGTTGCAGAGAAGGGGAAAGCGGCGGAGTCGAGTGCTTCGCGGTTCCCTCCAGTGCAGCCTAGGGCCTATAATCTTGGGCAACAGGAAGCGATACGTCAACCCGATGTGGTGACAGGTACGAAAGGTTTAAGTTTCGTTTGTTACTATAATGTAGTTTGCGGCCTTTCATGTTTGTTTTGCACGTGGTTAGGTTTCGTGCTAGTTTCGGGCTACCCCTCTCGAGTGTTGTTCTACACGGGGGCGTCACACTCTTTTCTTGCGGAAAGTTTTATCCGGAAGATTGGTGCTGAGCCCGTAGTGGCAGGAGTGGAGCTGAGTGTGCGTATGCCGAATGGGTCTTTCATGACTACCATGAGGAAGGGACGCATTGTGATGCAAATTGGCGATTGTGATTTCGTGTTGGTAGCAGCGATTCTGCCACTAGCTGAATTCGATGTTATCTTGGGAATGGACTGGCTTGCGGAGCAGCGAGCTAGTATCGACTGCCAGTTGAAGGTGGTAACCCTGAGAGCTGAAGGTAGAGCAGAGGTCAAGTTTGAAGGCCTAAGCGGAGTGGCTTGCTCCCTGATTTCCGCTATGCAAATGAGGCGTGCGGTGAATCAAGGAGGCGAGGCGTTTTTAGCTTTGTTGGAGGCTCACTCCACAAAGTTGGCTATTAGAGAAGTTCCGGTGGTGGAAGAATTTGAGGATGTATTCCCCGAGGAGCTTCCGGGAGCACCCCCTCAGCGTGAAATCGATTTCTCGATAGAGTTGGTACCGGGTGCGAGGCCGGTGTCGCGTCCTCCATTTAGGATGGCACCGAAGGAACTGGCCGAGCTAAAGGTTCAGTTGCAAGAGTTGTTAGAGCAAGGGTACATTAGGCCCAGCTCTTCGCCGTGGAGCGCACCAGTTTTGTTTGTGAAGAAAAAGGACGGAAGTATGCGGTTGTGCATTGATTACCGTGAGCTAAATAAGTTGACCGTCAAGAATAAATATCCGATTCCCCGAATCGATGATTTGTTCGACCAGTTAGTGGGGTCGGTGGTGTACTCCAAGTTGGATTTGAAATCGGGGTACTACCAGTTGAAGATTCGAGAAGAGGACGTTGCCAAGACAGCGTTTGGGACTCGTTATGGACACTACGAGTTTTCGGTGATGCCGTTCGGACTGACGAACGCGCCATCTGTGTTCATGGATTTGATGAACAGGGTTTTTCGCCCGTTCTTAGATTCGTTCATGGTGGTGTTTATTGATGATATTTTGGTGTATTCAAAATCGGAGGCAGAGCATGAGTCTCACTTGAGGCAAGTATTGCAGACTCTAAGGGAGAATCAGCTTTATGCTAAGTTCTCAAAATGTGAGTTTTGGATCGAGAAGGTGGCTTTCTTGGGGCACATAATTAGTGGAGATGGGGTGGCGGTAGATCCAGCGAAGATTGAAGCCATTAAGGGTTGGCCTGTATTGAGAACCGTGGCGGAAGTCCGGAGCTTCCTTGGACTAGCCGGTTATTACAGAAGATTCGTGGAGAACTTTTCGCGGATGGCGTTGCCCCTCACCACACTCACTCGCAAGGACCAGAGGTTTGTTTGGACACCGGAGTGTGCCCGGGCATTCGAGAATTTGAAGGAAAGATTGATGTCTGCCCCAATCCTTAGTCTTCCTAGTGGGACGGAAGGATTTCAGATCTTTAGCGACGCGTCAGGTTGCGGGTTGGGTTGCGTGCTGGTGCAGCACGGCAAGGTGATAGCGTATGAGTCAAGGCAGTTAAAGACTCATGAGAGGAATTATCCCGTCCATGATCTGGAGTTGGCGGCGGTAATCTTTGCGCTAAAACTGTGGAGACACTATGTTTATGGTGCGAAGGTGGAGATCTTCACGGATCACAAAAGCCTGAGGTATCTCCTAGACCAAAAGGATCTGAATATGCGGCAGCGTAGGTGGGTCGAGTTCCTTGGGGACTACGACGTGGAGATTCAGTATACGCCGGGTAAAGCCAACGTGGTGGCGGATGCTTTGAGTAGGAAGTACTCCGGGCAAGGTAATTGGATGGAGGCGCATAGCGAGCGTTTGATTCGAGACTTGGAGTCTCTTGACATTTCTTGTGTGGCTAGAGGTGAGTCTAGCATAGCTCGTTTGAACTGGATTGAAATGCAGTGTGATATAACGGATCGAATCCGAGAGGCGACCAGTGCGGACGAGGAGTGCCAACAGTTGGTGTTGGAGGCTCAGCAAAGCGAAGGCACTGCCTTGGAGATGGTTGGTGGGATTCTGAGGAGAGACGGGAGGATCTGTGTTCCGCGCTTCGGCAAGCTTTGCAAGGAGTTGATGTTTGAAGCTCACTTTACGAAGTACTCCGTTCATCCAGGAAGTACAAAGATGTACGCGGATTTGAAGAAATCTTTTTGGTGGCCTGGGATGAAGCGGGATGTAGCCGAGTACGTGAGCCGATGTCAGACTTGTGCCTTGGTGAAGGCTGAGTGCCAAAGGCCCGGCGGGTTCTTGAAGCCTCTTCCCATCCCCGAATGGAAATTTGATGACATCTCTATGGATTTTGTGCATGGTTTGCCTCGATCGCAGCAGGGTAACGATGCGATTTGGGTGATAGTGGATCGCCTGACGAAGGTGGCCCACTTCATTCCGAATCAGAAGAGCGATGGCGTGGAGAAGCTCGTGGAGCTTTATGTTCGAAACATTGTGCGGTTGCACGGGATTCTGAAGAGCATCGTTAGTGATCGCGATGGGCGATTCACATCGAAGGACTGGAGATTAGTGCAGAAAAGTCTAGGCACGAAGCTCAAGTTTAGCACCGCGTTCCATCCGCAGACCGATGGTCAGACGGAGCGAACGAACCGTACGTTGGAAGACATGTTGAGGATGTGTGCTCTCGACTTTGGCAAAGGTTGGGAGGACCACCTTTTCATGGTGGAGTTCGCCTATAATAATAGCTTCCAGGCGAGTATCAAGATGGCGCCATACGAAGCTTTGTATGGAAGGAAGTGTCGAACGCCGATGTCTTGGGCAGAGGTGGGAGACACTAAGCTTTTGGGAAAGCAAGTGGTGGAAGATGCTTGCGAGATTGTGCGGACGATTCAGGAGCGCATGAAGGTTGCTCAGGATCGACAAGCGAAGTATTTTAATGCGCGCCACAGAAATGTGGAGTTTGCAGTGGGCGACATGGTCTACTTGAAGATCAAGCCGTTCAAGGGTGTTTCGCGGGTGCGGCGACTCAAGAAGTTGAGTCCGAGATATTTGGGTCCGTTCGAGGTTACGGAGCGTATAGGCGAAGCAGCCTATCGTTTGGCGTTGTCCGCAGAGCTGAGTGGATTACATGACGTTTTTCATGTCTCCGTACTGAGGAAAGCTTTGGTGGAGCCGAGCGCCGTGGTCGAAGCGGCGGCGGTGCCGGTGATGGAGAACTTGGGGGCGAGGGTTCGCCTGGTGTGCGTGGAGGATTCAGAAGTCTGGCAGTTGCGTAACAAGCAAGTCAAACTTGTAAAGGTGCGATGGGACAACTGCGGGCGAGAAGAATTCTCTTGGGAGCGTGAGCAAGCGATGCGGGAGGATTTCCCGGAACTTTTCGCTCCAAGTATGCGTTATGAATTTCCTGTTTAAATTCTGAAATTTCGGGACGAAATTCGTTTAAGGGGGGTGGAGTTGTAACACCCCAAAAATCATAGTTCAGCGAGGTAGGCGGAGTGGTAGTGCTGCGTTCGGGATAGGCTAAAATTCCATAGCTGTTCAGTGCGCACGACCAGTGTCCTCTTCGCGCACGACCAGTGACCGTGCGCATGTGATCATGCGTTAATTCGCAAGGATTCGGAGTTCTGTCTCGAACAGTGCGCACAACCAGTGTCCTCTTCGCGCACGACCAGTGACCGTGCGCATGTGATCGTGCGTTAATTCGCAAGGATTCGGAGTTCTGTCTCGAACAGTGCGCACGACCAGTGTCCTCTTCGCGCACGACCAGTGTCCTCTTCGCGCACGACCAGTGACTGTGCGCATGTGATCGTGCGTTAATTCGCAAGGATTTGGAGTCCTGTCTCGAACAGTGCGCACGACCAGTGTCCTCTTCGCGCACGACCAGTGACCGTGCGCATGTGATCGTGCGCCCTGTTTATTCTGCTCCGCGATTTTGAGCGGAGAAGGAGATCGGTCCGTCCAAATCTATTGGAATTTGATCCAACGGCTGCGATGGTTGGCTGGGGGGTTTTAGGGCTTGGTAGAGGAGTTAAACCCTCATTTTTTCCAAGGCTTTCTCTCTCTTAGGTTGGAGAAAGGAGGAGGAGGCAAGGAGGAAGAAGAAGGGGAATCCGCCATTGCCGGAGCTTCGGAGCTCCGTTCGCCGATCCGAGACCGGCAGTGCGTAGAGGGCATCAAGGCGCTTCTTCTCCACCGTGTGGTTACAAGCTTCTCATGGCTAGGAGGAGATCTCAAAAGGTAACGATATTTCTCCTCCCGGTCTTTAGGATGCGTGTTTGGCATCCATTCTTTTCTGCATTTTGGCACCGGATCCGTCGAGTGAGAGGGATCCGGGTCGCCTTGGTTCAAGATAAACCACCGGGTTGATTGTGTCCGTCCCCGGCATGTTTTGCACTAGAGATCCGCTCCGTTAGCGGATTAGGCATTGTGGGTGAAGCCGGATTTGTGGTCGTTGGTCCGATCCGGTGATGTTGATTTATGCACATTTTAGGGGTTTTGTTAGAAATCCGATTACGGCGAACTCGTCGTGGTGATGCCTTTATAGCTTCGTGTGGTAACGAATGTTGGGTTTAGGGCGGAGAAATAATGTGCGGATTTTGGGGCTTGTGATGCCTAGTGTTGTGCGAAGGCGCGATTGGTCTTTGTGGTCGGCTGGCTATCCCGTGAAGACTGAGATTCACGTGTGGAGAGTGTCCCGGCAAGATTAGTCCCTTCGATTGTTGACTGACGAGAATGTCTGTGCTACGGTTGAGTCCGTTGACGGTCGCCAGGCGAGGCAATCGGTGGACGTTGTCCCGAAAGTAAGCCCAGGGCCTTGGGACGTTTTGGTTGGCCAGAATTCTTAGAATCGGTCTTGGTGCGTTATTGGCGGCCCGAGCGTGTGAGCTGTAAGACAAGCCCGATGACATGGTGGGCCAGGCGAGGTGGGTCTCAGCGAGAGCGCTTGGCCTTGGGTTTTGATGCCCTTGTGGGGAAGTAATGAGTACCCTTGCGTTGGTGATGTATGATGATGTGTTAGATTCATACGCTTTAGGGCGCCTTGGGTGAAACCCGGGCTTGCACTCATTTTGCATTGTTAGGCCCCTTTTATTACCTGCTCAACATAGAAATGTGGATGATGCTTGTGACACTCATGCCAGTATTTATGTTGCTTTCCTTTATGTACTTTTGCATACGAAGTGCTGACTTGCAGGGTGAAGTAGTTCCCCGGGGTCCGCTAGGACGGCCGGGAGGAGGGATGTTGTTACACCGCTTGTGGTCAGCCATAGCTGACCCTCGTTTACCGCTCTTTGTGATTTGGTTGCAGGGCAAGAATCGCAGGATGGACCCAGCGCGCCGGCCAAAAAGGCCTAAAGCCTCACGAAGTGCTTAGTTGATTTCCTGCATTACTTTCTTCGTACTTTGTTATATCCGGCTTGCATGCCGAGGCAGTATAGGGAAAAACTATCCTTCCCCTTTTGTTGGGATGTCTTTTATTATGGAATGTTTGATGTTTTGGACATTGTTTTGTAAGGCCTTAAGGCCAGTTGGACTCCTTTGTAGTATGGACAATCTCTGTGGCTTAGTTTGTTTCCGCTGTGTTGTCTGAGTTATGAGATTGGGTAGTTAATATCATCTTTTAATACTAAAGCTGTGGCGGTTATATGCTGTGGGGTCCCGGCCGGACCCATATTATATGGTCTTTACAGGGGAGGTGTTACAAGATGACACCCCAAGGCTCCCTTTCTCAAGACACTTAATGTTATTGGTAGCTACCCGTAAGAATACCCTTCTTGTCATTTCTCTTGAATTACTCCTAAGCATTTTATGACAGGCTAAGGGAAAGACGATCTTTCGTCGGTCCCGGACACAACTTTACCCTTAACCCACCAAGCACACTCTCATCACCTAAACTCCTTTCTGGTGACCTTCAATCTCTTCAACCTGACCATGTACACCAACTACATGCCACTTCCACTTGCTAGGCCCCTAAATATCCAAATTTCATATTTTTACTATACGCAGATCAAACTAACTATATAAAGCTTACAAGTAGAGGTACTCCAAATATTCATCCTCATAACACAAGATTTTTACTGGAGGACTATCATAGCATTATAAGACTAAATCCAAAGACTCATATTTTTCCTCAACATTTTAACATTTATTTAAATTTCTCCAATATTTGTCATGTATGAATATGAACATAAAGTGTAAGGTATTCCCAAGACATGATCCTCATAAAATTAAGATAAATTTATCATGCCAAAATAACAGTGAATAATGAATATCACAATTTTACAGTAAGGAAATGTCCTCTATTTTTAATATTTAACTTCTATCCAAACTTGAAGATTTATGAAAAAACTACAAAAAATACTTGCGCCAAAATTATAGAAAAATTACCAGACCTCTATTATGTCCAGAAAAGCTCAATTACAGAGTTTCACAATTTATGGGAATCATTTCCTCACTAAAATAATTAATCCAAATAATTCCTAATTTGCACATGTTGTGAAGTAGCCTACTAATATAAATTTCCAAAAATTATATAAAAATACAGAGCTTCCTAGTGCTCTGAAATGTCATATCACCAAGTTGCACATTTTTCCAGAGAGTTTTGGACCCTTAATTATATTTCTTAAGATTGAGACAAAATAGGTGCCTTGAAGATGAAGTACTAGTTAAATCATAAAATAAATTATACAAAAACCACCAGGGGTCAATATTATGATTATAAAGACACCTCCAAGATTTCTTCTTCATCCAGGATCATTTGTGCATGTAAATATCTCTTAAAAGAAGTTTACCTAAACGGGTTATGACCTAATTTAAAGGGGATAATTTCTCCTAAAATTCTAATAAAATTACCTGGGGCCTAATTACACCCTATGAACTTATACACCAAGTTCCATGACCATTCAAGAACATTTGACACCATGTCCTTCACAAGGTTCAAGAGCAACCCTAAGGTTAAAACTAGGGTCCTAGGGCATATCCACTTCTACACCACCCCATCTTACTCATGAAGGTGTTTTAGGTGATCCTAAATCAGTGGCCAAGGTTTCAACTCATGGTGATGAGTTCTGACCACCATACCCCAAGATAAACACCATGCCCTAACTTTGACCCAATTTGACCTAACTTGGGTTAACAAATTGCCCAACCAAATCAGTCCTAATTGGGCTGAGATTTTTACCAGGGTCATGTGATAACCCTAAGAAGTACCCACCAAAATTTGGATGGCATTGGAGGTCATTTGACCCAACAATTAATTAATATTTAATTTATGAAACTATTACAAAAACCTTAGAAGAAGTTTCTCCTAAAATTCCCATCTTTGGGTATGATGTGTGGGTAGGTGTAAATAGCCTATGTTTCAATTTTCAAGTCAATCCCATAACCTAATCAAAAGTTATTCAAGAAATGGTGGTTGTCCTACAATAGGGACCAGTCCCACCAAAATGGACCTGCGTGGGGGCCGGTCGAAGGTGGTCGGAATTGGGTTTTGAGGAGGGGAAAGAGAGCTCGAAACGAGCCCTTTCGGAAGCACGATCCGAGCCTAATTGAGCTCGGATCAAGCCCCAAATTATGAAAAGATCTAGCACTAAGGGAGAGGAGGCGGATCGGACCTGCGTGGGGGCTTGGTGGCGCATATTCCGGCGAGTTGCCATGGCCGGAGGTGGAGCTTTCGGCGCCATGTCGATCCTAGCTTCTGGTGCTCGATTTCTTCGGAGGAAGAGGGGGTTTCACTCCTTTCCAACCTCTGAAGATGTTAAAGGGGTCCATTGAGGCTAAGGGGGAGGAGTTACTCAGATTACCATTAATGGCCATTTAGTGAAGATTTCGGTTTCACTTGGGGGAGTGAATTTGGACATCAATGTGGCTGGGGAAGGGTTGAAAACTTCTCCTCTCCCCAAGGGGAGACGAATGGTGCCATTATTGGAGGAGATGAAAGGTTTCCTCTTCCTCTCCATTAACTCCCCATACCTTCTCTCTCTTTCAAATTAGTCTCTCTCTCTCCTGGCCGATTTCCCTAAAATTAAATGGTCCAATCAGTAGCACTCAATACCATTTGGTGGTGGACCACCTCAATTGGGTCTAGCTCAAATGGATTGAGTTTAATTTGGGGGAATTGAGTTATTTTGACCTAATTTAGGATAAGGTCGACTTTGGCCAAATTGACCAATTAGGCTGACCCCAATGAGTGGCTTAGGCTCCAATGGCCTCCCTTAAGGGTTAGGAAGGTGTAGGTGGAGTCAATTTGGCAAGGTGCGGGTGAATTGCCCCTTTATAGGGCACTTTGACCAAAATTAAGGCTAAAATTGACTTATGGTAAATTGGTCAAATTGGAGGTCCCATGATGGGGCTTTTTGGTCCATTAAGTTCTTAATATCCCTATAAGGGTATGGGCAATGTCAATTTAGCATGGTGGAGGCCAATTGACCCTAATTGAGTTAGTTTGACCAATTTAGGGTTAAGATTGACTTTAGCCAAATTGGCCTCTTTGGTTGACCCCAATGGGTCCCTAGTGCTCACAGTAGACCCCTAATGGGTTAAGGATACTATGGTGGAGTCAAGTTTTAAGGAAAGGCCCTAAAGTCCAACCTTAGGCTAGGTATCTGAAAACTACTATATGCAGACCACTGGGATTTCCCCTTCTCATCCAAGCTCACATGGTCTTAAGCTCTTCCTATGGTTTTGTCATGACCTATATGACCTAGTCATGACAAAACCAACTTAGGGGGTCTAGCTGTTTGGGGGATGTTACACAACTGACTTAAAACATGAAAAGAGGGATGTCCCAGACGCCGGTGATAAAGAAGAAGCAATTCTTCTATGCTCCTCCCGACCCCTGCTACATCTTCTACCAGTGTGGAAAGAGCTGAGTCCATACTTTCCTTATCCAGGTACCACAAGCCACTATGTCATGTGTCAGTCCCAAGTCTTATGCCGGTCTCCTTCTCTTGGAAGATCACCTTCGAAATATCAAACAAAACAATACATTTTAGTCGAGATATAATGACACTAATGGATAGGAGATTCACAGGAAAGGATGGAGCATGCAAAATATTGGACAGAGTCAAAGTATTGGTACGTCGCACAGTACCCTTACCAACCACTGGTTGAGCTGTGCCATCGACAGTCTGTATGCTCTCTGGGACTACTAGGGGAGTATACGAAAGGAATTCCCTAGCATCCCCAGTGACATGTCGAGAAGCACCCAAATCGACTATCCAATCTGGTGATTTTGGATATAGCTGCGAGGGCAAGAGTTTCATATGTACCTGAGGTTGAATGAGCGAACGAGGCAATGTTACCCCTTAATGAAACTGGAGTGAGTGCATCATCCATCACACCCTTTTGCTTTCTCTGCATCAGCTGAGAGTAAGCGTTCACGATCTCCTGTTCCTCTGAGTAACCTATATCAGCCATACATCTGTCTACCTCGCCTTCGACTATCATTAGATTCGCATGGTAACCTTCTCGTCCACCACCTCTGCGCCCACCACAACTGCGACCGCGGTAGCCTCCTTTTCCCCGTCCACCCGCATCCCGCTCTTATTGGTGGCTTGGGGCAAGCCAGTCGCAAATGGCCTATCTTGCCACAATTGTAACACTGTCTTGTCTCACCCTTGTATCATGTGTGCCCAGGATTGGTTACCACTAGGGCAGATTTCACCTCGGTGGGTGCAGTTGTACCATTTTGAAGCTTAATTCGACTCTCCTCCTGCATCATAGCTGAGATCATCTCATCCAGTGTAGGAATCTTTGGCTGAGCGAGCAACATTGCACTCCTTGTCTCAAAAGCATGATTCAATCCCCTCATAAAGTGCATAGTCCTTCGCTGAGCATCCTGCTCCTCTTTTGTGCATTCAGGATCTTTGCAGCATGCGACTAGTGAGAAATAATCATAATCTGCCTACAGTCGTTCCAAATCTGTGGCATACTCTTGAATCAAACGATCTCCCTGGGTTACAGTCTCTATCTCCCGCTCGATCTGAAGCCGGGTTCAATCCCCTCATAAAATGCATAGTCCTTCGTTGAGCATCCTGCTCCTCTTTTGTGCATTCAGGATCTTTGCAGCATGCTACTGCTTAGAAATAATCATAATTTCTCACATCGCTCCAAATCTGTGACATACTCTTGAATCAAACGATCTCCCTGGATTGCAGTCTCTATCTCCCGCTCGATCTAAAATACGTGCATGTTATTGTCGATTCCTGCATAGAGCCTCTGTAGCTTCCCCCAAACATTGCTTACCGTCTCTATGCCATCCACAGTGATAGCAATAAACGAGACCATCGAATTTAGGAGTCAAGTGTGTAATAGACTATGTGTAGTCTTCCACTCATTGTACCCATCCGAGTCCTTTTCTGGCTCCCCCTTCTCACCAGTAAGATAGTCTTCCAAGTTCCTTCCGGAGAGTGCCCTCTTTACCCGACGCGACCAGCTCAAGTATGTAGTTGGTCCATCGAGCTTTAGCTCCACAGGTGGAAGATCCAGCTTCACCAAAGGCGGTGACGGCTGAGCTACCCCCTTGCCTTTGGACATCCGCAAGAACTCGAAGAACACTTTTAGATCAGCCTCCTCCATTTTGGCAACCAACTTCTCCATGAGAAATGAAGATGCGCACCCGCACGTGGTACTTCCACACGACGATGCCCAGTCCCTTGTTGTGCGCTCCCGCCGCACTGTGCGCTCCTATCACACTTCTTGTGGCACTTCTTGTGCTCGTTGCGCACTGTTGCTTCTCCGGAACAGGCGCAAATGCCGCAAATGATGCACACACGATGCACCCTTGCTGCAAACGTCGCACACCCGTTGTCGTGCAAACGCTGCACACTTGTTGCCGCGCAAAAGCAAATGTCACACCCTTGCAGCAAACGTCGTAACCTTGACTCACAAGCGCCGCGCACTCGCTGCGCACTGACGCGTTGCCGCGCTGTGTACTACCGCACACTTGTCGCTGTCGCGCTCCATGTGCAAACTTGTCGCTGCCGCGCAAATGTCGCGCTCCCTGCACAGACTCGCAGTGCACTCCATGCGCAAATGATGTCGCGCACTCGCCGCTGCCACGCAAACGCCGCGCTCCCTGCGCAAACTCGCAGCTGCCGCGCAAACATCGCGCTCCCTGCGCAAACTCGCAGCGCACTCCCTGCTCAAACTCGCAATGACGCGCTGTGCAAGTGTCGCACGTTCCTGCCGCATCACCTGTCGCGCATCTTTCGTGCTCCTGCCACGCTCCGCCGCAACCCTCGCGCTCCTGCCACTCGAGCACGGTCCCTGCGCGAGTGTCCATAAAACGCCAGGGTACTGACATTTTGACAGTGGCACAACACCTCCTCTGCGCGCAAGTGCCGCACGAGTACAAGGACGATTCCTTACGCTCATCGAGGATGATCCGTGGGCGGAGGAGAGTTAAAGTTGCGAGCACATAAGCGAAATTTCTCCGAAACCTAGCTCCGATACCATGTAGAAATGGAAAAATCAGGTTCCTTTTATTTATACTTCACAAGTTACTTTTCCTCTTACATTGATCTCCTATTTATACACATACAATGGGGAAACTAATTCCTGATAGAAGATGTGAGACAAATTACAAAAGGAGGAAAAATGCTAACCACACACCACTCAGTGCTAGACGCACACCAACAATTTCCTTTAGCCAAACCTCTACTGGCCAATGCCAATGGATTTCTGCTCACCAATACTCAACGAAAAAACCTCATCAACAAAGACGATACTTGACAGTCGGACAATGTCCTCCATCCAAAATTATTTTTTGCCGCACATATAATTGTAGACATCAACTGATAAGTTTCGCCATATACTATGCATTATAGCACCTCATCTATACCATATTAACAGAGAGAGATATGATAAAAAGGAAAAAAAATGTAGGAGACATATTTTTGCTATTCCAATTTTGTCACATCCTTTATCAAGTGTTCCCGACAACCTTGAAAGGACAAGAGCGCACTTGGATCCACTCTCTGCGGGATGGGGTCATTAGCAACTTCACAGAAATGACGCAGCAATTCGTAGACCAGTTCATCGCCAATCGAAGGATTATCCGAGATCCCTCCCATCTCTCAGGAATCTGCCAGAACGACGAAGAAACTCTGAAGAACTTTTTCTGACGCTTCACCTCGGAGGCTCGACAAATCCCGGGGTTCGACCCCGAGCTCTTGCGAGGAGTTTTCCTTGGAGGCCTCCGCCCAAGTGGTTTTTACTCAGCTCTAATGAGAGAAACCGTGCCAAGTCATCCTGACCTTGTTCACCGAGTTGAAGCTCAGATAGCTGCCGACGAGGCCATCGAAACGCGCCGTCGACAGTTCGAAGGTAGCCAGGGGAGGAAGAGGGGGTCAGATCAAGCCCATCGTGGACGAGAAGAACGGCGCGGCGAGGGACGCCACAGCGACGAACGTCGTCGCGATCCCTGGAGGGACCTGGGTCTGCAGCCGCCCAGGGTTTACACCCCATTGAACACCACCAGAACGAATATACTCTACGCCATTCAGAATAACCCAGATCTCCGCACACCTCGGGCATCAGCCCCAAACCGAGGAGCGACCAGTCCAAGTATTGCGAGTTCCATCGAGGGACTGGACATACCACTGAAGAGTGTACCAGACTTAAAGGCAAAATCGGATGTCTCGTCCGCCAGGGACTCCTAGGCAGATTCATGCAAGGCCAGGTTCCCAATCAGCCTCAGCAACCTAGGGGGCAAGGGAGCAGCCTCCCGCTCCCTGGGGCGCAGGAGGAGGAAGGTCGATGGTGGGAGAAATCGAAACGATCGCCGGACCTCCCGTCCTGGCGACACAGATCCTCTCGATTGCCAAACCCCCAAGAGACCACGAAGATAAGAAGCTCAAGAAGGGCATTACGATTGCTTTCAGGGAAGAAGATCTGCAAGGGTTATGGCTACCGCATCAGGATCCCCTCATAATCAGTGCAGGTATTGGGGACCCATGCTTTAACGTAAAAAGGATATTGGTCGATAACGGGAGCTCAGTTGATGTTCTGTTCTTTCCACTTTGCAAAGTATGAAGCTCGCGAAGGATCAGCTCAACCCTGCAGTCGGGCCCGTCTACGGCTTCGACAACCAACCTGTTCCAGTTCAAGACATGATCACCCTCCCAGTCACATTGGGCGAGTTTCCAAGACAGTCAACATACATCATTCAGTTCGTGGTGGTGGAGTCCACCTCCGCCTACAACGCCATCTTCGGGAGGCCGCTCCAATCCATCTTTGGAGCAATCCCATCTATTCCGCATCTGGCTATGAAGTTCTCGACCACCGCAGGGATAGGGGTCGTAAGAGGAAACCAAGAGGCAGCCAGAACCTGCTATCTAAAGCAAGCTCAACCGGCAAAGGCGACCACTCTCAACATCAACAACTTCGACCTACGAGACGAAGCTACTTTGTAGCGGGGGGCACCCGTTGAAGGATTAGTGGAAGTGCCGCTCTCCCAGAAGGACGCGACTCAGACTGTTCAGGTCGGGCCCCTCTTGTCGCGCGAAGAACGAGAAGAGTTCACAACCTTCCTGCAGGAGAACAAAGACATCTTCGCTTGGAGCCCAGAAGACATGCTCGGGGTGGACCCTGAAGTCATTTTTCACTCTTTAAACATTAACCCTGCCTGCAGGTCTGTGATTCAAAAGAAGAGGAACTTCGCCCCCGAGCGGTTGAAGGAAATTGAAGAAGAAGTAGCTAAGCTCCTGGAGGCGCGGTTCATCCGCGAAGCGGAATATCCCACGTGGCTTGTTAATGTGGTCATGGTGAAAAATGCATCGGGGAAGTGACGAATGTGCGTCGACTACATCAACCTCAACCAGGCGTGCCCAAAAGACAGTTTCCCCCTCCCAAGGATCGACCAGCTCGTCGATGCAATGGCCGACCATGAGCTACTCAGCTTCATGGATGCTTATTCAGGCTACAACCAGATAAGGATGAACCCCGCAGACGAGGAGCATGAAGCCTTCCGCACCGACAAGGGAGTCTACTGCTATAAGGTGATGTCGTTCGGCCTTAAAAACGCCGGAGCTACCTACCAAAGGCTGATGAACAAGGTCTTCAAGAACCTCATCGGGGAAACGATGGAGGTATACGTGGACGACATGCTGGTGAAGAGCGTCCACCGTTGCGACCACTTGAAAGACTTGGGAAAGTGCTTTCAGCTTCTTCGTCGCTTCCAAATGCGGCTCAACCCCAACAAATGGGCGTTTGGTGTGACGGCAGGAAAGTTCCTGGGTTTCATGGTAACTCATCGGGGAATTGAGGCCAACCCCGAGAAGATCAAGGCGTTGGAAGATATGTAGCTACCTCGTTCAATTAAGGAAGTGCAACGCCTGAACGGGATGATCGCCGCGTTATCTCGTTTCTTGTCACAGACAGGAGACAAGTACCTCCCTTTCTTCAAAATTCTCCGGGGAGCATGCCACTCCGGGTTCTAGTGGATCGATGAGTGCCAAGCGGCCTTCGAACTTCTCAAACAATACATGGCCTCACCACCGCTTCTGTCAAATCCGATCCCCGGAGAGACCATGTTCCTGTACCTGGCAATTTCTCCTGCGGCTCTCAGCTCGGTGCTCGTGAAAGACGAAGGAGGGGTGCAACGAACAGTCTACTACCTCAGCAAAGTTCTCACCGACACCGAAACCAGGTATCCGGCAGTGGACAAGACAGCCTTAGCTCTCGTCTTCTCGGCGAGAAAACTTCGGCCCTACTTCCAGGCTCATACAGTAAAAGTGTTGACTCAGCTCCCGCTACGATCAATCCTCCAGAAACCGGAAGTCTCAGGGAGGCTAGTAAAATGGGTCGTAGAGCTCGGCGAGTTTGACATCCAATTCCTGCCCCGGTCGGACATCAAGTCGCAAGTACTCGCCGACTTTGTTGTAGAGTACACCATCCCACCAGAAGCAACTCCTGTCAAAGACACCACTAGCCCTCGCTGGACTCACTACGTCGACGGTGCTTCAGGAGCTGAAGGGGTCGGAGCAGGATTGCTTCTCATAAATCCCGATGAGATTACCTTAGATTACAACCTCAGGTTAAAATTCCTCGCAACCAACAACATCGCGGAATACGAGGCACTAATCGCCGGACTCCGGCTCGCCATCGATTGCAAAGCAGAGAACCTGACGGTTTACGCAGACTCCCAACTCGTAGTCTCACAAGTTGAGGGAAACTACGAGGCCAAGAATGACCAGATGATGAAATATCTCGCGCTTACGAGATTGCTCCTTCAGAAGATCCCGTCGTACCAAATCCTACACATCCCCCGAGAGCAGAATTCCAGGGCAGGCGCTCTATCTAAGCTTGCAACTTCACCCACCAGCTACCAATCCCGAAGGCGCCGAGTGGAAGAGATCGTGGTTCCAAGTACTCAAGGGCCATGGGAAATCGCGACCATCCACCAGGAAGAGTCGTCCTGGATGACCCCACTGCGAGCCTACCTCGAGCACGGGCACCTCCCCGAGGACCGTCTGGAAGCACGAAGATTACGGATGTGAGCGGCATCATTCGCCATCGTAGACGAGGATCTTTACAAGCGGGCATTCTCAGGGCCCTATCTAAAGTGCCTACCGGTGGGAGAGGCGGACTACGCCCAAAGAGAAGTACACGGGGGAATCTGCGGAGAACACCTAGGCGGGAAAGCTTTGGACCAGAATATACTACGCCAAGGTTTTTATTGGCCAACAATGAAGAAGGACGCGACTTAGCTAGTCCAAAAGTGCAGGAGCTGTCAGTTGCACCCAAACGTACCTCATCAGCCCCCGATCGCGCTCTCCACACTCCAAAGTACGTGGTCATTCGCGCAATGAGGAATCGATCTCCTCGGCCCCCTACCTCTAGCATCTGGGCAGAGGAAGTTCATCATCCTAGCCATCGACTACTTCACCAAGTGGTTAGAAGCGGAGCCCCTGGCCAAAATCACAGAAGAGAATGCCAAACAGTTTGTCTGGAAGAGCATTATCTGTCGCTTCGGTATCCCAGCAACAATTGTTGCCGACAACGGCTCTCAGTTCACCGGAAAATCCTTCACCAAGATATGCGAGGACCTGAAAATCAATCTTCGTCATACGGCCGTAGCACATCCGCAAATCAACGGGCAAGTGGAAGTCACGAACCGCACCATCCTCAAAGGATTGAAGACGCGCTTAGAAGAAGCTGGGGACAATGGGTGGATGCACTCCCAAGTGTACTATGGGCATACCGCACAACAGAGAGGACTCCTACAGGTGAGATGCCTTATAACCTCTGTTACGATACTGAAACTATCATCCCCATCGACATCGGCGTTCCAAGCACCTGGGTGCTAACTTTCGATACCAATAAGAATGACGAGTTGCTTCGGGAAAATCTCGACTTGATCCTCGAAATCCGAGACGATGCTGCCCAGCGTGCCGCAACCTACCAAAGGCGCGTAGCCCGGCTTTACGACAGAAGGGTGAAGCCCAGACCAATCAATGTAGGAGATCTCGTCCTACGCAGCATCGAGGCTGCCGACAAAGGTCCCCAAGGAGATAAACTCTCACCAACTTGGGAAGGTCCGTACGTTGTCACTACGGTCGTAAAACCCGGAACATACAGACTCAGAACAGCGGAAGGGAAGACTCTTCCACGCACCTGGAACGCCCAGAACCTGCGCCGCTTTTATCAGTAATGTTAAGTCTTCTATCACGCAAAAATCCGCGAGCTCAGACTCGCGCAAACTTATCTTATATTATATATTGTATGCAAAGCCGCGAGCTCAGACTCGTGCAAACTTATCTTATATTATATGTTGTACGCAAAGCCGCGAGCTCAGACTCGTGCAAACTTATCTTATATTATATATTATAAATGTACAAAGCCGTGAGCTTAGACTCGTGCAAACTTACCTTGTATTACAAAAGCCACACGCAAAATGATTCTCTAATATGAAAAATATGCTTTGACACCTATATTCGATTAAGAAAAATCATTATTATCTTCTTCGCCCCCAAAAGCGCTTTTCATCATCCATTTCGGGGCCCTTCCCCGGGGACTTCGCACCGCCGTCGATTGAAGGTTCGCCCTTCTCCTCCGTCGTCGGGTCCCGACGTCGTAAGGGCCTGCCCCTCTTACGTTCGCCCACGGTTTGAATACACCCGCTATTCACCGATCATTTTGGGGCCCTACCCCGGGGACTTCGCACCGCCATCGATTGAAAGTTCGTCATTCTCCTCCGCCGTCGGGTCTCGGCGTCGTAAGGGCCTGCCCCTCTTACGTTCGCCCATGGTTTGAATACACCCGCTATTCACCGGCCATTTAGGGGCCCTGCCCCGGGGACTCCGCACCGCCGTCGATTGAAGGTTCGCCCTTCTCTTCCGCCGTCGGGTCCCGGCGTCGTAAGGGCCTGCCCCTCTTACGTTCGCTCACGGTTTGAATACACATGCTATTCACCAGCCATTTCGGGGCCCTGCCCCGGGGACTTCGTACCGCCGTCGATTGAAGGTTCGTCCTTCTCCTCCGTCGTTGGGTCCCGACATCGTAATGGTCTGCCCCTCTTATGTTCGCCCACGGTTTGAATACCCCCGCTATTCACCGGCCAAATCTATATTCTAAAAGCCGCGAGCTCAGACTCGCGCAAAATAATTTTCTATTATGTAAAAGTCGCGAGCCCAGACTCACACAAATTTATAATCTACTATGAAAAAGCCGCAATGTGAGGACCCTGACCACAGCCTGGCGCACCAGCACTGCCTTTCGTCCCAGGCCCCCACATGGGCCGCAGCCCATGCCACCCCAACCCCTCTCCGCGCCTATTCGGCCACGGCGGGTTGTTGGAGACCGCAGCCTCCCTTTGATGAGAAGTGATCCAGTTAAGCGCCTCTACATGGACTTCCCAGGAGAAGTGAAAGAACTCTATAGTTAAGCGTGCTCGGACGGGAGCAATTCTGGGATGGGTGACCTCCTGGGAAGTCCACGTAGAGGCGCTTAACTGGATCACTTCTCGTCAAAGGGAGGTTGCTGTCTCCAACAACCCGCCGTGGCCGAATAGGCGCGGAGAGGGGTTGGGGTGGCATGGGCTGCGGCCCATGTGGGGGCCTGGTTAATGTGAGGACCCTGACCACAGCCTGGCGCACCAGCGCTGCCTTTCGTCTCAGGCCCCCACATGGGCCGCAGCCCATGCCACCCCAACCCCTCTCCGTGCCCCTTCGGCCACGGTAGGTTGTTGGAGACCGCAGCCTCCCTTTGACGAGAAGTGATCCAGTTAAGCGCCTCTACGTGGAGTTCCCAGGAGGTCACCCATCCCAGAATTTCTCCCGTCTGAGCACGCTTAACTATAGAGTTCTTTCACTTCTCATCACCATTTGAGCTGCAGCTCAACTGGTGATGAGAAGTGAAAGAACTCTATAGTTAAGCGTGCTCCGACGGGAGCAATTCTGGGATGGGTGACCTCCTGGGAAATCCACGTAGAGGCGCTTAACTGGATCACTTCTCGTCAAAGGGAGGCTGCGGTCTCCAACAACCCGCCGTGGCCTAATAGGCGCGGAGAGGGGTTGGGGTGGCATGGGCTGCGGCCCATGTGGGGCCTGGGATGAAAGGCAGCGCTGGTGCGCCAGTCTGTGGTCAGGGTCCTCACATAAAAAGTGCAGGCCACGGCGGGTTGTTGGAGACCGCAGCTTCCCTTTGACGAGAAGTGATCCAGTTAAGCGCCTCTACGTGGAGTTCTCAGGAGGTCACCCATCCCAGAATTGCTCCCGTCGGAGCACGCTTAACTATAGAGTTCTTTCACTTCTCATCACCAGTTGAGCTGCAGCTCAAATGGTGATGAGAAGTGAAAGAACTCTATAGTTAAGCGTGCTCCTACATGAGCAACTCTGCGATGGGTGACCTCCTGGGAACTCCACGTAGAGTGTAACATCCTGATTCGAGCTAGACAACTTGTGCGTGTTTTTGAGTCACGCGAGTTGACTCGGGCTCGGGGTGTACTGAGGGCCAGGCTTGCACTTGAGCCGGGGAAATGCACTCGACGAATGCGATGAGTATCATTTCTATTCTTTGTCCCGATGTTTGCTGTATCGGGATCCGAGCCGTCAGGAGAGCATAATTTGAGCAATAAAACTCAAGGAAGCGTGTCGCATTGAAGGAATTATAGTGCGTACGTTAGCCCAAATGACATAGTTTTCAAATAGCGTATTTATTAAAAAAATGGTGATATGAAGCAAACGACCTTGAAATTCACCTCAGTCAGTTTTGTTAGACTCGCGACGCCTATACGAGTTCAACAAAATTGCTCGCGCTCGATTCTGATGAGAATCGGCGAAATCTTAATACGGTCTGCGAATAACGTATTTATCCACGTTTGTGAATCGAGCAAACAACCTCGCAATTGACACCAGTCAGTCTTGTTAGACTCGTAACATTAGTACGAGTTCAACGAATCTATCCGTTTGCGATTCTGACGTCGTTTGAAGGGTTTTTGCCATTTAAGTGAATAGGTCGCAAATGCTCGGACAAGCATAAATTAAGCAAAGGAACTCGGAATTAATCTCGGATCGTCCCGATGGATGCTTGTCAGTGAGACGGTCGTAACGAGTCCGTCTGCGACAAATTGTGAGATCAATAGAGAAATCTACACGCATTTGAATGAAAAGATAATAATAATAATATTATTATTTATTATTATTATATAATTATATTATATATATATATAGAGACGTAAAACTTAGGTTAGAGCCTTACCTTCTCCCGTGAAGCTTGCGCCGTCAACACCTCCCAGCCGAATCTCCCTCCTCTCTGATCCTTCTCCCCTCTGGCCGGCGCCACCTCCGTCCATCTCTACTCCGGCAAGGCCCCATCCGAACAGCTCTCCAAGGTCGACCTCCTCCCTCCTCAAGCAGCAGATCTCCTCCATGGCCGAAATCCATCTCCAACTCCGGCGAACTCTGAGCTCCTCCCTCCTCCAAGCTCCGACCTCATCTCCGCCAAGGCCGGCGATCTCCTTCACCTCCGACAAACTCTCCCCTCCCATGGCCGACCAAACAGATCTCCCTCCTCCCACCGACATTCCTCTTCGATAACCTCCAAACCGAGTTCTCCTCCGTCGACCTTTCTAGAAGCAACACCTCGCCCCCTCCTTTTTCCTTCTAACTCCAGATCTGAAGAGTTCTCCTATCTTTCTCCATCTCCGGCGAGATTTACTCCATTTCTCAGATCTAAGAAGAAGCCCGGGCTGCTCCTTCTGTTCCAGGCCGAAACCCACAACAACCCATCATCTTCTCCATTTTAAGACACCTATTTTCACCCTCCAGCAACTTCAAACCGCCAAGCTCATTTCCAAATCTGAGAGAGTTCTTTTCTCTCCACTCTAAAACGAGCCCTTACTCTCCGAGGAGCAAAACAGCGAGCCCTCGCTCTCCAAACCAAAACAGCCCACTCGAGGGACCGACTCCTCTTCGACGACGTCCGACGAGATCCAGATCCGCGAGATCCGGCCATGACCGGGAGCGACGGACAAATGCCGCATATGCGGCTATTGGGTTGCATGCATGGACACTCGGTGAGTTTCCTCCCCTCTCCGTTGGTGCTAGTTTCTTAGATCAAACTAGGCGAGATGTCGAACTCAATTGAGTTGATTTGAGAGCAAGTCATGGAGGGATGACTGAAATCTGTGTTCTGATTATTTATTCCGGTCACCGATTCGCCGCCCGTCGATGCACCTCATATACGAGAAAGGGGCGGAGGTGTTGGTTGGTCGGATGGGAAATAAGGTGGCTGATGTGGGAGTTTCATTAGACTCCAGGTCGGGCAAATAACAGCCCCAGGCTGGAGGAAGAAGATGACCGGACGTTGTTCGATCAACACTTAGATCCATGTAGTTTTTATTAGTTATTGGTAAATAATCTGTTTAGGGCGTGGCGAGGTAGGCGTACAGATTCATAGTATTTTGGTGATTTACCTTGTTTTGTTTATCGGAAGCTGTTTGGAATTGATAGTTAAATGTTTGATGACAATGTGGACACCCCTATTAAATTTCATAATTTTCGGATATGGGCTTGCTGTGATTTGTCAATATTATGTTATAAAATTATTGTGTCGTAAAAACTTATCATGATTATTCTGAATGAACTGAGATTTGGTGTAAACGCTCAAGATGCTAACCATGACATATAGTATAAATTTTAGAAATCTTGGGTTTGATATAGCCACTCGATTAATCACTTGTTTGATGGCGCTCTAGGACAATAAGTATGTGCATGAAACTTTAGGCAAGTAGTGATTTGAACAGTGCTCCGATTTACATTGTATGTAAAGGTTATTATTATGATTCTAATACGATATTGGAGGTGATTGATCTAAATATTAGGGCAAATCATGTAATGAACCTAAAACTTGCTAATTGGAGGTCGTTTGTATATGTTCTCATGATGGTAAGACACGACTTGACTGTACTCGTAGAAATATAATACTTAACTGTCTACTTCATGGTTGATTCTTCCATGATATGGGACTTGTAAATATCAATGTTATGATCAGCTTTTTATACACTCATACCAGTCAACTAATGCTGACTTATAAGGCATACGAGTAGCCACTAAAGTAGAGCTTAGTCATTGACCTTTAGTTTTGAGGACATGATATTGTGCTCAAGTAGTCCTTAGGTTAGGTTCGTAGGAAGTGAAATCTCAGGACTTGTGTGTCTCACTGCTTAGAGTATGCTAACTCCCTATGGGTAGCATTGAGGGCTTGGTTTAGTGATGTGGGATGGGTCGACATCCTAAGTTAATGTGGGAAGGGACTCGGTTTGGAGCCCTTGCTTGCTTAAGAGCATGAGTTAGTCCTGAGAGCGGTAGGCTCGGAATATAAGGAAGAATTAAGTTAGTCTTGCGAGTGGTAGGCTCGGGATATAAAGAGGACTAGTCGAGTCCTCCGAGCCAAGAGTTTGGTGTTTCACTTAGAGGCATTGTTGTATCAAGTAGTCAGCGAATACCCTGTGTGTTCTTAGGGGCGTACGTAAGGTCTAGGTTGGGTGGTGTTACACAAACCTAGAAGTGGACAACCCGGTCCACTGCCATGTTGCCTCAACTGGGTACCTGAGCGGAGACTCGAATAGAGGGCTAGATGTGGTGCTTACCAGATAGTACGCGGATACCCTGTGTGTTCTTAGGGGAATACGTAAGGTCTAGGTTGGGTGGTGTTACACAAACCTAGAAGTGGACAGCCCGGTCCACTGCCCTGTTTGCCTCAACTGGGTACCTGAGTTGACACGCTCGAACAGAGGGAACTACAAAAGGTCTGTACGTACAGAGTCGTGTGCGTGAGTTGCATCATTGCATTGCACATCATGGCATAACATACTTGCATAAAATAGAGACCTCATCGTATAAATTCGTATGGGCTCTTTTATACGATGAGTTTACTTCTTGCCAGATCCCTTAGCTTATGTGTTTGTGTGTGTATACACATAAGTTAAGGTTACTTTTCTAGCTGCTTAGACTCTTTTATAATTGCGGGTGTATACTCACTTTGACGCTCGTTTATATACTACTCGGTTTCATAATAGTCCCTTGATTTATTATGATAGATTTGCTAGAAAGGTGCTTGATGTATATATATACATGTTGTTAGCTATTGCTATATACTGTTAGGTTAGTAATACCTTCTTGTCACATGCATATTGTACTTACTGTTATATTGTAGCTTCTCTTTCTTTCCTCCCACACGGTGCCTAAGAGTCGCCGAGGTGAGAGGATGGGAAGCCACTTAGTCTTTATGACTAACGGTTGTTACACCACTATTTTTAGGAGCACACCAAGCTGGAGCAGTACCGGACAGATCCGAGTGATAGGACTTGGAGACATGTTGCAGCTTTTGCAACAACACTTTCTGATACGGTTGTGAGGGATTGTAGTTCTTGTTGTAGACTTCCGCTATACCTTGTTCTTTTATATTTGGGAGTTCTTTTTGCTTCCTGTCATTTATATATTTTGTGGACATATATACTTTGTGAATTATGGACTCTTGAAAATATTAAATTTAATGATGGGTTGGCAAATGATGTTGGTAATAGCCGGCAGAATAAGCGTCTTGTGGTACAGGTTAGCCCGTGTGCTGACGCCACCGCAAGGCGTCTGTTCTGGGCATAAGACTTCCCTCGGCCGTGTTTTGTGTTCCGGGAGGGGGGTCTTACAAATGGTATCAGAGCTCAACGATCCTGAGATAAAGAAGTCCATTAACCCATGACACCACCCGTGCTCGGTCATTCAGTTTGAGGACAAACTGATGCAGCGGAAGTTGTGGTGTGCCCATATGGGATTCACTCTAAGTATGTCCACTAATCCTTAGAATGAGTGCCAACCTAACTAGGACACCACCTTATTTTGACCTACCAACATATTTTGTGGCGCATCCTAGTCTAAGAATCGACTTCAGGTATATACTTGGTTGAGGTATGTGAATACCCATGTGGTTCAGGGAAGAGTTTATTGCAAGGGTATGTGCTCAAGGCTTATACTTCGATATTCCTACTTCGTTCATTAAGTGATACCATCATCTTACCCAAACTAATAGAACCATCCAGAGGAGAATTTGTGCCTATAATCTACTAACTAGAGTAGTAAGAGATTCGTAAGTCTAACTGATAACATAATACTCTCCATCTTGATCATAGTGAAGCTATTACCATGATAAATACCAGAGGTTGAATAAGAATCTAAATCTTAGAAGAGGCCCATCTCTTTTGACTTGGTCACATGTTGACCCCAAAAAAAAAATTTGTTGTAAATGGTAGATCTAAAGGCCTAAAGAAAAGACTGTATCAGTAATCGTCAAGGTGAAACTCCAGGTCGAGGATTATATGCCCTAAGGATGTGTGCTTATAGGGGATGGATGTACCACGTTAGCGATCGAAGAGACTCTGCCCAAGAATTCGGTGGGCCTCTTCGTTTATTGGGCCAGTGTTACCAACTAGGGTTTCTTTGGGTTTTAACGACCTTCACAAATTTTCAACAATTGATATTGATGGTTCTTGATGAAGTAGTTAATCTTTGGCAAGGTGGACTACTAACGTCAAGTTTGGATCGATGAAATTTTACTGACAGAATAACAGATGGTAGTAGTTCAAGGATGAGTATTTGCTCCCTACATTTTTTTTAGACTATGTGAATAAGAAGACGAGGAAAGTAGTAAGTTAGCCCTTTTGGTAAATATCCATATCGATCTATACTTAACTTTTGATGACATTATAACTTGATACTTGATGAAAATATGTACCCTCATGATGATATAACGAAGTTTGTATATGTACGAGTGGTTTAATGACCAACCATCCCAGGAAGTTAGGAAATTTGCAATGACTTGTATGTTAAAGGGATGTTAGGGAAAATTAATAGATCCAAATCGAATAGTAAAAGGCCAAAAATGAATGTGGCTTCATTGATTCGACTACGTTTGATTTATGAAGATGACAAGGATAGTATGACTTGTTAAGTGATTTAAAAATCTCAAATGTTTATCATGGAATTAACATGTCATTAGCAATCTCTAGCGGCGATTGTGGGCAACTTTGGAGTTTATACGTTATATACGAACAAGTAAGGGTCATGTATAATATTATTGCCTTGACAAGGTAGATTTCTAGAGGCTCGATATCATAACCCGACAATGAGACAAGGTTTAAGTTTACAGTAAGAGGCCCTTTTAAATGGAACTATCTGGATCCCAAAAGAAATTCGGGACGAATTCTGGATTCGGTGCAAGTGTAACTATGATCTAGGTTGGACCAAAGTAATACCTGACTCGGGTCCTTGTGCTCTTAGAAGGAAGCGATAGATATACCTTCCTCTAAGCTTGCAACGATGGTTCGTAATATCACTAAGATAAATTGTTAAAACATCACAAGTCGAACAATTGTTGATTTTTGGGAATCATTGAAAATATAAATTTGTCCAAGCTTAAATTCTTGAGGCAATAACATCATGTTGGGGATTTGTGGATTGAGATAGGATATCGTCGTGGCAAGAGAGATGAGGTGAATGCGAACTCGATTGTTTTATGAACTAAAAAATAAATGGTGAAAATTCTTGATGATTAAACACATGAATATTTTGCCATGACATGACATTGAAAGTATCCTTGCCTCCCTAAAGTTAAAAGTTAGCCAGTCACTTGCTAAATTTGGAAGATGTATACTATATGTATGAATCTTTTTACTATAAATATGATGATATAGAGTCAAAACACATAAATCGAAAATATCATGATCGCCTTTAGAAAGATTTATGATTTTGGGAAATAAATTTTAATTATCAACAGTAGATATATTGAAATCACATGATAGATGTTAAGACCCCCCTTATAGTGAGAGCAACTCGTGACTAGTATCGCGGTTAGAAGTAGTGCTTATTGTCTACTGTTGGGGCAGTAAGAGACTTCTAAGTTTGATGTTCGTACCCACAATGTGGTGCTCCTCACTGTAGTTTGCATCCAATAAGACTGCAAGTCCAGAAAGTGACCATTTTGTAGTCGGGAACATGTCGACCCCTAAAAGGTTGTTGAAAATGGTAGCTTTGAGGGCCTAGAACACTTTAATAGGTCCCAGGAACTGTTATTCAAGTGCTTATATGGTAGAACTCCTAATCGAGGACGGCATGCCCATAGGGCCGGTGTGCATACAGGGGGTGAATGTGCCATACTGGTGGTCGAAGAAACATAACTCAGGTGTATGGGGCTAATCCTATTTCTTCGTTTATTGGCCTAGCTAATGGACCAACTGAGGTTTCACTGGGAGTTAAAAATCTTTGTAGATTGCTTCACTTAGCCTTGCTATAATGGTGTTTACTCATCTAAGTCGTTACAAGTCGACGATATTAGAATTAGGTACTCCTTGATGAATGAGCATTTTTAAGCAAGGTGGATGGTTAAACACAAAGTTTTGGATTACGTTGAGTCCCCTACCAGAATAACAGAGGTGAGTACCTAAAGGATGGTTATGTCTTCACTCTGATCGAAGGTTATGCGGAGAAGTAGACCAAGGAGAAATGGTGATCTAAAACCTTTTGGGATATACACCGAGCTTGTCGAGTTTTCATACATGAACTCCTGGATAAATCATATAGCTGGGTAATGGAGGCATGAATACATCATGCCGTGTGCCAATTAGGACCTTTCTGGGTAACGTTGAGTAAAATTTAGCATGGTTTTAGATGGATGTCAATACTATGTGAAGGATCCGATGATATCCTGATGTGATGGTAATGACTTGAGTTGGTAGTCCTCGAGTGCTGCTATGCACTAGTCAGATCCTGGCAAGTGCTTGGATGACTTAAGGACTTGGTGGTAGTCATTGGGTTCTGATAGCATGAGTTCCATCATTAGAACCTCATGGGTGTGGTTAAGTGAAAACTTGAATCCTCTCGATAGTGTTGTAGTGCCTCTCAGTGATCAATGGTCGGTTAGACGACCGCATGACAAATTTTGGGGGACGCCTTGAAATTTGTTGAGTTGGAGTTGTATTTGATTGTTGATCAAAGAGGTGTATTTAAAAGTGACATATTTAGGATAACTGGTTTAAATCGTAGCACTCTTAGCGCCAAGGTTTTGCAACGTGGTTGTTTAAGTTAACAAATTCACATCAGTGGTGTCTATGCACTGGTTTGCGTACATAATGTGATGATATTGTAAATTAAATAAAATTACCGAGGATGTGTGTTGGCGACTCATGACAGTCAGATATGATATTGATGCAAGACAACTGTTGATGACACTTGCTATAGAGATATAGTGTTTTGAGATCTAGTCCTGTAAGGTGTAAACGAGCTGGTGGTTCGGCAGTCTTGTTGGTTCATAGAACCTGTACATCGATAGATGTGGGTAGTGGTAGCCTGTTGCATCACGGTTTTATAAATAAATAGCCTGCTTGATGTCGTTCACACCAAGTTCTTGCTAAATGTTCCCTTGTATGTTGTGTGCTTGAGATTAAATCACAACATAATCAGTTAGACTGATGTAGTGATTTTTTTTGAAATAGTGTGTGTCATTATTAGTTCGTATGACTTCACAAGGCAAGAGTGCACAAGCAATCTAGTTTCTATGTATAAACCGCAACAAGTGGGAATGCATATATAAGCTTGAAATTATTATGGCTGAAGTGCCCATGAATGAATATCATGAGTATATTTTACTCTCATCCAGAAAATCCTCATAACCTCAACCTAATATTTCGGGGACAAAATTATTTCTTCGTTTATTGGATTTGTAACATCCTGATTCGAGCTAGACCCCTTGTGCGCTTTTTTGAGTCACGCGAGTTGACTCGGGCTCGGGGTGTACTGAGGGCCAGGCTTGCACCTGAGCTGGGGAAATGCACTTGACGAATGCGACGAGTACCATTTCTATTCTTTGTCCCGATGTTTGCTGTATCGGGATCCGAGCCGTCAGGAGAGCATAATTTGAGCAATAAAACTCAAGGAAGCGTGCCGCATTGAAGGAATTATAGTGCGTACGTTAGCCCAAATGACATGGTTTTCAAATAGCGTATTTATTAAAAAAAAGGTGATATGCAGCAAACGACCTTGAAATTCACCTCAGTCAGTTTTGTTAGACTCGTGACGCCTATACGAGTTCAACAAAATTGCTCGCGCTCGATTCTGATGAGAATGAGCGAAATCTTAATACGGTCTGCGAATAACGTATTTATCCACGTTTGTGAATCGAGCAAACAACCTCGCAATTGACCCCAGTCAGTCTTGTTAGACTCGTAACATTAGTACGAGTTCAACGAATCTATCCGTTTGCGATTCTGACGTCGTTTGAAGGGTTTTTGACATTTAAGTGAATAGGTCGCAAACGCTCGGACAAGCATAAATTAAGCAAAGGAACACAGAATTAATCTCGGATCGTCCCGATGGATGCGTGTCAGTGAGACGGCCGTAACGAGTCCGTCTGCGACAAATTGTGAGATCAATAGAGAAATCTACACGCCTTTGAATGAAAAGATAATAATAATAATATTATTTATTATTATTATATAATTATATTATATATATATAGAGACGTAAAACTTAGGTTAGAGCCTTACCTTCTCCCGTGAAGCTTGCGCCGTCAACACCTCCCAGCCGAATCTTCCTCCTCTCCGATCCTTCTCCCCTCTGGCCGGCGCCACCTCCGTCCATCTCTACTCCGGCAAGGCCCCATCCGAATAACTCTCCAAGGTCGACCTCCTCCCTCCTCAAGCAGCAGATCTCCTCCATGGCAGAAATCCATCTCCAACTACGGCGAACTCTGAGCTCCTCCCTCCTCCAAGCTCCGACCTCATCTCCGCCAAGGCCGGCGATCTCCTTCACCTCCGACAAACTCTCCCCTCCCATGGCCGACCAAACAGATCTCCCTCCTCCCACCGGCATTCCTCTTCGATAACCTCCAAACCGAGTTCTCCTCCGTCGACCTTTCTAGAAGCAACACCTCGCCCCCTCCTTTTTCCTTCTAACTCTAGATCTGAAGAGTTCTCCTATCTTTCTCCATCTCCGGCGAGATTTACTCCGGCGAGATTTACTTCATTTCTCAGATCTAAGAAGAAGCCCGGGTTGCTCCTTCTACTCCAGGCCGAAACCCACAACAACCCATCATCTTCTCCATTTTAAGACACCTATTTTCACCCTCCAGCAACTTCAAACCGCCAAGCTCATTTCCAAATCCGAGAGAGTTCTTTTCTCTCCACTCTACAACGAGCCCTTACTCTTCGAGGAGCAAAACAGCGAGCCCTCGCTCTCCAAACCAAAACAGCCCACTCGAGGGGCCGATTCCTATTCGACGACGTCCGACGAGATCCGAATCCGCGAGATCCGGCCATGACCGGGAGCGATGGACAAATGTCGCATATGCGGCTATTGGGTTGCATGCATGGACACTCGGTGAGCTTCCTCCCCTCTCCTTTGGTGGTAGTTTCTTAGATCAAACTAGGCGAGATGTCGAACTCAATTGAGTTGATTTGAGAGCAAGTCATGGAGGGATGACTGAAATCTGTGTTCTGATTATTTATTCCGGTCACCTCCGGTCACCGATTCGCCGACCGTCGATGCACCTCATATACGAGAAAGGGGCGGAGGTGTTGGTTGGTCGGATGGGAAATAAGGTGGCTGATGTGGGAGTTTCATTAGACTCCAGGTCGGGCAAATAACAACCCCAGGCTGGAGGAAGAAGATGACCGGACGTTGTTCGATCAACACTTAGATCCGTGTAGTTTTTATTAGTTATTGGTAAATAATCTGTTTAGGGCGTGGCGAGGTAGGCGTACAGATTCATAGTATTTTGGTGATTTACCTTGTTTTGTTTATCGGAGGCTGTTTGGAATTGGTAGTTAAATATTTGATGACAATGCGGACACCCCTATTAAATTTCATAATTTTCGGATATGGGCTTGCTGTGATTTGTCAATATTATGTTATAAAATTATTGTGTTGTAAAAAGTTATCATGATTATTCCGAATGAACTGAGATTTGATGTAAACGCTCAAGATGCTAACCATGACATATAGTAGAAATTTTAGAAGTCTTGGGTTTGATATAGCCACTCGATTAATCACTTGTTTGATGACGCTCTAGGACAATAAGTATGTGCATGAAATTTTAGGCAAGTAGTGATTTGAACAGTGCTCCGATTTACATTGTATGTAAAGGTTATTATTATGATTCTAATACGATATTGGAGGTGATTTATCTAAATATTGGGGCAAATCATGTAATGAAC
The DNA here is from genome assembly GCA_033032865.1 of Dactylorhiza incarnata. Classification (NCBI taxonomy): domain Eukaryota; kingdom Viridiplantae; phylum Streptophyta; class Magnoliopsida; order Asparagales; family Orchidaceae; genus Dactylorhiza; species Dactylorhiza incarnata. The sequence goes on along the minus strand of JAWHQI010000020.1, from coordinate 2,815,457 downwards.
CTAAAACTTGCTAATTGGAGGTCGTTTGTACATGTTCTCATGATGGTAAGACACGACTTGACTGTACTCATAGAAATAGAATACTTAACCGTCTACTTCATGGTTGATTCTTCCATGATATGGGACTGGTAAATATCAATGTTATGATCAGCTTTTTATACACTCATACCAGTCAACTAATGCTGACTTATAAGGCATACGAGTTGCCACTAAAGTAGAGCTTAGTCATTGACCTTTAGTTTTGAGGACATGATATTGTGCTCAAGTAGTCCTTAGGTTAGGTTCGTAGGAAGTGAAATCTCAGGACTTGTGTGTCTCACTGCTTAGAGTATGCTAACTCCCTACGGGTAGCATTGAGGGCTTGGTTAAGTGATTTGGGATGGGTCGACATCCTAAGTTAATGTGGGAAGGGACTCAGTTTGGATCCCTTGCTTGCTTAAGAGCATGAGTTAGTCCTGCGAGCGGTAGGCTCGGGATATAAGGAAGAATTGAGTTAGTCCTGCGAGCGGTAGGCTCGGGATATAAGGAGGACTGGTCGAGTCCTCCGAGCCAAGAGTTTGGTGTTTCACTTAGAGGCATTGTTGTATCAAGTAGTACGCGAATACCCTGTGTGTTCTTAGGGGCGTACGTAAGGTCTAGGTTGGGTGGTGTTACACAAACCTAGAAGTGGACAGCCCGGTCCACTGCCCTGTTGCCTCAACTGGGTACCTGAGCGGAGACTCGAATAGAGTGCTAGAGGTGGTGCTTACTAGATAGTACGCGGATACCCTGTGTGTTCTTAGGGGCGTACGTAAGGTCTAGGTTGGGTGGTGTTACACAAACCTAGAAGTGGACAGCCCGGTCCACTGCCATGTTTGCCTCAACTGGGTACCTGAGTTGACACACTCGAACAGAGGGAACTACAAAAGGTCTGTACGTACAGAGTCGTGTGCGTGAGTTGCATCATTGCATTGCACATCATGGCATAACATACTTGCATAAAACAGAGACCTCATCGTATAAATTAGTATGAGCTCCTTTATACGATGAGTTTACTTCTTGCCAGATCCCTTAGCTTATGTGTTTGTGTGTGTATACACATAAGTTAAGGCTACTTTTCTAGCTGCTTAGACTCTTTTATAATTGCGGGTGTATACTCACTTTGACGCTCGTTTATATATTGCTCGGTTTCATAGTAGTCCCTTGATTTATTATGATAGATTTGCTAGAAAGATGCTTGATGTATATATATACATGTTGTTAGCTTGATATATACTGTTAGGTTAGTAATACCTCCTTGTAACCTGCATATTGTACTTACTGTTATATTGCAGCTTCTCTTTCTTTCCTCTCACACGGTGCCTAAGAGTCGCCGGGGTGAGAGGATGAGAAGCCACTTAGTCTTTATGACTAACGGTTGTTACACCACTATTTTTAGGAGCACACCCAGCTGGAGCAGTACCGGACAGATCCGAGTGATAGGACTTGGAGACATGTTGCAGCTTTTGCAACAACACCTTCTGATACGGTTATGATCGAGGGATTGTAGTTCTTGTTGTAGACTTCCGCTATACCTTGTTCTTTTATATTTGGGAGCTCTTTTTGCTTCCTGTCATTTATATATTTTGCGGACATATATACTTTGTGAATTATGGACTCTTGAAAATATTAAATTTAATGATGGGTTGGCAAATGATATTGGTAATAGACGGCAGAATAGGCGTCTTGTGGTACAGGTTAGCCCGTGTGCTGACGCTCTCGCAAGGCTGCTATTCTGGGCATAAGACTTCCCTCGGCCGTGTTTTGTGTTCCGGGAGGGGGGTCTTACATAGAGGACCCTGACCACAGCATGGCGCAATCACTCACATGAGGACCCTGACAACAGCCTGACGCACCAGCGCTGCCTTTCGTCCCAGGCCCCCACATGGGCTGCAGCCCATGCCACCCCACAAGCGCATCTGTAGATCAATTGGTGATGAGAAGTGAAAGAACTCTATAGTTAAGCGTGCTCAGACGGGAGCAATTCTGGGATGGGTGACCTCCTGGGAACTCCACGTAGAGGCGCTTAACTGGATCACTTCTCGTCAAAGGGAGGCTGCGGTCTCCAACAACCTACCGTGGTCGAAGGGGCACAGAGAGGGGTTGGGGTGGCATGGGCTGCGGCCCATGTGGGGGCCTGGGACGAAAGGCAGCGCTGGTGCGCCAGGCTGTGGTCAGGGTCCTCACACGCAAGCTCAGACTCACAAAGACTCATCGGTTATTTTGTGAAAAACCATCAAGCTACTCAGGTATCGACACTAAACGACAAGCTCGCCGCAATCTCCGACACAATCACGGGGCGACAAGCTTGCCGCAATCTCCGACGCAATCGCTGGGCAGCAATCCCGCAGCCGATCAAGACGAGATAGAAGCTTCTCCAGCAACCAGAGCCGAGCAACGACTTCCGGCACGTCGCACAAAGATGACGGTAATCCAAATTGCCGCAGAGGAAAATCAAAACCTCTGAACTCCTCCACGCAATGATTCATACTTTGAAGGTTTGGGGGGCTTATGATGTGCACCCGTAAAGATGATGCTTCGCCATGAATTTATAAGCACCATGGAGTGCATTTAGAAGAAGCTCCACTAAGAAGAAATGAAGTTAGTGGGGTCAACGCGTGATCACGAGTGTTGAAGAAATCGCCGCCCAGTTCACGCTCCGCTAGGCGCCGCGCGCCGCCATACCCGCACCCCACTACTGGGGTGCGATTAGTCCGCACCCCACTAGTGGGGTGCGGATAGCCGCACCCCCATAGTGGGGGGTGCGACCAAGCCGCACCCTCCTTGGGGTGCGGCCAGGCCGCACCCCCTTAGGCGTGGCCACGCCACACCCCCTTAGGTGCGGCCAAGCCGCACCCCCTTCGGGTGCGGCCAAGTCGCACCCCCTTAGGGTGCGGCCAAGCCACGCTCCCCCGTAACGGGGTCCGGGCAAATCCCCCCTCTTCGAACTCGCCGCACGTTCTCCGGGTTCCGGGTTCCAGATTCCTCCCAGAACGCTCTTGTGCTCGTTGCGCGCTCAGAATGCCTCCCTAACGCGCTCAGAATGCTCCCGTGTTCGTAGAGTGCTCAGAACGCTCTCGTGTTCGTTGCGCGCTCAGAACGCTTCTGAGCGCGCTCAGAACACTTCCACTTTCCCGACACGCTCACAATTTGTCTTTTTTCTCAAATTACATGATCTCTTGTCGTCTTTTTCACCTTCAATAAAAACCAAAAATTAGGGTTTGTTTGGCATGACGTTTTTGCTCCGATGAGGCTGGTCAAAAACACCACCGTCTATAATTTTCATTGTATTTTTTTTTTCACAAAATAAATCATGAATTATTGATCTATGCATTTTTATCGTCATTTTAAGATGTCATATGTATATGTTTTGAGTTGAAAATAACTTGTATTTATGCGACTTTTTTTTTAACTATTATTACAACTGCATTTTACATTGAAAATGCAGTCCACTTGCAAATGTATTTTACATTGCAGTTGCATTTCAAAATACAGTTCCGCAATATTCTTTATTTTTGTTCAAGGTACCTAATTATCACTCCTATGTTTGGCACAACAACGAATTATAACAACTGCGTTCACCACCTCCCTCCCAAACGGAGCATTAAATGCAAATTGATTCTCCAGCTAGCAGTCTATAAAAAGACCGAATTCTCACAACCACCACTTTAGCCTCCGTAGCAGAGACTTGCTTCCGTCATGGCGGCGGCGCTCCACTCTCACCATATCCATCCTCGCGCCATGCTAAATCGCCTCCACTTCTTCTTCTACTCCGCGGCCATCATCGCCGTCCTCCGCCGCCACATCGCCGTCATCTCTTTAGCGGCCACCGCATCCTCCCTCCTCCTCTTCCTCGCCGACCTCACTTTCGCCTTCATGTGGCTCCTCTCACAAGGTTTTCGATGGCGGCCCATACTCCGGCGAGAATTCCCCCACCTTCTTCCCCGAGAGACCGGCCAGCTGCCGGCGTTGGACGTGTTCATCTGCACCGCCGACCCATTCAAAGAGCCGCCGGAGAGCGTGGCGAGCACCGCGCTCTCCGCCATGGCCTTCGACTATCCGGCCGACCGGCTGTCGGTCTACGTCTCCGATGACGGCGGCTCGGAGCTCACACTGTTCGCCTTCATGGAGGCCGCCAAGTTCGCTAGATATTGGCTGCCGTTCTGCAGAGAGAACGGAGTATTGGAGAGGAGCCCTGAAGCTTTCTTTGAAAGCGGCAATGCCGTTGGAGAAGCAGGGAAGATGAAGGTAATTAATTGATATATTAATATTAATTGTTTTAGAAGATTGTTAATCTCAATTCAATTTTGACTTTTCGCATCCCAATGTTGACCGTAATCTGAAAATGTCAAAAAATTTAACCGAGCAACTTCAGCTGGAGGAAGGAGGAATTGAAGGGGATTCAGGTGAGGGGTCGGGTGTGACCGGAGACGGGATACGCAAGGGGTTAGAGTTTTAAGTTTTGGGTTGCGGTTAAACACAAAAAATGAGGTGTTTTTTAAAATGACGGATGTTATGTGCAAATCGATTTTGACTACATGCAAACCATCAAAACTCGCGCATTTTGAAAATACGCCTTATAGGTGCATTTTTAGGAAAAGTGTTCAGCATCAAAGTTGTAGATCTCGTCGAGATCTACAACTTTCGTGTTGAACATTTTGCCTAAAAATGCACCTATAAGGCGTATTTTCAAAATGTGCGTGATATATGTGAAATATTTTGCGCCTTTTGAAAATACGTCTTATAGGTGCATTTTTAGGAAAAATGTTCAACACGAAAGTTATAGATCTCGACGAGATCTACAACTTTGATGCTGAACATTTTTCCTAAAAATGCACCTCTAATGTGTATTTTCAAAATGTGCAAATTTTGATGGTTTGCACGTAACCAAAACCGGTTTGCACATAACATCCGTCTTTAAAATTATGGGTTGCGGTTAACAATCGCCTTGTTTTAATAAGACAATTAACTTAGGGTAAAAATCATATCAATGTCAAATTTGTCTTTAAAGTTAATTGTGTCAAATTAGTCAGCGAATTTCTCATCTGCGGCCATTTTTTAGCCCTTGAATTGCACTCAAAATGAAGTCTGATGTTAGACAAACTGATGAAAATGACATAACCTAAAAGTTGAAGGACCAAATTGACATTACCTTGTAATCTCAGGAAGTAAATTGATTTTTGTCCAATTAACTTATGTTCGCTGCTTATTTTTTTTAATCGGCGAGATATTCATCAGAATATTCCTCTCTATATTCATCTCAGTTAGAATATTTTAAAAGATGCATATAAATTCAAAAATAATATTTTAACATGTTTGTTTTTTCTATATTTTAGGATTTTTGTATAAAATATATTCCAATCCATTAATATTATAATATTATCGTTCACAGTGTCGCGATCTATCTTCTTCATGTCACTCATGACAAGTTTCTAGAGAACTCTAGGAGCTTAAAGAGTTGTACATAGAATACAAGAGAAATATAAAAGTATGTACTCTAGAATTTTCTCATGAGTTCATTCTAGAGAAGAGCGTGAAAATTTCTTGAAAGATGTACATGTTAGAGAGTAATAGAATGTTCTAGAAAAATGATAATCTCTAGACCCTTCCATCCTTCGAAGAAAAATTCTTTTGAAACCTATATAAAGAAGAGAACCCCTCATTTGTAATCATCTACGCGTTCAAGCAATTCAAAACTCTTTTAAACTATAATACTCTCTCATTCCAAATGTTGTTTTACTCTTTTTGTCATAACTATTATTGAATAAGACTGACTTAGCTAGTTGCGAAAGAGCACAAAAAAAAAGATAAGGCCGCACACGACATTGTCAAGGGAACATGTCTTTGACGACGGGCTCTGCATGCACACGCTTAATATCACGGAGCATAGACGATTGCTAATATTTCCGAACAGGTTCGCCTGTCCACTAATATTTTGAGCACGCTATCGAGCTCCACCCGTGAGACTAATTTGAAAATGAAGTAAAATGGAACTCGACGCACCTAACCTACGTCGATATGAACTCGACTCGCGTCGACAAGTTCTCCATCGACTTGGCCTGCATCGATAAGAACTCGACGTAGCGTCGAGTTGCTTCGAATAGATCTCCGTCGTTTTGACTTGCATCGATAAGAACTTGATGTACTGTTTAGTTGCGTCGATATGATTTCGACGCGACATCGAATTGCATTTAACACAACCTGTCGTTTTGCGCTTTCTCTTCGCAAATATTACGCGTATTTTTAACCGTTCGTTTCACGCGTGTTTCTCGACATTACTGCCTTACGTTGGAAATATTCAACATTTATCTGCACGATTATAGCCTATCAATTATAACCGTTGAAATTAATTACATGTTAATTTTCCGAGACTCCTAAATAGGAGACTTTTTTCTAAATCGTTTTACACACTTGCGATATACGTTTTCAGAAATCGGCTCTCTTTTCTTGCTCTCTGTTATTGCGACGATTTTCTACGTGCTTTCTTTTCTTGATATTTGCTTCATCAAGTGGGAGCTTGGGTGCTCTGTGCTTCTTCGGTGTCCGCGCACATCGGAGCTTTCAGGATCTAGCTGGGTGTTGTACCTTGGAGGAGTGAGCATCGGTGAAAGCCCTGCCGGAGGGTGGTGCAACTTCTTTAGGGTAGTGATCACATGCCTTACCCATGCTCGATTCTAAACTATAATTTTGATCTCTTTTATTTCTCACCTTCTTCATGCAATTTTTATAAATATTATTTTGTATATTAATATAGGAATATAAGAAAATATTCCAACATAGTTCACATGATCTCCCGTGCTTGGAGATGAGTGGAGCCCTCTCGAAGATGGGCAGAGCTCGCCTGATGGCGGTTGGAGCCCATCCGATCGCAGCCTGCGTGTCCCCCCGTGCACTGTCACTCATGCGCATGTCTATATACATTCGAACGACACGGGCCTCCGGCCATATGTTAGTGCAACGGAGGGCTTCGCCCGCACTGGCAGCGGCTACGCCTGCTCCCAACTAAGAGCCCGCCCCCACAGACTGTACTCGCCGTCGATTTTCAAAAATCCTTACAAAATCAGGTGATCTGCAAATAGCGGCCAGCGCAAAACTGATTGACTGTTTGCAGATCAATGTGGTCTGCGAATAGCGGTCAACATAAGGTTGTTTCACTATTTGCAGACCAACGTGGCGTACAAATAGCGGACAACACAAAACTGATTGACTAAATTAGTCTGCGAATAACGGCCAGCGCAAAACTGATTGACTAATTCGCAGACCAACGTGGTCTGCGAATAGGGACCAGCGAAAAATTATTTTGCTATTCGCAGACCATTGTGGACAGTTATGAATTCTCAATGACTTCTTAATTCCATCAATTTTGAAGTCATCCATACTTCTTTTTAGACTAGTATAGATATAGATAACTTATTTATGTGCACATAAAATAAGAGGAAGAGGAGAGTGAAGAGAGAGAGACAAGAGGAAGAGAACACATGAGATTCACAAATATTATATATATATAAATATATATATATAAAATAATAATGCTTGGAGTTTTTTGGTTTCCAAGACTCCCAAGTGAAGAGAAAAATCAAATAACTTTTCTAAGGAGTCCAATAATTCACTTTTGTTTTATGAGTACCGCCAAAGGCTTGGAAGAAGGCAATTTTAGTTTTTATTCTATAGTTGGGTGGAGATTGCATGACACGACAGTACGTGTATTTGTCAATTTGTAAAAAAAAAAATTGTCGATTTGGCTATCCGCACTCTTTTTGTATGACTTATTACGTGCCTTCAAGAAATACGTTTATTACATGCATTTTTACGAAAAATGTTCAACACAAAAGTTGTACATCTCGTCGAGATCTACAACTTTCGTGTTGAATTGAACATTTTTCCTAAAAGTGCACGCACAAGACGTATTGCCGCCCTAATTGAAACATGACGTAACTATAACGAATTTTTGGAAATACGCCTTGTACATGCATTTTTAGGAAAAGTGTTCAACACGAAAGTTGTAGATATCGACGAGATCTACAACTTTCGTGTTGAACACTTTTCCTAAAAATACATGTAAAAGACGTATTTTCAAAAGACGCATAATAAATCATATAAAAAGAGTGCGGATAGCCAAAACTGTAGTGCCGATAACAATCGCCAAAAAAAAATTGTCTATAACTTAATAAAATTGAAAGGATAATAATATATCTTTAAACTAAAATAAAAAACCAAACAAATTATAAAATAAAGGAAGAATAAATTTGACAAGATAAATGTTTCACTAAATGTTTCACTAAATGCAAAAATATCTAGATTTGAATAATACTTTCTAGATTTGAAGATGCAAAAATATCAAGATAAAAGTAAGAATAATACTTTCTAGATTTGAATGGTACATTTTGGATAGAGGATTAGAGGTGGAATCATGCCTTGAGTAGGTCCGCATTTTTAGCTAGTCGCACCGCATTGCTAAACACACCGTATTTTTTCATATTTTGTTAAAGCGCCTGGAATTGTTAATCACATCGCACTGGCGTTAAAAACACATCAACTTAAATTTCAATAAAAAGGGAAAATCATAGAACTAAATCTTAAATTTCAGCAAAAAAAGAAAATTGTTGTAAACAAAAAATCATTAATTTTGTCGGTGTTGCACGATAATTACGAAGTAGAAGCTCGTCGAGCAGATCTCCAACCGCACTAGTGCATGTATGTAGGGACTAGCAGATCTCCATACATGCACTCGTGCGGTTCCAGTAATGTTTTGGAGAGAGTAATATTAAGGTTAAATTAGGAGAAATTGCGATGCGACTAACCAAAATTGTGGTGCCTTTAACAACTCCCAAAACTAATTCGTAGACAGAATTGGAAGAAATTGGTGGGCGAATAGCCAAAACTGGTGTGCTTATCACACCCTTATTTCCTAGCAGGAATTAGACATTTGTAATATTTCATGTTTATATATATTTATATATTACAAAATATAAATTATGTATTTATATAGTACACAATAGAAATAAAATATACATGCTAAAATATAGATTATGTAGATATGTACATAAAAAATAAAAACAATATATATATATAATTATATTGAAAATATAAATAATATAATATATATTTATATTACTAAATATTTTATGTTTAAATATATAAATGTATATATAATATATATGTAAACAAATAAATATATTTCAAAAATATATTATTAAATAAATATATTATTAAATATTCATACATAATAAATTCACACAAAATTAAAAAAATTCATGAAGAAATTGTATAGATATATGCGAAAATATTAATAATGTAAATATATAAACCAAAAATTAATTAATATATATACTTCATCTTTATATAAATTTTCATATAAAGTAAAAATAATATTATTATTTTCTATTTTTATTTTCAATAAATAATTTTATGAGAATATAAATATTATTTAATTAATTTATTGATATAATATGAAAAATCTTCTAAAAAATATATAAAAAGAATAAGATCAATTTGTCAAACTAAAAATGGAATAAATGAGGGGAAAGGTGTTAAATACCTTCACTTATTTCACTAGCTTTTGGCTATAATTCTTGTCAAATAGGGATAGAGAAGAGATTTTATATTTAAAATTTTGAATAAGAACTATAATTTTTTTGTAATATGATCTTTTTCATATAAAATAAGAGGATTTGGTTGATTATTATTTTTGATGAATTAAATGCTTGTGTTAGTGACATTTTAATGAGTAAATTTTTGATAAACTCAAAATTTTCACCGCTATCAATAACCCCTCTAATATTTATAAATATGCATGGACAATTTTCAATTTCTGTGCCTGAAAATTATTTTTCAAACGAACACAAGAATTAAGTTTGGCTCAAAACAAAAACCTTTGAGTTTTTAATTTTGGACCAAAACCAATTATTTTCAATCGGAGGCTTATCATTATTTGATCAAATTTATCGAGAGTTATATACTTATTTCTAAAAATTAGGGGGTACGAGGGTTATCAACAATTTGATTAACATCATTTTAATATCTTTAACTTTAGGAAAGTAGATTTTTTGGAATGAAATAAAATATTGCACTCACTCAGTACATAAGACTCCGTTTGGCACGGCGGTGCACGGACATGAACACGATAGTTATGAACCGTCATTTGTGAACGCCAGACCTCACCTAAGGAACTTCATTCACTTTTATGCTCAAAACTAGTTTACTTTTCTTGGTCGCGGTCATAACCGTTGTCATGCAAACATACATTCTCTGACGGTGGCATTTTTGTCGAAACTCACCTGAGCGAAATGTTGACATAACATATGCAAAGACAAAACACATGCTATTTTCTTAATGGATGCAACCCGATAGATTTTGCAGGAAAACCAATTCCCTCCAATAAAAGAACAAGTGAACGCTTGTGAATGAAATTTGATTGCCCAAAACCAATTCCTTCCTACAAATCCTACCAAACGAACGGAGCCTAATTTTTGTCTTATATCTTGACCCGAAGATTATACTTCCAAATTTAATTATAGTTTAATTTCTTGCTCATTTGGATGAATAATTCAACATTTATATATATTAACCATTTCCAATACAAAATTTACATAATCAATTTTTAGGGGGATTATTATTGGACATTGTTATAGGCAAACCTTATTTGATTATAAGAAGCTCAAGCAAAATCGAGTTCAAGGTGAATAGGCTCTTTTTTTCAAACCCTCCGCCTGCGTTATTAGCAAATCATTCGGCGCCACTGCAGCTTTGCAACCTCATCGTCTTCTACAGCAAATGCCGACGAAAGAATTTCGTGCGGCCACCGTGCTCCGTGCGTTTGCACTCACCTGACGAGAGATGGAAACCATATCATTTGATCGTCAATTGATCAAGAATGAGAGGAAGAATCTCCCCCATAGGGACGAAATGAAAAGGATAGAAACAATGATATAGACGATGAAAAGGATAGAAATGAGAGGAAGAATCTCCCCCCAATTTCTCTAAAGATTTCCTCTGAAGTTGGCCCGATCGGCCTTTGGATCCCCGTGTTCAGCACGGTACTTGATGAAACTTTTGAACCATCTTCACTTAACAACGTTCTACTGTGAATCATTTTCCTATTTTCCCCTTTCAAATTTGTTGGATTCGAGTATGGGTTTCAGCAAGTTCGAACAACTCCGCTCGTCGCTCGGTTACAGTTTTGACTGGAGGTTGTCGGAGGGGATGGAGGAAGAAGACATTGTTGACATGGGCAAACTGGTTAAAAAAAAGGGTTTGTTTGTAGCCATTTGTAAAAAGGATGGTTTGCTAATAACCAAATATAAATTGCCTATAACAATGCCCTTATTATTTGTATCAATGATCTCATTCTCGAATTGATAGTCATTAAAGTTGCAATATAAATGATAATCTAACTATCTTGATGATGAAGTTTTCAAAGGGACTAAAACCAATAGAAATAAGCTTACTCACAATATTGACTAGGACTCTATATTTTGATTTAACACTCAAATTTTAGAGACTATAAATGTCACTAAAAGACACATAAAATTATAAACAGTCCTTCACCTTTGTGTAATTTAGACTATAAATGTCAATAGACTCACATCGGGGCAATGTCGTGGCTGAAATACTGTCACGCGGGTTATGAGGGGACCCCGTGCAATATCACTCGTATATATAGTGTTGTATATAAAGATATGTTAATTTAATTGAATGTTTCGGTACACACAGGATTTACCCACCGTCGGATCTGAAAATAACACTATTTTTTCATATATCTTACTCTGGATATTAGGATTATACTTGGAGAAAATTAAATTGCAGTAATATTTTCTCACCTATTTGGAGGAACAATTTTGCATTTACATGTATTCATTTCCAATACAAAAATATGCATAGCACCTACATTCTCATCTTTAAATTCTCTTTTAAGTTGGAGTGATGGATGAGGTGTGGGTGCCGCCGATAAGAACTCTCACTAGGCAAACACGAAACTCGAACCAACAAACCACACATAGAGATCTCACAAGATCATAGCGCACACGCGCAATCACCTCACATAGATCACACGACGAACTCGTAAAATACCTTTGCGAGGTAGAACCCGCCTCATGCGAGGTATAACTATAACCCATTTCTTGCGAACACTCTCATGTGGTTCTCTCAACTATAACCTGCTAGTTCAGTGACAATTAATGTCATATAAAGTGTTGCTAAATGTCAAAAATATTGTTGATCTCAGGCACTGTTTGAAGGCCTAAGAGAAAGAGTGAAGGCAGCTGTGAAGAGAGGTTACGTAGATCTCAACTTCGTTGATTCCTCGGAAGAGGAAATCTTCGTGAAATGGAAGAAATTCACTCACAGGGATCATCCTTCACATATACAGGTTATATTAAAAACTTATAAAGTTTCTCCTAAATTAAAAACTTATAAAGTTTCTCCTAAATTAAACTAATTCTACTCATACAACATTAAACTAATTTTTTTTATCCTAAGTCATAAATAAATAGGGGCATTTACCGGGACCTCCCCTCTGAGTTTGAAAAATTACAGATTGCACCCCTGTTATTATTGAAATTACAAAAAGCTGGTGAATGTTACAAAACATAACATTTACCACCCCTGAAGTTCACATTTCATAACATCCATACGCAAAAATTATTTCCTCGGAGTACATTTTCAGGGGGGCTATTTTGTGCATGGATGTTATGAAATGTGAACTTCAGGAGAGATAAATGTTATGTTTTGTAACATTCAGGGGAGGTTTTTGTAATTTCAATAATAAGAGGGGTGCAATCTGTAATTTTACCAAAACTTTCGGGGGAAGTTTTGGTGTATATAAATATATATCATGATGAATGGCATAACAAAATTAATTTGTAGTCATCAAGAATTAGTAATTCTAAACATACATAGGAATAATTACCCGAACCTCCTCTGTAAGCTAGCATAATTACTGAGAGCACCCCTCTTGTTTCCAAAATTCTCTAACTGGGTGAAGTTAGAGAAAAGAGTGAAGTTTTAGAGAGAGAGAACATTTGTGGTGTTAAAATTAGTGTGTGTGTGTGTGTAGGGGGGGGGGGGGGGGTTAAAATTTTAGCATGGGAGAGGGTCACTTCAAATCGTGTGGATGTGTTATTTTGCACCTCCATAATTTGTACATAAAATTATATTTAAGGGTTTTGGCACTCTGGAATTACAGGATTTTGACACTTTGCACCCTAAATTGTTAAATATTGCAAGATGCACCCCCAATTACAAAAAAGCTGGCACTTTGAACCCCCCATCAGGGTGCAAAGTGTCATATTTTTTGTAATTGAGGGTGCATTTTACAATATTTAACAATTTATGATTGCAAAGTGCCAAAACCCTACATTTAGAGGGTGCATGTTGCCAATTACCCCAATCTTTCATGTGAATACATTTCACTTCCAACAATTAACAAAATTTGGAGTATAGCAAACAAAATTTGGAGTAGAAGTAAGCATGCAAAATTCTACAAATGTTTGGGGGAAATGACAAATGTGGAATGAGAGCTTTTGTGTTTTTTCAATAAAAAGAATCCCTTTAGTTACGAAAGTAAAATCTAGGGCATCAATGTCCCCTTGATCCCTGCCACCGCTTGGAAAATCTAGGGCGTAAAATACTTCCAAGTGAATTTGGCAAGCTATGGAGGCAGGTTGAAGAAAAGGCGGAGGTGCCGGTTGGCCGGCGCCTGAGAAGATGATCGATCGTAGTAGGGGTGGGTATGAGAAGCGAGGGAATGAAGATCTTAAATATTACTCTGCTTTTAATCCAGGTTCTATGTGAAAGCACCAAGGACAGGGACATCGCCGGCCACCCGCTTCCCAATCTCATCTACATGTCCCGGGAAAAACGTCCGGCTTCTCCCCACCACTTCAAGGCCGGAGCCCTAAACGCCCTGCTTCGAGTCTCCGAAACCATGACCAATGCGCCGGTGATCCTCACCCTGGACTGCGACATGCACTCCAACGACCCCGGCAGCCCTAGACGAGCTCTGTGCTACTTGCTCGACCCGGATCTGGCGCCTAATCTCTCCTTCGTCCAGTTCCCGCAGAGATTCCGGGGGATCAACGCCGACGATATCTACGCAGGCGAGCTCAGGCGGATCTTTCTCTTCGGCTCACGCGGCTTCGATGGACTGCATGGTGCTAACTATGTTGGTACCGGCTGCTTCTTCTCACGCCGGTCGCTCTATGGCCCTCCGTCGGCGGCGACAGCTTCAAATTATGAATCGAATGGCCGCAGCTTTTTGCCGTCGGAGCTTGTCCTGCAGAAAGCCCATGAAGCCGCTAGCTGCAGATATGAGCATGCTCAGGACTGGGGCTATCAGGTTTATCTCTAATCAATTGTTATAAGCACATCAGTTTTGGCTATTCTCACACCAATTTTTATGAGTAATTATGCGTTTTTTAAAAATACGCTTTGTACATGCATTTTTATGAAAAATATTCAACACGAAAATTGTAGCACTTTTCCTAAAAATACACGCACAAGACTTATTGTCGTCTATATCGTAACTATAGTGATTTTTTGAAAATACGCCTTGTGCATGCATTTTTAGAAAAAGTGTTCAACACGAAAGTTGTAGATCTCGACGAGATCTACAATTTTCGTGTTGAACACTTTTCCTAAAAATGCATGTACACGACGTATTTTCAAAAGACGCGTAATAACTCATAGAAATTGATTTGCACACATCCAAAAATGATTTGCACGTAACAATCACCTAAAAATATCGCTATTGACAGATCATCTTTACAGGTTTACAAGTCTTTTTGATTTTTTATTTTGGTCTACCATTAATAATTGTATGCCCATAGCTGAAGTTGGTCTGTCAATAACAATGCCATTTTCAGTCCTAAGACTTATAACTTTAAGAAATCAGCCTACAATTTTTTTCTTTTAAGAAATCAGTCTCTAAAGTTCATTACATTTAAGATTTAAGTCCCTAAAGTCATTTCAGTCATTTTTATAAGTTAAACATCAAATCATTTTTCTAAATAGCAAAATATTGATGACTATATGAATTTTTTTTAATTCTAGCATCCTTCTTTATTTTTTTTATCTAAAACTTGTTATATAAAAAAAATATTTGTTATAAAAAATGGCTGAAATCTAGTAGTCATGCCACATGGATAAAAGATTTGACATTTAAATTAAAAAAAATGGCTGAAATGAATTTAGGTACCTAAATCTTAAAAGATAGTGGACTTTAGAGACTAATTTCTTAAAGAAAAAAATTGGGGACTGATTTCTTAAAATTATAAGACTTTAGGGATTGAAATCTCAATTTTGTCTTTATAATAATAATTACTATTATGAATCAATAATTGTCATAATTTTTTTGCTCATCTGAAATTTTCTTGACTATAGATAGGGTTTAGGTATGGTTCTTTGGTTGAAGACTTCTACACCGGTTACCAACTACACTGCGAGGGATGGAGGTCTGTGTTTTGTAACCCAGATAGGTCAGCCTTCCTTGGCGATGCGCCGAGAAGTTTAAATGATTCACTCGGTCAGAGCCAGCGATGGGTCGTGGGTCTCTACGAGGTTGCCTTCTCCCGTCACTGCCCTCTTCTCTACGGAACCCGAAAGGCTTCCTTGATCGCAGGGCTATGCTACATGCATTATGCATTGTGGGCAGTTTGGTGCTTTCCAATAACTGTATACGCTCTTCTCCCTCAATTGGCTCTTTTCTATGATAAACCTCTTTTTGCTAAGGTAAGCAAAACTTTAATTTAATTTTGAAAAATATGAATTGTATATCAATACTAAGCATAAACTAATGAAAAATGGTTGCGAAAAGATAAAGATCTCACTTCTTATTTTATTGCATTTGGTTTGAAAAAAATTCTCCGCTGGGTTATATGACAGGTCTCAGATCCATGGTTCTTCCTCTATGCGTATCTTTTCTTAGCCTCCTACGGGCAAGACCTCATTGAGTTCATGGAAGTCGGCGGATTCATCAAGAGATGGTGGAGTGATCAAAGAATGTGGTTGATCAGAGGCGTCACTTCTTCTGCCTTTGGAACCGCGGACTTCATTCTTAGCAAAATCCCTTGGGCCTCTGCCCAGGGGTTCAACTTGACAAGCAAGGCAAATGAGGAAGAAGTGAACACGCTATATGATAGCGGCAAGTTCTTCTTCGGCGCATCATCCCCTCTCTTCGTTTCGATGGGGACTATAGCCATCATAAACCTGACTTCCTTCATTTTTGGTATCGTGAAAGCTGTGATAAGCGCTGGCGTGGTGGATGAGATGTTCTTGCAGTTGTTGTTATGCGGATTTGCTGTGGCGAACTCGTTACTGATCTATGACGCTATGTTCTTCAGAAAGGATGCGGGGAGAATGCCTACAAGTGTCACCAATGCTTCCATTTTGCTTACCATTACATTCTTTTGTGTTGGTAGAATGATTTGCTAGCTAGCTAGGTTAGAGGCAGCTGTGTCTCTTGGTTGATGCAATAAGTAGTATGCCTATTGAACATGTTGATTAATAACATTATGTTCTTCTTTATGTTTGTAGAAAGATATTCTACTTGCGTTGGAGTTACTCTTTCTGTGTTTGTGTGTTTGTTTGTTTGTTTTCTTATGAGAATAGCTTTGATGTGGAAGCTTCAAGACCCTTCAACAATGGCGGTGAATGACAGCGTTGGAAGCTTAATTTCTCTAATATGATTACGAGAGCGTGCAAGGCGAAAAATTGACAGGTTCCTTGCAACCACGGCTCTCCGTGGTTCTGCCGCACAAACAACTTCATTGATCACTCCAATCTCGCAATTGGTTGCGGCTATGACAAGCAGGGAGGGCCCTAAAACGGGCTCATGTGCGCTCTGTCACGAATGATGTATTGGGATTGCGAGGTGGGAAGGCCAACATAACATCTCAGCTTCGAGTGCTCGAGGGTCAAGGATGAGTGGAGGGAGATAACAAAGAACATAACTTTTTTTGGTTTGCTAATATAAATTTTGGGGTACCAAAAAAAGACTTAAATGTTAGAAGTTTTCTATTTTGGTGGACTCAATTCATCGAGACGTCTCGAGTCGTACGCGATTATTTCAGTTTATTCGGACTCCTACGAGCGTGCGTTAATTTAGTTGTGCGAACGATCGAAATATGTGATAGGTGGGCCAGATCGTCTCGTAAATTCATGTCGCGAACTCGTTCTCCACCCGTGACACAAAATTTGGCATAATCATGAGATCCAATCTATCGATGGATTTTCATGATTTATTTTATTTGGAGTTTTAATTGGATTCATTAATTCCCTTTTTTTTGTAACTCCAAATTTAAGGGTGGATCTACCTATTGAGGCCAATATATAAATAGAGGAGGAATGTTACGTGCAGATCAATTTTAGCTATCTGCGCACAATAAATATAACTAATTTGATCTTTTAACCGCAAATTTTCTCCCCCTCTGAGCCGGAATCTCGATAGTGCACTTCAGCGAAATTTTGGCGAGCTTCACCGCTTCTGGCGCGGAAAAGCGAACGTCTAGGTTGTTCTCGGCGAGATTGCTCAGTTGGCCTTGAGGGTCGAGAAGACGGCGTCGTCCGCTAGAAATTCTTCGATCCCTTTTTTTTGTGAAGATCACAGATCATCGAAGGATTTTTCTATGATCAACTGCAGATCATCAAAGACTTCCAATATCATCAAAATTCTTCGATCATCTAAGACTTTTAACTGGTTCGGCATTCTTCGGTCCCTTTTTTTTTGTCCAGACAGAAATTTTAGCTGCAAATAAAATTTATCAATATGCACATAACATTTGTGTGCACGTAGTCAAATTAGATTGCACTTAATATTGCTTTATAAATATTATGCAATTTAGAAAGGGAATTGATAAAGGCAAACCCAAATTGGCTAATCACACACCAAAACACTTAAAAAACCAAACCAAAAAGTTTTCTCCCGTTTTTCTTTACGCAAATCCTAAGCCGAAAAGCAAACCACTTGTGTATGTTCGTCGTTAGAGTAATATTTGTTTTAGTATCCTATGTTCAAGCGGAAAAATTGGCAAAATTTTGAATTTTAGATTTGGTTTACTGTTAACAATAATGGTTTGTCGTTAACAGATTTGTTTGCACCGAGTAATTTTCACAAAACATGGTTTGCTATTAAAAATGGTGTGCGGTTAGCCATTTATGGTTTGTCTTTAACAATTCCCTTTAGAAATGCTATTGTGAGTGTGCGTGAACAGGGGCGAAATGTGGTTACCGCGGTTTCTTCTTCAGCTTTTGGAAATCGCCGAT
This sequence comes from Dactylorhiza incarnata, assembly GCA_033032865.1. Classification (NCBI taxonomy): domain Eukaryota; kingdom Viridiplantae; phylum Streptophyta; class Magnoliopsida; order Asparagales; family Orchidaceae; genus Dactylorhiza; species Dactylorhiza incarnata. The sequence goes on along the minus strand of JAWHQI010000020.1, from coordinate 2,797,181 downwards.
CTCTCTCTCTCTCTCTTTCTCTCTCTCTCTCTATTAGGGTTTTAAAATTAATTATTTTAATCAAAGAAATATTTTATTTTATTATAAAAATAAGATTATGATTTTTAAAGTCACGTGAAATTTTAATTGTCAGACGGGTCGAGTGACCAAATCGAGCTTTCGCGCAAAATCACTTATAACGCTTGGACTTTGGCAAAACCGCTAATTTTATTTGAGAGAGCTCATAATCAGTTAGTGAATTGAACCAATGCGAGATCCGTACACCCACAAGCAAATCGCAAACAATAATTTATGGAGTAACGACAATAAAAAGCAGTATGAACGTCCGAGGCAAGCTTATATTTATTTAATTAGATTGCATAAAATTAAACTGATTAAGTGGAGCATAACAAGATATGACGTCTTCAAACTCTGTCTGCACGTAGACGGACGAACTGGAGAGGAAAGGTTGACGGAGACTTGCTGTGGTCGACGTCAACCCACGACAGAAGGTTCGTCTGGATCGAGAGACTTCGGAATGGTTGTGCGAGTCGACGACAACTCCGTCGAAGCTCTCGAAATGGCGGAAGGCAGCCCTGTAGATCTCCTCCCTAGCTGCCTGACTGTTGACTGGAACGGGGAGGGCGTCGCGAAAACGGTTGTCGAGGATGCTTTCACGATTCTCCGGCGATTGGGAGGCTCTCCTTTGAAACAGGTGGGTCTGGCGACGGGGCAGCGGGTGGAGGCGCGTGGAAGGCTGGCGACAGTAACCCGGTTTTCATAGAGGAACGAAGGGTTTCGCCCTCTGTGATTCTTCCGGTCCTTCTTCTTCACGACGACTAGGTGATTTAAATAATGAGTTGGTTATTTTGCCAAAGATTTGTAGCCTTAATTCATGATACCACGTCTGACTTTATTTCCAAAAAATATTGATCTCTACAAAATATTTCTTGTCAATGCATTCTTCTAAAAATATTTCTTGCTACTTTATTGTTCTCCTCAAAAGATGGTTTCTTTAATATAAATCTTTTATGGTGGATATTTGGGTATCTTGCCCTATTTAAATTTATGCTTCCTTAAATAAATTTAAGCTTGCCCTTTCATCTTAACTACTTAGAATTGACGGGCCATTTATTCAGGATCTCATCGAGTGGTCAAACCGATGAGTCAGAACTCAACATACAACGATGCGTGGAAAAATGAATTTACAGAAAATAAAAATGGCAAATTAAACGTTAACGGACGCGTGATGATATCACGCGTCCTCTGATGCGGCGACGGTTGCATCAATTCCCCGGGGGTTGACAGAGCTCGACCCCGACGAGAACTTTCAACAACTGGCAACATATAGATCAGACATCGTTGCTTGCGCTAAATCGGGTGGTATATCTAAGGCCTTGACTGGTGGCTCAATGGGCGTCCCAATGCGCTTATGAACATGAATTAGACCAAACTTCCTGCAGTAAGGAATCACCTGACCTCCATTTGAAAAGTACAACTCATGGCGATAACGACCGACCGTGAGTTTGTAATGTTCAAAGGTTGCTCGCAAAATATTAGCACTAATTTTATGCAATTTTTTAAATAATTAATACGAGCTTGCGCATCAAATAAAATGCGTTCATGGAACGAGAGATGATGGCGGTTAGGTGGGTGGAGCAACGCATACAAAATCTCGAAAGGAGATATATTAAGAGAGCGGCTTGTAGAATTATTATATGCGAAATTTGCTCGTGGAGGTACTAGATCTCATTGCGTCGAATTCTCCTCAGTTAAACGCCTAAGAGGGTTTTCCAAACTCTTATTAACGGACTCGGTTCATCCATCGGTTAGAGAGTGATAAATGCTACTAAACTCGAGTTTGATTCTCTTTCGATCACATAAGATGTTCCAAAGATACGACTTAAAATATTTAAAATAATGTTGCAACCCCACAAATCTGTCTATCTCCAAATTATAGTGAGGTGAAATAAAATCGTCGTCTCTAAATATGAAATCGATAGAGTGAGGTGTGCGGAGTGAGTGATCTTCAGATATAGTATTAAAAGGCTGAAAAATATCAGGTGGTACGTCGGGAATTGATATATGTGGGGTGAGCAGTAAGGTGGTGGAGGCAACAAAAAGTGAGCTAGAAGACGAAGAGGTCCTCTCTCGTGCCTGAGGAATAAGACAATTCTTCGGGGGAAGAACAACAATCGTGCGTCCCTCGTGCTCGAAGAAATGAGAGTTCCTAGTGTCATCGTGCATGACATGTTGGTCGTACTGCCAAGATCGCCCTAATAGGATGTGACAGACATCCATGACAACGACATGACATAATACTCTGTCTGAATACGTGCTCCCTATAGAAAATTCTACTAGGCAATAATGTGTGATGGGCATAGTCAAATGACTATTGACTCCGGATAAGCTGTAGGGTTGTTCTAACAGGTGCGTCTCAAGGCCTAATATGTCGACCATGTGTTGAGAAACGAAATTCTCCATACTGCAACTATCTATGATAATGGAATAAAATTGTCCCTGAATATGTGTAGTGGTGCGAAAAATTCAGTGTCTCCTGTGGTCATCCTCAGTAGACTCGCTGGGGGTAATCAGACTATAACGTAAGACGCAGACTAAGTGCTCAGTGTTGACGCCTGGAAAATCCTGGCCCCAAAATTCGGATCAATGCAGCCTGAGGCTACTTGCCCAGCAGTTCAACGAGAAGGTTTGGTTAGCCACTACGAGCGAAACGGAGAGATAACGGACACAACCCCAGGTGCTGCGGTAGGGAGGTCCCACCACGTACCCAGAAGCTCAAAATAGTCTTCTCCTCCAAAACCACGAATGGCCGAGCTTGGTACTAGGTAGGCACTTGTTAGGGAAGATTTTTGTCTGTCCGGGGGGGGGGGGGGGGGGTGCAACTCTGATTTTTTACAAGTGTCATTCCTGGTACCCCTGGGGGTCCTGGGGGGGGGGGGGGGGGGGGAGCAGATGACTATCCCTGACCCCCTAGAGTTGGTTTTTATAGACAAGGCAATAGGTTGGCGAGTAGGTAAGGAACTCAGACCTAACTGGCGAGTTGGTTGGCTAAGTCGCCTATAGGCGAGTAGGTCCGAACTCACGACCTCCTCGCTTGGCCGGGTAGTGAACGCCGGGCAGGTCTTTCCTCCTCGTCTTGTGCGAGTAAGTACCTTCTCGCACAACCAAAATTCTTGACCTTCCTTCGTTCAAAGAACTCCGAAAGCCTGCGTTCGACGAACTCCGAGAGCCTGCGGTCGACGAACTCCGAGAGACTGCGTTCGACGAACTCTGAGAGCCTGCTTTCGACGAACTTCGAGGGACTGCTGTGTTGACTTTGACTCCTGCCTACGTGGCCTTGAGACGGGCCCACCCTCGGAGAATGAGGGTTGTACACAATCCCCGCTCTTTGCGAGCAACTTAGTTGGTTGGAAAGAATCATCCAATCCTTATTCGACGAGCTTCTTCTGGCAGGAAACTTACCTGCTCGGCAGGCCTGGGACCCCATAAGTCTATAAATAGAGGGGGGGTGGTCCTTCCTTGGCACGCCACTTTTTTAGGATCGACGAGATGTTGTCTACCGAGCAGGTAATCGCGAAGGCCGAGCTGTTGATGAAATTGATGAAGAAGACGAAAAGCTCCGATACCTGCAAGAGAAAAAAGGGGGTCCTCCGATCGTCGCCTTAATCCCTTGGGTGAGGAGGTCCCTCGGGCGAATCCGGCGGCCTCCGTGCCCGAGCCTTCCCTCGCGCCATCAACCGATGAGAGATTGGGGGACGAAGTTCCTCGATCTACTGCCGAGGAGGAACCCCTAAACGTTAACCCGGACCCTCTCCGAGAAGGTAAGCGCCTTCTCGAGATACCGCGATTCTTGTGCGAACTTTTTTTTGATGCCGACGCTCCTTTGTAGGTGGGCCCTCAGCTAAGGTGAACATATAGACGTCCCCGCTTGAAGGGCGAGCAGGTGTCGAGCATCTACCGCCTCCACCGGTCCTTCCCGCAGGGATCGTCCCCGAGCGGGAACCTCTTCGCCCGTCGTCCCCCATTCCTGAGCGCGTGGCGGGCGGAAACCGGATACTGCTAAGGAATTCCAGGGTCACCATTGCTGGAGGAAGGGGAGAGGGAGGGTCTTCCTCGGTGGTGCCTACGGCTCAGCTTCCTCGGCGTCCTGATGCTGCACCGTCGTCTCGTAATGGTCGGGGTGGTCGCTCAGGGGGGCGACACACTCCTAGGCGCTCACCTTCCCCTCGCAGATCTCCTCGGCGGAGGCTCAGTCCTCGCCGAACATCGTCTCCTCGTCGGGTTGTGTCTCCTCCTCGCCGGGATGCTCCTCGACGGTCACCCTCTCCTCCTCGTCCTCAACCGAGGGCAGCACCTGTGAGGGCAGGTATGATCATCGCATCGTGCTGTCTTTTCGGGGTTCTTTTTACTAACTCGCTATCTTCTAGCCCGCGCCACGTCTCCGGGGTCAGCCTTTATTGAGGCGCTCGGGCTTCCTACTCGCGAATATAGGGCGAAGATGGCTTCGGCCTATCTCGATCTGGAGATAAATGTAGAAAGGTTGCTGGCCTACGAGGTTCATCGGCGAGTAACCTCGCTTGAAGGACGGGTCTCGAATATTGAAGGATTCGAGCATCGGCTGGAGGCGGCAGAAGGAAAGCACTATCTCGTCACCGAGCTAGAGTGGCGGATGTTGAGCCTGGAACAACGCTACGAGGCGTTGAAGACGGACGTGCGCGGCCTGCGGGCGAGTATCGGGTCCCTTGGGACACTAAATCGCATGGAAGAGCATATTCGGCTTGGCGAGGAACATCTGGCGAGAGCGAACGAGCAGATGGCCTTCGCGCGTCAACTGGGTGCCATCGGGCGGCAAGGTGCCACCTCGGACAGGCGCGGCGACCCTCCCGTTAATTAGCTTCGCTTGCTAATTTGTATTTGAAGAACATTATTCTGCGAGTATTGTAATAATCTCGAATTGCCTGTGTACTGTGACTTTGAACCGTATTGCTTGATCGCATTTGTGCTGACTTTGTCTTCTGCAGGGTTTTCTTGCGTTTTTGTAGATCGTCGCATAGACACGAGAAGGGTGGTCAACACCCCGCGTATATAGTAGTTTGTGCGACTTCGATGTAGGCGAGTAGGTAGAAACCTCGCACCTACTTACGTCGCGATCCCCCCTCCCATTTTGCCGATTTCTATAAATAGGGGGGTTGGGGTCCAAAATCGGCGCGCTTTTTCGAACTTCTTCAATCGCTTTTCTATCTCGCGTCCTTCTTCCTGCTCGCTACGATGATGCCTTCTTTGGAAGCTGAAACTCGCCGCTTGACTTATGCTGAGAATTTCATTGCGCATAAGTTCAAGAAACCCGTTACTCGCGCGGACGATCTGGAGAGATTCGTCCATCAACACCTCGCGCCAGGCTTCCGGGTTGGCCTTCCCGCTCCCGACGAGCGGATCAACACCTTCTCGGAGGGGAAACTTGCCTTCTCCCTCTCGCACTTCGAGGTCGGCCTGCGCCTTCCTCTCTGGCCCGAGTTCTGCCAGATCCTCCGGTATTACGGCTGGGTCCCCGCCCAGATCAATACGAATGGGGTAGCGATGATCATCGGCTACCTCTGCTTCCTTCGCAGCGAGAAGATCGCTTTCGACTTGGACGTCTTCCGAAAGATCTTCTATATGGGAGCTACCAAGGATGGGGTGATTTTCTTCGACAGCCATCACTGCAAGGTGGTTGGGACTTTGAACAAGGTCCACCGGTGGAGCGAGAAGTTCATCTTCGTCACTGGTGACTTCTCGCATATACCAAATCGCCCTCAGCAGAGACCTTCTGGGGCGCTCGCCACTCCATCGCTCAGGGGCCGGCGCGAGGAACTATTCCTTGCCTTGAAGAACAAGAAACTCGATATCTAGTTGTGGCGAAGGAACGTGGACCATCTCGCCTTCGTGCAGCCTGGCGAGGGTAACATTTTATAGTTGCCGCAAAGGTGATCTTACCTTTGTTTCTTTGTCTAACAACTGTCTTCAGGTTGCCGACATCTTCCATCCACGGCTCTTCCTGTGGGGGGTCAGACCCCACCTCCTCTATCTCCCACGGTCGATCCAGCGACAATGCAACATGGCGAGGAGGAGGAAGGCGAGCAGGAATCTCCTTTCTCGGGGATTCCTCCTGGGGTCGGCGACGCGACCAAGATCCTTCGCGCTGCGGGATGGCCGACCGAAGGCGAACCACCGGTGATCAAGAAAAGGAAGAGGAAGGAGGTTGCCCGGCGCATGGCGGAGGAGCGGGTACGCGAGGAGGAAGACAGCGTCCCTGAGAACCATCCCAACTTTGGGCAGGGTTCGCTGAATAGGGGCTTGGATGGCGAGCCGCTGATCACCTGGAGCAGGGAGCGCAGCGAGGTGTCCTTGAGCACTCGCCTGCCTTCGTGGAGCGAGGATGAGGTCCCGAACGATGATGCCTTCAGCATCTTGTTCGGACTTAATGGTCGCGATGATGCGAAGGTTCTGCAGGAGGCTACTCCTCGCTTTCTTGCCGACCAGGGATCGCGGGCAATGTTGCGCGCTTCGGAGTTATTTTATCAGACCGCGCGGAACCTTCTCGGCTCCGAAGTGGAGCTCGCACTTCATCAGAAGCTCACGATGGAGGCCGAGAAGCGTGAGGACGAGGCCTTAAGGCGCGCCAAGGCGGCCGAGGATAAAGCCGAATCCAGCCGGAGCTTCGAGGTGGTCTTGGTACTTCACGCGATCTAAGATTGAAACCCACTCTCTTTTCTACACATCTTCTAACCTGTCTTTCTCGCATCTACAGGAAGAGCAGTTGGTGGCAGTGGAGACGGTCTCCAAGCTTGAGTGCGAACTGCGGGCGAGCCAGGTCTTGCTGGAGGCAACGCAGGTTCGTAACGCTGAGTTGGAATCGAGGATGGCCGCATTTTCCTTCTCGGAAGCCGGACCTTCCCGCCGATCTTCTGGATCGTTCATGACCTCGCAGGAGCTTTCGTCTCTTCAGCGGGAGATCACCCTAGCCTTTGGGGACCTGGTCTTCGCTAAGCTTTCAGTGGCCGGCTTGCTGGTTCCTGGTGCGGAGAGCTTGACGACGGAGGGGCTTCTGTCGGATATCCTGAATGCCAGCGAGGAGGAGGACGGCGAGGAAGGGAATGATTCGGATTCAGCCGACTATGCTCCCTCGTATAAGTAAACTTTTGTACTTAACAATTTTGGTGCTTCTCGCGGCTTTGCGAGCATATGTTTTGGTAGATAACATTTCTTTTGATAGTGATATTTACTTCTTTTGTGAATCTTTCTTGTACTGTTGTGATGTCGCTAGGCTCGTAGGATCGTTTGTGCTTTTTACTTATCTTTCTCGTCAGGGCGACTTAGGATGAGATCGGGTCTGCCGACTATCTAGCTTGCTAGCTTCTTCGACCTGCTTGTCCATATTATGGATCCTCGCCCATAGGGCTACTCACATTCAACCTTGCGAGTTGGTTTCCTGCTCACACCCTGATTGATTAAAAGGATGTTAGATAGGAAAAGACGGTCGGGGATTCCAGGGGATTCATATTCCCTAAAGTCTTCCTTCTAGGGGGATGTTGATGCTATTGATGGGAACGACTCAGTAGGGAATGACTGTCGGGGAGGTTCCAGAGGAGCACCTTCCAAGGGAACACAACCTCCCAAGGTCTCCATCATGCTGTTGAAGGGGTCGACACAGTAGGGAATGACTGTCGGGGAGGTTCCTGAGGAGCACCTTCCAAGGGAACACAACATCCCAAGGTCTCCATCCTGCTGTTGAAGGGGTCGACACAGTAGGGAATGACTGTCGGGGAGGATCCAGAGGAGCACCTTCCAAGGGAACACAACATCCCAAGGTCTCCATCCTGCTCTTGAAGGGGTCGACACAGTAGGGAATGACTGTCGGAGAGGTTCCATAGGAGCACCTTCCAAGGGAACACAACATCCCAAGGTCTCCATCCTGCTGTTTGAAGGGGTCGAGTCAGTAGGGAATGACTGTCGGGGAGGTTCCAAAGGAGCACCTTCTAAGGGAACACAACATCCCAAGGTCTCCATCCTGCTGTTTGAAGGGGTCGAGTCAGTAGGGAATGACTGTCGGGGAGGTTCCAAAGGAGCACCTTCCAAGGGAACAAAACATCCCAAGGTCTCCATCCTGCTGTTTGAAGGGGTCGAGTCAGTAGGGAATGACTGTCGGGGAGGTTCCAAAGGAGCACCTTCCAAGGGAACACAACATCCCAAGGTTTCCATCCTGCTGCTCTTGTTGATGCTGTTGAAGAGGTCGACACAGTAGGGAATGACTGTCGGGGAGGTTCCAATGGAGCACCTTCCAAGGGAACACAACATCCCAAGGTCTCCATCCTGCTGCTCTTGTTGATGCTGTTGAAGAGGTCGACACAATAGGGAATGACTATCGGGGAGGTTCCAATGGAGCACCTTCCAAGGGAACACAACATCCCAAGGTCTCTATCCTGCTGCTCTTGTTGATGCTGTTGAAGAGGTCGACACAGTAGGGAATGACTGTCGAGGAGGTTCCAATGGAGCACCTTCCAAGGGAACACAACATCCCGAGGTCTCCATCCTACTTGGGTACTGAATGCCGACCCAACCTGCTTCCTGCTTGCTCAACAATTAAACGGGGAATTAAGCACACTTAGGCACATTAACTCATACGATTAGAGAAAACAATCGGAAGCGAATCACTTTGCTACAAGCCTTTAGCCCCCGAAGGTACACGACACCTTTATTCAAGGGTCCCCTCATTGGTGAGGTTGATCATCTCTTCGTGGGATTGGGAGGTCGGCGTACAGACTTTTTCCTAATAATTTCTCCAGTCGGATGAGAAATGCGGTCGGTGGGAACCGCGGCCAACGTGCAAGGGGGGAGCTGATCTCGGCCGTCATTGCAGAGGCTTGGACTTAGGGGAACGCACAACCAGACACTGTCCCATCATCCGTTCTGGGTTTTTACGAGAATCAAGTTGGAGGCCTGTTTCCCAACCTGACACGGAGATCAGCTTCGCCTGCCTTCTTCTTTTACTTGAAGCCACATTTTTAATTTGAGGTTAATGTAAAAAACCCTTTTCTACCCCATGTTTCAGGGGGTGATGAATTTATTTATGAACAATAAATTTACAGGGGTGGGATGTACATACTCCCGCCCAGGAGCAAAACCTTTTTAGGTTGTCGCCACTCCAAGTATTTTCCAACAGCTCCCCTTCATGATTCTGCAGGCGATATCTGCCAGTTGCTAATGACTCGTGGATGATGAAGGGTCCTTCCTGTCTTAGATTAAGCTTCCTGACGGCGGCTGATCTTCCTGCCGCGTCCGCCTTCTTTTGCTTACCTGAGAAATCGAAAAGGGGACCGTCCGAGGCCATCATCCTACTCGCCTCGACTTCCATGTTGTCAAACGTGTTCGTGAGAACGACGTAAAAATGACACGGACCGAACCCCCGTTGCACACCAGGATTCGGTTGACGGCGAAGTCTTCGATGATCGCTTGAATCACACGGGCATCACGGAAGGGATCGGATTCTCATTCCATAACATGCCCTCCTCCGAGAAAGTGATCTCCTCCAACAGGGGTGGCGCTTGAGAGGTCGGAGCGACATTCTGGCGGTAGGCCTGGTGGAAATTCGTTTTGCGGAAAGATCCGAGCTCCGCTTCTCCATAACTCACTCCTACCTCTCCGGACTTTATCCCTTCTTGACATCCTTGGTTGACCTGATCCCTATTCCTCCTCCGGTTATTCCTCCGGTTACGTCTGTTCCCCTGACGGACAACTACCATCGACTCTGTGCATCCTTCCTCCTTACGTACTTCTTACCTACCACGATTCCTGCCCTCCATGGAGAATCTCCTTCCCTGACCCGGTTGTTGCCCCAACACCTGATATTTTCTTCCCTCCTCTAGCCATTCCGGATTTATAAGGGGTCTTCCCACTTCCTGTCTCCCTTGCTCCTCTCTTCTGCGCTTTGCCGGCCTACGCTCTTCCGGTCTCCTCCTCTCCAATCTCTGGGGCTCCTCCTTTCTTCTTACAGGGACCGTCTCTTCTTCCTCTTCCTCCTCTCTGGTCAGCTGGGTGAACTTGGCCAGGAAGCCATGATTCGAGGCTTCCCCCCCTGACGAATTGGTTGGCACTTTCAAAAAACTCCTCGCAGGCGTCCGACATGGTCCGAATGGGGACTGCATCCTCAAACCAATGGGGGTGTCGGATAGAGTCTTCTCTCCCTGAGTAGTAATTCATCGTGGGATCCCTGAATCCTTCTGGCACTGGCGCGGCAACGGTCTCCTCCCAAAATGGGCTCCTCCCACCAATTTGGCGACGAACTTCATCTTGCCGAGTATCTCCTCCATACTCGCTAGCCTGGCGAGTATTGTAGTATCTCGCCTGCACTTCCTGCTCGTGGAACCGAGTTCCGCCAGCTCCTTCCGACGCCTGCAGACCAAACTGCGACCTCCTTGATCGCTCGAACTCCTCGACGTGCTCCTTCCCTGCTCGCTTAGAGCGAGCACCTTCCTCGGACGGACCCGGGTGATGAGGCGAGGTCGTCATTCCTTCTATGCGAGGTAGAAGAGCTGCTCGCATGGAGCCTTCTACCCTCCGCGTGAATTCCTCGAAAACAGCCAAGGATACGAACTCGCCACCTCGAGCCGGGTTTCCCACCACATCCTCTTGGTCGCTAACTGTTACCATCTCACTTTTTCTACCAGACTTTCTTCCTCTGGCCGCGATCCACGCTCACCGCACCAAAGTGTTGACGCCTGGAAAATCCTGTTGGATCTTATGGCGCCCTTAGAGGGGGGGGGGGGGGGTGAATAAGGGCCTTTTTAAAATTATGATTTTTTACTTAAGAATTTTTAAAACAAATTTTGCTTTTCTAAAAAAAATCACTTATAAAAATTTTCAAACCAATGTAATTTTTAAATTAGTTCAAACACAAATTTCTAAGTTAAAGATTAAGCAATCAAATTTGCAATTAAAGAAAAGTCATAATTTTTTAATCATGAAATTCACAAATAATAAAAATGAACTTAACAATGCTTAAGATCCAGACACAAATATGATAATAAACTTTTAAAAATTTGGGTTTACCAATCCTTCTCCCAAGGATCGGAAGGCTATCACTTGTCTCTCCCTAGACCAAGCCCAAGCCTATCCTCTAGATCTTCCCAAGATCTAGATGTACAACCCGTATTCGCCGAGTGGGCCCCTCAAGCCAGCTGGCGAGACCTGGGTCCTCCGGATCATTCGCCGGGTCACTCGCCCAGGCTAAGGAAGGTAAAAATGCCCCGGGTTGGTGGGGGTAAGCTGTAGGAGAGAAGGCGCTAGGCGAGTGGTGCCCTCACGGATCACTCGCCCAGAAGCGTGGGCATTCGCCCAGCCAGGCGGGTGCCCAGCGAATGGTGCCCTCACGGACCATTCGCCCAAATGGGTGTGAGGGGAAAATGACCATAATACCCCTGGTGGGCTGCAAATAGCCCTTCGGAACAGCGGAGTTAGGCTATTAGCAGACCAATTTGGGGTGCGGTTAGTAAAACTAAAAGGCGGATTCAGGCTATTTACAGACCAGCCTAGGAAAACTATAAATAGACCCTTAAGGGCACCTTGGAGGAGATCCGATTTGAGAGAATCCTCTCCTTCAGGCTAGTTTTGGTTGGCAGCCAGTGCCCTCCAAGGTGCCCGGTTGAGCTTTGGTTTGGGAGGGGAAGCTCTCTAAGATCTTCCGGGTGTGTGGCGGGACCTCCTCGCTTCAGCCTTGGGTCTATTCCGTTTCCAGCATCCACCGTCAAGAGAGTCCAGTGAGGGAGAAATAAGCATCGGCTACACCCCCAGTGGGTCCGAACTCAAGAGACCAGTTGCTGGTTTCAACATTTTTGGTGCGGTGAGCGTGGACCGTAGCCGGTGAAAGAAAATCCCAAGCTAGTTTCGATGACGGGAGATGGAGGAAATGGTTCTGACTCAGGTCACTCGCAGCCACCAGCGGCAGGGGAGTGGCTGGAGATGTTTGAGAAGTTCAAGCGAGAGGTTCTGCAGACAGTTCTCGCGACAAGGAGCGAGTGCGAGACCCCGGCGGTCCCAGTGGTCCCGCCTTTGCAGATTGGCGAGAACGCACCGGGGCAGCGGCCGGGGAAGGAGGTGCCAGCAGAAGGAAGCGCGCGAGATCTCCCCGGACGGCAGCTATTCAGCAGTCCGGCGAGTGCCGAGATGTGTGAGTTGGTCCCGCGCGAGAGGACCACTCGCCGAGCAGGGGAAGGGAGCCCCTTTTGCGAGATGATCCTCTCGGCCCCAGTGCCAGAAGGGTTTCGTGGGCCGGAGATGTCCTACTACACAGGCAAGGAGGATCCGGTTGTGCACCTGCAGTGGTTCGAAGACATGACTTCAATCCTTCCCATGTCGGATTCTTTCCAATGCCGACTCTTCGCGACCACCCTGAAGGAGAAAGCAAGGGACTGGTTCCACCAGCTCCCCACAGGTTCCATCTACGCGTTCGATGATCTGCGTCGAAGCTTCCGACTGCGTTTCTCGACGTCAAAAAAGAGGAAAAAGGATGCGGAGGCTCTCTTCAAGATCAGGCAGAGGGAGGGGGAATCCCTGACCAAGTACGTGGACAGGTTCCAGGAGGAGATACACCTAGTGCAGGAGGTGCCGGGATTCGCCCTCCAGATGGCATTCATCGTAGGGCTGCGAGAGGGGTTCTTCAAGATGGACCTGAAGAGAAGACCCCCTGTATCCTTCGAGGAGTTGATGGAGAGAGCCGCGGAGGAGATTGATGGGGAGGCAGCCAACCCCGAATTCTACAAAAGGTTAGCGAGGATGAGCGAGCCCGAGGCGAGGCAGCCAGAGGGAAGAAGGCGAGAGGATCCCAGGGGCCAGGGGTTCGAAAGACCACCTCGGGTTTGGAGGAACCAAGAACCCAACAACAGGTTGGGCTGGAGGAATCAGGAAGGACCGGCGCGAGGTCAGGATGAAAGGTACCAAGGAAGGGAGGCAGGAGGAGTGAATCAGGGGTGGAGGCAGGGTCCCAGACCCCCTCACCCCCCGAAGGAGCAAGCCATGGCGGTAGGCCGAGGGAGAAGAGGTAGAGGAGCAAGAGGAGGAAGAGGAAGAGCTGGAAGAGAGGACAGGGTGGCGTTGCCTTACTGTGACTTTCATCAGGAAGAAGGTCACGCGATCGCCACCTGCCCAGAGTTCTTGGAGATGAGGGAAAGAGGACAGCCACGCCGGCAGCAGGCCAGAATTGAGGAAGTGCTCCCAGAGGCAGAAGAGGACCGGTGTGAGGATAGGACAGATACAGGAACCAGGGGGGAATCGGGGTGATTCACGGTGGGGTTGGGATAGAGGCCTCTCGCAAGAGAAGCTTCCAGGCCATGTTCCGAAGGGACGTCGCGTCGACTTCCCAGACCCCACCCCCCTCTGAGAAGCTCACCTTCTCCTCAGAAGATATGCCAGATTACGAAGACCCATTCTGCGACGCCCTGGTAATCCAGACGGCGATAGAAAACTTCACGGTCTCCCGGATCCTGGTGGACAACGGGAGCTCGGTGAATGTGATCTTCAAAAAATCTTTCGACGCGATGGAGGTAGAGAAGAAGAGGGTGCAGGCCTCCGACGGACCACTGTTTAGTTTCTCAGGGGAGCGGAAGGAGGTCGAGGGAGGCGTAGGTCTCCAGGTGACGCTAGGAGGAGTCCCAAGAAACTGCCGGTTCGTCATCGTGGACGCTCCGAGCAGCTATAACGCCATCTTCGGACGACCCCTCATCAGCGCCTTCCGGTGCGTGCCCTCATCGTACCATCAGTGCTTAAAGCTCCATAGTGGAGGGGTCCAGATCCGCGTCCGAGGAGATGCTAAGGTGGCGAGGCAGTGCTACGTGACTGCCGTCAACACCATTTCATGGATGGCGGATGCCGAGAAGATGGATGAAGAGATGACGAGGCCGGAGGGGCCAGGAGAAGAAGTGGAGAAGAGAGAAGTAGGGGGAGAGGGCGATGCCCGAGAGGAGAATATGGAGGTCGCTCGTGAGGAGCAGGAGGTCGAGTTGTTGGAGGTCGCTCGTGAGGAGCAGGAGGTCGAGTTGTTGGAGGTCGCTCGTGAGGAGCAGGAGGTCGAGTTGTTGGAGGTCGCTCGTGAGGAGCAGGAGGTCGAGTTGTTGGAGGTCGCTCGTGAGGAGCAGGAGGTCGAGTTGATGGAGGTCGCTCGTGAGGAGCAGGAGGTCGAGTTGATGGAGGTCGCTCGTGAGGAGCAGGAGGTCGAGTTGTTGGAGGTCGCTCGTGAGGAGCAGGAGGTCGAGTTGTTGGAGGTCGCTCGTGAGAAGCAGGAGGTCGAGTTGTTGGAGGTCGCTTGGGAAGAGCAGGAGGTCGAGCCGGTGGAGGCGGAAGGAGCTGCAGAGGAAAAGGCCCGGGAGGAGGGGCGAGAAATAAAGGGCCAATGGGAAGAGCCAGCCCGGCTCGAGGCGGCAGAAGAGATAGTTGAGATGGAGGTTACCACCCAGGCAGGAAGGGTGGAGAAGGTGCGGATCAGCGGGGGCCTCGGCCTGGAGGACCAGAGAAGGATGCTGGAGTGCATCCAGAAGAACGTGGACATCTTCGCATGGAGCGCAGCGGACATGCCAGGCATCGAGGCGGACGTGGCTTGCCATCGTCTCAACCTCGATCCAGAAGCCCGCCCCATCCGGCAGAAGAGAAGGACTATAGCTGACAAGCTCGAAGGACCGATCCGCGAGGAGGTGGCGAAACTTCTCGAAGCAGGTTTTGTAACGGAGATCCAGTACCCAGGCTGGGTCTCCAATGTCGTAATGGTAAAAAAGGCCGATGGCCGCTGACGTATGTGTGTGGACTTTTCATTGTTAAATAAGGCCTGCCCTAAGGATTGTTATCCCTTGCCTCGGATCGACGCGCTGGTTGACTCAGCCGTCGGTTTTTCTGTGATGAGTTTTTTGGATGCTTTTTCAGGTTATCACCAAATAAGAATGCACCCCCCGGACGTCAGAGATGTCTCGTTCATCACCAGGGAGGGATGCTACTGCTATAAGATGATGCCCTTCGGGCTGAAAAATGCAGGAGCAACCTACCAGAAAATGATGGATCGGGTATTTAAGAAGCAAAGGGGAAGGAACCTGGAGGTCTACGTGGATGACTTTATGATAAAGAGCAAGTGTGTGAGCTCTCACATCCAGGACCTCGAGGAGACCTTTGCCACCCTACGCAAGTACAAGATGCGCCTAAACCCCCTGAAGTGTGTGTTCGGGGCCAGCAAAGGGAAGTTCCTGGGGCACCTTCTCACCCCCTGGGGGGTAGAACCTAACCCGGACAAGGTTAGGGCTATAATGGAGCTGGGGTCGCCACAGAACGCCAAGGAAGTTCAGCGCTTGACCGGAAGACTCGCCGGGCTGAACAGGTTTCTCTCCCGGGCCGGGGAAAAATGCTCCCCCTTCTTCAAAGTGCTACGAGGCAATCAGAGGTTTGAGTGGACGAGAGAATGCGAGGAGGCCTTTCAGGCCTTGAAGAGCCAACTCACCAAGGCTCCGCTACTGCAAAGTCCCAAAGAGGGGGAGGATCTACATCTATATCTCGGGGTCGGGGCGGAGGCCGTAAGCTCCGTCCTGGTTCGTAAGGAAGGCAAGAAGCAGCTGCCCGTCTACTACGTAAGCAGGGTCCTGAGGGAAGCGGAGCTCAGGTATCCAATTTTAGAGAAGTTGGCCTTCACCCTGGTCATCGCAGCAAGGAAGCTCAGGCCATACTTCCAGGCCCATTCGATCCAAGTAGTGACGGACCATCCTCTCCGCCAGATCTTCGAAGGAGTGGAACACTCAGGAAGACTCGCAAAATGGTCAATAGAGCTAAGTGAATTCAACATTACCTTTGTCCCTCGATTATCTATGAAGGCGCAGGTGGTGGCTGATTTTATGACAGATTTCGTGGCTGAGATGAGAGAAGACGGAGCCCCTCGTCACGCTCCGTGGAAGCTGCTGGTGGACTGGGCTTCGGGCAAAAATTCTCTCGGAGGAGGGGTGGTGCTGGAGAGTCCCCACGGAGTAAAGATAGAGCAGACACTAGTGATACACTTCCCAATCACCAACAACCAGGCGGAGTATGAGGCTGTAATCGCCGGTCTGCGGTTGGCCCGGGAGCTCGGGGTCCATGACGTGGAGGTCCTCGCTGACTCCATGATAATAGCTTCTCAGATAAGGGGAGAGTTCGAAACAAGGGAACCTGTGCTCATGAGGTACTTAGCCAAAGTCAAAGGTCTCGTGGGGACGTTCAAAACTTTCTCCATCTGACATGTCCCTCGAGAAGAGAGCACCCCGGCAGATCGGTTGGCAAAATCTGGTCCACTAGCCAGGGGGACCCTGACGGACCTATTCCGTCCTTCGATTGAGGAGGGAGAGCTCATGGAAGTCGAACAGCGGCCCTCCTGGAAGGATCCCTTCGTCACCTTCCTTGCAACGGGAAAATTTTTGGAAGAAGTTCCGGACCAGAGGCGCTTCCGGTATAAGTCTGCCTACTACGTGCTCCATGAGGGTGACTTGTATCGGAAGACCCTCTCAGGCCTCCTGGCCCGATGCATCTCGGAGGAAGAGGTCCCAAAGATCTTGGAAGAAGTTCACTCCGGCGAGTGCGGCAGCCACTCGGGGAGCAGGATGCTGGAAGCAAGCATAATAAGGCAGGGGTACTTCTGGCCAACCCTAAATAAAGACGCGGCAGCCTTCGCCAAGAGATGCCAGAAGTGCCAAATGTTCGCCCCGCTTCAGCTCATGCCAGCTCAGAGGCTAAAGAGTATCACGGCGCCCTGGCCATTCGCCATATGGGGAATGGATCTGGTAGGACCCTTCCCCCAGGCTAGTGGACAGAAGAGATTTCTCCTAGTCATGATTGACTACTTCACAAAGTGGTTGGAGGTCAAGGCGTTGGCCAAGGTCACCTCCCAGGTAATCCGCAACTTCGTATGGGGGGAGATCATTTGCCGACACGGGCTTCCGCAGGCCATAGTCACGGATAATGGACCGCAGTTCGCAAGCGAGGAATTCATCAGCTTCTGTGGCCAGTTGGGGATAGACCTCAGGTTTGCGTCCGTTCACCATCCCAGGAGCAACGGGCAGGTGGAGGCGGCGAACAAGGTCATCGTGAATTTGCTCAAGAAGAAGGTGGAAAATCTCAAAGGCAATTGGGTGGAACAGCTCCCCTCGGTCCTATGGGCTTTAAGAACCACCCCCAACACCGCCACGGGAGAGACCCCTTTCAAGCTCTCTCACGGCTGCGAGACCGTCATTCCCATAGAGTTCGAGGTTATAACACCACGGGTAAAGGTCACCGCAAATGGAGAGGAAGATTGGAGAGCCGAGAACGAGGAGGAGTTGCGGCTCTCCCTCGACCTCATCGAAGAAGCCCGGGATCGAGCAGCCATCCATCAAGAAGAGGTCAAGCGGCGGATGGCCAAGTATTTCGACAGGCACGTCAGGATCAAGCAGTTCGAGAAGGGAGATCTGGTACTCAAGAAGGTCGACGCGGCTGGGAGGTCCGCCGCGGTGGGAAAACTTAACCCCAACTGGGAAGGCCCCTATGTCGTGGAAGAGGCACTAAAGTCTGGGGGGTATCGCCTTCAAAATGTGGAGGGCCAACCCCTCAGCCACACATGGAGCGGCGACGACCTTAAATGTTTTTATCCTTAGTACCATGTAATAATGATGGTTTTTTGAATGAAAACATTTTGTTTAAACTATGTGTATGAAAATGATGCTACAGCTCGCAGGAGAGACCCTGGATGTTCAAGAGGTTGGCCCCGAGCAGACCCGCTGTCCAGGCTCTCATCTAGCTGGCAGGTCCGAAGGCTCACTCGGTGGCAGGTTCTACGTTCCAGAGGTTGGCCCCGAGCAGACCCGCTGTCCAGGTTCTCATCTAGCTGGCAGGTCTGAAGGCTCACTCGGTGGCAGGTTCTACGTTCCAGAGGTTAGCCCCGAGCAGACCCGCTGTCCAGGCTCTCATCTAGCTGGCAGGTCCGAAGGCTCACTCGGTGGCAGGTTCTACGTTCCAGAGGTTGGCCCCGAGCAGACCCGCTGTCCAGGCTCTCATCTAGCTGGCAGGTCCGAAGGCTCACTCGGTGGCAGGTTCTACGTTCCAGAGGTTAGCCCCGAGCAGACCCGCTGTCCAGGCTCTCATCTAGCTGTCAGGTCCGAAGGCTCACTCGGTGGCAGGTTCTACGTTCCATAGGTTGGCCCCGAGCAGACCCGCTGTCCAGACTCTCATCTAGCTGGCAGGTCCGAAGGCTCACTCGGTGGCAGGTTCTACGTTCAAGAGGTGGGCCCCGAGCAGACCCGCTGTCCAGGCTCTCATCTAGCTGGCAGGTCCGAAGGCTCACTCGGTGGCAGGTTCTACGTTCCAGAGGTTGGCCCCGAGCAGACCCGCTGTCCAGGCTCTCATCTAGCTGACAGGTCCGAAGGCTCGCTCGGTGGCAGGTTCTACGTTCCAGAGGTTGGCCCCGAGCAGACCTGCTGTCCAGGCTCTCATCTAGCTGGCAGGTCCGAAGGCTCCCTCGGTGGCAGGTTCTACGTTCCAGAGGTTGGCCCCGAGCAGACCCGCTGTCCAGGCTCTCATCTAGCTGGCAGGTCCGAAGGCTCACTCGGTGGCAGGTTCTACGTTCCAGAGGTTAGCCCCGAGCAGACCCGCTGTCCAGGCTCTCATCTAGCTGGCAGGTCCGAAGGCTCACTCGGTGGCAGGTTCTACGTTCCAGAGGTTAGCCCCGAGCAGACCCGCTGTCCAGGCTCTCATCTAGCTGGCAGGTCCGAAGGCTCACTCGGTGGCAGGTTCTACGTTCCAGAGGTTGGCCCCGAGCAGACCTGCTGTCCAGGCTCTCATCTAGCTGGCAGGTCCGAAGGCTCACTCGGTGGCAGGTTCTACGTTCCAGAGGTTGGCCCCGAGCAGACCCGCTGTCCAGGCTCTCATCTAGCTGGCAGGTCCGAAGGCTAACTCGGTGGTAGGTTCTACGTTCCAGAGGTTAGCCCCGAGCAGACCCGCTGTCCAGGCTCTCATCTAGCTGGCAGGTCCGAAGGCTCACTCGGTGGCAGGTTCTACGTTCAAGAGGTGGGCCCCGAGCAGACCCGCTGTCCAGGCTCTCATCTAGCTGGCAGGTCCGAAGGCTCACTCGGTGGCAGGTTCTACGTTCCAGAGGTTGGCCCCGAGCAGACCCGCTGTCCAGGCTCTCATCTAGCTGGCAGGTCCGAAGGCTCACTCGGTGGCAGGTTCTACGTTCCAGAGGTTAGCCCCGAGCAGACCCGCTGTCCAGGCTCTCATATAGCTGGCAGGTCCGAAGGCTCACTCGGTGGCAGGTTCTACGTTCGAGAGGTTGGCCCCGAGCAGACCCGCTGTCCAGGCTCTCATCTAGCTGGCAGGTCCGAAGGCTCACTCGGTGGCAGGTTCTACGTTCCAGAGGTTGGCCCCGAGCAGACCCGCTGTCCAGGCTCTCATCTAGCTGGCAGGTCTGAAGGCTCACTCGGTGGCAGGTTCTACGTTCCAGAGGTTAGCCCCGAGCAGACCCGCTGTCCAGGCTCTCATCTAGCTGGCAGGTCCGAAGGCTCACTCGGTGGCAGGTTCTACGTTCCAGAGGTTGGCCCCGAGCAGACCCGCTGTCCAGGCTCCTATCTAGCTGGCGGGTCCGAAGGCTCACCCGGTGTCAGGTTCTAAGTTCTCCAGAGTTAATCTCAAGAGCATTCGCATAGACCACGCGCCGGAGAGAGGATCACACCCCACTCTCTTGACTACCTAAGCGAAACCCGGTGATACGCGAATGGTAAGGTTCACGTGGTAGCGAGAGATCGAAGGGGAACGACCGACCTAGGTCATCTTCGAGCATTCGCGGGGTGGCCAAGACAGTCGCATCACGACCTAACGTCCTAATGAGCCTGACGAGGTGTGGCGGCGAATAAGAAGAATCAACGTCCTAATGAGCCTAACGAGGTGTGGCGGCGAATAAGAAGAATCAACGTCCTAATGAGCCTAACGAGGTATAGTGGCGAATGAGAGGAAAGCTTAGAATAACACAAATTGTAGTCAATATATACATCTTTTAAAGGCACTCGCCCGTTCAAGATTACAGTCAAAATGATAAAGGCAAAAAGAGAAAATACAGAAGGCCCTTTTCAAGGATCAGCAGATTTCTCGCTTGAAGATCCGTCGCTCTCGCCAGAGTCTGGGATGAGGGCGTCTTCTCGCGGCTCGACGTGGTCGTCCTCAGGAAAGGGGATTGGAATGTAAAGCTCGGGGATGACTTGGCGAGCGGAAAGGCGTTCGGCTTCCTCCTTCAGGTATCCCGCTCGCCGCAGCACCTGCAGCGCATGCTTGACGGCATTCTACGCGTTCTCTTGCATCAGCTGCTCCAACTCGTGATGGGGATAAAAATGGCCCCCGCTCCCCGGGTCGAGTGCTGACGCACCAGCCTCTCGCAATCGCTGGACTTCGGCCTTGGCCAGACGGATTTCATCCTCAAGGCCGGCCACCGGAGCGCGGAGCATCTCGGCAACCGTGGTATCCTGAAATTAATAACAAGGGTAGTAAGAATAAAGTTGTCAATCGGCAACAAGTCACTCGCGGGAAAGGAGAAAACATACCTCTGCGACAGGGCGGTTGGCGAGAAGAGTCTCCGCAGCCGCCAGCTTAGTCCTAAGCTCCATCGCCTCAGTAGAAGCAACGGATCGGGACTCCTCAACCGCCGCCAAGTCCCGCGCCAGTTTGATGCTCCGGCGAGAAGACATGTGCGCGGCTCGAGCGCCCGCAGCATGGCCCTGGCACTCTCATGAGCGAGAACCTGGGTCGTCTCGGCATCATAGACTTCGGCGTCTTCTCGGCCGTAGAAGGCATACGTGATGGCGTAAGCCTCACCGCTGGCGAGATCGCTCTCTATCCACGACAGATGGAGGGTGGAGAGCGAGACCCGGTTAGCATTCCTGTCCCACTTCACCAGGGGAGCCCCCGAGGGGTCCCGGTACTTCTCGCCGCTGGGGAAGTTCCGATGGTCCCTGGGAAGTGGGGGCGGCGGCAACGACAGTCCCGCGCGAGGGGTGGTCTCTCCTGGCGCACTCGTCCCCAGGGCTTGGATCTGAGCATCCGCCCCGAGGGTCTCGTCCAGGACCTCCTTCCCCTTGGCAGAGGGGGGGTTTTTGGGCTTCTTGGAAGAGGAAGAGGTCAGCACCGCTGGCTTGCGCTTCTTCCCGCCAGGCTTGGAGGAAGAAGGTTCCTCCCGACAGGCATCCGCGGCGGCCTGTGCGAGAGAGAGGGAAGATCCGGAGGGACGCGGCGGATGAAGGGGGAAGTGGCGCACACCTGCATAATATAGCCAATAGTTCTAGCGAATGGTGTAAAAATCACGAAGCGAAAGCGAATGAAGTCTCGAACACTTACCCTCGCCCTGCGGAATGGGTGGAAGCGAGTTGACGTTTCGCCAGAGGTGGACGAGATCCATCCCGTGCTCCAGGATGTATTGATGAAGTTTGGCCTCGTGCCCCCTAGGGTCGGGGGGCGGAAGGTTGACTCCTCCTCCTGCACCGGCGCGAGAAGAGTGTTCCCCAGGTTCCCGCTTACGAAAAGCGGCGAACCCAGTCATGGTTCTTGTTCGGGAGCCCGTAGTGCTTTAGGGGGCTCTGTCCCGAGAAGAACGAGATACCATGGGTGCAGCGGAAGGTATAGAGCTTGCGGAAGACGGGCAGCGAGAACTCGATTCCCTCCTCTCGCAGGTAGCTCGCGTACCCAACCAACATAGCGATGGAGTTGGGGTTGAGCTGGCCAGGCACGACCCCGTAGTACCTGAAGGTCTGGCGGAGTTCCGGCCAGATCGGGAGGCGAAACCCCACCTCGAAGTGCTCTAGCAGGATCGCGAGAGCACAAGGCGAGATGGAATTCAGGCGCTCATCCGGCCTGGGCTTTCACGCCTCGAAACCCGGCGGGACGTAGTCGGCGACGGCAGTCAGGTAGGCCTCCTCAGAGAGGTCGCAGGAATCAAAGACGTGGTTGGCGAATGCGCTGGCGCACTTGGCTCTGCCTTCCGCATCGCCACCCATTTTTGCGAATAAAGAAGGAAAGAGGAGCAACAGATAAGGAAGAAGCGCGAGTGCTAGCGCAGGGAAAGAGAGCGGATGGTTAGGTATTTAATACGGTGGTTGAAAGACCTATTTATAGAGGGACTAAACGGCGTTTGGACTTTCGAGACCTCGGGTGTGCGGATAGCCATCGCGCCCTCCCGACACCTCGAAGCCCGAGCCGGTCCCTCTCGCCCATTAATGGCAAATGCCCTATGTCTATTCATTCCGCGGCTACGCAACGAGGTTGGAAGAGCATCCGGCTATGAACTATCACTCGGCAATACCCAAGCAAAGCTATGAGATACGAAAAACGAATAAAGAAGCATTCGCAAAGCACAGAGAAATTATTACAGAAAAAAAAAGGTTCAACATTCGCAGCATAAAGTAAGAAAAGAAAACAATAAGAGGGGTGGACGTTGGGTAGGTCAGATCTCTTCCCAGATCCACCGACCTCGCTTTCGCGACCCAGCTTCCATGGGCATTCGCGGGCGGTAATAAGCGAGTATACTGGTGATTTCCTGGGAAGCAAGGTGGAGTTGATCCCGGGCTCGCGCAGCATGCCTTTCAGGAGACAACTCCTCTCCCTCACCCCCTAGCAGCTCCACCTCCGCGAGAAGATGCGAGTGACTTCGTCGAAGGTCCTTCAACTCATGCGCGACTCTCAGCCGCACGTCGTCCACCTGGCCGGCAACATTTCGCTGAATATGGATGAGCTTCCCCAGGACCTCCGAGATCCGATCCTTCAGGGTCGCGTGATCCGAGGAATCACCCAGGAAGTCAGCGAGATCCCCCGGAGAGGGGAGAGGCGAGAGCATCCCCTCTCCCCCCTCGTAGTAGGAGTCAAGGGGGGAGGCTTCTCGATAGCCTGCGGAATCACAACTAGGTTAGTGGTGATAAAATATGCGAGTACGATAGAGGCGGGTGGGTGAACTGACCTGGGATGGGGTCCGGGTGACCCGAAGGACGAGACGAATGAGGGTGCGTCCCAAACAGCCAGGCGGGAGGTAAGACCTTTCCCTTTCCTGGACGGTAAGGCTGTGAAGAAGGAGCCGGAGCATTCGCACGGTCATCAGCACGGAGATGCTGATCCAGCTCTCGCTCGGGGGAGACCCTCCATTCATTCGCGGTGACAGAGGGGTTCACCTGAGCAGGGGGGCTGGGAGGAATGGAGTCCCGCAGCGGGACGTCAGGGTTGAGGGCTGCGAAAAGGTAATGATTAGTAGCCGACAACATAAAAGGAAAAAGCGAGAAGGTTCACAACTCACGGGATTGGGGTACAGTCTCCCCAGGAGGAGGCGGAGGAGCAAGATCCAGATCGGGAGGAGGTACCTCGTCCGCGGGAGGTGGCACCACCGCACTGCTCAAAACGGCCCCATGGCCGTCCTCAGGTACTAAAGCCCCCTGCGAATGGTCGGAATAAACACAGGGTAAGGGACAGGAACTAAATGGAGACAGGAAAAATCCTCATACCAGCACCGCGGGGTCCGGAAGGGAATCCGCCAGCGTGTTCGCCGGTGGAGTATCCGCCGGAGACTCCGAGGCAGCCTCGCCTCTCTGACGATTCAGCCGAATCGTCTTGGCTCGACGCGAGACATAGGGGGCGCTCGGATCCCGTTTAGACATTAGCCAGGGAGCAAATTTGGATGCCCTGGGGGCAGTCGCAGCTTGGGCCGCAGCTAGGCGGTCGATCATCTCTCGCGAGAGGGGTTTCGCAGAAGGTTTGTGGAAAGACATTAGGAAGTGGAGAAACTCCGAGCCAAGATGAGAGAGTGGTCCAGAGAAACCTGTCATGAGGGTATATATATAAGGTGGCGGTGGGACCCACGGAATCTTATGGATCCAGTCAGCAAGCACTCACCGAATACAGGGTTGGACTGTTATTTACGACCGTAGGAACCGCTCGTAAAGAGCGGGGATTGTGTACAACCCGTATTCGCCGAGTGGGCCCCTCAAGCCAGCTGGCGAGACCTGGGTCCTCCGGATCATTCGCCGGGTCACTCGCCCAGGCTAAGGAAGGTAAAAATGCCCCGGGTTGGTGGGGGTAAGCTGTAGGAGAGAAGGCGCTAGGCGAGTGGTGCCCTCACGGATCACTCGCCCAGAAGCGTGGGCATTCGCCCAGCCAGGCGGGTGCCCAGCGAATGGTGCCCTCACGGACCATTCGCCCAAATGGGTGTGAGGGGAAAATGACCATAATACCCCTGGTGGGCTGCAAATAGCCCTTCGGAACAGCGGAGTTAGGCTATTAGCAGACCAATTTGGGGTGCGGTTAGTAAAACTAAAAGGCGGATTCAGGCTATTTACAGACCAGCCTAGGAAAACTATAAATAGACCCTTAAGGGCACCTTGGAGGAGATCCGATTTGAGAGAATCCTCTCCTTCAGGCTAGTTTTGGTTGGCAGCCAGTGCCCTCCAAGGTGCCCGGTTGAGCTTTGGTTTGGGAGGGGAAGCTCTCTAAGATCTTCCGGGTGTGTGGCGGGACCTCCTCGCTTCAGCCTTGGGTCTATTCCGTTTCCAGCATCCACCGTCAAGAGAGTCCAGTGAGGGAGAAATAAGCATCGGCTACACCCCCAGTGGGTCCGAACTCAAGAGACCAGTTGCTGGTTTCAACACTAGACGTAGCACACAAGGCCACGATTTCCTACCAAGCCACGCAAGGACTTGGACGCTCCGCACAAGGAAGCGATTTTCCCCTAAGCCACGCAAGGACTTAGACGTCACGCACAAGGAGACGATTTCCCTACCATTACAAAGTGAAATGTATATAAATAAAAATACAAAATCAAAAGAAGAGCTCCCTAGAAATTCAGATCTCTGAAAGGAAGGTTGAAACCTCGAGATGATCGTTGATGTAGAAGCGCGTCCGATCTCGTCTTCAATTTCAAACCTTCTAAGCACAAATGGGAGTTGATGCGGTTCTGGAGCTCTCTGGTTCTTATGCACTCAGGAAAGGACTTAGAATTCGCAATGCTTGGAATGCACGAACAAAACGAACCAATTTATAGTTTTCACTGTCGCCTGGGCGACATCGCTGTCGGATTCCGACAGCGCCAAACTACCGCTCGTCGTGCTGTCGTGCGGGCTGTTGCTGTAACTTCTGTCCTGTCGCCTGGGCGACATCATTGTCGGAATTCCGACAGCGCCAAACTACTGCTCGTCGTGCTGTCGTGCGGGCTGCCGTTGTAACTTTTGTCCTGTCGCCTGGGCGACAGTAGATGTCGGAAAATTCTGACATCGAAATTCTCCATACAGTTAAATTGAGCTCCAATCAAAATTGTGAACATCTCATACCTGTTACCTGCACACCATCAATAAAAATAGAATCAAATACAAACGGGATTTTGTTATTATCAAACCGGAAGAGTGCAAAACGCATGCTCCAACAATCTCCCCCTTTTGATAATAACAAATCCGTATAAAAAGAAATCATGTCTATTTAGGTTGTTGTGTTTAACATATGGTGTGTGCACAAAAAAAGAACATGATATATTCCTCTAAAATGTAAGCTCCCCCTAGATGAATGCTCCCCCTAAATGAATGCTCCCCCAAAATGTTATAGTAAATTGAAATGACGTATTGTTTAGGTGGAAGATTTAGGTGAAATTGTTCTTATTGTTCTTTGATTTCTTGAATATACTTATAATTCTCCCCCTTTTGGTATTAGCAAAAGTTAATTTGAAATGAATGAGTAGTTCTTAAGGGAAGAGATAGGATGCAGAAAAGAAGAGTAAGCGGAAGCACTTGTGTTGAAAATGATTGAAAGTCTTGAAATAATAGTAATATGTCATAGTATTGAATAAACTCATGAAGAGATGATATAGCCATATGAAGTAGTAGAATAAAAAAAATAACTTAAACAGAAAGACACAATTGTGTATAGAAATTTGGAATCTTTTCGGTCCAATTCTCATGAGATGAAGGTTTATATAACATAATGATGTGTACAAGTGTTGCTTTGATCAAACATATGAAATTATTTAATTTACATGATCATTGGAATAAAAAACATAACATAAGCATAAAAAAAACTTTGACCTTGAAGATATAGCACAATAAGAATAGAATACCATTTTTTATTTTGCACAAGACACTTTACAATTCTTTCCAAGGTGCTCAACCTCACAATGCTTATTAAGACTTATCAGGAGGGTAAGTAGTGCTTGGTGGAGTATCCTCGTCCTCAATTTAAACTTTTTGTTGATCACATATTTTGTGATATCTTAACTTTGTAGTTTGTATAGATATTTATATATAGTTTTATTTTTAATTGACTAAGGATCTCCGAATTCACTTGAATCGCAAAAGATGGTGTATATTTGGTTGTGCTAACAAATCAAGCTTGAAAGTAGTTTTTATGAAATGCTATTGTATTATGTTAAAGCAAACATGATTCATGTATATATTAAATAGAAAGACATGTATGGATCAAAAGAAGTGAATGTGATAGCTCATTATTATATATAAACAATTTCTCATACTTAGAGGCATGCGAAAACAATTTCCAATAGTCTAAACCACTTAGCGGGAGTGTCAATACTATGATAAAGTGGAAATGAAATCATATAATCATGTAAATAGTCATTTTTAAAAAAATAAAAAACACGTGGTTTGACATCAATTCATGAGTTGTGGCATTAATAATGACATATAACTAGTGTAGAGTATCAGAGAAACCAAAATTGAAGAGTATAATTCAGGCATGACTGTGTTTCTCAATTGGTTAGGCGGACTCGACGTGGAAAGGCTGTAAGACGTGGATCTTCAGAAGACTGTCCAGAAAGTAGCGGGGCTGGATATGATGATTCTGAGTAGTTTCCAGCAGGTTGCTGCTTCTGACAGCTATCGAAATTTTCCGACACTCACTATCGCCTGGGCGACAGTGAACTTACCCAGATTTCATTTTCTGTTTACTGAACTTAATCTTATGTTTATTTCTACTATTTTTCTGGAACAATTTGTATGAATTATTAATGATGTGAGAATTTTTGTTAAGTCATTCAAATTCTATGTTTTGATTTAAAATGATGTTTTTTCATTGTTCTTTATCTTATTAAACTTGATTTGTCATATTCGATATGCTTAGTTTGAAATATCTAGGATTCCTAATTCAAGCCTTAGCATTGAAAACCGGGAATCCGGCAATGGTTTTGTGAATATATCGGCTAGTTGATTATCCGTTCCTATGAAGGAAATTTTAATCTGATTATTTTTAATGTGGTCTCTTATAAAATGATGCCTAACGTCAATATGTTTAGACCTAGAGTGATGAACCGGGTTGTAAGTTAAATCAATTGCACTTTTGTTATCGCACCATAGCTCTATAGTTTGTTGTTTAATGTTAAAGTCTTCTAAAGTTGGTTTCATCCAAAGAGCTTGTGCACAACAACTACTAAGTGCAATGTATTCGGCCTCGGTGGTTGAGAGGGCAACAGAATTCTGTTTCCTACTCGACCATGAAATGAGTGAAGGGCCTAAAAAGTGACAAGTGTCACTAGTGCTTTTCCTATCTAGTGAACAACCGACATAATCAGAATCAGAATAGCCAAAAGGAGTGAAATCATCGCTATGCGGATACCACAAACCAAGTTTAGATGTGCCAATTAAATATCTAAAAATTCTTTTTACCGCTTTTAAATGTGATTCTTTGGGATCGGCTTGAAATCTAGCACATAAACAAACTGAAAACATAATATCTGGTCTAGAAGCGGTTAAGTATAAAAGTGAACCTATCATGCCTCTATATAAAGTTTGATCTATGGATATTCCACTTTCATCTTTTCCTAATTTTAAAGAGACACTCATAGGAGTACTAGCTTGCTTAAGATTTTCAAATCCAAATCTTTTCAAAACATCATGTATATATTTTGATTGGTTTATAAAAATTCCATCATGTTTTTGAATAATTTGAAATCCTAAGAAATATTTTAGTTCTCCTACCATACTCATCTCAAATTCACTTTCCATCATTTTTACAACATAATTACACAACTCTTCATTAGTGGCTCCAAAAATAATATCATCAACATAAATTTGTAAAACAATTAAATTATCATCAACTTGCTTAATGAAGAGTGTACAATCAACACCCCCCATTTTAAAACCATTTTGTAATAAATATAAAGTCAATCTATCATACCATGCTCGTGGTGCTTATTTTAAACCATACAAAGCTTTTAGCAATCTATATACGCGATTAGGAAATTTTTCATTTATAAATCCTGGGGGTTGTTCAACATAAACTTCTTCTTTAATCAACCCGTTCAAAAATGACGTTTTAATATCCATTTGCAACAATTTGAATCTTTTATGACTAGCAAATGCAACAAAAATTCTAACTGCTTCCAATCGTGCTACGGGTGCAAATGTTTCATCAAAATCTACCCCTTCAATTTGATTATATCCTTTCGCTACAAGCCTAGCTTTGTTTCTAGTGACCCTAGAGTCACTATCTAATTTAATTTTGAAAACCCATTTGACTCCTACCACAGGATGATCACTAGGTCTATCTACAAGAATCCAAACTTTATTTCTTTCAAATTGGTTAAGTGTAACATCCCGACTTTATTGGGTCACTAGGCCCTAGTGAGCCCAATAAAAGTAGGCCCGAACGGTAGACATAACCCGATGAGGGGTTATGTGCTACGAATCCCGAATTGACCCCTGTCAGATCTGTTGGACTCGTATGACCAATATGAGTGCAACAGAGTTCGTTGCACTTCGATCTGAGGTCGTTTGGAGAAAATAACCATTTTGGGTGTCGTAGCGCGCCACCACCTCCTTATTATAAATAGTGGCCATACGAATCCCGAACTGACCCCTGTTAGATCCGTTAGACTCGTATGACCAATACAAGCGCAACGGAATTCGTTGCACCCCGATCCGAGGTGGTTTGGAGAAAACGACCATTTTGAGTGTCGTAGCGCGCCACTACCTCATAATTATGAATAGTGGTCGTACGAACCTCGAATTGACTTCTGTCAATTCCGTTAGATTCGTATGACCGATTCGAGTGCAACAGAATTCGTTGTGCCTCGATTCGAGGTCGTTTGGAAAAAACGACCATTTTGAGTGTCGTAGCGCGCCACTACCTCATAATTATGAATAGTGGACATACGAACCCCGAATTGACTTCTGTCAGTTCCATTAGACTCGTATGATCGATACAAGCGCAACGGAATTCGTTGCACCTCGATCCGAGGTCGTTTGGAGAAAACGGCCATTTTGAGTGTCGTAGCGCGCCACTACCCCATAATTATGAATAGTGGTCGTACGAACCCCGAATTGTCTTCTATCAATTCCGCTAGATTCGTATGACCGATTTGAGCGCAACGGAGTTCGTTGCGCCTCGATCCGAGGCCATATATAGAGTGTGCCATTTTAGGACTATGCAAACCACCTCAGTGCAACGCACGAAATGTGAAGCACACAAACTCGGCATCGGCCCCAGCAAATCTTGATGGACCCCGGGACCATGAAGGACCCCGCCCTAAGTTGAACTCGGTCAAACCCCCCCAGCTTGAAATATGTTGAGAAAAAAAAAGAAAGGGGGGAGAGAGAGAAGCCCCTCCCCCAAGGGAGGGGGCTGTCCATGAATAGGCAGCCCCCTATTGGGGCAAGGGGTCAGGAGAGAAGGTGGGGGGGGGGGGGGGGGGGGAGAAAATATCTCCCCCCCACCCATCCCTTCCTTTTAGCCCACGTGGGCTAAAAGGAAGGAGAGGGGAGGCCACCCCCTCCTCTATATAAGGAGGGGCCCAGGCCCCTCCCTGAGTGCCAACCCCCCCTCCCCCCCAAGCTCCTCCTCCTTCTTCCCTGCCGGCTAGCCCAGCCAGCCCCCCTGCCGGAGCCCTGCCCAACCCCAAACCGTCGCCACCCTCCTTCCCCACCATGGCCGACCGCCCCTCAACCTCTCGAGCTCCACCACCCCTACAGGTAGACGCCCTCCCCTCCTCCTTCCTACTCCCCTGAGCCAGGCCGACCCCCTCCCCGTCGCCGGAGCGCCGCCAGCACCACCCCGAGCCTTGCAAGGCTCGGGTGGAGGCATGGCCGTGGAAGCCCCCCCCCCCCCAGCGCCGGTGGTGGCGCTGGGGGAGCAGGTTTCCCCCTCGGGGACCCCTGCACCGGCGAAAGGAGGCGGCCGGGCCGCCGGAGGACGCAGCCCCGACGGCACCTGTGGCCCAGCCCCCTCTGCTCCCGTTTCCTGTACGGGGAAAGGCCCCGCGCCAGGCCGCCGGAACCCCGCCGGAAGACTGCCCTCTCACCGGCGCCCCAGCCAGGGGCGACAGGGAGAGCCCTCCCAGCGGAGGCGGAGGCGCAGCGAGCCTGCATGGCGCATGCAGGCTACGCCACCGCCTCCCGCCCCTCTCTGTCTTCTTTTCCGGCGGCAGCCGGCGGCGACAGGCCGCCGGACCACCACCGGAGTGGTCGCCGGCCCCCGGCGCACCGACCGGGGGCGGTGCCGGCCCCAGCCGGCCGCTGCCCGGCGGCGGCAGCGGCCGCCTCCCGTTTAACAAACGGGAGCCGCACGATCTCCCCCAGGAGATCAGGCGGCTCCTATATCATATTTTCCCGCCCCCTGCCTCCAAATGTGCGCCCCCCACAGTGGATCCGCTGTGGATCCGCTGTGGGGACCCAAGGAGGGCGCCCGGTGCGGCGCCCCCAGTCCTTTTCCTTCCTGCTATCCGCACCCCAATTGCCCTTCCCCTTCCGCAATTTTCTGAGGAGAAATGGGGCAGTTCTGGCAAAACTTTCCTGAATGAAAAATGTGCCCCACTCTAAGGGGCACCTCCTGTATTTTTTTGGGAATTTTAGGAAATCATTTACTATTTTTAAAACCCTACCAAAGGTTTATTTTAAGAAATTTAAAGGCCAAAAGAGTTGGGAAAAATCACCAAATATTATAGGCTCTACTTTAGGGTATTTTACAACTACTATTAAAGTTGGGGAGTGTGACATATTATTTTGGTCCTCTAAAAGCTTTTACAAGCAAAATAAACGCCCGAAAGGGGAGCAAAATTAATCGGCGTCCTCGCGACGCAAAAATTGGGACGAAATCGCGGAGCGACGCCGCAATGCAGTAACGACGAGATAATAAAAATGAATCCACGGCAAAAGGGAAAATACTAAATCTCATGGAACGTAAATAAACTCCTGGGAACGGAGTAGAACCCCTATGAACGGGGAGAAAGCAGAACCTCCTCCTACGAACGGAGTCGACGTTGAAGCCTCCTGTTATGGAGTGATTGGACTACTAACCCTTTATTTATTTACTGCTTTCAGTACTTTCATTTCTTCAGTCTCGCACTGGTCCTTATTTACAGCACTAGTGGCCATCTTTGGGCAGTAAGATCCCCCCTCCCTGAACCCGGTTCAGTTTGGGGAGGGGGGGGGGGGGGGGGGTCTTACAAATGTATCAGAGGGACCACGATCCGACCACATGGGGCAGTCCTTCGATCCTCCCTTCCCCGGTTCCGTTTCTTGGTTCGGGACGAACGAGGCAGCGGAAGCCTGGTGGACCCTTTAGGTTTAAGGTTAAGGATTCGAGACTGCACGGTAGTACACCCGCACTGTTGAAACCAATAAATGGTCTCGGTGGAGTTCGGGGCCCCCAACGGGTTGGGGGGCGACTGGCACTTACTAATCTCGCGAGAGAACAGACCGGAGCCTCGGAGTTGGACACTGATCCTTAGGCTCAGCAAGGAGGACCCACCACACACCCGGAAGATCTTTAGAGCGCTTCCCCTCCCAAGCCAAAAGCTGAAGCCCAAGCACCTTGGAGAGATCAAGGAAGGCCTGAGGAGAGAGAAACTCCCAAAGGAAGACGTCCTCTCCAAAGGTGCCCTTTGGATCCTATTTATAGACTTTCTGATCTGGCCTGCAAATAGCAGGATTCTGCCTCTCTATTTTACTATACGCACCTCAAATTTGGTCTGCTGATAGCCAATCTCCGCTGTTCGGAGGGGCTATTGGCAGACCACAATGGTAAAAAGGGTAATTTATCTCATGGGCCTAGGAGCAAAGTGCCTGCGAGGACAATACTCGTGAGAGCTCTCGCTGGCCTCCTCGCGTACCTCGCTCGCCAGTCAGCGAGTCCCCCTTTTAGAGGGTGCATGCCGGGGTCCGACCTCGCCAACCTCCATGTCGCCGAGTATAGGTCATCTCGCAGGTGCTCTGCGAGCACTTATCTCGCCCTCCTACCAGCATGCCTTCGGCGAGCGCCCGTCTCGCCTTCCCCTCTTTGAGGGAACCTTGATCGTTTGGTCTTCTCCCATTGATCTCCCGTCCTGGCGAATATCGGGGTTGTACACAATCCCCGCTCTTCGCGAGGCTACCTAGGCTCGCGAAGAAACATCCAACCCCCAGTATTTGCCAGCCTGGTGGTGAGTTGTCAAGAATCTTCAATGGGGCCCACCAGAGGGCTATATATACGTCTCCTCCTTCCACAGTGGCGTGCGCCGTTATTTTACTCATCTTTTCTTTATCTTTACTGTAGCAGTCGCTGATGTCACTGTCCAAAGATTTCGAGGATCGGCTAAAGGCCAACAAGGCCAGCGGGATGACTTCCATGGCAAAAGTCCCCGCTTGGATGAAGCGCCCGCCTCCCCTCGGGTGTCAAAAACCAAAAAGGCGAAAGCGGTCTGCCGAGCCGGGGATGAGTCCGGCCTACTGGAGTCTTCCCCCGTCAATCAGCCCGGCGAGAAGGTATGAAATATCTATGGTTGGGTCAGTGAGAATCATCTTACTAAGTCTCGCCCGCCGGCAGGATAACGACGCTCACCAGGGTGGCGACGAGCACAGAGGTGTATCCCCACCTGCTTCCCCAATGCACACAGTCCTCGCTACTGAGAAGGTTACCGGTACGCGTTCTCCCTCGCTAGCTTCCCTGCATGTTCTCGACCGCTCACCTTCCTTTTCCCCCCTCGCAGGATCGCCCGTGAAGACAACGACCCGCCAGAGTTCGCGACCGGTCTCCCCCGTCATCCCCGACACTACCCTAAAAGTGCCGGGCTTCACTCTTCTGCAGAGCGATGACTCTGGGGGCTCGCGACCCCCAAAGATTCCTCCTATCAACGACAAGGCCTATCGTCCCGGCCTGGGTAAGTCATTATTGCCTCACTACGGCCACGTCTTCGAGGGTCGGCCAGACCCTTCTCGCCTTCCTCCGAGTAAGGTCTTATACCTTTGCGGCGTTTGCAACCTTCCTCCTTTTGATGCTAAACTTTCCTATGGTCCCTCGCAGGGACCTCTCAATCTCCTCACACTGATTCCGACTACGGGGATGATGAGATGTCCCCCCTCCCGGGGCAGTTGGAAGACTTCCTAGGAGATCCGCGAGACCCCGAGGCGATGAAGCATAGAACCGTCGAGCTGTTCCAGAAACAACAGCGAATGCTGCTGGACCTTAACCTTCAAGCGATGCGGGATAGGGAGGCTGCCGAGGCCAGCAATGCTGCTCTGAGGGACGAGTGCGCGAGACTCCGAGCCGCGATACCCCGAGATCATGTTGAGGGTGCTTCCTCGCCGGAGGTGTACATCGCGCAGATGAGAGACTACGCCTTCTTGACGGATAGGGCAGGTCGCTCCGCCCTCAAATATTATAATCCGAGAATGCCACTGAGTTTCGGACCGCGAGGGGGTGGCAGGTGGAAATGGCTCCCCCATTAGCCTCGCGACCCTTCTTTCTTTCAAAAATACTTCGTATTATTATTTCTTAGGGCAGACGATTGTGTTTGCACACTATTACTCGCTATGAACTCTGGCTAGTCGAGCGACGATTGACTTTATTTATTGATTCTCGCTCGCTCCTTGTTTGGGAATGCTATTATCTTGTTGGATGCCTGATACTTTGCCTAAAATTTGTTGGCACTAACCTCGCAGGTCCTTCTCGCTCGCTCGTAATTTCGCGGAGTAACATTCTCTCTCGCTAGTGACACCGATGTGACAGCCTGACTACCCGCACCTCGCGGCGCTTGGACTTCTTCCCGCCTTTTTTATTTTTCTATAAATAGGGTCTCATAACTACGAGCCACCTACCGCATTTATCGCCAACCTTCTTCCTTCTCTGCTCGGGAGCTCTCGCTTTTTCCCCCTTCTCGCAATTTTGTCTACTCTGCAGGTCTCTCCCAAGATGGTTAATGACGCTGCTGAGGCGGAGGGTCGTCGGAAGTGCGCCTGGGCTTTCGCAGACCACACCTTCTACCACCATAACCTGACCAAGGAGGAGTATCTCAAAGCC
The DNA here is from genome assembly GCA_033032865.1 of Dactylorhiza incarnata. Lineage (NCBI taxonomy): Eukaryota > Viridiplantae > Streptophyta > Magnoliopsida > Asparagales > Orchidaceae > Dactylorhiza > Dactylorhiza incarnata. The sequence continues at coordinate 2,762,894 of JAWHQI010000020.1, read as the reverse complement.
ATCTCCGCCTTCGTCCCTGCCGGGTTTATTCCGCGTTGTCCGGGCGAGGACGACACGATCAACATTCCCTACCCTGACGAGTTAGCCATCCCCACGGCCCACTTCGCGGTCGGTCTGCGGCTGCCTCTGTGGCCGGAGGTCCGCCAGGTACCTCCTTGCCTCAACTACTTTCTCTTCGCCGATTAATCTCTCGCCCGCCGTTAACTAACTTTTCCCAGCCTTGCTCGACAGGTACTCAAGCATTATGGTGTGGTCCCCGCCCAGCTCACCCCCAACGCCGTTGCGGTCATCGTCGCTTTCGCCTGCTACATGCGCGAGGAGCGCATTGAATTAAGCTTGCCGGTGTTCAGGAAGTTGTTCTCCTTCCGAGCCTACAAGGACGACACCGCCTACTTCGTGGGGTCGGGTCCCAAGGTCGTCGAGACCGTGAACAAGGCCCACAACTGGGCCCAGAAGTTTATCTTAGTGAAGGGGAACTTCGGCAACATTCCGCTCTCGCCGATCCAGTATGGCGAGACCACCTACAAGCCACCGACCCTCGGCGGCCATGACGCCACCTTGTGTCAGTTCTTCAGCAAGAAGAACTTTGAGGTGGCCCATCTCCGCCGCAACGTCGACTCGCTAGCTCCAGTTCCTCCTGGGGAAGGTACTAGTCTCGCTCGCTACTTTCCACTTTTGTGACCTTATCCAAAAATTAATCATCTAACCTTTCAGGGCTGCGAGATCTACCATTCAACCCTCCCTACTTGAGCAACAGAAAACCCTCCTCCGCCTTCGATATCGCGACTATGGGCGCCGAGGCCTGCCGCGAGACCGTCACCCCTGCTCCGACGTCCTCTCGCAAGAGGCCCGAGGCCTCCAGCAGCCACTACCAACCTTCCAAATCTCCCCTGAAGAAGAAGCAGAGGAAGGGTCAGGGCTCGCACCCCTCCGAGAAAGGGAAGGGCCATGCTGAGCCAGAGTTCGACAAGGTCAACCTCACATCCTATCAGATGGGCAGGAGGCCGACGAGCAAAGCGAGGAGGTCATTAAGACCTCCGACCCGCCAATCCATGTCAATCACGTTAACTTCGGCCTGGGTCAGAGGAATCGTGACGACTCGGGTGAGCTCCTGCTGTGCTGGAGGCCGGAGGACAACAAGGCCGAGGTTTCCATCATCCTCCCCTCCTGGGTGGAGAAGTCCACCGTCAGCGGTCACGCCTTCTCCCTTTCCTTCGGCTTGTATGGCCGCGAGGATGCGGGAGCATACAAGGAAGAGACGGCGAGGACCCTCGCCTATGAGAGCGCGAGGTCGCAGATGCGTTCCCTCGAGCTCGCTCACATGACCGGGAGGCGATGCCTACAGCTGGAGCGCCAGAATGTTGGGCTCGCCACTTCCTACCAGGGCATTCTTGTCGAGAATGCTCAGCTGAAGGACCAGCTGCGGTCTTTCGAGGGCGGCGTGGTGAGTCTTCGCATCGCGCCACCACTTATTTCTTCGTCGAGTTCAGCTCTCATTTCTTTTCTGTGCAGGATGCTGAGACTGCCGAGAGGGCAGACGCTCGAATCCGGGACCTGGAGGGTGAGATTGCAGGGTTGAAGGCCCTTAACAAAGATTTGGTTCGCGCGGTTGTACCTCCCTCTCCTCATCGCTTGAAAGAAGAGAAGCGAGCGCGAGACGAGGAGATCCGGAAGGAGGCCTCCGAATCGTCGTTGTACATATTTCAGCTGATGCAAAAGTCTGGCATGTTAACTGCCGAGGCGGCCGCAATGCGTCTTGAGGACATCGTCCCCGAGCTCTTCATTCCTCTTCCGCCGGTCGGGGACAGCGATGAGGACGAGGGGTCGGCGAGCGACCGCGAAGACTGATCTTTTTGCTTTGGTTTTATTTTTGTAACCCATTTTGGGCTGGCGAGACCGCCGCAAGATGTAAATGAACAAGGAATATTTTTATTATGTAGGCCACTGGCTCCATTTTGTGCTCGCATTTTTATTTTGTGATGTGTTCTTTTTCTCTCCTTTATATCTTGTTTTCGCACATTTTCTGGAGTTCTCGCGACACTTATTCTCGCGAATGGTACCTTTGGATAGCTTCTGTATAGGATAAATACTTTCGCTTGGTGCCTTTATCCTCCACCTTTGGGCCGTGGATTTTCTAGGATCGTCTCTCCATCTTGACCTCGCGAGGACCAATCCTTTTTTCAATATCACCCTTTATAATCGGTTCTTACGCGGGGGCTTCGCATCAGCCAACGGGTATTCGCCTATCCTCGCGGGTCAGTTCGCGTTTTGCCGAGCACTAGCTGCCGAGAATAGGAATATAGAGTTCTCGCCCCCTACTTATTTAGCGAAAATGCCCTGGTCGATACGAAGGATTCTCCAGCCAAAGACGTCATCCTGGTCATTACAAAGAACTTGCACATCTTGCCAGCCTCTCCGTGAGATTGACCTGACCCACCGGATAGTGAGAGCCCGGCAGCGGGATCATCCGGGGCAATGCAGCGCTAGGAACTTGCACATCTCGCTAGCCTCTCCGCGAGATCGACCTGAACCACCGGCTAGTGAGAGCCCGGCGGCGGGGTCATCCGGGGCGATCCAGCGCTAGGAACTTGCACATCTCGCCAGCCTCTCCGCGAGATCGACCTGACCTACCGGCTAGTGAGAGCCCGGCAGCGGGATCATCCGGGGCAATCCAGCGCTAGGAATTTGCACATCTCGCCAGCCTCTCCGCGAGATCGACCTGACCCACCGGCTAGTGAGAGCCCGGCAGCGAGATCATCCGGGGCAATCCAGCGCTAGGAACTTGCACATCTCGCCAGCCTCTCTGCGAGATCGACCTGACCCACCAGCTAGTGAGAGCCTGGCAGCAGGATCATCCGGGGCAATCCAGCGCTAGGAACTTGCATATCTCGCCAGCCTCTCCGCGAGATCGACCTGACCCACCGGCTAGTGAGAGCCCGGCAGCGGGATCATCCGGGGCAATCCAGCCTAGGAACTTGCACATCTCGCCAGCCTCTCCGCGAGATCGACCTGACCCACCGGCTAGTGAGAGCCCGACAGCGGGATCGTCCGGGGCAATCCAGCGCTAGGAACTTGCACATCTCGCCAGCCTCTCCGCGAGATCGACCTGACCCACCGGCTAGTGAGAGCCCGGCAGCGGGATCATCCGGGGAAATCCAGCGCTAGGAACTTGCACATCTCGCCAGCCTCTCCGCGAGATCTACCTGACCCACCGGCTAGTGAGAGCCCGGCAGCGGGATCGTCCGGGGAAATCCAGCGCTAGGAACTTGCACATCTCGCCAGCCTCTCCGCGAGATCGACCTGACCTACCGGCTAGTGAGAGCCCAGCAACGGGATCATCCGGGGCAATCCAGCGCTAGGAATTTGCACATCTCGCCAGCCTCTCCGCGAGATCGACCTGACCCACCAGCTAGTGAGAGCCCGACAGCGGGATCGTCCGGGGCAATCCAGCGCTAGGAACTTGCACATCTCGCCAGCCTCTCCGCGAGATCGACCTGACCCACCGGCTAGTGAGAGCCCGGCAGCGGGATCATCCGGGGCAATCCAGCGCTAGGAACTTGCACATCTCGCCAGCCTCTCCGCGAGATCGACCTGACCCACCGGCTAGTGAGAGCCCGGCAGCGGGATCATCCGGGGCAATCCAGCGCTAGGAACTCTCACATCTATTAGCATGTCTAACTACTATCAGTATGCAATAGACAAATCAATAAAGGGTTTATAGCAGGAAATCTTTTAAGGATAAAATCGTTTTAAGTCATCCCCACTCCTGGCACGGTCGAGGGGTACCCCTTCCACATCCAGGAGGTGGTATCCTCCCGACTTGAGCACTTCGCTTACAATATATGACCCCTCCCAGTTAGGGTTAAGTTTGCCGACCGCAGCCCCTCTCCCCGCTGCATCGACCTTCTTTAAGACCAAATCTCCTTTTTGGAAGTGCTTCACCCGAATGTGTTTGTCAAAGTATCGGGCCATCCGTCGTTTGATCTCCTCCTACCGAATAGTGGCCAGGTCCCTGAGTTCTTCCACTAGATCCAAAGATAATCTCTGCCCCTCTTCATTGTCTGTTCGCCATTCCTCATCTCCTTCCACCGCGCCGATCACCCTTGGTGACTTTACCTCGAATTCGACTGGGAGGACGGCCTCTGACCCGTGGGAGAGTTTGAAGGGAGTCTCTCTGGTAGCTGTGTTTGGGGTGGTCCTTAGGTCCCAGAGAACCGAAGGCAGTTGTTCCACCCAGCTGCCCCTAAGGTTCTCCACCCTCTTTTTCAATAGGTTCACAATGATTTTGTTTGCTGCCTCCACCTGTCCATTGCTCCTGGGGTGATGGACCGATGCGAAACGGAGGTCTATGCCGAGTTGGGTGCAAAAGCTAACGAATTCGTCGCTCGCGAACTGTGGCCCGTTGTCCGTGACTATGGCCAGAGGGAGCCCATGCCTGCAAATTATTTCCCCCCAAACAAAATTTCTCACTACCTGGGATGTTACCTTAGCGAGGGCCCTCGCTTCGATCCACTTAGAGAAATAATCCACCATCACCAGTAGGAACTTTTTTTGGCCGCTCGCCTGAGGGAAAGGCCCCACCAAATCCAAACCCCATATCGCAAAGGGCCAGGGGGCTGTGATCGTCCGGAGCCTCTGAGCGGGAAGGAGCTGGAGGGGGGCGTAGAGTTGGCACTTGGAGCACTTTTTAGAAAACTCTGCCGCATCTTTGCTGAGGGTGGGCCAAAAATAGCCCTGCCTTAGTACTCTCCCTTCTAGGGTTCTTCCTCCTGAATGACTGTCGCACTCCCCCGAGTGGTTCTCTTCCAGGACCTTTGGGGCTTCCTCCTCCGAGACACAACGGGCTAGGAGCCCTGAGAGAGTCTTTCGATATAGCGACCCTGCATGCAAGGAGTAATATGTCGATTTATACCTGAGCCGCCGCTTGTCTACCTCTTCCTCGGGGAACTTCCCCGTTGTTAAGTAGGTGATGAAGGGATCCATCCACGACACCCGCTGGTCCACCTCCATCATCTCCCCCTCCTCGATGGAGGGTCGGAAAAGTTCCGACACTGTTCCCCCGGCCCGGGGACCAAACTTGGCTAGGAGGTCCGCCTGGATGCTCTCCCCTCTTGGAATGTGTTTGATGGAGAAGGTGCGAAACTGTCCCATTACCCCTTTGACCTTTTCCAGGTACCGTTGGAGAGTTGGATCTTTGACCTCGAATTCTCCCCTGATCTGGCATGCCACCACCATTGAGTCCGTCGAGACCTCCACATCCTGAACCCCCAATTCTTGTGCCAGGCGGAGAGGCCTGCTACCACGGCCTCATACTCGGCTTGGTTATTAGTGAGGGGGAAATGGATGTTTATCGCTTGCTCTATCCTGGTTCCTTGGGGACTCACCAACACCACCCCTCCTCCGAAGGAATGCTTTCCCGACGCACCATCGACCAGCATCTTCCAAGCCACCGGGTGGGGTATTTCAGATTCCTCTAACTCGGTCACGTAGTCGGCCATGAAATCCGCCACCGCCTGTGCCTTTATGGATACCCTGGGCACGTAGGAGACATTGAACTCACTCAATTCTACCGCCCACTTTGCCAACCTCCCAGAGTGCTCTACCCCTTCCATGATGCCACGAAGGGGGTGGTCAGTCACCACTTTGATTGAGTGTGCCTGAAAGTAAGGTCTGAGCCGCCTAGCCGACACTACCAAGGCAAACGCTAACTTTTCGAGGATAGGATATCTGAGTTCGGCCTTCCTGAGTACCCTGCTGACGTAGTAAATGGGGAGTTGTTTCTTCCCCTCCTCTCAAACCAACACTGAGCTAACCGCTTCCGACCCTACCCCCAAGTACAGGTATAGATCTTCCCCTTGTCTCGGACCTTGTAATAATGGGGCCTGGGTCAGTTGTTCCTTTAGCGCTTGAAAAGCCTCTTCGCACTTGGGAGTCCATTCGAATTTTTGGTTACTCCTTAATACCTTGAAGAAGGAAGAACATTTTTCTCCTGCCTTGGAAAGGAACCTGCTCAGCCCGGCTAACTTCCCTGTCAGACGCTGGACCTCTTTCGCACTCCGTGGAGATCTCAACTCAAGGATCGCCTTTACCTTGTCTGGATTAGGCTCCACTCCAAGAGGGGTGAGCAAATGACCCAAGAACTTCCCTCGACTGGCCCCGAAGACACACTTGAAGGGTTTAAGCCTCATTTTAAACTTTCTCAAGGTTTCAAAAGTCTCTTCGAGGTCACTGAGATGGGACTCGAGATTCTGTCTCTTGATCATTAGGTCATCCACATAGACCTCTAAGTTCCTTCCCTTCTGCTCGCGAAACACCCTATCCATCATACGCTGATATGTGGCCCCTGCGTTCTTCAAACCGAACGACATCATTTTGTAACAATAGCACCCATCCCCGGTGATGAAGGACACATCTTTAATGTCGGGAGGGTGCATGCGGATCTGGTGATAACCTGAAAAAGCATCTAAAAAAGACATCACAGAAAAACCGACGGCTGAGTCAACCAGCGCGTCGATTCTAGGCAAGGGATAACAGTCCTTGGGGCACGATTTATTAAGCAAAGAAAAGTCCACACACATTCTCCACTTACCCTCCCCCTTTGTTACCATCACAACATTGGAGACCCAGCCTGGGTACTGGATCTCCGATACAAAGCCAGCTTTGATGAGCTTGTTCACCTCCTCCCGGATGGGCACCTCCAGCTTGTCCGCCGTGGACCTCCTCTTCTGGCAGATGGGGCGAGCGCCGGGATCGAGGTTGAGGCGATGACACGCCACATCCGCGTCGATTCCCGACATCTCTGCAACGCTCCATGCGAAGACGTCCACATTGTCCTGGACGCAAGCCAAGATCTTCGCACGATCCTCTGGGATGAGCTCCCCATTGATCTTGATCTTCTCGATCGCCCTGGCCTTAGTGGTGATCTCCACCTCCACCACTTCATCTACAGCCTCTAGCCTGGACTGCTCCCCCCAGGGGCTCTGCTCCTCTTCTTTCTCTCCCTCTTTCTTCCCCGCCCTGGGCCTTTCACCGACCCCTTCCTGGGCATGAACTACTTCTCTCCTCCCTTCCTCTCCTACCTCCATTAGCTCCTCCGCCCCTCCCCCCGGGGCCTCCTCTTCTCCCTGCTCTCCTTCTTCCTTCCCCGCCCTGGGCCTTTCACCGACCCCTTCCTGGGCATGAACTACTTCTCTCCTCCCTTCCTCTCCTACCTCCATTAGCTCCTCCGCCCCTCCCCCCGGGGCCTCCTCTTCTCCCTGCTCTCCTTCTTCCTTCCCCGCCCTGGGTCCCTCACCGACCCCTTCCTGGGCACGAACTACTTCTTCCTCTACCTCTTCCGTCGCGGCCACTTCTTCCATTACCTTATCCCACTCCTCCGCCTCCTCCATCCAAGAGATGGTATTGACGGCGGTCACATAGCACTGCCTTGCCACCTTGGGATCTCCCCTGACCCGAACCTGGATTCCCCCCGTGCTGAACTTGAGGCATTGATGGAAAGTGGACGGGACACACCAGAACGCGCTGATAAGAGGCCATCCGAAGATGGCGCTATAGCTACTGGGGGCATCCACTATCACAAAGCGGCAGTTCCGGGACTACCCTCCCAGGGTCACATGAAGTCCTACTCCCCCTTCTACTTCCTTCCTTTCTCCTGAGAATCCGAACAGCGGGCCATCCGAGGCCAACAACCTCCTGGGCTCTACCTGCATCCCGTCGAACGCCTTCTTGAAAATAACATTGACCGAGCTCCCGTTGTCCACCAAGATTCGAGAGACGGTGAAGTTCTCGATGGCTGCCTGGATGACCAGCGCATCGCAGAATGGGTCTTCGTGACCGGGCAGGTCCTTCTGGGAGAAGGTGATCTTCTCCGCGGGGGGGTGGGGCTTGGGATGTCGAAGCTACACTCCGACGGTACATGGCATGGAGGCTCGCCTTCCGGGTTGCCTCGACCCCCACCCCCCCATGGATCACTCCGATCCCTCCTCGGGTCCCTACGTCCGCCTGATCCTCGCACCTTTCATCCTCATCTACCTGAGGTAGAATCTCCTCTATCCTTGCTCCCCCTTGCTGTGCTTGTGGTGTTGGGGCTCTCGCCCCTCTGACTTCCAAGAACTCAGGGCAGGTGGCCGTTGCGTGGCCTCCCTCCTGATGGAAGTCACAGTACGGCAGCGCCACCCCCTTGCCTCATCCCCGACTCCTCGGTTCCTTCTTCTGGGGCCGTCTCCTCCGGCTCCCCCTCCTCTTCCTCTTCCTGCTCTGCCTCTACCGATCTCCATCGCCTGATGAGGGGGGGGGGGGGGGGGGGGGGGGGGGGGGGGGGGGGGGGGGGGGGGGGGGGGGGGGGAATGGCCTCGGTCCCTGTCTCCACCCCAGCTGGTGAGGTCTTCCCTGCCCTCCTTAGAAAAAACCTCCCCCGTGGGGGAAACCCCTCCCTAGGCCTTGCATTCCTCCACACTGCTGCCTCCACCCCAACTCCGGGGCCCTTCCTCTCTCCTCCTTGGCTCTTGCTGCCTCCCTTACGGCTCGCTCAGCCGTGCTAATCTCTTCGCGAACTCGGGGTTTGCTGCCTCCCCTTCTACCTCCTCTGCCGCTCTCTCCATCAGTTCTTCATAAGATTGAGGAGCCTTCTTCTTGAGGTCCATCTTGAAGAAGCCTTCCCTCAGCCCCAGCGTAAAGGCGAGCTGGAGGGTATACCCCGGGACCTCTTGGACAAGGAGGACCTCTTCTCTGAACCGCTCCAGATAATGAGCCAACGACTCTCCTGGCCTCTGCTTGATGTCGAAGAGCGATTCTGGATCCTTCTTTCTTTTCTTCATGGCGGAGAAACGTAAGAGGAAACCTTTACGCAAGTTCTCAAATGTATAGATCGATCCTGAGGGAATCTGGTGGAACCAGTCCCTCGCCTTCTCCATCAGAGTAGTAGCAAAGAGTCGACACTTGAAGGCTTCCGACATGGGTCTGATCGAGACCATATCCTCGAACCACTGCAGGTGTTGGATGCGGTCATCATTGCCAGAATACAGCATCATGTTCGGCTCCCTGAATCCATCGGGGAGTGGTGCCGAGAGCACCATCTCGCAGAAAGGACTTCCCCCACTCACCCTCTGAACTTGCTCTACCCTTCTCGCGGGCTCCTCGGGTGACCCTACTCCTGCCGATCTCGCCAGAGGACAGCTCGCCGGGACCTCCCTGGCCGAGCTCCCTCCAGCAAGTGTCTCCCTTACCGGATTCTCACCTCTCCCTGCAGGGCTAGGGAACAGCTCTCGCCCAGACAGATCTCGCCCTCCTCCCTGGGCCGCTACCTCTTTTCCCGCCCGATGAGCCGGCTCGCTCTCGCCGATTCCAGGTTGATGAACCACCTGGGGCGCCGGGGTCGCGAAACCGCCGAGCGCAGTGGTGAGGGCGCTCTGAAAAGCTCAAGAAGATCTCGCCTAAGATCCGCCAACATCTCCACTGTGGCCGGTGCTCCTGGGGGTGGCGAGCCTCCGGGGTTCGCGTCCCGCTCGTCCTCGCCGGTCATGCTTTCCCTGAGATTTTCTTGGGCTAGCCACACTCCACGCTCACCGCACCAAAAATGTTGAAACCAATAAATGGTCTCGGTGGAGTTCGGGGCCCCCAACGGGTTGGGGGGCGACTGACACTTACTAATCTCGCGAGAGAACAGAGCGGAGCCTCGGAGTTGGACACTGATCCTTAGGCTCAGCAAGGAGGACCCACCACACACCCGGAAGATCTTTAGAGCGCTTCCCCTCCCAAGCCAAAAGCTGAAGCCCGGGCACCTTGGAGAGATCAAGGAAGGCCTGAGGAGAGAGAAGCTCCCAAAGGAAGCCGTCCTCTCCAAAGGTGCCATTTGGATCCTATTTATAGACTTTCTGATCTGGCCTGCAAATAGCAGGATTCTGCCTCTCGATTTTACTATACGCACCTCAAATTTGGTCTGCTGATAGCCAATCTCCGCTGTTCGGAGGGGCTATTGGCAAGCCACAAGGGTAAAAAGGGTAATTTCTCTCATGGGCCTAGGATCAAAGGGCCTGCGAGGACAATACTCGCGAGAGCTCTCGCTGGCCTCCTCGCGTACCTCGCTCGCCAGTCAGCGAGTCCCCCTTTTAGAGGGTGCATGCCGGGGTCCGACCTCGCCAACCTCCATGTTGCCGAGTATAGGTCATCTCGCAGGTGCTCTGCGAGAACTCATCTCGCCCTCCTACCAGCATGCCTTCGGCGAGCGCCCGTCTCGCCTTCCCCTCTTTGAGGGAACCTTGATCGTTTGGTCTTCTCCCGTTGATCTCCCGTCCTGGCGAATATCGGGGTTGTACACGCACGCTTTCCGATTTCTTTTCGTTTCAGTTCTGCAAAATTCCCTTATTTTTGCAAGTACTGATGTTCGTTTGTTACTTCTCCTGATACCGGAGTCGAGTACGGAAGGTCCTCCTCTAGGGATCAGTACCACCCTACCACTCCACCACCAGCCCCGGCCACTCCAGCCGCAGTTCCGTTTGGGGATACAGAGCTAGGACGGACCCTGACAGCCTTGTTAGCCGCTTTCCATACGGCCACCCTACGGCCACCCCAGCAGGCCACCGTACCCACCGATCTTCTGACGATATTCCGGGGGCTGAGGCCCCCACCTTCCGAGGTACCGAGTCAGCCATTCAGGCCGAAGAGTGGGTGGAGAGGGTAGAGGAGCTCTTAGTCGGGATGATGTGCCCCGCCATAGCCGCAGTGTCCTTGGTGGTGACCATGCTTGAGGGCTATGCCCGAGATTGGTGGAGAGCAGCCAGCCGCTCCACATTTAGAGGACGACCACTCAGCACAATCCTCTGGGGGGAATTCTCAGAGGCCTTCCTAGAGCACTTCATCTCGGACGTAGACAGGATCGCACTTCAGGAGCATTTCGTACAGATCCGGCAAGGGGAGAGGATGGTACCCGAGTACCAACGAGAGTTCATTCATTTGGCCCGCTTCGTCGGGACTTTAGCAGTTACGGACAGGGATAGAGCGACTAGATTTTTCCGAGGACTACGAGACGATCTCCGTCAGGCTCTGATCATGATTTCTCAGGCATCCTTCCACACGATTGCCTCGCACGCCGCAGCTTTAGAGTTAGATCAGAGGATGGTGGACCAGCAGCGTAGGGGACATGCGGAGGTTCCCCGGGCTCAGGGCCGAGAGAGAGGAGTAGGTCCTCGCAGACAGGACCAGGGTAGGAGACAGCGTCAGCGCCACCAGCCATATGGGCAGGCAGCCCAGCCTCGACCAGCACCCCCAGCCCCAGCACCTCAGGCCGTCCCAGCCGCACGACGAGATGTCCCCTTTGCAGGGAACTGCTACCTATGTCAGCAGCCCAGGCACATATGAGCTTTTTGGCCTCAGGCTACAGGGAGACCCGGTTTAGGAGCAGTACAGAGAGCTGCGGAGAGAGGACGAGGTGGACGCAGAGGACGTCCCGCAGGCAGGAGGGAGCCAGCTAGGCAGGGCAGAGCAGCACCACTCGAGGCATACGCATTAGATCTCCAGCACGGTCCTGCACCAGATGTAGTGATAGGTATCTACTTTCAGTAGTTACGATATCCTAGGAGAATGTTATAGTCATATATATATATGTTGTGACCTTTTGTATAGTCTCTACTCCTATGTATCTGTAAAAAGTTTATGATCATAGTATATACATATTATCAGGTTTACTTTTGGTAGAAGGTCATCCCGCTAAAACGTTGTTCGATACCGGTGCCACGCATTCCTTCGTCGCACAGAACTTCATCGCTGACAAGGGAAACACTGTACGATCATCCGGGATGTCAATACGAATACGACTCCCGGATGGATCAGATATGACATCCACAGAAAAGTGTTCCTTCCAAGCAATGCTAGGAGGCATAGAATTCGAAGTCAACGCAACTGTTTTAGCGATAACCGGATTCGACATCATTTTAGGGATGGATTGGTTGGCCGAGCACAGCGCCCAAATCAATTGTTCGACTCGAGAGATCCACCTCCAGAACCCGAATGGGAAATTTATCACACTAGCAGGTATACCATCTGTCACCCGCATTATCTTAACGTCCGCACAAACAGTCAAAGCGGTCCGGCGAAAGGACGAGGTGTACCTAATCTACTTCGAGATGGAGGACAAGACACAAGTACTCGCTAGAGTGCCCATAATTAGGGACTTCCCAGACATCTTTCCAGAATCCCTTCCCGGGTTGCCCCGCAACGGGAAGTGGACTTCCAAATTGAACTTACTCATGGAGCCCGACCCGTATCCCGAGCTCCATACCGAATGGCCCCGAGGGAACTAGTCGAGCTCAAGATTCAACTACAAGAGCTAGTTAACGCAGGTTTCGTTCGCCCAAGTACCTCGCCCTGGGGAGCCCCAGTGTTGTTCGTTAAAAAGAAAGATGGATCCCTGCATCTCTGTATTGACTACAGGGAACTGAATAAGCTCTTTATCCGGAATACCTATCCCCTGCCCCGAATAGATGAATTGTTCGATCAATTACAAGGCGCGTCCGTCTTTTCCAAGATGGATTTAAGATCCGGCTATTATCAACTCAGAGTACGAGAAGAAGACATTCCCAAGACCGCTTTCAGCTCACGCTATGGACTTTACGAATTCATGGTAGTGCCATTTGGATTGACCAATGCCCCGTCCGCCTTCATGGCTTTAATGAATACGGTGTTTAAACCCTTCATAGATCACTTCGTGATAGTTTTTATAGACGATATACTCATCTACTCGAAGAGTAAAACCGATCATTCCAGGCATCTCCAAATGGTTCTGCTCAAGCTAAGGGGACACTCGCTCTTTGCGAAGCTTAGAAAATGTGAGTTCTGGATGGAAGAAGTCGGTTTCCTTGGACACACAGTTAACAGGAACGGGGTAGCGGTGGACCAAGCCAAGGTACAAGCAGTACGAGACTGGCCGCCACTTAAGTCAGCAGCAGACATCAGGAGTTTCCTTGGCCTCGCCGGCTACTACCGTAAGTTCGTAGAAGGATTCTCTAAGATTGCGTTACCACTTACCTCCCTCACCAAAAAGGACGTGACGTTCAGTGGTCTCCCGAATGCGAAGCAACATTCATAGAGCTAAAGAACCGACTGATATCGGCCCCGATTCTAACACTCCCCTCAGGTACTGAGGGCTTCCAGATCTACGCCGATGCCTCACTAAAGGGATTGGGAGCCGTGCTAATGCAACACAGCAAGGTAATCGCCTACGCCTCACGTCAGCTAAAGCCTCACGAACTAAACTACGCCACCCATGATCTAGAACTGGGTGCGGTAGTTTTTGCATTAAAAGTTTGGAGGCACTACCTCTACGGAGTGCGATGCGAGATCTTCTCCGATCATAAAAGCCTTAAATACGTCTTCACCCAGAAAGAGCTGAATCTCCGATAGTGCCGATGGTTGGAGTTTCTGTGCGATTACGACTTTGCCCTTCAGTACCACCCCAGCAAAGCCAATAAGGTTGCTGATGCCCTAAGTCGGCAACCTCCGAGGACCGAGAGTTGGCTAGAGATGATACCAGAGGAATTAGTCAAATCCTTCGCAGAATTGGATATTATTCTCATCGCCCGAAGAAACCCGATGGAATACCAGGCCCAGCTTTACTGGATGGATATACAGTGCGACATCAGGGACATAATACGAGAGGCACAGAAGATCGACGAAGAAGCAGCCCCGATCATTCAGGCCTTACAGCACGGTGCACAAGAAGACTACAATTTGTATGATGGCATCCTGCAGTACAGACACCGCATATTCATCCCCGCTGCAGAGGGAATCCGGGAAGAAATACTCTGCGAGGCACACCAGACAAGGTATTCAATACACCCGGGGGTAGTAAAAATGTATACAGACCTGCGAAGGACATTGTACTGGCCAGGAATGAAGAAGGACGTTACCAATTATGTAGCGCACTGCCAAACCTGTCAAATGGCCAAGGCAGAATGTCGTAGCCCAGGAGGTTTACTACAACCTCTGCCCATACCAGAATGGAAGTTCGAAGATATATCCATGGACTTCGTTCAAGGCTTACCCCGATCTCGTGCGGGGAACGACTCCATATGGGTCGTAGTAGATCGCCTCACCAAGGTAGCCCGTTTTATCCCGAACCGGCAAGGCGACAGTGTCGACATATTAGCCCGACTATTTATAGAACAAGTGGTCCGATTTCATGGGATACCCAAATCGATCGTCTCTGACCGCGACGGGCGCTTTACATCAAAAGAATGGAGGAGAGTGCAAGCTTATCTGAGAACCAGATTAGCTTTTAGCACCGCCTTCCACCCCCAGACCGACGGGCAAACAGAAAGGACGAACCGGACGATGGAAGACCTCCTCCGGTTATGCATAGTAGAACACAATGAGCCTTGGGAACAATTACTACCTTTAGTAGAGTTCTCGTACAATAACAGCTTCCAGGCGAGCATCAGGATGGCACCGTACGAAGCCCCCTACGGAAGACGCTGTCGAGCACCACAATCGTGGGCATAAGATGAATACCCCGAAGCTTTAGGAGTCACCTACATAGATGATACCACCGCCGCAATAAGGTTAATTCGAGAACGTATGCTGGAGGCACAGAGCCGACAAGCCAAATATTACGATGCGCGTCATCGCCTCGTGGAGTTCAAAGTAGGAGACATGGTTTTCTTAAAAATTAAGCCTATGCATGGGATATCCCGAATAAAGAAGCAGAAAAAGCTAGATCCCCGCTATCTGGGCCCATATCAAGTCATAGAAAGAGTTGGCCCGGTGGCTTATAGGCTAGCTCTGCCAGTTGAACTGGGAAACCTCCACGACGTATTTTACGTCTCTTCACTAAGGCGTGTACTTCGCCAACCAGAGAAACATCTTCCCGTGCCACCAGCGTCAGTGCAATCTGACCGATCTGTTTAACTTGAACCAGTAAAGATAGTAGATTCCAAGCTCAAGGAATTACAGAACAAAACTATCACGATGGTCAAGATATTATGGTCAAACGGGGGACGCGAGGAATTCACCTGGGAACCAGAAGCTCTCATCCGAGAAAGATACCCGACACTGTTTCCCCAGGTATGCCTTTCTAACCCCTACTTTAAGCAATTTTCGGGGACGAAAATCCCTTTATTTTTATTAGATTGTAACATCCCGACTTTTATTGGGTCACTAGGCCCTAGTGAGCCCAATAAAAGTAGGCCCGAACGATAGACATAACCCGATGAGGGATTATGTGCTACGAATCCCGAATTGACCCCCGTAAGATTCGTTGGACTCGTATGACCAATACGAGTGCAACATAGTTCGTTGCACCTCGATTTGAGGTCGTTTGGAGAAAACGACCATTTTGGGTGTCGTAGCGCGCCACCACCTCCTTATTATGAATAGTGGCTATACGAATCCCGAACTGACCCCTGTCAGATCCGTTAGACTCGTATGACCAATACAAGCGCAACGGAATTCGTTGCACCCCGATCCGAGGTCGTTTGGAGAAAACGACCATTTTGAGTGTCATAGCGCGCCACTACCTCATAATTATGAATAGTGGCCGTACGAACCCCGAATTGACTTCTGTCAATTCCGTTAGATTTGTATGACCGATTCGAGCGCAACGGAATTCGTTGCGCCTCGATCCGAGGTCGTTTGGAGAAAACGACCATTTTGAGTGTCGTAGCGCGCCACTACCTCATAATTATGAATAGTGGCCATACGAACCCCGAATTGACTTCTGTCAGTTCCATTAGACTCGTATGATCGATACAAGCGCAAGGAATTCGTTACACCTCTATCCAAGGTCGTTTGGATAAAACGACCATTTTGAGTGTCGTAGCGCGCCACAACCCCATAATTATGAATAGTGGTCGTACGAACCCCGAATTGTCTTCTGTTAATTCCGCTAGATTTGTATGACCGATTCGAGCGCAACAGAATTCGTTGCGCCTCGATCCGAGGTCATATACAGAGTATGTCATTTTAGGACTATGCAGACCACCTCAGTGCAATGCACGAAATGTGAAGCACACAAACTCGGCATCGGCCCCGACAAATCTTGATGGACCCCGGGACCATGAAGGACCCCGCCCTAAGTTGACCTCGGTCAACCCCCCCCCCCCCCCCCCCCACCCCAAGCTTGAAATCTGTTGAGAAAAGAAAAGAAAGGGTGGGGGAGAGAGAGAAGCCCCTCCCCCAAGGGAGGGGGCTGCCCATGGATAGGCAGCCCCATATTGGGGCAAGGGGGCAGGAGAGAGAAGGGGGGGGGGGGGAGAAAATATCTCCCCCCCCAACCATCCCTTCATTTTAGACCCCTATTGGGGCAAGGGCTCCGCCCCCTCCCTGAGTGCCAACCCCCCCAGCTCCTCCTCCTTCTTCCCTGCCGGCTAGCCCAGCCAGCCCCCCTGCCGGAGCCCTGCCCAACCCCAAACCGCCGCCACCCTCCTTCCCCACCATGGCCGGCCGCCCCTCAACCTCTCGAGCTCCACCATCCCCACGGGTAGACGCCCTCCCCTCCTCCTTCCTACTCCCCTGAGCCAGGCCGACCCCCTCCCCGTCGCCGGAGCGCCGCCAGCACCACCCCGAGCCTTGCAAGGCTCGGGTGGAGGCATGGCCGTGGAAGCCCCCCCCCCCCCCCCCCCCCCCCCCCCCCCCCCCCCCCCCCCCAGCGCCGGTGGTGGCGATGGGGGAGCAGGTTTCCCCCTCGGGGACCCCTACACCGGCGAAAGGAGGCGGTCGGGCCGCCGAAGGACGCCGCCCCGGCGGCACCCGTGGGCCTACCCCTCTGCTCCCGTTTCCTGTACGGGGAAAGGCCCCACCCCCGGCGGAGGCCGGCGGCGCCAGGCCGCCAGAACCCCGCCGGACGACTGCCCTCTCCCCGGCGCCCCAGCCAGGGGCGGCAGGGAGAGCCCTCCCAGCGGAGGCGGCGGCGCAGCGAGCCTGCATGGCGCATGCAGGCCACGCTACCGCCTCCCGCCCCTCTCTGTCTTCTTTTCCGGCGGCAGCCGGCGGCGACAGCCCGCCGGACCACCACCGAAGTGGTCGCCGGCCCCGGCGCACCGACCAGGGGAGGCGTCGGCCCCAGCCGGCCGCTGCCCGGCGGCGGCAGCGGCCGCCACCTGTTTAACAAACGGGAGCCGCACGATCTCCCCCAGGAGATCGGGCGGCTCCTATATCATATTTTCCCGCCCCTGCCTCCAAATGTGCGCCCCCCACAGCGGATCCGCTGTGGGGACCCAAGGAGGGCGCCCGGTGCGGCGCCCCCAGTCCTTTTCCTTCTTGCTATCCGCACCCCAACTGCCCTTCCCCTTCCCAATTTTTTTGAGGAGAAATGGGGC
Organism: Dactylorhiza incarnata; assembly: GCA_033032865.1. Classification (NCBI taxonomy): domain Eukaryota; kingdom Viridiplantae; phylum Streptophyta; class Magnoliopsida; order Asparagales; family Orchidaceae; genus Dactylorhiza; species Dactylorhiza incarnata. Next base: position 2,745,588 of record JAWHQI010000020.1, on the reverse strand, counting down.
AGTTCTGGCAAAACTTTCCTGATTGAAAATTGTGCCCAGTCTAAGGGGCACCTCCTGTATTTTTTTTGGGAATTTTAGGAAATCATTTACTATTTTTAAAACTCTACCAAAGATTTATTTTAAGAAATTTAAAGGACAAAAGAGTTGAGAAAAATCACCAAAAATTATAGGCTCTACTTTAGGGTATTTTACAACTACTATTAAAGTTGGGAAGTGTGACATATTATTTTGGTCCTCTAAAAGCTTTTACAAGCAAAATAAATGCCCGAAAGGGGAGCAAAATTAATCGGCGTCCTCGCGACGCGAAAATTGGGACGAAATCGCGGAGCGACGCCACAATGCAGTAACGACGAGATAATAAAAATGAATCCACGGCAAAAGGGAAAATACTAAATCTCATGGAACGTAAATAAACTCCTGGGAACGGAGTAGAACCCCTATGAACGGGGAGAAAGCAGAACCTCCTCCTACGAACGGAGACGTCGGTGAAGCCTCCTGTTATGGAGTGATTGGACTACTAACCCTTTATTTATTTACTGCTTTCAGTACTTTCATTTCTTCAGTCTCGTACTGGTCCTTATTTACTGCTTTCAGTATTTTCATTTCTCCAGTCTCGCACTGGTCCTTATTTACTGCTTTCAGTATTTTCATTTCTCCAGTCTCGCACTGGTCCTTATTTACTGCTTTCAGTATTTTCATTTCTCCAGTCTCGCACTGGTCCTTATTTACTGCTTTCAGTATTTTCATTTCTCCAGTCTCGCACTGGTCCTTATTTACTGCTTTCAGTATTTTCATTTCTCCAGTCTCGCACTGGTCCTTATTTACTGCTTTCAGTACTTTCATTTCTCCAGTCTCGCACTGCTCCTGTTATTATGGCCCCCTGCTTCCGGCCTATTTTACTGCTTGATATTATGGCCCCCTGCTTCCGGCCTATTTTACTGCTTGATATTATGACCCCCTGATTCCGGCCTATTTTACTGCTTGATATTATGGCCCCCTTCTTTCGGCCTATTTTACTGCTTATATTGCACTTTCTAATTCAGCGCTGACTTCGGTCCTACGCTAGCAAGCGGTGCTTATCCTCCTTTCTGCGAGGCCTTAGTTGGGGAAAACCCGGAGTTGAGCCCCTCCTCCCAGGTTAACCCCAAGCAAGGGGCCCTCATACCGCTGAGCCTCCCGGTCAGAGGTCGTATGACCGGTTGAGTAAGTTGATGCGCGTCTTAAAGCGCTTTTTCTGTATTTAAGCAGTTGAAGATTGTTTGGAAGTGGCGGGTCGGTCACGCCCACAGACCGTTCGTACCGGTGCGGGTGGGTTGACGTCTCATGGCGACAGGGAGATGTGCACAGTAGGTTGTCACCACTCCGAACCTGCAGTTTTGCCTCCGCTGGTCGGCCTAAAAATCGGTTCGCCGGATGTCGCTCACATCCAGTTAGTACACCAAGTTGTACAGGAGGGCCTGAGTGATACGGTACGACTACACTCAGAAGTGGCAAGACTGGCCACTGTCACCGACGGCCACATCGGTGAGGCCCGCGGGGTTAGCTCCCCTGCTTGAAATAAAGCGGTCTAAACTGTGTCGACATAGGGTCTTTTGTGTGTGTACAGGTTTGAATACCTGAGTGCGAGTATGCGCGAGATAGTGTTGGGTATTTACTATACTGCGCGATTATGGATAGTAGGGCGGGAAACCCTAATTATAGATATATATATATATATGTATATATATATATATGACTAACTGCTGCTAACCCTCTTCCTTGCTTCGGCTATTTATTTCTGTCCTTTAGCCCGCCCCCTGGATATGGATCCGGGGAGGGGATGTGTTTTCTGCTTAGCTCTGTGACTAACGGTTATTTCTTATAACTAATCACAGGAGATGGGACAGCGCGGAGCCCCCACACCGCAGGATGAGTTACCAGCCTTAGAGATGGCTCGATCGGACACTCCAGCCTCTCCCCCTATCTTCCGAGACATGAGTCCTAGAGTATAGGACTAGCTTAGGGTCTTTGTTATAGTCTATGTAGCCCCCGAGGCAGTGGTTGTAAACATTAGGATTCGGCCCTATTTAAATATGTAAATATAAGCAGTATGCTTGGTTTTGTTTATTTCGATTGCTTCAGTTGTGCGTTCTGATGCGATGTTGTGATTCTCGTGCCTGACAAGGAGACCACTCAGTGCTTGAGAGGGTGGGTCGTTGCCATCCGGGAAGCACTAGTGGCCATCTTTGGGCAGTAAGATCCCCCCTCCCTGAACCCGGTTCAGTTTGGGGAGGGGGTCTTACATTAAGTTCTTCATTCATAGCTAGAAACCAAGATTCATCATTTAAAGCGGTGGCAATATCTTTTGGTTCTATATTTGAGACAAAACATAAATTTGAAAAACTTTCATGCAAACTAGAACGTGTACGTACCCCACTTGATGGTTCTCCAATAACAAATTCTTGTGGATGATCTTTTGAGAACCTTAGCTCGGTTGGAGGTACATATCCTTGTTCTTCTTCTTCTTCACCATCTTTTTCGTCTTCTTTCTCTATTTTTTCTTCATCATCATCATCATTTTTCCTCAGATTTTGTTCCACATCTTCTTCATTTTTCTCATTACCTTAAACTCTATAGGCCTTGCTAGTTGAAGAATAACCAATGAAAATTTCTTCATCACATTTTTCATCAAATTTACCTAAGTTATCTTTTGTATTCAAAATAAAGCATTTACAACCAAAAACTTTAAAGTAAGATACATTTGGTTTTCTTTGAAAATAAATTTCATAAGGAGTTAATTGTAATGTAGGACGAATCATGACACGATTAATAATATAGCATGCAGTACTAACCGCTTCGGCCCAAAAATATTTTGGCAATTTAAATCCACAAAGCATAGTACGTCATAATACTTGAAGTGTTCTATTTTTCCTCTCCACTACACCATTTTGCTGTGGTGTGCGAGGAGCGGAAAATTCGTGTTTTATCCCAAATTCCTTACAATATGAAATAAATTTTTCATTATCAAACTCTCCTCCATGATCTGATCTAATGCATTTTACTTTTAAATCAAGTTCATTTTGAATACGTGAAATTAGTTTTACAAATTCATCAAAAGCATCAGATTTTGAATTTAAAAACAGTGTCCAACAAAATCTAGAATAATCATCAATAATAACAAACTTATATTTTCTACCTCTTAGACTTTGTGTAGTAATTGGACCAAACAAGTCCATATGTAATAATTGTAAATGTCTAGTAGTAGAAATAACATTTTTGCTTTTAAAAGATGATTTTGTAAACTTTCTTTTTTGGCATGGTGAACATAATGAAGAAAGCTTTCTATTCAAATTTGGTAAACCTTTTATTATTTTATTTTTAGAAAGCTTTACTATGCGTTTAACACTAGAATGTCCTATTCTCCTATGCCATAATTCAAGTTTATCATTCTTTGAAATAAAACATTTAAGTGTAGAATGAGATAAATCATGAAAAGTGATTGTATAGACATTGTTTATTCTTGGTGCAGTAAGTACAATTTCATTTGTTTTGTAATCAATAATTTTGCAAAGGTTTGAGTTAGAGTCAAATAAAACATTTAGATTTTTATCACATAGTTGACTAATTGAGATTAGATTATGTTTCAAACCTTTAACATATAAAACATTTGAAATTTTAAACTCTTCGTTACCTACTACTTCAATGCCTTTGACTTTACCCTTGCCATTATCTCCAAAGGTCACTGTTCCTCCTTTTTTCATCTCCAGGCTTAGGAACTTTGATTTATCGCTCGTCATGTGTTTTGAACAGCCAGAGTCCAAATACCACACGTCTTCCTTGTTCCTAGCCTGCACGCACACTTAAAAAGATGATGAGAGTAAAGATCTGGTTACCCAAGTGGTCCCTCCCATGGTATAGGTGTTGAAATTGTTGAAGTGGAAGTTAGAGGACTTTTGGACCTGGGCGGTCTGGGAGGAGGTCGGGCGGTCTGGCGTGACCGCACGGCCTGGCAGTTTGCCTCTGCGGTCTGGCTTGTCTAAGCCTAGCTGCGGTCTCCTGGCTTGATCAATGGTATGGGTCCAAGGCTGCTGAAGGTGAAGGCTGCGCGGTCTGTCTGTGACCGCGTGGTGGGTTGATCGTCTTCAGGTGTGCGCGATCTATGCGTGATCGCGTGGCGTGTTGTCTTCTTCAAGACTGTGGCGGTCTGGTGTGACCGCACAGGCTGTTCCAGGTTCTCTCCAAAATGCGGTCTGGTGGCTGACCGAGCTTTCTGGTGGTATTCGCGGACTAAGGGTCTTAGTCGCGCGGTCTCAGGTCGCGATCTCAGGAGGAGACTGGTATGCGAGCTGGACGTTGTTCGCGGTCTTAGGTGGAGACCGGCATGCGGACAGGAGTTCGCGGTCTGTTGGCGAACTGCTGTGTTTGCGGTCTCTGGCGAACACAAGGGGTGAACAGCTTCGGGCGGTCTGGCGATCTCCCTTGGAGTTGCGATCTGCTGTGAGAGTGGCGGTCTCTCGTAGTTGATGTTGAAGCTGGCGAGTTCACCAAAATGAAGCAGGAGTACTGTTGCTGATCGCGCGGTGTGACCGGTCAGGTCGTGCGGTCTGGAGGGTGGTGATCCTATCTCATAGGGTGGTGACTGGATCAGGTCTCACGCCTATAAATAGGACCCATCGACAGCAATAATCGTGACACACCAAGTGTAAGCTGAGTTCTCTTCTTTCCTGCGGTCTCTATTTGTGTGACCGGGCGGTCTGCTGATTGAATTCTTATTGTGCAGCTTCTGCGGATAGTGCGGGCAACAGCGATCACCTCTTCCTCTGAAAGTGTTCGGGCGGTCTGCGGCTTGGATTTGTGGTGCTGGAGTTCGGGAGAATCAGGAGTTCGGAAGGAAGGGTGCGGTCTGATCAGTGGTCTGGTGTTGTTCTGATATCGGCAGCGGGTTGCGGTTTGGCGAGTTGCTGAGGTCGCAAGGGAGACCGCGCGGTCTCAAGTTATCTTCACTTTCTGTTTTTCTCTTTGGTGTTTGTGCTGGCGAAATCATGTCTCGCCAAGCATGCCTTGCCTTATAATTTGAAGTTGCTATCAATAAAGATCACTTGTTTGCCTCCATTTGCTTCTGGTTGTTTGGCTTGTGAGCTCTAAGTTGACTAACTCCTACTCGCTTCATAAAGATTCGAAAAATTTCACATGGTATCAGAGGGAGGTTGGAGTGGATAGAGCTGTGAGTTACTTAGAGTAGCCATCGCCTTTGTGAAGAAGGAACCAGTGGTAGAGCAATGGAAGCGAGAGGTCTTGGAATTGAGTTGCTTACATCGACTAACTTCAAGAAGTGGAAGTCGTGTATGCAAAGCTATCTTCTAGGTGAGGACCTCTGGGAAGTAGTTGGAGGAGATCAGACGCAGGAAGTTGTCCCGGAAGGGGATAATGGGGCTGAGGTGAGAACTTGGAGGAGGATGAATGCGAAGGCAGAGTTCACTCTGAAGAGAGCAATTTCACCTGATCTGTTTGATCACATTCTGGGATGTGGATCGGCTGCGGAGATCTGGAGAGCCCTGGATGGGCTGTTTAACAAGAAGAATGTAGCAAGGCTACAGTTCTTAGAGAATGAGCTAGCAAGGTCGGCTCAGGGTGATCTTTCTATCTCCACTTTCTTTCTGAAGATGAAGAACTTGTGCGCTGAAATCTCAGCATTGGATCCTGATGAGCCTATCTCTGAGGCGAAGCTGAAGAGGCACATCATCCGCGACTTGCGGAAGGAATATGTTGCTTTTGTGACGTCGGTGCAGGGATGGGCAAATCAGCCGTCTCTGTTGGAGCTGGAGAACTTGCTTGCATCGCAAGAAAGTTTGGCAAGGCAGATGGCGGGGATGTCGGTGGCTGGGGGAGATGGCGAAGTGCTCTTCTCGGGGAAGAAGAAGAAGTGGGATAAGAAGAAGAAGACTGCTGGAGGAGGCTATGGGCCTTCAACTTCTGGGTAGCAGGAAAGGGGGTATGCTCCCAAGGCTGACGGGAAGAAGAAGGGTGAAGGTCCGAAGTGCTTCAAGTGTGGCAAGTATGGCCACATCAGAAAGGATTGCAAGATGGTCACCCAAGTTGGGCATGCTGCGGAAAAGGAGGAAGCTGAGGCCAGGCACTTTGAAGGAGGTTGGGGAGGAGCCTTCTCGGCTTCTGTTGGAGCTTCGGCTCCTCAACTATCTGGAGGACTGGATCGTGGACTCGGGGTGTGGTCATCACCTCACCAGAGACGAGACCAAGCTTTCTTCTGCACATCCCTATACAGGTAACAATGCAATCATTACTGCTGATAATACTGTGCATCCAGTAGAGAAGGTGGGGGTTGTTTCCTTGGGCAGTGATAGAGGGCCACTTACTTTGAAGAGTGTCTATCACGTGCCTGGTATGAGGAAAAACCTCTTCTCTGTGACCAACGTTGCAGACGCTGGGTATCACGTTCTGTTCGGCCCAATAGAAGTGAAGTTTCTACGCAATTTTGAGGCCGTAAAGGCTGAGGTCGTCCATGTCGGGAGACGGGCAAAGGACTTGTTCGTTTTATCGACAAGTTCCTACGTCGACAAGATGAAGACGAATGATGGTGCCGTTATATGACATGAGAGGTTGGGGCACGTAGGGATGGACAAGCTGAAAGCTATGGCGGTGAGAGGTCTGATCAAGGGCCTGCCAAGTCTATCTTCCTACGGTGAAGGTTATGTTTGCGCGGGATGTCAGTTCGGCAAGTCTCATCGACTACCGTTTGACAAGTCGCAGACAAGGAGTAGTGTGCCGTTGGAGTGCATCCACGGTGACTTAATGGGACCTACTGCTACCCCAAGCCTCGGAGGCAGCAGGTATATGCTTGTGTTAATCGATGATTACACCAGATATGTCTGGGTATATTTCCTGAAGGAGAAGGCGGAGGTATTTGCCAAGTTTGTGGAGTTCAAGGAGCTCGTGGAGGGTCGGTTAGGACTGCGGGTGAAGAAGTTGAGGACTGACAACGGAGGGGAGTTCACCTCCAGTGAGTTCTCTACTTTTTGCAGGAAGGCAGGCATCCGGAGAGAGCTCACTTGTGCACATACTCCACAGCAGAACGGAGTTGCAGAGCGGAAGATCTGTCATCTGACGGAGACCTACAAGTGTTGGCTGCATGCCAAGAGCATCCCAAAGTCCTTCTGGGTGGAGGGAATGTCTTGTGCTGCATACGTCATCAACAGGATGCCCTTGAGTCCCATCAACATGTTGACTCCACATGAGATGATGTTCAAGGAGAAGCCAAGCGTCGCACACCTTAGGGTGTTTGGTTCCACCTGCTACGTGCATGTTCCAGGTGCTCTTCGGACGAAGCTAGATGCGAAAGCAAGGAAGCTAGTCTTCGTGGGATACGATGAGCGGAAGAAAGGATGGAAGTGCATGGACCCAGAGACGCGGAGGTTTGTGGTATCTCGCGACGTCGTGTTCGATGAGGTGACATCTTACAAGGGGTCTTCTGATGTGGAGCTACCAGAGAGCAGGGTGGAGGTGCCGGAGAAAGCTGTGGAGGATCTTCAGGTGGAGCTACCTGTGTCACCAGGTGGTCCATCTCCTTCTAGTTCTGAGACGGGAGCTCCTGGTTCAGGGAGCAGGGGGAGCGATGCTCCTAGCACGTCTGGAAGAGGAGCTAAGGAAGAAGCAGCTGAAGATAATGCGGTTCAGGGGAAGGAGCTGAGGAGGTCGAAGCGAGTGATCGTCGCCCCTGATCGCTATACAGGAGGAAACGCAGTGAGCTTCGTCTCATGTTTCTTCGTTGGTCCCTTGGATGAGAGGGAGCCGTCGAGCTTTGAGAAGGCCAGAGGCGTGAGGGAGTGGGACATTGCTATGCAAGAAGAGATGGCAGCTCTTGAGAAGAATGCGACCTGGTCTCTTGTGCCCAAGCCCAAGGGCACCACTCCTGTGACATGCAAGTGGGTTTACAAGCTCAAGAAGAAAGCTGACGACAGCATCGAGCGGTACAAGGCTCGTCTTGTAGCTCGGGGGTTCTCGCAGCAATACGGTGAAGACTACGAGGAGACATTCAGTTCGGTGGCAAATATGACTTCAGTTCGGTTCATCATTGCCTTGACGGCGTTCAGTGGATGGGAGATTTGGCAGCTCGACGTCAAGAACGCTTTCTTGTACGACGAGATTGACAAGGATATCTTCATGGTCCAGCCACCAGGCTTTGTGTCTGAAGATTTTCCGGAGCATGCCTGCAAGCTGAAGAAGGCCCTGTATGGGTTGAAGCAAGCGCCGAGGGCGTGGTACGGGAAGATCGCAGAATACCTCCTATTCTGTGGATTTGGTGCTTCAGACTCAGACTCAAGCTTGTTCGTCAAGAAGAGCGGGGAGCTTCAAGTCATCGTGCTGCAATACGTCGATGATATGATCGTGACGGGGAACTCGAAGGAGGAGGTAGCGCAGCTTCGGGCCGAGCTGTCTATCAGGTTCGAGATGAAGGACTTAGGTGAGCTTCACCATTTCCTTGGACTCGAGGTGCAGAGGAAGGAAGGTGGAGTGCTGGTGACCCAGGCCGGATATGCGGAGCGAATCGTGGAGCGATTCGGCATGAAGGAAGGGAAGTGCACTTCCACACCTCTTGAGAAGGCCACAAAACTTCGCAAGGATGAGGGGAGGATTCTACAAGATCCGTTGGTGTTCCGAGCTCTGGTTGGGAGCTTGATCTATCTGACGATCATGAGGCCGGATATTGCATATGCAGTTGGCAGAGTGAGTCGATATATGGCGGAGCCACGGGTACCTCATCTGCTAGCAGCCAAGAACATTCTGAAGTATGTCAAGGCGACCTCAGACATGGGTCTCCTATATAGGAGAGATGCGGGCTTCGAGGTGCACGGGTACATGGATGCTGATTACGGGGGAGATTCGGATGATCGGAAGTCGACATCTGGATTCGTCTTCATGGCGGGACCTACAGCTATATCATGGTGCAGCAAGAAGCAGGATTCCGTATCGGTCTCCACCACGGAAGATGAATACAAGGCTTCGGCCTTGGCAGCTCAGGAAGCTATCTGGCTTAGGAGGTTGGTGGGAGACGTACACAAGGAGGTTCGTGAGCCGACTCTGCTATGCGGTGACAACCAGAGTGCTCTCAAACTGGTTACCAATCCAGTTTGTCACGCGAGGACCAAGCATATCGAGATCGAGCACCACTTCATACGGGAGAAGGTGCTGGAGGGATCTCTTTCGGTCGAGCATGTGCGGAGTGCGGACAACGTGGCGGACATCTTCACAAAGGCACTGGCGAAAGGGCCGTTCACACGGCTAAGGAGCCTACTGGGGCTAGTTTCAACTTCCCACTTCAAGGGGGAGTGTTGAAATTGTTGAAGTGGAAGTTAGAGGACTTTTGGACCTGGGCGGTCTGGGAGGAGGTCGGGCGGTCTGGCGTGACCGCATGGCTTGGCAGTCTGCCTCTGCGGTCTGGCTTGTCTAAGCCTAGCTGCGGTCTCCTGGCTTGATCGCTGGTATGGGTCCAAGGCGGCTGAAGGTGAAGGCCGCGCGGTTTGTCTGTGACCGCGTGGTGGGTTGATCGTCTTCAAGTGTGCGCGATCTGTGCGTGATCGCGTGGCGTGCTGTCTTCTTCAAGGCTGTGGCGGTCTGGTGTGACCGCACAGGCTATTCCAGGTTCTCTCCAGAATGCGGTATGGTGGCTGACCGGGCTTTCTGGTGGTATTCGCGGACTAAAGGTCTTAGTCGCGCGGTCTCAGGTCGCGGTCTCAGGAGGAGACTGGTATGCGAGCTGGACGTTGTTCGTGGTCTCAGGTGGAGACCGGCATGCGGACAGGAGTTCGCGGTCTGTTGGCGAACTGGCTGTGTTCGCGGTCTCTGGCGAACACAAGGGGTGAACAGCTTCGGGCGGTCTGGCGATCTCCCTTGGAGTCGCGATCTGCTGAGAGAGTGGCGGTCTCTCATAGTTGATGTTGAAGCTGGCGAGTTCACCAAAATGAAGCAGGAGTACTGTTGTTGATCGCGCGGTGTGACCGGTCAGGTCGCGCGGTCTGGAGGGTGGTGATCCTATCTCATAGGGTGGTGATTGGATCAGGTCTCACGCGTATAAATAGGACCCATCGGCATCTATAATCATGACACACAAAGTGTAAGCTGAGTTCTCTTCTTTCCTGCGGTCTCTATTTGTGTGACCAGGCGGTCTGCTGATTGAACTCTTATTGTGCAGCTTCTGCGGATAGTGCGGGCAGCAATGATCACCTCTTCCTCTGAAAGTGTTCGGGCGGTCTGCGGCTTGGAGTTGTGGTGCTGGAGTTCGGGAGAATCAGGAGTTCGGAAGGAAGGGTGCGGTCTGATCATTGGTCTGGTGTTGTTATGAGATCGGCAGCGGGTTGCGGTTTGGCGAGTTGCTGAGGTCGCAAGGGAGACCGCGCGGTCTCAAGTTATCTTCAATTTCTGTTTTTGTCTTTGGTGTTTGTGCTGGCGAAATCATGTCTCGCCAAGCATGCCTTGCCTTGTAATTTGAAGTTGTTATCAATAAAGATCACTTGTTTGCCTCCATTTGCTTATGGTTGTTTGGCTTGTGAGCTCTAAGTTGACTAACTCCTGCTCGCTTCATAAAGATTCGGAAAATTTCACAATAGGTGGACGCCTTAGGTACCCAGATTTGTTTAACACTAACTTTTCCTTTCTTCTAGCATGAGTCCGAGATGTGACCAAATCGATGACATTTGGCACATGCAATGAATAGTGAGGAACCATTCTTTAATGGTTTCTCTGGACTCTTGTTGGAGGAAACATCTTTATGTGTGGACTTAGAAAAAAATTTATTTTGAAAAAAAGGTTTTCTGAACCTGGAGCTGTCGCTGGTTCTGACATCAGGTGTCAGAAATTTCCGACAGCTTATAGAGCTTCCAGAAACGTATTCTAGTCCAAATTTTGCTGACTCATGGCATTGGTTGCCTAAAATCATATCCAGGGATTTTTTCCCAACACCAAATTTTCCAATTGTCATGTTCAATTCATTTACTTTGGATTTTAAAATTGAATTTTCTTTTACTATCATGCCACATCGATTTGCAAACTTTTTCTTGTAATTCTCTAATTGAGAATGAGAAGTTTTGACAACCTTTTCTATGTCCTTTTTCTCTTTTAGAAGTTGATCAATTTTTTGATCGGACTTAGAAATAGTGTTTTCAAGTTCTTTTATCCTTGTCAAAGAGTGATCACACTCTTGACAAATTACCTTCTCGTTCCCAATAGATTTCAACTCATTTGATAACTTTTTATTTACTTTCAAAAGATCTTTATTTTCACATTTTAAAAAATCGATTTCCTTTAGGCTTTTATCCAAAAATTTGCAAGTTTTCAGAAATTCAGAATATAAATCATCATAGATGGAGGAGTTACCTCAGTGTCGCTTTGGACACTGCTATCGTCGTCAGATGACGCATTTTCTTTCCCCATCAAGCATACATTTGCTTCTTCTTTATCTTCATCGCTTGCTTCACTTGAGCCTTCAGAAGTTGTGTCATCCCAAGTCTCCGCCTTCAGAACCTTCTTTTTGAACTTCTTATCGTGCCTCTTCTCTTTCTTCTCTCTCGAATATTTTGGGCACTTGCTTCTTATATGTCCAATCTTTTTGCAATGATAGCATTCCGGTAGCGGGCGTTCTTCTTCATCATCCATTTTTCCTTTGCCTTTGTTGTAGGAAAAATCATTCTTTTTGAAAAATTTTCTAAATGAGTTTCTCCTCTCAGGATTTCTCATAAACTTCTTAAAGTTCCTCACAAACAGTCCTTCTTCATCTTCCTCACTTTCTTCAGTCTCACTTTCAATTTCCTTTTTAGATTTCAACGCCAAGCTCTTCTTTTTGGGCTCCAAATTGTACTCTTGGCTTTGAATCTTCAACTCCACTTCATGGGTTTTTAGATTCCCAATGAGGCTCTCCAATTGTAAGGTCTTAAGATCATGTGACTCGGAAATTGCAGTCACTTTAGGATTGAACTTCGGGGGAAGTGATCTTAAGATTTTCCTTACTAAATCTCTATTGAAGAAAACCTTACCCAGCACCCTTGAATCGTTCACGATTTTAGTGAATCGTGTGTACATTGTATCAATTTCTTCATCCACCTCCATTTTGAATCTTTCGAACTCTGACTCCAGTTGAAATAGCTTTGAATCATTTACCTGCGAAGTACCTTTATGAGTAATTTCTAAAAGATTCCAAATTTCAAATGCAGTATCACAAGCACAAACTCTATTAAATTCAGTGCGATCTAGTGCGCAAAATAAAGCATTCATGGCTTTTGCATTGTTCTTACATTTTAATTTATCATTGTCATCCCACTTATCTTTGGATTTGTCCATAGTTACATTTCCTACAACAATTGTTGGGGAAGTATAACTCGTCTCGACCATATTCCAAACTTCCATGTCGAGAGCTATTAGAAAACACTGCATTCGGGTTTTCCAATAGTTATAGTCTGTGCCCGTAAAAAGTGGCGGCCTACTAATTCCTTGCCCCTCAACGAACGCGTGATCGTTGTGCGCCATTACTCCCGGTGGTAAAACCGTTTTGGAGTAACCTCGCTCTGATACCACGTGTTGGATCTTGTGGCGCCCTTAGAGGGGGGATGAATAAAGGCCTTTTTAAATTATGATTTTTTACTTAAGAATTTTTAAAACAAATTTTGCTTTTCTAAAAAAAAACCACTTATAAAAATTTTCAAACCAATGCAATTTTTAAATTAGTTCAAACACAAATTTGTAAGTTAAAGATTAAGCAATCAAATTTGCAATTAAAGAAAAGTCATAATTTTTTAATCATGAAATTCACATATAATAAAAATGATCTTAACAATGCTTAAGATCAAGACACAAATATGATAATAAACTTTTAACAATTTGAGTTTACCAATCCTTCTCCCAAGGATCGGAAGGCTATCACTTGTCTCTCCCTAGACCAAGCTCAAGCCTATCCTCTAGATCTTCCCAAGATCTAGACGTAGCACACAAGGCCACGATTTCCTACCAAGCCACGCAAGGACTTGGACGCTCCGCACAAGGAAGCGATTTTCCCCTAAGCCACGCAAGGACTTAGTCGTCACGCACAAGGAGACGATTTCCCTACCATTACAAAGTGAAATGTATATAAATGAAAATACAAAATCAAAAGAAGAACTCCCTAGAAATTCAGATCTCTGAAAGGAAGGTTGAAGCCTCGAGATGATCGTTGATGTAGAAGCGCGTCCGATCTCGTCTTCAATTTCAAACCTTCTAAGCACAAATGGGAGTCGATGCGGTTCTGGAGCTCTCTGGTTCGTATGCACTCAGGAAAGGACTTAGAATTCTCAATGCTTGGAATGCACGAACAAAATGAACCAATTTATACCTGTCGCCTGGGCGACATCGCTGTCGGATTCCGACAGCGCCAAACTACCGCTCGCCGTGCTGTTGTGCGGGTTGTTGCTGTAACTTCTGTCTTGTCGCCTGGGCGACATCGCCGTCGAAATTCTGACAGCGCCAAACTACTGCTCGTCGTGCTGTCGTGCGGGCTGCTGCTGTAACTTCTGTCATGTCGCCTGAGCGACAGTAGATGTCGGAAAATTCCGACATCAAAATTCTCCATACAGTTAAAGTGAGCTCCAATCAAAATTGTGAACATCTCATACCTGTTACCTACACACCATCAATAAAAATAAAATCAAATACAAACGGGATTTTGTTATTATCAAACCGAAAGAGTGTGAAACGCATGCTCCAACAAATCCTGGCCCCAAAATTCGGATCAATGCAGCCTGAGGCTACTTGCCCAGCGGTTCAACGAGAAGGTTTGGTTAGCCACTACGAGCGAAACTGAGAGATAACGGACACAACCCCAGGTGCTGCGGCAGGGAGGTCCCACCACGTACCAAGAAGCTCAAAAGAGTCTTCTCCTCCAAAACCACGAATGGCTGAGCTTGGTACTAAGTAGGCACTTGTTAGGGAAGATTCTTGTCTGTCAGGGGGGGTGCAACTCTGATTTTTGACAAGTGTCATTCCTGGTACCCATGGGGGTCTATTTATAGACAAATCCTGGGGGGAGCAGATGACTACCCCTGACCCCCTAGAGTTGGTTTTTCTAGACGAGGCAATAGGTTGGCGAGTAGGTAAGGAACTCAGACCTAACTGGCGAGTTGGTTGGCTAGGTAGCCTATAGGCGAGTAGGTCCGAACTCACGACCTCCTCGCCTGGCCGGGTAGTGAACGTCGGGCAGGTCTTTCCTGCTCGTCTTGTGCGAGTAAGTACCTTCTCGCACAACCAAAACTCTTGACCTTCCTTCGTTCAAAGAACTCCGAAAGCCTGCGTTCGACGAACTCCGAGAGCCTGCGGTCGACGAACTCCGAGAGCCTGCGTTCTACGAACTCTGAGAGCCTGCGTTCAACGAACTCCGAGGGACTGCTGTGTTGACTTTGACTCCTGCCTACGTGGCCTTGAGACGGGCCCACCCTCGGAGAATGAGGGTTGTACACTCAGCGTGTTCACCTTCCACTTCTACGACATCCTCAGACTCGGTTTCAGGTTCAGGCTTAGTGTGGGAATTCACTAATGTAGACTCCATACTCAGACTCTTGTCCATCAGTAGAATCAATGATAGTGACGAAGTGGCGTCGCGGGCACTCAGATGATTTGTGCCTAGGCTCCATACACTTGAAGCATCGGAATACTCCAGTGTTGGGCTTAGCCCCAATAATCTCCTTACCCTTGGAAGAGGTAGTGGATGGGGTCGGAGTCCCGGTAGGGATGGGAGGGTGAGGGGAATCCGAGATCCTAGCTGTGGTAGTGGTGGTGACACTCGATGTAGATCTATCAGTAGATCTGATTGTGGTTGACCATTTTTGTGAGGCCTCCACTCTTCGTGCACGACTCGATATCTCTCCCAAGTCCTTGTAATCAAATAACTCTAGCTGGTCTCTAATAGAATAGCGTAGCCCATTCAGATAACGGGATACGATCATGTCATCATCCTCTCGGAGGTCGAGGCGAGACTACAGTACTAGGAACTCGTTCGTATACTCATCCACCGATAATTTGTCTTGTCGTAGGTTGTGGAACCGATGATAGAGGGTTTGCAAGCACTACAACAAATTAAACCTACCGCAACATTTTTCATGGCTTTTAGAGGCGCTTTTAAAACGCCGCCGTATCTTCCGCGGCGTTTTTTTCAAGCTCCGCTAAATCGCCGCGGAAAACTTGGCGGCGTTTATATTTAAAAGCGTCGCTGAAAGTCTTGCGGCGTTTATAATTTGTTGTAGGGAAGTAATCGGGTGGAACGTACCGTTTTCGAAGTTGCTCTTTAAACTCTGCCCATGTGGTGATAGGAGACATGCCTAAATTGAATCTAGAACGCTCTAATTGTCCCCACCAAACTAGGGCGGACTCTTTCAGTCTAAGCGTGTCATACTCAACTTGCCTAGCTTGGGGCAATTGCTTTCAAGCCAGGAATCGATCCATCCGATCACACCAGTCTAAACAACCCTCGGGCTCTAAATGACCCTCAAAATCACCAATGTCTAATTTGACTCCTACATCCCAGCGAGGTTTATTACGTGGTTCAGGTTCGGGATGTGCAAGTTCTAGAGGTCTAGGGTTTGGGGATACTTCGACTATTGGGGTAGGTGCTCGGGTTAAGTGTATGGTGGTTTCGATATTATTAACTGTTGTACGTAAGCCGTTTATAACATGCGCGACACTACCCATGTTGGCAGTGAGATTTTCGGCCGCTTTCATCAAGTCGCTCATGCGTTGGGCCAAGTCGCCTACGCTAGTCTCTAGGTGATTTACTCGTTTTCCATTTAAAATAATCTAATTTTTCTAAAATTTCAAATCAAAGAGCAACTAATTTTAAGAGCTTTTTTTTGTTAAAAGAAAATAAATTTTAAAGATTTTTTTTTCTTTTCAAATAAAATGAAGATCTTAATTTACTACTTTTTTTTTAATTCAAAGAGCAATTAATTGTAAGAGCAAAAGTTTTCTGTTTATTCATAGAAATAAGATTAGATTAATAATTTTTTTTAGAAAAATAAGAATAAAATGAAGATCTAAAATTTTCTTTTTGAAAACCGGATCTTTTGATTCGCAATAGGAGCGAATCGAACCTGGCTCTGATATCAAACTGATGTAGACCACTATTAGGGTTTTAAAATTAATTATTTTAATCAAAGAAATATTTTATTTTATTATAAAAATAAGATTATGATTTTTAAAGTCACGTGAAATTTTAATTGTCAGACGGGTCGAGTGACCAAATCGAGCTTTCGCGCAAAATCACTTCTAACGCTTGGACTTTGGCAAAACCGCTAATTTTATTTGAGAGAGCTCATAATCAGTTAGTGAATTGAACCAATGCGAGATCCGTACACCCACAAGCAAATCACAAACAATAATTTATGGAGTAACGACAATAAAAAGCAGTATGAACGTCCGAGGCAAGCTTATATTTATTTAATTAGATTGCATAAAATTAAACTGATTAAGTGGAGCAAGTGAGATGAGGCGAATTTTACCCAAGCATAACAAGATATGACGTCTTCAAACTCTGTCTGCATGTAGACGGACGAACTGGAGAGGAAAGGTTGACGGAGACTTGCTGTGGTCGACGTCAACCCACGACAGAAGGTTCGTCTGGATCGAGAGTCTTCGGAATGGTTGTGCGAGTCGACGACAACTCCGTCGAAGCTCTCGAAATGGCGGAAGGCAGCCCTGTAGATCTCCTCCCTAGCTGCCTGACTGTTGACTGGAACGGGGAGGGCGTCGCGAAAACGGTTGTCGAGGATGCTTTCACGATTCTCCGGCGATTGGGAGGCTCTCCTTTGAAACAGGTGGGTCTGGCGACGGGGCAGCGGGTGGAGGCGCGTGGAAGGCTGGCGACAGTAACCCGGTTTTCACAGAGGAACGAAGGGTTTCGTCCTCTGTGATTCTTCCGGTCCTTCTTCACGACGGCTAGGTGATTTAAATAATGAGTTGGCTATTTTGCCAAAGATTTGTAGTCTTAATTGATGATTCCATGTCTGACTTTATTTCCAAAAAATATTTCTTGTCAATGCATTCTTCTAAAAATATTTCTTGCTGCTTTATTGATCTCCTCAAAATATGATTTCTTTAATATAAATCTTTTATGGTGGATATTAGGGTATCTTGCCCTATTTAAATTTATGCTTCCTTAAATAAATTTAAGCTTGCCCCTTTCATCTTAACTACTTAGAAATGACGGGCCATTTATTCAGGGTCTCATCGAGTGGTCAAACCGATGAGTCGGAACTCAACATACAACGATGCGTGAAAAAATGAATTGACAGAAAATAAAAATGACAAATAAAACGTTAACGAACGGGGTGATGATATCACACGTCCTCTGATACGGCGACGGTTGCATCAGCATCTCATTTTGGAGAAGAAGAAGACATTTTTCAGATTTGAAGGTTTCTAGTATGCGCCCTTTCATCTTGGAGAAAACGGAAGGGCTTTTTTTTTCCTTTCTTCCTCCCGGAGTAGATTTCAGTTAACAGGAAATCAAAGGGGGGATAAAACCATTTCATCTTGGTTGGCCTCTTTTGCACAGAGCTAAGGTATTATTAGTTGTGTACTATTATACTAATATTATTTCATCAAATAATAATTAGTGAGAAAATGAGAGAGGAGGGAAGGAGAAATATTCAGCAGTGCCCGAGGAAGATGACCATGATATAATCTTATCATATACTATGAACGATAAATGCACTTGTCTTTTCTGTATAGAGTACATATAATCTATCACTATCCATAGGTACATTTAGAGCGCATCACGTTTTTCGCATCATTGTCAGAGACTTAAATCATTAATATTTTGAAAAGCTTCGAGCTTGTTAATCTTATGATTTCGTTATTTGTAAATTTTATCTTCCTTCTTGTTCTGTTTCATGATAGTTGTTCTCTTTTATGACCAGAGGAACCATCATTGATCTCAAATCAAGGGTGTGTCGAACATGATGTGTCGACCAATTGCTCCAACAATCCTACGGAGTGCAAAAGTACCATATGGACAAGTAAAAGTCATCTTTTCTTGATCGCCTGGATCTATAGCTGTTTGATTATAACCTGAATATCCATCTAAATAATAATACAATTGATGACCAACAAGCATTTCAAGTATTGGATCTATAGATGGAAGAGAACAGTGATAATTACTTGACGCATCATTTAACTTGCAATAATCAACACATACCCGTCAACCGATAATTTTTTCCAAGTTTTAAGTTGAAGTGGAGGTGGATCTTCAATTGATTATTTGGGTGCCTCGATGAGTCGGACTCTTGTTTACTTCTCGGTCGGGTTTAACTGTTTCTTGCTAATGTAATTCTTAGGTGTTCATCAGATTTGTTGGTACAAGACATTAAGAAAAGCTCTTAAAATTGTCATCTAAAATTTGCATAAGATGGACAATATAAACTTGACTACCTAATATTTGATTTCTCTAGTATGTTCTTCGAGCGATTTCCGCATCCCGATCTCAGCCTCCAGTTCGTGCGACTCAAGCACTGGAGGTGCGGGCATCCCTCTTCTCTTCAGCATCATCTCCCTCTTGCTCTGTCACAACAAGCAGCACTCATTGATCCCGGCGAGTCCCAAACAGTTTTTAACAAAACTTTGTTTTACAGAAACAACACTTTTCTCAAACTCAATTTTCTATAGAGGTGCCACATGCATAGAATTCTCAAAAGTTCCTGACACAAACCAAAACTGACTTATCATTTTGGAAACAAAGCAATTAAAAAGCATCAACAAATAAAAAATTATAAACTTCTATATAGAAAATATGATAAAATCAGGGAATTTAACAGTTAATTAATGAAACACAAATTGGTCAATATCATCTTCATCAACCACAGTTTTTTGAGATGAACAAAAATTGCATTCCAGGATGAAAAATCCTACAAGAGAAATGAAAACTCCACAGAGGTACTGTTACTTTATCCCACAATTATTTCAACACCATTGAGAAATATAAGATTGGCCAAACACCAAATACTTTCCCGGGTGATTATAAATAGATAACTGAACAACAAACAACCAACATCGCATTACATGTGAATGGGCTTGTCATAGGTAGCCATTGCCGCCTCCTTCACCGCCTCGCTCATCGTCGGATGAGCATGGCACGTCCGCGCAATATCTTCGCTCGAAGCTCCGTATTGCAAAGCAATCGCTGCCTCGTGAATGAGCTCGCCGGCATTCGGTGACATTATGTGCACGCCCAGAATCTTATCCGTCTCCTTCTCAGCAATTATCTTCACAATACCCTCGGCATCGTCGATGGCCTTAGCCCTGCTATTCGCCATAAACGGAAACTTTCCGACGCGATAAGAAACTCCACTTTCCTTAACCTGCTCCTCGGTTTTCCCAACATAAGCCACTTCTGGATGAGTGTACACAACTCCAGGCACCAAGTCATAATCCACATGCCCTTCTTTCCCAGCAATGAATTCCACGCACGCAACACCATCTTCCTCGGCCTTATGCGCAAGCATGGGCCCCGGTATGGCGTCGCCGATCGCATACACCCCCGGAACATTTGTCGTGAACTTCTTATCGACAATTATTCTGCCAGCCTTGTCGGTCTGTACGCCGATCTTCTCTAGGCCAAGTCCTTCTGTGAAAGGGACTCTACCGGCGGAAACCAGAACTACATCGGCTTCGAGCGTGGTATGCTCTCCGCCAGCAGCAGGTTCGAGCGTGAGCTTAACGCCGTCTCCGGATGCGTCCACGCCGACAACTTTTGTTTTGAGGAGGAACTTCATCTTCTGTTTCTCGAGCATGCGTTGAAATTGCTTCCGTACCTCGCCGTCCATGGTCGGCACTATTTCAGATGCAAACTCGACGACGGTTACTTCAGATCCGAGACGCCCCCAAACGGAGCCCATTTCCAGACCGATGTAGCCCGCCCCGATTACAACAAGCTTTTTCGGAATATCTTGTAGGGATAAGGCTCCGGTTGACGAGACGATCTTCTTCTCGTCGATGGGGACCCCATGGAGAGATTTGACAACGGAACCGGTGGCGATAATGATGTTTTTCCCTTTGACGATAATGTTGCCTCCGTCGAGTGTGTCGACCGAGACTTCCGAGGGAGAGGCGAACTTTCCATAGCCTTTGACATAAGTGACTTTGTTCTTCTTGAAGAGGCCTTCTATTCCTCGAGTAAGCCCGGATACGGCTTTGTCCTTCTGAGCCATCATGGCAGGAAGATCGATTTCCAGCTGAGAGAACTTGACGCCGTGGTTTGCGAACGCATGCTTAGCTTCATAGTACATGTGAGATGAGTGGAGAAGAGCCTGGAAATGTAAATATTATGTGATGACAACGCACAATAAGATGATTCTCAAATATTTTGAATTATAATATAAGATTTTATTACAGCTGTATTTTCTTTAATTGTTAATATTGTTTAACAAATTTTGAAAATGTTTTCCCAAATTTTGTAAATATTATGTGATACAACAACAACAACAACAACAACAGAACCCATATAGTCCCCAATCATTGGGGGTATGGGCGGGGGAAGATTGGAAACAGACCTAACCTTTGGCCCTATGCCCAAAGTGGCTTCTCTCAGAGGAGAAAGACCGAACCTTTGACAATAGATGCACAAAGTGGCTGCTCACAGATTACCACTGAAATAGTGGCCCCCTATACCGTCACGTTTGCTGCGGAATCATGCCCTCAAATCAAAGCCAAAGACATCAGAGAGGGCAGACTCAAGAATCCATTTTGATTTATGTGCACATAACCATGCTTCCTTCATTCAGCATCCAGAGCATTGGTCTTGCACATGTTGTAAATATTATGTGATATTACATAAAAAAGATAATCACAGCTTGTAATTGCGATTATTAACTACTGCAATGTGAAAATGTTTTCCCAAATTTTGACGAGACTACTTCAAAGGTACCACAGTCATAAAAGGCTCTGAATTATGATACCATTGCATAAATAAAAATACAAAGAGGTGTCAATGTAAGGATAGGCTGTGAGTATAAAGAATGCAAGATTAGAATCACAAAGAGCAAGTGTACAAAGAATCTGTATTTCTGTAAAGTGATATATCACCTTCTGTACATAAAGCAATGAATTTATCCAGTGAGACATAAATATTCATCATTAGACCTACTAAACAATACAATTTGAGCCCGACTCTACGAATCGTTAATTTTCACTTGTTCTTGTTGAGTGCCACCTGAGGCGGTGCATGTATTATATGTAACATAATTTGAACAACTTCTATACATGTTGGAAAAGCCCATGTAAAGGGCCCGTATTTGGGCTTATTTATTCTTCTCTTCTTTAGTCTCACATCTTGTATAGGATTTCTTCTCTCTTTCTCCCTCCTATATATATGTACTCTCTCTTTGTATTTAGATGTAAGCAATACATACAAGTTTTGGTTTTTTTCTACACATGTTAATTAGGTTCTAATCTTCAACATTAACTTTGTTGATCACTTAATGGTTTTCTACCTTTCATTATATATATATAGGAATAATTACCAAAACTTCCCCTGGAAGATAGCATATTTACAGATTGCACCCCTCTTAATTTTTGAAATTACAAAAACCTCCCATGAGTGTTATAAAACATAACATTTACCTCCCTGAAGTTCATCATATTTCATAACATCCATGCACAAAATACCCCCCCCCCCCTAAATGTACTCCGAACGGGGTATTTTGTGCATGAATGTTATGAAATGTGAACTTCAGGGGAGGTAAATGTTATGTTTTGTAACATTGAGGGGAGGTTTTCGTAATTTCAATAATAAGAGGGGTGGAATCTGTAATTTTGCAAACTAAGAGGGGAGGTCGTGTGTATTTTTTGTGCATGTATGTTATGAAATGTGAACTTCAGGGGAGGTAAATGTTTTGTTTTGTAACATTGAGGGGAGGTTTTCGTAATTTCAATAATAAGAGGGGTGCAATCTGTAATTTTGCAAACTTAGAGGGGAGGTCGTGTGTTACGCGCACGCGCCATTTTATTATTACTGCTTTTTATTTTAAATATTAGGTTTGATGTGAGCCCCCTCTTCCCTATATAAGGAGGAGGTATGGGAGTGTTAGGGTCATCTTTTTGGTATTAGGGTTTTGGGCTCTCTTTTTGAGAGAAGGATTATAGGAGGACCCAGCCTCCATAATCTTGGCCGGAGCTTGCTCCGGATTTGTATCCGTTCTTCATTAATCCAAGCATTTTCCTTCTTGTTCGTATTAATTGGTCCGACCTGCCGCTCCGCCCGCTTCTACAGCCGCCGGAAGTATCGAGTTCTGCTATACGCATACGCGGACAGCTCGACATCGCCTCTGTCGCTCGCCGACGCCAAATCTGCGCTCGACCTCGCCCTCGCCACTTCCGCTCGACCTGCGCTCGACGACGCCCGACGGAGCTTGCGCTCGATCTGCGCTCGACGACGCCAACTGCGCTCGACGACGCCTCTGCGCTCGACCACGCCAACTGCGCTCGACGACGCCATCTGCGCTCGATCTGTCGCTCGCCTCTGTCGCTCGACGACGCCAACTCTGCGCTCGACCTCGCCATCGCCTCTGTCGCTCGCCCTCGACATCGCCACTCCCGCTCGAGCTCCCAGCCGCCGGAATCAGCGATCCCGCTCTCCCAGCCGCCGCCCCGTCCGTCCTCCTCAGCCCGCCAGCGATCCCAGCCACCGCCCGTGCATCCTCCTCAGCCCGCCAGCGCTCCCCGCCGCCGTCCCGGCCACCTGCGGGCCAGATCTGCCCGGTGCCACACCAATCCGCCCCGTGCCAACCTCCAACTCGGAGCAATCGTTCTCATATGCCAAAGAGCCGGATGGAAGCCCGCGTGGAAGCCCTCGAACACTCCCTCGCCACCATCAACTCTCGTCTCGAGACTCAGACCGAGCAGTTCACCTCGATTCTGACCATGCTCCAGAACTTGCAGCCCACCCAGCACTCCGGGCCCTCTACCACTTCTGTTGTGGGCTCCCCTAGCACCGTGCTTCCCGATGCTCCCGCAGCGGTTGAAGTGCCTCCTCCACTGTCCCGTGGACCTGACATGCCTACCTTCAACGGGTCTGACCCCCTCGGGTGGATTGCCCGCGCCGAGCAGTTCTTCGACATTCACCAGACCGCGCCGACACAACGGGTCTCCACCGCAATCATCGGCATGGAAGGGTCGGCCCTCCATTGGGTCCGTTGGCTCCGCCAGACCTCTCCCGACCTCACCTGGCCAGCTCTCTCTGAGGCCCTCATTCAGCGGTATGACGCCCGCTACTCCGGCCCCATGATCGAGCGACTTTGCGGGGTCCGTCACACCGGCTCCATTGACTCGTACATTGATGCCTTCGTGGAATTAGTCACCCATGTCCCCGGTCTTCCCCCAGACCATTACTTGGGATTCTTCATGAACGGCTTGCAACCCCACTTCCGCTCCCGTCTCCGCACTCTCCAACCATTAACGGTTCACCACGCCATTGACCTCGCCCCCCTGGTGGAGGCAGAATTTCTCGCGACGTCCGGCAACATTCCTTCCCCGCCACCTCCCTCTCAGCATCCTTCTTACACATATTTCTCGACCCATCCGAAACCTACACCTCCGCCACCTCCTCTGCCTCGGCCACCAATGATGGGTCCTCGCAACAACCGGCCTGTCCCTACCCACCGCCTCTCCAACCAGGAGTACAACGACTTACGAAGCAAGGGTCTGTGCTTCCGCTGCAAGCACCCCTACTCTCCTGGTCATGAATGCTCCGTGAAGGAGTGTCGTGTCCTCATCGGCGACGACGTGGCCGCGCTCTCCGCCGCCGACTTCGACGCCCTGCTTCTCTCGGATGGACTACCGACCGATGCCCCGGGCACCTCGACAGCATCCCACTACTGACCGGCGGGCGGCGCTCCGACCTTGGGGGCAAGGTCGCTTTTCTGAAGGGATGTATTGTTACGCGCACGCGCCATTTTATTATTACTGCTTTTTATTTTAAATATTAGGTTTGATGTGAGCCCCCTCCTCCCTATATAAGGAGGAGGTATGGGAGTGTTAGGGTCATCTTTTTGGTATTAGGGTTTTGGGCTCTCTTTTTGAGAGAAGGATTATAGGAGGACCCAGCCTCCATAATCTTGGCTGGAGCTTGCTCCGGATTTGTATCCGTTCTTCATTAATCCAAGCATTTTCCTTCTTGTTCGTATTATCGTGTGTGTGTGTCTGTGTGTCTGTGTGTTAATTACTGGACCTCCCCTGTAAGTTTGTATAATTATAGGTTGCACCCCTCTTAGTTTCGAAATTACATTTATCTCCCCTCTTAGTTTGTTATATTTACAAACAGATCCAATCCGTTTAAAACAAGTAATTTTGTGTTTAAAATACCCAATTACCCCTAGGTTTAATATGAAGCGTTAAAAGTTGAACCGGATGAAAGGGTGCATTTGTAAACTATCAAGGGCAAAATTGGAATATAAAAAAATATTTTCGTTAGTTTTAACATTTTCCATCCATACTTCACATGAAATGGTGCATTTGTAAACATAACAAACTAAGAAGGGAGGTAAATGTAATTTCGAAATTAAGAGGGGTGTAACCTATAATTATACAAACTTAGGGAGGTCCCGATAATTAACCCTATATATATATAACAAGTGTAATTTCAATTACCTTTCCTTAGATGGATCTCACTTCAATCGTAACTCTAATATAATAATTCCTTTACCATCATAAATAAACTTAGGTTTATTAGTAATTTAATAGTTTGTTTGCTTATTATGGGATCATAACCATCTCTGGACTAATAATGAATCTAGCTAAACTTAAACTAGGCTTCATGGTTATACAGTAGATTGTCATGGTTTGTACCGCTGATGAATAAGGAATTCTTTTGCCGTTCACACAGACAAAATCTATCAAAGGCAGCCATAGAGCATTTTGGCACGGGCAGAGCCCATGCATCCCGAGCTAGAGCAGTTGAAACTCCATCTCATTGCAAATCTTCTTCACCCTTCTCTCTCATATTCCATATCCTGAACCCAACCTTTATCTTTACTGAAGTAGCTTACATCTTTGATGTTGTCCGTGGATTTCCTCACTCCCATTGGCGGCGCAATGGCATGTGATCTTTGAGTACTACTGAGGACAACGGCTGTGGTGGTCCTGACGTCCTCAGCGTTGATTATTCCCACCTTTATCGTAGGGTTAACTGAGAATTCAATCGACTTTCTTCCATTGTTACCACTTCGATCATGTTTCTTGCTACTGGTTCCCACATAAATTCTCTTAGGGCCCGTTCGTTTGGACAGAATTGAAATTTGATATTGAGATTCGATATTACGAATTGGAATTGGTCTAATTCCAATTCCAACGTTCGTCTAATAAACAATATTGGTGAATATTGTGGAATTTATCAATTCTTTTGTTCGTTTGTTAAATAAAATTCAATCTAAGAATTGAAAAATATTACGAAAAAACTAAGGGTCCGTTCGTTTGCACGGAATTGCACGGAATTGAAGACTTGTAATTGGAATTCGACGACGAATTCCAATTACGTCGTTCGGTTCTTAGGTAGCTTTAATAATTGGAATTTGAGTTGAATATTATGAAATTGATTTTAGCCTAGGCACAAAATCTAGCTAGACATATCGGAAAAAATTGCGTCGGTGAAAAACGCGCGCCCGGGCGACAAAACGCGCGCCCGGGCGACAAAACGCGCGCCCGGACGACAAAACGCACGCCCGGGCGACAAAACGAACGCCCGGGCGACCAAACGCGCGCCCGGGCGAAAAATGCGCGCCCGGACGACAATACCCGCGCTCGGGCGAAAAATGCGTGCACGGACAACAAAAAGCGCTCCCGGGCGAAAAAAAGCCCTCCCGGGCGACAAAACACCCTCCCGGGCGACAAAACGCACGCCCGAGCGACAAAACGCCCGCCCGGACGACAAAATGCGCGCCAGGGTGAAAAAAGCCCTCCCGGATGACAAAACGCACGCCCGAGCGACAAAACGCCCGCCCGGACGACAAAACGCACGCCCGGGCGAAAAAAGCCCTCCCGGGCGACAAAACGCCCGCCCGAGCAACAAAACGTCCGCCCGAACAAAAAATGCGCGCACGAGCGAAAAATGCGCGTTAGAGCGAAAATATGTGTCACTGTTGGATCATCGGTATATCGTGAGTCGCTGCTGGAAAGTGGAGGAAGAGCCCTAGCGAGTCAGAATGTCGAAGAGGAACGTGAAGCGCAGTTAAGGAGTCGTTGCTCCTCTTTTTTTTATCGGGAGTAATTTGAGCGAGGGAGACTCGCCCAATTTTGACATGTCCAGCTAGATTTTGTGCATAAGCTAAAATCAATTCTATGATATTCAACTCAATTTTCAATTATTAAACCTACCTAAGAACCGAACGGCGTAATTGAATTCATCGTCGAATTCCAATTCCAAGTCTCCAATTCCGTGCAAACAAACGGCCCTTAAGGTTAATAATTTTGAAGCCGCATGTGTAGAATATGCTCGTCATCTCTTGGATAAATCAATAAATTGCAATGTTTTTCAGTTTTGGACGAAGAAAATTAGGCTTTTTTTTCACATTTTCCTGCTTAACGAACTATCACGGATGTGATTTGCCATTATTTGGTTTGTATTATCATTGCTTAAATTTGATCTATTTGACTCATTTATCAGTGCATTAAATGCATCAGAAGCATATCAAAAAATTTACAGGCTATATCCTACCTTCAGCTATATTTCCTTCGTGTTACTATTATTGCTTTCTTGTAGGTTACTCCCGGCCCCTGCCTTCTTCCCTTTACCTCCTTATTTCTTTCAGTTATAATTGATATTAATTAGTTTTATTGATTTGAAACAGCTTTGATGTTGTCCGTGGAGCTATTATCATCAGAGTTATTGATTTCTTTTGTTATAGAAATTTCCTAGTTCAATAATGGGAAGATATACATGCAAAACGATAATTATGATTCTTCAAAGGGCTTTAGAGTTTATAGGTAACCTATGCATTCATGCTCTACAAGTATTTGATGCTAAAAACATGAGGAAAGCGTCATCTTTCATTCGATAGACGAAAATAAATAAAATAATATGATATAATTAACTTGATACATATATCATCAACAAAACTATTTCACCGTTGTTGGATAGCATCTGCTTTCACCAATGAAATCTTTTTGCTTAGCAATATATCATTTTCAAGTTAACACCATCAATACGCCCAACGCTCGCTGCCCGGCACTGTCAATAAGCACACTGCTCATTGCTCCGACAGTGGCAGTATTCCCGTGGCTCAATGCCCTAGTTCGAGGAAAATTGTTTTTATCACAGTACTGTCGGTGCCAGGGCATTTGGCAGATGGGGTACTGTTCCAAAGCATGTGCACAACTACAAGCAGTCATGGACGGGCGAAGCCCATGTGCTCCCACTTTGGGCCAAAGCTACCTACAAAAGGGTTGGTGTTCGTAACTAAGAGCAATTGGGTACAGGCGTAACCGGAAGTAGGCTTCCATGAAATTGTATGGGTCTATATGATTACTTTGACAACACACAAACAAATGATATGAAAACTAGAATGACGATGATGGCAACAGTTCTACGAAATCGAAAACAATATGATTGATGCATCAGTTGATAGGTCGGAAGAAGTGGGTTTCCATGGAACGACCACTTCCCCGAATCTCAATGCAAGTTCTTATCCAAAAAAATATCATCTCTTTATAGTTCTTTCTTATAAAAAATTTCAATGTTAACCTTTTGTTTGTAGTTCTCTTTTCTTAAGAGTAATACGATGTTATCCTTGCTTTTACAATTAAACTGATATCAAGAGTAATATGGTGGACCTTGGAAAGTTAAAATGATTGATGAGAAGAAACTTCAAACTATCTAGATATTCCTTATTGTTTCCTCTAGATACTAGATTTTATTTTCAAGCGGCAGAAATTTAATATCGTATACTAATCTTTCTTTATCATTCATTCTTGCTGTCTATTGTTCCTAGCTTTAAGATTCATCCGTGTTATCAGTTTTGTTTCTTTTCTTTCCAACCCAATTTATGTTGCTTTTGTATACAACCATAGAGATAGTAAGAACAAATCATATACATACATATCTCTGTGGTTGTATTACAGGGTTTAGTTCTTGTTTTTCTTGTATCTGAGCATGAAAAAATTTGAACTATTAAATGCTAAATTTTTACTTTTGTTTACAAACTTTGTTATGTATATGATTTGATTTTAGTGTAAAGGTCTAATTTGATTATCTAGTTTTTATTGTTTGCT
Source organism: Dactylorhiza incarnata (assembly GCA_033032865.1). NCBI lineage: Eukaryota > Viridiplantae > Streptophyta > Magnoliopsida > Asparagales > Orchidaceae > Dactylorhiza > Dactylorhiza incarnata. Next base: position 2,717,328 of record JAWHQI010000020.1, on the reverse strand, counting down.
ATTCATGTTGTTTCCATCTGCTTAGGCTACGCCATTGGGTTGTTGTAGATCTGAGATATTGAAATGAATATATAAAATAGATGTGATTGTAAATCCATGTTTCATGCTTATGTTGAATTTTTTTAAAACCTAGGGTTTGAATATATTTGATACGTATACGCCTTGCGAGCAGAAATGCAGCGGCCGTCGTGGATTATCATGTATTCACATTTTATTATGCATTGTTATGTATTTTATCATGTAGTGGGGGACTCCATCTATATAAGGAGCCCTTAGATTATGAGTGAGGCATCTTTTGAATTGTAGTCTTTTGGCTCTCATGGAGCCCTTAGATTATTGTTTGTTATTCATGTTGTTTCCATCTGCTTAAGCTATGTCATCGGGTTGCTATGGATCTGAGATTTTGAAATGAATTTATAAAATAGATGTGATTGTAAATCCATGTTTCATGCTTATGTTGAATTTTTTTAAAACCTAGGGTTTGAATATATTTGATACGTATACACCTTGCGAGCAGAAATGCAGCGACCGTCGTGGATTATCATGTATTCACATTTTATTATGCATTGTTATGTATTTTGTCATGTAGTGGGGGGCTCCATCTATATAAGGAGCCCTTAGATTATGAGTGAGGCATCATTGGAATTGTAGTCTTTTGGCTCTCATGGAAAGGGGAGTGCCTTGGAGGACCCAGTCTCCGGGGTGCTTGGCGAGAGCTTTTCTCTCGATTGTATCACTGTGTACTTTTATGCAATGCAAGTTTATGTTCATTGTTCTAGATATTGATACGTCGTAACTCGTAACTAGCCAGTATCAATTGGTCCGACATGCCGCTCCTATAGGGTTTCCGCGGAAACCCTAATTACATCAATTGGTCCGACTTGCCGCTCAATTAGGGTTTCCCACAGAACCCTAATTGGATCATCCTCCCTCTTCCAGCTGGCTTTCCCTCCTGCACGCTTTGACCACAGTCGAGCTTCTGCGCGACCCGATCCCCTGCGCGCCCGATCCCCTCCTCTTCCAACTGCACTGAAAGGATCTCGTCTCCTTGCATACAACCATCTGCCACTCAGACAAACCCGCTCCTCCTGATTTCCGCCTAAGTTATTAAAGGTGCAAGGCGCACTGAGGCGCAAAGGGGCCCTGGAGCCTAGGCGCAGGCGCGCGCCTGAGGCATGTGAGGCGCCAAAATGGGGAAAAATAAAATCAGTTAATATGGCGCCCAATTCATGGAAAATCAGCGAATGGGGCCCCCAAATCGCTGAATTTCAGCGAATTGGGGCCCCAAATCGCTGAATTTCAGCGAATTGGGGCCCCAATTCGCGGCCCCAATTCGCTGAAATTCAGCGAATTGGGCGCCCAATTCGCTGAATGAATTTCAGCCAATTGGGGCCCCAAATCGCTGAATTTCAGCGAATTGGTCCCCCAATTCGCTGAATTTCTGCGATTTGGGCCCCCAATTCGCTGAATTTCAGCGAATTGGGCCCCCATATCGCTGAATTTCAGCGAATTGGGAGTATAAAAGGCACACATGCGTGAGATTTTTGTTGTAAACTTCTTTTTTTCAAAATAAAGAAAGAAATAATGTAAGAACTCAATAAATTTTGCATGATTTAATGTTTATGAAACATAATTGAGCATTTAGACTTAGATATGATACAAATGACCACATTGAATCTATTTTTTAAGAGATATAAATGATAGTAATGAACGATTAATGAGTAGAATAGATGAAGAATCTGATCAAGAAGATGAACTGATGTTTAATGTTGATTATTTAAAATGGATGTGGTTGCGCCTTACCCTCCTCAGGCGCGCGCCTACGCCTAGGCTCCAAGACCCCTTTGCGCCTTGGTGCGCCTTGAGTAACAACACACTTTAGCAAGGATGGATGAACCAACTTAATGAAAAATTTTCATGCACGCGCAAATAAGTCATATGATCAAACTCAAATGAAAATAAATGCGATCAATTGAAGAAAGAATGGAAATTATCGTGATGAGCTAAAGCAGGGTGAGACATGCTTGGAATGAGATCTAATTCACAAAACAATTGTTGCTTCGGATGAGTGGTGGAAAAAACGATTGGAGGTTGTGGAAACATACAAAAAATGAGAGAAATAAAAGATTATTTTATTAATTTCTCACACATGTGTTTACATACAAGTATTTGTACACTTATATAGGAAGAGAGAGAGAGGAGTAATTGTACTATTCTAAGATGTAGGACTAAATCCTAAGATGGAGTGGCTCTAGCTGGGCTTTGTTATGAGCTTTTGTACATATGTTCTTCAACACTCCCTCGCAAGCTAGAGCATACAAATCATAAGCACCAAGCTTGGACAAGAACTGGTAATATAGTGGTCGCGGTAAGACCTTAGTGAAAATGTTTGCAACTTGTCCAACAGAGACATGTTCCAATTCCAGTTTCTTCAGTTGAACCTTCTCCCGAATGAAGTGACTATCGACTTCGATGTGTTTGGTACGTTCATGAAAAAAGGGAATCTTGGCAATATGTATAGCCGCTTGACTGACGCAAAAGAGAGTGGACTGTGAGGATAGTTTAACACCCAGGACACTTAGGAGGCTTTCCAACCATGTAAGCTCATGCACAACAGAGGCCATTGAACGATACTCAGCTTCGGCAGATGAGCGAGCAACCACAGACTGCTTCTTACTGCGCCAGGTGATGATGTGTCCACCAAAATATGTACAATATCACGTTTCAAGGAAAAAATGTTTCAAGAAATATGTACAATATCCACTCGTGGACCGTCGCTCATCCAGAGAGCCAGCATAGTCAACATCAGAATAATGAAATTTCTCAAAAGGAACAAGACATCCAAGTATTCAACATTTTATTTATCAAAAGGCACAAAGCAGCAAGGCAACCAAAAAAATGAAGTTGGATATACATTCATTCAATCATTCACTATGGACATACATCATCGATTGCAAAATGAAGTTGGATAAATAACTAATAATTGGGGTATTTTAAATCATTTGTTGTCCAACAAAACAAATAAAACAATTTATTGCTAATTGCTTAACAAGCCATAAAAAACACGCAGATATATCGCAACAACAAGTCACAAAGCAGCAAGATAACCAGAAAAGTAGCAACCACACACATCCACCAAGCAAGGAACAAAGCAACCATCAATCCAACCATCTCATATTTTAATTATTATCTTGGATAAAAGAGAAACTTGAGAGCTTGGGCTGGCCAAAAAGAGTCTTCTTGGATTTCTATCTACCTCCCTTTTCTTTTCCTGGAATGAAACCCTAGAAATCCTCACTAGATAACATTGGTCCGACCTATCGTTCCGGACTGTTATTAGCCCCCGATTACAACGCCTCTTTGGAACAGTGATCTCCGCTCCACCACCTGCTGGCAGAAACAGTTCCACTGATTCGACCTAGCTCCTGATCCCTCAAAGATAGTAAATCCATGCAAAGTTTTTCTGGATCCTGCGATCACGCGCCCAGGCGTCTCCTCATGCTGGTGTTATGATCCCGCGACTCTGATCAGATCCTCTCGAGTCCCGCATCCCCGCACCTTGTGTCCATCGTCCGCCGGATTGAATTGTCAGCCCTTTCCTTTGCTCATTGGTCTCCGTGCAGCCCCACCCGGTCGATGTCCCTCTTGCAACTGAGCGACGCGCACCGACAGTCTCCTCCACCGAACACCACACTGTCGTTTTCCCTCTTGCTAAGGCTTTCTATTGCGATCTTGTGTTGCTTTCAAGATATTCTTCGCAACTGACCTGACACCTAGGGCTGTTCACAAATAGTATAGTTCGTGAATAGTTCGAGATTCGATTCGATTAAAATTTGTATTTTTCGAATTCGAATCCGGATTCGAATCCGAATTCAGATTCAAATAGTTTTCGAATCCGAATCCGAATAATTTTATTCATGTTCGAAGGATTCGCGAATAGTTCTTGAATAGTAAAATATATAGTTAAATAAATTATATATATGTAAATAAATATTAAATATAATTACATTTAAACATTATATATAATTAAACATTATAAAATTCGAATTCGAATATGAATCCATGTTCGAATCCGAATCCGAATCCGAATTCGAACCTAAATTCGAATCCAACATTTCCTGTCGAATCCGAATCCGAATCCGACTTCGAATATTCGAACGAATCCGAATCTGAATCTGAATATCTGCATTCTATGTGAAATTTGGATTCGAATGAATAGCTATTCGATTCGATTCGATTCGGTTCGTGAACACCCGTACTGACACCACGCCGGCCGCGGGCCATCGTCGCCACAACCTAGCGGCACCGTGTTCGTCGCCCGCTAAGAGCACCAAGCCTCTGAGCTCTCTCCATCATGCATGCCCCTTACTCGCACCATGGTCGAAACCCATTTGACTGTCGTCGAACATCGCCTAGAGGAGACCGCAAATCTCCTTGCCTCCATGTGCGTACCTTGCAACGCATTTTGGTCCGGGAAGTCGGGTAGAACAAATCTCCTTTCCACCTTAGCCTTATGCATCCTTAATTAGTTAAATCTTGCATTTTCCGTCCTAGCTACTCCAAATCGCCAGTCTATTTTGAAAGTGAATAACCACAGTCAAGAATTACTCTAGAGCGGGTGAATAGAGTTTTAAAAATTATTTACACAATTAATCACAGTACATGCTACAGAGTTCAATTCTAAAGTAGTGGAAATAAAATAAGAAATTAACCACAAAAAATTAAGCAACCAACAAACACAGGTTTATAGTGGTTCCACAAAATATTTGGGTACTCCACTTGGCAGGATATCCATTAATCAGTGTTGAGTATTTTGATAAGGAAACTCTTAGAACCAATTACAACTAAATCTTTTGATAAGGAAGATTCAAAGAACCAATAGAAATTTTGATAAGATTTTTCAAAAACCTGAATCTTTTGATGAAGACGATTCACAGAACCAATGAGCTTTTTGATAAAGAGACTCAAAACCATTGAATCCTTTAGAGAGAGATTCTCAAAACTCTATCAACATGTTGTGGTTGAATTTTTGTTTCCACAATGTAATCCTCTTCAGCAAGCTCTGGGGATTTTGGTTCCTGTAAGTATTGTGTGGATTCTTGATATAGAAGAGAGCAGCAACGGCAATTCCCCTTGAGATTCTCACTAGATAACATTGGTCACGTTGAGATTTAATAGAGAGAAGTTTGAATCTTGTTGGAGAGGAATCCTGAAGAAGAAACGTAGAACCCTTGAGAGAGGAGCCTTCAGATCTGAGAGAAGATGATCGTGGCGGCTAAGGTTCTTCTAAGAGAACTTCTGGATAGAGAAGAAAAACCGAGATGAGAGAGACGAGAGAGCCTTTTTCAAAATGTCCTCCAGAATACGTCCTCTTATGTCTTTCCCTCAGTATATATAGATTTGCTGCTAGAATTAGGACTTGTCAGATCTGACCCATTAGAATAAAGACTTTCCTTAATTGGATCCTTAACGGTCATAATCAGACTTTATTCTTTGCCTTAATCTGCCCAATTTTCATTTCAAACTATTCTTTTAGAGAAGTCAACATAAGTCTTCTTGCACGTCGACTTCTAGTCGACATATGTTGAAATATAGAAAAGAAAAAATCTCAAACATATGTGAACATACTTATGCCCTGATTTCATTTTCCTTTATAAGAAATCTCAACATAAGTGAGTACAACAGGTTGTCTTCATGTGTTGACTACTAGTCGAAGCACATAATAAACTTCTCGACGTATGTCGACATCTTCTCAAAGCACAGGTTTTTATTTGGCTTTGTTTAGACTCCCTTAGTGCACTGAGTCTCTTGACCTCTTCTGAATGACTTTGGACTTACACTTAAGACAATATGTCATCTATACATACAAACATTTATCATATATCACTTTGATAACCTGAAATATCAAATCATAAAAAGATTTTTCCCAACAATCTCCCCCTATTTGAAATATATCCGGTTTTACAAGAATAAGTTATTTCAAATAAGAAAAGAAAATAAATTTTAATGATGGATACAGGAATAAACACAGAAAAGAGATAGATAAAAAGATCTATTAACGCCCTGATTTTATTCCTTAATATATCAGCATCATCAAAACTTTTACACATAGACAGAAGAAAGAAGAAGATACATTAAAGAATGAAAAGAAGATAACTTCACTTGTGCTTTTCCAAGAACGTAGACAGAGTAATAATAAGTGCCTTCTGAGTATTTTCTACATATTCAAAATGTATTCTTCTAGCTTTTTCGGGATATTCTCAGACATAATGGAGATGTTCAAGATTTTCTTCTGCATACCCATGAGCTGTATTTATAGAATATCTTTTCGCAACAATTCTAGCTGCCAACTCGTTTATATATTCAATCTCTATACCAGGAGAGATTGGTCTAAGAATTGAAGGTTGAGTAACAGCTGGCATACTGGGTATGATTGGAATAATTGGAGAAGTAGATGATTTGGTGAAAGCAACAGGCTTCAGTGGTGCAGGTGCACGATCTGGACTTTTCTGTCTTTTTACATAAGGAATATATACACTAGATTCACATCCCAAACTCAATCCTCTATCCTTTTTAATGGCTTCCACAGCATAAGCGCATGGGTTCTTGGTATTATATGTTTTTAAATCAAATAGCTTGCAGGGAATTTAGATTTCAACTTCATTAGACTTTCCTTCATGAAGTTTAGTAATAAATTCAATTTTCTTTCTCAAAATTTCTTTTTCAGTAGCTGCAATTTCAGCTTTTCTATCGGCATCAATTCTTTCCATGGATTCAATAAATTCAGGATCAATAGCAGGAGTTGGAGAAGATTCAGCTGGATCTAATGTGAGCATAAGGATTAGAATCATTATAAAACTTCATTTTCTTGTACATCTTTTTCTTTTCTTTAGTGAACCTTTTCCCTGAGGGTCTAGAAACATGAAATCTCCCCCTCTTTCCCTTGCCTTGAAAAACCCTTGAAAAAGAAGCCCTAGTAGAAGGAGTTGGAAGAAGTCCTTGTCAAGAGGAAATCATAGGAGTCTTCTGAGTGGGAGGAGAAGTGTCATACTTTTCTGGTGGAGTGTTATGGACCCAATGTGGGGTCGGACTTAACACCGTTGTGGGCGCGAGACGGACGCATGATGGGCATTCCGTGGCACGTGTTTCGTATGCAAGATTATTACTAGTTCCTTTATTATGTTATCTCACTTGTAGTATACTCAGGTGAGGGGCGCCACTTTTAACAATACTTTACTTTGCACATTTGGTTATGTTGGGTTTTATGCGGTTCATAAGGGACTCTTCAGGCAGGAGGGAAAGTAGGTAGAAATTTAGTTTCCAAAAACCTCTCTCTCTTCCCTTTTCTCTCTCTCTTTCTCTCTCTCTCTCTCCCTCTCTCTATCTCTCTCTCCCCTCGCGAACTTGTCGAGCGATCTAGGGTTACCCCTCTCTGTCCGACGCCGCCGGCTGCTGTAGCCGCTCCCCGCAAGGCCCACTCCGTCGTTGCTGGTGGGATTCGATCAAAGAGCATCATTGCTCCCCCGACTACTCGAAGAGGGAAGACCGAGATCAAAACTCAGACGCCGAACTCGTCTAGATCTGGCCCGATCACCCGCTCCCTCGCCGGAGTTCATAACAACTTGGTATCAGAGGGAATCCCTACCTCTTCAGCCACCACCAACTACATTCCGCCGCATCTCCGCTCACCACCACGTTTTCGGGACATTTCCGCCCAGTTCCAGCCCGAACTGCCTACCGCGGGTCTGCTTCCAGCGCTGACACCTACTCTCGTGCTACAACCACCATTTCCCATGGATGAAGGAGGATGAACCCTTGGTCAGATCGTGGATCTGCTCCAAGCCCTTCTGGAAACACAAAACAAGCACATATCCGACCAAAACAACAAGATGGAGGCTATTCAAACTCACCTTGACGCCATTCAAGTCGCTCCGACACCACCGTCCCCCCAAAGCTTCGCAGCCCCGTCGTGCCCTCCGACGACTGACCCGACCGTGAACGCCGACGAATCAAGGAATGACCATACCTCCCACATTCGTTATGCTCGCATGAATTTTCCTCTCTTCGAAGGACGTGAAAACCCCCTCGCGTGGTTCACACGTGACATTTTTTTCCAACCAACGGATTCTGCCGGAAGACCGCCTCGGTATCACATCTTTTCACTTGTTGGGGGTTGCCCAACTGTGGTTCTCTCAACTCCATGTTGAACATCCGGATCTTACTTGGGACGCATTCAAGACGGCTTGCTCTCTCCATTTCGGTCCACCCCTACGCAGCAATCCCTTGGGTGACCACATCGCCCTGAAACAAACTGGGTTGGTTGATGACTACCTCGTGCAATTCCAACTACTCCTGTCCCGCACCCCGTCCGTCCTCATACATCAACAGGTGTTGCTCTTCACGACCGGCCTGCAGGACCGCTTACGGTTTGACGTGGAGTTTAAAGTTCCGTCTGAGTTATCCACTGCAATGAGCTTGGCTCGCGCATTTGAAAGCAGACTACACCTAGACAGGCCCCTTGGTATCCGATGGGAACCACCAGATAATGGGCGTGGTGCTCCCCCTTCCGGCAGACCGGATGCAAGGACCAATTGACGTGAGGACTCCACTCGCCCCCCGTTTCGCCGCCGACTATCCATATCTGAGATAGCAGATCGTCGCGCCAAGGGCCTTTGTTTCAACTGTGATGAAGTGTTTGTTTCGGGACACCGTTGCAAGAGGCTCTTCTGGTTGGAGGTGGACGATCCGTCGGACGACGACGAAGAGGAAGAGGATTTCGCACCGCTTCCACAAATTTCACTCCATGCGATCGGCGGCCCTCAAGGGGGTGACACCATTCAGTTGGATATCTGCGTGGGTAATGAGATCATACTTGCTTTCATGGACTCCAGGAGCACCCATATCTTCATTCGGCGGGAGACGGCCGACCGCCTACGCTTGCCGATTCTGTCCCGTGCCTGCCTTCGCGTGGTCGTTGCCAATGGGCAGCAAATGCCTTGATCTGGAGTTTGTCGCAAGGTGCCACTCACCGTCAAGGACTACCATTCCCAGGTCGACCTCTTCACCATCGACCTACGGGGGTTCGGGGTAGTCTTATGGGTTTGTTGGTTGCGCACCCTTGGTCCTTTGACATGGGATTTCGATCGTCTTACTATGCGTTGGAATCGGGGTAATCAAACAATCGAGTGGCAAGGGCAAGCACCCGATCGAATCCTCCCAACACCAAGTTCCTTTTCCGTCTGGGCCGAGCCCCAAATTCCTCTAGTACTTCAGCAACAGGTCGTGATTCCCGACATGAGCACTCTTCTTTCCAAATTCAACGATCTTTTTACACCGTTGTCGGGTCTCCCTCCAGCCCATAGCCAGGATCACCGCATCCACCTGTTACCGGGCTCAAGCCCCGTTGTGGTCCGCCTCTATCGATAGCCCTACCATCAGAAGGATGAAATCAAGCGCCAATGTCACGCCCTGCTTCAACAAGGTCTCATTCGCCGTAGTGTCTCCCCGTTCTCTTCACCAGCACTACTGGTCCACAAAATGGATGGGTCATGGCATTTATGTGTGGGATTACCGGTCCTTAAACGCGCAAACCGTGAAGGATAAATTTCCTATTCCTATGGTGGAGGAATTATTGGACGAACTATATGGCGCATGTTTCTTCTCCAAACTAGATTTATTCACGGGATGCCAAACTGGATTGAGAAGACCGCCTTCCGCACTCATCATGGCCATTTTGAGTTTTTGGTTATGTCATTCGGTCTAACCCTCCTTCTACCTTCCAAACTCTAATGAATGAGTCCTTCCTTCGTAAATCCGTATTGATTTTCTTCGATGATATCTTGGGCTACAGCAAATCGTGGGAGGACCATTTACATCACCTTCGCTCGGTGTTTCAATTAGTGCAACAACATGGTCTGATTCTCAAGGAATCCAAATGCGACTTTGGCTCTCCTAGCGTGACATACCTTGGCCACGTCACCATGCGCATGGTGTCTCCGCCAACCCGGATAAATTGTAAGGGGTGGCAACATGGCCAATTCCCCAACCGGACACGGCATTACGTGGAATTCTCGGCCTTACCGGCTATTATCGCCGTTTTATACGGAACTATAGCCTCATGGCGGAACCTTTGGTGGCCCTTCTTCGGAAAAAAAACGCATTCGGATGGAACGAGACATCCCAAACAGCTTTTGAGGCTCTCCGAACGGTTTTAATGTCGGACCCAGTTCTATGCTTACCAAATTTTTCGGTGCCCTTTCACATCGAGTGCGACGCCTCGGACCTTGGCTATGGGGCGGTCCTACATCAAGCCAGACATCTAATCGCCTACTTCAGCAGGCGGACAACTCTCCACCACCGGAAACTTCCCGCCTATGAACATGAATTAATCGGTCTAGCAAAAGAGTGCAACATTGGCGGTTGTACCTCTGGGGGCGCATGTTTGTGGTTCATACAGACCATTTCAGCTTGAAATACTTACTGGAGCAGTGGATTAGCACGATCCCTTAACAACGATTGATCAGTAAGATGTTAGGCTTCAACTTCAGCGTGGAGTGCAAATCAGGACGCTCGAACCGTGCCGCAGATGCCTTATCACGCCGCACCGACGGTTCTGATACCGCCCTGATGGCCATTTCCGCCCCTACTGCGGACATCTTGGATGAAATCCGGCGGGAAATCACCTCCTTTCCAAGCTTGACCGAGCTTCTTCGTCGCTGCAAAGAAGAAGATTTTCATCCGCAGTGGAACCACCGTGACGGGCTGATCTTATACAAATAGTGCATCTATTTGGATTCCACTTCCCCCCTTGATTCAGTGGATTCTGGACGATCTTCTTGTACGGGGCCACGAAGGCATCCATTGTACCCTTCAGCGTGTGCGGGCTGAATTTTTTTGGAAGGGGTTGCGTGCTCATGTGAAGACCTTCATCGCCGTTTGCCCCACCTGTCAAAAAAATAAAACAAATCACTTGTTGCCCGCCGGCCTATTGCAACCTCTACCCATTCCAAGTAAAATATGGGCCGACATATCTATGGATTTTGTGGAAGGACTTCCCATGGTCAAGGGAAAATCGGTGTTCATGGTGGTGGTTGATCGTTTCTCCAAGGGCACGCACTTCATTCCTTTAGGCTGACCGCTCCTTGTCGAGAACGTTGCCCGGGTATTCTTCCAAGAGATCTTTCGCCTCCATGGTATGTCAGACAACATTGTCTCCGATCGGGACTCCATTTTCACCAGCATTTTTTGGAAGGAACTCTTTTCTCTCAGCAGCACGAAGCTTTGCTTCTCATCCGCCTATCACCCACAGTCTGATGGCCAAACCGAAGTGGTCAACCGAACCATGGAAATGTACTTGCAATGCATCACGGGTGACCGCCCAAGAGACTGGCTCAAATGGCTTCCTTGGGTGGAATATTGCTACAACACGGCTTATCACATGACGCTTCAAACAACACCATTTCGCCTCATTTACGGTCGAGACCCTCCTCCCCTCCTATCATATTCGAGTAGCACCACCACCATCTCCGTCGCGGACAACACTTTGCTCGACCGCCACATGATCTTACAAGCCGCTCGAAAACACCTTCTACAAGCTCAAAATCGCATGGAACTTGCCTACAATTGGGGACACCGAGAGCTCGCCATTGCAGTGGGAGATTGGATTTGGATCCGTCGCCGCCCTTTCCGCCAAACTACCGCTTGCCGCTCCTCTTCCAACAAGCTCGGACCCAAATTTTATGGTCCATTCCGGGTTCTTCAATGCATCGGGGAGGTCGCCTATCAAGTGAGCATACCGTCGGAAGCACGCATCCACGATGTTTTCCACGTGTCACAACTCAAACCTTTTGTGGGAACCCCGCCAACAAACCCTCTTGTAATTCTGCCTACTCAGCGTGAGGACAAGTTGTCTTCCGAAGAGGGTGGAGATGTTATGGACCCAATGTGGGGTCGGACTTACCACCGTCGTGGGCACGAGACAGACGCATGATGGGGATTCCGCAACACGTGTTTCGTATGCAAGCTTATTACTAGTTCCTTTTATTATGTTATCTCACTTGTAGTATGCCCAGGTGAGGGGCACCGCTTTTAAAAATACTTTACTTTGCACTTTTGGTTATGTTGGGTTATGCGGTCCATAAGGGACTCTTCAGGCAGGAGGAAAAGTAGGCAGAAATTTAGTTCCTAAAAACCACTCTCTTCTTCTCTCTTCCCTTTTCTCTCTCTCTCTCCCCTCGCAAACTCGTCGCGCGATATAGGGGTGCCCCTCTCTGTCCGACGCCGCCGGCTGTTGTAGCCGCTCCCCGCAAGGCCCACTCTGTCGCTGCTGGTGGGGTTCGATCAAAGAGCGTCATTGCTCCCCCACTACTCGAAGAGGGAAGCCCGAGATCACCACTCAGGCGCCGAACTCGTCTAGATCCGGCCCAATCACCCGCTCCCTCGCCGGAGTTCATAACATGGAGAGACTGCATCATTTTGAGCATCTGAAACTCTTTGAAAAATTGTGATTGTATCAGCGGGATCAGGAGGAGTATTCATCAGAGTGTCTGACTGTGCATCATCCATACCATCTTCAAGAGTAGAAGGAAGTATATTTTAGAAGAAATGGCAGGCTCCCCCTGAATATTTGATTCATCTTGAATGGTAAACTCCCCCTGGACAAGTAACTCCTCAGGAGGAGATTTCACAGAAAGAAAATTTTGAAGCTCATGAAGAAAAGCTTGTATTGTCTTATCAACAAACATATTGTTATGATCGTAACTCCACCCCTGTGTGGGCAATACGTCTGGTTCCGCCCCAATCTCGATCCCCAATCCCAGAGCATGGGCACCGTAATAGGGCCGCGACCGACACACCCCAACCCGTCTCCGCATCTATTTAACCTTGGCGGCGGGATGTTGAGGCCAGAGATCGAACCCTCGACCCCCTTGATGAGAGAACTTCCATGATCTCTCATCACCAACTGAGCGGAGTTGGTGATGAGAGATCATGGAAGTTCTCTCATCAAAGGGGTTGGAGGTTCGATCTCTGGCCTCAACATCCCGCCGCCAAGGTTAAATAGATGCGGAGACGGGTTGGGGTGTGTCGGCCGCGACCCTGTTACGATGCCCATGCTCTGGGATTGGGGGCGGAACCAGACGTATTGCACACCTGGTATTGTCCACCCAGGGGTGGGGTTACGACCGTAACACATATCATCAACTAACTGATTGCCAACAATTTTGTCTGGATCATATCCAGTATCAGAGTGGGTGCCCATCAAATTGGTAAGCATGCTCATCAGCAATGCTCAGAAATTGATATACATAATCTTCAGGCACAACAAGATCATCATTCCCAGCAACATCAACACCAACATCAACAATATTATCATGGAGAGCATCCTGCTCATTCAAACCTTGATCAGAAACTTTGATATCAGCACCATCATCTTGCTCAACAACTTTTTCAGCATCAACATTTCCAGACTCATCCATAGCCTCATCATCAGCAGCAGCTGCTCCAGAAATCCTTTCCATAGACTCATCCTCATCAGCAGCAGCATCTGCTTCAGAAGTCCCTTCTGAAATACCCCTGACAGCACAAGACATCTCAACAGAGGTAGTCAAGAAAACCTTGTTGGCTGGGGACGACTCAATCAATTCAGTTAATACCTCAACAGAGGTAGTCAATTCATGCAGCTGAATTTGAAGACCATCAAGTCTCAGATTTAGACTTACATATAGTTCATTCAGTTGGGTGGAGAATGAGGACATCAAGTACTGGGCTGCCTGAGTGAGTGATGTCCCCATCTCAGGAGCTGGCAGACTAGATGGTTGTGGAGGAGGTGGAATAGAAGTAGGAATAGAAACCATGGGTGAGAGAGAAGGAACCACAGAGTGAACAACGTTAGTAGAAGTTGGAGGTGTTAGAGATGTCGTATTAGGAATGTCAGGATGAGATGGAGAAGTTGTCATGGTGATGGGAGAAGTAGAATGAATAGAAGAATCATCAAGAGAAGAAGGGAGGATTGAGGTGTCCATAGGAGGGGCAAGAACAGCGATATTTTGAAAAAAACGTCATTTTCTATTAAATATCGAAAATGTGGTACTTCCTTCCCAAGACCAATATCGGATTTGTTAGCTAACATCTACAAGCCTGATGGATACTTTCATTTTAAGTCTGAGGAACCTAGAAAATCATTTCAAACTAACATGTTTAGTCTGCTTTTAGGATCTATGATTAGAAACTTTGCACTTTAGGAACAGATCAGAATCTCTACTATGTTCTTCATGATTGCTGCTTTATGAAATAGTTGATCACACTCAAACAGTTTCAGGTATGAGCACATTTTTCGCTCCTTATGCTCTTTTGCTTCAAATTTTGGCAGAGCCGATCGATATTTTTGGTTGTTTTTGACAAAGCTACTATTTTGTACGGATCATTGGCACTTGACACATTGCCCACATACTCATGCTTTAAATTTCCTTAATAAATATGCCGTTTTGTGGAAACCCTGTAGTCAAGAAGAAATGGGAAGCAGAGTAATGTGAACCTGTTCAAGCCTGTTTATTTACTCAACTCCAAATCCAAAAAGCATGGAATTAAAGTGAATACCCCTCCTATTTATAGTAACAGGAATATGAACCCCAAATAACAGAAGAAATGGTATGCTCGCACATCTTGGAGATGCATTCGCCCAGACTCCCATGCAATCTCATTGCTATAAATAAATATGAATCAATATAGCAGGCGTGAATGCCCCACCAGATACCTGCGCTCACTGTGTCCTTCCAACTCAACTTCTAAACCTTTAATCTAAGTACAGGATAAAAGAAGCAACCACAAACCCATCACACAGTACTCAAATATACTTAATATTTTTAATTTCTTTTTAACCTAACACATGAATCATATAACAAGCTCTGAATTCTCCACACGGTATTCGCATACTCCATTCTCACCACAGCATAGGCATAATAAAAAGAAACATCCAGACATGATAAAGAGATCTATAACATACGAAGATGTTCTCAACAAATATAACATACACACATTAACATAAATATAATAAAATTGTAGGATTATCGCAAGAAAGATAACGTTAAGCTCACACGATCTCGTCCCAAATGAGCAAGTCCCTCAGTCAACTGAGAAAGCGCAACTGAGGTATGAGCCAAATGAGAGCAGATCTGCGCAACCACTGAATGTAGACGGTCAATCTCCTTATCCAAGCGAAATTCACGAGAATTTGCGCCAGAATCTGATGGATTCTGTTGAGATCTGGCGGGAGGTGCAGCGGACGCAAAAATAAATGATTGGAGTTGTTTTAGGATAATAACTTCCGAGGATAATGAAGAGATTTTCTCCTTATAATACTTGTTATCTTTTTCAAGATAATGGATTTTATATAATAACCTCTCCATATCTTTCTGGAACTTCTCCTGGAGCTTCTCCAGGACCTCCATCACAGTGAACACATTCTTTCACACCTAAAAGGTACAATTTATGAGTTATCAGGAACATACTATCAAAACTCGCAAGTACTTCTCCTAGGGCTTGTGAGTAAGTCTCCTTCTCAACAACCCAAGAGCTCACAGCAACCGATGTTCCACTTGAAAACACTAACACTTTTTTACGGTCGGGATCAATGTCAGCGAGCATATGCCTCCCTTAGCAGTCGATGTTACCTTAGTTCCTCGTTATTTAAAAGGATCTCACTTGACTCACTACCTCTCCAATGCAAGAATAAGGTAAGTCTGTCGCCTAAGAGCAGGGTGTACTTGCTTCTCAATAGAAGCAACCGAAAGAGCCCTCTCCTCGGCATTCACTTTGGTTATCGCCTCAGCCTTGGCCATTGCCTTGACATCGGCGTTGACATTTTGCCTCAGCTTCATCCCTGTCCCTCGCCACACTATTGTCCTTGATTTTCGCATCAGCGTCAGCCTTTGCCTTCTCGGCATCGGCCCTAGCTTTTGCCTCAGCTTTAGCCCTGACCCTCGCCTCGGCATCAACCTTGATTTTCGCCTCGGCATCAACCTTGATTTCGCCTCGGCATCAACCTTGATTTCGCCTCGGCATCAACCTTGATTTCGCCTCGGCATCAACCTTGATTTTCGCCTCGGCATCAACCTTGATTTTCGCCTCGGCATCAACATCGGCTTTCTCAGCATCGGCCCTGGCTTTGCCTCAACCTCAACCTTGACTCTCGCCTCAGCTCCAACCTTGGCCATCTCTGCCTCAACCTTATACTTCTCTTCTACCTCGGCTTTGTCCATCTCTTCTGATTTTGCTTTTGATCAGCAATATGGCACTGCGCTTCCTCCTCCGCTTTCTCCTTATCTAATTCAGTTCGCAACCGCTCCTCCGCAACTTGTTTTTCCCGATTGGTAGCAAGAAGTCGCTACTCCTCATCAATCTTCGCCCTAACTTCAGATTCTTCCACCTTCTTCAGAACTCGTAACTGCTCGACCTCATCCTCATCAACATGAATCAGCTCGAGATCCTCCTCCTGGATAATTTCACTGACCTTAGTCGCCTTCACTCTTGGGAGAGGAACCTTGGAGGATGGCTTCCTTCCCTTCTTATAAACAGAAGATGGTTTAGAGGTCGCGGATGCGGATACTGACTGCTTCACTTTCTGACGTTGTTTTTTGGCTAAGTTCACTACAAGCCTACACCTGTCAACTTCTTGAAAATGTATTGTGCATCTACCTCAGAAGTCGTTAACGGACTCTGGTCAGTGCTTAACAAATCAAAAAAATCTCCTTTAAACGGATCCAAATCCAGAATTTTGTCAAAATAGGTGGTATTGGATGTGGTGTACTCTAGAGTGGGTTCAGTGATCCTTACGATATGTATGTTATGTTCACAACCGGGGAAATCACTGGAGGGGTTACCACGGGAACAATACTAAGAGTGGGTTCAGTGTACTCTACGCATGCTGCTTCATCCGGGTGATAAGCACTTCATTCCCAGAGCTCGCCATTTGTCTTCGGAGTGTAATGACAGCGATTGGTGAGTATTGACATGTTTCTGAAGTGACGCCTTTGGAACTGTTTCATGGAATATTTATAGGCAGGTTGCAACATTCGCGGGCAAAACAAATTTTCCGAAGTTCTTGCGAACTTAGAAAAATGCAAGTATTATGTTTACCCGGAATATGGCGACCGCGGAATCAACCTACGAAATATCCTTCAGCAGCATGGGCGAACAAGCCTGCCAAACTCGCTCATACTTGGTTTTTAATAGCTGCGCGCGAACGCCCACAGCATGTTCGCCCAAACTTTCTTCATTGTATCAGCCTTCTATAGTTCTCTTTTCCGCCTGGTCCTGCCCGTATCTCCTGTACCCGCGCAATTTTTTCTCTTGAGCAAGGGGTTGCCTGCTTGGGCAGCCCCTTACTAGTATAAATATGGGTGAACAGTACCATAATTCGTAAAGGACATGAAAAAACCCCGCCAAGCTATTCACAGATTCTGGAGAGCTAATTTTTTTGTCCTTTGCAGTACATGTGAATTCCTCCTAGTTGTAGCATTTTCGAATGTGAATCCTGTAACCACGAATCAGTTAATAAAATCACGCGCAGCTAAAGTTCACATTGTGTGACATCTGACCTCCCTCTTCGTGGCCCCCTTTTCCTATCGTCCTCTTGCTTGTAACTCGCAGTAATCTTCCACCCACAGCACCCCCTTCATCTTGAAACCCTTTGGGTGTGGAGTTGGAGCATTTTTGGCCCAAACAAATATATTAACCAATTGTACCGGCCGTATATAACACTAAGGCATCGTCACTATCTCCTACCTGGGCAACATATTTAACACAGTAGGAAGGACATCAAAATTAGTTGGATAAGGCCTATGGACAATGAGGTTCAACAAATCTTCATTGAAATCAAACCAGATCTTCCAAAATTTGAAGAGAAAAAAAAAAAGAAGCAATCACAGCATCGGTGGAACATGACAAATTTTTACATCAACCCAATTCTGACCATAATTGGATTAAAAAAAATACTTTTTTCTTCTTTTTTTGCAGATCTGGACGTCAATTAGATACAGATTTTTTAAATTCTACTAGAAGCTAGATCCATCCAGATCTCAGAATTACTACCAAGCAGAAAACGATTAAATAACCATTACGCTTCACACAAAAACTGAGAGGAAGTCGTGTTCTTACCTTGGAAGGGATGCAGCCGACATTGAGACAGGTTCCGCCGAGGGCTCCCCTCTTCTCGATGCATGTAGTCTTGAGCCCTAGCTGCGCAGCCTTGATCGCCGCCACGTATCCCCCTGGACCGCCGCCGATGACCACCACGTCGTTCTCCTCTGCTGTTGTCGCGAATCCTCTCCATGCGGTGATGCATCGTCCAAGCTGCGCCGGCCGGAGAAGGAGACCACCCGCTCTTCTCCTGGTTATGCCCGCCATTGCCATCTTATTCCGCGGTAGTGAAATTGAACGCCGAGAATGGCAGCTAGGTTAATGTAGTCCCACCCGTCGGTACGAAGATTACCAAAATACCACCACTCTCTGGACTCGCCTCATATGAAAATATTCCACGAATATTATCATACCTATATTCTTGTCAGCATGAATTTTCGCGCATGATTGATCTAAAAATATGGTGACTTTTCCTACGGCTATATGTTCCCGCACGATGATCTATTTTGATCACCGTGCGTTGCACGTACCTAAATATTTCTCTCGGTCGTCTGGTGTCGTGAAATTGTTTATTGGTATCCGGACATTTAGGTACGGGATACGGCCGTATGAGCCGTGATTTCAACCACGCAGGTTGTTTGCGAAAATACATGACCGTATTTGTGTGATTCAGTCGTATTGAAAAATGATTGTATTTAGATCATTCATGCGCGAAAATTCATGCTGGCGGAAATATACGGCAAGATCGAGATCGCGCACGAAAAGATAGGTGCACTGCACGCACCAAACAGAGTCCAAGCCCACACCACGGATCATTGGATCGCGAATCATTGGTCGTAAATTGTTACACCTTTGTGGCCAGATATTGTTGTGACCACATATTTTTTGGGGATAAATAGAAGTCTCAACTTTATTTTTGCGGCAAAATGATCGTATTTTTTGGATCGAAAATTATACAATAATACAAGCGACTATTCAGCGATTTGTTAAGGCTCCGTTTGGGGGGGCTTATTTTTACCGGTCAAGCGGTTACGACCGCATGAACCGGACCTTAATTAAGGCCCGGTTCATGCGGTCGTAACCTCTTGACCGGTGAAAATAAGTCCCCCCAAACGGAGCCTAAGTCTTCGTTTGGTTCGGCGTTTTGCTCCGGCGGCGGTTTGAATAGTGGCGTTTTTCTTCATTTCTCATGGCGCGGCGGGTGCAGACGCGGCAAACGTCACTGCCGGCCGTTTGGTTGCCCGCATTGCGGCAACGTTTGCCGCAAACGGCGCCTCCAACCGCCGCGTCAAATGAAGCCTAAGTTATCAACCTATTACGGATCATACAGTTGAAAGTTTGGCTAAAAGCCTACATTTTAAGAGCGATGTTAAACGCAGATCAGTTTTGGCTATATGCAGGCCACAATTTTTTTAAAAAGAGCGTTGTTAAACGCAGACCGATTTTAGCTATATTGCAGGCCACAGTTTTTAAAAATATATATATCATTTTTTCTTTTAAAACTTCAGGAAAAATGATTCGAGTAGTTTAATATTTCATGTATTATGTGTTTTTTCCTTCCATGCAACCGTATCCCCAAGGAGTTTACTCGTTTGACCGAGTCCGATGTGTTTTTAAATTACAACTAGCCTAAAGCTATTCATGGGTATTTGCTACAGCGATGGCGACGATGGCGACGTTGTCGGCGATGGCGGCGATGACGGCGATGGTTATACTTCGGGTAGTTACGACGCTAGTGGGGTTTAACTGATGAAACAGTGACATTCAACGTAACCTCGCACGCATGATATTTTACTTACTTATTTTATGAATGTTATTTTGCTTGGTGATTTATTTAGGAAAATTAATTTTTGAATATGGTATGTAAATATGAAATTTGGCGTGCATGAATAATTTTTTGGCCTGCATATATCCGCGGCTTGCATATAGTCAAAACCGGCCTGCATTTAACATAGCTCCATTTTAATTTGGTTTTAGCGCATTGATTCTCGTTATTTGCACCCCTAAAAATTTGGCTAAATGTCCTAATTTTAATGTCAATCATATTGTTTAATCGCACTCTGATATTTCATGCTCGTCCTTCCTGAGTGAGGCCGAAACCTGCCTTCCAGAGCGGCAGAAAGCCTACCTTCCCGACAAACTCGCTCGTCATCCAGTTAGTTTTCGGCATGTGGCCACCCCGCATGCGCGGCGACCTCGATCGGTCGCCCGTGCACCCCAATTTGCGCCCTTCCCGAGCGCGGCGATCTGCAGCGATTCAGCGAAAGTTGAGCGGAGCCCACCTTTTGGCCAGCAGCGGTTCTATTTGTAGTTAGTGTTGTCACGGTTCCGGTTCTACAAAGACTGTGAACCGAGCCGTTGAGGTGACGATTTTTTAAATTAGAACCAAAACCTTATTTGGTTGGACTGATTTTAGTTTCTGTTCCAGAATAATTTTTGGAACCGTCGTTTCAACTGTTCCACTTCAACAAGAACAAAAATCAAATCGGTCACTAACAATTAAAAAAAATGCATGTATGATGGAGGTGGTGGCAACAACAAAATGCCCTAACAATTAAAAAAAATGAGAAGAAGAAATAGAATCAGAGAAAAAGACGGAGATTGATTCAGAAAGGTTAGAAAAAATAAGCTCACCAGACGGTCGTCAGAGGCCACTAAATTCAAATCTCTAACAGCCAGGGAGAGAACGAACATTGTCTGAAGATCATCTAGGAAAAGTCATTCGAGGAAGTCGTCGATTCCGTACGAAGATCCGAAGCCCTAGCAAAAAAGTTAGAATGAACACTGCCAGAATGAACACTTTCGAAATGGGGAGATGACATAATATCATGCGACCTGTGTATAATGAGTACATGAATCTCGTTGCAATCGAATGACTATATAGGCATAGTCGAATAGATAATAAATATATGTTATTAATATTATAACAAAAAATTAGAATAATATAATAATAATAATAAAAAGATTTCGTTCGATTCTGCTTCGGTCCGGTCCGGATCGGGTCTAAAAATTCCGAAACCGCTTGAGACATTTATGTTGTGGTTATGGTTCCTGTCCGGATAATAAAATGAGGGAACCGCACCCTGACCATTGCTGGTTTACCATTCCAAAATTCAAACCGGAACTGAATAATATTTTGTGAACGGTTCGGTCCGGTTCTTTGCGGTTCCGATTCAGTTTACGGTTTTTGATTTTAAGTGACAGCTATAATTCTAGTTGAGTGGCTCCCTTCTCCTACTACTGTCAAACAATCTTGTTGTTCTACGCCAAATTTTGCTTTTCTTTTGTGTTTATTGACTTTAGTTCATTTTGAATGGATTGTGTTTCCCAATTTACCTAAAGAATCTTGTGAAATTGTGATATAGTTAGGGGTGCATGTTAAATGTTTAAATTCCTTCAATATAAATTTGCTAGATTGCACTGGTGGAAATTTAGTGAACATCAATACACCCTTTTGTCTATTTCATTCAATGGTGGTCTTGCAATCTCAACATCTAACTTGCGAGGTCGAATCCTTGAGATTGCATATCAACAACAACCCTCTCTCCTCGAGCATAACTTTGTCAGGTCTGCTCATCGTCCATTGCAAAGAAAGAAATGAGGAAAACATAAGAAATAGTCAGATCTTTCTTTGATTATGTTGGACCATATTTTTGGGGCACAGATAATAGATCGAACTACAAATAATTTTTTGGACTGAGAATAGATTCGTGCTAGAGAGAGCGAAAATAGGACTGCAAATATCATCACTTTAAACTTAACCTCTTTGTGTGCAGATATTGTTGGGCCAACTCATGGGGTAAAAGTTTAAACTTTGTTTTGACTGCTATATAAATATATGATGGTATTTTTGATTGAAAAGTATACAAGTAACAATTCTATTATTTATTAAATTATCCTTCTATCGCTAAATCTGTTACAGATGAGAATTTGTAAACTGTCGTAGTTGAAAGTTGGATCCTTTGTTCGCCACTGCGACGATGGTTCTGAATGAGCATGTATTAATTGACGACAATGTTGATCCTACATGTGATGTTGAACTTGAAGTTAGATGGAGAAAGCCTAGTGTCAGAAAGGGGATTAGAGAGCCCGAGGAAGGAGACATGAAGGAGAATAAGCATGCGACGTAGTTGTTACTGTTCTCCCTTTATAGTTCTATGTGAATTTCAATAGAATGTAAATGAAATTTCGCAGATAAGTGAGATTGTGCGTGGGTCACGTTCCGATGTCCTTGTGTTCCCTCAGCTTCCACTGGCTCTATCTGATGAGTGATCCATGCTGCAACATCTTTAGTTGTTGATCTCACTGTTATCACTTTATGTTGTTTCAACGATGTACCGAGTCTAACCATGTTAGTCTTATGATTTTCCACGGCTACAATTGTACTTTAAGCAATAGTTGTGCAGATGTTCTGCAATTATTGATTTGTTGCTTTTAAAATGGGTGGATTTGGATAAAACTTCTGGATAATCATGCCCGGTCGTGATACTTGTTGAACGTTCAATGACAAGTTGTTATGACCTGAGCTATGTAACAGCTTCTCTTTCGCTCGCCTTGATTGTTGGGAAAATCTCTTGATTTGGGATATCTGATTAAATAAGTGATCTAGGAAATGTCTTATAACATGTATAGAAAGGCTTCTTATACTGGTATATAGACAAAAAAACAGGTGTTATGATAGCTGAAAAAGACTAAGTGATGAAGAGGGCAGTTCGCGAGGGGGATAAGTCTCGTTGAACTGTAAACTTAAATTGAATGAAGAGTGTAGGTCTTACCGTCGAGGAGACGATGTGTATCAACGATTTGATTTGAGGAAGTCTGGTTTTCTGCGTCTGGAGTTGATGAGGAGTGGATTTGGCAATGAGATATTTGAAGCCGAACCCTAAAGTAGAGAAATCAGACAATTGTGGAGGGGATGAGGATGATGAAACGGGGTCTAGATCGCGCAGTCTTCAGCAGCAATTCATTTGCGGAGGGGATGAAGTTGAGGGAACGAAATGGATTTAGATTTGACGCCCATATCATTCAGGCAGGTTGAACTTGTTGGTTTTAAGTGGCAATGTCTGGAGTATAAATGAACTTCATTTAAAGAGAAGTATATTTATAAGGTTTAGATTGAATCCACACTCCACAGTGTTAGCGACAAAAATGCTATATAGTTTTATAATATATATATATAGGGTTATTTACGGGGACCTCCCCTTGGGATTTACATAATTACAGGTTGCACCCCTCTATCTTTCAAAATTACATTTACCTTCTCTCTAAGTTTCTCAAGTTTACAAAAAAGCCCTTTCGTTAGAAATATGAATGGAAAATGATAAAATCGGACAAATTATTTTATGATATTTCAATTTTATCGTTTTATAATGATTTTAGATTCATTACAAAGTGTAAAATATAACGCACATTTTTCAATGTAGAGTTATTCCAAAGGATAAAATTGGTATATCATAAAAAAATTGACATATTTGATCACTTTCCATTTATATTTCTAAAGTAAATGATCACACCTTTTTCGATGTAGAGTGGTAAAATTTAATATCATAAAATAATTTGGCTGATTTTATCATTTTTCAGTCATATTTTTAACAAAAAGGGTATTTTTTAAACTGGGGAAACCTAGAGGGGAGGTAAATGTACGTATTAACTCTATACAGACTCCAGGAGGTCCCGATAATTAACCCTATGTGTGTGTGTGTGTGTGAGTGTGTTGTGTGTGTGTGTGAGTGTGTGTGTGAGTGTGTGTGTGTGTGTGAGGAAAATGCATTTCTCCTTAAGTCGAGCCATTACTCACCAATATCTATGGAAAATTCATTTTAGTCGAGCCATTACTCACCAATATCTATGGAAAATTCATTTTTGTCGCATATATGGAGGGCATCAAATGATCAAATAATATTGTGTAAAAGAGAAAAGGTAGCATTCATATTTTTGCTATTCCAATTCCATCACATCCTCCCTTTATCAAAGATAATCCATTATATTCTCTTCTAATTATTACAAGAATTGAATTGATAATGCAATTATTTTCAATTATTCTGATATAAAATTACATTTGTTATTTAAAATATAACTTCAATATTGTAAAATAGTCTAAATTATTTGAGAAATTCATTATAACATTGATACTTTGTTTACTATTTATTAAGGCGATTGTTATGTGCAAACCTATTTTGGATAGGTGCAAACCTATTTTGGATAGGTGCAAACCAACTTATTGAATAAAAAGTAATAAACAAATATCAGATATTAAATTCTAATCTTGTTAAGTGCAAATCATTCTCCCGATTGCACGTATGGAGAAACACGCGCATGACAAAATCCTACCTATCACGGCTCCTTCGACATTCCTCTCCCGTTTGAGATTTCCGGTGAGCCTCTCGGTAATCCTCTCCCGGTGTTAGCATTCTCCTCCTTGTTGTCAACGACGAGCTTTCCCCTGGTTTTTATCGTGAACGAGCTCTTCCCCTACTTCGGCCGAAGTTCATCTCTTCCCCCATATCGATGAACTCCACGCCAGAACTCATCCAGATGGATTCCATTCTTGTTGATTATTTCGGTTTACGACATTCTCTATTGTTTATGCTTTCAGCTCAAATTGGTTTAGAGTCCGTTCGTTTGACGATATTGATATTCAAGAATTGACATTGGATTGAAAATCAATTCTTGCAGGGATTGACATTGAGAGTAATTCTGATGTTGTTCTTCGACACATAACTTTATGTCATAGAAATTGACATTCATCATTTTTGTTGTTCGTTGTAGGACGACTTTCTATCATCGGAATTGACATGTGCATATTTTTAATAATATTCAAATTAATTGCAGTAAGAATGACAACAATGTATGTTTGTCCACGTTTTTTTGATCAGACACTAGTTTTTCGCGCAAGCGCATGTTTTTTTCGCGCAAGCGTACGTTTTTTCGCCCGGGCGTGTGTTTTTCTCACAAACACACATTTTTCGATCGAGCACGCATTTTTCGCCTAAGCGCGCGTATTTCACCTGGGCGAAAAATTGCGCACCGTGGCGAAAAAATGCACGCACATGCGAAAAACGCAAGCCCGGGAGAAAAAATGTGCGCCCGGGCGAAAAATGTGCTCCCAGGTGAAAAAATGTGCTCCCGGGCAAAAAAACGTGAACGCGGTCCTGGGTGAAAAATGTGCACCCGAAGGAAAACGCGCGCCCGGGCAAAAATTGCGACCGAGCAAAAACCGTGCGCCCGGGTGAAAAAATGCACGGCTAGGCGAAAAATGCGCGCACGGAAAAAAACAGGTACCCGGACGAAAAATGCGCGCTCGGGCCCGAAAATGCGGGCTCAGGCGAAAAACGCGTGCCCGGTCGGAAAAACATGCACACGGGGGAAAAACGCGCGCCCGGGCCAAAAACGCCCCCCCATGCAAAAGACACTCCACGTAAAAAAAACGCTCGCACGTTTAAAAAAAACACGTACATGACGAAAAATGTGCGCCCGGGCAAAAACACGCACTTGAGCTCGAGGGTTAAGGAAGTGCAAAATTCACAATTCCGTAATTAACAATATCAAAACTCACTGCATGACCTAAACATTGAATCGAGATTTTTCTAAGTTTACTTGAATATTATTTTTGGTCCCCAAAGTTAATGTCATCCTAAAACTTTTCATACGAACAACAGAATTGACTTTAATTGGCCGAAAACCAATTCTTGAATATCAATATTGTTTGAACGAAAAAACGCGCCCTGGAGAAAAAATCGTGTCCATGGGAAAAAGCACGTTTGGGCAAAAAAACGAACGCACGGGCAAAAACTTGCGCCCGCATGAAAAATGCTCGCCTAAGTGAAAAATACTCTCTCGGGGGAAAAAAACTCGCCCCCGGGCGAAAAAACACGACACGGGCGATAAACGCTCCTCGACCGGAATTATCCAATTCTTATATAGATTGAAAAGAATTGACTTTAGTTCAAAATGAATTCCATGAAATTCATTAAAATTTTAATTCCAACATTCAAGCACGCACACGAATGACAAAATTTGAATTTGACTTTCAATTCCAATTCCCGGAGCTCAATTCCGTCCAAAAGAACGGACCCTTATGAATTCCATCACTTGAGATTATTTTTGATTCATTGACGACAATCTGCAGCCACCGATAAATATCTCTAGTTTCTTCTATGAATTAAGTAGGAATAGATTAAGATTTTTTTCGGTTGTAAATTTGGTCATTTGGGGGTTCTTAATCATGGATGCTCTTCACTGCATATAGCTATTCATCTCTTTTGAGTTTCCTCTGTAATATTTTGCATCTATTCATTTGTCCAAAAATGCCTCGGAAAACTCTCCCCACAAGATGCTACTAAGTGGTCGCCCCATGAAGATAGAGCGACTCGCTGCCCGCCACCAATCGCGGGCGTATCCCTCGAGTAATGTGACAACTAAGGAGACCGCGACTACTGCTGGACAACTCATTCCAACAAGTAGCTCCTCTACTCGCTCCACCCATTCCTCTGTCTGCATCGCTGTCTCGGAGCCTCAGAACGTAGGGGGCCTCAACCCTCGAAAAGTCGTCAAGAGGTCAGTAGGAATGGCTAACTGCTGACGCTGCTGGGTCATAGCAGCCTGGAAAGTGTTCAGCAGTGTTGCAAGGGTATGCCCCAACTTTGTCTCTGCAAAGGGGAGCGCAAGAGTAGTAGGAGCAACAAGAGTATGTGGTGGATTCGAGGGATGGTACTGGTCTCTAGAATAAAATCGCTTGTTACTCGACTCCGGTATCTGGAGAAGTAAGATGAAGGAAGTCAGAAAATTTGCAAAATAAGGGAATTTGCAAAAATTGATTAAAGCGGAAACGAGTGTGTGCGGGTGTGCAAACGTGCAACCTAGAATCCTTAAACCTCTAACCTAAAGGGTCCACCAGGCTTCCGTTGCATGGTTCGTCCCAAACCACGGAATGGAGCGTGGGAAGGAAGGATTCTAAGACTTCCCCACATGAACAGATCGTGAATCCTCTGATCCCATTTTAAGACCCCTCCCCCCAACAGTAGCTCAAGTCGGTAGAAGGGGTCTTACGGCCTAAGACGACCACCCTACGCTTTTTGATCAGCGACGTACCCGCTTTCCGAGTGTAGAATGATCGTCTTGTCAGACCATGGACTTCATCACATCACATCAGAAACCAACACACATTTATTTATCTATAATTTAGGTCGTAGCCAACTGTTTATACATAAGCCCCCTTGGGCTAGACAAACTACTACAACATTCACTGCTTCTAAGTAATATCGGCTCACTTCTCTAAAGTCTGGAGACGAGACTGATGTGTCAGCTCGAGCGGGCTCTATAGTAGGTACTCTCTCATGCTGCGACCGAGCCTCGCGCTGCTCCATCCCCAAAAAAGATGTACGACGACACACTAGTCATAAGACTAGTGGATACAGAAAGAATATAGGTATGCTAACTAATTCACCTAGAGGGGGTGAATAGGTCTTTTGAGTTTTACTTGATAATTATGGTCTGTTCAAATTATTCTAAACAGAGAATCAAGCAACACAGAAAAACACACAAGTGTTTATAGTGGTTCCCCAAGACAGTGTGTTTATGGGTAGTCCACTTTCCCCCTTCACCCTTCTAACAGTGTGTTAGACAGGGTCAACTCCTCCAATCTCAGCTCCAAGAGCTTACAACACAAGTTCCTCAGAACTTCTCAGATCAAAGATGATCCTACCTCAGGACAAAACTCCCTACAACTCTGAGCTATCACCAGCTCCTACCTCAGGACAAAAGTCCCTACAACCCAGAGCTATCACCAGCTCCTACCTCAGGCACTGCTGCCCTACAACCTCAGAGCTATCACCAGCTCTTACCTCAGGACAAAAGTCCCTACAACTCAGAGCTATCGCCAGCTCCTACCTCAGGCACTGTTGCCCTACAAACTCAGAGGGATACACCTCCTACAGCTCAGACCACCTCCTGGTCCTACCTCAGGCAACAAGCCTTACTCCTCAGGTTAAACAGCCCTACAATCTCAGGCAAAACAGCCCTACAAGCTCAGGCCAACAAGCCCTACAGAAAAAAATATTTTAGAAATATTCTACAGCAGAAATACTCTCTTGTAGATCCTGCACAGTCCGTGCTTTCATATAGCTGAAGATGTAGATAACAGCTACAACCTGATCTTCCTCTTCAATAGAATGATGGAAGATCACCTTGCCCCTTCTGGTGGAGGAGCTATCTTCTTCTCTCAGTTCTTCTTCTTTCTCAGTGAGCAGGAAGAAAAACGAAAGCAGCAGCCGTCAATGGCAAAAAGAGATTTTGCAAGCAACTGGCCGGGGGTTTAAAAAATACCCTAACTCTTTCTTTTATACTTCTTTTATCTTCAACGGATCTAATTTGATCTCCCAAGAGGTATGAGAGACATTGGTGGTCCCCTGTAGCTTTTCTGCAACTTGCCCTAGCCGCAGGACCCGCCGCCCTGCCTATCTGTAGAGAAGGTCTGCGTTCGACGAATGCGCTACACTCTGCGTTCGATGAACCCGCTGCATCCTGCGTTCGACGAACTCACTAAGTCCTGAGTTCGACGAACCCGCTTCATTCTGGGTTCGACTAATTTCCAAGTCTCAGCGCTGGCTTCTTTCGCGTCTCAGCGTTCGACGAACTGTCTTCTGCGTTCGACGAACGCGCATTATTTCCTTCTATCTGCACCCCAGCTTTCCCAGATGCCTTCTCAGAAGGCCGATCGACGAACAGCCTTCTGCGTTCGACGATCTTTCCAAACTCTGCGTTCGACGACCTGCCTTGTCTCTGCGGTCGATGAACTGTGCTCTGCGTTCGACGAACGGCTCTCTGCATTCGACGAACATGCCCTTTGTGCCTTCTCAGCGGCTCCTTCTCTGGTCTCGTCTCAGCGGTCGACGAACTGAGTTCTGCGTTCGACGAATACGCCCTTTGTGCCTTCTCAGCGGCTCCTTCTCTGGTCTCGTCTCAGCGGTCGACGAACTGAGTTCTGCGTTCGACGAACGGCAGTCTACGTTCGACGAACACGCTGATTCCTGCGTTCGACGAACTTGCCAGCTGAGATAATTTCTTCATCAACTTAGGAGAAGATTTCTCCTAACCTTAGGTCTTGATTAACCCTTTCTCTTGAGTCACCTAAGCCTGTTTAACTTACAAAAACAAAGCTTTATCAAATACAATATGTACTTAGTATTGGAAGTGATGCCTCTTCAAATCAAGGGAACATTAAGGGCAATATTCCCAACAGATACACACCTCCTCCCCAAGATCCCTAAGACTTGGGGACGAGAGTGAGTCTCCATCAATCATCAATAGCCGAAGCAAATATGTTAGTAGCAGTACATATATATAAATAGGAAATAAGCTAGGAGCAAGCGGAACAACATATTAGCCATAACTGATATGCAGTAATAAACAGTCATTTATAGAGCTCAACTAGCTAGCGTGCAATCACACGGGCGTTCACAACCTACAACAACATTCCAGCGGGGTAGCTAACCCTACGAGCCACACCGATGTGGCAACCGATGACGGTGGCCGGTCATGCCACCTCTGGGTGTGGGGTCGTACCGCCCTACCCAGGCCCCAATGTACAACTAGGTGTACTCCTGAATGTGAGTGCCACGCCCAGCCGCGCACGTGCGATCGAACGCGCGCGACCGCGCACACGACCGTGTCGCGGTCGCACACAACCAGGACTCCTCCAGGACACGACTGCGCGCTAGCGCGCGCGACATGCGCGATGCCGGCCGACCTGCCTTCGCCGTCGGGCTCGCTCGCCGCCCCCTCGCATCGTCCTCGCACGGCTCCGACCGCGCCTTTGCGGCGCTCCTGCTTGATGCTCGACGCACGCTTGACACCGTTAAGTCCATATCATGCCTTTGATCCGCGCGCACTTGAACGCTGCAAAGTTCATAGTGCGCGCAGTTGCTAACTCTACTTTCCTTCTTTAGATTACAGGATTTAGACATTGCAATCGGAAATTGTCAAGGAAACTTCCCGTAGTGCCCGAACTGACCGGGGGGCAAAATCGTCATATTCGAAAAATGGTGATCCGTGTGCTCTCGATCGGCGGTCAAGATCGGCGAAATTACCGGGTCGCCCCCGGCCAAGTCTATAATAAGGACCATGGACCCTCATTTGAAGGGATCTAGCACTTTGCACCCGAGAGAGCTCCTTGAAGAATTCTTTCTAAGATCTCCTTTGCGGTTCGAAGATCTCCTTCGTCACTTGAAGATCTTCTTCGGACCTTGAAGCCCTCCTACAACAACAAAGTACTTAGTTTTTCTGAGAGGTGGCCTATCACCCTCAGAGACTTTCCTTCAACTGCAATTATAACGAGAAGTGGTTTGTCGCTCTCAGTTCTCGCAACTTCACTTGTAACACTCAAACACTTAGTGAAATTTGGCTGGCGCAGATTCGGTCATGTGGTTTTTTACCCTTTCCGGGTTTTCCACGCTAAAAACGTTCTCTTGCCATTTTTCTGTTCCCTCTGTGACTGTTTGCGCATTCGGCTCACTCTCAGGCTAAGACGGTCCAATTCGCCCGGTCTGGAAGTGCGTCGAGTGATCCGCAACACCTCTAACCTTTAAGCCCTATGATAATTTTAAAATAGTAGAATATCCTTTGTTTAAATCCTGGAAAATATCAGGACTGGTTAGTAAATTCAGATGAAAAATCTAGAGGGTGTGTTCCTCATATGATACACAACATATAAAATTTTAGAGAGTTTTAATTGGGTAAATTTGTCTCTGGGATTTGTACAATGAAAAGGGCTTGTTTAATTAAATCAGTAAAAATATCAAACTGTTTTTCAAAAATTCATAATTAATTAATGAAGATGAATATGGGATCTGGATGTTGAAACCGTCAACCGGTCTTTGAGTTCGGACCCACAGGGAGGTGTAGCCCGTGCCTACTTCTCTCTCACTAAACTCTCTTGACTAAGGACGGAGAACCTAGAACAGACCCAAGGCCGTAGCGAGGAGGTCCCGCCACACACCCTGAAGATCTAAGAGAGCTTCCCCTCCCAAACCAATGCTCAGTCGGGCACCTTGGAGGGCACTAGCAGCCAACTCCGAAATTAGCCTGGAGGAGAGAGCTCAAGAAGATCTGATCTCCTCCAAGGTGCCCTTAAGGGTCTCTTTATATATTTTTTAGTCTTGGACTGCAAATAGCGTAAATCCGCCTTTTGGTTTTACTAATCGCACCCCCAAACTGGTCTGCTAACAGCCTAACTCCGTTGTTCTGGAGGGCTATTGGCAGCCAACAAGGGGCATTTTGATAATGTCCCCTTAAAGCCTTCTGGGCGAGTGGTCCGTGAAGGCACCACTCGCCAGGTTCCTTGCCCACCATAATTCATCGGGCGAATGGCTCATGAGGACACCATTCGCCAGGCGCTCGACTCGCTGGACGGGCGAGACCTTGGGTACCCGCTCTCGCCTACTTGCCATGACACCATGCGAGTGGCCCGCGAGTGGGACCTCACTCGCCCAGGGGACCTTGGACAACTATTCTGCACCTTGACCCCCCACGGGGTCTTGGGGACCCACTCGACGAATACGGGATTGTACACTGGACATCTTTTCTATTTTTCTCAGAATTATTTGACTAGTTTTGTAAGACCCCCTTTTTTTTTTTTTGCATAAACCACCGGGTCTTAGGCCCAGAACCGCCGTTTTGTGGTGACACCTTCGCTCGGGAAGGTCGTCACTACAAAACGCCGATCCTGCCGGCCAAATCGATCACAAGAAAAGTAAGCTAACGTGAATAAAGCAAGCAAAACATGTCCACATCACATATAAATAAATCATCAAAAGATGTCCACAACCATAACTGAAAGAACGGAGAATAAGATAACTAGGGCCTTGCCCAATACATCAAAGCCTCACTACATGGATCACTCGCGGAAGCAAAATAACTAAATCAACACTCACGGATCCTGTCATCTGAGCTCCTGAGCTAGACTGCCCCGCCTCCAGTTGCACCGGCCTCTGGTGCTGCTCCGTCGCCGCGGTCTCCTAAAATGATAAGGTCCACCGACCGTCAGTCATAAAGACTCAGCCAATTCCCCACCCCTCCCCCCAGGGCTCCTAGGCACCGGATGGAAAGGAGGAAGCGGAGGACAAACAAGGGGTAGAAGCAAATGCAGGTGACAAGGTGATATCTACTCTACACAGGTGATATATATATATATATAAATGAAAACAAAATAGAAACAGCAGGGTAAAGTAAAGGTAAAGCAGTAATGAGTAAATGTAGAGGCAAGTAAGTGTAATAAAATAAACCATTGATTTATAGGAATGCTCATACAAACCTATAGACCAAGGGGTCGTTTAGCAGGGCCTATCGTATAAAAAGTCCCATACCAATTTATACGATAGGTGTCAGGGGTTGAATGCAATGATTATGCTATGTCATGCAAGTATGTGATTATGCGGTGATCAAACAAGTGCAACTCACCCACTACGACTCTATGCGCATAGACCTTTAGTTCCCTCTTTTTGGAGCGAGCTAGACTCCTCAGGATACTCCCGTAGTGGCAAACGGAAGCGGTGGGTTGGGCCTCGCCCACCTCTAGGTTGGTAAATGCACTACCCGACCTAGACCTATCGTACGCCTCCACAAAACCCGCAGAGCGTCTGCGTACTCTTACTGACTGGACCGCCAGACTTTTATGGCTAAGTGTAAATACCACACTTGCCGAGCCCAAGTGTTAACGTCGGTGCAACGACCGCCAACACGAAGGACCCACCACCTTATGCACATGCAATTATCTTCCAACAATACCGAGCTACAAGCTCCACGGGCTAACCCGCCCGTCACCAATAAACATCTCAGAAACAAAAGATCACCGGACTAAGCCGGCTAGACTTCCATAAGCACACTCTCAGAGTGACTTTCCTGCCTTAGAAACTCAGGTGCTAAAAGATGCTAACAAGAAAAGACGATCTTTCGTCAATTCCCGGACGACCTAGCCGAGGGTGGCACCCCACCACCCTAAGACTTACCAAACCCCAACTTCTCTAGAGGCCCATTCATAATACAAGGCTACCACCCATCCTTCATCACTTCAGACCCTAGACAACCAGATTGACCTCTAACCCCAAAAGTTGTCAAATTGCTAAACGCAGACCACCCTTAACGTTTTGATGCTCATGAAGAGAGGTACACTAAATATCCAACTTCTTGACCCAAGGGATTTACTGGGAACCCATGCTACCTATTTCAGATCAAATCTAGGGTTTCATAATTTTTCCATTAATAATTGTATTTTAAATAATTTTCCAAAAGGCCACATTACTAAGGTTTGAACTACAAGTATATTTTTCTGACCTCCAATGCCCACTCCAATTTATTCATAATTCAAGGGTACCTAATAAACAGTATATATAAAGTTGTAGGGAAAACCAGCAAGATTTATTATTTTTAGAAATTCCAAAACACAATTATTTCCAATAATTTCCAAAGGAGGCACCCTCATATGAACTCTAATCCTTGTGCAAATTAACACAGTGGTGCTTATTAATAAAATATTTAATCCTACAAAGTTTGACCATGCCATTCAGAGGGTATGTTTGTAATTCCATCCAAGGATATATTTGCAATTTTTTTCAAAATGAACTATAGGTACCAAAAATATTGATCTATAAATTATGAGAAAATTACAGTGGATACATATTGATATAAAAAGGCAACCAGCAAAGTTTCATGCAATTACAGTAATTTATCATCACAAATTTAACCAACCCAAAAATTGCCAACAATGATGAATATTACAATTTGGACCTCCAAGGGTTAACTCATGATCTAACCAATTCTTCCAGAGATAATTGACATTAAAACCATGATTATGACAGAAGATGGTAAATTGATAAATACTATTTCTCCCTAAAACCTCAAACCCTAAATAATTACAAATCTACCCTAGGGTTTATTTCTTATGATTGGCAACTCAAATCCCTCCAAACTCCTACAGTAGCATTCTCTGGTCACTAAGGCCATCTACCCAAAATCTCAAGTCAAGCCACTGTGGTTTGACCCCTCTTCCTTCATTAACCTCTAATTGCACCCCATTAGGGTTTAGCCTAGGGTTAGGGTCTAACCTTCTCCAATAGCTCTAGTAAGAACTCCAGAGATTCATATCCTCAAAAACAAGTGGGTGACAGAAGATGGTGATTCCCCAAGTGTTATTTCTTCCTAGAACCCCAAATTCCAATTATTTACAAATCTACCCAAGGATTTATTACCTAGGTTAGACAACTCCAAACCTCTTCAAATTCACAAGGGAGTCTTCTCTGGTCACTATGACCTACCCACCAAAACTTTAGGTCAAACCACTAGGGTTTGACCCTACTCCCTTCATTGACCCCTATTTGCACCCCATTAGGGTTTAGCCTAGGGTTAGGGTCTAAACCTATCCAAATCCTCCCAAACCTCTTGTGAGGGTATCATATCACTTATAAAAGTCAGAGGAGTCCAACACACCCCTATCCAAGGACAAACTCCCCTATGTCCTTCACAACCCCAAATTCCTCCCCATAGGGATCAACCCTATGACCTTGAGCAAAACAACTCCAATGCTCCCCAAACTCCTCATGGGGTCTCAACTTCATCCCACTGACCTTCCTAAAGAGTCACAAGACTCAAAGAACCTAATTGGTCAATGGACCATAACTTGGCTAAATGCACCCCAAAGTGCTCCAACCCTAAGTCCTAGGGCAAACCCACTCCCCAAGACTCCATAACACTCTTGGAGGTGATTTGGGTGGGATTAGGGCAGTGGACATAATACCACTCCACTAGGAGGTGGTTTGGCTTTGAGAAGCCCTAAGTGTCCCCTTAGAACAATTTTCCCCTTAAAGGGCAAAACTTGGGCCCAAAGATTACCTAGTCAAAAGATCTCCAAATGAGATGAAATTTTAACCAGGGGTTTATCATGACCCTAAGGGTACCCCACCAAAATTTGGTGGAGATTGGAGGTCATTTGGCCCTCCAATTAATTTGTGTAAGGATTATTAAATTTCCACAAAAACTTTAGGAAAAGTAACTTCTAAAAATCTGATACTCACACCTAACCTAGGTATAGGACATATGGATGCTTAGCCAAAATATCAACTACATCAGATTAGCCATTTAAGAGTTATACTAATTTTAAGGTCTGGTTTGAGTTCTGACCAGCCTCACTAGAATGAGTGCTGTGGGTTCAATACTTAACCAAATAGCCTGATTCCACTCCCATTAGAAAGTAGACACCAAGGCCTACAAAAGTTATCTCTGAGCATTTTTCGAGTTATGGCCCCTAAGGGCCTTAAAATCGGGTCACAAAATCTGTCAAAATGTGTGACAGATAATTAAATTAAATGAAATATTCATTTCATGCCTGCGAATAACAAAAAGGCGGCCAATCGGACGGCTCACAGCCTTCGTCCCCGATGAGCCAACGGCCAGGATTTGCTGCGCCTGGGCCGACTTGATCTTGGATTTCCCGGCCACCTGAGCGCCGCCCCGGCCGACCAACGCCACCACCACCTCCGTTGAGGTGGGGGCCGGCGATGAGCGGTGTTTGATCGGCCGGAGGTGGCCGGAATCATGATCTGTAGGAGGATACCCAACCCGATCAACGGGAGGATTGGCCGACTCGATTCACGGCCGATTGACCACGATTCGAGCCGCCGTCGATTTGGATCTAACCCTTAGAGTTCAGGGAGGAGAACGGGACCTGTTGGAGGGCTTGCCGCCGGGTCAATCTTGAGTACACCATGGGAGCCGCCGTCGGTTGAGAAGCCATGCCGATTCCCTCCTATAGTGCACGAAATCTCCAGGTAAGATAGGGGTTTCTCTCCTCTCAGGTCTCTGAAGGTGAAGGGGGGTTCAATTGGGGGTGGTGATGGTTTTAAGCTCCATTGCCATTAATGGCTTCTTCGGTTACATCAAGGACCGACCCCCTCTTCCTCTCCCTGCCTTAATCCCCCTCTGTAACTGATGGAAACTCCTCCTAATCGGCTGAGGAGTTGAATGGAGGCATCAATTGGGGAGGCTAGGAGGTAAATCCTCTTAATGGCCATGAATGGCCTCTTCTCTCTCCTCCAAAAATGGTGAAACCCCCATTTTCTCTCTCCTAATTGCCATGGTCGGTTTCTATACTCTCCCCTGAGCTTAGTGAGGGCCCACATGGGCTGGTTGACCACCCAATTGAGTTAGCCCAAAGAGATTGGGTTAGGTTTGAGCATTTTGACCTAAATTGGGCAATTTTGACTTTTGGTCAAATTGGTCAATTGGGGAACCCTAGGATGGGGCTTTTGGGTTCAATAGGTTCTAAATTAAGTTTAGGAACTAATGGTGGAGTCAATTTGGTCATATGGTTCTTGGTTGACCCAATCTAGGGTGATTTGACCAAAATAGGCTAATTTTGACTTTGGTCAAATTGAGCCCTAGGGTTGACTTTGGTCATGGGGCTTTTTGGTCCACTAGCTCCCCTATGACATGATAGCCCTAGGGGTGAGGTCAATTTAATGTGGTGAAGGTTAATTGGGGTACTTTGAGAAGAAAGGTCATTTTGACCTAAAAGGGCATTTTGGTCAATTTGCACCCCTGGGGGTCCCATGATGGGGCTTTTGGGTCCATTAGGTCTATAATGGTATTATACACCTAGGTGTGTGATCAATTTGACATGGTGAGGGTTGATTGGCTCTAAATGGGCTACTTTGACCAATTTGAGGGTGTATGTTGACTTTGGTCAAATTGGTCTCTTAGGTTGACTTCAATGGGCCCTTGGTGCCCTAAGGGGACCCCTAAAGGGTTAGGGACACTATGGTGGGGTCCAAGGGTTAGGTTGAAGCACTAGATTCCAATCCCAAGCTTGGAAGATGGGAATTGCTATTTGCAGACCAAGGTGGCTCCTTCCTCCTTTCCTAAGTTCTCAAGGTTAAAAGGCTCTTCCTATGGTTTTGTCATGGCTTAGTCATGACAAAACCAACTTAGGGGTCTAGCAGTTTGGGGGATGTTACAAATCCCAATACATAAAAATAAAAATTTCGTCCCCGAAATTCAGACAAGCCTATGGGGGTTTCTACTAGAGGAAAAACTGTAACATCCCAGAAAAGTAAGTTGTACCTGTCGTAAAAAGCTGCGGATATTTTTGCTTCATCAAGTCCAGTGGCTCCCAAGTATGTTCTTCCTGTCCATGATTCCTCCACAGGACCTTGACCAGTGGAACCTTCTTGCGCCGCAAGACTCGTAGCTCTGTGTCGTCTATCCGAACCGGCTCCAAGTGGATCGATCGATCTGTAGCTACTGGCCCCTCAGAAGTAGACACCTGCTGCTCAGGCCGAAGTAAAGCCTTCCTAAGTGAAGAGACGTGGAATACGTCATGCAGTCCCTCCAAATCCGGCGGTAGCTCCAGTCGGTAAGCCAAGGGGCCGATCCGCTCCAGGATCCTATAGGGTCCCATAAACCTAGGACTGAGCTTCTTCCGGCCACGAACCCTCGAGACTCCATGCATCGGACGTATCTTCAAGAAAACCCGGTCTCCCACCTGGAACTCCACCATACGATGACGCGCATCGTAATACTTGGCCTGCCTGCTCTGGGCCTCCAGCATCCTATCTCGAATCAACCTCACCTGGGCCTCCGTGTCCTTCACGAACTCTGAGCCAAGAGCCTTGGGGTCCTCATCCTGAATCCAAGATAACGGTGTCCTGCACCTCCGTCCATATAATGCCTCGTAAGGTGCTCTGCCTATGCTAGCCTGGTGACTGTTGTTATAAGAGAACTCGACCAACGGCAACAGTCTCTCCCAAGGCTCCCCACGGTCTAGAATGCAAAGACGCAAAAGATCCTCCAAGGTCCGATTGGTGCGCTCCGTTTGTCCGTCTGTCTGGGGGTGAAAAGCTGTGCTGAAGGTCAACCGGGTGCCTAGATAGGCCTGCACCGCTCTCCACTCCCTTGACGTAAAACGTCCATCTCGGTCGGAAACTATCGTCCTTGGCACACCATGATAACGGATAAACTGCTCCACAAACCTTCGAACCAAAACTCTGACTGAATCATCCTTCCTGATCGGAATGAATCTAGCCACCTTCGTCAGCCTGTCGACAATCACCCAAATCGAGTCATTCCCCGTACGAGATCGGGGAAGACCATGAATAAAATCCATCGCTATATCGTCGAACTTCCACTCCGGCACTGGGAGTGGCTGCAATAATCCTGCGGGGTTCCGACACTCCGCCTTCACAAGCTGGCAGGTCTCGCAGTGGGTCACAAAATAAATGATATCTCTCTTCATACCCGGCCAGTACATGGTCCTCTTCAGATCTGCCGTCATCTTGGTAATACCCGGGTGCACTGAATACCTACTGCAGTGAGCCTCTGTCATAATATCCTCCCGAATCTGACCTCCTGCTGGTATATACACCCGACCTCTAAAACTCAACAGGCCGTCCTTCATCGAATAGTCTTCAGTTGAGCCTTCCTCCAAGGCTCTGAATATCGGCTCCAGCTTGGCATCCTGCCTCTGCCCTTCCCTGATGCGGTCTCGAATGTCATATGTGGCACCAATCGCCGCTAGGTACTCCTTGTACAGCTCCGGATCATCTTCCGATACCAGGGAGATCTGCATATCTTCGAACATTCGCACCAACTCCATGGCCATCAGCTTAGGCTCTGCTCCTGATGTGGTAGCTCTCCTGCTCAGAGCGTCTGCTACTACGTTTGCCTTCCCTGGGTGGTAATGCATCGTATACTGGTAATCTGATAGGAACTCCACCCATCGCCTTTGTCGGATATTCAACTCCTTCTGCGTATCTACATACTTCAGATTTTTGTGATCTGAGAATATGTCGCAGTGGACCCCATAGAGGTAGTGTCGCCAGATCTTAAGAGCGAATACGACTGCTCCCATCTCCAAATCATGCACTGGGTAGTTCCGCTCGTGGTCCTTCAACTGGCGGGAGGCATAAGCTATCACATGCCCGTTTTGCATCAGAACGGCACCCATCCCCTGATAAGATGCATCCGTATACACTTGAAATCCTTCCTTCCCCGACGGAAGGGCAAGGATGGGAGCTGAAGTGAGCCGACCCTTCAGCTCCTGGAAAGCTGTCTCGCACTGCGGCGTCCAAGAAAATACAGCATCCTTTCTTGTCAGAGCGGTAAGCGGGAGGGCTATCTGAGAAAATCCCTGAACGAACTTCCGGTAGTAGCCGGCAAGTCCCAAGAAACTTCTTACGTCGGTGGCCGTCTTCAGCGGCGGCCAGTCTCGTACTGCCTGAACCTTTGCTGGATCTACTGCCAAGCCTGCTCCACTGATGATGTGGCCCAGGAAGGCCACCTCCTTCAACCAGAACTGGCATTTACTGAACTTAGCATATAACCGATGCTCCCGCAGCTTCCCCAAGGTTAGTGCCAAATGCTGCGCATGCTCCTCCTCCGTCCTCGAGTAGATGAGGATGTCGTCGATGAACACTATGACAAAGATGTCGAGGTAAGGCTCAAACACCCGATTCATCAAGCTCATAAATGCTGAAGGTGCATTTGTGAGCCCGAACGGCATCACCGTGAACTCGTACAATCCATACCGGCTGCTGAAAGCCGTCTTCGGGATGTCCTCCTCTTGGATCCTTAGCTGATAATATCCCGATCTCAAATCCAGCTTCGAGAAGCAGTGGGCTCCCTCTAGCTGGTCAAAGAGCTCGTCTATCCTTGGCAGAGGGTACGTGTTCCGCACCGTCAGCCTATTCAGAGCTCTGTAATCGATGCACAGTCGGAGCGTCCCATCCTTCTTCTTCACAAATAACACCGGTGCTCCCCAGGGTGAGGAACTCGGCCTAACGAACCCGGCTTCCACCAGCTCCTGCAGCTGGCTCCGAAACTCTACCAACTCCTTCGGGGCCATCCGATAAGGAGCTTTGGACACCGGCTTGGCCCCTGGCACCAGCTGAATCTGAAAATCCTTCTCGCGGTGCGGTGGTAGCCCAGGAAGCTTCTCCGGAAAGACATCCGCAAAATCTCGAGCTACCGGGATACTAGGCACTGAGTCCTTGACTTCAGTCGCCTCGAAGAGCACCTGGTAAACCTCGTCTCCCTGCAGGTGGGCCTTGACGGCCTGAATGGACGATAAAAAGAGACGAGAGGTAAGTTGAGTACCTTCGAATGCCACAACCCCGTCTTTATGCTCTAGCACGATCCGCCTTGCCGGGCAGTCAATCCTTGCCCGGTTTTCATACAACCAACTCATGCCCAGGATCAGGTCGTAATCCCTCATCTTCAGAACAGTTGCCGGGACTTCGAACAGCCTTCCCCCAATCTCCAGACTTATTAGGCATGCTACATTTGTTAAGACCTCTGATCCGTCCGGAAATCTCACTCTCCTATAGTCGCTTTTGAGGTGCTTGACTTGGTCTAGGTCTTCGATAAACTTGGCCGAGACGAACGAGTGCGAGGCACCCGTATCGAACAAGGCCAAAGCAGGTTTGCCGAAAATGGAAACTAAACCTGAAGGGTTTGACGATTGGTTCAACGCTAAGGTAAAGCTGAAACTTTCAAAACATTAACTATTTAAAAATTTAAAAGCGACAAATACCTGCGATGACCCTTGCCGGGTCCCTGGGCCTGGCCAAATCTAAGGCATAAGCCTGCTCCCTGTAGTGCCTCCGATCGTCACCCTGAAATCCACGGCCTCGACCACGTCCTCGGCCTCCGGGATGCTGACCCCGAGGTGCTGCCTGAGGTGCTGGAAGAGCATTCCTCTGGGGGCAGTTCCTCTTGATGTGGCCGACCTGGTGGCAGTGGTAGCATTCCGGAGGTTGCCCACCTCCTCCAATCCTTGGCATTTCCCTCATCTGCAGAGGCTGAGGAGTCAAAACTACCGGCTCCCTTTGTTCCTGCCTCTCCCCCTGACGGGGTCGGACCTCCGTCCTTCCTTCTCCAGCGTCTCTGTTTCTCGGCTGATCTCTCCTGCCATTTCTTCCCTGGTCCTCCATGGGTCTCTTCCTCCCACGAACAACTTGCTGGTCTCCTTCCAGCTTCTTCGCCATCTCCAGAATCCTGGACATACAACCGTCGGAGACAAAAAGGAGGGCCTGCCTCAACTCGTCACGGAGGCCCTTATAGAATCTCTTAGCATATCCCGCATCATCCAGCTGGTAGGATACCGCAAACCGGGACAGGTGAGTGAACTCCTGATGGTACTCCAGCACTGATCTACTCCCCTGCCGCAACTGCAGAAATCTATCTTCCAAGTCATCTCTTGCCGACTGCGGCACAAAATGCTCCAACAACGCCGCTTTGAAATCATCCCAAGCAACATCTGCTGCCTCTAATCCCGGGTACGACGTAGCCAGGAACCTCTTCCACCACCTCTTAGCATGGGATTCCAGGCATGAAACCACCAGTGGCACCTCCATGTCTGCCGGGCACCGGATTCCTGACAACATCTCCTCCATGATGTCTACCCATTCTTCGGTCCTCACAACAGTCTCCGTCCCGATGAATGCTGGTGGGGAGAGAC
The DNA here is from genome assembly GCA_033032865.1 of Dactylorhiza incarnata. Taxonomy (NCBI): domain Eukaryota; kingdom Viridiplantae; phylum Streptophyta; class Magnoliopsida; order Asparagales; family Orchidaceae; genus Dactylorhiza; species Dactylorhiza incarnata. The sequence goes on along the minus strand of JAWHQI010000020.1, from coordinate 2,675,693 downwards.
CCCGAAAGATGCTCAGCCAGTTGGCCCCAGGGTTTTGCTGAGGAGCCGGTGCCTGCTGTGCTCTGAATGTCTCCAAAATGGCAGTCAGAGTCTGCCCCAACTCCGTCTGCTGGAACGGGGTAGGAGCCGGTGGTGGTGGAACGACGTTCGGAGTCGGCGGGACTCCATGCTGCGGTGAAGGTTCCGTTGCCGGCTACACAAGAAAGATTGCACTTATAAGGGTCTTAGCTAAAGGGAAGGAAAATTTCAGTTATAAGTGGAATTTTACATGTGATTTCCCTTATGGGCACACCATTGCTTCCGCTGCTAGTTTGTCCGCAAACTAAGCTCGCGCGGGGTGGCCCAGGGTTTGTGGACTTCTTTTCCTTGGATCGATGTTTCCTCTGATACCACTTGTAAGACCCCCTTTTTTTTTTTTTGCATAAACCACCGGGTCTTAGGCCCAGAACCGCCGTTTTGTGGTGACACCTTCGCTCGGGAAGGTCGTCACTACAAAACGCCGATCCTGCCGGCCAAATCGATCACAAGAAAAGTAAGCTAACGTGAATAAAGCAAGCAAAACATGTCCACATCACATATAAATAAATCATCAAAAGATGTCCACAACCATAACTGAAAGAACGGAGAATAAGATAACTAGGGCCTTGCCCAATACATCAAAGCCTCACTACATGGATCACTCGCGGAAGCAAAATAACTAAATCAACACTCACGGATCCTGTCATCTGAGCTCCTGAGCTAGACTGCCCCGCCTCCAGTTGCACCGGCCTCTGGTGCTGCTCCGTCGCCGCGGTCTCCTAAAATGATAAGGTCCACCGACCGTCAGTCATAAAGACTCAGCCAATTCCCCACCCCTCCCCCCAGGGCTCCTAGGCACCGGATGGAAAGGAGGAAGCGGAGGACAAACAAGGGGTAGAAGCAAATGCAGGTGACAAGGTGATATCTACTCTACACAGGTGATATATATATATATATAAATGAAAACAAAATAGAAACAGCAGGGTAAAGTAAAGGTAAAGCAGTAATGAGTAAATGTAGAGGCAAGTAAGTGTAATAAAATAAACCATTGATTTATAGGAATGCTCATACAAACCTATAGACCAAGGGGTCGTTTAGCAGGGCCTATCGTATAAAAAGTCCCATACCAATTTATACGATAGGTGTCAGGGGTTGAATGCAATGATTATGCTATGTCATGCAAGTATGTGATTATGCGGTGATCAAACAAGTGCAACTCACCCACTACGACTCTATGCGCATAGACCTTTAGTTCCCTCTTTTTGGAGCGAGCTAGACTCCTCAGGATACTCCCGTAGTGGCAAACGGAAGCGGTGGGTTGGGCCTCGCCCACCTCTAGGTTGGTAAATGCACTACCCGACCTAGACCTATCGTACGCCTCCACAAAACCCGCAGAGCGTCTGCGTACTCTTACTGACTGGACCGCCAGACTTTTATGGCTAAGTGTAAATACCACACTTGCCGAGCCCAAGTGTTAACGTCGGTGCAACGACCGCCAACACGAAGGACCCACCACCTTATGCACATGCAATTATCTTCCAACAATACCGAGCTACAAGCTCCACGGGCTAACCCGCCCGTCACCAATAAACATCTCAGAAACAAAAGATCACCGGACTAAGCCGGCTAGACTTCCATAAGCACACTCTCAGAGTGACTTTCCTGCCTTAGAAACTCAGGTGCTAAAAGATGCTAACAAGAAAAGACGATCTTTCGTCAATTCCCGGACGACCTAGCCGAGGGTGGCACCCCACCACCCTAAGACTTACCAAACCCCAACTTCTCTAGAGGCCCATTCATAATACAAGGCTACCACCCATCCTTCATCACTTCAGACCCTAGACAACCAGATTGACCTCTAACCCCAAAAGTTGTCAAATTGCTAAACGCAGACCACCCTTAACGTTTTGATGCTCATGAAGAGAGGTACACTAAATATCCAACTTCTTGACCCAAGGGATTTACTGGGAACCCATGCTACCTATTTCAGATCAAATCTAGGGTTTCATAATTTTTCCATTAATAATTGTATTTTAAATAATTTTCCAAAAGGCCACATTACTAAGGTTTGAACTACAAGTATATTTTTCTGACCTCCAATGCCCACTCCAATTTATTCATAATTCAAGGGTACCTAATAAACAGTATATATAAAGTTGTAGGGAAAACCAGCAAGATTTATTATTTTTAGAAATTCCAAAACACAATTATTTCCAATAATTTCCAAAGGAGGCACCCTCATATGAACTCTAATCCTTGTGCAAATTAACACAGTGGTGCTTATTAATAAAATATTTAATCCTACAAAGTTTGACCATGCCATTCAGAGGGTATGTTTGTAATTCCATCCAAGGATATATTTGCAATTTTTTTCAAAATGAACTATAGGTACCAAAAATATTGATCTATAAATTATGAGAAAATTACAGTGGATACATATTGATATAAAAAGGCAACCAGCAAAGTTTCATGCAATTACAGTAATTTATCATCACAAATTTAACCAACCCAAAAATTGCCAACAATGATGAATATTACAATTTGGACCTCCAAGGGTTAACTCATGATCTAACCAATTCTTCCAGAGATAATTGACATTAAAACCATGATTATGACAGAAGATGGTAAATTGATAAATACTATTTCTCCCTAAAACCTCAAACCCTAAATAATTACAAATCTACCCTAGGGTTTATTTCTTATGATTGGCAACTCAAATCCCTCCAAACTCCTACAGTAGCATTCTCTGGTCACTAAGGCCATCTACCCAAAATCTCAAGTCAAGCCACTGTGGTTTGACCCCTCTTCCTTCATTAACCTCTAATTGCACCCCATTAGGGTTTAGCCTAGGGTTAGGGTCTAACCTTCTCCAATAGCTCTAGTAAGAACTCCAGAGATTCATATCCTCAAAAACAAGTGGGTGACAGAAGATGGTGATTCCCCAAGTGTTATTTCTTCCTAGAACCCCAAATTCCAATTATTTACAAATCTACCCAAGGATTTATTACCTAGGTTAGACAACTCCAAACCTCTTCAAATTCACAAGGGAGTCTTCTCTGGTCACTATGACCTACCCACCAAAACTTTAGGTCAAACCACTAGGGTTTGACCCTACTCCCTTCATTGACCCCTATTTGCACCCCATTAGGGTTTAGCCTAGGGTTAGGGTCTAAACCTATCCAAATCCTCCCAAACCTCTTGTGAGGGTATCATATCACTTATAAAAGTCAGAGGAGTCCAACACACCCCTATCCAAGGACAAACTCCCCTATGTCCTTCACAACCCCAAATTCCTCCCCATAGGGATCAACCCTATGACCTTGAGCAAAACAACTCCAATGCTCCCCAAACTCCTCATGGGGTCTCAACTTCATCCCACTGACCTTCCTAAAGAGTCACAAGACTCAAAGAACCTAATTGGTCAATGGACCATAACTTGGCTAAATGCACCCCAAAGTGCTCCAACCCTAAGTCCTAGGGCAAACCCACTCCCCAAGACTCCATAACACTCTTGGAGGTGATTTGGGTGGGATTAGGGCAGTGGACATAATACCACTCCACTAGGAGGTGGTTTGGCTTTGAGAAGCCCTAAGTGTCCCCTTAGAACAATTTTCCCCTTAAAGGGCAAAACTTGGGCCCAAAGATTACCTAGTCAAAAGATCTCCAAATGAGATGAAATTTTAACCAGGGGTTTATCATGACCCTAAGGGTACCCCACCAAAATTTGGTGGAGATTGGAGGTCATTTGGCCCTCCAATTAATTTGTGTAAGGATTATTAAATTTCCACAAAAACTTTAGGAAAAGTAACTTCTAAAAATCTGATACTCACACCTAACCTAGGTATAGGACATATGGATGCTTAGCCAAAATATCAACTACATCAGATTAGCCATTTAAGAGTTATACTAATTTTAAGGTCTGGTTTGAGTTCTGACCAGCCTCACTAGAATGAGTGCTGTGGGTTCAATACTTAACCAAATAGCCTGATTCCACTCCCATTAGAAAGTAGACACCAAGGCCTACAAAAGTTATCTCTGAGCATTTTTCGAGTTATGGCCCCTAAGGGCCTTAAAATCGGGTCACAAAATCTGTCAAAATGTGTGACAGATAATTAAATTAAATGAAATATTCATTTCATGCCTGCGAATAACAAAAAGGCGGCCAATCGGACGGCTCACAGCCTTCGTCCCCGATGAGCCAACGGCCAGGATTTGCTGCGCCTGGGCCGACTTGATCTTGGATTTCCCGGCCACCTGAGCGCCGCCCCGGCCGACCAACGCCACCACCACCTCCGTTGAGGTGGGGGCCGGCGATGAGCGGTGTTTGATCGGCCGGAGGTGGCCGGAATCATGATCTGTAGGAGGATACCCAACCCGATCAACGGGAGGATTGGCCGACTCGATTCACGGCCGATTGACCACGATTCGAGCCGCCGTCGATTTGGATCTAACCCTTAGAGTTCAGGGAGGAGAACGGGACCTGTTGGAGGGCTTGCCGCCGGGTCAATCTTGAGTACACCATGGGAGCCGCCGTCGGTTGAGAAGCCATGCCGATTCCCTCCTATAGTGCACGAAATCTCCAGGTAAGATAGGGGTTTCTCTCCTCTCAGGTCTCTGAAGGTGAAGGGGGGTTCAATTGGGGGTGGTGATGGTTTTAAGCTCCATTGCCATTAATGGCTTCTTCGGTTACATCAAGGACCGACCCCCTCTTCCTCTCCCTGCCTTAATCCCCCTCTGTAACTGATGGAAACTCCTCCTAATCGGCTGAGGAGTTGAATGGAGGCATCAATTGGGGAGGCTAGGAGGTAAATCCTCTTAATGGCCATGAATGGCCTCTTCTCTCTCCTCCAAAAATGGTGAAACCCCCATTTTCTCTCTCCTAATTGCCATGGTCGGTTTCTATACTCTCCCCTGAGCTTAGTGAGGGCCCACATGGGCTGGTTGACCACCCAATTGAGTTAGCCCAAAGAGATTGGGTTAGGTTTGAGCATTTTGACCTAAATTGGGCAATTTTGACTTTTGGTCAAATTGGTCAATTGGGGAACCCTAGGATGGGGCTTTTGGGTTCAATAGGTTCTAAATTAAGTTTAGGAACTAATGGTGGAGTCAATTTGGTCATATGGTTCTTGGTTGACCCAATCTAGGGTGATTTGACCAAAATAGGCTAATTTTGACTTTGGTCAAATTGAGCCCTAGGGTTGACTTTGGTCATGGGGCTTTTTGGTCCACTAGCTCCCCTATGACATGATAGCCCTAGGGGTGAGGTCAATTTAATGTGGTGAAGGTTAATTGGGGTACTTTGAGAAGAAAGGTCATTTTGACCTAAAAGGGCATTTTGGTCAATTTGCACCCCTGGGGGTCCCATGATGGGGCTTTTGGGTCCATTAGGTCTATAATGGTATTATACACCTAGGTGTGTGATCAATTTGACATGGTGAGGGTTGATTGGCTCTAAATGGGCTACTTTGACCAATTTGAGGGTGTATGTTGACTTTGGTCAAATTGGTCTCTTAGGTTGACTTCAATGGGCCCTTGGTGCCCTAAGGGGACCCCTAAAGGGTTAGGGACACTATGGTGGGGTCCAAGGGTTAGGTTGAAGCACTAGATTCCAATCCCAAGCTTGGAAGATGGGAATTGCTATTTGCAGACCAAGGTGGCTCCTTCCTCCTTTCCTAAGTTCTCAAGGTTAAAAGGCTCTTCCTATGGTTTTGTCATGGCTTAGTCATGACAAAACCAACTTAGGGGTCTAGCAGTTTGGGGGATGTTACAAGTTTTGACCCTCCTGATAATTCAAAAAGAGAGAAAATATCTCTATTTTAATTAATAAAAATATTAAATCTTGTCACATAAATCTCACAATTTTTTGTGGTGATAACCAACTTCATGTTGCACAACTTTGGTATCCAAAACTTTTTAATTTGAGCCCTCAATCGGTCACAAAAAATCAAAAATCGTCTTTTTTTATTAGAATATTACACATCACATATGTTGATGATGATCTGCAGCTGAGATCTAGCCGCAAGTTACGCGCTTCAGCCCCACAGCGGATCTGGAGCCGATCCACTGTGGGAAAGCAATCATTATTAGCAGATTTTAAGATAATCACGGCCGTCTAATCCCGATCACGGGATCAAATGGCAATTGTGCCTTCCCGCAATCTCCAGGCTTGCGGGGCCTCTCCACCGCAGTCTGGTCATCAGACGACTGCGCCACCGCCACCAGTCGACTCGTCGGGGGCCAATGCTTCCTCCGGCGGTGGTCCGGCAGCTTGGCGCCGCCAACAACTGTCGGAGTTCTCTGTTACAGAGAATAAAACCACGAACTTCACCGAAGCTTCCTCCTCCGGCGGCACCACCCCCTTGGGGGTCTCCCAGAGAGGGCCTCTGAGCCCTTTCCGGCGAGTTTCCGCTCCCCAGTGAGCTAAGAGGTGCTGGGGAGCCTCACTCTGCTCGGCCACCCTACAAAGCTCAACCGAGCTTGGTGGTACCGCGACGGCGCTCCGACGGCCAGATCCCGCATGCAGATCGTCGGGAAGATGGGGAGGGATGGAAGGAGAATGATCCATCTTATGGAGGGACCTTCGGGAGCTCTCGGATTGATCCGCCATTAAAGGTGGTGGAGGGTGGTGGAGCTCGTGTGGGTTCTCTCCGGCAGGGTGGAGCTGGGGTCGATTTGAGCTGGGCAGAGGAGTGAAGGCTATGGAGGGAGGGGGAGGATCTATATATAGGCTTAGAGGGGCCACCCCTCCTCTTCTTCCATGGTGTGGTGACTATCCTCTTTAGGAATGGTTTGGCCTAAGCCTTGGGGTTAGGGGCAGTAGCTGGCAGCCATGGGGGTTTGGTTGTACCTCCTTTAGTTAGTGGCAGGGGTTAATAGGCTTGGTTTGGGTAATTAGTGGCCTTGTACTTAGGTTTGGAGTGATGAAGAGAGAGACTTAGGTTAGGATTTCCCCATTCCTGGCCTTGGAAGCTCCAAACCAGAGGAGCCAGCTGGGTCTTGAGTTTAGAACCTAATCCAGGGCTAAGATGATTTTTAGTGGAGCTTGGGTGACTTATTTTGGGCTTGGGAAAATTAAGAAAAGGAGAGAAAACATTTTCATTCTTGGCCCAAAGCCCATTCTTCAAGGGTCTTGCTGAAAAATCAGAGCCCCTATAGGGCTGGGATTGGGCCCATAATATCGATGGAGCCTTGGCAAGTCAACCCTAAGGCCCGTCTTCAAGTGGGGTCTTAATTATAATATGAAAGTTTCATTTTCGAAGGGTTTGACCAAAGTCAACCCTAAGGCGGGTCCTTCATATGGGTTAGGGTCAAAGTAGGGCTAAGTTATCAAGAGACGGGCCAATGTTGGTGTGTTGGGGTAATATCAGTGTGTGCATGCTTTTTGGTGCACCATAAAGCTTGATTTGACCAAGTTGACACAACAACGTCGAAATTGAGCGTAATAAATTTCGTTGCTCTTGTGTTGACTATACGAGTCCAATGAAACTGACTGTGGTCAATTCCGAGTTCATATGCTCTATATACTAAAATGGTGTCGTCGTGACGCGCTACGATACTCAAATGACCACTTTCTCCAAATAACCTCATAATGAAACGAAACGAGTTCTGTTGCACTCGTATCGACTATATGAGTCTAATGCAAAAAAGAAAGTCGATTCAGAGCACGTATGCTCAATATACAAATTTAGCGTCGTCGTTACGCGCTACGATGCTCAAAATTGTCATTTTCTTTAAATGACCTCGGAACGAAACGAGTTCTGTTGCACTCGTATCAACTATACGAGTCTAAAGCAACCGATGAAAGTCGATTCAAAGCACGTATGCTCAATATACAACATGAGTCACCTCTTATCTTTTAGTGTACCTTATAGGTGTTGGTCACTTTTATTTGGTCATCTAGGATCCTAATGACCCAATAAAAATCGAGATGTTACAGTACATATGAATTTGATTTTTGAATATGACTTTTACATACGACGTTTGACATGCATGAATAATTTTTTGATCTGCATGCATTCACAGTCGGCATAAAATCAAAACCAGACTGCATATAACATTACTCTTGATGTGCACCCGTAAAGATGATACGTGATGTGGTCTCACAAAACATTCATGCAGTGCGCTAATGAACATCACTCGCCTCATTTGGTGGAGGAAATGAGGTTGACCAAGATAAACCCCACTATCCCCGTAACCATCCATCATGGGGGGCAAATAGTAAAAATCCCCCATCATGGAGTGTAAATAGTAAAAATCCCTCATCATGGGATGCAAATAGTAAAATCCCTCATCATGGGGTGCAAATAGTAAAATCCTCCATCATTGGGTGCAAATAGTAAAAATCCCCCATCATGGGATGCAAATAGTAAAAATCCCCCATCATGGGGTGCAAATAGTAAAATCCCGCATCATGGGGTGCAAATAGTAAAATCCCTCATCATGAGGTGCAAATAATAAAATCTCCCATCATGGGGTGCAAATAGTAAAATCCTCCATCATGAGGTGTAAATAGTAAAATCCTCCAACATGGGGGTGCAAATAGTAAAATCCCACATCATGGGGTGCAAATAGTAAAATCCCCCATCATGGGGTGTAAATAGTAAAATCCTCCAACATGGGGGTGCAAATAGTAAAATCCCACATCATGGGGTGCAAATAGTAAAATCCCCCATCATGGGGTATAAATAGTAAAATCCTCCAACATAGGGGTGCAAATAGTAAAATCCCACATCATGGGGTGCAAATAGTAAAATCCCCCATCATGGGTTGTAAATAGTAAAATCCTCCAACATGGGGGTGCAAATAGTAATATCCTTCAATACGGTATGCGTATAGGAAATAATATGGTTATGGTGTGCCCATAACCATATCCGTCATATGAATACATATCACCGCAAAACTATACAAACTGGTGTGCGCGTAGCTATATTCATGATAAGTGTGCGTATAACACATAAATTGGTTATGGTGTGCGGGTAGCCGCATAACCACCCTAACCACCATAACCAGCCTAGCCACCATAACCACCCATTTAATTACGAAAGTGCCACCCTCAAAAAACTATAAATAGAACCTCAAGACTTCTCTTTTTTCCATCTTCTACTCCTCCATCTCTCTCTCTTTTGAGGCTTTCTCTCTCTCCGGCCGGGAAAATCCTCCTACGGATTTTCTCTCTCCTCCTTCATCCTTGAGCGCTCGCAAGCGCGCCTCCTCCTTGCGCGCTCACCAGCGCGCGTCCTCCTTGCGCGCGGGTCCTCCTTGCGCGCTCCCAAGCGCGCGTCCTCCTTGCGCTCTCCCTAGCGCGCGTCCTCCTTGCCCGCTACCAAGCGCGCGTCCTCCTTGCGCGCTCCCAAGCGCGCGTCCTCCTTGCGCGCTCCCTAGCGCGCGTCCTCCTTGTGCGCTCCCTAGCGCGCGTCCTCCTTGCGTGCTCCCAAGCGCGCGTCCTCCTTGCACGCTCACAAGCGCGCGTCCTCCTTGCGCGCTCCCAAACGCGCGTCCTCCTTGCGCGCTCCCTAGCGCGCCTCCTCCTTGCGCGCTCACCTGCGCGCCTCCGTGCACTCCGCTCCAAGCGCGCCTCTGTGCGCTCCGCTCCAAGCGCACCTTCGTGCGCTCCACTTCAAGCCCGCCTCCGTGCACTCCGCTCCAAGCGCGCCTCTGTGCGCTCCGCTCCAAGCGCACCTTCGTGCGCTCCACTTCAAGCCCGCCTCTGTGCACTCCGCTCCAAGCGCACCTTCGTGCGCTCCACTTCAAGCCCGCCTCCGTGCGCTCAAGAACAAGCACGCCTCTGTGCGCTCAAGAACAAACGTGTCAGCCACCGTCAAGTCCAGCACTTCAAACTCCTCTCGCGCAGCAGGAGACAAGCCATAGAGACAAAGACACACAGAGCGCATCGATCCAACCTTCGAGCAGCATTCAAAGCCTCAAAAGCACTTAGAGCGCAGCATTCCCCTCTGCAGCAGGCGGAAGACTTAGCTCCGTGAGCGGTGGCCTGTCACCCTCCGAACACATCTCTCTCTCTCTCAATAATTGTAACGAGAGGCGGTCTGTCGCCCTCGAGTTCTTCAAAAAAGCTCTGTACAACCAACAAATAGTGGAAGTTTTGGTCGGCACCAGGCCCGACCGCGTGGTTTTTCACCCAGTTGACGGGTTTTCCACGTTAAAAAAATTGTCTTGTCAGCTTTCCCTTTTCTGTGACTGTGTGCACGCTCGAACGCTCTTGGGCTAAGGCGGTCCAATTTAGTCCGGTCTACCGGAGCCTTGAGTGATCCGCAACAACTCTTATTAAATTGTATATAGAAATGCAGGAGAAAAAATGAGCAGCCAGTATGACAACGTCATCACCTACATCATCACCTAGTAGTATTAAGAAGAGCGATTTCTCACAACCATCACTTCAGCCTCCGTAGCAGAGACTCGTGATGGCAGCGCTCCACGCTCACCGTATCCATCCCCGCGCCGTGTTAAATCGCCTCCACCTCCTATTCTACTCCGCCGCCATCATCGCCCTCCTCCGCCGCCACATCGCCGTCATCTCTTCAGCGGCCACCACATCCTCCCTCCTCCTCTTCCTCGCCGACCTCACTTTCGCCTTCATGTGGCTCCTCTCACAGGGCTCCCGGTGGCGGCCCGTGCTCCGGCGAGAGTTCCCCCACCTCCTTCCTCAGGCGACCAGCCAGCTTCCTGCGTTGGACGTGTTCATCTGCACAGCCGACCCCTTCAAAGAGCCGCCGGAGAGCGTGGCGAGCACCGCCCTCTCAGCCATGGCCTTCGACTATCCGGCCGACCGGCTGTCGGTCTACGTTTCCGACGACGGCGGCTCGGAGCTCACACTGCTCGCCTTCATGGAGACCGCCAAGTTCGCTAGATACTGGCTGCCGTTCTGCAGAGACAACGGCGTGATGGAGAGGAGCCCTGAGGCTTTCTTCGAAAGTGGCAATGGCGAAGGAGAAGCAGGGGAGATGAAGGTAAAAATATATTAATAATATTATTTGCAATTAAAAATGATATATTCATATTAATTATTTTCAAAAAGACAACAATATATTAACTTATATTTGCAACTTTGTTTTTTTTTTTTTTAATAATTCCTATAATTTTACCGTATGCGTTAAGACTCAAAGATAACATTTTAACGCATGTTTGTTTTTTTATTCCAAGATAGCATACATATATATATATATAATATATTTTTAGATATATATACATTATATAAATATATATGTTGCGGATCACTCAAGGCTCTGGTAGATCGGATTAAATTGAATCGTCTTAGCGTGAGAGCATTCGAGCGTGCAAACAGTCACAGAAAAGGGAAAGCTGACAAGATGATTTTTTTAACGTGGAAATTTCGTCAACTGGGTGAAAAACCACGTGGTCGGATCGATGCCGGCCAAAATTTTCACTATTTGTTGGTTATTGTACAAAGTTGTTATGAAGAACTCAAGGGCAACAGACAGTCTCTCGTTACAATTGTTAAGAGAGAAGTGCTCTGTGGGTGACAAGTCACCGCTCACGGAGCTAAGTCTTTTGTCTGCTGCAAAGAGGAATGTTGCGCTCTGAGCGCTATGGAGATTTTGAATGCTGCTTGAAAGTTGGATCGATGTGCTCTGTGCGTCTTTGTCTCTGCGGGTTGTCTCCTGCTGCAGGAGAGTTTGGAATACTGGTCTTGCTGGTGGCTGGCACGCTTACTGCTACGTATGCGGGGGTGTACTTGGAGCGGTCTTGAGAGCGAAGCACACGGAGGCGCGCTTGGAGCGGTCTTGAGAGCGGAGCACACAGAAGCGCGCTTGGAGCGGAGCGCACAGAGGCGCGCTTTGAGCGGAACGCATGCGCGCTAGGAGCGGAGCGCACGGAGGCGCGCTTGGAGCGGAGCGCACGGAGGCGCTCATGGAGCGGAGCGCACAGAGGCGCGCTTGGAGCGGAGCGCACAAAGGCGCGCTTGGAGCGGTGCGCACGGAGGCGCACTTGGAGCGGTCTTGAGAGCGGAAGAAGACCTTCGAAGGATCTTCATGGCGCTCGAAGATCTTCGAAGGAGATCTTCGAAGATGAAGGAGATCTTCGAAAGAGGATGAAGATCTTCGTTCGTCTTCGAAGTGCTTGAAGGTTCCTTCAATGACGACTTTGAAGAGGAGGGAGATCTTCAAGAGGAAGAGGAAGGAGGAGAAGAAAAGGATGGAAAAAAGAGAAGCCTTGAGGTTTTATTTATAGGCCCCAGAAGTGGTTACGATAGTTATCTGGTTATTCGCAGATCATAACCACCATAATTGTTATGCGCAGGCCGGGCTTATAATATGATTTGAGACATATTATTCCGGTATTATTCTATACGCAACCCGATAAGGTTATGGACATTTACTCCCACACATAGTGGGTGGTTACGATGATTATGGTAGTTATGCGACAACCCGCACACCATAACCAATTTATGTGTTATACGCACACCCGTTTGTATAGTTTTGTGGTGATAGGTATTCATATGACAAATATAGTTATGCGCACGTCATAACTATATTATTTGCTATAGGCAGACCGTATTGAAGGATTTTACTATTTGCACCCCATGATGGAGGATTTTACTATTTACACCCCATGATGAGGGTATTTTACTATTTGCATCCCATGATGGGGGATTTTACTACTTGCACCCCATGATGAGAGATTTTACTATTTGCACCCCATGATGGGGGATTTTACTACTTCCACCCAATGATTTGGGATTTTACTACTTGCACCACATGATGAGGATTTTACTACTTGCACCCCATGATGGAGGATTTTACTATTTGCACTCAATGATGAGTGATTTTACTATTTGCACCTCATGATGGGTGGTCACGGGGCTAGTTGGGTTTACTTTGATCAACCCCATTTCCTCCACCAAATGAGGCGGGTGCTTTGGCTATTCGTAGCCCGGATTAGGGGGTACCTATCATTTGCCCCCAAGTCCCCGCAACTTCGAGTCGAAGCGAATGGAGGGCATGGACTTTTACTCAAAATCTGGACGACGCGCCTAATGTTTAGCGGTGGTGTCCGTACGACAAAATGTCTAAGAGGTGCACAAGATAGACTAGCCACCGGGCGGAGAGCTTGCTTGCGATAGTGCACGATGCAAGATGCACGGGAGGTGCGGAGGGAGGAACTCACATGGAGCATATCGCACGCTGGGAATGGTGAGGAAGGAGCGCCTGCGTGATGTGCGCCTGCGAGGAGTGGGCACGCGCACTGTGCACGCGGGACGGCCGCCCATGCGCGGTGCGCGCACGGGGAGTGCGCCCCCGCGCCCGCAAACTATGCGTTCGCGCACTGTGCGCGTGCGGGATGGGCGCCCGCGCGATCGCGCGTGCGGGGCATGCGCTTGAGCATTGTGCGCGCGTGGGAAGGCTTCCTGCACGCTGCACGCGCTCGACACTTGCGCGCTCGGGGCATGCGCACGCACGCTGTGCGTGCTCAGGGCGTGCGCCCACGCACTGTATACGCGGGGGGAGTGCGCCTGCGCGTTGTGCACGAGAGGGGAGTGCGCCCGCTATGCGCGCGCGGGGCGTGCGCCCCCGCGTTGTTCGTGAGCGGGAAGGCTGCCTGTGCGATGTGCGCGAGCGGGAAGGCTGCTTGCGCATTGTGCACGAGCGGGAAGGCTGCCCGCACGCTGTGCGTGTGCGGGGAGTGCTCCTGCATGCTATGCGCGTTGGAAGTGCGCCTGTGTGATGTGGCTCGTACCTGCGGGGCTTTTGCTCATGAAAACTCAGGTGATGCCTTAGTCCTTCAGGCAGCGAGGCATTGTTCTCTGGGGAAATTGATGCAGTGACGCTCCTCATTAGTTGTGGAGCATTTTGATGTTTGAAAGTGACGGTATGATATACCTGCAAGTCCAGGGATTAAGTTCCTCAGTACGGCGGTGTTGTCGCATTGTTGAGATATAACCGAGCTTGATATCAGAGGTCTCTTCAAGGGTGAGAGGGTGGATCTGGTGTTAATGTGGATGAGATGTGGCTCTGCCCTTTCCGTTTCTTTGCACATTTGCATTGTGCAGTAGCTTTGTACTGTGTTTATGAGTGACAGGGTGGCGACATTCGGGGGCACGGGGGCCCCCCCGTGCGGGCTGCGACATTCGACAGAGGTGACGACATTCGGCAGGGGCGGCGACATTCGACGAAGGTGACATTCGGCAGGGGCGACGACTTTCTGCGGAGGCGATCTATATTTATATTAGTAATATAAAATTTAATTTAATTTTGTTCAACAAAATCATATGGTGTGATGGTTGTCATCTTTGGTTGACATAGTGGAGACCTGGATTCAATTCTCACAATTAACAAATTTTATGAGATTAAAAACAGGTCATATGACACTCATTTTTCAATAAATTTAGGGGTAAAATCGTAATTTCATGTTGTAGGGTACTCTACACCTTCATAGTTTTAGGTCACCCCCTAGTAGGTTTAGAAGACCTATGAAAAAGTGGAGAGAGGGAGCGGTTTGATCCGACGGCTGATGAAATATAATGTCATATTCAACGGCCGTAATCATTTCAACGGCTTTAAAATTCATGGGTTTGACATTTCTTTATATATGATAAATAAATATATATATATAATATCGATGGATTAATCTATATTAAATATATATACATATATCAAAATCTTGCCCCTCCCCCTTCCCAAAAATTGGCTCCTCTCACCGAGCGGAATGCTTCCCGTCCTGCCAAGCAAGCGTCATCGGCATCGGAGCCGTGCTCTTTTTAAACATGGGGTGCCTCCCACAAAGTGCTCTTTTTACGTCACTAGTTTGATGCATTAATCTTGAATTGTGTCATCACAACATTCTGTAGTGATGACTTAAAGTTCGGGAATCCTATAATAACTTTGATATAAAACATTCCCAAAGGACGTATAGTTTGAGTATGCTTTCACCATCCTTCTGCTGCTCTCCTGCTCTTGCTCTCTTGTTGTTCTTTTTCGTGTCTTACGGGGTCTAAAATTTTCAACAACAAAAATCTTCTCTTTCATTCAATCCTTTTTCTTTTCTCCAATATTCAAGCACTCTAGCGGTGCAATGTCGTTCTTCTTTTTTCCACTATTCATGCACTCTATTGGTCATGTTATGTCTTCTTTCTTCTATGTTTTACACTCAAGTAGCTTCTTCGTAATAACAAAATATTTTTCAAACTTAAGACCTCTGTAGACATATCAAATATATTCATCGTGATTTCTCTTCCAGTTGGAGAGTTTGATTGTGTTTCTCTACATCAATTACAACTCTTAAGGTAGCTAAAAATGGTCTTCCTAAAATTATAGGTACTTGGGGATCCTCATCCATATCTAAGACAATAAAATCTAGGCTCACAGTTTCATTCTCTAAAGGCTTCATCTTCTTTGTTAAGATTTTCTTCATATATTTTGCATAACAAAGAATCTCAATCAATGTTTCCACTTGTGGGACATTGATTCTCAAAATTTTAATTACATCTAAAAAAATCCATACTCTTTTTATTCACTACATTCTCCTTTAATATTCGAGGGAATGGTACCTTAGGCACAAAGTTTCTTCAATTAGGAAGTTCTTTTCTTTCTTTTTTCCTCTTTTTTATGTCATTCTCTTTTGCACTTATAATTTTCTCTTTCGCCTCTATTTTGATGGTGTTTCACTAAGCAACTTCTCATCTAGGTTCACAACCTCTCTTCCACCCTTAGATATATAGCATTAACCCCCTTGGGATTCATCTCTATTGCACTAGGAAGGGTTCCTTTGACTCAGCCTAAGATAATCTCTGCAAGTTGTCCTACTTGTGTCTCTAAGCTTTTTAATGTAGCTTCATTATTTTAAAATCAAGCTTCGTTATTAGTAATAAATTTGGAAAGCAGTTCTTCTAAGGTCGACATTTTCTTCTGCGACGGAGGTCTTTGTTGTTGAGGTTGATGTTATAGAGGAAGCTGGGATTGTGGCACATTTTGTTGTGGCTGAACATTCCTTTGTGACCAAGAGAAGTTCCTATGATTACGCCGTCCTAGATTGTAGGTAATGCATATGAATTTTCTTGATTGTGTATTTGGTTACCTATGTAGCTCGTAGTCTCAAGATTAGATGGATTAAACATTATAGGCCTAACTTGACAATCTATGAATGTGTGTTCATATCCTCCACAAATATCACATGATATTGCTTTAACTTGCACAATGGTGGTACCCGTTGTGTCTATCTTTTTGTCTAAGGCCTCTTAACTTATTGTTGAATGCATGGATAGTATTTGGTTGAAGGATGGTAGCGAGCTTTCTAGCAATATTCCTATCAAATTGCGACTAACCACTAATTGCATCAATCTTCTCTAAAAGATAATAGCCTTCGTTCTCATATTTCTTCATTAAAGACCAACCCACAACTTAACCTACTAATGCTCGATTATTCCCACGATGACGGTTATAAAACATTTGAACTATAACCCAAACATGGAACTGGCGATGGGGGCATTCACGTAGTACGTCTTTGAATCTCTCTCAAACTTCATATAATAATTCTTAATCTAATTGAGAGAAATTAGTAATATTTGTTCTCATCTTAGCAGTTTTAGATGAGAACAAAGTTGTCCCGGTAACGATGCTAAGAATTTGATGTGCCCATTAACACATTATATATCGGCAAATGCTCCGGTCGCATAAGCAATACAAGAAGTGAGAAAATATCATCTCCACAAAAATTTAATATGAATGACAATATAGATATTTAAAACACAATTTATTTAGAGAATCTATTAGTTGATGGTGTTTACAGCTAATGATTAGATTAATTATCTAAGGAATTAAAAGACAAAATTTAAATATAATTAAAATCAAGATCTAATAACTATGAGAATTAGAGTTAGGTTGATTGTTTCATAATATGAATATTAACTATCATTAATCATGAGTGAAATGATTGACTTTATAAAGAGTTTTGTATAATTGAAGACAAGATTTCATAAGCATGTCGAAATCTCTTAGTCCAGGCGAATTGATTATAATTCCCTAGAAAATAACATGTCGTGGGCCCAATATGTTTAGAATGACACCGAAAGTTTTAATGCATTGTGAAAAATATTAACTACATTCAATATTTAACATGTAGTTATTATATAAATCAGTGCTACGTGGTCGACAAGTATTTAAATCTATGACGCTATTCACGGGATTTGTATATTTATTGATTTATGGTCTGATATCAATGACTACACATGAAACGAGAGTAGTAAACAATTAAATTAGAGTACACATTAGACACATGAATATAACTCTAATCATACAAAATATAATTGAAATTAACACATTCACTCATAGAAATCTCAACATTACTGCATATTACTATGCAAGCACCCCAACAAGAGAGTTAGGGTGCATTTGGTTCGACTGATGCTGATGAAAAAATAACTGTTGGAAATAGTGTTTGAAAATGGAGCTGTTTTTGAAAAATGAAGTTTGCGGAATAAAACTGTTTGGATGAAATGGAGTTCACAGTGCTGTTCGAAAAAGAATTTTGAAAAACCTGTTTGATAAAAATCGAGTTTTGAAAATCATCAAATCAAATATAATAGACAACTACAGTAATTTGTTCCAAACATTAACAACAAAGCTACATGCCATATAAAATAAAAGGACAGTTTTTTTATATAATTAAAAAGATACAACAAGTCTTTTCACAATTTCCTGCCACAACCTCCATCACTTGCGGTCTCTATAAAGTGTCTCACCTACAAGAATAAACACGTAAATATTAGATTCATGAAAACGTAAATTATAAATTATTAACAATGAATATCACCTTCTAGCTTCATACAATTGTTGTGATATAGCCTCACGCAGCGCAATCATCTCGTCTACACCATCGGCTGTATCAGTGCAAGTATCTTGTTATCCTTGTGAGCTTACACCACCAACGGTATCATTGTCCTTGTGAGCTTCCACCACCAGGCACCAGCTATATCAACTCATGCCATAATTTTCATTCTTTTTTCAAATGATTCCACTTATTTTTTTATTTGCACCTCATCATAGTTCTTTATGGTCCGCTCTTGGAATTTCGACACCAAATGGTTTCACCCTTCCTTTCTAAAATGGGTCGTCAGCCTATTCTCAAGTTCTATCTCCTTGATGCATAAATCACAGAAGAGCATCACGTCATTTGATTCCCAATTTGGCGATGCGCCTCCTTGTTTTCCCATCTGACAAGAAATTTAAAAAAATATCCCTCATCATATGAATGAACAAAAATGAAACGAAACCATTTTATATGCATGAAACAGAACCTAACACCCTGTATACAGGATACAATCATGATGCACAAGATCTATACAATAGAACCCTACAATTATTTAAGAAATCCACAATGAATGTGACCCAAATGATCCACAAGAAGATGAAGCAGAGATCCGAGAAGAAGAAATACAAGTTTAGAAAGCCAACAAGCACTCACAATGGATAGGAAGAACAAGACTCTGCTCACCTTGCGAAATAGACATCCAAGAAGGAGATCTAAGAAAGAAAGCTCCGCTTTCGAGGAAGAAGAGATCGAGCTCAGAACAGAGGGCTGGACGTCGGCGAGATGCACCGAGGGGATGGACGTCAGCGAGAACCACCAGGGGGCTGAGCATTGGCGAGAAGCGCAGCTTGGAGATCCAGACAGCGGTTTATCACCGTCGACAACAGCGATGTGGCCTTGGGGTCAGGATTTCACCACTCTCGCTCGCGTAGGGTTTTGGGAGGGATGAAATACCGGAGAACCGCAGATGCAACAGCCGTGAACGATCTGGACGTCGTCACAGCGGTTCAATATTAGTGTATTCCTGCAGATTATAATAAACACCATTTTGCTAATTAGCCCTATCAAACAAGCGTTTGAACCAATCTCTGTTTTCGTCCAACCAAACCAAACGGGGCCTTAGCCTCTCATTGTTGGGCAAACCACATAAAGATTGAAGATGAAGAAAGTAAATTGCATGATATTGGATAAAAATTTCACAAAGTAAAGAATAGAAATGCAAACGCTACAATTGTCATCAATCATGTAGAACCTCCACAAGCTAGACTCCAAATCGAATTTCCAACAGTTGTTCCTTCGATCTTCTATGTTTCTCCTCTCTAAAATCTCTCAAATACAAATTAAAAATGCTTTGAAAAGAGGTATACATGAAGTGTCTTAAGGTGGAACTAGGTTCTCTGAATGAGGCTCTCTTTTTCAAACTAAATAAGAAGTATTTATATAAATAGGTAAAACGCACGACTGTGTTTGAAGGCACATGTTTGTGTCTAGTAGTAACTACGGAAGAAATGGAGGAGTCGTTAAGAACACACGGGCATGCTAGTTGGCGCATAGACGTGCGTTAAGAAGAACGCATTGGCATGCATTTGGATTTGTACTGAAAATGCACGAACGTGCGTCTTGCTTACGGTCTGTGTCAAAGCTACGCACATTCTCGCTTGGGGCGTGCGTATGGACGCACGTTCGTGCTCTTTGTTGTGTTTTTCCCTATGCTGCTCTCATGCCTGTCTGTCTCCTTTTCCAAAATTGTCTTCATTAGCTCCATTATGCTGACCCTTAAAAATGTAAAACAATAACTTTATGTAAGAGTAGAACTTTATGAAGAGAATAAGAAGCAGCAAGGAGATGCTATATTTAGAGGAATAAGATCTTATTATTATTATTATTATTATTATTATTATTATTATTATTATCTTCTTTTATAAAATATAAGAGGATTTGAGTTATTATTATTATTATTAATGAATTAAATGCTTGTGTTTCATGATCTTTTAATTGAAGAGACATCTGAGGAAATGATAAATCATGATGAGATTACCAAGATGTTCGGAAAAGAATGGCCTGATGATATGACAAGGCTGTGAAAATAATACTTGTTGCGAAACGCTTAGGGCTCTTGGTAGACCGGTCCAATTGAACCACCTTAGCTCGTGAGCGAACTAAGCGCGCAAACAGTCAATTCGAGATTCGCTGAGTACACCGAGACTTTTTAACGTGGAAAACCCGGAAAGGGTAAAAAAACCACGCGGCCGGAGCTGTGCCGACCAAACTTCACTATCTTCTGGGGGTTACAATTTGGTAGTTAGAACTTGAGCGCGACAGGCCGCTGCTCGGTACAATAATAGAGAGGGAGAAAGAGCTCCGGGGGTGACAGGCCACCTCTCGGAAAAACTAAGTCTTTTTTCCTTCTGGGAATTCTGGGGAACAAAAGTGAGAAGGCCCGGAGAACAAAAGTGAGAAGCCTCCGGGGAACAAAAGTGAGAAGGCGTGTCGCCTTTCGGGATGAAGAAAATCTTCAAGTCCCCGAAGGAGATCTTCCAGCGCAGAAGGAGAATTCCGCAAAAGTCTGCAAGGAGCTTCCCCGGGTTCTCCAGTCAAGGTCCCCTCAAATGAAGCCTTGGGGCTCCTTTTATAGCTTTGGCCGAGGGCAGTCCGGTAATTTCGCCGTTTGCAGTTTCCATAAATGCTCGGCGGACGAATCATATTTTCTGGTTCGGGACACATGGATCGTCGTTTTTCGTAAATGACCACCTTACCCTTCGGGCAGTTCGGGTAGTTCAGGCAGTTCTGTTGGAGGCGAAAAAGGCGACAGGTTGTTCCTGAAATCTGAGAAACTGGAAAGACAAAAAGTGAGCACGCTGGAAAGACAAAAAGTGAAAAAGTCAGAAAGACAAAAAGTGAGAATGTTGGAAAGACAAAAAGTGAGAAAGCCGAGTCGGAAAAGTGAGAACGCTTCCGAACGCGTTCGGAAGCGTTCTGAGCGCGCGCGAGCGCTAAAGGGTTCTGAGCGTGCAACAAATCGCGGAGGCGTCCCAGTCGTGTTGCGAAGCGCTCCGGGTGAATGGCGGAACGGGATGCTGTGCCTTAAGGAGAAAACAGGACCCGACGAAGAGTACGCCTAGAAGGGTTCCTCGCAAGCCCCCCTGCCGAGAAAGAAAGAGGGGGAGGCGGCCACACCCCGCACGGGGTGGGAAGGGCGACGCGGCCGCACCCCGCTTGGGGAGCGGCTTGGCCGCAGCACCCCAAAGGGGCGCGGCCTGGCCGTGCTTCGGGGCGCGCGGCTCGGTTGCGCCCCTTGCGGGGCGCGGTTGCGGGGATCGCTCCCGCGAGGGGAGGTGGCGCCGCCTTTGCGCTTGCCGCGGTTTCGTGCGCCTATTTTTCCCGCCGAATCGGTGGGGGAGTGATTTTGGTAATAAACTCCACCTTTGGAAATATTTGTTGTCTTTGGAAATAATTTCTGTCAAGTTATCTTATAAATACAAGCCTCTGTCATGAGCCCCTATCATAAGCCCCACAAACCTTCGTAGTCCAAACCTTGTGAGGGAGTGCGAAGGTTTTTGAACAGTTGGTAGCGGATCTGGTCGTTATCTCCGTGCGGCGCGCCGAACGATAACTGGGGTAAGTCGCTTTATTTTTGAAAAAAGAGGTGGAGGGAAAAAACGGCCGGCGGCGGACGGGAGAGCGGGCGACAAGGAGGTGCTCGGGCGGCCGTTGCTCGGGCATCCGGTGCTTGGGCGACCGGCGCCCGGGCGGCCGACGCCCGGGCGCACTTGTGCGCGGACGGGGCCGGCGGAAGGGAGCCCGGCTGGCGCGCGGGCCTCCGTGCGCGGCCGAGGGTGGCAGCGGGCGCAGGTGGTGGGCACCTGCGTACCCCTGCGCGCGCCTGCCGCCCCCGCGCGCCCGCGCGTGGTCTGGTGCCCGCATGCGGCCGGTGCGCGCGGGCCCCCGCGCGCGGCCAAGAGGGGTGGGGGGCGTAGGCGGCCGGCACCCGCACGACCCCGCGCGCGCGCCCGCGCGCGGTCCGGTGCCCGTGCGCGGCCTGGAGGGGCGGATGGCGCGGGCAGCCCGCGCGCTCTGCGCGCGGCCGGTGTCCGCGCGCTCCCGCGCGCGGTCTGTGCCCGCGCGCTCTCGTGCGCGGGTCGGTGCCTTCGTGCCCCGCGCGCGGGTGCTGTCTGCGCATGGTCGGTGGTTGACGTCTGTGCGCATCTGGCGCTCGTGCGCTTTGTGCGCGGAAAGGCGGCTTGCCCTTGGCTTGCGCTACGGATTTTCTGATGTTATTATTTTTAAAAGCTCGCGCTCATGTACGCTTATTTTTCTTTCAGGCTTCGAAACGGGGCGGCCAGTCGAGGCCGATGCGCCTGCGTTCTTCGCTTGATGGCGCGCGAATCGAGATGTGGCGCAAGCGGTTCGGATTGCCTCCGAATGTCGAGGTGAAAATCCCGAGGGTGGAGGAGCGCGTTCAGAATCCGCCCACGGGTTTCATGACGCTTTCTGAGAGTTGCCTGAAGTCTGGGTTTCGCATTCCCCCATCTGAGGAGGCTATTGAAATATTCCGGTTCTGCGGCGTTCCAATTACCCAGTTTACGCCTCCCGGGATGTCGAACATTATGGGGCTGGTGGTGTTCTTTCGGGAGCACAATGCGCACTTCTCACTCGAGCCCTTCAAGGATTGGTGCGAGGTCACCACTGACTCAGGCGGTCGGATTGAGGTTCGGAGCAACAAGAGCTGGTTTTACTTTGGCGAGAAAACGGATTATCGCCATGGGAACACCCTCTATGGGTACGTCCGGAATCGTTGGGAGCTGCCGGAGCTTTGGAGAACGCTCCCTGCACGTTGCCGCCGGCTGACCGGACAGGAAGACGAGCTCCTTCCTATCCCTGGTTTTCCTGGCCGGGAAGGGCTGTCGAAGGCTTTGTTCAGCGTTCACAACTGCGTGGAGGAGAGTCGTCTGCTCTCGGTGGGGCTTTCTTGGGATGCCGAGCGAGAGGCCGCCGTTCCCTTAGAGCGCGGGAAAAAGAGGAAGGTTGTTTTTAAAAACGGGGATTCTGCTCCACCAGGGCCTAGGAGCCACGATCATGAGGCCGGCCCGAGCCGCCGTCGGGGGGAGCCGATTTCGTCTGATCCGGAGGTCGAGATTCTGGCATCCCCCCTTGCCGATCGGGTTACACAGGGAGACTTGCCGCCGCCTCCCCCCTTCCCGCCGCCGAGGCGAGTTTCTTCTTCTCTTCAGGCGATGACCTCTGCGGTAAGTGAAGTTTTTTTCTCTCTGGGTGTTGGTTTGTCTTTGCTATCAATGCTTATGCCTCTCGTATGTTCCCTTTGTGTTTGCAGGCGAACGTTCTGACTAATGTCGCTCTTACGTGGAACGATTACTACGTGGGCCTCAAAGACAGCTATTTCTCTCTTCAGGAGGAGCTGCGCGCGGCGAGGAGCGATATGTCTGTTTTGCAGAGGAAGAGGGATCGGGATTTATCCCGCATCAAGCAGCTGGAGGCCGACATTTCTTCTTCCCGATCTGAGGTTGAGAAGTTGCGGGAGGAGTACGGTGGAGACAAAGCGCTTGCTCAGGATGCGCTTCGTCAGCTGTCGGAGGCTCAGGGGAAGATGTTCCGCATGGAGGGGAGCTGGGCTTTCTGAGGAGCGAGGTAGACCGGTTGTCATCGGTAGAGCGCAGTCTCGAGGAGGCCAAGGCGGCCGGAGTGACCGAGTACAAAGACTCTCTTGCCTTCGTTGAGGAGCGGTTTCAGATGACGGAGGAGATTCGTGCCGAGATCATGACGAAGGAGGTTGAGCCTCTGATAGAGGATGAGCGTGAAGTTGCCTTCCAGCGTGGTATTCAGAAGACTCTTCGCATGATGGGGAAGAAGTTTGGATGTGACACCGCTGGTCTCGGAGCCGGGGATTTTTCAGAGGATGAATGCTCGGACGTGGCCGAAGACTGATGTTGACTATCTTTCGTTTTCCCGCTTTCCGTACTATTGTTTGTTTGGGCGTCGCACTGAGCTGATTTGATTGTATTCTGTCTTTCTGCTTTTCGTATTATCATTTGACTTGTGCGCAGCGTTGAGCTGATGTGGTTGTACTCTCTTATCGTGTTTATCGTATTTACTTCTTTGTGCGATCCTGTTAATCTGGTTGTTTGCACATGCATGGTTTGATTGTTTTCAAGATGAGTTTTGCGCGGGACTGAGCCCGCGGCTTTCAAATTATACAAAAAATTAGCTTGCGCAAGTCTGTGCTTGCGGCTTTTTTGCACGAGTCTGCACTCGCGGCTTTGGTGCACGAGTCTGTGCTCGCGGCTTTGGTGCACGAGTCTGTGCTCGCGGCTTTGGTGCACGAGTCTGTGCTCGCGGCTTGGCCGGTGAATAGCGGGTGTATTCAAACCGGGGGTGATCGTAGGGGGGGCAGGCCCCCACGATTCCGGGACTCGACGGCGGAGGAGAAGGGCGAACCTTCAATCGACGGCGGTGCAAAGTCCCCGGGGCAGGGCCCCGAAGCGGTTCCTGCAGTAGAACAGTTTAGAGCAGGTAGAATTCAATTAGAAAATGAATACTGATACATGCGCAAGTGCAATCTTGCGATTCCTGAGTCGGTAAGTTTCTGATACAAGTTTTGTCTATAGAGAAGATAATCTTTGAGATCCCTTTGCGCTATGCTTGCTCGAGCCTTTTCGGTCGTCCAGCTTGGTGGGCGGCGGTGGCCCGGTGACTGATCTTTGGTGGCATCCTTCTATGCCTCTTCACGGAAAGCCTCCAGGTGCCCTAACTGGACGAGACGCTCGATTTCTTCTTTCAGTCTTGCACAGTGCTCCGTTCGGTGCCCTCGGCCTTTGTGGAAATTGCAAAACTGAGATTGATCTCCGCTACGCTGGGAGAGTGCTCTGGGCCAGTTGATGATTTTGCTGTTGTAGATTATAGACGGTATATGCTCCTGGGGGGCATTTAACGGGGTGCAGATCCGGGAGCTTTGATTTGCTAGCCCTCGGGAGTGGTCTGCTCGATTCTGTATGGGCGGTACAGCCTTCTCGAACTGTTGCTGCTGTCCCTTTCTCTTGCGACACGTATCCCCAAGTTGCAGTGGGTTTGCCGGTGCCGGAAGATTAGCTCTTTCTACCAATGCGGGAGTTGCGTGACACTCTCGCACGCTTTGCTTCTCCGAGTTTGGTTTTGGCGACAGGTCGTTGTTGATCCAAGGGAGCTTGGAGGCGGGTGTGTCGAAACCATGAATCGCGTTCCTGAGGATATTCCCTTTGTTGGCCATGCGCCCAGACATGGAAACGTCGTGGTCCAGGGCGTCCAGTAAGAGACTCCCAAATATTGCGTCGTAGGGGGAGTCTGCCTCGGCGACGACGAACTGAACGTCGTACTGGACTGGTTCTGCGTGCATCCCTACTTGGACAGGGAGGGTGATGACTCCTACGGTGGGTACCGTGGTTCCGTCTGGGAGCTCCGCGTCGCTGGCCCTGAGCTTAAGGTTCCCGCTTAAGAGTTTGAGTCGTGCTACGGCAGCAAGGAATAGGATGTTGAATGAGATGCGGTGAGTTACCAACGCCCTCCTTAGCTCACAGGGTGGACTGCCGATGCTCGCGTCTAAGGCGAAGTCCATCCATGCGCAGGGACGCTCTTGGTGAAAATTTGTGCGGATCTTCTGTTGTTGCGTGCTCCACTCTGCCTCCCTTAGGCGAGGCGGTTCGCCCGCCCCAGGCTTCTCTTGCTCTTCTTGGATCCTCGGTGCGCGCGTTTCGTGTCATTCAACGAACAGCTGGGATAACTCGGTGAAGTTGTGAATCGCTCCGTCTGGCAGGGATTGATACCAGCGGAGGGCGTTCCCGCGCAGTGTCTTGGCGAAGATTTTGCAGCTGACTTGGTCGGGAAGTCCGAACGTCCGTACCGTCATCAAAAAGTGATTAACGTGCACGTACGAATCTTCTGCTCCGTGAAACTCTTTGATGTGCGGGAGCTTTAGCCATGACGGGACTGGGTATGCCAGAATTGACTCTGACAGGGGAGATCGCCTTTGCTGATGCGCGATATCGTTCGGATCCTGCCCTGCTGTGAGAGGGGCCGGTTTGCCAGTCGGTCCATCCCACTGGGGCTGGATTGGTGCAGCGATGAGCGCTCTTTTCGTCGGGCCTTCAGGGATTGAGGAACTGCATGCGTCGGATAATTCGGGAGAGGTGTCCACCCTTGCTGGTTCCGTGAACTCAGGCGAAGCGGGCATTGCGTTCGGAAATCCTTTATTCGGTAGTTGAGAATCCTTTCCCACAGACGGCGCCAAACTGTTGCGGAACGCTTAGGGCTCTTGGTAGACCGGTCCAATTGAACCACCTTAGCTCGTGAGCGAACTAAGCGCGCAAACAGTCAATTCGAGATTCGCTGAGTACACCGAGACTTTTTAACGTGGAAAACCCGGAAAGGGTAAAAAAACCACGCGGCCGGAGTTGTGCCGACCAAACTTCACTATCTTCTGGGGGTTACAATTTGGTAGTTAGAACTTGAGCGCGACAGGCCGCTGCTCGGTACAATAATAGAGAGGGAGAAAGAGCTCCGGGGGTGACAGACCACCTCTCGGAAAAACTAAGTCTTTTTCCTTCTGGGAATTCTGGGGAACAAAAGTGAGAAGGCCCGGAGAACAAAAGTGAGAAGCCTCCGGGGAACAAAAGTGAGAAGGCGTGTCGCCTTTCGGGATGAAGAAAATCTTCAAGTCCCCGAAGGAGATCTTCCAGCGCTGAAGAAGAATTCCGCAAAAGTCTGCAAGGAGCTTCCCCGGGTTCTCCAGTCAAGGTCCCCTCAAATGAAGCCTTGAGGCTCCTTTTATAGCTTTGGCCGAGGGCAGTCCGGTAATTTCGCCGTTTGCAGTTTCTATAAATGCTAGGGCGGACGAATCATATTTTCTGGTTCGGGACACACGGATCGCCGTTTTTTGTAAATGATCACCTTACCCTTCGGGCAGTTCGGGTAGTTCGGGCAGTTTGGTCTGTTCTGTTGGAGGCGAAAAAGGCGACAGGTTGTTCCTGAAATCTGAGAAACTGGAAAGACAAAAAGTGAGCACGCTGGAAAGACAAAAAGTGAGAAAGTCAGAAAGACAAAAAGTGAGAATGCTGGAAAGACAAAAAGTGAGAAAGCCGAGTCGGAAAAGTGAGAACGCATCCGAACGCGTTCGGAAGTGTTCTGAGCGCGCGCGAGCGCTAAAGGGTTCTGAGCGTGCAACGAATCGCGGAGGCGTCCCAGTCGTGTTGCGAAGCGCTCCGGGTGAATGACGGAACGGGAAGTTGTGCCTTAAGGAGAAAACAGGACCCGACGCTCCAGACGAAGAGTACGCCTAGAAGGGTTCCTCGCAAGCCCCCCTGCCGAGAAAGAAAGAGGGGGAGGCAGCCACACCCCGCACGGGGTGGGAAGGGCGACGCGGTCGTACCCCGAGGGGGTGCGGCCCGGCCACACCCCGCTTGGGGAGCGGCTTGGCCGCACCCCAAAGGGGCGCGGCCTGGCCGTGCTTCGGGGCGCGCGGCTCGGTTGCGCCCCTTGCGGGGCGCGGTTGCGGGGATCGCTCCCGCGAGGGGAGGTGGCGCCGCCTTTGCGCTTGCCGCGATTTCATGCGCCTATTTTTCCCGCCAAATCGGTGGGGGAGTGATTTTGGAAATAAACTCCACCTTTGGAAATATTTGTTGTCTTTGGAAATAATTTCTGCCAAGTTATCTTATAAATACAAGCCTCTGTCATGAGCCCCTATCAATACTAAATTTGTTTTTTATCTTATATCTTACTCCAAAGATTAGTATTTTACTTGAGAAAATTAAATTGTAGTAAAATTTCTCACTAATTTGGGGGAACAATCATGCATTTATATGTATTACTCATTTCTAATACAAAACTCTGCATACATAAAAAAACATATTTGATATCTTTAACACTCTCTCTAAAGTTGGAGTGATGGATGAGGCGTGGATGTCGCCGATAGGAGCTCTCATCGCCTTACGTGTGGCCAACGGATATCACGTATACATATCTCATACAATCATAGCCCGCTCACGTGATCACCACACATAAATCACACAACCTGCTGTTTCAGGGATAATTAAGGTTCTAAAAATGAAATGTTGATGATATTTTTAATTTTGGCAGTCATAAAATTTTACATATGCGCATTACTACGACATTTACTAAAACTCAAACATTCATATGTTGATCTCAGGTAATGTTTGAAGGCCTAAGAGAAAGAGTGAAGTCTGCTGTGAGAAGAGGTTACGTGGATCTCAACTTAATCGATTCCTCGGAAGAGGAAATCTTCATGAAATGGAAGAAATTCACTCACAGGGACCATCCTTCACATATACAGGTTGTTTTAAAAACTTGTAAAGTTTCCCCTCAATTAATTCTGCTCATACAACATTGGACTAACTTTTCATAAGACATAAAATAAATATGTGTGGTATACATACACATATATATAGGCATTTACATGGACCTCCCCTCTAAGTTTGAAAAATTACAGATTGCACCCCTCTTATTATTGAAATTACAAAAATCTCCCATGAATGTTACAAAACATAACATTTACCTCCCCTGAAGCTCACATTTCATATCATCCATGCACAAAAATACCCCGCCCCCCAGAGTACATTTTCGGGGGGGGGGGGGGGGGGGGGGGGGGGGGGGGGGGGGATTTTGTGCATGGATGTTATGAAATGTGAACTTCAGGGGAGGTAAATGTTATGTTTTGTAACATTCAGGGGAGGTTTTTGTAATTTAAATAATAAGAGGGGTGCAATTTGTAATTATGCTAACTTCCAGGGGAAGTTTTTGACGCAGTACGAATCTATGGGCGGCGGAAAATCCGTGACCTAACCCTACATGCTATGCAAAGCCCGACTGATAAGCCACAATTAGATAATAATTAAAATATCATCCCACGCAGATAATTCAAGACAAGACAGAATATTTATTAGGGCGAAAACAAGCTTAGACTTTCCTCCGCGTGGAGGGCCAAAGCACGAGCGCGCGGCGAATAACCCTGCAAATCACAATAATAATCTAACAAACAGCTACCATGCAAGATATTCAAAACAGGTACAAGATCCAATCCAATATAAATATGCTGAAAATAATAATCCAATACAAATAAGACTCACAAAGTAGTGGGCTGACCAAGGCAATGAAGAATCCGGGTCCGGGTATGTAGATCGGCGACCGAAGGTGGAACCGGAGGCACGACGGAGTTGCGGTGGCTGTCCTTGGCGGAGAAAGGTGAGATCGGACCGGAAATGGATAGATCCGGCCACTAGGAAATAGATCTGGGTAGGGTTGGATAGATCCGACGATTTAGGAGCGGATCCGGGCTGGATTTGTCCAGATCTGGACTGATTTGGACGAGAGGGTGGAGGTGGTCCCACGTAGAGGAGAGGGGTGGTGGTTGTAGGGAAGGAGGGGGAGGGCGGCGGCTATAGGGGGGAGGCGGCTGGGCTTGGAGGAGGGCAGCGGTGGCTGAACTGGGCAGTCGGCAGCAGGCTGAGAAGGGGGCGGCTTTGCTGGACAGCAAAAATGGGTGTGGGTGGCTGGGGGTGCAGGGAGGCTGGCGGCAACAGTGGAAGGAAGGAGGAGAGGCGGCTGGCTGGCGCTGCAGGGTGGCTGGCAGTGGAACAGGAAGGGGGGAAACTATATGCTAGGAATAGTGTTTTTAATTTTTGAATAGTAACATTGAATTGGAAGATTACGGGAGTTCTGGACAGCCTTCTGGACAGCCAACCGTGGCTGTTTAGGAGGTTGTTGGTGGCTGCGGGAGGGAGTTTGGGAAGGGGAAAAGAGGGTTAGGGTTAGGGGATACCTTGGGGAGGAAGATACAAACCTAGGAGTCGTCACCTAGGGTTCCACGGAGTCGGCACCGTGGAGGGATCGCCGGATTTCGGGATTTCTCTTCTCCAAAATCTGCAATGCCTCCAATCAGCCCACTACTCTCTTATTTATAATAAAAACAAAGCTAGGGCATCCCAATCAACGACTATGATTGGCCGGGGGGGGGGGGGGGGGGGGGGGGGGGGGGGGGAATCCACTTAAATACAACAATAATAAACTAAAATATATAAAGTAATATATGAAATCGACTCGCAACACGAATCCGAACGCATCCACGGAGTCGGATCGTCGATCCGGGCACGTCATATATGGTAAGTCGTCAAATCAGCCCCGAATGGGCCCAAAGCTCGTCCTCGCCTCTGCTCCGCATCAATCTCCCCGGCTTGAAAGAATTCATCTCCCGATGAATAGGGGTCAGAATTCTCTGGCCGAATGCCAGGTAAAACTCGAAGATGCCCGCCAGAGGTCGTCCAAGTGTCGTCCATGAAAAGTGGCCTCGCCAATCAACTCCCCCTGACTGAAAAGTCGTCATCTCCGGTGAATGGAGACGGCCGTACTGAAGTCGAAGTCCAGGGGCGAATCGATCAAGCTCTGCTGCAAGTACCCAGATGTCATCAACGTTTGTAGTAGGAATGTACCGACGGAATATGGTCTCCGTGATGCTCTCAACGCTCAACTCACGAGTGGTGGATCCCGGTGCGATCGGCGGCGCCGTGGGTAGAACCAAAGAAGACGAGTCCCCAGGTGGGTGGGTGTCAGAAGTGGGTGAGTAGTGGTGGCCATCAGACGTGGGTGGGCTATGAGGGTGGTAAGGCAACGGGAATGGAGGTGTGGGCGGCTGGAAGTCCCCACTGCTTGGGTCCACATACTCGCGAGGCTCGTAGTACGGCGTCATATCTTCAACACTAAATATCAGGTGGATACCCATACTTGCAGGGATATCAAGATCGTAGATGTTTGCTTCGATCTGTCTCATGATTATAGAGGGATCCATTCGCCTAACGCTCATGCTTTTAGCAAGCCTCGCACGGAGCCTCACAACGCAGATTTTCACCATCACCTGCTCGCCTTCATGAAGTACCCGCACTTGCCAGTGAACATCCGCATGTGATTTACAAGATTTATTATCAATATGGATTATTCGTCGGACCGACTCTTGACACACATGCAAACGATGAACAGACAACACAACAGACTCATGCAAATGATGACGAAACGACTCAACATACTCATGCAAATGAAACATGACCGACACAACATGCTTTCTATGGGAAAATCTAATAATGACCTGGAAATCTATCGCAGGAGGTGGTCTATCAGGAGGCTCTCTCAGGGGAGTATAAAAAACTCATCCAGTGTACGACGAGTGTTCAGATGATCACGTGAGACATCTATACTCAAATGCGAACTCGTAAAGATCCAAGTGTCTCTCAGTGAACGTGACAAATCAGGGGGGCTCACCAGGAGGTGTGTAAGAAAAGTCATCGCGAATACGACGACCGTCTGAGTGAAAATCGTGTGCACCAACTAGAAGACGTGGCTCTATAGTGTGGTGAGTGTCCTCGAAAAGAAAGAGCTCGTCTGGTGGGTCAGCAGGGGGTGCATCCCAAAACTCAGCGAGAGTGTGATGTGTCAGCAAGTGATGCCCTAAATATTGGATGTTACTCACAATATCCATCCTCTGGGGCGGGGTCAGGGACGATAATGGAAGAGGCTTCCATAAATCGATACTCAGACAAGCGGGGCTCACATGAATCCCATACTCACCAGGATGTGGTGGCTCATCAGGAGGCTCAACTGGGGGGTCATCATAGAACTCGTCATTAGGGTCATGATCCTCCATATGAGTACCATTGTGAGGGGTAGTGTCCCCGTGAATGGATGACATAGCCACTACGGGATAAACACCAGACTCTGGGCTCTCGGTCGTGATGTGACTCAGGGTAATGACAATGGGAGAGCGACATAGATCTACGCTCAAGAATGGATCTGTGGGTGCGGTGTCAAGACGTGAGTCTAGGGTAGGGGTGCTAATCAACCCATGACATGCCAGAGGTGGTGGTGTGGGTGAGGGGCACGACACTATAGGCTCAGGAGGTCGCTCAGGCTCACTCTCAGTCGGGGTCGCGGGAGACGGGTCAGAAACAAGAGATAGGTCACTAACTGGGCTAAGCGCCTCACTAGGGTAAGAGCAATCTGCATCAGGTATCACTTCTGCCATGTCTGACGGAACAATGGTAGGCAGAGTGGTGTCCTCGGTGTGGGAGGAGCTCGTACTGCAGAAGTCAAAGTGAGGATCCAACCGACCAGCTCTTGCGGATCTTAAATACTGTTCGTAACGAAGTGCAAGCTGATACGTCTGCTCGAGGGACTTCGAGCTATGATAAACCACCTCAGTACGAATGTCTGATCGAAGGTCAGACCAAAATCTGCAAGAGGTCATGACGGGGTCCTCTCGGATATCGCTCCTCAAAACTAACTCGTCAAAGCGATCCCTGTACTCAGCGACGGACATGGATCCTTGCTGAAGGAAAAATAATTGGTCGAGCAAGCGACTCCGATACGACGAAGGCAGATACCTTTGACACAATGTACGCTTCATGTCCACCCAACTAGTGACGCGATGTAGACGGTCTCGCTCGCGTGTCCTCTCAATGCTAGCCCAATATGCCCTCGCCTGATCTAAAAGTCTAAGTTTCGCAAACTTGACGTGACGCTCACCGAATAACTCAAAATGGTCAAGATAATACTCCATATCCACGAGCCAATAACTGAAAGACTCGGGACTCGATGAGCCGTCAAAGGAAGGGGCAGCAGTACGAAACTGACTCTCAAGATCTCTCTCGAAACGACGATCCTCATAATAATCATTCCTAAGGTAACTGAGTCGTGTCGAAGGATCGACACGATCCGCTCACGCGTACGGATAAGAACGATGACAACCATCATACCGATCGTCTCTAGTGTAGTGGTCTCGTGTCGGTGGGTCAACACGATCTCTAAAAGTGGTGTGCTGCGATTGAGAATAATCGTCGTAGTAACGTGAAGATCTCCCCGACGGGGCTCTGTGAGAGCGGGTGCTAGTGGACTCGAGACCTCTAAGGTGAGGGGATGCATAATTTTGACACCTAGACATAATAAAAAATATCCTATAGACTCTACGACTGCGTATCGAAAAGTGTGCGCAACCTAGCGGTGGGGGCGACGACATTCGGTAGGGGCGACGACATTTGGCAGGGGCGACGACATTCAACAAATGTAATTGTACTGTTGTGGCCGGGGTACTGTCGCGCGGGGCACGGGGGTGCCCCCCGTGCACTGTCACTCGATACACATACATGTATATGTGGAGTTGCAGGTTCTTTCTCCCTTGATTCGAAGGTGGGAGGCGAAGATGACATAAATCTAAGAAGAAAAGCTAAAAATGGGAAAATGAATAAATACATCCTTAAAGCATGGAATTTTATAAAGCAGGCAATAAGACATCAAATAGAGAGTAGAAATCTTGAAAAACAAACTTTTAACATCACATGAGAAAATTATAAAGCAATGAAATATGCAACAGAATTTCCTAAAAGCATACGTCTTTGCTATCAACATTTTAGTGTAATTTTATTGGATGAATGCCATATCTGTTACCGACATTCAGGCGGACGAGCCAGAGTGGCAGGTGTATTCGAGAAGGACGCGCACAGGAGCGAGCAACGGCGGCGCAGGACCGAGCGGTTCGGCGGTATCATTGGAATGATACCGCTAGGGTATCGAGAGGCGGTAGCGGAGCTGCGGTAGAGTACCGAGCGGCGGTAGGGGCGGTAGCAGTGTGCTGGCGGTAGGGGCGGTAGGGGGATGCGGTATCGTGCGAGAGAGAGAGAGAGACGGGGAGAGAGAAATAGAGAGAACGAGAGAGAGAGAGAGAGAGAGAGCAAGGGGATCAGCCCCAATAGTTCCTTGATCCAAAGATACAATAACCCTAAAGATGTCCCCATATATAGGAGGAACCATCAAGAGTCCAAAAGCATAAAGTAAAGTTCTAAAAATAAAAATACAAGCTGAATTTTAAAACAAGATAGTGGACCGGCCGGCCCCCCTAGGCCGCACCCGCCGAACCGCTCGGTCCTGCGCCGCCGTTGCTCGCTCCTGTGCGCGTCCTTCTCGAGTACACCTGCCACTCTGGCTCGTCCGCCTGGATGTCGGTAACAATACCCCCATCTGGAAAATTGGCTTTGTCCTCAAGGCAGTAATCAGGGAACTGGCGCCGGAAGTCCTCACGAAGTAACCATGTCGCGGCGGATGCGGGCCGGCCACGCCAAGCCACACGTATCTCCTCTGGGTTCGCCTCGCCCGGCGTGTGGTGGGCCTGGTGGCGCCGGTCAACAATGGCCTCTGGGTAAAGGGGGTCGGAGCCGGAAAAATCCAAGTCCGTTGGGATGTGGTCGGTGACCGGATGGTCGCCGACAACTCGGCGAAGTTGCGAGACATGAAACACGGGGTGGATTCGACTGTTCTCTGGTAGGCGTAGCCGGTAGGCCACGGCTCCGATGCGGCTCATGATCTCGAAGGGCCCGTAGAAACGGGGTGCTAGCTTGGGGCATGGTCGGTGGGCTACCGTAAGTTGTCGATAAGGATGTAGTTTGATGAACACCCGTTCGCCGATCTGAAATGATAAGTCCCGGCGTTTCCTGTTGGCAAACGAGGTTATCTTCGCCTGGGCACGCCGCAGATGGTGCTTCAAACTATCCAAGATCACATCCCGATCATGGAGGTGGTCGGCCAGACTGGCGACCGGGCATTCCCCCGGATGGTGGCGGAGGATGGATGGTGGTGGCCGGCCGTAGACTGTCTCGAACGGTGAAGTATGCGCGGAGTAGTGATTGGCGGTGTTGTACGAATACTCAGCCCAACACAACCACTTTGCCCACGAGCCCGGTCGATCTCCAATGAAGCAGCGTAAGTAAGTCTCCAGACACCTATTCAAGACCTCGGACTGGCCGTCCGACTACGGGTGGTAAGCTGTACTCATTCGTAAGTGTGTACCCTATAAGCGGAAGAGCGATGTCCAAAAGCTACTGAGGAAGAGTGGGTCACGATCGCTGACGATCGAGCGAGGAAACCCATGGAGCCGCACGATCTCTGCGATGAAACTGTCTGCCACGGTTGCCGCTGTGTATGGGTGGCGAAGAGGCACGAAGTAGGCGTACTTCGTCAGTCGGTCGACTACCACAAGGATGCAGTCAAAACCGTTGGAGCGCGGCAGGCGAGTGATGAAGTCCATCGCGATGTCCTCCCAAACTTGCTCTAGAATCGGGAGGGGCTGCAGTAGGCCACTAGGAAACATGGTCTCATATTTGGCCTTCTGACAGGGTAAACATGCCGCCACATAAGCCTTCACCTGGCGGAGCATGTGGGGCCAGAACAGAGACGCGGCCAGCGGCGGTAGATGCGGAACGCGCCCGCGTGGCCACCCGATGGTGTGGAGTGAAACTCTGCAAGTAGCTGGGGAATCCGCGAGGATGAGGCCGACAGAACTAAGCGATCCCGATGGAAGAGGCGGCCCCCTATGAGAGTGTAGGGAGGTCGGGGCGTGGGGTCGGCCAGTAGGGCCGCCCGAATGCCCACCAACTGTGGGTCTCTATCCACCTCCTGCTGGAGGCCGGTGGCGTCGTCCCACACCGGTCTCGAGATAGCGGTCAACTCTGGGGGGTGGGGATGACTAGATAGTGCATCGGCCGCGCGGTTCGTCTTGCCCGACCGGAACTTGATCGTGAAATCGTAGCCAAGGAGCTTCGCCACTCACACCTGTTGTGTCGGCGTGGCAATCTTCTGTTGTAGGAGATAACGCAAGTTGTGGTGATCTGTACGGATGATAAAGGGGCGGCCGAGAAGGTAGGGTCGCCAATGCTGGACCGCCAAAACGAGGGCCATGAGCTCGTTTTCGTAGGCAGATCTGCTCCGCACGGCTGTAATAGGCGATAGGCCGGCCGGCCTGCATCAACACGGCGCCGACGTCGGACCCATAAGCGTCACACTCCACCACGAACGGCTGACTGAAATCCGGCATTGCTAATACCGGGCCCTGAACCAAGGCCGACTGTAACGCGGCAAATGCCAACATCGCGGCAGGAGGCCACTCGAACGGTCTGTCCTCTTCTGTCTTCAACAGCTGGGTGAGGGGGCGGGCCAACCCGCCGTAGTCTCTGATAAAGCGCCGGTAATAGCCGGTCAGCCCGAGGAATGCTCGCGCGTCCCGAACAGAATGTGGAGTCGGCCAACGCAGCACCGCCTGGATCTTGTCCTCATCCATGGCCACTCCGTGGGCGGAGATAGTATGGCCCAAGTAGCTGACCATCGAGGTGCCGAAAGTGCACTTCTTACGGTTGACCGTAAGATGGTGTCGGCGGAGGGTGGTGAAGGTCTCCCACACGTGTCCGAGAAAATGTCTTTCATGGTGGCCTGGAAGGTAGCCGGAGCGTTAGTGAGCCCGAAGGGCATCACTAAAAAGTCAAAATGGCCGTCATGTGTGCGGAAAGCCGTCTTGGGCACGTCTGCTGGCCGAACTTGGATTTGATGATAGCCGGCGCGGAGGTCCAGCTTGGTGAAGAAAGCCACCATGCAGCTCGTCCAGAAGCTCCTGGATCACTGGGATGGGGTACTTGTCGGGAACGGTCGCCTTGTTCAGCTCCCTGTAGTCCACGCAGAAATGTCAACTTCCATCCTTCTTGCGTACCAGCAAGACGGGACTGGAGAAAGGGCTAGCACTGGGCCGAATGAGGCCCCCAAGTAACATCTCCCGAACGAGCCGCTCCATCTCGTCCTTTTGTGCATGCCCATAACGATATGGCCGGACGGACACCGTCGCCGACCCTGGGTGGAGGACAATGGCGTGATCAGTCGGCCGAGGTGGGGGAAGGCCCGCCGGTGTAGTGAACACATCCTCGAAATCGACAAGCACCGAGGACATCGTGGGGGCAAGGGGGTCGGCCGTTGCCGAAGGGCCGGTATGCAGAGGCCAAAGCCAGGCCGAGAAGTCAACATCTGTAATGCGCGTCATCGCGCGGAAAGAGATCGGTGATCGTAGAAGAGTCGGATCGCCCGCCAAGCGGCATGGCTGGCCCTGGTGCTGGAAATCCATGGTCATCGACGCCCAATTGACGCGGACGTCCCCCAATGTCTCGAGTCAGGCTACCCCCAAGATCGCATCCAGACCACCCAATTCGAACATATAGAAATCAGCCGTGACCGCGCAGGAGCCGAGAGACATGGTCACATCGCAGCACTGTCCAAGCGTCGGGCGGCGGCGGCCGTCGCCGAGGCACACCGAGAAGTCGGGCGACGGATCAACCGGTAAGGCAAGCTCGCCGGCTAGTTGGGCCGACAGGAAGTTGTGACTGGCCCCGCTATCTACCATCACAATGATGGGCCGACCCTGGACCATGCCGGCCAGTTTCATCGTGTGGGGTCCGGTGAGTCCCCTCACCGAATAAAAGGGCAGCTCCAGAACATTGAAGGGGGCATCCTCTAACTCCTCTGTGGTGTGCTCCGGTGCGATGTCCAACGCGGGGGGCTCCGTGGCCATGTAGTCCCCCTCGCCATCGCTGAAAATGGCATGGAATTCCTTGACTGGGCAAACATGTTGCGGGGAGTACGGCTGGCGCAGCGGAAGCAGAGGCCGCGGCGGCGTAGGTCGTTGTAGTCGTCGTTGGAGACGAGGGGCGGTCCCTCTGGCCGCGCAGGACGGACGGGCGGCACGACGGCTGGCCAGTAGCCGATGTGTCGGGGTGGTGGTGGTCGGAAAGGTGCGGGGCTGGTTTGGCGAGGTCCAATGTCCGCCTCTACCGCCCGGGCGAGTTCGAGGGCTTCCGACACCGAACGGGGCTGTTGAGTACGTATGCGAGAGCGGATATTGGGGCTCAAGCCTTGTAGAAAGAAACCCAAATAGTGCTCCAGTCTTATAAGGTTCTCTATACACCCAATCATCTTGAGTACGTGAGTCCCTACTGGGTCTCGAGCTCCCATTTTACACTAAAATAATGCCCTAGATATGTCAAACCTCTCTTGGCAAGCTTGCCCTTGAAACATTTTCTTCAGGTGCTCGACCATCTCGTAACAACTCATGTTCTCGTGTTGCTTTTGAAGCTCAGAGTTCATGGTCACGAGCATAAGATTCAACATCCAAGGAGTCATCTTCATACTACTTGTAGGCACTCGACGGCGGAGCCGGTGTAGCGGGAATCGTAGCGGGTAACCATCTCACCCTTGAACTCCGTCCAGGAAATGTCGGGGTGGACTTGTCGGAGCCACCGAGCCCAATGGAGCGCCGAGCCCTCCAGGCCGACGATGGTCGTGGCCACCTTATCCGCGTCGGGCGTGGCGTTGAGGTCGAAAAACTTTTCCGCACGTGCGATCCACCCCAAAGGATCCACGCTGGAGAAGCCAGGAATGTCCAAGGAGAGGGGCGGTCGGCCGGGTGCCTGAAATGGCTGGAACGCGGCGGGAAAAATCCCGGGCGGCGGCTGGAGGCCGGCCGCGTTGGCGCGGCGGCAGCGGGCTGGGCGGGATTCCCGGCAGGTAGCCGACCAAGCCCCGGCGGCAGCGGGCTGGGCGGGGTTCCGAGCAGGGATGCGGATCCGGCGTCGGATCCCGCACCTGAGGTCAGCTGGGTCGGGAGAAGCGGATCCGGTGCGGAAACGGGGACGGCGTTCGCAGCGGAGATGAGGGCGTCGAGGCGTGCGAGTGTGTCGATAGCGATTCTCTACTTGAGCGGTGAAATGAGAACGTTGCACAACGAAGGCTCTGGGCGATTTTCTGCGGAGAACAGACAGAGTCGAGAGGAGGAGAAAAGGCGTGATGCCCTAACTTTGTAATGTCGGGGAAGCGAGTGTTCTGCGCGGGGTTGCATTTTAGACTGGCTTCCGTGAGGTGGAGAGAGATCGGGTTTGAAGAGTTGTCCGCGGGAATGCGTGTTTTCGACGGGAGTTCTACGTTTCGAGTGATATATGAACGCGTAGGATTTAATTTTTGTTGTAATCGTGGGGTTAGAATTGAAAGTATGGTAAGAGCGAAGATTAGTATATTGCCTTATATAATAAAGATATGTATATATATATGGATGACAAACAAAATAATGCATTGTCAAGGATTAATTATAAACATACATATATTATAATAAGTACCATCAAGGATGAATAGTTGTAAACTGAGTTGACTCCTCAAAAGAGAAGGACATCAAGAATTAGTAGTTCTAAACATACATATATTATCATCAATATCATCATGAACATTATTCATTTTGAGCACTCAATCATTAGACCAACATTATCATAATTCCATCAACTTCAAAGTTTTTGTGCCTTTTCTTTGAGGATAAAGTTTGACTAGCACTCACATGCACCTATTCCTCCATCTGATCTCCGAGTCCCATCAAGGTTAAGGGCTAAAAACGATAGAGGAAAGAGTGTAAACATGTTGATAGGATTCTATTGTCCTAACTACTACCATAGGGATGTTCCACTTGCACATATAAATATCATTTTTCTAAATCATATGTTTAATAAGTAAAATTTGAACTAACTTAGTTGATCAACTATGTACTACCCATGTCACATGATCTTGATATTTGAAAACCTATCACAAAATCTATATGATAATATTTTTTTCGACTTTCACTCCGGAGTAATGTCAAATGTGTAAGGACTAACAATGATGTTTTTTCCTTCACCCATTGGTAAGTAAGACATTAAGCCATACAATAAGTTGCACTCTTTTTAAACATGGCCAATAAATGAGATTCTTAAGCTCATAATATACATCTAATCACTATCATGATAAATGATATAACAAGAAGTGACAATTTTAAAACATAATGTCTTTTCGAATTGATGTCATTGTAAATGAAGACTCCACCCCTATACTTCGAGAAATCATCTTTATTTTATTCCCTTCGAAGTAGACTATATAGTCATTTTAGCTATCTATGTTAGTGCACTGATATGATCATCTTTTGAGCAAATAATCTCGCTCCAAAAATGTAGGGGTCGGGGTGACAAAAAGTATAATAAAGAACAAGTTTTTCATTCATATATCTTCTACAACGATGTATGGATTATTTGTATACAATGAAAATCAATAAAGTAATAAAAATGAACGAATAATCAAATACAAGAAAAAGTTATAACAAAAAATAACGAATAGACAGTGTTGAAACCGATTTCTCGGTCTCTGTGGAGTTCGGGGCCCCCAACAAGTTGAGGGGTGGCCAACTCTTACTCCCCCCAAGGGAGAGCTCTAGGTTGAAAGTGTTGGAACTATGAACTGGACCAAGGGCTCGGCGAGGAGGTCCCACCACATACCCGGAAGATCTTTAGAGCGCTTCCCCTCCCAAGCCAATGTCGGGCTTGGGCACCACTGGAGACTCTCCTCACCCACTAGAGAGAGAAAATGGGGAGAGAGAGAGAGTTAGCCTAGAACAAGCTTTTTTCCAAATGGTGTCCCCTTGGTCCTATTTATAGGATTTCTGGATTTGGGCTGCAAATAACCAAACTCTGGCCTAGCAGATTACCAAAAAACCCTCGGATTTGGCTGCGGATAGCCAAATCCCGTTGTTCTGCAGCGCTAAACGCAGGCCAAACCCTCCCCCCGGAACTGGGCGAGAGGGGGTACCACGCGGGGCTCGGCGAGCCCACTAACTGGGGTGGGGCGAGACCCGGGGGTCGGCCCCCTGCTGGCCTCGCCCCTCTGCTGGGGCTGAGCGAGACCCAGACAGGGTCGGCCCCCTGCTGGTCTCGCCCCTCTGCTGGTGGGGGTGCGGGGGCGAGTGGAGATCGCCCCCCCTACCTTGGGGCGGGGCGAGTGGAGCTCGCCCCCCCCCCCCCCTACCTACTGGGTCTCGCCCCCTCCTGCTGGGGGCGGGGCGAGAGGGAGGGCTGGCCCCTCCTCCTCTCGCCCCTCTACAAGTGCTGGGCGAGCGGGATGCCTCCGCCTCCACCGCTCGCCCTCTCGCCTCTACTACTCTTCCTGTCTGGGACCATGCTACCAGATAAGACTCTAAGGGGCCCTTAGGAGTACACTCGGCGAATTATGGGGTTGTACAGACAGCATATAAGAGAGGAAGAGATAATATAATCTAAGGGATTAATAACTATAGATTGTAGTTTCATATAGGATATGATCCCTTTACTCTTCGATAATAGCCTTGCCTTAGGAGTACACTCGGCGAATTATGGGGTTGTACAGACAGCATATAAGAGAGGAAGAGATAATATAATCTAAGGGATTAATAACTATAGATTGTAGTTTCATATAGGATATGATCCCTTTACTCTTCGATAATAGCCTTGCCCTCAAGGTATTTTGCAAGCATACGTGAATGTTGCGATCATTGGATTTGTGGAGGACCCATATACATTTGTGAATGAGGTAGAAGATGACGCAACCAGTGTGTTTTGGTGCGAGATGCAAGTGTGATGGACTCTTGGGTTTAAGGAATAAGGTGATTCATTCGATGTAGAGGCTCAAAAGAGAGAGTTCCCAGTTGTATCCTTAGAATTAGCAGATACAAAGGTCTGAAAAGGTTGATGGCATACATAAGTGGAAGGATGTAGAAGCTTGAAGTTTCTTGAAGATGAAACTATGAAGTTAGTTTCGCTCACTTCCAAGAATTATAATCGTTAGCGGTGTCAACTGAGAATACTAGATAAGGCTAACATATAAAAAGGTGGGAGAGTCACTACCTGATGCTAGTTAGAAAATGGGTAGTAAGAGTCTCCTTGTATTCTCAGTTAGAGAAAAGTGTGCAATTTTAGAGAGAAAAATTGGGTGTGTTAAAATTAGTGGAGTGTTGTAAAACCACTGTAGTAAGAGAGAGTACCGCCACCTTTAATTTCATGAATGTGTTATTTTGTTCCCACATATTTTAGAAATAAAGTTTTATTTTGTTCATGTTGGCCTATTTTACTTCCAATATGTGGTAATATAGTGAAGTTCATGAGGCTCTACTAAGGTCGCAAGCACAGTAAAAGTTCATGAAGATGTCATTGATTTGTATGTTGTAACCATTGTGCTTACTAAATTAAAATATGGGACACCATCAAGAAGGATTATGTTGGGCCAGATACAGCGGTTGAAGTGAAATGATGAATGCTCAGAAAAACTAATCAAGCCACTTTGAAAGAAAGATTAAGGTCAAGCTCTTTATTTTTCAAGGAGTTGCTGAGTCCAATTTTGAGAAGATTTCATATGCAAAGACATCCAAAGAAGCTACGGAGATCTTGCAGAAATCTCTTCAATGAGTTTAAAAAAAGATACGCTTACAATCTTCTGGAGCAGAATTTGAAACTAAAATTGCAGAGTTATGAAAAGTTAAGTATGTCACTCGTCTCAAAATGGTGGCAAATGAGATTAAGAGAAACAAAGAAATTGTATAATGTCTGAGTAAAGGAGAAGCTTCTTCGTTCATTAACGAGGATGTACAACTATATGATTGTTGTGATAGAAGAATCATAAAAATTTGTCACAGATCATAGATTGATGAGCTCATGCATGGGTTTTGTCCAAGCACATGAGTATCACATCAATCAAAGTGAACTATCCAGTAATCCGAAGAAGACTATGCAAAGAAGATTATCTATTGAGGGTAATCAAGTTAGAGGCCACAAATAAAGAGGCTAAGTAGATCGAGCCAGCTATAGATGTGGCTACCGATGTAGACGAGGAGTACAGAGTAAAATATCCTTCGACAAAGGCCAAAAAAAGACTATAAGACATTTTGTCGAGGCCATGTCCGTAGAACTAGAGAACGAGGAGTTTTTCAATATAACAAATCTCAAATACAATATTATAATTGTGATACGTATGGTCATATGACTTACAGGTGCACAGTGTCTGATACAGAACAAGTAATGGCTAACTACATGGACCGATTGGACCGCTACATCTTAAGCGGTCACATCAAGAATATTAAGTGTGCGATGCTACGTTTTAACAATTGCAACATTTGATTCGTGAGGAGGTAAGGAACCCACAACACTATTTTGGAAATGTAATTTAGTTACCCACAAGCTATTAGTAAACACTAGTTCATTGGGCCCCATTGCAAGACACATCTTCCTCTTCATTTGGGATATATGGGCTCCTAAAGTTTATTGCAAGCTTTATTTAATATTTTCTTTGATAATTTATTTAATAGTTATTAGTATATTTTTGTATTGTCAACCCTAACTATATAAGGGCTGCTAAGTCGGTTTAGAAGATTTTTTTTTTTCATTTTATAAAAACCAAAGGTGTCTAGGTCTCTTCCCTATTTATGGTGGACTCTAGTGTTCTAGGCCTAAATGAAGACAGATCTATTCTCCTTATGTATTCCTAGACACCAGTGCCATTCATTATTCTTGATGGACAAGTTGTATGATAAAAGGTAGGAACTTATCTTGAAATTTTTGTGTTGAAACTATCTTATGTTCAATTTGTACATTTAGCATATAACCATGAAGAATGCCAAATTCAACACACTAAATGAAGCATAAGCAGTCTTAAGCATGTAGTTAGACATCTTAGTGTCTTTGGATGTATTTCATATGTCTACATACTTGATCAAAAGCAAAAGAAGCTTGATGACAAGGGTGAGAAGCATATATTCATTGGTTAAGGCAAACAAATTAAGCAGGGTGTACATACTTTACATCCAGGTGATAGAAAAAGGTGATTACCACACATGATACATGGTTAGTAGCAGTGAAGTGAGGAATAAAATATGGTTCTAGATTTTCTTGTGATGATATTGATGCACATGACAAGTAAGGTCAGGATAAGCCTCCACCACAACGTTTAGTTCTAGGGGAGCATCTCCATCAACATCCGAAAGCAGTATCAGTCCAAGGGAAGCACCTCTAAAAATGTAAAGTTTAACTGATATGATTGACGCAACACGTCCTATTCAGAATAAAATCATTCACTATTTTCAACTAAAAAGGCAACAATAACATGTGAAGGAACTCAAAGACAAACTTGACATGAGATGTAGACTTTTAGGGCGAGTATTAGTATAGAGGCAAACTCGACTTCATTC
This sequence comes from Dactylorhiza incarnata, assembly GCA_033032865.1. NCBI lineage: Eukaryota > Viridiplantae > Streptophyta > Magnoliopsida > Asparagales > Orchidaceae > Dactylorhiza > Dactylorhiza incarnata. The sequence continues at coordinate 2,631,985 of JAWHQI010000020.1, read as the reverse complement.
CGTGGATACAAAGTAGCAGTTGCGTGAGTTGTGGCAGACATGTTTGCTAGTTTAAGAAACTTCAAGGGCGGTGGAAATGCAGACAAGTCATATGAGCAGAAACTTTAGGAAGAATACATAATAATATGCGTAAGCTGTGTTGCTAGCTAGTAGTCAAGAAGGAGGCATCCAAATGGATCATGTCTTCAAAGGCCCGAGGCAATTTGTTGGCTATAAATGCTCAAAAAAGGAGTCAATGACTATATCTTGATTCTTGAAGTAGGAATATACGAAGGTCTGTAATGGTCCGTGACATACGTGGGTGGAAAGTTGTAGATGTTTGAAGTGTATTTGAAGATGAAACAATGTAGGTAGCAAGGACCTATATATATGAACGTAAGTTGCGTCTTCAGGTTTAATGATCGATACATGGTTGAAGTTAGTATAGAAAAGTGTGAGAGGATCACAAGCTTGAGGTAGTATAGAAAAAATTGAGAGGAGCATTAGCTAAAGGTAGTTTCGTGATTATGTCACTTGCAAATAAATTTCACTTCCAACAATTAAATGCAATATATATGATTACTCATCAAAAAGTAACAAAATTTGAAGAATAGCATATCTCAGACAATTTATAATTGTAATATGTATGGCCATATGAGTTATGTGTGCACAATGTTTGATACAGAACAAGTAATCGCTAACTACATGGACCTATTGGACCACTAAATCTCAAGTAGTCACGTCAAGGACATTAAGCGTGCAATGCCACGTTCTGACAATCACGACATTTGATCTTGAGGAGTTAAGGAACCCACAACACTATTTTGGAAATGTAATTCAGTTACCCACAAGCTATTAGTGAGCACTAGTTCATTGACCCCCACTGCAAGACCCAACTCCTCTCCATTTGGGATATATGGGCTTCTAAAGTTTATTGCACACTTTATTTATTATTTTCTTTGTTGATTTACATATTAGTTATTAGTATATTATTGTATTGTCAACCTGATGTAGGGTAGGCTACGTGGGTGCGCAATTAACATGCAACCCTAGGTAAAATATCGGGGAAACAATTTGACAACCCTAAACTACTATATGTAAGATGCAAGATCCGACGGTGAGATCAAAGTAAGCAATAAATAATTAAATCACGCTTAGATAATTGAAGCAATGCAAAACTATTTCATTAAGCGAACATTAAGCTTTCCTTCGCGTGGAGGACCAAAGCGAGAGCGCGCGACGAATAAACCATGCAAATCACAAAATAATCTAAAGCAAGCATCTACTATTCCATAGATCCAAGCAAGCATGAAATCATAACACCATATATTAATATTGAGAAATAAAGTTCCATACAACAAATAAATACTCACAAAATATGGGGGCTACCGTAGGAGAGGAGATCCGACAAGGTACGACGATGCGGTGGCGGGATTTGAGGTTACAGGGCTAGATCTGAGTGGAGGTGGTTGTTTTGGAAGGTGGGGGACTGATTTTAAGTGGATCCGGGTGGAGGGACAGATTTCGGATGGGGGAAGGGGGCTGGATGGAAACAGGTGGCAGTAGGTGGAGGTTTAGGGGACTGGTGGGCAGATCTGACTGATGGGTGGCCGGTGGGGTTTCAAGGGACGGGTGGCAATGGATTTGGGGCGTTGGGCTGTAGAGGAGAGGGAGAGGAGGAGGTGGTGCCTGTTGGGATTGGGGTGGGGTGGCGGCTGGGCGGCTGGACAACAACGGCTGTTTTGTTGGGCGGCAGCAGGGTGGTTAAACAGCAGAAAGAAGGAGCGTCGGCTGGCAGTTGGAGGGTAGCAAGGGTGGCGGTGGAAGGATTTGAGGGTGGAGGAAGGTGGCTAAGGGTTAGGGTTACCTTTGGGGAGCGGGAGGGGGCCTAGGAGTCGTCACCTAGGGTTCCACAGAGTCGGCACCGTGGAGTGATCGCGGGATTTGGGGATTTCTCTTCTCCAAAATTTGCAATGTCTATAGCAACCCCCATACACTCTTATTTATAATAAAGAGATATTAGGGCATCCCACCATCAACGACTATGATTGGCTGAACATGGGGTAGCCCGATTACATCAAAAATAAAGCAAAAATAACAATATAATATATGAAATCGTGTTGGAACGACGGGCCAGACACATCTGTGGAGTCGGATCATCGATCCGAGTATGCCATATATGGTAAGTAGTTAATCGGCCCCGAACGGGCCCAAAACTCATCCTCCGTTGCGGGTCCGCATCTCCGATCCGCATCACAATACTAACTATAAAAAGGTTGCTAAGTCGTTTTAGAAGACATCTTTTCATTTTTTTATCAAAACCAAAGATGGCTACACCTTTTCCCAATTTATGGTGGATTCTAGCGTTCTAGGCCTAAACTAAGAATGATCTATTCTCCTTCAATATTCCTATGTACCAATTCCATGAAAGATGAGGTGTAGAAAGGAAGAACCACGTTATTCTTGATAAGACATGTTATATGATAAAAGGTAGGAACTTATCTTGATAAGATGATAATCCTTGGACTTGGTTAATACACCCCCTCAAGTTGGAGAGTCTAGACATTGCATCTTCAACTTGTCGCGAAGAAATTGGAAACGTGTCGTCGGTAGTGGCTTCGTGAAGGTGTCGACAATTTGATCTTTAGTGGAGATTTATTGAACAATAAGTTTCTTTGCAGCAACACGTTCTCGAACAAAGTAAAAATCAATTTCAACATGTTTGGTGCGGGCATGAAATACTGGATTTGCTGAGAGATATGCTGCGCCAATATTATCACACCAAAGAAGGAGTGGTCCATGTAATTGTACCCCCAATTCATGAAATAAAGATTCAATCCATATAAGCTCGGCAGAGGCATTAGCAAGAGCTTTATACTCAGATTCTGTGGATGATCGGGCCACTGTTCGTTGTTTCCTAGAGGTCCAATAGATGAGGTTGGGGCCAAGAAAAACAGCAAAGCCACCGGTAGAGCGACAATCATCAGTATTTCCTGCCGAGTCTGCATCAAAAAATGCTTGAAGAGAGCGATAGGTAGAACGTTCAAAGAGGAGCCCATGTGTAGTGGTGCCTTTGAGATACCGCAAAATATGTTTGACCATAATCCAATGATCCACGGTTGGTGAGTGCATATATTGACATGCACGATTCACAACAAAGGAAACATCTGGACGAGTTAAGGTAATATATTGTAAGGCGCCCACAATAGAACGATATTGGGTTGGATCAAATAGGAGCGCACCCCTTGAATCGAGGGGCTTATTGGTGCTTGGAGTCATTGGTGTTTGAACAGGATGACAGTCAGACATGCCAGCACAATGTAATAAATCTCGAATATAGCGAGATTGTGATAAGAGTAATCCTTTAGGATGTTTGATGGCCTCAGTTCCAAGAAAGAAATGCAGATGTCCCAAATCTTTGATGGAGAATTCACGAGATAAATCCGTTAAAAATTGATTTATGTGTGTAGGGTCATTCCCTGTAAGCAGGATGTTATCCACATAAATCAAAATATAAGTAGTTAGGAGGCCCTGGCGGAGGATAAATAGAGAGGGATCATTCTTGGAGGCAGTGAATCCCATTTGAAGAAGAAAAACAAACAAGCGATGAAACCAAGCTCGAGGGGCCTGTTTTAGTCCGTATAAGGAGCGATGTAGTCGACATACATGAGTCGGGAATGTAGAGTCCTCAAACCCAGGTGGTTGAGACATATATTTCTTCGGTTAATGAACCATGAAGAAATGCATTTTGGACATCAAGTTGTCGGATAGGCCACCCTTGCGTGCTTCGAATTGTAGTTGGTTTAACTACAAGACTGAATGTTTTTGTGTAATCAAGACCGGGTTGTTGGTGGAACCCTTTGACAACAAGTTGTGTCTTATAACGCTCAATGGAGCCATCAGCTCTGCGCTTAATACGATATACCCATTTGCAGGTGACTAAATTTTTATTGGAGGGGAGGGGGACTAAAGTCCATGTCCCATTTTGAACTAAGGCATTGAACTCATTGTGCATGACAATCCTCCACTCAGAGTGTTTATTGTCCTAGGTGAAACAGGTTGGTTCAATAGTAATATCATTGAGAGAAGCGAAGGGTATTTGGGTAATTAAGGCATTTATAGGATGTGGATTGGTAGAGTTATAGATGTCTTGAAGAGCTCGTGTACGGCGTAGTGGTGTAGTACTTGATGATGGAGAAGTTATCATAAGATTTGGTGAGAGAGGTTTGTTGGGTGTATGCTCACGAGAAGATGGAGGATTATCTGGAGGGGATGGGAAGGTTATTGATTGTGGTGGTTGGATATGAACTGCGGCTCAGGGGGAAGGATGTGTTTTGGTTAAAGAATCAGAAGTTGGAGTTGAAGGTTGATAAAAGGTAGTAAAAGGGAATGAAGTTTCATCAAACCGTACATGTCGTGTTATATAAAGTCGGTTATTTTGAAGGTTTAAGCAACGATATGCAGAGTGAGGACTGTATCCCAAAAAGACACATGGTGTGGATCGAAAATCCATCTTATGATGATTGCAAGGTCATAAGAGAGAAAAACACAAGCACCCAAAAATTCAGAGGAAATTATAATTAGGGGTTTTATGGTGGACTAGTTGAAAGGGAGAGAGGTTGAATAAAGATGACGAGGACATGCGATTTATAAGAAAAACTGCAGTTTCAAAGACAAAGTGCCAGTATTTTTGAGGAACAGATCCCTCAGCGAGAAGGGAGAGGTCTGTTTCTGTAATGTGTCGATGGCGACGTTCTATGACACATTGCTGCTCATGAGTGCGAGGAGCGGCAATGCGATGAGAAATTCCAAGTTTTTGGAAATAAAGAGGAAGGGTGCGATATTCTCCTCCCCAATCAGTTTGTATAAGGTTTTAAGTGGACGAGAGAAAAGCCGTTCAACCAAAACTTTAAAACGAATGAAAATATCAAATACTTCAGATTTGCGAACCATTGGATAAAACCAAAGATATTTTGTATTGTCATCAAGAAAAATTACATAATAACGATGTTCGTCTATTGAAGGGGTAGGGGATGGACCCCATACATCACTATAAATAAGATCTAATGGAAAAAGGCTTCGAGAATGAGAGAGAGAGGAAGAGATAAGCGGTGAGATTTGCCTACTTGACAAGCAAAATAGAGAGACTTTAGAGTTGTTGATTTGCAAGGTAATTTATTGGTGTTCATCATAAGACGAAGAACCTTTTCATGTGGATGTCCTAGGTGGCTATGCCAGCCGCTCATGGTAGTCCGCTCGGCAATAGCAACAGAAGGGGAGGGAGAGGAGGAACTGAGTTGATACATGCCATTATTGCTCGGTCCTGGCAGGAGGGTTGCCTTGGTGTCCTTGTCCTTCACAAGAAAATGAGACGGGTGAAATTCAAAATAAACATTATTATCTTTAGCAAATTTTTGGACTGAAAGAAGACGTTTAGATATAGATGGGACGTGCAAGATGTTCGATAAATAATATGAACGAGAAGAGGTGGGAGAGGAGAATTGAGTATTTCCAATATGGGCTATAGAGAGACCCTTACCATTGCCGATATGAACTTGTTCCTAACCAGTGTATTCATCATAAGAGGAGTATGATTGAAGATCTGGAGTGACATGATGAGAAGAGCCAGTATCTGGGTACCATGTGAGAGCGGTAGATGGGTGAGGAGTGGGTAAGAGTGGTGGGTTATGTGGTTGGTTATAAGGGATGGTGTGGTGGACTGTGGGTGGAGATGGATGGTGGGGATATGTGATGTGATGAGGGTGAGAGGTATGCCGATAATAATAGTTCTGAGTGGAGTGATTATTCCGTTTGCAAAGAGAGCACCATAGTTCACCTCGACCAGTATGTTGAAAAGATCGGCCCCCACGGCTGCGAGTGCCACGTCCGCGACCGCGACCACGCCCACGATCATTGTAAGTATTATTTCGGTGAGTAAGATGTACCTCGAGAGAATCCAGAGAGGTGGAAACTATCAGTTTCATTGTCGAGCGGAGAAACTCATGGCTAGCAAAGATGTCACTGAGATCTGTAAAGTTGGGAGAAGTTTCTCGACATAGTAAAGTGAGAACTATATCTTGTAGATCTGACCGTAAGGCTCGAAAAATATGAAGATTGAAATCCTCGGGAAGAAGAGGTCGTCCAGCAGCAGCGAGTTCATCTGCAATGCGCTTTGCATGTTGTAGGAGAGTTGAAACCGATTCTTCGGGTTGTTGTTCAAGAGTTTGAAGCATGGTATGAAGATTCATAAGACGAGTGTTAAAGGAGGACCCGTATCTTTTGATGATGGTGTCCCAAATATCTTTGCTTGTCGGTTGATCAAGGATTAAGGGAAGCATTTCTTCGGAGAGAGAGATGCAATAAGAAGGCTCATAGGTGGCGTCTTGCTCTTGCCATGTGACTGCTTCGGTAGGATCAGTTGGACAAGGAAAAGAGTCATCAACGAAGTGAAGTAGGCGTTGACCACGTAGAAATGGAGTGATTTGTGCTCGCCAAAGTAGGAAATTTTTGGGAGTAAGTTTAAGAGATAAATAGTGGTGCGCGGTTGTAGGAATGGTGACTGCAGGAGATGGAGAAACGGTGGAGGTGGTAGAGGAAGAGGAAGAAGAAGGTGATGTAACCATATTGGTGGGAAAAAAATGAAGTGATTCGTCGTCAATAAAGAAGAGGAGAGTGATGAGAGGTGACCTTCGCTCTGATATCAAGTTGAGAAGAGAAGTAGAGAAGAGAGGTAGAGAAAATGTATTTTCCTTGAATGAATAACATTGTACATCAAATGGTGTTTATATAGGATACATGGAGAAAGAGAGAATATTATTTTGTAATAAATGTAATAAATGAATGAATCCGCGTGCTTCTTCTTGGACGGTAGAGATGTGTTCATATTGGATGGCTGAGATTGTAATCTGTGTGCTTCAAGTAAATGGTTAAGATGACGATCTATGTGCTCGTATTCTACGGCTGAGATGATAATCCTTGGACTTGGTTAATAATTTAACATATGTCCTATGAAGAATGCCAAATTCAACACACTAAATGAAGCATAAAGCAATCTTAAGCCTACAGTTAGACATCTTAGTGTCTTTGGGTGTATTTTATATGTCTACTTGATCAAAAACAAAAAGAAGTTTGATGATAAAGGTGAGATGCGTATCTTCAGTGGTTAAGGCAAAGCATGGTGTACATACTTTACATCCCATTGATAGAAAAAGGTGATTATCACACATGATGCAAAGTTTAATGAAGACAACAAATAGTAGTGAAGTGAGGAATAAAAGAAGGGTCTAGGTTTTTTTGTGCTAATATTGATGCACATGACAAGCAAGGTCAGGATATGACTCACCACAAAGTTTAGTTCTAGGAGAACACAACAAATCCTATTGAGAATATAAATCATTCACTATCTTCAACTAAAAAGGGAACAATAACATGTGAAGAAACCACTCAAAGACAAACTTGACATCCGATGTAGAGTTTTAGGGAAAGTGTTAGTATAGAGGCAAACTCGACTTCATTCAGTGCAGCCAAAGTCGCAGTTGCATGAGTTGGTGGCAGAGAAGCTGGCTAGTTCAAGAAACCTCAAGGACAGTGGAAATGCCGACAAGTCATATGAGCAAAAACTTTAGGAAGACTATGTAATAGGAAGCATAAGTGGTGGACAAAGGTCACAAGCTGGTAGTCAAGAAGGCACCATCCAGGTCTTCAAAGGCTTGAGGCGGTTTGTTTGCTATAAAAGCTAAAAAAAGGAGTCGATGACTATATCTTGATTCTTGGAGTAGGAATATGTAACGTCCCCTCGCCCCAGCGTACAAGCATGGTCAGGTTCCGGTTACCGGGCTGCATCTCAAGCACCCCAACGCCTCCCCGCACCTGTTTCTCAGCAGCGGTATGTTGTTGAGACCAGGTCTCGAACCCGCAACCTCTTAGATAAGGAGCCTTCAAACCACTCCTCATCACCAATTGAGTTGCTCAATTGGTGACGAGGAGTGGTTTGAAGGCTCCTTATCAAGGACGTTACGGGTTCGAGACCCCTCCTCAACAATGCGCCGCTGCTGAGAAACAGACGCAGGGAGACTTTGGGGTGCTTGGGCTGCAGCCCGGTAATGTGCCAGTCGGGTGTCCTCTGGCGGAGAGCCAGGGCATGGTCGGCCTTGGGCGTTACTGTAACGACCCAGAAGCCGACGTCCGATCGGGACAACGTCCACCGATCTAGCCTCAACTGGCCTCGCTACCGGGCTGCAGCCCAAGCACCTCAACCCTTCTCCAGCCCTGCTGGCGGGTTGGTGGTGGTCACAGCCTCCCTTTGGTGAGAATTGATCCAGTTAAGCGCATCTACGGAACCTTCCCAGGAGGTCACCCATCCCAGTACTACTCCAGCCCGAGCACGCTTAACAATATAGTTCTTTCACTTCTCATCACCAATTGGTGATGAGAAGTGCTGGGATGGGAAGTGAAAGAACTATATTGTTAAGCGTGCTCGGGCTGGAGTAGTACTAGGATGGGTGACCTCCTGGGAAGGCCCCGTAGAGGCGCTTAACTGGATCACTTCTCACCAAAGGGAGGCTGTGGCCACCAACAACCCGCCTGTGGGCTGGAGAGGGGTTGGGGTGCTTGGGCTGCAGCCCGGTAACGGTCGCCAGGCGAGGCTGTCGGTGGACGTTGTCCCGATGGTAAGTCCAGGGCCTTGGGACGTTACAATAAAAAGTGCACTTTTTATCGTAACGACCCAGAAGCCGACGTCCGATTGGGACAACGTCCACCGATCTAGCCTCAACTGGCCTCGCTACCGGGCTGCAGCCCAAGCACCCCAACCTCTCTCCAGCCCACTGGCGGGTTGTTGGTGGTCACAGCCTCCCTTTGATGAGGTAAACTCGATAGTCAAGCATGCACCACGGGGACTTCCCAGGAGGTCACCCATCCCAGTACTACTCTAGCCCGAGCACGCTTAACTATGGAGTTCTTTCACTTCTCATCACCAATTGAGCAGCGTGCTCGGGCTGGAGTAGTACTGGGATGGGTGACCTCCTGGGAAGTCCCCGTGATGCATACTTGACTATCGAGTTTACCTCATCAAAGGGAGGTTGTGGCCACCAACAACCCGCCAGTGGGCTGGAGAGGGGTTGGGGTGCTTGGGCTGCAAACCCGGTAGCGAGGCCAGTTGAGGCTAGATCGGTGGACGTTGTCCCGATCGGACGTCGGCTTCTAGGTCGTTACAGTTACAGAATATGCAAAGGTCTGCAATGGTCGGTGGCATGCGGAGATGGAAGGTTGTAGGTGTTTAAAGTGTATTTGAAGATGAAACCGATACCATGATAGGAAAAATGAATTAATGATTTACTCAACAATAGTGTCTACATATATATACATGAGAGGGTGATCACAACACCCGAGATGATAAAATTATTCATCAAAAAGCAACAAAAATTGGAGAACAGCAAACGAAATATGGATTCTTCATTTCCCTCGAGTAACCCTGCAAAGTTCTATAAATGTCAAGAGGAAATGACCTTTAGTTAGTTAAGAAAGGAAAATCTAGAGCATTAATGTTCTCTTAATCCATATCTAGAGCATTACTTCCAATGGAATTGAGAAGACAGTAAATGAAGCGAGGGAATGAAGATCTTACATATTACTCTGCTTTTAATCCAGGTACTCTGTGAAAGCACCAAGGACAGGGACATCGCCGGCCACCCGCTCCCCAATCTCATCTACATGTCCCGGGAAAAACGTCCGGCTTCTCCCCACCACTTCAAGGCCGGAGCCCTAAACGCCCTGCTTCGGGTCTCCGAAACCATGACCAATGCGCCGGTGATCCTCACCCTGGACTGCGACATGCACTCCAACGACCCCGGCAGCCCTAGACGAGCTCTGTGCTACTTGCTCGACCCGGATCTGGCGCCTAATCTCGCCTTCGTCCAGTTCCCGCAGAGATTCCGGCGTCTCAATGCTGAAGATATCTACGGAGCCGAGATGAGGCGGTTCTTTCTCATCGGCGCAAGTGGCTTCAACGGACTGCGGGGCACCGACTATTCCGGCACTGGCTGCTTCTTCTCACGCCAGTCGCTCTACGGCCCTCCGCCGGCGGCGACAGCTTCAAATTATGAATCGAATGGCAGCAGGTTTTTGCGGTCGGAGCTTCTCCTGCAGAAAGCCCATGAGGCCGCTAGTTGCAGATACGAGCATGCTCATGACTGGGGCTATCAGGTATCTCTCTACTGTATTTATTTTTATAATAATTATTACTATCATATATCAATAGAAATTTCCTTGGCTATAGATAGGGTTCAGGTATGGTTCTCTGGTTGAAGATTTCTACACTGGTTTTCGACTACATTGTGAGGGATGGAGGTCTGTGTTTTGCAACCCAGATAGGCCAGCCTTTCTCGGCGATGCGCCGAAGAGTTTATATGATTCACTCGGTCAGAGCCGACGATGGGTCGTGGGTCTCTACGAGATCACCTTCTCCAGATACTGCCCTCTTCTCTACGGAATCCGAAAGGCCTCCTTGATCACAGGGCTATGCTACATGCATTATGCCTTGTGGGCAGTCTGGTCCTTTCCAATAACTGTATACGCTCTTCTCCCTCAGCTGTCTCTTTTCTATGATAAACCTCTTTTCGCTAAGGTAAGCAAAACATTAATTTAATTTTGAAATATATGTATTATATATTAATTGTAAGCATAAATGAAAAATGGTTGTGAAAAAATAATGATATCACTTCTTACGAATTACATGTATAACAGGTCTCGGATCCATGGTTCTTCCTCTATGCCTATCTTTTCTTAGCCTCCTACGGGCAAGACCTCGTTGAGTTCATGGAAGTCGGCGGATTGATCAGGAGATGGTGGAGTGATCAAAGAATGTGGTTGATCAGAGGCGTCACTTCTTCCGCCTTTGGAACTGCGGACTTCATTCTTAGCAAAATCCCTTGGGTCTCTGCCCCGGGGTTCAACTTGACAAACAAGGCAAATGAGGAAGAAGTGAACAAGCTATATGATAGTGGCAAGTTCTTCTTCGGCGCATCATCCCCTCTCTTCATTTCGATGGGGACTATAGCCATCATAAACCTGACTTCCTTCATTTTTGGTATCATGAAAGCTGTGATAAGCGCTGGTGTGGTGGATGAGATGTTCCTGCAGTTGTTGTTATGCGGATTTGCTACGGCGAACTCGTTACCGATCTATGACGCTATGTTCTTCAGAAAGGATGCGGGGAGAATGCCTACAAGTGTCACGAATGCTTCCATTTTGCTTACCATTACATTCTTTTGTGTTGGTAGAATGATTGGCTAGCTAGATTAGCAACATGTGGAGTGGGTTGAATAAAAGTGGGTGCGAAAAATGATTGCCTAACATTATGTTCATGTTTATTTTGGCAAAGGGTGATATACTTTGTGATCATTCTTATGACCCTACTTTTTTCCAACTCCTTCCACTATGCGATGGAGTTGCTCTTTTGCTCTTTGTTGAATATTTTGTGTATGTCAGTGTCTGTCGAGACCGACTCAATGATGATCCGTGGGTTTCGTTTTTACCTAGTGTTGAAACCAGTAACCCGATTTCAGCGTTCGAAAGGGGGATGCGGCTAACTCTTACTTGACCCAAGCTAAGACCCTTGACCGGTCACTAGGAACCGAGAGACTTGCCCTTGACGATTGCTGGAAACCTAAAAACAAACCCTTGAAGCTGCAGCGTGGAGGTCCCACCACATACCCGGAAGTTCACTCAGAACTTCCCCTCCCAAGCCAATGCTGAGCTTGGGCACCTTGAAGGGCACTAAGGATCACCTCACCAACCACCTTCAACGACAAGGGGAGGGGGAGGGATAGTGCTTGCTCACGCGTGAGGGAGGGGGTAGAGACCAACTCTTCTCAAGGTGCTCATGGGGGTCTATTTATAGATTTCCCAAAATTGGGCTGCGGATAGCCGAAATTTCTCTATCCGCAGCTCGATCATGATCCTGAATGATCAGCGCAGGGGGGCGAGTGGGGCTCGAGGCGCCCACTCCCCCCCCCCCCCCCCTCACGGGAGGTCCTACCTTTCTCCCTAAGGATGCCGGGCGAGTGGGAGGGTCCCTCCCACTCGCCCAAAGGGGGCGGCGAGTGGGAGGGCCCCTCCCACTCGCCCCCAAAAAGGGGGGTCGGCGAGCAGGAGTGCCTCTCCCACTCGACGGTGAGTGGGAGGGCCCCGACCACTCACCCGGGTGAGTGGGAGGGCCCCGCCCACTCACCCGGGTGAGTGGGAGAGCCCCTCCCACTCACCCCACAAAGGGCCGGCGAGTGGGAGGGCCCCTCCCACTCGCCCAAAGGTGGTTGGCGAGTGGGAGGTTCCTCCCACTTGCCCAAAGAGTGTCGGGCGAGTGGGAGGGTTCCTCCCACTCGCCCGAAGGGAGTCGGGGGAGCGGATGCTCCCCCCCCCCCCCCCCCCCCCCGCTTCTCCCGCTGCCTCTTTTTGCCTTGATCGGTCTCGACCGTTTTCGCGCGGTCGTTTTGCCCGTTTCGGCCACCTTCACTGTCTCGGCCTCACCCGGGTCGGGTCACACCGACTCGGAAAATATGAGGGTTGTACACAATTCCCGCTCTTTGCGAGCTTGTCCCAAGCTCGGAAAGAAAGTCCAACCCACCTATTGGACGAGTAGGTGGGACCCAGAGGGAATCTTTGGAGGGCTCCGCCCGATGGCTATAAAACCCCTCGAAGGGGAGGTGAGGAGAGCACCATCCCTGAGGGCTTCCACCACTTCCCCAACCGACCAGGATGGATCCACCCCGAGATTTCAGGGCTCGCTTCAAGGCTCTTTTCGAGAAAGGCCAAACCGACCCAATAGAGCTTGGAGCTTTGATTCGTGTTTATGTTGGTGGCCTTTCTTTTCTCGACCCCTCTACCTGCACGGGTTTTAACCCTAATGCATTGTCGACCTGCAGGAACCCGGCGCTGCCAACTCACTTAGGAGACGGTGCGAGGAATCGGACAAGGAGATGCACGACTTAAAAGCTCAGCTTCCCGAGGCTCGAAGACAGCTAAAGGAGGCAGGGGGAGAAAGAGATGGACCTCTGAAGTCATCGACGTCCCCCCCCCCACCTTGCCCGGATGAAGCAGAGAGTGCTCGGAGGAAGATCGTGACATCAACGGCCCAAACCCTGGTGAAACGCCTTCATGCGGTGGGTGCTCTCCGGGACAGCTGGAGGGGGGTCTCTGCCGACGACGTCCTGCACAAGTTCCCCCCTTCTCCTGAACGACCTTGACCTGTCTTTTGGCGGCGATGGGTATTCCCCTTGAATGTCGTGGTTGTCAGGGATCCCTCCTCTCTTGCTGTTTCTTATATGAACCATGTACCCCTTGCATGTATACTTCTTTTCTTCCTGCATATATCAGTATGGGTGAAGTGACGGTTTATGTAATATGCGTTGCTACCGAACCAGCTATTGTTCTAGTGAATCTCTTAGCTTGTCCTTCTTTTTTCTTACTGTTTGGGGATTTGATATCTTGTTGCACCAATCACCAAATAACTAGTCGGTCAGACCAGCCTCACCGCCTGCCGGCACGACTGAGCCCGGCAAATGATCCCTAGTCAAGGACCTTGGATATTTGAGGCAGAACACCCCTCCGCGTCCTAGGTGCCTTGCTTATCTGGAGGCGGGGGAACTCAACGCCCTCCCAATCCGATTGGAGGCGGAAGTACTCACCCGCGTCCCAGGCGCCTTGCTTATCTGGAGGCGGGGGAACTCAACGCCCTCCCAATCCAATTGGAGGCGGAAGTACCCACCCGCGTCCCAGATGTCTTGCTTATCTGGAGGCGGGGGAACTCAATGCCCTCCCAATCCAATTGGAGGCGGAAGTACCCACCCGCGTCCCAGATGTCTTGCTTATCTGGAGGCGGGGGAACTCAACGCCCTCCCAATCCAATTGGAGGCGGAAGTACTCACCCGTGTCCCAGGTGCCTTGCTTATCTGGAGGCGGGGGAACTCAACGCCCTCCCAATCTGATTGGAGGCGGAAGTACCCACCCGCGTCCCATGCGCCTTGCTTATCTGGAGGCGGGGGAACTCAACGCCCTCCCAATCCAATTGGAGGCGGAAGTACCCACCCGCGTCCCAGATGTCTTGCTTATCTGGAGGCGGGGGAACTCAACGCCCTCTCAATCCAATTGGAGGCGGAAGTACCCACCCGCGTCCCAGATGTCTTGCTTATCTGGAGGCGGGGGAACTCAACGCCCTCCCAATCCAATTGGAGGCGGAAGTACCCACCCGCGTCCTAGGCGCCTTGCTTATCTGGAGGCGGGGGAACTCAACGCCCTCCCAATCCAATTGGAGGTGGAAGTACCCACCCGCGTCCTAGGCGCCTTGCTTATCTGGAGGTGGGGGAACTCAACGCCCTCCCAATCCAATTGGAAGCAGAAGTACCCACCCGCGTCCTAGTCGCCTTGCTTATCTGGAGGCGGGGGAACTCAACGCCCTCCCAATCCAATTGGAGGCGGAAGTACCCACCCGCGTCCTAGGCGCCTTGCTTATCTGGAGGCGGGGGAACTCAACGCCCTCCCAATCCAATTGGAGGCGGAAGTACCCACCCGCGTCCTAGGTTGATTGCTTACCTCGAGTCTTACCAACCTATACTCCTATCGGCTACAATAATTATCATAAGCTGGAGTAAGAAATCTGGTTCAAGAGAGAATCATCATATTTATTAAGGATAAAAACGTTTAAGATCATCGCCACGCCAAGTATTACCGAGGGGGATCCCCTCAATGTTTTGAAGGCGATACCCCCCCGGACTTCAAGGCTTCCAAGATTACATAGGGCCCCTCCCAATTGGGCTGGAGCTTTCCTACGTTCGCCGACCTTCCCGCGGCGTCGACCTTTTTGAGGACTAGGTCCCCTGGGGCGAATTGCTTGATCATGATGTTCTTATCGAAGTACCTGGCCATCCGGCGCTTCACCTCCTCCTGTCGAACCGTGGCAAGGTCTCGGAGCTCCTCGACCATGTCCAGCGAGAGCCGTTGCTCCTCCTCATTGTCAAGTCTCCAGTCTTCGTCTCCCTCCTCAGCGGCTATGACCCAGGGGATCTGACCTCGAATTCCACTGGGAGCACGGCTTCCGACCCATGTGAGAGTTTGAATGGCGTTTCCCCCGTTGTCGTATTGGGCGTTGTTCTCAAGGCCCATAAGACCGAGGGAAGTTGCTCCACCCAGCTCCCCTTCAGGTTTTCCACCTTCTTCTTCAGTAGGTTGACTATGACCTTGTTCGCGGCTTCTACCTGCCCATTGCTTCGAGGGTGATGAACAGAGGCAAAATGGAGGTCGATGCCTACTGGACCACAGAAGTTAATGAGTTCATCGCTAGCGAACTGTGGTCCGTTGTCTGTCACTAAGGCGAGGGGGAGCCCGTGCCTGCAAATTATTTCACCCTAGATGAAATTCTTTACCACCTGCGTGATCGTCTTTGCCAAGGCCTTAACTTCCACCCATTTGGAAAAATAGTCAATCATGACTAACAGGAATCTCCTCTGACCGCTAGCCTGAGGGAACGGGACGACCATGTCCATCCCCCAAATGGCGAAGGGCCAAGGCGCAGTGATCGTTCTGAGCCTTTGTGCGGGTTGAAGTTGGAGTGGCGCGAAGAGTTGGCACTTCTGACACTTCTTCGCAAATTTTGTTGCATCCTTCCGAAGGGTTGGCCAGAAATACCCCTGCCTCAACACCCTCTTTTCTAGGGTCTGACTCCCTGAATGGCTCCCGCATTCCCCGGAGTGGATTTCTTCCAAAACCCTTGGAACTTCATCCTCTGTCACGCACCTTGCTAGGAGCCCGGCCAAGGTCTTCCTATACAAACTTCCTTCCCGCATCATGTAGTATGTTGACTTGTATCTAAACCTCCTCTTATCCAGGTCCCCCTCCGGGAACTTGCCTGAGGTCGGGAAGGTGAGGATCGGGTCTATCCACGAGGCCTTCTGATCGATCTCCATCAGCTCGCCCTCCTCGATGGATGGGCGGAAAAGCTCGGTCACCGTCGCTCCCGCGCGAGGGCCGTGCTTTGCTAGCCGGTCCGCCCGGGCATTCTCCTCTCTCGGAATGTGTTGGATGGAGAAAGTGTGGAACCATCCGACGAGATCTCTAACTTTCGTCAGATACCTCTGGAGGGTTGGTTCCTTCGCCTCGAACTCCCCTCGAACCTGTGAGGCCACCACCATTGAATCTGTGAAAACCTTCACGTCCCGAATCTCCAGCTCTCTTGCGAGACGAAGCCCTGCCACCACTGCCTCATACTCGGCCTAATTGTTGGTCACAGGGAACCGAATGTGGATCGCGTGCTCGATCCTGGTCCCGTGTGGGCTGACCAGGACCACCCCTCCGCCGAGGGAATTTCTTCCTGATGCCCCATCTGCGAACAGGTCCCATGCTACTGACCCGGTCGGTTCTTGCCCTTCCATCTCCTTGCCATACTCTGTTAGGAAGTCTGCCACTGCCTATGCCTTCATTGCCAGCCGAGGGACGAAGGTGATGTCAAACTCGCTGAGCTCGACCGACCACTTCGTCAACCTGCCCGAATGCTCTACTCCCTCCATAACGTTGCGAAGGGGATGGTCGGTTACCACCCTGATTGAATGAGCCTGGAAATAGGGGCGGAGTTTTCGGGCCGAGACGATCAGAGCGAATGCCAGCTTCTCCAGGGTAGGGTATTTGAGCTCTGCCTTCTTCAGGACTCGGCTAACATAGTAAATTGGCACCCGTCTCTTCCCCTCCTCCCAGACCAGGACCGAACTCACCGCCTCGACCCCTACCCCTAGGTAGAGAAAAAGGTCTTCCCCTTCCCTCGGCCCTTGGAGCAAAGGGGCTCGCGTCAGTTGCTCCTTCAACGCTTGAAACGCCTTCTCGCACTCTGGCGTCCATTCGAACTTTTGACCATGTCGCAGGGCTTTGAAGAAAGGGGAGCACTTCTCTCCCGCTCTGGAGAGGAATCGGCTCAGCCCTGCTAACTTCCCAGTCAGCCTCTGAATTTCCTTCGCGCTCCTTGGTGACTTCAGCTCCAAGATGGCTTTGACCTTGTCTGGATTGGGCTCGACCCCCTCCGGGGTGAGTAGGTGACCCGGGAACTTTCCACGGCTCGCCCCGAAAACGCATTTAGAAGGGTTGAGCCTCATTTTGAACCTCTGAAGGGTAGCGAAGGTCTCCATTAGATCCTCCAGGTGGGACTCCACGTTCTTGCTTTTAACCATCAGGTCGTCTCCATAGACCTCTAAGTTGCGCCCCTTCTGATCCTTGAAGACTCGGTCCATCATTCTTTGGTAGGTCGCTCCTGCATTTCTCAATCCGAAAGGCATCATCTTGTAACAGTAGCACCCATCGTCCGTGATGAACGAAACGTCCTTGACGTCGGGCGGATGCATTCGGATTTGATGATAGCCGGAGAATGCATCCAAGAAGCTCATCACCGGGAAGCCGACAGCTGAGTCCACCAACGCATCGATCCGGGGCAACGGGTAGCAGTCTTTTGGACATGTTTTGTTCAACAGAGTGAAGTCCACGCACATCCTCCACCCCCCCATCCCCCTTCTTCACCATTACCACGTTAGAAACCCACCCTGGGTATTGGATTTCCTCCACGAAGCCTGCCTCTAGCAGTTTCCCCACTTCCTCTCTGATCGGCCCAGCGAGGGTGGGCGACATGTTCCTCTTTTTCTGTCGAATATGGCGGACGTTTGGGTCGAGGTTGAGGCGATGACATGCCACACTTGCATCAACGCCTGACATCTCCGCCGCGCTCCACGCGAAGACGTCTACATTCTGTTGGACGCATCTTCGAATCTTCTCTTGATCCTGTCCGCTCAGCCTCCCGCTAATTCGTATCTTCTCCGACCTTCCACTGCCGCCGATGACCTCTCTCTCGCTCACTTCCTCTGCTACCTCCAACTTGTTCGGATCACCGGACACCTGATATGCCTCTTCTGCATTCTCTTCCCCTATCAACGATCACGACTCGCTGGGAGGAGGCGAGTTCCCCGGCTCTTTGCTTCCTGCCATGGGACTCGGCTCGGAGCTTTCCGAACTAGCCGCTTCCACGCTCACCGCACCAGAATGTTGAAACCAGTAACCCGATTTCAGCGTTCGAAAGGGGGATGTGGCTAACTCTTACTTGACCCAAGCTAAGACCCTTGACCGGTCACTAGGAACTGAGAGACTTGCCCTTGATGATTGCTGGAAACCTAAAAACAAACCCCTGAAGCTGCAGCGTGGAGGTCTCACCACATACCCGGAAGTTCACTCAGAACTTCCCCTCCCAAGCCAATGCTGAGCTTGGGCACCTTGGAGGGCACTAAGGATCACCTCACCAACCACCTTCAACGACAAGGGGAGGGGGAGGGATAGTGCTTGCTCACGCGTGAGGGAGGGGGTAGAGACCAACCCTTCTCAAGGTGCCCATGGGGGTCTATTTATAGATTTCCCAAAATTGGGCTGCGGATAGCCGAAATTTCTCTATCCGCAGCTCGATCATGACCCTGAATGATCAGCGCAGGGGGGGGGGGGGGGGGGGGGGGGGGGGGGTGGGGGGGGGGGGGGCGAGTGGGGCTCGAGGCGCCCACTCCCCCCCTCACGGGAGGTCCTACCTTCCTCCCTAAGGATGCGGGGCGAGTGGGAGGGTCCCTCCCACTCGCCCAAAGGGGGCGGCGAGTGGGAGAGCCCCTCCCACTCGCCCCCAAAAAGGGGGGGCCGGCGAGTGGGAGTGCCTCTCCCACTCGCCGGCGAGTGGGAGGGCCCCTCCCACTCACCCGGGTGAGTGGGAGAGCTCCTCCCACTCCCCCCCACAAAGGGCCGGCGAGTGGGAGGGGCGTGGTTGGCGAGTGGGAGGTTCCTCCCACTTGCCCAAAGAGTGTCGGGCGAGTGGGAGGGTTCCTCCCACTCGCCCGAAGGGAGTCGGGGGAGCGGATGCTCCCCCCACTTCTCCCGCTGCCTCTTTTTGCCTTGATCGGTTTCGACCGTTTCCGCGCGGTCGTTTTGCCCGTTTCGGCCACCTTCACTGTCTCGGCCTCACCCGGGTCGGGTCACACCGACTCGGAAAATATGAGGGTTGTACACCTAGGGCAAAAGCTCTACGCTGGAGGTACTATATATACTCATTCCAAACTTGATGAAGTATACGTAAAATACCTTGAGCGGAGCCTAACCCTAACACACTTGTTTGTTTTATGTGAGAATGGCTTCGAGTTCAAGAAAATAGTGTAATGGCATCTAGTCCGACGAAGGCCGTGAAGTGGAAGCTTCACGACCCTTCAACACTGGCGGTGAATAGTGTCACTGGAAGCTTGGAGGTGAAGTTATTGAATTTTCATGATGTGAGAGTTAATTTCTCGAAGATGATTACAATCAGATTCATTTGAAAAGGAAGAAGAAGGAACTTTGCAACTTTATTTTATTCTTACAAAATTACGAATAAAATAGTCTAAAATAGGGGGGAAAAGAACAATCTTTCTCATATTGTCATAGCTAGATCGAATATGCACTCATTTAGTCATTTTTGTATTATGTAAATAATTAAAATAGTATATGTACTCATTTTTGTTAAAACATACAAAATTATATGTACTCATTTTTGTTAGAACATAAAAAATTATATTTACTCATTTTTGTATTATGTCAATAATTTAAAACCAAATCTTCAATGCACACATCATTTTCTAATATATATATAATAGAGACTTTAACCTTAATGGCAAAAAATACAGCAAAAAATTGGGCAACATTTTCTAAAAATGACGGTCATTTTTCAATTTCGAGTCAACTTTTATTTAGAGTCGAAAAGTCTAAAAAGACTCGATGTAAAATATGGTTCGATTTCAACAATAACTATAAACTTGTGACTAACATCCAGAAAAGTATAGATAAAGGTATAGTTTCCCAAGGTAATCAATACATGTGCCCGCCACGATGAACGTCTCCGCCCGCGACAAATGTCTCCCTCCGCGCGAGTGAGTGACAGGCATGGGTTCCGCCCCTATCCAAGGCGACATTTATCGTGGGGGGTGATATTTGTTTGGAATAAGAATGTCTTTTGTAATATCTTTGATAAGGTGCTTATCGAGGAGAAGGAAACTACTCGTCTAAAACAAATTTCTCAATCCTCCTTTGATCGGCTTGTACATCACAAAGCGCAGCTTGATATGGAGGGAGACTATCGGTGACAAAAAGTTGCTATGAAAAAATTTTCAGATGGGGAGAGGAACACGAAATATTTCCACTCCATGGTTAAGAAGAAAAGAGAAACAAAATTTCAAATATTACTAAAATCGATGGCAATTTATTCCATGGTTAAGTTATCTCTTCTTTAGGATAGTGATCACACGTCTTACTCAAGCTCGATTTCTTACTTTACTTATATAACATTTTATTCCATAGTTTTCTAAATACCCGTTTATTTCCATTCCGAAATTTATATTAAAAAATATTTTATTATTTATTTCTAGAGAAAATTTAGAAATAATTTTACTATGGAAGTAAAATTTCAAACATTCACTGCTCTCTTCTTCTCTTCTTGGCTGGGACATTATTCATCATGATGTCTGTGAGGCGGTGCAGGATGTCCTTCGTGGTTCGTCTCTCCCCCGTTTCTTCGCTTCTATCACCATCACTCTCATACCAAAAATCCCCAACCCTTCCAACTGGCAGGATTATCGTCCGATAAGCCTTCGCTCCGTTTTCAGTAAAATCATCTCGAAAATATTATGCTCCCGCTTGGCTGATATCATGCCCAACATTGTCTCCATCAACCAAAGTGGATTCACTAGAAAATCTGGCTTTAATCAAAATGTCATTTATCTCCTACTCCTTTAGTAATTTTTTGTTGATTACCTTTCCAGAAGTATTTCAAAAAACTTCATCAATTATTCATCCCACAGTTACAAAAACAATGGATATAATGATATATGCAAGTTAGACATCTCACTTTTTGCGAATGCTTCATTATTTTTTGTATTGGCGTTGTTCCTTCAATCCGTCGTATAATGTTGCTCCTTAAAAAATAAGAAAATAAGTCGGGATTAGAAATTAACCAGCAGAAAAAAGGGTCTTTATATTGGCAGCCCCTATTTGGCTATTGGCACACCAATTTCTATGAGTTATAACGTGCCTTTTGAAAATATGCATTATACATGCATATTTAGGAAAAGTGTTCAACACGAAAATTGTATATCTCATCGAGATCTACATCTTTCTTGTTGAACACTTTTCCTAAAAATGCGCGCACAAGGCGTATTGCCGCCCTGATCGTAATTATAGCAAATTTTTGATGAATTTTTGAAAATACGCCTTGTACATGCATTTTTAGGAAAAATGTTTAACACGAAAGTTGTAGATCTCGATGAGATCTACAATTTTCGTGTTGAACACTTTTCCTAAATATACATGTATAATGCATATTTTCAAAAGACGCATTATAACTCATAGAAATGGGTACCAATAGCCAAATAGGGGCTGCCAATATAAAGACAAAAGAAAAACAATATCCAATTAGGACAATCTTGCCAACATTCATTCTCTGGTTTGCTCTTGCTAGTAACAATGCTAAGTACCCCAACTTAAAGATTTCTCCATGCAAAAAAAAAAAAAAAATCACAAATCAATGATTATATTAGAATACCCTTCTAAAGCACAACTAAAAATTGTCAATTCAATGATGAGATATACAATTTTCGTGTTGAACATTTTTCCTAAATATGCATGTATAATACATATTTTCAAAAGGCGCGTTATAACTCATAGAAATTGGTGTACCAATAGCCAAGTAGGGGCTGCCAATATAAAGATAAAAAAAAAAAACAATATCCAATTAGGACAATCTTGCCAACATTCATTCTCTGGTTTGCTATTGCTCGTAACAATGCTAACTACCCCAACTTAAAGATTTCTCCATGCAAAAAAAAAATCACAAATCAATGATTATATTAGAATATCCTTCTAAAGCACAACTAAAAATCGCCAAATTCACACGCATTCGTAAACCTAAAACCAAATGGAAACCCCCCTCATCTTCCCCAATTAAAGCTTAATATCTGCTGCACCAAAAGAACAATCAATTGTCGGTGGGGGCGGTTTTCATTGTCTGCAACCGCGATGGGCTTGTGATTTACGCAAAGCAAATGCAATTGGGTCTCGTTAAAACTTCAACCGCTAACCATACAAGCTTAAATCTTGGTATGAAATTCTGCAACCAGCTCCGTCAACATAGTTGTATTATTGACATCGAATATCACCCTTGTTGCGGGTCGCTTGGGTGCTCTCGGTAGACCGGTCGACTTGAACCGTCTTAGCTCTGAAGAGAGTCAAGCGCGCTAACAGTCAATTAGAGATTCGTTGAGTACACTGAGACTTTTTAACGTGGAAAATCCGGAAAGGGTGAAAAACCACACGGCCAGAGCTGTGCCGACCAAACTTCACTATCTTCTGGGGGTTACAATCAGGTGCTTAGAATTCGAGCGCGATAGGCCGCCGCTCATTACAATAATAGGAAGAGAGAAAGAGAACTCCGAAGGTGACAAGCCACCTCTCGGAAAACTAAGTCTTTTTCCTTCTGAGAACGGTAGAGAACAAAAGTGAGAATGCTCGAGAGAACAAAAGTGAGAATGTCGAGTTGCCTTTCGGGACTCGAAGGAGATCTTCGAAGCACGAAGGAGATCTTCAAACGCCGAAGGAGAATCCGAGAGAAATCTTCCACAGAGCTCTTTCGGGTGCAGAAGGTCAGGTCCCTTGAAATGAAAGGCATGTGGCTCCTTTTATAGCTTTGGCCGGGGGTAGCCCGGTAATTTTGCCGTCGTAACCACCATAACTACCTGACGGGCGAATCACGCTGGTCGATTTGGAGCACACGGATCACCATTTTTCGTAAATGACTGTCTCGCCCCTGGGGTAGTTCGGGCAGTTTGGGCAGTTCGGGCAACTTCGTTGAAGGTAAGAAAGGCGACAGGCGGGTCCTGTAATCTGAGAAATTAGAAAGACAAAAAGTGAGCGCGTCTGGAATGCGGAAGTGCTCTGAGCGCGCTCAGAAGCGTTCTGAGCGCGCAACGAACGGTGAAACATTCTGAGCGCGCAAGGAAGTGTTCTGAGCGCGCAACGAATACGAGGGCGTTCTGAGCACGCTAGGAGGCGCTCTAAGCGCGCAACGAACACAAGAGTGTTCTGAGTGACCGGAGAAGCGCTCTGAGTGCGACGAGCGCGGGGGCGGGGAACCGCGCCCCAAAGGGGAAAAATGGACTCCGCCTGGTCCCGACGGGGGGGGGGGGGGGACGCCTTAGGGCACACCCCAAAGGGGGGTGCGGCTTGGCCGCATCCCGCTTGGGGGGTGCGGCTTGGTCGCACCCCCCATGGGGTGCGTCTTGGCCGCACCCCACTTGGAGGGTGCGGTTGGTCGCACCCCTCGTGGGGTGCGACTCGGTCGTACCCCCCATGGGGTGCGGTTTGGTCGCACCCCTCTTAGGGGGTGCAGTTACGCCGGCCCCTATAGGCGGGGGGGGGGGGGGGGGGGGGGGGGGGGGGGGGGGGCGCTACCGCGCGCGACACGGGGTGTTGGCGCGTGTACGGCTGCATGCGGCTCGTTCCGCGCACACTTTTTGGCGGCGGAAATGCCGGGTTCAGTTTGCTCTACCACTCACCCCCCACTACCTTAGTTGGGGGAGTGGGTTGTGTGAGTAACCGCCCCCCGGTCATCCTTTTATAGATGAGAGTCTACGTATGAATTCCTATCATAAGCCCATCAAACCTTTGAAGTCCAAACTTCCGTGCGGAGGAGTGTGAAGGTTTTGTCTTGCTTGCAGCGGCTCCGATCATCGTCATCTCTACGCGATGCGTCGAACCATGGCCGAGGTAAGTTCTTTCTCCTCTTTGCATGAAAAAAGAGAGAAGAGAGGGAGGAGCGCGCATGCGGGTCATTCCCCCGCCCCCGTGCGCGCGGCCGGTGTTGGACGGGAGAGCGGTCGGTCGGGCCGCGCGTCTCGCAGGGGCGGCCGGCGCCCGCGCGTTCAGTGCCGGCCGGGAGAGCGGCCGTCCAGAGCCCGCGCGCCCGTTTGCGCGGCCGGTGCCGGCCAGGGGAGCGGGCGACCGAAGCCTGCGCGCCCGCTCGCGCGGCCGGTGCCGACCAGGAGAGCGGTCGGGCCGCCCAGCTTGCGGGAGCAGCTAGCGCCCGCGCGCCTGTGCGCGCGACCGGTGCCGGCCGGGAGAGCAGTCGGTCGGAGCCCGCGCGCCCGTGTGCGCGGCCGGTGCCGGCCGGGAGAGCGGTCGGCCGGGCCGCGCGGCTTGGGGGGCAGCCGGCGCCCGCGTGCCCATGCCCATGCCCGCGGCCGGTGCCAGCCGGGAGAGCGGCCAGACGGAGCCCGCGCGCCCGTGTGCGCGGCCAGTGCCGGCCGGGAGAGTGGGAGAGCGGGCGCGCGGTTCCCGTGCACCCATGCACGCGGCCGGTGCCGGCCGGGAGAGCGACCGGCCGGACCGCGTGGCTCGCGGGGGCAGCCGGCGCTCGTACTCCCGGGCGTGCGGCCGGTGCCGGCCGGGAGAGCGGCCGGCTGGGCCGCGCGGCTTGCGGGGTCGGCCGGCGTGCGCGTGGCTGGGGTACGTTCGGTGTCCGTTGTGGAGGTGCTTCACCTGTGGGCGTTATGGCGGACAGAATTTGTTTAATGTGTACCTTTTTGGACTTTTGTTTCTTCGATGTATGTGCTCATGTACGCATATTTTGCTTTCAGGCTTCGAAACGGAGTGGCCAGTCAAGGCCGATGCGTCTACGCTCTACTCTTAACGGCGTTCGGATTGACATGTGGCGTAAGCGGTTTGGACTGTCTCCTAATGTTGAGGTGAAGATCCCGCCGGCGGAGGAGCGTGCTCAGAACCCGCCGACCAGTTTCATTACTCTTTCTGAGAGCTGTTTGAAATCCGGGTTTCGCCTTCCCCCATCGGAGGAGGTTATTGAGATACTCTAGTTCTGTGGTGTTCCGATTACCCAGTTCACATCCGCTGGGATGGCGAGAATTATGGGGATGGTTGTGTTTTTTGGGGAACATAGCGCGCGCTTTTCTGTCGAGGTGTTCAAAGATTGGTGCGAGGTCTCTACCGACTCAGGCGGCCGTATCGAGGTCCGAAGCAACAAGAGCTGGTTTTGCTTCGGGGAGAAGATTGATTACAGGCATGGGAATGCCCTTTACGGGTATGTCCGGAACCGTTGGGAACTGTCGGAGCTATGGAGGGCACTTTTCGGGCGCTGTCGCCGGCAGACAGGACGGGAGGATGAGTTCCTTCCTATCCCTGGTTTTCCTGGTCGGGAGGGGATATCGAAGGCCCTGTTCTGCATTTCCAGTTGCGTGGAGGAGAGCCGACTGCTCTCGGTGGGGATTTCTTGGGACGTCGAGCGTGCGGCCGCTGTTCCCCTGGGTCGTGAGAAGAAGAGGATGATTGTTATCAGGAACGGAGCTTCTAGTTCGGGCTCTATCCCATCGGTGCCCAGGAGTCATGACCATGAGGCCGACCCAAGCAGCCGCGGGGTGGAGTCGATTCCGTCCGATCCAGAAATTGAGATTTTGGCATCTCCCATCACCGACCGGGTCCCTCGGGGAGACTTGCCGCCGCCTCCACCTTTGCCGCCAACGAGGTGAGTTTCCTCTTCCCTTCAGGCGATGACTTCCGCGTTAAGTAAAGTTCTTCTTCTCTAGTTTTGGGCCCTTCTTCCCCACTTTCGCTTATGTAGGCTGACTGTTTACCTTTTGTTTGCAGGCGGATGTTTTGACCAGCGTTGCTCTTACATGGAATGATTGTTACGTGGGGCTCAAGGATAGCTACTTCACCCTTCAGGAGGAGCTGCGTGTAGCGAGGAGTGATTTGTCCGTTTTGCAGAAGAAGAGGGATCGCTACTTGTCCCATATCAGGCAGTTGGAGGCCGACATCTCCTCTTCCCGATCGGAGGTCGAGAAGCTGCAGGTGGAGTATGGTGGTGATAAGGCGCTTGCCCAGGATGCCCTTTGCCAACTGTCGGAGGCTCAGGGGGAGATGTTCCGCCTGGAGGGGGAGCTGGGCTTTCTGAGGAGCGAGGTGGACCGGTTGTCGTCGGTCGAGCGCAGCCTCGAGGAGGCCAAGGTGGATGGAGTGACCAAGAAAAGAGATTCTCTGGCTTTCGTAGAAGAGAGGTTTCAGATGTCGGAGGATATTCGCGTCGAGGTTATGACGGAGGAGGTCGAGCCAGCGGACGAGTGCGAAGTTGCCTTTCAGAGAGGCATTCAGAAGACTCTCCGTATGATGGGGAGGAAGTTCGGGTGCGATACCGCTGGCCTTGGAGCTTGGGATCTTTCAGGGTATGATTTCTCGGATGTAGCCGAGGACTGATGTTCGTCTTTGTTATCTTTCATCTTCCTGCTTTCGGTATTGTTGTTTGTTTATCGTTTCTGTTTGTGTGCAGCGTTGCGCTGATGTGGTTGTATTCCTTTATTGTGTATATTGCACTCATTTCCTTGTGTCATTTGTGACTTTGTCGTTCTGGTCGTTGTCGAAGTGTTGATTGGGTGGCATGCTTCACGATGGCTCGTGAAGGGTGTTCGCACTTTGGAGATTGTGGTGAGCTTGCTATTTGGCGTTGATACCTGAGTAGCTTGATGGTTTTTCATAAAATCCCGGATAAGCCTGTGCGAGTTTTAGCTCGCGGCTTTTTTTCATAGTAGAATATTAGTTTGCGCGAGTCTGAACTCGCGGCTTTTACATAATAGAAGATTAGTTTGGCCGGTGAATAGTGGGCGTATTCAAACCGTGGACGAACGTAAGAGGGGCAGGCCCTTACGACGCCGGGACCCGACTGCAGAGGAGAAGAGCGAACCTTCAATCGACGGCAGCGCGAAGTCCCCGGGGCAGTGCCCCGAAGTGGCTGGTGAATAGCGTGTGTATTCAAACCGTGGGCGAACGTAAGAGGGGTAGGCCCTTACGACGCCGGGACCCGACGTCGGAGGAGAAGGGCGAATCTTCAATCGACGGCGGTGTAAAGTCCCCGGGGCAGGGCCTCGAAGTGGTCGGTGAATAGCGGGTGTATTCAAACTGTGGGCGAACGTAAGAGGGGCAGGCCCTTACGACGTCGGGACCTGACGACGGAGGAGAAGGGCGAACCTTCAATCGACGGCGGTGCGAAGTCCCCGGGGCAGGGCCCGAAGTGGTCCTGCAGTAGAATAGTTTAGAACATGTAAATCATAATTAGAAAATGAACGTTGATACATACGCAAGTGCAATCTTGCGGCTTCTGAGCTAGTAACTTTTTGATACAAGTTTGACGAGAGAGAAGGTAACGTCGAGCTCCCTTTGTGTTGTGTTTGCTCGAGCTCTTTCGGTTGTTCAGCGTGGTAGGCTGTGGTGATCCAGGTATTGATCATTCCGGCGACCGACCCTTGGTGGCATCCTTCTGTGCTTCTTTGCGGAAAACCTCAAGGTGTCCTGATTGGACAAGGCGTTCAATTTCTTCTTTCAATCTTGCATAGTGCTCCGTACGGTGCCCCCGACCTTTGTGGAAATTGCAAAACTGGGATTGGTCTCCCCTGTGCTGGGAGAGCGCCCTGGGCCAGTTAATGATTTTGTCGTTGTAGATTACTGACAGTATATGCTCGCGGGGGGCGTTTAACGGGGTGTAGTCCCGGGAGCTTTGATTTTGCCAGCCCTTGGGAGTGGGCTGCTCGGCTCTGAATGGGCGGTACGGTCATCACGAACTGTTCTTGCTGTCCCTTTCTCTTTCGACATGTATCCATAAGTTGTAGCAGGTCTGCTGATACCGGAAGATTAGCTTTTTCTGCCAATAAAGGGGTTATGCGACCCTCCTGCGCGCCTTGCTTCTCAGAGTTTGGATTTGGCGACGGGTCGTAGTTGATCCAAGGGAGCCCGACTGCAGCCGTGTCGAGACCACGAATTGAATCCCTGGGGATTTTCCCTTTGTTGAACATGCGTCCAGACATGGAAATGTCGTGATTCAGGGCGTCGAGCAGGAGGCTCCCAAATATTGCGTCGTATGGGGAGTTTGCCTCTGCGATGACGAACTGACCGTCATACTGGACTGGTTCCGAGTGCATCCCTACTTGAACGGGGGGGGGGGGGGGGTGATGACTCCTATGGTGGGTACCATAGTTCCGTTTGGGAGCTCTGCGTTGCTGGCTCTGAGCTTGAGGTTCCCGCTTAGGAGTTTGAGCCGCACCACGGCTGCCATAAACAGGATATTGAACGAGATGCGATGGGTTTTTAACGCCCTCCTTAGTTCACAGGCTGGATTGCATATGCTTGCGTCTAAGGCGAAGTCCAACCATCCACGGGGACGCTCCTGGTGAAAGCTTATGAAGATCCTCTCTTGCTGTTTGCTCCGCTCCGCTTCCCCTGGGTGGGGCAACCCGCCCGTCTTGGGCTCTTCTCGCTCTTCTTTTTGGATCCTCTGCGTGCGTGCTTCGTGCCATTCAACGAACAATTGGGACAACTCGGTGAAGTTGTGAATCGCTCTCTTAGGCAGAGATCGATACCAGCGGAGGGCGTCTCCGCGCAACGTCTCCACAAAGATTTTGCAGCTGATTTGGTCAGAAAGTCCGAACGTCTGCATCGTTATCAAGAAGTGATTAACGTGCCCGTACGGGTCCTCTGCTCCATGAAACTCCTTGTAGAGCAAGAGCTTTAGACATGACGAGACTGGATATGCCAAGATTTACTTCGACAGGGGGGATTGCCTTTTGCTGGTAAGTGACATCGTTCGAATCTTGTCCCGCCGCGAGAGGGGCCGACTTGCTGGTTGATCCAAGCCACTGGGGCAGGATGGGTGCAGCGATGAGCGCTCTTTTCACCGGGCTTTCAGGGATTGAGGAACTGCATGCGTCAGATAGTTCGGGGGAGGTGTCCACTCTTGCTGGTTCCGTGAACTTGGGCGAAGTGGGCGCTGCGTTCGGAAATCCTTTACTCGGTAGTTGGGAATCCATTTCCCACAGACGACGCTAAACTATTGTGGGTCTCTTGGGTGCTCTCGGTAGACCGGTCGACTTGAGCCGTCTTAGCTCTGAAGCGAGCCAAGCGCGCTAACAGTCAATTAGAGATTTGTTGAGTACACTAGGACTTTTTAACGTGGAAAACCCGAAAAGGGTGAAAAACCACGCGGCAGGAGCTGTGCCGACCAAACTTCACTATCTTCTGGGGGTTAAAATCAGGTGCTTAGAATTCAAGCGCGACAGGCCGCCGCTCGTTACAATAATAGGGAGAGAGAAAGAGAACTCTGAAGGTGACAGACCACCTCTCGGAAAACTAAGTCTTTTTCCTTCTGAGAACGGTGGAGAAAAAAGTGAGAATGCTCGGGAGAACAAAAGTGAGTATGTCGAGTCACCTTTCGGGACTCGAAGAAGATCTTCGAGGCTTCGAAGGAGATCTTCGAAGCACGAAGGAGATCTTCAAGCGCCGAAGGAGAATCCGAGGGAAATCTTCCACAAAGCTCTCTCCGGTGCAGAAGGTCAGGTCCTTTGAAATGAAGGCCTGGGGCTCCTTTTATAGCTTTAGCCGGGGGTAGCCCGGTAATTTTGTCGTCGTACCCACCAAAACTACCTGACGGGCGAATCACGCTGGTCGATTTGGAGCACACGGATCATCATTTTTCATAAATGACTGTCTCACCCTTCGATCAGTTCGGGCAGTTTGGGCAATTTGGGCAGCTTCGTTCAAGGTAAGAAAGGCGACATGCGGGTCTTGTAATCTGAGAAATTAGAAAGACAAAACGTGCCCGCGCCTGGAATGCGGAAGTGCTCTGAGCGCGCTCAGAAGCGTTCTGAGCGCGCAACGAACGGGGAAACATTCTGAGCGCGCAAGGAAGCGGTCTGTGCGCGCAACGAACACGAGGGCGTTCTGAGCACGCTAGGAGGCGCTCTGAGCGCGCAACAAACACAAGAGTGATCTGAGTGACCGGAGAAGCACTCTGAGTGCGACGAGCGCGGGGGCGGGGAACCGCGCCCCAAAGGGGAAAAATGGACTATGCCTGGTCCTGACGAGGGGGGGGGGACGCCTTAGGCCGCACCCCAAAGGGGGTGCGGCTTGGCCGCACCCCACATGGGGGGTGCGGCTTGGCCGCACCCCACGTGGGGGTGCGGCTTGGCAGCACCCCACAAGGGGGTGCTGCTTGGCAGCACCCCACAAGGGGGTGCAGCTTGGCCGCACCCCACATAGGGGGTGCGCCGCACCCCACATAGGGGGTGCGGCTTGGTCGCACCCCACATGGCGGGTGCGGGTTCGTCGTACCCCCCATGGGGTGCGGCTTGGTCGCACCCCATTTGGAGGGTGTCCTCCTTGCGCGCTCACAAGCGCGCGTCCTCCTTGCGCGCTCACAAGCGCGCGTCCTCCTTGCGCGCTCACGAGCGTGCCTCCTCCTTGTGCGCTCACAAGCGCGCCTCCTCCTTGCGCGCTCACAAGCGTCTTCGTGCGCTCCGCTCAAAGCGTGCCCCCGTGCACTCAGCTCCAAGCGCGCGCCCGTGTGCACCGCTACAAGCGCGCCTTCGTGCGCTCCGCTCCAAGCGCGCCTTCGTGCGCTCCGCTCCAAGCGCGCCTTCGTGCGCTCCGCTCCAAGCGCGCCTTCGTGCGCTCCGCTCCAAGCGCACCTTCATGCGCTCCTCTTCAAGCACGCCTCCGTGCGCTCAAGAACAAACGTGACATCCACCGACAAGACCAGCACTCCAAACTCCTCTCGCGCAGCAGGAGACAAGCCATAGAGACAAAGACACACAGAGCGCATCGATCCAACCTTCGAGCATCATTCAAAGCCTCAAAAGCACTTAGAGCGCAGCATTCCCCTCTGCAGCAGGTAGAAGACTTAGCTCCGTGAGCGGTGGTCTGTCACCCTCCGAACACCTCTCTCTCTCTCTCTCAACAATTGTAACGAGAGGCGGCCTGTCGCCCTCGAGTTCTTCAAAAAAGCTTTGTATAACCAACAAATAGTGGAAGTTTTGGTCAACACAGGCCCGACCGCGTGGTTTTTCACCCAGTTGACGGGTTTTCCACGTTAAAAAAATTGTCTTGTCAGTTTTCCCTTTTTCTGTGACTGTGTGCACGCTCGAACGCTCTCGGGCTAAGACGGTTCAATTTAGTCCGATCTACCGGAGTCTTGAGTGGACCGCAACAACTATATATATTCTCAAAATAATGTATATTTTTTATTTTGAAAAACTCTTATAATGTAAAAGCAGAATCTTGAAAACAAGATTACGAACACAACTTGTAAACAAAGAGATTGAGAAATAAAAAAACACAGAATATATAATTTAGAAGTGAGTATGGGTAAGGCGTGTGGTCGTAGTCTAAAGAAGTTGCACCACCCTCCAACAAGGCTTTCAACAGATGCCCACTCCTCTAAGGTACAACACCCTACTACATCCCAAAAAAAGTTGATGTGCACGGACACCAAGGAAATACTGAGCACCCGAACTCTTATTTGATGAAGCAAATGTCAAAAAAGCAGAAGCAAAATCGCAAGAGCAAACTAGAAGAGCGTATGAGAAAACTGCAAGTCATTATCACAAGAGCAAACTGCAAGTCATTATCACATATTAAATTCCAATGGTTATATTTTTTAGTAAATTTTATCGTGCATGGAAATAGTTATATCTCCAACGTAATAATAATTAGGAAAAATGCGTATATAAAACACGTACAAAAATTATGCGCGGACAAATCGACGCATGAAAATCGACGTAAGTCTATTTCTAATCGACACAGGGAATTGAGGAATCGTCGCACGATGGGAAGGGAGAATTCGACGTACGTCAAAATACAGGCGGGAGTACTCGACGTAAGCCCCACCCCTCCAGGGGTGCGGCCAAGCCGCACCACCCTTGGGGTGCGGCCAAGCCGCACCACCCTTGGGGTGCGGCCCCGGCCGCACCCCTCGCCTTTTCCGCAGGAGGGCTCGAAGGGGCCCCCGCTGTAAAACCCCCCCTCCCAAATCGGCGGTCCGACCGGGGGATCTTATCGCACACCACCCTTTCGGCACGACGCCGAAGCGATCCGAAGGGTGGAGGTACTAGCTTCTCCAACCCTCCTTCTTTGAATACTCCGTTGTCACGCCTAGGGGTGGTGTTAAGCGAAAGTCACTACACACCAACAGAGTAGGGAAGCAGTATTCTAGCGGAAGACATCATTAAAGAGTGCTTATTATAATACGTAGCGGAAGACGTCATCAAAGAGTGCACTTTATAACACTTAGTGGAAGACGTAGTTTTATCACAGAAACCACAATTTCAAGACATGTAAATAATCTACATATCTCTGCCGCATAAAATCCTAACCATCAAGGATTTATTGCCATTATATATATATACCCTGGGATAGGGCACCACAAAAGGAGATGCGGCTTAACAAACTTATTCCTGACGTAGCCTGCTCTGTGGCTTCATCCACACACAGATGTTGTCACTCATCCGCACCTGTCACCTGTGCCAAAGACAAGTTTTTAGAACCACGAACAGAATCCAACCCATACTAACAAACAGACATAATATAACATTTATAAGGGAGGGGACATCTGGACTCTTATTGGGCCGAGACAGTCTTCCTACGACCACCGCCTACGTACTCCGTATCATCCTACATACGGTCTCAGACCCACGTAGTTCTATTAGTTTCGCACGGGTTGCCCTCCCAGACCGTCCGTCGTGCGGGATGCCTTAGAGTAAAACTCATAGGCCATCCGACATTCTCCCAAGGCACATTTTATATTCCTGGATGAATAATTCTCGAAGGCACAATATATTCCCGTAGGAATATTTCTCGAAGGCAACATTCATTCCCGTAGGAATTACTTCTCGAAGACAACATTTCATCCCCGTAGGAATTTCTTTTCGAAGTATATTTCATCATAAGAGGAGAAAAGAGAATTCTCTTAAAGCTTAGCAATATATCCATATGTAGTTTAGTAGAAGGAGAGAAGATGAACTACTATTTTAACCCAGCTGGTAATCGAACCCCAGCTGCCCACATAAGGCAACAATTGCATTCTTGTGTTCGATCATTATCTCAACCGCTGAGACCATTATTCCAACCGCTGAGACCATTTAAACTCAGAATTTCTAACTCTCTTATGTCAACAATATATAGTAAAGTAGCTCAATATATTCCCATAGGAATACTTCCCTGAAGGCACAATATATTCCCGTAGGAATATTTTCTCATAGGCTCAATATATTCTCGTAAGAATATTCCCCGAAGGCACAATATATTCCCGTAGGAATATTTTCTCAAAGGCTCAGTATATTCCCGTAGGAATATTTATTACTGTCAATACAAGAATAGACTTCAAAACATTAATTCGACCGCGATGCTGTACAAGCGGCGGCCAGTTTGGCACTTATTTAGAGTTGAATCTGAAAGTATGCAACATCTTCACGTCAGCTCTAAATTTATAGGCAATACAGAAGAAAAAGCCAAAACATCGATCTGTCCGCTCTGCTCTACAAGCGGCGGCCAGTTCGGTACTATTTAGAGTTGACTCTAAAAGTATGTCACGTCTTCACGTCAACTCTAAATTTATAGGCAATGCAGAAGGAAAAGCCAAAACATCGATCTGTCCGCTCTGCTCTACAAGCGGCGGCCAGTTCGGCACTATTTAGTGTTGACTCTGAAGGTATGTCACGTCTTCACGTCAACTCTAAATTTATAGACAATACAGAAGGAAAAGCCAAAACATCGATATGTCCGCTCTGCTCTACAAGCGGCGGCCAGTTCGGCACTATTTAGAGTTGACTCTGAAGGTATGCCACGTCTTCACGTCAACTCTAAATTTATAGGCAATACAGAAGGAAAAGCCAAAATATCGATCTGTCCGCTCTGCTCTACAAGCGGCGGCCAGTTCGGCACTATTTAGAGTTGACTCTGAAGGTATGCCACGTCTTCACGTCAACTCTAAATTTATAGGCAATACAGAAGGAAAAGCCAAAAACATCGATCTATCTGCTCTGCTCTACAAGCGGCGGCTAGTTCGGCACTATTTAGAGTTGACTCTGAAGGTATGCCACGTCTTCACGTCAACTCTAAATTCATAGGCAATACAGAAGGAAAAGCCAAAACATTGATCTGTCCGCTCTGCTCTACAAGCGACGGCCAGTTCGGTACTATTTAGAGTTGACTCTGAAAGTATGCCACGTCTTCACGTCAACTCTAAATTTATAGGCAATACAGAAGGAAAAGCCAAAACATCGATCTGTCCGCTCTGCTCTACAAGCGGTGGCCAGTTCGACACTATTTAGAGTTGACTTTGAAGGCATGTCACGTCTTCACGTCAACTCTAAATTTATAGGCAATACAGAAGTAAAAGCCAAAACATCGATCTGTCCGCTCCGCTCTACAAGCGGCGGCCAGTTCGGTACTATTTAGAGTTGACTCTGAAGGTATGCCACGTCTTCACGTCAACTCTAAAATTATAGGCAATACAGAAGGAAAAGCCAAAACATCGATCTGTCCGCTCTGCTCTACAAGCGGCGGCCAGTTCGACACTATTTAGAGTTGACTCTGAAGGTATGTCACGTCTTCACGTCAACTCTAAATTTATAGGCAATACAGAAGGAAAAGCCAAAAACATCGATCTATCCGCTCTGCTCTACAAGCGGCGGCCAGTTCGGCACTATTTAGAGTTGACTCTGAAGGTATGTCACGTCTTCACGTCAACTCTAAATTCATAGGCAATACAAAAGAAAAAGCCAAAACATCGATCTGTCCGCTCTGCTCTACAAGCGGCGGCCAGTTCAACACTATTTAAAGTTGACTCTGAATGTATGTCACGGCTTCACGTCAACTCTAAATTCATAGGCAATACAGAAGAAAAAGCCAAAACATCGATCTGTCCGCTCTGCTCTACAAGCGGCGGCCAGTTCGACACTATTTAGAGTTGACTCTGAAGGAATGCCCCATCTTCACGTCAACTTTAAATTACAGGCAAAACTGAAATACAGTACAGTAACTGAAATACTGAAATAAAGTGCAGTAACTGAACTGGACCAGTACGAGACTGGAGTAAAAGAAAATACTAACTGAAAACAGTAAATGCAGGACCAGTGCGGGACTGGAGTAATTGAAAGTACTAACTGAACGAAATAAATGCAGGACCAGTACGAGACTGGAGGAAATAAACAAATAAACATGTTAGTAGTCCAATCACTCTATAATCAGGAGGCTTCAGTTCCATCTCCGTTCTTAGGAGGAAAGGTCTGTTCTTTCTCCGTTCATAGGAGCTTCTTTTCCAAATTTGGTCTTTTGTTATTGTCCAACCTTGAGTTTTTATTACAACCTTTAAGCATGCTTAAGCGGACTGAGGAACGATATTATGATTTTCTTAAAACCTCAAAAGAGGCGATCCAACCCCCAAAGCTTCCCATAATTTTTTCTGGAGACGTGCTGGAGGAGAGCGTGGTTCATTATTAATTTATAACATAGATTTTAAGCATCTAAAAATAGTAAACTTATCTCAAAAATTCCAAAATAATTACAGCAGATGTATTTTGGTTGTAGGAAGCTTTCCAAATTTTCTCAAAATTTTTCATCACTATTACGGCACTCTGATAATTCAAAAACCCAAAATACCATAGTATTTTAATTTCTAAGAATACTTAGCCTCCTCCAAAAATTATGAAATTTTTACAGTAGGTCCCTCTTGACAAAATAAGCAACTTTTATGTTCAAAGTTTTTGCATTTGGAGTTCATATAGGGCCCAAAAAAATTCATATATGATAATATATAACAAAGTATAAAATTTTATAAAAAAATTTAGACAGAACCAGCACAGCCGCCCCTTGCGAGTCTCCTCCGCCGCCGGCCGGCCGCCGGCCGGCCGTGGCTCCGCCCCCGGCCGACTCCTAGGGGGCGGGCGCTCCCTCCGGCGGTGGTCCGGTGGCCTGCCGCCGCCGACCACCGCCGGAACTGTTCATCTTCTCATTTCGGACGGAGGAGAAGGGGGAGGTGGCGGCGGCGCTCCGACCGCCGAAGCTCGCATGCAAGGCGTCGGGATCGTAGGGAGGGAGGAGAGGAGAAGGTCCCGGCTTGTTTGGATTCCTCCGGAAGCCCTCCGGCGAACTTGCCATGGGAGGGTGGCGAAGGTGGCGGTGGAGCTTGGCTTTGGTTTTCCGGCGAGGTGGGGCTCCGACAGGAGGTGGGGCTGGCTCGAAAATACCAGGGAGGATCTTCTGGAGGTGTATGGGGGTTGTCTCCATGCTTAGGCGTGGGAGGGCTTATATAGAAGAGGTTGATGCCCCTCCCCCTCTCTCCTTCCTCTCAGCTAACCCAGCTCCCCGTTAATCATGGTTTGGTGGAGGTGACAAGTGGCTGGTGGGGAGAGGCTGAGTGTACTTGCATGGGTTAAGCTTCAAAAAATATCCCAACCCACTTTCCTTGGTTTAGGCTAAATGAAGTTTAAATTAACTTAGGTGGAAAGAAGGGACTTTGCCTAGACTAAGCATGGATTAGTCCTGATATTAGGCCATGGCAGTTTTTGTGAGTTGGATCTCGGGTGGAGAAAATTTAGAAGTCCAAAAAAAAAAATCACTTCTTATAAGAGGAAAATTTAGAAGTTCAAAAAATCACTTCTTATAAGAGGGTTGACCCAAGTCAACCCTAAGTAGGTCCCCCGATGGGTCAAAGTCTACATAGGTCCGCGTCATCGAGTGTCGAGTTATTATTGATGTGACGGGGTTGAAATCAAGCGTTTACGTATCTCAAGAATCTTATAATTTTACGAGCATCTATTTTTATTTACTTGACTAAACGACGTCGGAATCGAGCAAAACGAATTTTGTTGCACTCATACCGGCTATACGAGTCTAATGCAACTGATAGAGTTCAATTCGGAGTTCGTTTGCCCAATATTCTAAAATGGCGTTGTTGCGGCACTCGATATTACTCAAAATAGTCGTTTTCTCCAAACGACCTCGGATTGGAACAAAACGAGTTCTGTTGCACTCGTATCGGCCATATGAGTCTAACGCAACTGACGGGATTCGATTCGGAGCTCGTTTGCTTAACATTTGAAAATGGCGTTGTTGCGGCGCTCGATATTACTCAAAATAGTCATTTTCTCCAAACGACCTCGGATTGGAACAAAACGAGTTCTGTTGCACTCGTATCGACCATACGAGTCTAATGCAACTGACGGAAGTCGATTCGGAGAATGTATGCTCACTATACTAAAATAGCGTAGTCGTGACGCACTACTACACTCAAAATGGTCACTTTCACCAAATGACCTTGGATTGGAACGAAACGAATTCCGTTGCACTCGTATCGACCATACGAGTCTAACGCAACCGACGGAAGTCGATTCGGAGCACATATGCTCAATAAACAACTTTGACGTTGTGGCGAAGCACGATGCTACCCAAAACAGTCATTACTTTATGTGACCACCACTCTGTGGCGAAGGGCGGGTCGTGGTTTTCCTCTGACCTGGCCTAGGTTCCTCCAAGGGTTCAACTGAACCGGCTAGACCCCTTTTCAAAGACGGGATGTTACAATCCAATAAAACAAAGAAAATTTTCGTCCCTGAAAATACGAGTGGGTCGTGGAGATTCAAAATAGGGCCTACTATAGACCACTATAGGTGTCGAACGATCCCAAAATTTAAGGGTCTATAGGTTTGGTTTTTCCTAATGAGCTGCATCGATTGCTTTTATCGTGCAATATAATAAGCAACTTAAGTGGAACAAAGGTAGCTTTACCGTAGCTATGTCCATTCTGCCGTAATTCTAATATATATTGTTCGAGGGAACATTTCGTGCGCCAAATTGTTCGCTAACTGAATTACCAGCTTAGATAATTATATCGAATAAGTAATTCTAGCATAGTCGAATACATCCAAGGTTTGCATATTTGAAACGCAAAATTTATGAGTTGTGTCCTAGAGGTACATAGTAAAAAGCTCATTAACATATAACTGACTCTCATACGAATGTTATATGTTAGTGGAACAGATAACAAGAAATGTAAGTAAGCATGGTAAATCCATGAACATATAACCAACTCCCATACGAAGGTTATATGTTGATGGCACATGTAAAAATAGCAAATAAGCAGTGAAAAATTCATGAACATATAACCAACTCTCATACGAAGGTTATATGTTAATGGTATATGCAGATATGTATGTTTTGATGCAAATGATGCATATGCAAGCCATGCATAACGAGTACTCACGACTCAATCACATATCCATACATCGACATAGTCTGACCGCTTTTCTTCCAGCAGGGTAGCGACCCCCGCGGGCCTCACCGATGTGGCCGTCGGTGACAGTGGCCGGTCCTGCCACTTCTGGGTGTGGACGTACCGCACTACCCAGGCCCCAACGTACAACTCCGTGTACTCTTGGATGTGAGCGACATCCGGCGATTCTGAAATTCGGCTATCCAGCGGAGGGACCTCCCGGGGAAATAATAAATTACCTTCCGGGGTTCACACACTCCCTAGTGCCTCGTGAGTCGTCAACCTTCTCATTCCTGTACGAACGGTCCTTGGGCATGACTGACCCGCCACGATAATCACATACAATTATTTGCACCTTATGTTGCCATATTTCGACCGCTTTTCTTCCAGCAGGGTAGCGAACCCCACGGGCCTCACCGATGTGGCCGTCGGTGACAGTGGCCGGTCCTGCCACTTCTGGGTGTGGATATACCGCACTACCCAGGCCCTAACGTACAACCCTGTGTACTCTCGGTCGTAGGAGACGTCCAACAATAATTGAATTTGGCCAACCAGCGGAGGGACCCAGCGGGGCATATAAGATACAACCGAGCTCCCGGGGTGCACATCTCCCTATCGCCTAGAGTCGTCAACCCTCCCGCACCGGTACGTATGGTCTACGGGCATGACCGACCCGCCACTTTTCCACCGCAAGCAATTTACAGTAAAAGCAATGAATAAAATAGGCAACCAGCATATTCGGGTCCGCGGTGACTTACCCTTTTTAACGAGGCTTTCCGGCTGGCCGAGTATGCAATATCGCAAGTCCCATGAATGCTAACAATGTACTTTTGGGATGGGGTGCATACAAGCATTTCTAAATTTGCCACTATTTTATTTCAATCCAGCACATTGCCTCAGTAAATATTTCCTGAAATATTGACGTTATTGAAAAGACTAACCTTCCATCATAGCTCTTCTACGATTGCACGGCTTTATTTTAAACAGATCGTCAAATTGATAAATGTTATATCAAGTCAAAGCATATTTCATATTTGCAATCGTCAGAGCAATTCTCCATATACACACAAAATTTCATTTGATTAGCTTACCTCAAATGAAATTTTGAAAAACGAGAATTTTAATCCCAATAAAACAAAGAGGCATAAACCCGGGATTGAAATTAGTAATAGAATACTTACATTGCCCACAAAATTCCATTTGATTAATTTACCTCGAATGGAATTTTGAAAACGAAAATTTAACCCCAATAAAACAAAGAGGCTTAAACCCGGGGTTTAAAATTTGAAGTGGACGTTTGTAGGTTTAACTGAAGTGTTTTACGGGGACAATGTAAATCATCGTTTTGAGATCAGATGTGGTAAATGACATTTAAGTGTCAATCCACAAATATATGCCAAGTTAATTTGTTGTCAACTTTTAACTTTAAGGTCCACCACCGCTTCCGCTGCAGTGGTTCATCCCGAACCACGCAATAACGACCGATGGAGAAAGAGTTGTTTCTGTGATCACTTTTGGTCGACATGATCGGTTACCCTATGATCCATTTGTAAGACCCCCCCTCCCAAATCGACGGTCCGACCGGGGGATCTTATCACACACCACCCTTTCGGCACGACGCCGAAGCGATCCGAAGGGTGGAGGTACTAGCTTCTCCAACCCCCCTTCCTTGAATACTCCGTTGTCACGCCTAGGGGTGGTGTTAAGCGAAAGTCACTACACACCAACAGAGTAGGGAAGCAGTATTCTAGCGGAAGACATTATTAAAGAGTGCATATTATAATACGTAGCGGAAGACGTCATCAAAGAGTGCACTTTATAACACTTAGCGGAAGACGTAGTTTTATCACAGAAACCACAATTTCAAGACCTGTAAATAATCTACATATCTCTGCCGCATAAAATCCTAACCATCAAGGATTTATTGTCATTATATATATATACCCTGGGATAGGGCACCACAAAAGGAGATGAGGCTTAACAAACTTATACCTGACGTAGCCTACTCCGTGGCTTCATCCACACACAGATGTTGTCACTCATCCGCACCTGTCACCTGTGCCAAAGACAAATTATTAGAACCACGAACAGAATCCAACCCCTACTAACAAACAGACAAAATATAACATTTATAAGGGAGGGGACATCTGGACACTTATTGGGCCGAGGCAGTCTTCCCACGACCACCGCCTACGTACTCTGTATCATCCTGCATATGGTGTCAGACCCACGTAGTTCTATTAGTTTCGCACGGGCTGCCCTCCCAGACCGTCCGTCGTGTGGTTGCCTTAGAGTAAAACTCATAGGCCATCCGACATTCTCCCAAGGCACATTTTATATTCCCGGAGAAATAATTCTCGAAGGCACAATATATTCCGGTAGGAATATTTCTCGAAGGCAACATTTCATTCCCGTAGGAATTACTTCTCGAAGGCAACATTTCATCCCCGTAGGAATTTCTTTTCGAAGTATATTTCATCATAAGAGAAGAAAAAAGAATTCTCTTAAAGCTTAGCAATATATCCACCTGTAGTTTAGTAGAAGGAGAGAAGATGAACTACTATTTTAACCCAGCTGGTAATCGAACCCCAGCTGCCCACATAAGGCAACAATTGCATTCTTGTGTTCGATCATTATCTCAACCGCTGAGACCATTTAAGCTCAGAATTTCTAACTCTCTTATGTCAACAATATATAGTAAAGTAGCTCAATATATTCCCGTAGGAATACTTCCCTGAAGGCACAATATATTCTCGTAGGAATATTTTCTCATAGGCTCAATATATTCCCGTAAGAATATTCCCCGAAGGCACAATATATTCCTGTAGGAATATTTTCTCAAAGGCTCAGTATATTCCCGTAGGAATATTTATTACTGTCAATACAAGAATAGACTTCAAAACATTGATTCGACCGCGCTGCTGTACAAGCGGCGGCCAGTTTGGCACTTATTTAGAGTTGACTCTGAAAGTATGCCACATCTTCACGTCAACTCTAAATTTATAGGCAATACAGAAGGAAAAGACAAAACATCGATCTGTCTGCTCTGCTCTACAAGCTGCGGCCAGTTCGATACTATTTAGAGTTGACTCTGAAAGTATGCCACATCTTCACGTCAACTCTAAATTTATAGGCAATACAGAAGGAAAAGCCAAAACATCGATCTGTCCGCTCTGCTCTACAAGCAGCGGCCAGTTCGGCACTATTTAGAGTTGACTCTGAAGGTATGCCACGTCTTCACGTCAACTCTAAATTTATAGGCAATACAGAAGGAAAAGCCAAAACATCGATCTGTCCGCTCTGCTCTATAAGCGGCGGCCAGTTCGGCACTATTTAGAGTTGACTCTGAAGGTATGCCACATCTTCACGTCAACTCTAAATTTATAGGCAATACAGAAGGAAAAGCCAAAACATCGATCTGTCTGCTCCGCTCTACAAGCGGCGGCCAGTTCGGCACTATTTAGAGTTGACTCTGAAGGTATGTCACGTCTTCACGTCAACTCTAAATTTATAGGCAATACAGAAGGAAAAGCCAAAAACATAGATCTATCCGCTCTGCTCTACAAGCGGCGGCCAGTTCGACACTATTTAGAGTTGACTCCGAAGGTATGACACGTCTTCACGTCAACTCTAAATTCATAGGCAATACAGAAGGAAAATCCAAAACATCGATCTGTCCGCTCTGCTCTACAAGTGGCGGCCAGTTCGGTACTATTTAAAGTTGACTCTGAAAGTATGTCACGTTTTCACGTCAACTCTAAATTTATAGGCAATACAGAAGGAAAAGCCAAAACATCGATCTGTCCGCTCTGCTCTACAAGCGGCGGCCAGTTCGGCACTATTTAGAGTTGACTCTGAAGGCATGCCACGTCTTCACGTCAACTCTAAATTTATAGGCAATACATAAGGAAAAGCCAAAACATCGATCTGTCCACTCTGCTCTACAAGCGGCGGCCAGTTCGACACTATTTAGAGTTGACTCTGAAGGTATGCCACATCTTCACGTCAACTCTAAATTTATAGGCAATACAGAAGGAAAAGCCAAAACATCGATCTGTCCGCTCTGCTCTACAAGCGGCGGCCAGT
Organism: Dactylorhiza incarnata; assembly: GCA_033032865.1. Classification (NCBI taxonomy): domain Eukaryota; kingdom Viridiplantae; phylum Streptophyta; class Magnoliopsida; order Asparagales; family Orchidaceae; genus Dactylorhiza; species Dactylorhiza incarnata. Next base: position 2,589,747 of record JAWHQI010000020.1, on the reverse strand, counting down.
TCGGCACTATTTAGAGTTGACTCTAAAGGTATGTCACGTCTTCACGTCAACTCTAAATTTATAGGCAATACAGAAGGAAAAGCCAAAAACATCGATCTATCCGCTCTCCTCTACAAACGGCGGCCAGTTCGGCACTATTTAGAGTTGACTCTGAAGGTATGCCACGTCTTCACGTCAACTCTAAATTCATAGGCAATACAGAAGGAAAAGCCAAAACATCGATCTGTCTGCTCTGCTCTACAAGCGGCGGCCTGTTCGACACTATTTAGAGTTGACTCTGAAGGTATGTCACGTCTTTACGTTAACTCTAAATTCATAGGCAATACAGAAGGAAAAGCCAAAACATCGATCTGTCCGCTCTGCTCTACAAGCAGATGTATTTTGGTAGTAGGAAGCTTCCCAAATTTTCTCAAAATTTTCCATCACTGTTACGGCACTCTGATAATTCAAAAACCCAAAATATCATAGTATTTTAATTTCTAAAAATATTTAGCCTCCTCCAAAAATTTTGAAATTTGCACAGTAGGCCCCTCTTGACAAAATAAGCAACTTTTATGTTCAAAGTTTTTGTATTTGGAGTTCATATAGGGCCCAAAAAAATTCATATATGATAATATATAACAAAGTATAAATTTTTATAAAAAATTTAGACAGAACCAGCACAGCCGTCCCTTGCGAGTCTCCTCCGCCGCCGGCCGGCCGTGGCTCCGCCCCCGGCCGAATCCTAGGGGGCAGGCGCTCCCTCCGGCGGTGGTCCGGTGGCCTGCCGTCGCCGACCACCGCCGGAACTGTTCATCTTCTCATTTCGGACGGAGGAGAAGGGGGAGGTGGCGGCGGCGCTCCGGCCGCCGGAGCTCGCATGCAAGGCGTCAGGATCGTAGGGAGGGAGGAGAGGAGAAGGTCCCGGCTTGTTTGGATTCCTCCGGAAGCCCTCCGGCGAACTTGCCTTGGGAGAGTGGCGAAGGTGGCGGTGGAGCTTGGCTTTGGTTTTCCGGCGAGGTGGGGCTCCGGCAGGGGGTGGGGCTGGCTCGAAAATACCAGGGAGGATCTTCTGGAGGTGTATGGGGGTTGTCTCCATGCTTAGCTGTGGGAGGGCTTATATAGAAGAGGTTGATGCCCCTCCCCCTCTCTCCTTCCTCTCAGCTAACCCAGCTCCCCGTTAATCATGGTTTGGTGGAGGTGACAAGTGGCTGGTGGGGAGAGGCTGAGTGTACTTGCATGGGTTAAGCTTCAAAAAGTATCCCAACCCACTTTCCTTGGTTTAGGCTAAATGAAGTTTAAATTAACTTAGGTGGCAAGAAGGGACTTTGCCTAGACTAAGCATGGATTAGTCCTGATATTAGGCCATGGCTGTTTTTGTGAGTTGGGTCTCGGGTGGAGAAAATTTAGAAGTCCAAAAAAAAAAATCACTTCTTATAAAAGGAAAATTTAGAAGTTCAAAAAATCACTTCTTATAAGAGGGTTGACCCAAGTCAACCCTAAGTAGGTCCCCCGGTGGGTCAAAGTCAACATAGGTCCGCGTCGTCGAGTGTCGAGTTATTATTGATGTGACGGGGTTGAAATCAAGTGTTTACGTATCTCAAGAATCTTATAATTTTACGAGCGTTTATTTTTATTTACTTGACTAAACGACGTCGGAATCGAGCAAAACGAATTTTGTTGCACTCGTACCGACCATACGAGTTTAATGCAACTGACGTAAGTCGATTCAGAGAACGTATGCTCACAATACTAAAATAGCGTAGTCGTGACGCACTACTACACTCAAAATGGTCACTTTCACCAAATGACCTTGGATTGGAACGAAACGAATTCCATTGCACTCGTATCGACCATACGAGTCTAACGCAACCGACGGAAGTCGATTCGGAGCACATATGCTCAATGAACAACTTTGACGTTGTGGCAAAGCACGATGCTACCCAAAACAGTCATTACTCTATGTGACCACCACTCTGTGGCGAAGGGCGGGTCGTGGGTTTCCTCTTACCCGGCCTTGGTTCCTCCAAGGGTTCAACTGAACCGGCTAGACCCCTTTTCAAAGTCAGGATGTTACACCCGCCGCGTTAGCGCCCTCTCGTCGGGTGCGTCGGATCTCAATTCCTCCTTGGGGGACGACTCCCCGTTCCGCCGTCCGCCCGGTGCATCCCCGTGGCGCGGCACGTTCGGAGCACCTCAGCACTCGCGCGCGCTCAGAACGCTTCTGAGCGCGCTCAGAAGCTTTCTCACTTTTTGTCTTTCCGACTTTCTCACTTTTTGTCTTTCCAGCGTGCTCACTTTTTGTCTTTCCAGTTTCTCAGATTTCAGGAACAACCTGTCGCCTTTTTCGCCTCCAACAGAACTACCCGAACTGCCCGAAGGGTAAGGTGGTCATTTATGAAAAATGGCGATCCGTGTGCCCCGAACCAAAAAATATGATTCGTCTGCCGAGCATTTATGGAAACTGCAAACGGCGAAAATACCGGACTGTCCTCGGTCAAAGCTATAAAAGGAGCCCCAAGGCTTCATTTGAGGGGACCTTGACTTCAGAACCCGGGAGAGCTCCTTGCAGACTTTTGCGGAATTCTCCTTTAGCGCTGGAAGATCTCCTGCGGGGACTTGAAGATTTTCTTCATCCCGAAAGGCGACACGCCTTCTCACTTTTGTTCCCCGGAGGCTTCTCACTTTTGTTCTCCGGGCCTTCTCACTTTTGTTCCCCGGAGGCTTCTCACTTTTGTTCTCCGGGCCTTCTCACTTTTGTTCCCCGGAGGCTTCTCACTTTTGTTCTCCGGGCCTTCTCACTTTTGTTCCCCAGAATTTCCAGAAGGAAAAAGACTTAGTTTTTTCGAGAGGTGGCCTGTCACCCCCAGAGCTCTTTCTCCCTCTCTATTATTGTAACGAGCAGCGGCCTGTCGCGCTCAAGTTCTAACTACCAAATTGTAACTCCCAGAAGATAGTGAAGTTTGGTCGGCACAGCTCCGGCCGCGTGGTTTTTTACCCTTTTTGGGTTTTCCACGTTAAAAAGTCTCAGTGTACTCAACGAATCTCGAATTGACTGTTTGCGCGCTTAGTTCGCTCACGAGCTAAGGTGGTTCAATTGGACCGGTCTACCAAGAGCCCTAAGCGTTCCGCAACAGGTTATATTTTTAGTAAATTTTATCATGCATGCAAATAATTATATCTCTAACGTAATATTAGTTAGGCAAAACGAGTACAAAAAATTATGCGCGAAGAAAGAGCTCAACGGTAAGTCTATTTCTAATCGACACAGGGAATTGAGGAATCGCCGCACGACGGGAAGGGAGAATTCGACGTACGTCAAAATACAGGCGGGAGTACTAATCGACGTAAGTCGATTTCAAGGCAGGGAGAAATCGACTTACATCGATTTGCATGGGAGAGAGAAAATGCCAAAATGTATTCGACGCATAGATTCAACGTGCGTCGAATAGTTTTCGACGCTAGTCGATTTGAGGAGTTTAAGTTACTTTAAAATGACAACACTATTTTGTAAAAAAAAATACAATTCAATTATTCCCTAAATCTCAAATCCGAAATCCAAATCCAGTCAGGTGTAATGCGTGCGGTCACACGCATGTGTTGTTCATGAATTCTCTTTATGTTTCTTTCAACGTAACAAATGTGAGTGGAGTGTTTTATATACTCACTTATTCAAGTGATATTGGTCAAGCATGACTAAACTCCCGTTATTTTCTATGAAAAGATTTCTCTCCAATTATTTAAAGTTCCCTCAATTTGTCATTGAGCTTTTTTTCTATCCATTGACGTGGAACCTAATGTAATATAGAACTGAGTAGTTAATTGTTTCCTCTATTATTTATTTAAGGCAATTGTTAACCGCACCCCAGTTTTGGCTATCCGCAACCCTTTTATATGAAGTATTACGAGTTTTTTTTGGAAATATGCCTTGTACAAGCATTTTTAGGAAAAGTGTTCAACACGAAAGTTGTAGATATCGTCGAGATCTACAACTTTCATGTTGAACATTTTTCCTAAAAATGCATGCACAGTGTATTTCCAAAATTTCGTTATAATTACGCCCATATTTTAATTCGGGCGGCAATACGTCTTGTGCGTGCATTTTTAGCAAAAGTGTTCAACACGAAAGTTGTAGATCTCGGCGATATCTACAATTTTCGTGTTGAACACTTTTCCTAAAAAATGCCTGTACAAGACGTATTTCCCAAAAAATGCGCAATACTTCATATAAAAGAATTGCGGATAGTCAAAACTGAGGTGCGGTTAACAATTGCCTTATTTAAAACCACATAACTCCCATCCCAAGAAATCTTCGCAGAAGTTCTCCCAAACAGAGACTAGCTTTCTCCCATGGCGCCAGTACTCCATGTCCACCACATCCATCCTCGGGCCACCCTAAACCGCATCCACTTCTTCTTCTACTCCGCCGCCATCACCGCCCTCCTCCGCCGCCACGTCGCCGTCATCTCTTTAGCCACCCCCTCCACCCTCCTCCTCCTTTTCGCCGACCTCATCCTCGCCTTCATGTGGCTCCTCTGTCAAGGTTTCCGGTGGCGGCCCATACTCCGGCGAGAGTTCCCCCACCTCCTTCCTCAGGCGACCGTCCATCTGCCGGCGCTGGACGTGTTCATCTGCACAGCCGACCCCTTCAAAGAGCCGCCGGAGAGCGTGGCGAGCACCGCCCTCTCCGCCATGGCCTTCGACTTTCCGGCCGACCGGCTGTCGGTCTACGTTTCCGATGACGGCGGCTCGGAGCTCACGCTGTTCGCCTTCATGGAGGCCGCCAAGTTCGCCAGATACTGGCTGCCGTTCTGCAGAGATAACGCCGTGATGGAGAGGAGCCCTGAGTCTTACTTCGAAAGCGGCGATTGGGAAGGAGAAGCAGGGGAGTTGAAGGTAATTCAATTATTCAATATTCATTCAGCTATTATATTATATAATAAAATAATCCTCCCACGTGCTTGATTATTTATTTTAGCTAATAAGACAAATTGGATATAAAATAATAATTTACATGCTTCAATATTTATGAACGGCATAAACTCTAGGATATATTTACGCATGGAATATATTTATTTAGGCAATTGATATGCTTAAAATTAATTTTGGCTACGTGCAAATTATTTTTTACGTGCAAATTAAAAATTTATATATGCAGACTAAATTGTTACTTGCAAACCGAAAGAAATTATCAAAATTCTTTAACAAAAAAATTAAAATAGAACCAATATATACAACCTCGTTATACAACCCTGTATTCGCCGAGTGGGTTCCCGGGCCCCAAGAGGTCTTTTAAGAACATCTTTCAGCATGTTCTAGGGCAGGGAGAGAGGAGGCCGAGCGGTGGAGGCGGAAGCCTCCCGCTCGCCCACCCAACAAATAAAGGGGGGCGAGAGGAGATGGGGCGAGACCCCCCTCTCGCCCCCGCCCCCAATAAAGGGGGGCGAGAGGAGGTTGGGCGAGACCCCCCTCTCGCCCCCGCCCCTAGCAGAGGGGGGCGAGAGGAGGTTGGGCGATACCCACCTCTCGCCCCCGCCCCCAGTAAGGGGGGCGAGAGGAGGAGGGGAGGCCAGCCCCCCTCTCGCCCCAGCTCCAGTAAGCAGGGTGGTCTGCGTTTAGCGCCTCAGAATAGCGGGATTTGGCTGTTCGCATGCCAAATCTGAGGATATTTTCGTAATCTCGTAGGCCAGATTGTGGTTATTTCCAGGCCCAGTTCGAAATCCTATAAATTGGATCAAGGGGGCACCATTTGGAGGGATCTCTCTTTTGGCTATCTCTCTCCTCAAATCTCTCTAGTGGGTGAGGAGAGACTCAAAAGGGTGCCCAAGCTTAGCATTGGCTTGGGAAGGGAAGCGCTCTAAGATTTTTCGGGTGTGTGGTGGGACCTCCTCGCTAAGCCCTTATCCTTGTTCCTAGTTCCTTAGCCCCTTAGCCTAGAGCTCTCCCTTGGGGGGAGTAAGTGTTGGTCACCCCTCAACTTGTTGAGGGCCCGAACTCCACAGAGACCAAGTTATTGGTTTCAACATTATGGTGCGGTGAGCGTGGAGAGTGACCAACTCAAGAAAGTCTCAAGCTGAGCTTCATGGCTGGAGGTGGAGGATCCGAACCAGGCCACTCATAGCCCCCTGTGGCCGGAGCGATGTTGGAGATGTTTGAAAATTTCAGGCATGAGGTCCTGCAGGCCTTGCAAATAACCTTTGTCGCGATAGGCGAAGGTAGGAGAGGAAGTGGTCCGGAGGTCCCGTCTCAACAGGTGGGCGAGAGCCCTCCAGGCCAGCAGCCCAGGAAGGAGGTGTCAGTGGGGGGGAGTGGGGAGGCATTCGAACCCCACTCACCCAATCCCCTAGGAGGGGCGAGTGGGGAGGTCCCAGACCCTCACTCGCCCAGCCCCAAGGGGGCGAGTGGGGAGGTCCCAGACCCTCACTCGCCCAGCCCCAAGGGGGCGAGTGGGGAGGCAGCCAGCACCCACTCGCCAGGTCCCAAAGGGGGGCGAGCGAGAGGAGTCCTTTGTGTGAGTTGATCATCTTAACCCCGGTTCCAGAGGGGTTCAGAGATGTCTTATTACTCCGGCAAGGATGATCCAGTCCTGCACTTGGAGTGGTTTGAGGACATGGTCTCCATCAGGCCCATGTCGGACGCTTTCAAGTGCCGACTCTTCGCGATAACTTTGAAGGAGAAGGCAAGGGATTGGTTCCACCAACTCCCTGCGGGATCTATCCATGACTTCGAAGACTTGCGTCGAGGTTTCCTATTGCGCTTCTCGACGTCAAGGAAGAGGAAGAAGGATGCTGAAGCACGCTTCAAGATCAGGCAAGAGCTAAGGGAGTCGCTGGCTCGTTATGTTGATAGGTTCTAGGAAGAGGTTTTACTTGTCCAAGAGGTGCCAGGGTTCACCCTCCAGCTCGCCTTCACAGTGGGGCTGCGGGAGGGGTTCTTCAAGATGAGCTTGAAGCGGAAGTCCCCCTATCTTTCGAAGAGCTGATGGAAAGGGTGGCAGAAGAAATTGAGAGTGAGGAAGCCAACCCGGAGTTCGCAAGAAGGTTGGTCAAGCTAAGTGAACCAGAGGCAAGGCAGCAGGGTGGGAGGGTAGAGGCTCCCAAGAGGAAGTTCGACCAAGAATAGGGCAAATTCCAGGGAGAGAAGCCCGACCCCCCAGGGTGGAGGCAGGGACCGAAGGCACCCTCTCCACCACCTCAGCAAACCATGACAATCGGTTGGGGGAGGAGGAGAGCCAGGAAAGCAGAAAGAAGAGGAAAAAGATGGGATATGGATGAGTTACCCTACTGTGACTTCTACGTGGAGGAAGGTCACGCGACGTCCGCCTGCCCTGAGTTCTTGGAAATGAGGGAGGCGAGGGGTCCTAGGCAGTAACAGCAGCAACCGGAGGAGGTCGAGGAAGACCAGGCCTGGGAGTAGGAGACCGAGTTTTGGTTTCTATACTTAGTTTTTCTTTAAATCCATGTAGTGTGTTGGTTCACTTCCAGACTTAGTTTTTATTTCATGTAATATGATGATCAAAGTTATGAAAATTTTCAAGCTGTCAGCCCCGATGCTGGCCCGCTGACCAGGCTCCCATCTAGATGTCAGGGCCGGGAACCGCTCGGTGGCAGAAAGATCTCAAGGTACCTAGCCCCGATGCTGGCCCGCTGACTAGGCTCCCATCTAGCTGGCAGGGCCGGGAACCGCTCGGTGGCAGAAAGATCTCAAGGTACCTAGCCCCGATGCTGGCCCGCTGACCAGGCTCCCATCAAGCTGGCAGGGTCGGGAACCGCTCGGTAGCCAGATGTTTCAAAGGTACCTAGCCCCGATGCTGGCCCGCTGACCAGGCTCCCATCAAGCTGGCAGGGTCGGGAACCGCTCGGTGGCCAGATGTTTCAAAGGTACCTAGCCCCGATGCTAGCCCGCTGACCAGGCTCCCATCAAGCTGGTAGGGCCTTGAACCGCTCGGTGGCCGGATGTTTCAAAGGCACCTAGCCCCGATGCTGGCCCGTTGTCCAGGCTCCCATCAAGCTGGCAGGGTCGGGAACCGTTCGGTGGCCGGATGTTTCAAAGGCACTTAGCCCCGATGCTGGCCCGCTGATCAGGCTCCCATTTAGCTGGCAGGGCCGGGAACCGCTCGGTGGCAGAAAGATCTCAAGGTACCTAGCCCCGATGCTGGCCCGCTGACTAGGCTCTCATCAAGCTGGCAAGGCCGGGAACCGCTCGGTGGCCAGATGTTTCAAAGGTACCTAGCCCCGATGCTGGCCCGCTGACCAAGCTCCCATCAAGCTAGCAGGGCCGGGAACCGCTCCGTGGCCGGATGTTTCAAAGGCACCTAGCCCAGATGCTGGCCCGCTGACCAGACTCCCATCAAGCTGGCAGGGCCAGGAACCGCTCAGTGGCCAGATGTTTCAAAGGCACCTAGCCCCGATGCTGGACCGCTGACCAGGCTCCCATCAAGCTGGCAGGGTCGGGAACCGCTCGGTGGTCTGATGTTTCAAAGGTACCTAGCCCCGATGCTGGCCCGCTGACCAGGCTCCCATCAAGCTGGCAGGGCCGGGAACCGCTCGGTGGCCGGATGTTTCAAAGGTACTTAGCCCCGATGCTGGCCCGCTGACCAGGCTCCCATCAAGCTGGCAGGGCCGGGAACCGCTCGGTGGCCGAAAGTTCTCTAAGTATTTTTCTCCGAGGTGGTTCCGCTAGTCGGGCTCTCACTAGCCGGCGGGGTAGGATGGCCTCTCGGGGAGGGTAAGTATTTTTTCCCCCCGAGGTGGCTCCGCTAGCCGGGCTCTCACTAGCCGGCGGGTAGGATGACCTCTCGGGGAGGGTAAGTATTTTTCCCCCCGAGGTGGCTCCGCTAGCCGGGCTCTCACTAGCTGGCGGGGTAGGATGGCCTCTCGGGGAGGGTAAGTATTTTTCCCCCGAGGTGGCTCCGCTAGCTGGGCTCTCACTAGCCGGCGGGGTAGGATGGCCTCTCGGGGAGGGTAAGTATTTTTTCCCCCCGAGCTGGCTCCGCTAGCCGGGCTCTCACTAGCCGGCGGGTAGGATGACCTCTCGGGGAGGGTAAGTATTTTTCCCCCCGAGGTGGCTCCGCTAGCCGGGCTCTCACTAGCTGGCGGGGTAGGATGGCCTCTCGGGGAGGGTAAGCATTTTCCCCCGAGGTGGCTCCGCTAGCCGGGCCCTCAGGAAGGCACTCGCCGAATAAGCAGGGTTGGACTTTTCTTTCCGAGCGTATACCTCGCTCGAAAAGAGCGGGGATTGTGTACAACCATGTATCGCCGAGTGGGTTCCCGGGCCCCAAGAGGTCTTTTAAGAACATCTTTCAGCATGTTCTAGGGCAGGGAGATAGGAGGCCGAGCGGTGGAGGCGGAAGCCTCCCGCTCGCCCACCCAACAAATAAAGGGGGGCGAGAGGAGGTGGGGTGAGACCCCCCTCTCGCCCCCGCCCCCAGTAAAGGGGGGCGAGAGGAGGTTGGGCGAGACCCCCCTCTCGCCCCCGCCCCCAGCAGAGGGGGGCGAGAGGAGGTTGGGCGAGACCCCCCTCTCGCCCCCGCCCCCAGTAAGGGGGGCGAGAGGAGGAGGAGGGGAGGCCCCCCTCTCGCCCCATCTCCAGTAAGCAGGGTGGTCTGCGTTTAGCGCCTCGAAACAGTGGGATTTGGCTGTTCGCAGGCCAAATCCGAGGGTATTTTTGTAATCTCGTAGGCCAGATTGTGACTATTTATAGGCCCAGTTCGAAATCCTATAAATAGGACCAAGGGGGCACCATTTGGAGGGATCTCTCTTTTGGCTATCTCTCTCCCCAAATCTCTCTATTGGGTGAGGAGATCCTCCAAAGGGTGCCCAAGATTAGCATTGGCTTGGGAGGGGAAGCGCTCTAAGATCTTCCGGGTGTGTGGTGGGACCTCCTCGCTAAGCTCTTAGCCTTGTTCCTAGTTCCTTAGCCCCTTAGCCTAGAGCTCTCCCTTGGGGGGAGTAAGTGTTGGTCACCCCTCAACTTGTTGAGGGCCCGAACTCCACAGAGACCAAGTTATTGGTTTCAACACTCGTATTCGTCGAGTGGGTCCCTAGGTCCTAAGGGGGTCAAGAGGCAGGATACAGGTTAAGAAGAGAACTCGCCTATGTCAGGAGAGGCAGGGGAGCCTTAGGGCGAGTGCGAAACTCTTCCGCAAGGCACTCGCTCGCTTAGGAGTGCAAATGCGCGGAAGGTCATGCGAGTGAGGACGGAACCCCACTCGTCAGGAGAGCCAGGTATCAGGCGAGTGGTACCCCCACGGACCACTCGCCCATGGGAATCTAGTGCACGAGAGGCCTGGCGAGTGGTGTCTTCAAAGACCACTCGCCCAGAAGGCTTTAATGGGGAAATTACCTAGATACTCTTTGTGGGCTGCCAATAGCCCTTCAGAACAGCGGAGTTAGGTTGTTAGCAGACCAATTTGTGGTACGATTAGTAAAATCAAAAGGCGTATTTATGCTATTTGCACGCCAGACTAGAGAATCTATAAATAGACCCTTAAGGGCACCTTGGAGGAGATCCGATCTTTTGGGCTCTCTCCTCCTAGACAGTTTAAAACTGGTTGGCTTTTAGTGCCCTCCAAGGTGCCCGACTGAGCATTGATTTGGGAGGGGAAGCTCTCTAAGATCTTCCGGATGTGTGGCGGGACCTCCTCGCTACAACCTTGGGTCTATTCAAAGTTCTTCATCCACAGTCAAGAGTGCAAAAGAGGGATAAGTAGGTGTAGGCAACACCCCCTGTGGGTCCGAACTCAAGAGACTGGTTGACGGTTTCAACATTTTTGGTGCAGTGAGCGTGGACCATACCCTACACAGGAAAATCTCTAGCTGAGATCCATGGCTGGAGGTGAGGGAGAAAGATCTGACCCAGGCCACTCGCAACCACTCGCGAAAGAGGTGACGTTGGAAATGTTTGAGGACCTCAGGCGTGAAATCCTGCTGACCTTGCAGCTCGCATTCGCCACGAGGAGCGAGTTCGAGACTCTCGCAGCCCCAGCAGATAGGCAAGAACGCTCCCGGCCCGGAGGTGGCGACAGAAGCGAGTGGGCGGATCTCCCTGAGTGGCAGCTATTCAGTAGCCCGGCGAGTAAAGAGGTCTGTGAGCTGACTCCGCGAGAGCGAACCACTCGCTGAGTGGGGGAGGGAAGCCCCTTTTGTGAGTTGATCCTCTCTGCCCCGGTTCCAGAGGGGTTCAGAGGGCCGGAAATGTCTTACTATATCGGCATGGACGACCCAGTCCTACACCTGCAGTGGTTCGAGGACATGGTCTCTATCCTACCCATGTCGGACGCCTTCCAGTGTCGGCTCTTTGCCACCACTCTTAAGGATAAGGCGAGGGACTGGTTCCACCAGCTCCCCGTGGGTTCTATTTACACGTTCGAGGATCTGCGTCGGAGCTTCCGGCTGCGCTTCTCAACATCAAAGAAGAGGAAGAAGGATGCAGAGGCACTCTTCAAAATTAAGCAAGGGTTAGGGAAGTCGCTGGCCCATTATGTGGATAGGTTCTAGGAAGAGGTCCTACTCATCCAGGAGGTGCACGGGTTCACCCTCCAGTTGGCCTTCATAGTGGGGCCGCGGGAGGGGTTCTTCAAGATGAACCTAAAGCGAAAGACCCCTCTATCCTTCGAGGAATTCATGGAGAGGGCGCCGGAAGAGATCGAAGGGGAGGCTGCCACCCCAGAGTTTGCAAAAAGGTTGGCAAGACTGAGTGAGCCAGAGACAAGGCAATAGGAGGGTAGAAGGAGAGATGAACCCAGAGGTTAGGGGCAGCAGCGGGATTGGGGATATCAGGAGACCAATAATCGACTAGCTTGGAGACCCCAGGAGGGACCAACACGAGGTCACAAAAGAGGTTATCAGGGAGGGGGAACTTCCAGGGAAGGGGGCAGGGGAGGGTCAACCATCCGGGATGGAGACAAGGCCCCATGCCCCCTCTCCCCCCTCAGGAGCAAACCATGGCAGTAGGCCGAGGAAGAGGAGGAAGAGGAAATGGAAGAGGGGGGAGAGGAGGCAGGGTGGCGTTGCCCTATTTTGACTTCCACCAGGAGGAAGGTCACGCGACGACCACCTGCCCGGAGTTTCTGGAAATGAGGGCAAGAGGTCAGCAGCAGCAGCGACCAGTAAGGATCGAGGAAGTGCTACCCGGGGAATGGGAGGATAGGTGTGAGGATAAAGCAGATGTGGGAGCCAGAGGGGGGATCGGGGTGATCCATGTCGGGGTTGGTTCGATGATATTTTACATGCTTGATTATTTATGAACGGCATAAACTCTGGAATATATTTATTTAGGCAATTGATATGTGCAAATCGGTTTTGGCTACTTGCAAACTAATTTTTACGTGCAAATCAAAAATTTATATGTGCAGACCAAATTGTTACGTGCAAACCAAAAGAAATTATCAAAATTCTTTAACAAAAAATTAATATTGAACCAATAGCATTTAATTCTGTTTTTTAACATTCAAAATTGTGATAACAAAAAACTTTTAAGTCATGGAAATCCTCTTTAAGTCGTAGTTGTTGGGACGAGTTGTATCTGCAATAAAATAGTGACAAAAGTTTAGGACATATTCATTTATAGTATTCCAATATTTATATCTAAAATTTATTTTACCCGCAAGTCCATCTTAGTGTTCGTGAAATTTCTTCCACATAACTATTTCATCACCTGCACAAATATCTTTTTGTACTACTTTTTTCGCATATTTTTCCTAACTCATCTTTTAGCTCGTTGATTCTCACGATAATAACATGCCCTGTCACATCCAGCATAACTCTAGGCTTAAGTCTACTAGTAAGCTTGTCAGCACCTTGTATTGTCACAACAAATCTCAAACTTTCTGCTATTTTTTGAGCCCAACCTACTAGCTCCTCCTTCGAGTCAAAACAAAGTAAAGTGATGAAATGTGTCCCAATGTCTATTTGTGTGGTTGCAAATGATTCTCCACATGTCAACAACTTCATATTGTTATAACAATAACAATCCACACATAAAAATTAAAAGAAGTTCACTACAAATTCGCAGGAGAAATAAATTAACTAAATTTTTTGAAAACAAAAAATTTGAATACAAAAAATTGGCACTATTGTGAGAGAACTAAAAAAGTTGCAAGTGCAAGGGAGATGAAAAAAATACAGAGCATCAGATTTTAGTTATAAACATAGAGATGGAAAAAAAAATACAGAGCATCGGAATTTAGTTATGAGCTTAGAGATGGAAAAAAGTACAGAGCATCGGAATTTAGTTATAAGCTTAGAGATGGAAAAAATACAGAGCATCGGTAGTTAGTTTCCCATAAAGGGTTTGTGGAGGAGAAGGGGAAGATGAGATTTCGTAATTACGCACCTTAACAATTTCAGCAGCGGCGGCGCGAGGAGATCCGGCAGGTGGCGCGAGGAGATCCGGCGGGTGGCGCGGAGGAGGTCTGACAGTCGCGCTAGAGGACTGGCAGTCACGCTAGAGGTCCGGCAGTCGCGCTAGAGGTCCGACAATCGCGCTAGAGGAGGTCCGACAGTCGCGCGGAGGAGGACCGGCAGGTCGCCGCCTAGGGCTTTCACGTTTCTCGCATGGGAACGAAGCAGGCGGAGCACGGGTGAAGGGAGAGGGGTTTTATTTGGTTTGCACCTATCCTATTTAACCTAATATTTTTTGGAATTTTTAAATAGTAAATAATTAAAATTATGATTTTTTGGAATTTTTAAATAGATGAAAATTATTTTATGAAATTCAATTTTACCTTTGTAAAGGAGATTCCAATAATTTATTTAAATATATAATTTATTTAAAGATGTACCGCGTGCAGGCGAAATCATACCCGTTGATCTGCTGTTTTCTTTTTTTTTTCTTTTTCTTTTTTAAGTTTTTTGTTGTTAAAATCTCGCTTTTTAAGAATCGGTGGATCACAAATCGGAGATAATGTGCACTGCGAACATAGACCTATGTGCGCACACGCACCTACATATTTCTCCCGCTTTGAAGAATACTAAAAGTTGACATTTAAAAAAGGACGTTGTTAATAGCAAACCTTGAACGGATATTAGCAAACCATCAAAACTTAAAAAAATACGCGTTATTTGAAAATACGTCTTATAGGTGCATTTTTAGGAAAAGTGTTCAACATCAAAGTTGTAGATCTCGTCGAGATCTACAACTTTCGTGTTGAACATTTTGTCTAAAAATGTACGGGTTAGGTGTATTTTCAAAATGCACAAAATATTTCACAATAGTCTCGCGCATTTTGAAAATATGCTAAACCCGTGCATTTTTAGGCAAAATGTTCAACACGAAAGTTGTAGATCTCGACGAGATCTACAACTTTGATGTTGAACACTTTTCCTAAAAATACACCTATAAGACGTATTTTCAAAAAGCACGTATTTTCTTAAGTTTTGATGATTTGCTAATATCCGTTCAAGGTTTGCTATCATTTGTCTACTTTGGTTTTAACAATACTTACAAAAGCTTAGATGTATTATTATATAATGTACTATAGCTTGAATGTTGATTAGTCTATTTGGAGAGAGAAAAATTGAATGGTAAAATAAGGTGGTATAATATTTTAGCAAATATGGTTTCTTTATGATATAGTGCAAATGTATGGTTCACCATGCCCACATCTCCTCTGTAAAATTGCTTAGTTTGATCGGGTTCTAATGTTGCTGCACACGACATATGGGGGACATTGAGTAACAGTTTAATAATATTTGTCGCTGCCACACACTGTCCATGAGAACAACGAGCGATTATTGATAGTATTGCTTATATCGAAGAAAATTGGGCATTTTTCTTCCCTCAACACCTCTCTTCTCTAAGAATAGAGTTTTGAGTGGTACTTAAAAGAAATGCTATAGTTGAGAACTTGCATAATTTCTTTATAATGTATATTTTTCTACTTTATGATATATATAGAAAAAAGGTCACACATTTCAATGTAGAGTCATTAGAAAGGGTAAAATTGAACATCATAAAATAAATTGTCTGATTTTATAATTTCCCATCTATATTTCTAACATAAGGGACATTTTCATAAATTGGGGAAACTTAGTGGGGGGAGTTAAATGTAATTTCGAATGATAGAGAGGTGCAACCTATAATTATGCAAATTCTCAGGGGAGGTCCCGATAATTAACTCTACATCTTTACTATATATAAGGGAAAATTTGTCGTTGGTTAAACATTCAAAAATGCCAAATATATCCTTAATTTTTTAATACATTCAACATTGCCAAATTTAAAATACAATATTCATACAAGTAATTACACCATATCCCAATATTAAAAATAATGATGAAAATCGATATAATCCAAAAAAAAATATTTGTAGGTCCCCTGCACCTACTATGGTAGGCTCTCCTCTCTCTCCACTCTCTCTCTCTCTCCCACCACGATTCTATATAGATATAGATTATAGAATATTTTTTTTATAAATCTTTATGTTGGGAAAATGATTTCTCCTAACCCCTAGAAATGAATTCTAAGAATGAAAAAATAAGGCTAAGTAAATATGCGTCGAATAATATTCGACGTTTCCTTCAGGTTGAGTCGAAGTAACTCTAGGAAGATTTCGACGTAAGTCTAGTCGACGCCACTCTGATTTCTAGTCGACGCATCTAGTGAAGTCGACGCACATCAGTCGACGCACCTTCCTTATTCTTCTCTCGACGTCCAGAAAGGATGCTCTCGACGCTTGCGTCGAATAGTAATCGACGCACGTCGATTTCCATGACAGAATTTAAATATGCGCCAGATCTCTTTCCTTCTTTCAATAGATCTGATTTATATGGAATAAGTGTCAATATTTTATAGCCGTTCTGAATCATTCTTTCCTAATATCTGATTCTTGGCTAATTTGATTTAACTTATTTGGATATTATTTGAAATCTGAATTGGTTCTTTCCTTCTACAGAAATAAATATTATGGAAACATTTTCATCTTTCTATTTTTCTGACTGCTAATTAATTATCCTCCTATAGCATTATTTTGAATACACAGAGCTATAAATAAAGAGGAGGTTGGCAGAAAATCATAGTTGAGTGATCCACCACATACATTTTGAAATAGAGGAAAAACTCCCAAGAGAAAAGAGAGAAATTGAGAAAAAACTCTGCAGCAACATTCAACCACTTCTTCTTCTTCTGTTTCTGAAATCACACTGCTGCAAAATCTGATAGCTCTCACAAAGAGAGAAAGTCTGCAAATCTTCTTCTCTCTATAGAAGAAAGATTCAATTCACTTCTTGTGCTTCCAATCTTCTTGCTAGGAAGAAGATTCATTCTTGTCCTTATATCTTTCCTGCTTTCTTTCTTACATCTAGCATTGTAAAAGAGTTTTTAGAATCTCTCTTCAAAAAATTCAGTGTACTGGTTCTAAGAGTCTCCTTGTCAAAAGACTCAGTTGGTTCTAAGAGTCTCCTTGTCAAAAGACTCAGGGTGGTTCTAAGAGTCTCCTTATCAAAAGACTCAGTGCAAGATAGTGAATTCCTACCAAGGGGGTAGAAGAGTGGACTACCCAAAGTTTGGGGAACCACTATATTTTCTTGTGTTGTGCTGTGATTTATTTTCTTGGATTTACTTTATTTTCTTGCTAAATTCTTGTTGGTGTGTGGGAAGCTCTAATCTGTGATTATACACATATATATATATATTAACTTTGCACAAAATATTTTTAATCTCTATTCACACCCCCCCCCCCCCCTCTAGAGAATTCTAGTGAGGTTAACTGTGCACTTTCAATTGGTATCAGAGCTAGGTTGATCTAAAAAGGATAACTCCTTGATCAAAAAGATCTTACCTCTCATATATATATATATTTTTCAAAACTATTTTATCATATGGCACAAATCAAAGATTATGCTTCCACCAGACCTCCAATGTGCAATCTTGAAAAGTTTGCAGTTTGGAAAACAAGAATTAGAATTTATATGAATTCCATTGATGCTGACTTGTTTGATATTACTATGACAGGTCCCCCAAAGCCTTATAGAAAGGATGCAAATGGCAATGTCACACAAACACTTGTTCCAAGATCTGAGTGGACAGAAGATGAAAAGAAGGCAAGAACATATGATCTAAAGGCCATGAACATACTTGTCTCAACTCTCTCAGATGACATTTTTCAAAAGGTTGTTGACTGTGAATCATCCAAAGAAATTTGGGATGCTCTCACAAAGATGGTGGAAGGAAGTGCTGATGAAAAGAAAGATAAAAAGGCTCTATTGATCTCTCAATATGAGAACTTCCAAAAGAAGGCTGAAGAAAGCATCTCTGAAATGTATGACAGATTCAGTCTGATCATCAATCAACTAAGAGACTTGGATAGAGAAATCTCTCTCACTGAGATTAATGACAAATTGCTAATGAGTCTCCCTAGTTCATGGGACTCAAGAATATGGGCAATAAGAGACACAAGAGGACAAAAAGAGATCTCAACAGATGCTCTCTTAGGAAAACTCAGATCCTATGAGCAGTTGCTGAAAACTAGAGAGGAGAAGGAAAGAAGAGAAAACACTCCAATTTCCTCAAAAAGCAGGAACATTGCTCTAAAGGCAACAGAAGAAGGAACCCCTGTCACTGAAGAAGAATTATTCAGTTTCTTGGCCAGAAGATTTAAGAAATGGGTCAAGACAGATGGATCAAAAAGGAGGGAGTCAAAACCAAGGTATGACAAAACCCCCACTAAAGAAATTATTTGTTATTCTTGCAGGAAACCTGGACACATTGCCCCAGAATGTCCAGAGAATGCTGAAACAGAAAAGGATCTGAAAAAGAAAGATCTGAAGAAAAAGGGGAAGAAGAAAGAAAGAGGCTTCATTGCAGAAGTCTGGAGTGAAACAAACTCTGAGGATAGTTCATCCTCTAAGAGTGACAATGAAGAATCTAGGCAAGAAGACCTATGCTTGATGGCCCTTGAAGACTTAAAGAATGATGATAAATCATGGAGTGAAACAGGATCAGAAGAAAGCATATCTTCTGATGATGAAAAAGAAAAGAACCTCATTCTCATTGAGGAATCTGAGGATGAGGATGAGGTAAGCATGTTTGATGAAATAGATTTTCAAAGTGATAATTTTAGAAATGATTTTATGGGAATGTACCTAGATCAACTAAAAACAAAACAAGAAATTAAAGATCTAAAAGAACAAATCAATGTAGCTAAAAACCAGAGAAACACAGAAATTAAATCCTCTAAAGATTATGAATCAATAGCTAGCAGAATAGAAAAGGAAATAGAAAGGGCTAGAATAGAAAATCAGTTCCTTAAGGATAAAGTAACCCAGGCAAAAGCCTTTGAAGAATCAATAAAAATGAGAAGCCAAACTCTTAAGGAAATTACTGAAAAACAAACAATAAGACACAACCATCTTGGGCTAGGGGCTGATCCCTCAATCAGCATAATTCCATCCAACAAACCTGCTTGGATGAGCCCTGTAAAATTCACTAAACCTGTCAAAATGACAAACCAAGAAAAAGACCCAAAAGATAAGGAAGAAAACTCCTTCAAAGAAATAAAGGAATTTGATGAAACATCTTATTATTCAGCTGATGACTCACAAACTTCATCTGAAGAAACAATCAAACCAAGAAAAACAAGACATAAAGGAGTAAAAACAGAGAAAGGCAAAATGAAAATTTATGAAGATACAGTTGCGTCGACTTCATATCGACGCATGCACGATAGTGCGTCGACTTCTACTCAACGCAATCTCTCAGATGCTTCGACCTCTTCTAGATGGATGAACAAAAGCACGTCGACCTCCAATCGACGCAACTTTTTCTATGCGTCGAAATCAGATCGACACCATCTGGAGAAAGCGCCGAATACAAATCAACGTGACTATCAACATGTGTCGAATGGATATCGACGCACAAAAATTCAGAACAATTTAAACAGCTTTCCTCCAAAAGTCTTTCATCCTAACCCTTATTCAGGACCCATTCATCCTAATCATGAATTCTATCCAAATCAAACCCTCTATTCTAACCAACACTCTTATCCTCATCAACACTTCTATCCTACTCTAAACTCAAATTCTCATAATAATAGGATAATCAAATGCTATATATGTAACAAAACTGGCCACCTTGCCAAACAATGTTGGCATAATCAATCAAACTAACTGTAAAAATTAGTCCTAGGCTGTCTTAGAAAAGCTTTAGGACTAGGAAGAGACAACAAGAAATAAGAACATAGAGTGGTTCAGAAAAATCAAAAGTCACGTCAACTTCTACTCGACGCTCCGTAGATGACTCAGATCAACAGGTGTAATCGACGCATGCGTCGACTACTATCGACGCATACGTCGATAGGAAACCCTATCATACCAAATCAGACCATATCGACGTTCACGTCGAATTCCACTCGCCGTAACGTCGACTTCATAAAAACGAGCGGCAATATTAAAATATTCTCAGTCACATCCACTGAAGTACCGAATAAGCCTCGAATTGAGTCCCGTTTCGACGCTTCATCTGACTTAAATAAACTCTTCAGTTAGAAAACCTTCGCGATTCTGCATCTATCATCCTTCTTGCTCCTCTGTCCAGCTGATTCTTTTTCCCTCTCTCACCGATCTTCAATGGCTCCCAAGATAAATTCTGGGTTCGATATCGACCTCGAATCCTTCCAAGCAGCAGCAGAGAACTATAAGAACATCATAGCTCTCTTCACTGAAGCAGGACTGGACAAGCTCATCTCCACTAGGTGCAAGCTTCTGGAAACTGAGCTCACAGAGCTCATAACTCATGTTCAGATTTCTGAACAAGGAGAAATCCAAGGAACACTATATGAGACACCAGTCTCAATCTCAGCAGAACACATTAGGGCCATCTTTGATCTCCCATCAGGTATATCCTAATGTCATCTTTGTTCAACTAAAATAGGGAAAGGAAATCTCATAAGTCTTCATCATTTCCTATTAGGTGATGAATCTATAGACCTCACACCTGATGAAATCAAGCATCTGCTAACCACCATGAAGTTCTCAAGGGATAAACCAATCCATCTAAAGAAAATAGACTTTTCTGAGGAGTATAGACTACTAGCAGATATAGTAGGAAAGATACTACTATGTAAGATATCTGCCCATGATGCAGTACCCAAGCAGCAACTGAACATCATGGGAGCTCTGGTGTTAAAGAAGAAAATAGACTGGGTCAGCTGTTTGCTCAAGATGATAGGCTCTAGATATTCCCACAAAGAAAATGCCTACATGAGAATGATGAGTCAAGTACTGTTCCACTCCTTCCCTGACCTATGTAGGTCAAAAGGAATTCCCATCCCTCCAGGAAAAAGGATGTCCATAGCCCTATTTTCTAAATGGGCCAGGCAAATCCCTAAGCCTGGTTCCATCCCTGAAAGGACTCCATCTCCTCCTATCTCTCCTGCTCATCCTCCTCCTCCTCCTCCTTCTCAAACAGTCACATCTTCTGTCTCAGCATCATCCTCACCAATACCTCCTCAATCACCTGCTCAACCTTTTTCTATTCCTCCACCTCCTCCATCAAATATACCTCCTCAAGATGATAGAATCCCCTCTCCACATCCATTATCTCCTCCTCCTCCTCTATCACCTCTTCCTCCACCATCACCTCCTCATCAACTCTCACACCATGAACCATCTGAATCCACTGAGGCTCTCATCACCCAGTGCATACAATCCACAGCTCAAAGATTCCAAGCAATGCTAGATGAGCATTGCTCCCAGATTCATTCCTCCATCCTTCACATGCACACCCAAATAGATGGGGTCAGTGCCTCTGTGCAAGATCTGAAGTCATCTCTCTCTTCCTCTAGAGTGACTAGGTCTTTCTTAACCTCCTTGGCCAAGAAGGTCAAGAAGGGGGAGAATCTAGATGAAGATCAGCCCTCCAATCCTAAATCTCCTTCTCACAAATCCCTTCCAACCTCAAAAACTGACAGTCTAGCACTGCTCAAAACCCTTGGGAATGAGATAGTACCTGAGCTCCATATTGATGAACAAACAATAGAGGTACTCAGCATAGCAAGAGAGGCTGCAGACCAAGTGGCACTACTGCAAGGGGAAGCAAGCAGAGCTGAAAAAGAAGATGGGGCAGATGATGAGAAAGTTAAAGAAACTAAACCTCAGGGGGAGCTGGAAATTGTGGTAGCTGAAGTAGGAGCTAAGGAGCTGGATACCATTGTGAATACAGCTGAAAATGAAAAAGAGCAGCCAGATGCTGTGTTACCTGAAGCTGAAACTCAGGGGGAGCTAGATGAAACTCAAAGGGACTCAACTGTTGTGACTCAGGGGGAGATGAGGGTGCTATCTGCTGTTGAGAAAGAGCAACCTACCAAAGTCTTCAAAAGAAAAAGAAAGACTCCTCCTACCCCTCCTGAGTGTTAATTTGGTTTCTAAAAACATTAATGAAAATTTTTTATGTTCAAAACATTGATTGGTCAATATATATATATTCTCTTCTGAGTTGGTGTATATACAACTTTCTTTCCTTCTTTCCTTTTTGGTTACTCAATATATTTCTTATCTTTACAAATGCTGTGCTGGGTTAATTATATGCTAGTACAATTTCCCTCTAAATAGGGTTAAGACAAATAGGGGGAGATTGTTGGGAAAATGATTTCTCTTAAACCCTAGAAATGAATTCTAAGAATGAAAAAATAAGGCTAAGTAAATATGCGTCGAATAGTATTCGACGTTTCCTTCAGGTTGAGTCGAAGTAACTCTAGGAAGATTTCGACGTAAGTCTAGTCGACGCCACTCTGATTTCTAGTCGACGCATCTAGTGAAGTCGACGCACATCAGTCGACGCACCTTCCTTATTCTTCTCTCGACGTCCAGAAAGGATGCTCTCGACGCTTGCGTCGAATAGTAATCGACGCACGTCGATTTCCATGACAGAATTTAAATATGCCCCAGATCTCTTTCCTTCTTTCAATAGATCTGATTTATATGGAATAAGTGTCAATATTTTATAGCCGTTCTGAATCATTCTTTCCTAATATCTGATTCTTGGCTAATTTGATTTAACTTATTTGGATATTATTTGAAATCTGAATTGGTTCTTTCCTTCTACAGAAATAAATATTATGGAAACATTTTCATCTTTCTATTTTTCTGACTGCTAATTAATTATCCTCCTATAGCATTATTTTGAATACATATAGCTATAAATAAAGAGGAGGTCGGCAGAAAATCATAGTTGAGTGATCCACCACATACATTTTGAAATAGAGTAAAAGCTCCCAAGAGAAAAGAGAGAAATTGAGAAAAAGCTCTGCAGCAACATTCAACCACTTCTTCTTCTTCTGCTTCTGAAATCACACTGCTACAAAATCTGATAGCTCTCACAAAGAGAGAAAGTCTGCAAATCTTCTTCTCTCTATAGAAGAAAGATTCAATTCACTTCTTGTGCTTCCAATCTTCTTGCTAGGAAGAAGATTCATTCTTGTCCTTATATCTTTCCTGCTTTCTTTCTTACATCTAACATTGTAAAAGAGTTTTTAGAATCTCTCTTCAAAAAATTCAGTGTACTGGTTCTAAGAGTCTCCTTGTCAAAAGACTCAGTTGGTTCTAAGAGTCTCCTTGTCAAAAGACTCAGGGTGGTTCTAAGAGTCTCCTTATCAAAAGACTCAGTACAAGATAGTGAATTCCTACCAAGGGGGTAGAAGAGTGGACTACCCAAAGTTTGGGGAACCACTATATTTTCTTGTGTTGTGTTGTGATTTATTTTCTTGGATTTACTTTATTTTCTTGCTTAATTCTTGTTGGTGTGTGGGAAGCTCTAATCTGTGATTATACACATATATATTAACTTTGCACAAAATATTTTTAATCTCTATTCACCCCCCCCCCCCCCCCCCCCTCTAGAGAATTCTAGTGAGGTTAACTGTGCACTTTCACTTTATATAAAATTACTCTCCTCTCTCTCTCTCTCTCTCTCTTTCGGTCCCCTCTCTCTCTCTCTCTCCCACCACTATTCTAGAATATGTTTTTTTATGGGCGCTGATATCCGCACTACAGTTTTGGCTATCTGCGCTTTATTTGTATGAGCTATTACACGCCTTTTGGAAATACTCATTGTACATGCATTTTTAGAAAAATGTTCAACACGAAAGTTGTAGATCTCGTCGAGGTGTACAACTTTCATGTTGAACACTTTTCCTAAAAATGCATGTATAAAGCGTATTTTCAAAAATTCGCTATAGTTACTGATGTAGCGCGTTCCTACGAGCCTACACGGGTGACGTCTAGGATAACCTCGACGCCTTACACTCTCTCGACTCCGCACAACAACTAAACGCAGCAGCACAATTAGGTTATTTATTTTCTCGCGCTAACGTGCGGATAGCCAACCCGCTAGAGATCGTATCACGGCTAGAGGCCAAGATCCGATCAAGCTAAAAGGACGAATATTTGCGTCCGAACGAGCGTTGTTGTACCAAAGAAAGATCCACCAAAATAAATCTGATTCGCAAACGGTTGATCTTTCCCCAACAAGAAAATAACAAGGTTCGCCAATCCTTTCGATAGTATCCGGAAGATCAAACAAAAAAAACAAATCTATCAAAGAAAACACCGCGAGAAATTTTCTTGCTTCGAGAAATCACGCTAAAATCGTCCACCACAAAAACGATCTAAGAAAGGAGATCTCTTGAGTAGAAATTTCGTTACCCCTCTCGGAAACGTAGATCCGAGATATTGGATCCACTAAAAATGATCGCTCTCCTTTGGAACACGGAAGGGGATCCAAATGATGAAGAAACTCGTTCGTCTTCCTCGCCTTTGCACCGGAGAGATTCACCAAACCGTAGGCCCTTGCACTTGATATCTTCTCCTCCAATAGTGGTCGGCTAGAGAAAAATCCGTTGAAGAAGATTTCGTAGTGAGGATTGGGTATGAAGTGGGAGAAGAGGTAACGGAAGAGAGTTGGAGAGAAAGAGAGATTGAGAGAGGGAGAGAGAGGGAGGCCGAACTTGGGAAGACCCAAGAGGGGGGGGGGGGGGGGCGGCAAGATGAGAGGGAGAGGAGAGGAGAGGAGAGAAATTAGGTTTAGGCAATTCTTTAAGCAAGTAATATTCTACCTTTTTAATTCAAGTCTTAGCCTTATATAAGCCTTACAACACAAGTGCTAATAGCACACCAAACATAGTGCTAAACGCACACCAATAGTTTAAAATAAAAAATAATAAGATGCAAGCCATAATTAAATTAAGACATAACTTAGCAAATATAATAATAATTAATTCTTGCGGCGTGGACGAAGATTGTAGCCGTGGCCGCCACGGCGCCGCATGTCTTTAGCCGGTGGGCCGTCATCATCATCTTCCGTCGCAATTCCATGACCAACCACGCCGTGTCCGTCATCTTCGTCTTCAAGTTGGCCGTCTTGGTGGCAGTCGCCATCAATCCTCCCCCGCTCGAAAGAACTCATCACCGATGAGTGGGCTGGAACATAACGGTGAAAGAGATCCGCATCAAGTAGCTTCACCTCCGACGCGGAGAGCCAAGAGTCGTCCGAGGCAGGACGGCCATTCCATCGAATCAAGAACCTGTGAACATCACCGTCGGAAGTTGGGAACACAGCATCCTGCAAAATCCTGTCAGGCAAGAAAACGGTCCGGGAAAATCTCGGAAATGCGTTAGGCAAAGAAGAAAAAGAAGTTTCATCATCAATAGGTGGCTTACCTCCCGTAGAGTCCGTAGGAGAGGGCGATCCAGAAACAATCTCACTACCCACCCCATTAGAAGTTTTAGTGGAAATATTAAACGGAGAGGCAGAAAGTTCAGGTGGTGGAGCGACATAAAGCGTTAAATCCGAAACGTTAAAAACATGGGAGATTCCCCACTCAGCGGGTATCTGTAATAAATATGCGTTTTCGCCCAACTTCTTTAACACTCGAAAAGGACCGGCTCTCCTATTTGTTAATTTCTTTATAGTGCCTGAAGGCATCCGTTCAGGGGTTAGACGAACCATGACCAAATCACAAATATTCAAGTGGACCGCTCGCCTATGTTCGTTAGCATTCGATTGATAAATAGCATATTGTCTAGCTAGCGTCTCGCTAATGTGCTTATGGAGATTGTGAACGTGCGAGGCAAAATCCTGGGCAAAATGACTAGTTTTAAAAGATGGGGGCAGCGGCACTAAATCAAGAGGCACGGGTGCCTTATAACCATGTACAATCTCATTCGGAGACAACCCGGTGGACCTGTTCCTTGAATTATTGTAAGCTATTTGAGCATGAGGAAGAACAAGGTCCCACGTACCTTTATGATCGCCTACTAAACAACGAAGTAATCCACCCAAACTTCGATTGACCACTTCCGTTTGCCCATCCGTTTGGGGATGATAGACCGACGAAAACATAAGTTTTGTACCCATAAGCTTCCAAAGCGTCTTCCAGAAGTAACTAGTGAATTTGACGTCCCTATCAGACACTATCGTTTTGGGAACGCCCCGATGCGCCACGACCTCTTTGAAATACAACTTAGCAACATGGGATGCATCGTTGGTATTGTGACTAGCGATAAAATATGCCATTTTAGAAAATCTATCGACGACAACAAGGATGGAATCGTGTCGCCGAAATGTCATAGGTAGGCCCAAAATAAAGTCCATACTAACGTCCTCCCAAGGAACCGACGGAATAGGAAGAGGTGTATAAAGACCCGCGTTGGTCTTGTTCCCTTTTGCTAATTAACAAACACGGCAACTCCCAACGATCTTATTAACCATTGGCTTAAGCCCTGGCCAAAAGAATTTATCTTCCACTAGTGTTATTGTTTTATCCCGGCCGAAATGTCCCCCTAGCCCTCCACTATGTAGCTCCCATACAATGAAATGGCGTAGTGAAGAGCGGGGAATACACAATTGCGTATGCCTAAATAAATAACCGTCACGAATGTAGTATGCCGAAATAGTAGAGGGAGCCTGTTCCTGAGCGGCTAAATAAATGTCCTTAAAATCCTGGCATAGGACGTACTCGTCTTTAATGCGTTCAAATCCTATTACTGTCACCTCCATTTTAGATAATAATAATGTGACACGACTAAGGGCGTCCGCCACACGATTTAACGTTCCCTTAAGGTGCTTAATAATGAATGTGTACTCCTGAAGATAGGAGACCCATTTAGCGTGCCGAGGACTGATTTTACTTTAGAGTTTACGAATTTTAGCGCTTCATGATCCGAGAGGATTACAAATTCTTTCAATATAAGGTAGTGTCGCCAATGTTGGAGACAACGTATTACGGCATAAAACTCACGATCATAATTGGAATAATTTAATTTTGGGCCCGCAAGTTTCTCGCTAAAGTACCCAACCGGATGTCCCTCTTGGCTTAACACACCCCCCCCCCCCCCCCCCCCCCCCCCCCCCCCTCAATTCCTATCCCCGAAGCGTCACATGATAGTTCAAACACTTTATTAAAATCCGGCAACCGTAGTAGTGGGGCTTCAGACATCCGATCCTTAATCATTTGAAACGCGTTAGTGGCCGATTTGGTCCATTTGAAATCACCTTTCTTCATACATCCAGTTATTGGTGCCATAACGCTACTAAAATTGCGAATGAATCGTCTATAAAACGTGGCCAATCCATGAAAACTCCGAACCTCCCGAATATTTTGTGGTTCCGGCCATTCTTTAATTACTTGGACCTTCTTAGGGTCAACATGTATACCCTCGGCACTCACTATGTATCCTAAAAATTCCACGGAAGTCACACCGAACGCGCACTTCTTAAAATTAATGAATAAGCTCTCTTGGCGCAATGTAGTAAGGATTGTTCGCAAATGAGTTTCATGATCGATCGGCGAAATACTAAACACCAAAATATCATCGAAATAGACTACGACAAATTTTCCCATGCATGGCTTAAATACTTGAGTCATTAATCGTGAGAAGGTACTAGGTCCGTTGGTGAGTCCCTCTCCTAACACTAACCACTCGTAAAGCCCGTCCTTAGATTTAAAGGCCGTTTTCCATTCGTCTCCCTCCCAAATTCTTATTTGGTGGTAACCACTCTTTAAATCCAATTTTGAAAACACGGTGGCACCGGATAACATATCCAATAGATCATCCAAACGGGGAATGGGAAACCTATACTTGACAGTTATTTTATTAATGGCCCGGTAGTCTACACACAACCTCCAAGACTTATCTTTCTTCGGGACCAATAAGGCAGGGACGGCGCAAGGGCTTTTACTATGGCGGATAAATCCCTTTGCTAATAAATCGGAAATTAATATTTGTAGTTCATTATGTGCAGAGGGATTAAGTCGGTAATGGGGTTGATTGGGCAAGGATGAGCCCGGGACGAAATCAATTTCGTGTTGAATGTCCCGGACGGGTGGCAATTTGGAAGGCAAGTCTACCGGATAGACGTCCTTATATTCTTCCAATAACGCGCGCAGAGATAACGGTAGGTTCTCTAAAGACGGTGAATCTTCCTTAGCTTGTAGACAAACTAACGCATAAATGACGCCATCTAGAAAGGTCTCGCGCTCTAACTCCTTCCTACTTATAAAACTTATGGTTTTCCTTTCCGCAGGCACCACTGTGTCCTTGGAAGCAATCGACGGGTCCTTAGGTGGTGTGGGTTTCAAAACAATGGTCTTACCATTGAACTTGAACTCGTAGGTGTTGGCCCTGCCAAAATGGGTCACGTCATAATCATAAAGTCATGGACGTCCTAATAGAACGTGACAGACATCCATAGGGATGACATCGCACCACACCTTATCAACATAATTCTTCACCGTAAGCGGTACCAAGCATCGTTTAGACACTGCGATAGACGTTTTGTTCACCCATGCTATCTTATACGGATGTGGATGTGGCTCAGTGACTAAGTGCATTCGAGTGATGGCATTCTCCGAAACGACGTTCATACTACTTCCGCTATCGATTATTAACTTACACCACTTGTCACCGTTCTTAAAATTTACCGAAAAGATATTCGTCCGATTGTAATCGTCCGTCGCACACGGTGTATTCAGAATACATCTCATAACCATCATAAAAGAGTCGTCATCAATATCACTCGGCTCGGCGTCAGACTCAGTACCGGCTTCGTAGACGATCTCGGCGGGATCAGACGTGGAATCTAAAAGGGCTAGGGGTTTTCCCTTAGTGGGGCACTCACTAGAGTAGTGCCCTTGAATCCCGCAAGAATAACAGGTGGCGTTAGTCTTATTAATACGCCCTATTGGAACTCTCTCACCAGTGGGATTTTTGATGTTCCTAGCGGTAATGACCACGGAGTTCGAATCTGTTGATCGAAACCTTCCTTTGTCTCGTACGGAGGATGAGGGTGGGGATCCTAAAATGGATGTTCTTTTTTGGAAAGATCGACCCTTGGACTTATAGGCATTGTGCTTTTCAATATCCAAAGCTGCATTAAACGTTGCGTTAAGATCCGTGTGACCGTAGCGCAGAAGCTTGCCTTGGATATCCGGCCTGAGTCCCTTACGAAAACGTGATAGTGTTACTTCGGGCATTTCCCGGACATTACATCTCACCATCATATCCTTAATAAGTCTCATGTACTCCGCTACTGATTTGTCCCCTTGGCGAAGGGTGGCTAGCTCATCGAACATTTGGGTTCGGTGATACGCCGGGACATATTGGTCAGTCAACAGTGCTTTCATGGCAGCCCACCCAATTGGGGGTACTCCATTCACGGTACCCATTCGCCTCTCTTCGTTCAACCAGAACGTCTTGGCCCTACTCAGAAGTTTCATTCGTGCCACTCGCACCTTATCACCGTCAGACAGATTGTGCCACTCAAAGTAGCACTCGATCTCCATGATCCAATCTAGGAAAACTTGAGGTTCTCCCATTCCATCGTAGGATGGTGGATGTAGTCGCACGGCCTTAGTTAAATCGAATTCGTCGTCCTGATCACGATGATGATTTTGTCGTTCGTTTCGTTGATTGGCGGGCTGTGGTGGGGGCCCTTGCCGATTTATCCCAAAGCCGGGATTTTGAGGCGCCGCCTGATTTACGGCCAACCCTTGTATTAATTGGGTGAGTGCATCGAACCTAGCGTTGAACTCTTCCCGAAGCTCCGCAATCGCTGCTGGAGCGTGCTCATCATCATGGTGGTCGGCCATGGGAGAGGTGGGTGGAAAGTATTCCGTACCAAACCTAGTGCGCATGAACAGCAGGACAACCAAAATTTTGACCAGATATTTTTTATAAAAGGATTTTTTTTGGAGACTATTAAGTGGGAGATTAAAAATTTATTTTTTAGACTTTTTTGCTTAGAAAAATAAGAAGAACATACAGGATTTTTTTTTATAATTTTCTGCAAAAAAAAAAAAAACTTTTGGATTTTGCTATTCGCAGACCAAAGTAAATTAGAAAATTCAAATTTTCGTTGTCTAATACGAAACGTGCACGACCGAGTGTGGGTCGACGTCCTAAGACAGAAAAACGTAAGGATGGTGTCGATTGAGAAATCAACACACCCTATCTCTGATACCAAATTTGATGTAGCGCGTTCCTACGAGCCTACACGGGTGACGTCTAGGATAACCTCGACGCCTTACACTCTCTCGACTCCGCACAACAACTAAACGCAGCAGCACAATTAGGTTATTTATTTTCTCGCGCTAACGTGCGGATAGCCAACCCGCTAGAGATCGTATCACGGCTAGAGGCCAAGATCCGATCAAGCTAAAAGGACGAATATTTGCGTCCGAACGAGCGTTGTTGTACCAAAGAAAGATCCACCAAAATAAATCCGATTCGCAAACGGTTGATCTTTCCCCAACAAGAAAATAACAAGGTTCGTCAATCCTTTCGATAGTATCCGGAAGATCAAACAAAAAAAAAACAAATCTATCAAAGAAAACACCGCGAGAAATTTTCTTGCTTCGAGAAATCACGCTAAAATCGTCCACCACAAAAACGATCTAAGAAAGGAGATCTCTTGAGTAGAAATTTCGTTACCCCTCTCGGAAACGTAGATCCGAGATATTGGATCCACTAAAAATGATCGCTCTCCTTTGGAACACGGAAGGGGCTCCAAATGATGAAGAAACTCGTTCGTCTTCCTCGCCTTTGCACCGGAGAGATTCACCAAACCGTAGGCCCTTGCACTTGATATCTTCTCCTCCAATAGTGGTCGGCTAGAGAAAAATCCGTTGAAGAAGATTTCGTAGTGAGGATTGGGTATGAAGTGAGAGAAGAGGTAACGGAAGAGAGTTGGAGAGAAAGAGAGATTGAGAGAGGGAGAGAGAGGGAGGCCGAACTTGGGAAGACCCAAGAGGGGGGGGGGGGGGGGGGGGGGGGGGGGGGGGGAGGAGAGGAGAGAAATTAGGTTTAGGCAATTCTTTAAGCAAGTAATATTCTACCTTTTTAATTCAAGTCTTAGTCTTATATAGGCCTTACAACACAAGTGCTAATAGCACACCAAACATAGTCCTAAACGCACACCAATAGTTCAAAATAAAAATAATAAGATGCAAGCCATAATTAAATTAAGACATAACTTAGCAAATATAATAATAATTAATTCTTGCGGCGTGGACGAAGATTGTAGCCGTGGCCGCCACGGCGCCGCATGTCTTTAGCCGGTGGGCCGTCATCATCATCTTCCGTCGCAATTCCATGACCAACCACGCCGTGTCCGTCATCTTCGTCTTCAAGTTGGCCGTCTTGGTGGCAGTCGCCATCAGTTACACCCAAGTTTTAATCAGGGCAGCAATACGTCTTGTGCGTGCATTTTTAAAAAAATGCTCAACACGAAAGTTGTAGATCTCGCGAGTTCTACAACTTTAATGTTGAACACTTTTTCTAAAAATACATGTACAAGACGTATTTCCAAAAGGCGTGTAATAACTCATACAAATAGAGTACGGATGGCCAAACTGCGGATATCAGCGCCCTTTTTTATAAATCTTTATATAAAATTACACTCCTCTCTCTCTCAAGGTCCCCTCTCTCTCCTCTCTCTCAAAGTCCCCTCTCTCTCCTCTCTCTCTCCACTCTTCACTCTCTCTCAAAGTCCCCTCTCTCTCCTCTCTCTCTCTCTCTCCACTCTCTCTCAAAGTTCCCTCTCTCTCCTCTCTCTCTCTCTCTCCACTCTCTCTCAAAGTCCCCCTCTCTCTTCTCTCTCTCTCCTCTCTCTCTCTCTCTCTCCACTCTCTCTCAAGATATATAGAATATGTTTTTTATAGAATATGCTTTTTATATATAGAATATGTTTTTTTTAATAGAATATGCTTTTTATATATAGAATACATTTTTTTCTTATAGATATAATATATATAAATTTACAAGAGCGGCAGGCGCGGCGTGGGTTTGCGAGCGGCGGGAGCGCCGTCGTGCAGGGGCAATGTCATGATCGGAGTACTATTGTCTATCACTCATGTGTGTGCGTGTGTGCGTGTGTGCGTGTGTGCGTGTGTGCGTGTGTGCGTGTGTGCGTGTGCGCGTGTGTGCGTGTGTGCGTGTGTGCGTGTGTGTGCCTGTGTGTGCGTGTGCGCGTGTGTGATTTCACTAGTCCATTGGGTTGATACAAGTTCCAGTAAGAAAAAAAATCAATCCAGAGCAGAGCAGTGGTAAGAAGGGCAATGCCTTTATTTCCTGATTCAACAGTTGACTGTGAGTAACATTTTGTTTATTATTTATAGTCTCTTCACTAAATTATCTCCAACAAAACACACAAAATTATCATTGATCTTTGGTCACCAAACCCAATCTGCACAAGTAGACCATATAACTTTAGAATGCTCAAAGTTCTTCTACATAATGAATTTTCTGAAATAGCCTTCAAATAGTGATAAAAGGTATTAGATTTTATAACAATTGAGTAATTAAGCTTACCAAACGATCTACGATATCTTCTCTTTCGCAGGGCCAAGAAAAAGTAGTGCGCGTCTCCCTAAATCTTTCGCGTTAAGCTTCTTATGAACGTTAACATTTGACATAGTAGTGGAGATCATTTGAGACTATGTGATAAAAAGGTACTAGATTTTATAACAATTGAGTAATTAAGCTTACCAAACGATCTACGATATCTTCTCTTTCGCAGGGCCAAGAAAAAGTAGTGCGCGTCTCCTAAATCTTTCGCGTTGAGCTTCTTATGAACGTTAACATTTGACATAGTAGTGGAGATCATTTGAGACTATGTAAAAAATCTCTAAAATTTACATCAATAAAACTAGGCGGTTGCTTCGGTATATGCTTTGACCTTCAAATCACTATGAAGAAATTCGTTCTTCGTGTCAAGTTGTTTGTAGAGGTCAATTATCAGTGGCCGCGACACTTAAGAACATAAGCCTCGTCTCTGTTACCTTCGAAAATGCTTCATCGCAATCTTTTCCATGAGTCTAGGCACAAGCCATGCATTAAGTTAAACCATCATATCAGCCAATGAGCTCTGTGGAATAATCTGATAGTAAATATTAATATCATAATGTAGAAGAACTTATCATAAGATATGGAGGAACGAATATCATAATCAACAACAACAATAAATAATTGATTTGTATAAGAAAGTCTACCATATGCGACATAATTTGATGTAGGGTAGAAATGGTTACCGATATGTGCGTCTTTATAAGAAAAATTTGATAGAGGTAGTGATTCTAGCTATGTTTCAAGAAGAAGAGAGACACAGTTTACATAATAGGGTTTCAGCTGACAAAGAGAATAAAAGAGAGCTGCTGGAATCTGTCGTAAAGTGTCCTTTTATAGTCATCTTTTTCCAAGCTCCAGAAAGAAATGGTTGCAAAAATCAACACCTTCCTTTTCCTGGTTTTCTTTTCTGGACCTTCCTTCTTATCCACCTTCCTTCTTCGGCGACTTCCTTTTTTTGCACCTCCAACGACTTAATTTGAATCCCGACAAGTTCTTCATACGTCGAATATGATTCGACGTGCTCTCATTTAGCGTGCTCTGATGAGCGGGTTCAAAATCTTCTTCTTTAAATGTCGAATATGATTCGACGTGTTGTGATAAGCGCTTTCTTATACATGTGCCTTATGGTTTGTGCTCTGACTGAAAAGAGTTGTGCTCTGAAATGATTTCGACACGTGCCTTTTTACTAAGCTCAGTCGGATATCGCCGAGCCTCGGTTAGCAATCGGTGACCACATATATTTATTCTTCAGGATAATGAACTTCCTTCTGTGAGCGTTATTACTTGATCGGTGAACGTTGAGCCCCGATCAGTGAACGACTAGATAAAGAGCTCTGGTCACTCAGCGATCAAGTCTTCAGAGAGTGGACTTGAGCTTGATCTACGTTTGGGTCTCTAGGTCGGCGATCGAGTCCTCAAACGCATGGTTAGTAATTGGATAACCGATTAACGATAGGATAACCGGTCGGTGATTCTGCATGAACTTAGCCAATTCTTCACAGATCTTCGAATTTACATTTTGTCTTATTTTGAATGACTTTCTTCTAACTTCTTCTATGAGCAACTTACCAACTTATACAAGCTCCAGAAAGGAAGAGTCCTTTTATAGTCCTTTTTTCCAAGTTCCAGAAAGGAAGAGTCTTTTTATAGTCCTTTTTTCCTAGCTCCAAAAGGAAGAGTCCTTTTATAGTCCTTTTTTCCTAGCTCTAGAAAGGAAGAGTTGCAGAAATCGGCACCTTCCTTTTCCTAGTTTCCTTTTTTTGTACCTTCTTCTCCACCTTTCTTCTTCAACGACTTCCTTTTTCCGCACCTGTAACAGCATAATTTGAATCCCGACAAGTTCTTCATACGTTGAATATGATTTAATGTGCTTTGATTTAATGTGTTCTGATAAGCGGCTTCAACTTCTTTTTCTTTAAACATCAAATACAACAATTTGAGCACAGGCTTCAACTTCTTTTTCTTTTAAACATCAAATACAACAATTTGATGTGCTCTGATAAGCGGCTTCAACTTCTTCTTCTTTTACCAAGACTTCTAGGGATGAAAGTAGACTTGACACACTAACTCAAATCTAAATACAAAGATACCGTCGGTGACGACGACAAATTTATAGAGCAATAAAATTTTCAACTCATGCAACTATTTTAAAAAACAGAAATAGCATTCAGTAAGCAAACAATTGCTGGCTTTCCTCCACTCAGAAGGCCAAGACAAAGCGCGCGGCGAATGAATCCCACCTGCAAGTAGTAAGCATATCGCAGCGAACTTCCACAAACAAGATTCCCCAGCAAATAAAGTATCCAATCCAATAAAAGATGTTGAATAAAATAGTCCAATACAACAAAGACTGATAGGGTATCGAACAAAACGGAAGACATGGTTGCAATAAACAAGAATGCGGATACAATCCGGAGCGGACTCCGGCCAAGATCTAGGAGGTTGGTTCCTCCTAAGACCCCCTCTCTCAAGAATGAGAGCCAAAACCCTAAGATCCAAAGATCCCTAACCCACATACCACTCCCCCTTATATAGATGAGGGAGGGCAATTACATTACAAAAATACTTTAATTAAGTTAATTAATATTAATTAATATTTAATTAATCAATATTAATTAATTGACTAATAATAATAAGTACACGAAGAAATATCACGGCGGCTTCCATACGCGCTCCCATGGCTCTTGCAAGGTTGTGTGCTTCGGCGGTTGCAACATCGTAACAATGCGCCGCCCTTGAAAATTGACCTTGTCCCCAAGGTCAAGAGTACAAGATTTGTTGGAGTGTTTGAAATGTCGACAACGGTTAGGATCGAAAAAAGGGACAATTGAGGGAAGGACAAATACGAAGGTGAACAGAAGTGGGGAGGGAAGTGGGTTACACGGTGGGGTAAGGTTGAGTGTAGGAGATAACAACAATAAAAAAAAGTAGGGGCTCGGCTGGAGTGCCCGGGATAGTGAAAAAAAATAAATAAATAAAGGACAAGCTGGCAGGTGGGTTGGATGTGGGGCCAAAAGTTGGCAAGAGAGGGGGTGGCGGAAGGAGGGGCTGTGATAAGGTGTGGTTTGGCGTATTGTGGGGGCAGCGGCGGAAGGTAGAGCTGGATAAAGAAAGAAATAGGAAGAGGCGTGCAGGCAAGGCGATAGGACAGGCGTGGAAGAAGAGGAGGCGTGCCGGCGGAGTGTTCTGCCAGGGATCTGGTCGACGGTGAAGCGTAGTCGTCGGGCGGGGAAGAGCAGCTGTGCGACAGCGAGGGGAGGACGAGACCGGCGTGCGAGGTGTTGGAGTCCAGCGTCCCGCGGGAGGGCAGGGTCGCGATGTTGATCTGTCCGAGGAAGAAACTGAGCCGGCGATTCAGGCGTGGGAAGGATCGGAAGATTCCGACGGTGGTGAAGAGGGTCGACGACACCAGCAGGCGCTGCTGTTAGCGGCGAGAGATCGATAACCCTAGTGTCGGGTTGAGCAGTGGGTGTTGCGGCAGGCGGAGGCAGCAGCGAGGGGGCGTCCACATGGGTCGTGAGACATCGGAGCCGCACTTGGAGAGCAGACAGGAGACTTTCTTGGTAGGCGAGGTTGCGTTCGATTTTGGCGAGATGGAAGTCTGCCACGGCAGCGGTGTTGGGATGGCGCGGGCACAGTCCGGAGGCAAGCGGGTCCGAAGGAATCGAAGTTGAGGAAACCCCGGCGACTTGAAATAAGCGGACGGGGGCGGCAGGTCGGACCATTGATAGGGTATCGAACAAAACGGAAGACATGGTTGCAATAAACAAGAACGCGGATACAATCTGGAGCGGACTCCGGCCAAGATCTAGGAGGCTGGTTCCTCCTAAGACCCCCTCTCTCAAGAATGAGATCCCAAAACCCTAAGATCCAAAGATCCCTAACCCACATACCACTCCCCCTTATATAGATGAGGGAGGGCAATTACATTACAAAAATACTTTAATTAAGTTAATTAATATTAATTAATATTTAATTAATCAATATTAATTAATTGACTAATAATAATAAGTACACGAAGAAATATCACGGCGGCTTCCATACGCGCTCACATGGCTCTTGCAAGGTTGTGTGCTTCGGCGGATGCAACATCGTAACAAAGACTCACCAAGTAGTGGGCTGACCAAGGCACTGAAGATTTCGGAGCCAGAGATGCGTGAACGGCGATCCGAGGTGGAACCGGAGGCTGGAAAAACGACGTAGGTGGCTGTCCTCAACGGTGGAAGGTGGAAATGGACCGGAAATGAGTAAATCCGGCGACGTATGGGGAGATCCGGGCGGGGGAGGGTAGATCCGATAATTTGAGAGTGGATCCGGACTAGGGAATGAGGATCGGGTGAGGGAAAAGATGGATACAGGCTGGATTTGTCCAGATCTGGACTGATCTGGACAAGGGGGGCGGCTGGAGGTGGTTCCACGTAGGGGAAAGGGACAGTGGTGGCTGGAAGCAAAGAGAGGGAGGGCTGGTGGCGGGTTCTGGAGGTAGGGAGAGGGCGGCGGTGCCTGGGAACAGGGGAAAGGGGCGGCGGCTATAGAGGGACTGCTGGACAGTGAGGGGGGGAGGTTGTAGAGGGGTGGAGGTGGGCGGCGATGGCTGTAGAGGGGTTGCTGGACAGTGAGGGGGGGGGGGGCTGTTTGGGGCTGTAGGGGGCTGCGGAAAAAGGGTTGGGAGGGGAAAGAAGAGGCTTAGGGTTAGGGCAAACCTTGGGGGGGGGGGGGGGGGGGGGGGGGGAGATACACACCTAAGAGTCGTCACCTAGTGTTTCCACGGAGTCGGGCACCGTGTCGGGATCGCGGAATCCGGGAATTCTCTTCTCCAAATTCTGCAATGCCCTCTAACCAGACCACTAACTACATATTTATAATAAAAGAAGGATTATGGCATCCCCACCATCGACGACTATGATTGACTGGAAGTGGGACCACTCAGATACAATAAATAAAAACCCAAAAGTACTAAAATAATATATCAAAACAATTCGCGACGCGGATCCGGACGCATCTGCGGAGTCAGATCGGCGATCCGATCAAGTCCTCCTGCGCGAGTACACGAACGTGAGTCCCACCTTGCGGCGAACCCCTCCTGGTGCATGATTCTGATGGATCCCCATCACCATAACTCTGCCATTATCATGTCTAGTCCTTCGATACTAACTATGGCTCCGTTTGTTTCGGACGGTAGCATTTTGGAGCGTGGGAATGAGAGCTGTGGGAATGGAGATCCTGGGCAGCTTTGGCGTTGGAGACTAAAAATGGGGTTTTTGAGCGTTGGAATGGAGATTGGTTGTTAACCAAATAGTTTTTTTTTTCAGCGTTGGCGTTTCCCCCCCCCCCCCCCACCCCCCCCCTCGCCAATGGAGAAAAAACGCCGAAACAAACAGAACCTATATATACTTATCTAATGATGCTTTTTCTAATTGTCATTGTGCATTCACAAATCACTCAAGTCTGTCCTCTATTATCTTATATTTGATAGATGTTTTGATTACAAATTTACAATAAGATGAAGCTTAATGGGATTATCTCTTCCAGGGCAAAATTCTGCAGAAGAATTGAAATCAATTAGCCAACCATTCAGTATTTATCTTCAGTGTCTATATATTGTAGTGCTTTATAAAATGATTTGAAGTGAACAATTATTCTTGCTGTAGTTTTAAAATTTTGCTCAACAATGCAGTTAATATGTTAATGTTATTATTACTAAACCACCAACAAAAATATGTAGTTATTTATAGTCAGCGCCTATCAGGCAACACTCCACAGGAACAAATGAAAATAAAGATTCATGAAACCGACCAATAATAGTTAAGATAAAACTATTGATAAACGATGATGATTATGATGCTATTAATAATTTCTGAAGGCTTGCATTATTATCAGTGTTTTAAATGTCATCCGACATGTCCTGTTTGAACAGAAAATGACTTGCATAATAAAAATATAAAGGTTATGACGTTTTGTAATATGTCGCCAGACATTTCGGATCAAATCCGCTATGTCGCCCCACATTTCAGATCAGATCCGCTATGTCGGCTTTAGAATCTTTGTGATTGAAGAAAAAATACTTATTTTCTGAATTAATCTATTCAATGTTTCGTATGTTTTTGCTATTCGTTCATTTTACATATACCTGTGAGTATATAGATACCATAATAGTTGAAATACTGGGTAATTGCACCCAGTTCAAGTATAAATGATGCAACTAGCATTTTGTCTTAATGTTTACTGGTGGTGGAAAGTGCAGATACATAGAAACATACATCCAAAGATGTTATAACTTATAATATAAATATTTTTTAGGAATCCGACATTTTAAATGTCCTCCGATATGTCTCCGACATCCGACATCCGACATCTAAAAACTCAATCCAACGTGTCCCCGACATCCGACATCTGCAGCCTTGATTATTATATATGCACAATTAATTATGGCCTTTACTCAAACTCACGCCCTCATTTGTCGATCCAGGTGATGTTCGAAGGCCTAAAGAAAGAGTGGAGTCTGCTGTGAAAAGAGGTTATGTGGATCTCGGCTTAGTAGACTCGCCGGAGAAGGAAATATTCATAAAATGGAAAGAACTTCACTGGCAGGGATCATCCTTCCGTTATCCAGGTTGTGCTAAAAACATGTTCAGTTTGTCCTCAATTAATTCTACTCATACAATATTAAACTAATCTTTCACCTCTGAGAGTATAGTTAAAGTTTAAACTAATGATAACTTTTGATGATTGGATAGTTATAAAGTAAGTCTATTAACAAAAAGAAAATATAATGAAAATCACTTGAAGTAAAACAACTAGCTCACACAAACATTTTTAAAACTTGTTATTCTCTAGTATAGCTCTAGATCGAATAATGGGGTTCATGGAACTCAGCGAGACTATCAACACTTTTAGATAAAGTAAATACACGATATGAAAATGATGGGGCTCAGCGGCGCGGACTCGCGGTGGATTCCCATATAGATTATAAGATTATGTGTGCGTACATATTTTTTATAAATCATATGTACAATCAGTGTCATCATTATCATCATTCATTTGGAGTCTCATGTACCAGCACATTAGGGCAAGACTATCATAACTTCTATCTAGTGTACACTTTTCCTGCCCTCATATTGAGGCTAAGGATTGGTTGTCACATGCACTAACAATTATGACAATAGTTTATCTCCAACCCTATCAAGATTAAGGATTTCAGATGATAGGAAAGAGTTTAAACACGCAAGTAGATAGCTACTATCCCAACTACTATCATAAGGATGCTCCATATATCTATCAATCTATCTATCAATCTATATCTATATATATATATATAAAGATATATATATAATACAAACTATGCAACATCATTTATGCATCACAATATGAAAGAATCATAAAATCATGTTTTGCATAAAGGATCATATGAATGAAAACATAAATGAGTAATAACTATTATGAGAATCGTGAAAATAATGTAGGCTTGATCATAACTTTCGTGGCTTTAAAATTCTTCTGAAATATCATGAAAACATGAAGATGAACTTTTTAGTAAAAACATGGAAATCATCAAAAATCATTATTGATTTATGGCTAGAAATTGATGTAGAACAAGAAAAACTTGCTTTAACTCAAAGACATAATCACTTAAAATTTGGGCTTAACTCATGCATGGTCCTCATATTCACCATAGATCCTTTTCAATGATGTTTAAAGCATCCTTAATTTTTGCTCTCCTAGAATGAAATTCCTTTCCAAATCTCATTTCTCATATAGCCCTAAGGTTTTCAACAATGAGAAAACAAAATATAGTTCCCCTACTATCTTTGTCCATATTTAATTTTGACATGGAACCATCTCACATATCTTAGAAAATTTAAATGGGTTGATCAATGTTGGTGTTATTTTAAGTTATAATTATTTGTGTGGCTTGATTGGATTAACACACATGTATTTCAAAATTAGATTGATCACTTAGTTTTGATTGCATGTTGTGTTTGGTCGTGCAAATCTTTGCGAATAAATATTGCTA
The DNA here is from genome assembly GCA_033032865.1 of Dactylorhiza incarnata. NCBI lineage: Eukaryota > Viridiplantae > Streptophyta > Magnoliopsida > Asparagales > Orchidaceae > Dactylorhiza > Dactylorhiza incarnata. The sequence goes on along the minus strand of JAWHQI010000020.1, from coordinate 2,549,916 downwards.
GATTATTTATTAATCTTTTCGCTCACGTATTTTGTGAATTATCTTTGTTACACGATCATTTGCCTTTGTTGGTTGACCTGATTCCAGCGGGTCTGCGTTGTGTGAGACAGCGTCGTGTGGGATCGCCTATGTGCGGATTATCCCCGGTTAGATTTTCCTCGGTGGCCCGTCTGTTGATTAGTCCCGCATTGCCTACCGCGCATCACCCGTCTGCGCTTATAAGCTTTTCCCACTCCTCTTATCACTTCAGAGTTTTGGGATGGAAGTGTGGGTTTCTTACATGGTATTCGAGCACTGGTTTGACACGCTGCGGGGTAATGTTGGTTGACCTGATTCAGCAGGTCCGCTTTGTGTGGGACCGCGTTGTGTGGGACCACCTATGTGCGGATTATCACTGGTTGGATTATCCCTGGTGGCCTGTCTGTTGATTAGTCTCACATTGCCTACAACACATCACCCGTCTGTGCCCATAAGCCCCGTCCACTCCTATCACTTTAGAGTTTTGGGATGGAAGTGCGGGTTTCTTACATGGTATCAGAGCGCTGGTTTGACCAGTTACTGGGGCATATTGGTTGACCTTATTCCAGTGGGTCCACGTCGTGTGGGAACGCCTATGTGTGAATTATCCCCGGTTGGATTATCTCTGGTGGCCCGTCTGTTGATTAATCTCACATCGCCTACCGCGCATCACCTGTCTGTGCTTATAAGCCCCGTCCCACTCCTCCTATCACTTCGAAGTTTTAGGATGTAAGTGTGGGTTTCTTACATGGTATCAGAGCGTTGGTTTGACCGCGTTGTGTGGGCTGCCTATGTGCGAATTATCCCTGGTGGCATGTCTGTTGATTAGTACTGCATCGCCTACCGCGCATCACACTTCTATGCTTATATGTCCCTTCCCACTCTTATCACTTCGGAGTTTTGGGATGGAAATGCGGGTTTCTTACATAGTTATCAGAGCGTTGGTTTGACCCGTTGCAGGGGCGTGCTGGTTGATCTGATTCCAGCGGGTCCCGCGTCGTGTGGGACTGCGTCGTGTGAGACTGCGTCGTGTGGGACCTTGTCGTGTGGGACCGCCTATGTGTGGATTATCCCCGGTTGGATTATCCCTGATGGCCCGTCTGTTGATTAGTCTCACATCGCTTACCGCGCATCACCCGCATGTGCTTATAAGCCCCGTTTCACTCCTCTTATCACTTCGGAGTTTTGGTATGGAAGTGCGGGTTTTTTACATGGTATCAGAGCGCTGGTTTGACCCGCTGTGGGGGCGTGTTGGTTGACCTGATTCCAGCAGGTCCGCGTTATGTGGGCCCGCCTATGTGCGGATTATCCCCGATTGGATTATCCTCGGTGGTCCGTCTGTTGATTAGCCTCACATCGCTTACTGTGCATCACCCGTCTGTGCTTATAAGCTCCGTCTCACTCCTATCACTTCAGAGTTTTGGGATGGAAGTGCGGATTTCTTACTGCCTTTATAATCTTTTCTCTGTTTATTTGGCACTTTATCCTTAATACACTTGATCATTTGAGCTTTGATCTCCACCATTGACCATAGGGATAGATTTTAGGATTTATCCCCTGTTCTGTAGTTCTTTTCGGATGCTTCCTTTTTGTCTTTCGGAGAGAGAGAAACCAGGAGTTGGGACGAGAATAGGAAGGCAGCGGTGGAAGTCGAGGAGGTATAGGTCTCGAACGCTCTAGGTTGGTACTCTTTGTTATTCCTTTCGACTTCGACGAGCATTTCCCAAGCTCCTCCTTGTTGTGTGAGTTTTGCTCTCCCTTTTCTTACGGCTAGGTTTCTGTTATGGATCCCACACCGTTGGTTATCTAGTATTAGAGTCTTACTATATTGAGTCGTATTGTATCGAGTTTTTATTGTATAAGTCGAGTCGTATTGAGTCATATGAGTACTTTTGGTCTTTTAATAGTTCCATGTATTTTTATATTTTTACGCAGCTTGCTGTAATTACGGGATTACCCCCGGGGGCTTGTTATATATATGCCCTTAGTCTTGTATGAAGAATGAATGAATGAATGAAACTTTTCCTCTTCTCTCTAATTCCTCTGCCTCTCTCTCTCTAACCCTCTTCTTCCCTCTAGCCTCTAGGGTTTCCTCTTCCTCTTTCCCCTAAGTTCTTCTAATTCCCTCTCCTCTACCTCCATTCTAGGGCTTGCCCTTGTATCCCCGCCTTCATCGGACCCACGTCCAAAAGAAGCTCATAACAACTTGGTATCAAAGCTCTCCTTCCTCGGTTGCCGCTGCCGTCTTCCGCCGCTACCACTGCCATCTCTCGTCGTTGTCGCTGCTTCCGCAAGCCAGCGCCATTCCTCTGTCGAAGTCCCCTCCAAGCCCGCATCTTCCACCACTCCTTCCTCCACAGCAAGCATCGACGTCCAAACCGACAAGCCGCAACTTCACGCCATTGTTTCCGTTCGAGTCGACGATGAGATCACCTCCTCCGATTGAACCCCCCTGCAGGATCATTTCCTCTGCTCTGATTGACAACGACCACCTCCATTTGTATTGTGCCTCTCAGCCCACTACGTTCCTTTCACCGCACATTCTTCCGCTCCCTTCGTTCCTCTGCGTCGTTGTTCCGCCGCACAGCAGCCCCCTTCTACTTCCACGAGCCCCTCAAGTCACCCCAACCGCATGCCTTCTTTGTGCCCCCACCCCTACCCCTCTTTTCCAAGTTCTCGAGTCGTCCGCCTATTCTGCATCAACCCTGAAGTCTTGTCTCCTCACTTCAGTGGACGGTAGGAGTCAATGACTTAATTAATAATTTTTTTATTAATTTCTTAGTTGATTAAGTTTCCCATCTCACCGCCCACCCCATCCCTTCCGCAAGCCGCACGTCTCTCCAATTAATTGATTTTTTTTAATTAATTCATTATTGAATTAATTAATTAATCAACTAATTACGATGGACATCCAGCTTAGTGTCACAGATGAGGCCGCCCTCTGTTCGATGATGTTGAAGTTGTTGTCGTCATTTCAAGACGTCGTCGCTAGCCTCCAAAGCAAAATCGACTAGTTGGTGACATCGGGACACTTCGGGGTTCCGCCTCCACCATCGCCACCGCCCTCCCAGCCAACACATGTCGCTGCCCCCTCCATAGCAACTTGTTCGGTTCCACCACCGTCTGCGGTTGCTCCGTCGGGTCCGTCGATGGCGCGTCGGCCGCCCTTACCACTGCTGGACCCTGTTAGCCGCCTCCTGACGTAGCTTCCACCTCCAACAAGCTCGTCGCCTCTTCTACCATTCTTTGCACTGCCGGCCCTCGCTCCGCCGGCCATTCCACCGCCTGCTATGTCGGACCCTGTTCTATCGGCCCTGTCGGCCATCTCTCCTCCCCTTTTGTTGGCCTTCGTTCTGCCGGCCGCTGCTCTGCCAGCCCCTCCGGCCACCTCGCCGCATCATCTGTCGGCCCTTGCTCCGCTGGCCACTACAGACCCGTTCCTTCCGTCGGCTGTTGTCCCCTCGGCCACCCTGCCACTTCTGCTTCCCACCGCTCTGCTGAACCAGCCGGTCCTATTCCTTCCGTCGCTCGTCTTTCCGACTGCGCCGCCGCTACTCATCACCGCCACCTCCGCCGCGACGCACTACCAGACATTGTTTTGGCGCGAAATCAAAGAGCCAGAGGAGTCGATCATCATACTGGAGTTCGAGCTTGAGGACAAGCTCGATTTCAAGGATGGGTGTAGTGTTATGGATCCCATACCGTTGGTTATCTAGTATTAGAGTGTTAGTGTTTTACTATATTGAGTTGCATTGTATCGAGTCTTTATTATATGAGTCGAGTCATATTGAGTCATATGAGTATTTTTGGTCTTTTAATATTTCCATGTATTTTTATGCAGTTTGATGTAATTACAAGAATATGCCTTTAGTCTTGTATGAAGAATTAATGAATGAATGAAACTTTTCCTCCTCTCTCTAATTCATCTACCTCTCTCTCTAACCCTCTTCTTCCCTCTAGGGTTTTCTCTTCCTCTTTCCCCCAAGTTCTTCTAATTCCCTCTCCTCTACCTCCAGTCTAGCGCTTGCCCTTATATCCCCGCCTCCATCAGATCCACGGCCAAAAGAAGCCCATAACAGTTTCATTCGGACCACCTCTTTGATGATTCAAAGAGATTACCGTTAGATGGTTTTTTATCATTGCTTTTGAGGAGATCTGTTTAATTCTTTTTCCTCTTCTTTCTTTCTAGCCCCATGCTTGCTGGTATCTCTTCACATTTAAGAGCTAGGTTGGCATTAATCATTGAAAGCTCTTTATTGTTATAGCCTTTTAAGGTATGAGGCTCAGTTCCAAGTCCCTATATTTATTTCACCGTTTGTTTCTTGTAATTGCCATGAGGATTTGTTAGCAAACTTAATATTGTTTTGTATGATCCTGTTGCGAGCTTATTGTAGCTTCATTCCCATTTTCCTCACCGGCAGAGCTAAGTGCTGACTTTCTATGATCATGGGGGTATATCCCATGCCAACTCGTTTGACGGTAAATAATACTTCAAGCAACAGATCACTCCGCGTTCCCCAGTAAGACCACAATTTATAACTGCACTTTTTTATAGAATTTATTATATGCATCTATATATATGGATGTGTTTACTACAGGTCAGTTGTTCGGTATAACTTACATTCAGTAACATGTTGTATGCTCGCCGGAGAGGTGGCCGGAGGCGGAGGGGATACTTCGGAGCCGGAACCGCGGCAGCCTAGGCGGGGCTTGCTCAGTAGGAGAGAGAGCTACCAAAATCTCTTAATCAAGAAAGGAATGAGAAATAACTTCTTTGATAATTGTAAGACCCAAGGGGTCCTTTAAATAAAGGATACAATGACATAAAAGTAATTAAGGGCACATCATAGTAAAACCTAATGAAACCTAAGACACTGACTACGACATAAAAGACAATAAAACATAATGACTAAAGACGCATCAAAATAACTGAGCACGCAACCCATAACATCTCTCCCACCGTTCAAAAAGAGCTTGACCTCAAGCTCAAGGGAGATCGATGACGGTGCCCACTTCACCTGACCCCTTCGTCGGCAGAGTCCTCAGAGTCCTCCACGTGCAGATAAGTTCATAGCATTTACCAAATCCCGGGGGGGGGGGGGGGGGGGGGGGGGGGGGGGGGGGGCTCGAAACGTCCAAACGTAGTCGATCGCGTTGCCCGGCGGTAAAGATGGCGACCTGCATCTCAGGGGTAATCATCATGTGCGCCAGAAGAATCTGAAAGTGTTCTAGATAACCATCAATCGGCCCTGTCTGACGTAACGTCATGAGGGCCCCCAGGGGGTTGCTGCGAATCGAGGGGCCAAAGCGCATGTTGCAGGCCCACTTGAAGTCGCGCCAGATCAGTCCATGATTGTCCGCCTGCAAACGAGGGAACCATAAATGTGTCGTATCAAAGCAGGAGGACATAGTGATCCATTTCGTCACCGGTGTCTGCTGATGACAAGAAAAATTGTTCGCATCTGGTCAGCCAGCCTAAGGGATCATCCTTTCCATCATAAGTTGGAAAAGCCAACTTAGTGTAAAGGGGCATGATGTTGCCCTCATGTGGTATCTTGGTCGGGGGATCAAGTCGAGGAATCAGCGTTGGAAGCGCCTGACTACTGCAAGTGTGATCAGTAGGCGGAGTAGTAATGATCAGAATGACGACGGTCAACTCATTAAGCTTGTTGGTGAGGGTGGTCATGTCTTCCCGATGACACGCTTCGGCCTCTTGAAAGTGTCCCTCTACGGATGTCATGAATGTTTGCATGAGGTCCCCCATAGTATCCGTTAGCGCGGCCGAGTCCCCCATAGTGCGGAGTACAGTCGACGATAAATTGAAAGTAGCACGGGCTAGAGAGTGGGTGATCGGACGGTTGGATTCCTTGGAGACAGTTGATTTTGAGTTGTCGTAAGAGTCGCGACGCTTCCTTATGATGACACAAAAAGAACAGCGGCAAATCCAACAGTCAAAGGTTTGGCGGAATCGCGGAAGACGGAGCCTGTCGATCGATGCAAGCGAAGAGTGGTTGCAATTGTTGTTTACTGCTAGAGGGGGACGGTGCTGGAGAGTTGAAATGCACCGTGCGGCGCATCGAGCAGAAGAAATTAGGTCGATGGGCTCGATGGAAATGGTTGTCGCTAGAGGCGGATGTCGCTGGCTCGACGGAAAGGCCCGAAGTAGATGACGTTGTTGGGCGTGCGGCGCGTCGAGCGGAAGAAATTAGGTCGGCGGAAGAAGGCGACGCAGTTGGACGTCGCTCGGCTTGACGAAGACGGGCGACTCGTCCTGGGATGTCGAAAGCGTAGGAGAGAAGAAACGTCATGGCTCAGTGGTTTGCTGCTTCAGTAGTGCCAGAAGAAGGTGACGACGTCATGCGGCTTGACGAAGATGAAGGCGCTCCCGAGTTGTCGAAACAATAACACTCATGAGCTTTGATGGAGGTTGTCGATGTCTTCGATGGAGGTTGTCGATGCTTGTCGTGGAAAGTCAAAACGGTAACACTCCGGAGCTTCGATGGAGGTTGTCGATGTCTTCGATGGAGGTTGTCGATGTCTTCGATGGAGGTTGTCGATGCTTGTCGTGGAAACACGGGAAATGGAGGAAGGAAGCTCTGATATCAAAGTTTTGTGTGCTCGTCGGAGAGGTGGCCAGAGGCAAAGGGGATACTTCGGAGCCGGAACCACAGCTGCCTAGGCGGGGCTTGCTCGGGAGGAGAGAGCTACCAAAATCTCTTACTCAAGACAAGGAATGAGAAATAACTTCTTTGATAACATTACAAGACTCAAGGGGTCCTTTAAATAAAGGATACAATGACATAAAAGTAATTAAGGACACATCATAGTAAAACTCAATGAAACCTAAGACACTGGCTACATCATAAAAACAATAAAACATAATGACTAAAGACGCATCAAAATAAATGGGCACAGCCCATAACATAACAATCAAAACATAAATGTATAGTTAGGGTATAAGTCCTTATGTCAAGGACTAAATAAGTTCTAGGTTCAGGCCTATTAGGCTCTCGTTAGGGCTTCCGGGGTATTGATCGTTCTCTACCCAATTTGTTTATTTCAGGATGCTATAGGACCCTCGACGGATCTGTCGGAGTCTCAATAGGCTTGGAAACTCTAAGCATAGGTTTTGAACTTGCAATGGTATATCAAAACTTATGGACTTGATTTGAAGTAGCTTAACTACATCATTAAGAATATTTTAATTATAAATGGGACTTGGAAACTCAAAAAGATCATGTATGCAATGCGCAAGGTGTAACATTGACATATATGAAATCTAGAGGGTTTAAATACATAAAATTTACGCTCATATCTTATAATATCTCAAGATTTTTTCCCTAAATAATTAAGAATATCATACCTTAGTAAATTGGTGAGGATAATTCTCCCTCATATTGTCCTCACGCTCTCAGATATCCTCCCTCTCAAACTGCACTCCTATATACCCTTAACATAAGGAATTTCTCGATTCCAAAGCTTTTTCACCTTATAGCCTAGATCCTCTCCTCAATATAAGTCTACAGCCTGGAGTACAATCCAATTGGTTTTATAGCGTACATAATTATGAAGTGATGACATAATGATATATGAGATACATTGTGCCCTTTGTTCATACAAACTTATAACATTAGCACCCTCCATGACTTGAACTCAAACTCCCCATCTTCCTAAAAAGAATTATACCTACCATAGGTTATCTCTACAAACACAGAATCACCAACACTAACCTCAACTGACTTATGATTAGCATCATAATATTTTTTTTCTACTTTTTTCACAGCCTTCAATCCGTAATCAATAATAATATCAGTATTTTTCATCGACAATCAGAACTTTAGTAGAAGGAATAATAGACAACTACAATTCAACTCAACTGACTTGTATCCATAATCTTGAGTATACGCATCCATGAATAATCAACTATTGTTTCATTCTTCAAAGTAGACTATATAGTCATATTAGCCATATAAGCTTGCCCCTATTCAGCAGAATGAATAAAAGACAACTACAAATGATCCATCCCTTCAATCAGATGCTTCTCCTTTGAAAATCATCCAATTAGCACTAACCACAGCCTTATGATTTAATGCATCCATCATTATGTTAGTCCTTCCTAGATGATACATAATATCATGATCGTAGTCTTTAATAAACTTCAACCATCTCCTCTACATCAAATTCAAATTCTTCTAAATAAATACTCCAAACTCTGATGATCAGTAAAGGTCATACATTTGACACCATATAATTAATGTCTTCAATTCTTTTGAGAAAATAAAAGAGCAACTAGCTTAAAATCATTAATTAAATAGTTTTCTCATTTGCATTAGGTTGCCATGATGCATAAGCAATCACCTTATCATGTTGCATCAAAACACATCTCAGTTCTTGGTCCTATCATGGAAATATCCCTATGAATCTAAAATCCCTTCATACCCAAATGAATTATCAATGCTAGGCAGTCACCAAACAAGTACTGTTAGTGGAAGATAAGAAGATGGAGACTGACTGCAGATTGAATCGTAAATGCAAGATACATTTGGAGGAGCTACTCACTCTTATTTCAGACCATAGGTGCAATATGCAACACAAAAAATAGGATCACAAAAACTACAATTCACGCTAGACAAGCTTAATAATCTTAGATGCCCATAACATGATTATTCAAAATATCTCATTTCTCATCTTCGCGTGTGGTCACGGTTCTCCGAGAATATACCCGTAAGATTGAAGGTCTCGGTATAATTCCGACGAGGATCACGTGTTCGTATCAACAATCAACATTTCCCTAATGAAAATTGAAATTATTCATAAGGTCAAGTGCAGGAAACTGCTCAAGTAACTCAATGGTTCTCATTCAAGAGTCCTTGGAAATACCCGGTCTATGATAATGAACCAATATTTGGTAAAGTCAATCATTGTCTTGGTTGACCTGTCAAGAATCAAGTATGGCTTTGAGCTCATAAGAATAGGGCTTTAGTCGTGATGCCCTCGAGAAGTGACCCTTCCACTGGATGTGAGTACATGACCCTCTTTAGCTATGAAGCATTAAACACCGAGTGAATATGGCTCTGCTTTAGTAATTGTAATCAATATGTGGCGGACCCGATGCGCTCCAAAAATGGGAAAGGCCACAAGAAATGGGTGTGCTTAACTTAAAGCACAATTGAGTGGGAAACGAGGACTGATGGTGTGTCGGAGTTTCACAAAAATTGTATCTCGTAGGGAAAAAACATATCTCAACTATGTTTGTTCATCTGACAACTCATACATTGTTAGCTTTGTCGCAAGTTGAACTTGAGCTGAAGGAGGGCCTCGACAAGATTTGATAGGTTGGCTGCTAAAGTGGACACTTGGCAATCTCCTGGCATATAACGTGCAATCTATTGTAGTGGATGCTTGTAAACAATCTGAAAGGGAGTGGTCATTAGGGACAAATGATAGGATTTGTTGTATGAAAATTCGGCCAAAGGAGGCCAGGTCCACTGGTGGCGGGATTGATCGGATGCAAAACAACGCAAATACGTCTCAAGGATCTTATTGAGGACCATTTGTTTGGGGGTTATAAGTTGAGCTCAATTGGAGCTTGGTGCCATGAACTTTGAAAAAATTGCACCACAATGAGCTCATGAAGATATGAGCACTTTCACTCAGCATCGGGTGTAGAGACCCATGAAAGAGGATGATCACACACAAAATAGCACGACATCGGCAAAGCCATATAAGGATGGTGTGACCGCGAAGTGAGCATACATAGAGAAGCCATCAACCACAACCAAAATGCAGTTAAGAAAGTTAGCTTACAGCAATCCGGGGAATGACAAACATCACAAAATCCTCCTAGATGACCTTCGATATAGGATAGAGCCTAAAGAAATCTCGTGGGGGCCATAGCCTCATACTTGGCTTGTTGGCACGTCCGGTATTGGGAGACAAAAGTATGAATGCTCTTCATCATATTGCACCAGTAAAGCATGAAGACTAAACGATGAAACATGTGGAGAGCCCCCACATGATGATCGGACCCGTTTAAGTGGAATCCATGCAACAAACAAGGAACCCACTTTGCATCAGCCACCACGATGTGATCCTTGTAGTCTAAGCGGTCCCTAGACAATTGAAAGGGAGTATGTGCAACTACATTCGTACGGAGGTCTGCGATCATAGTCAAGTAGTAATGATTGCAATCTACTTCGATCGGGATGACACCAACACCAAGCCGTCGTGGGTGTGAGATTTTGAAAGATCCTTCCTCTCACACTAATAAAAGAGAATCAGTGATGACATAGGAATTTTCCGTCATATGCAGAATGGACAATTTGTAGTTGAGGAGATTGAAAACTCGCAGGTAATGCAAATTGTGTTGGTTAATATGGACAAAGAAGTGGTGACTAAAGGAGGTAGGATCACCAATGGTGGACAACATGGACAAATGCATGCAGCTCCATGTCATAAGCTGGTTTGGTTGGGACGGACCATGCTTGGTTGAAACAAGCGAAGGGTCAGCCCTCTTGCATCATCACTATCATGATCCCCTACAATGACACGATCACACTCCACCACAAAGGAATTGGTATAGACAAACATAGCTAATGCATGGGCCACCAGTGGGGCTTGTCGGCGTGGGCGCAGTTTTCAACAAATGGTGGACACTTATTCTTTATATTGTAATGTGGTCACTGGGGTGGAGTTCGATGTGATGGTGGATGAACCTGCGGTAGTAGACTGTGAGGCCAAGAAAATTGTGAATAAAATACTTTGGGTGTGCCTGTCTCCCTCAAGATCTCTTCTCTCAGACCATCAATGGCCGGTATATAAACTCGGCTCTGAAAAGTAGCAAAGCATCCGACATGCTATAACACTACTTTGGTCAGGCTTCAAAGTTTCTATAATATTTGAAATAGTCATATCTGATGAATAAGTGTCTTCGATTCGGTCCTTGATGTTGCACTGAATCTCGATCCAATACAGATGAGTTGATCTGCTACGATTGGGAGTAATAATGGTGATCTCAAGGCTTTCAAACACACACAAGATCTAATTAAGATAAAATCCAATTTTCTTTGGCAGGCGCCCTTCTACTCAACACATCGGCCATTAGATTAGTCTTTCTTGGATAATAGTAGGCGATAAAATCACAATCACACAAAAATTTTAGCCATCTATGTTGTAAACAAAACCTAGCAGCCAAAATCTCATCCAGTTTTGCAATAAACATAAGTAGAACCAAACTTGCTCTCAAAAGTCAAGATATAGAGGAATACCTCACAAGCAGGTAACAACAAGCTAGGGATGAGAGGAAAAGATAGTCACAGTCAGTGAAATAAAGTAATAAAGGATATAGTACTCACAATTCGTCGGCAACAAAGAAAGAAAGAGTAAGATATGAGAGGAGTTTGTCGACAGTAGAGTGGAAGATCGTTGACGGCAGAGAGGAAGATAAGTCAGAAACCAGGAGCGAAAGGAGGTTGTCGATGGTGGCAGAGAGGAAAAGAAGCCAGAAACTACACACGAGAGATTAGGCCGACCATCAAATGTGAGGGTCCTGAGGGATAAGTCGAACTCAGGGGATAACTTATAATCATTCTATATTGTTAAAATTAACAAATATTTGAGTCATATATATCGGGTTAGACCAATATAACATATGATATTTTCAAAATTATAATTTAGCTTGAAAATATCAATGTCGTTGTGCTTTCCTCCCCAGACATATTGGCACCTAAAACATTGATTATCGTTAAAGTAGTATAACAAATAAAGAACTTGGTGTAGTGCCCGAATAATGAAAGATAATAATGAAAACTTCTTGCACTCGAGATATAACTTGTGTTTGCATAAAAAAAGTAACATGATGACTTTCCTAAAAAATCTCGTTGTATGGAACCTTCCTATCTAGTGCAAGAAACTATATCAAATTTTTCCAAAGCAGCTCAAATAAACATTGCAATATAATACTGTTTGTTGAATTTTTTTATCAATATGTAGATCATTCTTACTCAAACATGAGTGCATGCTTGTAGACTTCTTTGTAATGCTTAGGCAAACAATTTGCAAAGTCTTGAATTAGTTTGGTTGCTTGCAAATTCAAAGTCAGAGGATGAATTTAAACCTCTTTATAGTTTTAGAGCCATCCTATTTGATATTTATATGCTACTTTGAATCATGAGCCATTCATAATATTTCATAATATTAGTAAAGCAGTAGAAATAAGCCAAACTAGTTAATAAATAATATAGCAAAGACACTAAACATTACAAGACTGTATAAGCATGTGTGATTCAATGAATTCAAATCACCACAAAATCAAAAAATAATACAGTTCAAATATAAAAGGGCATCAAAATTTCAATAGTTTACCTTTAAAAACCCTAGTTTGCCTCTGAAAACTTTAAAACCCGAAAAAACTTTCATATTGATGCAGAAGTAACATATGGCCATTATAAAATCATTCTTGAATTTAAATGAACTTATACTGGTGAAACATAATGTTAAATTCATGAGACGATCACCATACCTTCATGCTAGAATCACTGAAGTAAGGTTAGGGCTTCGTTTGGCGCGGCTTTTTTCCTCTAGTGAGTTTGGGCAAAAACGTCATTATCATAGAATGTATGTTTGACAAGACAAAGGTTATCACCGCTATAAAGAAAATAAACTAGTTTTGAGCATAAAATGCTTGAATTTTTTTAGGTGAGGTAGGGCGTTCACGAACGACGGTTCATGACCGCAGCATTCACGACCGCCACCACTGCGCCAAACAAAGCCTAGATGCGAAAGTATACCTAAATCCATTTCTTGGAGATGATGTTAGGTTTCTGTCTCCCAAGCCACGGTGATTCTAAATGGAGAAGATGATCCCTTCTTCTAGTCCTCATGCTCCCTATAGACTATGGAATGGCTAAAATCAAATGGGAGGCTTCTATCTCATCACTTAACCCAGGGACAATAACCTCCCTACTTACAGAAATAGAACCGTCGTTCATGAGCGCCCGACCTCTCCTAAGAAATTTCATCCATTTTTATGTTCAAAACTAGTTTTCTTTTCTTGGTGGCGGTCATAACCAGTCATGCCAAACATGCATTCTATGACGGTGGTGTTACGCCGCGCCCGGATCATTTGATTACTGTGTTTTGTCCTGATGAAAATCCATAATGCATGGTCACTTACAATTTTGACTTGTATATAAAATTTTGTTGTAACATATAACACTTACGATAATGGCGAAGGAAGAAAAATAAGCAATGCTCAACAAAAAAATATTGCCTGTGATCCCCCAAAAAACGAATTTGCATTGCAGAGAAAACCTTGCCTCTTATTTTGATTGTAATCCAGATTCTCTGTGAAAGCGCCAACGACAGAGATATCACAGGCCATCCGCTCCCCAATCTGATCTACATCTCTCGGGAAAAACGCCCAGGTTCGCCCCACCACTTCAAGGCCGGAGCCCTGAACGCGCTGCTTCGAGTCTCTGAAACCATGACCAATGCGCCGGTGATCCTCACCCTGGACTGCGACATGCACGCCAACGACCCCGGCAGCCCTAGACGAGCTCTCTGCTACTTGCTCGACCCGGATCTGGCGCCTAATCTCGCCTACGTCCAATTCCCGCAGAGATACAGGGGGCTCAACGCCGATGATATCTATGGCGGCGAGATCAGGCGGCTATTTCTCATCGGTGCCCGCGGCTTCGACGGACAGCATGGTCCTAATTATGTTGGCACCGGCTGCTTCTTCTCACGCCGGTCACTCTATGGTCCTCCGCCGCCGCCGGCGGCGGCTCCTAATTATGAATCGAAAGGGTGCAGCTTATTATTGCGGACGGAGCTTCTCCTGCAGAGAGGGCGTGATGCCGCTAGCTGCAAGTATGATCATGCCCAAGAATGGGGCTCCAAGGTACATATTGCTTAAATATGATACTTGTATTGCTTAAATTTTGCTTAAATATCATTATGCTTTTTTATATTTTTTTACATTAATTTATTTATATTACTTTTTTGTTATTATTTTAGGCAATTGTTAACGCACCCTAGTTTTGGCTATCCGCAACCCTTTTATATGAATTATTACGCATTTTTTTGGAAATACGCCTTGTACAAGCATTTTTAGGAAAGGTGTTCAACACGAAAGTTTTAGATATCGTCGAGATCTACAACTTTCGTGTTGAACATTTTTCCTAAAAATGCATGCACAATGCGTATTTACAAAAAAAATGTGTAATACTACAATAAATGGGTTGCGGATAGCCAAAACTGGGGTGCGGTTAACAATTGCCTTATTTTAAAGGCAAAACTATAAAATAAGCCCTCGCACTTTATGAAATCAGACCCTATATTTTGCGTAGTTTATGAAATTAGACTTTTAAAAAAAATTTGATTGAATTTGGCTCCAAAAATTTGTAAACTATTTGACATCAGTTTCTACCTAAACTCTTGGTGCAGTAATAGTCCTGGCCAAAAAGCCCGGCAGGCCCAGGCCCTATTGGGCCCGAGCTTTTGCCACTCGGGCTTGGGCCCGGGCCTGACTTTAGCTGGGTCCGGGCCTCCTCTCCAAGAGGGGGTCGGGCCAGGTTATTAAATAGGTGGGTTGGTGCCTGTCTTGGGTGTTAAGCCTGCTCCAGGCCCAGTCCAGGACTGAGGCCCCCGCTTAGCTGGTGCCTAGCCCAGGTCGGACACCAGGCCATACTTTGAGCCTATATGGAGGCCCTGCTAGGCCAACATGTTTCTTTTTCATTAATTATACAAACAGAATTTAGGTAGGAACTGATTTCAAACATTTTAAAAAATTCGGGGACCAAATTTAATCAAAAAAAATTATGGGACTGATTTCATAGTTTTGCCTATTTTAAAATAATGATTATTTACCTGGACCTCCCTCGAAGTTTTAAAATAATGATTGTGAGGATGATCCGTCTTCCTCCTTAATACTTCCAATTATCGTCGTAACCTTGTGCTCACCATATATTCGAATTTTTATAGATTGGATTCAGGTATGGTTCTTTGGTCGAGGACTTCAACACTGGTTACAAATTGCATTGCGAGGGCTGGAGGTCTTTGTTTTGTAACCCAGATAGGCCGGCTTTTCTTGGCCATGCGCCGAAGAATTTATATGATTCGCTCAGTCAGACGAGAAGATGGGTTGTGGGTCTCTACGAGGTTGCCTTCAGCAGATATTGCCCTCTTTTCTATGGAAGCATAAAGGCTTCACTGCTCACAGGATTCTGTTACATGTATTTTGCTATGTGGGGAGTCTGGTGCTTCCCAATAATTGTATATGCTCTTCTACCTCAACTTGCTCTTTTATATGATAAGCCTCTTTCCCTAAGGTAAGAAGAACTTTTATTTAATTTTCAATGGATATTATGAATCAAAATATAAAATAACACTCAAGCCTTTATCACACTATTGTGGGGTTGGCTATATTGATCCTTTTTCGTCATTGTGCCCTATTTTTAGTCATAATATCACTAATGCTTAAGTACATCATGTCTTTCCTTATAGTTTCATTCCAAGTTTTCATTGGTCTACTCCTCCCCCGTTTAACATGCCTAGTGACTAAACTCTCACAGCGTCTAATAGGTGCCTCTAATGGTCTCCTTTGTATGTGTCCAAACCATCTTACTCGAGCTTCTCGCATATTCGCTGATACATTCATTCCTAATTTTATCCAGTCTCGTGTGTCCACACATCCACCTAAGCAATCTCATCTCCGCAACTCCCATTTTTTACTCATGTACATAATTCACTGCCCAGCACTCAGAACCATAGAGCAACAACGATGGTCTAATTGCAGTACGATAAAACTTGTCTTTAAGTTTTAATGGTACTTTACGATCACGTACATAAGATCCCTGACGCGCCTCTCCACTTCAACCAACCTGCTTGGATTCTATTTATCACATATTTATCAACACATCCATCTTTTTGAACTATCGATCTAAGATATTTAAACCACTCACTGCGGGAAAATTCATCAGTCCTTCTTGCACTGCTAAATTTAAGCTCAATATACTCCGTCTTTGCCCGGCTCAAAATATATGAATTATAAATCAATATTCAGCATAATCTAATGAAATATTAGTATTCAAAAATAGCATAGTGCTGTGAATGATAAGATATCACTTCTTTTTTTGCACCTTGGTTTGAAAAAATCTTCATGTTATTGTGAATATTGTAGGTCTCGGATCCATGGTTCTTCCTCTACATCTATCTTTTCCTAGCCGCGTATGGGCAAGACCTCGTCGAGTTCATGGAAGTCGGCGGATTGGTTCGAAGATGGTGGAGTGATCAGAGAATGTGGCTGATCAGAGGCATCTCGACTTGCGCCTTCGGAACATTGGACTTCGTTCTTAGCCAAATAGGGGCCTCAGCCGCAGGGTTCAACTTGACAAGCAAGGCGGATGAGGAAGAAGTGAACAAGTTGTATGACAGTGGCAAGTTCTTCTTCGGCACAACATCGCCTCTATTCATTTCCATGGGGACTATAGCCATTGTTAACCTGAGCTCCTTCGTTTTCGGATTCACGAGAGCCGTGAGAAGAGTTGGCGGTGCGGATGAGATGTTTCTGCAGCTGGTGTTGTGCGGATTTGTTGTGGCGAACTCTCTGCCGGTCTATGAGGCCATGTTCTTCAGAAAAGACGCAGGAAAAATGCCGAGAAGCGTCGTTAATGTCTCCATATTGCTCGCGTGTGCATTGTTTTGTGTTGGTAAAATGATTAGCTAGGATAACAGTAAACTGTATCTTTTGGTTGGTGAAATATGTAGCATGAGTAATTTAGTTCCTATGGGATAATATTATGGTTTTCAATTTTATTAGTGATTTATGTTTCAAAAAGTTTCAATTTTATGTTGGTGGACAATACAATAAGGGTGTTTATATTCGCATCCCACGGATGGTTATCGGCAGTCCAATGATAATAGCAACCCAATAAAGTGATATTGGCAGCCCAAAATAAAAATAAAATTTAAGCCGAACAAATCATATTTAGTGAAAAATTCATCTATTTTCTCACTAAATGGTAAAGTAAATGAAAAATATTATTTATGAGGTACAAAAAAAATCAAAAGTAGGAGAAAATATATCAAATTTTGGAAGTGTTCATCGGTGTCGCCATAAATATCCAGAGGAGTTCAACGGCGTCGAAGGGGTCTTCTCCAAAGGTTGTGGGCGACCGGCGGCGAGAAATCAGAAGATTTCGGGGGATTTCGACGAGAACGGGAAAAAACCGGCGGAAATGGAGAGCCTCTAAGTGGGGTTGCTAGATTTTATGTGCTTTTTTTAGTTTACTGGGGCTGCCAATAGCCATTTGCGGGCTGCCAATATAAACACCCTACAATAATGACTTCATATTTTAAATAAATTTTATGGAAAATCCCAATATCACTGTTGCGGGTCGCTCAACGTTCTTTCAGACCGGGCGAATCGAACCGTCTTAGCCCAGGAGTGAACCGAGCGCGCAAGCAGTCACAGAGAGAACGAACAGGTGGCAAGAAGACGTTTTTTACCGTGGAAAACCCGGAAAGGGTGAAAAACCACGTGGTCGGATCAGCGCCGACCAAATTTCACTATGTGGTGGAGCGTTACAAGTAATGGTGCGAGAATCGGGAGCGACAGGCCGCTCCCGTTATAATTGTAGTTGAATGAATGTCTCTGAGGGTGACAGACCACCTCTCAGAAAAACTAAGTAGTTTTCTTGGTCGGGAAGTCTTCAAAGTCCACAGAAGATCTTCAAGCGACGATGGTGGTCTTCAAGCGACGAAGGAGTTCTTCGAAGGTTGAAGGAGGTCTTCGAGTGCTGATGAAGGTCTTCGAACGTTGAAGGAGATCTTCGGGTTCCGAAGGAGATCTTTGAGTGCTGATGAAGGTCTTCGAACGTTGAAGGAGATCTGCGGGTTCCGAAGGAGATCTTCGGGTTCCGGAGGAGATCTTCAGGTGCTGAAGGAGATCTTCGACTGCCGATGAAGGTCTTCGAACGTTGAAGGAGATCTTCGGGTTCTGAAGGAGATCTTCGGGTTCCGAAGGAGATCTTCGGGTTCCGAAGGAGATCTTCGAATTCCGAAGGAGATCTTCGAATGCTGATGAAGATCTTCTTCGAGGGAATTCCAGAGAGCTCTCTCCCGTGCAGAAAATTTCAAGTCCTTTGAAATGAAGCCCTGGGGTTCCTTTTATAGCTTTTGAGGGTGGTTAGGGTGGTTATGGTGGTTAGGACGGCTATCCGCACACCATAACCAATTTATGTGCTATATGCACATTTATCATGAATATGGCTATGCGCACACTAGTTTGTATAGTTTTTAGGATGATATGTATTCATATGATGGATATGGTTACGCGCACACCATAACCATATTATTTGCTAGACGCAGACCAGATGCCCACTCATCATGAATATGGCTATGCGCACACCAATTTGTATAGTTTTTAGGATGATATGTATTCATATGTCGGATATGGTTACGCGCACACCATAACCATATTATTTGCTAGACGCAGACCGGATGCCCACTCATCATGAATATGGCTATACGCACACCAATTTGTATAGTTTTGGGATAATATGTATTTATATGTCGGATATGGTTACGCGCACACCATAACCATATTATTTGCTAGACGCAGACCGGATGCCCACTCATCATGAATATGACTATACGCACACCAATTTGTATAGTTTTGGGATAATATGCGTTCATATGACGAATATGGTTATGCGCACCTCATAACCATATTGTTTGCTAGACGCAGACCGTATTGAAGGTTTTTACTATTTATACCCCCATGTTGGAGGATTTTCACTATTTGCACCCCATGATGTGGAGTTTTACTACTTGCACCCCATGATGTGGAGTTTTACTACTTGCACCCCATGATGTGGAGTTTTACTACTTGCACCCCATGATGTGGAGTTTTACTATTTGCACTCCATGATGGGTGGTTACAGGTATAGGGAGGTTTGACTTGGTCATCCTCATTTTCTTCGCCGAATGAGGCGAGAGAGGTCGGAAGAGCGCGTTCGTTGGTCAAGGGAGGCCGGAGAATGCGCCCGGCGGCGAGGGAGGCCGACCGGCACCGCGCCCACCGTACGGCCGCGTGCGGTGCCGGGTGGTACCGCGCGCGCGGTATCGCGCGGTGCCGGGCGCGTGGCACCGCGCGGCGCTAGGCGCGCGGTGCCGGGCTAGCATAACCTGCAAACCTTAGTTCCCCCCCACCATGGAGTAGGAAAAATTAAACATGCAAACCTTTGTAATCATAACATTTTGCAATTTTTTGTTTTCAATTCCTTTACTCTAAGGATTGTAATAATGACTAAGGCTCCGTTTGGCGGAGCGTTTTTGCACCGGTGAGTTTGGACAAAAACGTCACAGCCCTAAAATGTATGTTTGACGTGACAACGATTATGACCGCTAACTAGTTTTGAATATAAAAGTGATTGAAGTTCCTTAGGTGAGGTCGGACGTTCACAGACGACGACGACTCATAAACACTGTGTTCACAACCGCTACCGCTGTGCCGAACAGAGCCTAATTATTGGGACATTAAACAATGCCACACTTGAGGTCATATTAATCCCTAATTAATTATTTATGAGATGTTTATGAAAAAATTAGTTTCATCTCCTTCGACTACGTGATGATAATCCCTCACTTCTTGATGTTATTGCATCTCCTACTCCATGCTAATTTGAAAATCATTTTTTCAATATCTCATCTCGTTAGCGGAGTTAATTCATGTCATTTCATTTTGAAAGACGTTTCCAGTGTTGAATTAATTAAAGGGGCCGCAAATCCTTTTCAAAGTTTTTCGGGCTAATCTAAAGTTCAAATTTTCAATACGTCAACTTTAACTTGCTTGTGATATCATTATGTGTAATGTTGTGCATTCAAATCATCAATTAGGCTCCGTTCAATTGGGCGGAATTGATACTTCAGAATTTGAGGATAAATTTGATTGAAAATGACCTCCAATTCTATTTTCAGATCTCCAATTGTCCAAACGAATGGATCCTTAGAGATAATCGAAATGGATTCTAGATAGAGGAGTCATCATTTAACCATGATTTGATCTTGAGATGCTGCAATCTTCAAGCTAATTGATGGCTAGGAAGAATATTTTGGAGAAGAACTAGAATACTCCTTATAAAATATACAAAGAATGCATCCTTATATCTTCAAGGCACTTCATATGTAGACATTGTTTGAAATGTCGATTTTGGCATGGTATTGTAATACCGATGCAACACCTGGGTCATTTGGACTATATCATCAGGGCATTCAGCGGAATGCGCAGAGCAAGTTTTCCTCCAATACGACATCGATCGGAGGACCGTGTCATCTTTTTGGCATTCATTGTGGTCATGACCTGCTCGCTAAACAGATCCAAAGTATTTGTGGATGCAAGGACATCATCGGACGTCATTTCTTATGTTAAGGATACCTGCAAGTTTTTCGCCCTTCCAATATATCGTAGTCATTGCTAGAAGCAACCATCATTGTTGTGGTCATTTTGTTTAGTGTTGGAGCGCTTAGGCTTGAGTATCATTGTCTCCATGAAAATGTAAGTTTTGTTTAGTGTTGGTGCATGTGCTTTCCATTCAGATCATTCAATAGAGTTTTCATTTAAATGATGATTTTAGCATTTCATGCCGAGTGAATGTAGTTTGGACAATGGGGCCACAACTTTTCGCTGGCCGGACAGAAATAGTACCTCGGGTCACATGTCGTCGGATCATGTAGACTCCTAGTTAGTGAATGTTGAAGCTAGGAACCATGCTTCAGAGTTCTGACTTGGGTATGTGCAAAGGTTACTCGCCCGCGGAGTTAAAAGTCACGAACGAGGACAGCTTAGTCCATCGCTGTCCTAAACCATGCAAATGAAAAAGGGTGAGTCAAAACGACATGTGAGGCGGTTTTACAAAAATTGGGAAAGTGCAGATTTTGTGATCGCGAGTAGATATTTGGATCATATAGCAAATTTTGTGTCTCCTTAGTTGGAATCTTTTTTTGATATCTTGTAAAGAGAAATTTTTTTGGTATGTGTAACATACCTTACTTTACGTGCGCGAATAAATACTCATTTTCTATCGTGGGACCACGTTTTAGGGCAATGTTATATGCAGTCCTATTCTCGCTATTCGCAGTCCAATTTCTATGAATTTTGACGTGTTTTTTTGACAATACGCTCTGTACATGCATTTTTAGGAAATGTGTTTAACACGAAAGTTGTAGATCTCGTCGATATTTAAAACTTTCGTGTTGAATACTTTTCCTAAAAATGCACGCACAAGACGTATTGCCACCCTGATTGAAACATGAGCGTAATTTTTGTAAATACGTCTTGTACATGCATTTTTAGGAAAAGTGTTCAACACGAAAGTTGTAGATTTCGACGATATCTACAACTTTCGTGTTGAAAACTTTTCCTAAAAGTGATGTACGGAGCGTAGTTTTAAAAAGCGTGTAAAAATTCATAGAAATTGGACTGCGAATAGCGAGAATAGAACTGCGTATAACATTGCCCACGTTTTACTCGAAAAGAATTGGTTTTGGACTTTTCAATTCCAATTTCAGTTCGCTCAGGCCATTTTTTGCAGAAAGAAACTTAGGTGCGCAACTCTCACCTAATAATAGGTGGGGGAGAAATAAAGCCGTATAATCTTAGATCGGACGGTATATAAAATACTGACATTATTGATTATTTATAAATACAGAAGTATTTAGGAAAATACAGGAAAATACAACCGTATAATCTCTGATCAACGGCTTAGATGAGCTCCCTCTCACCTATTATTAGGTGAGAGATACTCACCAAAATTTTTTTCTTTTTTGCATGGGTTTTGGTTTTGGCCCAATACCCATAGATTTTGGTAAAAGCTAAGCTGAAAACCCTCCGTAGACCCTCGGTTTTACTCCCGTCTGTTCCCCTCTTTCGCTCGCGAGACCTACCCGACGGAGACGAACACAGCGGGATCGCTCCAGGTTCCCTCCTTCTTCCTCCGCCGCTCCAGCAGTGGGGTTCTAGTGTTTCTGCATTGCTTCTCCTCCGGTAAGTTCCTGTACGAACCGCCCCGAGCCAGTTTTTTTTCGAAACTTTGATGGACAAAGTCTTCGTCATCGATCAAACCTACACTCATCGCCACTCTGCCCTACAAATCAAACTGGTATCCATTTTTCGTATCTTCTGCCATAGCCCAAAACTTCATTGATTTTCAGCCCTAGAAGGAGGAGTAGCGTCGATTCTTCACACCTTCATATCATTTGAGATCATATTCTCCTTCGGTGGTTGACTGGCATGGAAAACCTAGAAGCTGATGCTTGATTGTGATTCCCTCCTTTAACGCACTGCAAACAAGCATCATCAACAACAACGTTTACTCTTTGTTTTGTTTTAATTTTTGGTTTACAGAAATCAAAGCTATGTTCTATTGTGATAAAAAAAGTCTCATCTAGAAAGGGGGAAGTTCTCAAGATTTTTAATATCAAGCTTCATCCACTGCGGTGCCAATTTTTAGGACAATTTTCTCTTCATTCGATCAATCTAAAAAAAATAATCTCAAGTGTTTTAATTGATGTCATCCATGCCATTTATTTACAGTCAAAATAAATTTCTGCTTTTGAATTCCATCCTGCCACCGAACAGAAAAATTGGCAGCTTTCAATTCCTATGTCTGAAAATCATCCTGCAAACGAACATAAGAATTGAGTTTTGGGTCAATACCAAAACCTGCCAGTTTTTGGTTTTGGCGCAAAACCAATTCCTTTCAAATAAAACCTACGAAACGAACGGGCCCTAGAAGCTCTTATCATATTATGCATTATTTATTTTGAATATTGCACTCCTGATCTAGACTTCCCTTTCGCCGATGTTCTCATTTTTCATTAGTAGCCTTAGTCCTTCTTCCTTAGAGGTGGCAATGCTAAGGTTTTTATAGCTTGGAGTGAGAATCGGGGTAAAATTAGACGCAGTATTTACATAAGAGTGATTTCATTAGTCAATTAGCAGATAACTTTTTGTTTTCATTTCATTATGTTGACTATGAACAGTTGAACACTTGATTTACAGGGATTTCCCGGGAAAGATATGACCATAGCTTTTCATATTAGTACGCAAGAAAACAGTAATGGCATCGAGAGCAATTGCCAGGGGAAAGAAGCATCTTCTGCAGAAACTAAATGCACCCATAGTTAGATCTTGCTCTACTTCAAGTTTCGGGAATGGTTTGTTAGCTCATAATGCAGAGAAAGGACTTCCTGATCATGTGTCAGAGCAGAGATCTGCAAATGGTGATCATAAGCAAGGGAAAATGATAGTTTTTCTTGCTAGAGATGAATTTTTTGGATGGCCATCTTCAAGATTTCTAAGAGGGCATGTTAGTGGGATTTCTATTTTAAACAACCAATGTGTAATGTCTGAAGGATTTGTACCATTTGGGGCCAGATGGTTGTCACAGTATGCCCGTTCGGCAACAACAGCTACTGCTAAACAAATTGAAATTAGCAGTGATAAAGAGGACGTTAAAGATCAGAATCAAAAGCAGAGTAAAGAGGCATCACCAGAGGAGTGTGATCAGGCAGTTGAGGACTTAAGCACAGCAAAAGCTAAAGCAAAAGCTAAGCAACTACAAGAATCCCATATAAGTGGTCAATTTATTCGCAGAATTTGGGCCATGCTACTAGGGATAGGTCCTGCCTTAAGAGCAGTTGCTTCCATGAGCAGGTGCAAAATCTTCACCTTTTTTTATTTTCTAATTGCAAGAATCATGTAATTCTTACAATTTTGGCACTAACTTACTATAAAATTTCTTTACACTAGGAAGGATTGGGCTATAAAACTTCGCCACTGGAAAGATGAATTTGTTTCTACCATGCAACACTATTGGCTTGGCTTGAAGTTACTATGGGCAGACATTAGGATATCTTCAAGATTACTGTTAAAGCTTGCCGGTGGAAAAAACCTTACTAGAAGAGAGAGAAAGCAATTGACTCGAACTACAGCTGATATCTTTAGGCTCGTGCCTGTTGCAGTTTTTATAATTGTTCCATTCATGGAATTCTTATTGCCAGTGTTCCTGACGTTGTTTCCAAACATGCTTCCATCAACTTTTCAGGACAAGATGAAAGAACAGGTAATACTTTTGGATGCACTTTGACATTTGTAAGATCTTTCTTATTAATTCTTCTTGCAAGATCTTTCTTATTGGTACTTGCAGTTTGATTAAATTATATGCTCTTATGTGTGAAAATTTACATCGTTTTGACTTATTTTTGTTTTTTTTGAAAAAAAAACTGTCCATCTTTACATGTTTGCTTCACCCTACCAAGTGCAAGTGTTTCTTATTTTCCCCTTATATTATGAAAGTCACGACATACCAAAAAATGAGGTTGGGAAGGGAGACTCTGTTTGTTAAAAGTTTCAAGTTAAAAGTCTTATCCATATTTTCTCCTGTAAAATTTCTTTTAATTACTATAACCAATACAATCCAATATACTTAATTTGTACTTTTTGAAAATAGCTTTTCGTAACAAGGATAATATCATACAATGATGTAAACTGAATTTCAAACCCGAGGTTGTGGACGTGGATCCAACTCAGAATTCATTATACCGTCAATGTCAGAGTAAATAAATGTTTGTAAAGTTAGCAATTGATTTCTGAGAGTGACAATATCATGCGTTCACGGGGTGAAACCTGTACGAAACCACAAGTTTAGAGAATAAACGATGAGGAAATAAAATATTCTCCATTTTTATATATTCAAAAATTAATTATACATATACAAGAGGCTCCTTATATAGATAGAGGGAGAAGGAGCAAGATTGAATCTAAGATGTGGGACTAAATGAGCCTAAGAGAGAGGTGACCCAATTGGCCATTTATACATATTATGGGTCTTTTTCCAACACTCCCTCTCAAGCTGGAGCATACAAGTCGTAGACACCAAGCTTGGAAAGATACTGCCGTTATAGTGAGCGAGGCAAGGCCTTAGTAAGGACATCTGAAACTTGATCTGCAGC
The DNA here is from genome assembly GCA_033032865.1 of Dactylorhiza incarnata. Lineage (NCBI taxonomy): Eukaryota > Viridiplantae > Streptophyta > Magnoliopsida > Asparagales > Orchidaceae > Dactylorhiza > Dactylorhiza incarnata. The sequence continues at coordinate 2,524,884 of JAWHQI010000020.1, read as the reverse complement.
TGACACATGTCGTAAAAACAATCTTCGATGTTGAACGTTTTCTCGGACAAAATGACATTCGACTTCAATGTGTTTTGTGCGCTCATGAAACACAGGATTTTCAGCAATATGGATAACAATCTGGCTATCACAAAAGAGAACGACCTGTGAAGGAAGTTTGACTCCAAAATCAGTAAGGAGACTCTAGCTATGTGAGTTCTGATACAACGGCGGCCATGGAACGACATTCTGCTTCAACAAGGAGCGGGCGACTACAGTCTGCTTCTTGCTTCACAAAGTAACCAAATTTTTGCCAAAATACTTGCAGTAACCACTAGTGGATCGACGATCATTGAGGGACCCAACCATGGTTATCAGGATCGCGATCCGGATCGTAGGATCTTACAATCCTATGATCCTGATTTTGTAAATTGATCTGAATCTTACCATGATCTAAATCGGCACTTCTACGATTGGGATCACGATCCGGATCTTAGGATCGTGATCCCGACCCGATTCTACCGGTCCAGCTAAAGGGAACTAGAAACATGTCCAACCCTATCCCGATCCCATTCATCGGTCCATATTCATTTTTAATGTTAGTAGTCATTGGGCGTCCTACCTGAAACTGAAAGTGAAGTTAGAACGGTATAATCTTTTTGATTTATTTATTCAATTATTTTTTGATATAACTATTCACATACCGCTCAATTTAATAATTTTTTTGTTAATTGAGCATCTAGTTGGATGATACAAAGTTCATTTTTATATTTTTAGTCTTAATTTATGAATGTTGTAGGATCTTGCGATCCTCTATCCTATCCTCCGATCCGATCCGATCCGATCCAACCTCGAAACGATTTCACCTAGAATTTCGATCATGACAACCTTGGACCCAGCATTATCGACTTCACATTATGCAATGAGAGACAGAAAAGTGGAAGGTTTGTATACTAGTCCTTGACCTGGAGCATTCTTCAAGTGCATAAGAATACGCTCGACTGCCTGAAGATGAGAGGTCCGCGGAGCATGCATGAAGCGACTGACTACACCGACCACAAATGATATATTAGGTCATATGACAATTAGATAAATAAGCTTGCCAACGAGGCGACGATAATACTTCGGATTAGGAAGAAGTTGATCAGAGTTCGAACCATGAGCACAAAGCTAGTGATTGGCATCCATAGGCGTGTCCGCTGACTTATACCCAGATTAGCCGGCATCATGAAGCAGATCAAAGCAGTATTTTCGCTGAGACAGGACAATGCCATCAGGTCGTTGGGCTACTTCAATCCCAAAGAAGTACTGGAGCCGACCTAGATCTTTAGTTTCGAATTGAGAGGATATGTGTTTCTTGATTCGAGTAATGCCAGGAAGTTCATCACATGTGACAAGAATATCATCAACATAGACCAGAAGAATCACGGTGCCTGATGGACGCCGATGAAAAACCGGGGAGAAGTCTGTCGAGCTCCGTGTGAATCCACAGTCACGAACGACTAAACTTATCAAACCACATCTGTGGAGACTGTTTGAGGCCATATAGAGATTTCTTCAGATGACAGACTAAGGACTCACCCGTGATTGCATAACCAGGAGGTTGGTGCATATACAAAATCTCCACAAGATCGCCGTTAAGAAATGTGTTTTTGATGTCGAGCTGATGCAGCGACCACTGTCGATGGACGTCAAGGAAAATTAAGACACGAACAATGTTGAGCTTGACAATATGAGAGGTCTCCTCATAATCAAGGTCGTGTTGTTGAGTAAAGCCGCGTGCAACAAGACGGGCTTTAAGACGACCGATCGTACCATCAAGATGATGCTTCGCAGTGAAGACCCACTTACAACTAACCGTAGAATGGTTAGGGGAAAGGGGAACAAGGTCCCACATGTGATTGGCCCAGAGTGCAGCCATTCCTCATCCATTGCCGTCCGCCAACCGAGTTGCTGATGAACTTCCTGCACAAAAAAGGGAGTAGAAATAGAATACAAAGAGGATGCGTGGCGTATAATGACTATTTTGTTAAAGGCGCGCCAAAGGCTCAAGGCTCACCAGACTCAGAGGTTTGCGCCTTCATGTGTCTTATTTGTGCCTTTGGAACATAAAAGGCACGCATGCGTGAGATTTTTGTTGTAAACATTTTTTTTTTAAAAATAAAGAAAGAAATAATACAATAACTCAATATTTTTTTATTGATTTAGTGTTTGTGAAAGATAAGTGTGCGTTGAGACTTAGATATGATGCAAGTGACCACATTGATTCTATTTTTTAAGAGATATAAACAATAATAATGAATAATTAATTAGTAGAATAGATGAAGAATCTGATCGAGAAGATGAAATGATGTTTGAGGCTGATTATTTAAAATGGACGTGGTTGCGCCTTGCCTTCGTCAGGCGCGCGCCTGCGCCTAGGCTCCATGATCCCTTTGCGCCTTAGTGTGCCTTGCGCCTTTAATAACGAAGGCGTATACGTACATGAGGTTTGGTGGATGATCCTCAACGAGGCGTAGAATTCCTGAAAAGCATGCACATTGTATTCGCGCGCATTATCAGTACGAAGAATTTTGATAGTGCGGGTAAATTGCGTTTGAGTTTTGGCAGTAAAAGAGCGAAAAATAGACAGAAGCTCAGAACGATCACACATTATATATAACCAAGTCATGTGTGAAAAATCATCAATAAACGTAACAAAGTAGAGAAAATGGATATACTAGCAGTTTTGTAGGGACCCCAAATATCAGAATGTACTAAATCAAAAGGAGCAGTGCTCCTAGCATAATGAGGAGGGAAAACAGAGCGATGTTGTTTCCCATAGATACATGATTCACAATCAAAAAAGATAAATGGAAATCGGGAAGTGCCTTCTGGAGGATCGGGAGAGGAGCATGACCAAGACGTCGATGTCAGTCGATGGAGCTGACGGAGGAGAGAGCGGAAGCGGGAAGATTTAAGATGTAGAGCCCGTTGGAAAGCCGTCCTTCACCAATGATATTTCGCATCTTCCGATCCTGCACAATAAAGGAGGAAGAGGAAAAGGTGATTAAGCAGTCATGATCGTGTGTGAGGTCTAACAGAAAGAAGATTAAAGTGAGAGCCATGAACATGAAGAATAGAGTGCAACGAGAGCGAAGGGGGTTAACAACATATTTCCAGAACCAACAACAGGAGTAGTGTCGCCATTAGACACCGTAATGGACTTTGGAGTGCTTGTGTTTGTTATGATAATTAGCATGCTTGCGTTTGGATTACCAATGGATGTTTTTGTTTCGATTCCGTGTTGGTTAAAATGAATAAGGAACATACATTGTAGTTAATGAGTGACTCATGTAAACACCGTCAAGTAGATGTCAGAATGCATTTTATGACTGACACCATTTTCCTTAGTAAAGATGATTTGATTAAATGAGCTCGCAATGTCGCCAAAGGATTGAGTTTTGTGGTTGTAGTTCAAAGAACTGATAATCTTGATGGCAGGTCTAAGCCAAGAGTTTTTCTAGGTTGTGATAGATTTGGTTGCCTTCGTGTCCATTCAAAAAGAGTGAAGAAAATTTAGCTCAAAACGGTGTGGATGCCCATTCTCTCTATTGGTTCAAAAAGATGCATGTGTTGATGAGTGAAAATTTGAAATTAAGTGCGGAATGCATAACCATGTTTTTGTTCATCTTGAAGCACATAGTTATGCATGCAGATTAAATGAAAATGAACAAAAGATCGTTGAAGAGATGTATACATCTGATGTGAAGCCTAGAAAAATACATTCTACTTTGAAAAATAGGTGATCATTATATACAAAGTTGTTTGGTTATATTTCAATTGCTGCTCTAGATGCAATCAAAAAGGAGGAAGAATTGGTTAAGTGCAGTTATCCAGAGGCCACAAAATGTTTACAACTTTGCATAAAATGCGGAACATAATGAGATTGCCGTGTGCTCATGAATTGGTGATTTACATGAATCAATCTTTGGTATTCCCTCTATGGATGGTTCATAAACATTTGCGTCAGCTCACTTTACATCCAACAACACACAAGGCTACAAACATTGAAGAGGATGAACCAGTGAATATCATACAAATGGAGTTCGACGGTTTACTAAAAAATACCATAGTAGTACCAATTCTCAAAGGAATGAAATGAAACGAAGGTTATGTGAAATAATGGAACCCACGACTACTCAAACAAAAGAACCATTAATGCCTTTAAAATTAAAAGGAAGACCACCTAGAAGCTACAAGAAATTCAAAGATGACGACAAATCCACAAAAAGAGCACTCTCATTATTTGACTACAATCACAAACTCATTTTGGACTTAGTTAACTTATTTGTTGATTATGAGTGTTTTTTGACACATATTTCTTGTGTCAGACTGTTTAACATATATTTGGTTATGACAAAAGACTTTTTTTGGATATGGTTATTTGAATGTTGAAATAGCCTCTTTTTTATAATTGATGTGTACATAGCGTGTTGGGGTGTACATAAGCTGAATTTGGTTGTACATAAATTTTGACTATCCATAGCCATACTTGGTGTGCCCGTAACACCACTCTTTACTTATTTGATGGCAAGAAAGATCACCTAAACTCACATGGCGCGAGCAAATTTTTCCTCATGGTCATGTGATGCAATCAACTGTAGTTTGTTGTGTTGGAAAGGGACAAGCCCAACATGACTTGTGATGAGTTTAAGCCATACTGTAATATGAGATTCGGGCTGTCATTACGCAACAACCCTTTCGGCGAATTCATTCCATTGAAGCAAACAAGGTCGATCGAATACTACTTGGAGAAGTTCTAAAATTTTCTCGCTTGAGCCACTACCATTGTTCCAGAGCACCAACAACCCATTTTCACCACCAATTTACATGATCAATTACATTTTGATTTGGAGTTCGGAGCGCCATTGGAACTGATGCGATGAGTTTGGTTGAGATTTGCGAGAGAAAACTACTCATGTATAAATAATCCAAGGGGAGATGAGGGGGTTCGACTTGCACGGCAGGGACAACCACCTCACCCCTTCCTCAAGTAAGGAAGGAGAGAGACGGGGATATGCCCCATTCTTCAAGCGATTGTCACAGAAGGAGATGATTGATCTGAGGATGAGAGGTCTGTGTTTCAACTGTGATGAGCTATACACTGCATGACACAAATATAAGAGGCTCTTCTAGTTAGAGGTGGAGGAACCGACCGAGGAGGAGGAAAATATTGAACCCGAAGATCCAGAGATCTTGATCAATGCTATCACGAGTGCTCGCCTTTCTCATACCATGGAAATGGTGGCGTAAGTGACCGTCTGGGATATTCTTACCTTGGTGGATTTAGGCGGCATACATAATTTTATTAGTGCGAATGTAGCTAGGGAGCTGAAGCTTCATATCAGAGATCACTTAGACATGCAAAGAGGCCATGGTCAACAGGGAAAAGCTGCAGCGTGCTTGGATTTGTGAAGGCATGCTAGTGCTGGTGGTGAGGAGTGCTTCATAATTGATGTATATGTCATTCCTCTCGAAGGATTTGATATGGCCATGTATGTGGACGATTGAGAACCTATTGGCTAGTTACTTGGGACATTGACTTATTAGTGATGTAAGTGCAATTTCATGGGAGATGTATCATCTGAAAGGGCATCAAATCCGAGACCGATGTGATCTTACATTTTGTAGGAGTTTGAAGACATGGTGAAGGAGATAAATGGCTTATCACCGCACCGTAAGTAGGAAGACCATATATCTCTCTTTTCGAATTCCCCACCAGTGGTGGTTTGACCATACCGGTACCCCTTCCACCCAAAATACGAGACGAAAAAATAGTACAATGATATGCTTCAACGAGGCACCATTCGGTCGAGCTAATCTCTTTTCTCATGTCCCGCTATCTTGTTTCTGAAGAAGGATGGCACATGTAGCCTGTGAAATATTGTGAGATCAACATTAAGATAGTCAAGGAGAAGTTTTCTATTCCAACGGTGATGGAGCTTCTAGACTCGCTAGTCGCTGCATGGATCTAAGTTCTTCCCAAAGATCAACTTGTGTTCAGGTTACCATAAAGTCCGTGTTAATTCTATTTAGAAGATGACATTCGTATGCATCATGTGCACTTTGAATTCCGGTGATGTTGTCCTGCTTCATCAATTATTTGTCAATCTTCCAGACATTAAGGAATAAACTTTCTATGATCATTTCCATAAATTCTTACTAATTTTTTATGACATTCTTGTATACAATGCGACTTGGAGAATCACATGGGATATTTCCGCGTGCTACAATTAATCAGAAGGCATTAATTGTTCCTTAAGAGGAAGAGGTGTTCATTTTACTACACACATGTTTCTTATTTGGTAGACAATGCCTGAAGGAGTTTCCGCCGTCTGAGAGAAATTTCAAGCCTTGACTGCTTGAGTGCAGACTTGTGAGGCTTCTTGGGTTGAAAGGCTTACTGTAGACATTTTATCAAGGGGCACGTGGGATCTTCGCCTCCTTAACCAATCTCCTCAAGATCTCTTGCCAGTGGAACGCAGGAGTTAAGGAGGCCTTTGAAACTTAGGACGATGCTTGCCTCAACAATAATCTTAAGCCTACCTGGTTTTTGGAAGGAATTTCAGGTGAGGTGTGATGCCTCCAATTGAATACCGAAGTAGTCTTGCGGCAGTAAAAGCATCTTATAGCTCATTTTAGTCGGAAGACAACACCACATTATAACAAACTACCAGTGCATTAGCTAAGGTTGCACAACATTGGCGACCTGACCTATGAGGAATATCTAAGGTTGTGAATGTCGGATGTCTGCGATGTACAACCCATATTCGTCGAGGGTGGACCCAATTATGCAACGTAGGCAGAAGTCAAAGGTTAAAGCAGAAGTCAATGTCAACAAGAAAGCCAGCAGGATCAGTTGAAGGCATGTGCGACTATGGACGAGCATCCCCCATACTCGCTAGGTGGGGGAGACTAGCGGGTATCTCGCCGAGCGTGGGCGAGTATCCCCCTCCTCGCCGGGTTATATATAACCCCCCTTGGATTTGCTTATAAATATGACCCTAGGGTTACTTTGATGAGCACTTTTGGCTGAGTTATCAGACCTCGTTTTTGAAGTCTCGGACCGTGAGATCTTGACCATCCCCTTGGTCACCTGTCTAGATACTCGCCAAGTAGGTGCCTTCCTAGTACCCTGCTCGACCATTTTGGTTGTGGAGGGAAAGTTTCTTCTAAACTTCTGGGTACGTGGTGGGACCTCCCTGCCGGGTCCTTTTTTGAGTTCCCGTCATCCCTTTGCCCTTGCTCTTCGATTCGTGGAGTTGGATCGCCGGACCAGTAACCTTATGCTGTATTGATCAGAATATTTGGAGCTGGGAATTTCCAGGTTCCAACAGGCGACATAGCTGATTAAGTTTTTAAATGTCGGAAGTCCGAGACATGTCAGAGATATTTTAAAATATCGAATTTTCATATCTTATTAAAAAAAAGGCAGCCCGGTGCACAAAGCATCCCCGCGAGCGAGGGTCCGTGGAAGGGACCCACCACAAGGGTGAAATGTAGACAAATCTTACCCTGCATTTTTGCAAGAGGCTGCTTCCGGGACTCGAGCGAGGGTCCGAGGATTTTCATATCTCATACAACAACAACATAACCCATATAGTCCCCAATCATTGGGGGTATGGGCGGGGGAAGATTGGAAACAGACCTAACCTTTGGCACTATGCACAAAGTGGCTTCTCTCAGAGGAGAAAGACCTAACCTTTGACAATAAATGCACAAAGTGGCTGCTCACAGAGTACCACTGAAATAGTGGCCCCCTATACCGTCGCGTTTGCTGCGGAATCATGCCCTCAAATCAAAGCCAAAGACATCAGAGAGGGCAGACCCAAGAATCCAGTTTGATTTATGTGCACATAACCATGCTTCCTTCATTCAGCATCCAGAGCATTGGTGAAGCACAACCAATGCTCTGGATGTAAGAATGGCTCTCTAAACCAACTATTGTAAAAGAGAAAGAATCCAGTTTGATTTTCATATCTCATAAATAAAAAAAATTATTTTTATGTATATTAACTATAATTATACGTTCAAAAAGTAAAAAATAAATTAACCTAACAAGTAGATGATCAATAAGTCATGTGTATCCCAAAATAAGTTCGAAAAATATTGAAGTAAAAGATTATTTACAAATACAAATCGATGCATTTTAATATTATATAATAATTTTATTTTGATAATACTAAATTTCTTAGAAAATAAAGATTGTTTCAAAGCTAAATATTCTTGATTGATTATGAGTTTCTACAAGCTTAGTAAATTTATGTTAAAAGCATAAAACAAATGAACTAATAAATGTGTCGTGGTTTTAGAGAGCCATTGCACAAATCTTATCCACTTTTCGAGTATCCTCAAGTCTTTGCTGGTGCCGTAGTTTTTTGCTTTGAGACCAAGGTTTAAGTGGTTATGTCTATTACACAAATCTTATTCACTTTTCGAGTATCCTCGAGAGTTCACTACCTTTCTCTTTTACAATAGTTGGTTTAGAGAGCCATTCTTACATCAAATCCTTCATCCGGGTAGAGTTAATTCATTATACTGTTTACCTTTTTCACAGAAAGAAGCCTTGCTTTTCCGTGATTGAAAGGAACACCTTAATCTCCTTTTAACATGCAGTTTTTTAGTCTTAAGAAATATAAATAAAAATTAAGATGCGCAGAGTAGTGGAGGCTGAAATTTATTGGCTTAAAATGCAATACGAAGCTGAAAAATCGGGTTTTCCAGAATTAGATTGTCTAGGAGACCAATCTATACAGGGTGGTCATTGTTCTGAGGTCATCTATATGATTTTTTGATAGACTTTCTAGTAGAGGAGATCATTTAGATCGTGTTTTTTGTATGGATGATTTAGTTAAAAATATTAGAATTAATTTCAAAATGGGTAATGCTATATTGGGATAAACATGTAAGGTTTGACCACTAATAACTTTCAGCATTCAAACAAGATCGTTTGGAAGATTAGCTCGGCTTGGATGTCAACGCCAGGCAGATGAGGTCAACCCCAGACATGGTCAGCACCGTTTTGATAGTCAATTCTGTCAGGACTTATATTGGGATAAACATTTAAGTTTTGACCACTAATAACATTCAGTATTTAAACAAGATCGTCTATAAGGTCAAAGCCGCTTGGTCGGTCCACGCCGGGTAGGCGAGGTCAACACCAGATGGATGGTCAACAGCTTTTAGATTGTGAATGCTGTTTGGACGAGTAACATTGTTTGGACGATTAATGGTCGGACAATCTGTTCAGTTTTGGTGTACTAACCAGTCATTTTTGAGCCTGAGTGTGTAGATATAAAAGAAGATTTTTATTCTCTGGACTATCATAATATTTGATATAATTTAAAACTGCTTTTATATGACAATCTTAATATGTGCGTATTGGCTAATGTCTTATTTGCTAGCAAACTGAAGCTTTGACAAGTAAATTTACAAATGAGTTACATTTGAGACTTCGATGATGTTTATATGTCAATTGGTTTTGCCTGCTTTGAGTCTATCTTTGGAAATGCCAATGGTTTTATGTTTCGGTGGGCTAACACACTCAGCATGCAGGAAACACTTAAAAGAAAGCTTAATGCAAGAATTGAGTATGCTAAATTCTTGCAAGACACCGTTAAAGAAATGGCTAACGAGGTACAAAGAACACGCAGTGGAGAAGCAAAACAAACTGCGGAAGATCTTGACGAATTTTTGAATAAGGTACGCCATCATTTCTAATATCATGCTTTATTGGCATACATCTTGACTGATGAAACTCAAATGCATCGTATCATCTTAATTATATTAGGTTAGGACTGGCGCCCGTGTTTCCAATGAAGAAATTTTGAACTTTGCAAAACTCTTCAATGATGAACTTACTCTGGATAATATTAGCAGGTTGGTTTTGTGTTAGTTGCTTCTTGATTCATGGCTTGTGAGCTTCTATATATCACTGATAGTACTTGTTCCTTTTTCCATCTAGGCCAAGGCTGATCAATATGTGCAAGTACATGGGAATCACACCTATTGGGACGGACAAATATTTACGTTTTATGCTTCGTAAGAAGCTGCGGCAGTAAGAATAATGCTATTTATTTTTTAGTAGCCCCTCCTACCTTTCTTTGTATTTTCTAAAATCGGTTCTTAAAATATTACCCTCTATATTGATAGACTCACTCTATCAAGAATTGAAATTGCATGCTTAAACAAAAAGAGATACAATTGCCGAGACAAGCTCGGTTTGAACTCCCGAGGGCTGGTTCCCTCTAGGAGTCTCTCACTTAGGACAGCCTACACTAAACAAGATCTCAAAAGATAACGAACAAGGAGACACTACCACTCCTATATATAGGGGAGTGGGTAAATACAAAGTACAATAATGCCCATGGGCTACACAAACTAATAGAAGCGCATGACGGCCAACATCGTATCGTGTACACATTATGGATATGATGTTGCTTAGGTTTGTTGTATTTTGAAGTTCTAAGGTTATCTTGCTGGTGCCATGCTTTTTTTCTTTGGGCAGTTTTCCTATTGTTGATTTATTAATTATTATTTTTGAAACCTTAGAAAATATAGAAGTTGCATATATTTTTGGATTATCAAGTTCTTCATACATTCAAGCTAGCCTTTATTTTGTGATGTTGAAGGATTTTAATTGGCCAGTTTTAATGCTGAAAACCTTTTTTATTATTAGGTTTTCCCCGAAAGTACTCTACTTCATCTTGGTATATTTTTTTGTTAGTGTGAGGATGAAAATTTATCTGAAAAGATTGTGGATCATGGCGTTTACAGTTGAAGTATTTAGTTGCAACTTTTGGTCACATTTTGTTAAACATGGGTTTTTAATCTTCATAAACGATATCACAAAAGTACTTTCCAACTTAAAATATGATACATCTGCTTCCCACTTCCTTGCAGGTTTTGAAGATTCATGGTTTGGGTTGTTAGACACGTTAGTATAATGACATGTATTGTGTTGTTAGACACGTTAATATAATGACGTGTATTGTGTTGAAGGTTTAGTGAAAGTGTATCCATTCGTTTAAGCATGGGAAGCACCTCAACATTTTAGTTCAGATCATTTAAAAGGGGAATCACCTTAACTTTATTTTTTGTTGTTGTTGAAAAAATGTGTGCAGGGTAAGGTTTGCCTACATTTCACTCTTGTGGTGGGACCCTTCCCCGGACCCTCGTGCAGGGATGCTTTGTGCACCGGGCTGCTGCCCTTTTATTGAAAAAATGTGTGCACCTGGAAAACTATCCTGTGTCCGCATCTACAACTTGCTTAATCATTCATGAGTTGTTTCTATGACCTACCTTTAAGACTTGGTATTTCACCAACATACCTTTAAGTTCCAATGCTTTAGGCTCCAATGAGTCAAATTAGTTCCGACACTCCCTAATGCAAGACAACTCTATAAGGTTCCGAAGCAGACAGCCCTAGCCCTATATAATAATGAAAGCAAGCATATAACAAATTAAATTGAATCTCCGACCAACCTAACGCTAATGCGATGCAAGTGAATTAACAAGCAATTCTCCAACGTTCAACTAATTAAATAACATGAAATTAGAAGTTGCACAAACACTCACAATTGATTACAATTGATTCAATTATAGAATGATAGTGCTTGGAAGTCAAGTGCAGATCAAATAAATTTGACACGATGCATGAACTTGGCAAAAATAATTAGAGCATAATATTATCATGAATAAAACTACATTCGTACAATGTCAGTAAAAATGAAAGTAAATGCAAAAAACTCACAAATTGATTTGGGTGGATGTAGAACAAGTGTGGTAGACTATGTTGCACCGACACCGACAGACGACACACGACACGCGACTCGTCAATTCTCAAAAAATACCATATTCCGACATGTTGGGACACATATATTAAATATTTATTTTATAATTATGAAGGAGCACGTGATCCAATTTCTCTCGGCACATGATGAAGAAGATGGTTGTGCAAGAAGCTTTATGGCTAAACTTTGTAGCATAGATGCACTTGCACCATGAAGAACCCACTAAGCCTTAGGATCCATCGAAAATCGACTGTGAACTGAATCAAATTCTCCATTTATATAAACAAAATTTGCACTCTAAATTCACCTTGGTGCGATCCTCAATGTTAGGAAAGTATTTCCTGAAGCATTTTTTGGTTTCTTGAATGATTTCACTATCTTTGTATGGAGAAATTTTAGAAGAATTTTCATTGAGTCATTGTTCACTATAGACTATAGTACCTAAATTTTAAAAATAAAACATCACACATAATGGTCTTTGTAGTGTTCTGAAGTGTCGGAGAGCGTCGGAGAGTCCGATGCGTGTTGGAGAGTCCGATGCGTGTCGGAGAGTCCAACACCGACACGCTGGGCATTTTGAAGTGTCGGTGCAACATAAGTGGTAGATGATTTTGGGTGGGAATGAGAGCGATGCATACATTTTAGTGTGTGATTGGCGAAGTAGTTGGTACAAGTTTCAGTGGTTTTACAAATTTGAGAATTTTGGTGGTGAAAGCTTTCGACGGAGTTTTGAGTGGCGGAGGTGGATGCTATGGTGGGAGGAAATCGTAGGAGGAGTATAGGGTCGGTACAAGGCAAGGAAGAGGAGATGTGATGGGATCAGCCGCAGGATCGACACTGGACTTCGGGCCACCACTCAGTGGGGGCTGCATTTGTGTACTCTTGCTGGAGGCGTTGATTGGATCGTCGATCGAGGACCACGAGCGCGTCCAGAGCGCCGTTTCTATATATATTTTATGTATTTTTGGACATTATTTAGTGTTGAGCATCGGTGTAGCGGCCAATCATAGGCGTTCACGCCTGGTGCCCTAGCCCCCATTTCGCTATTAATAAGGGGGAGAGCTGCAAGTTTGAGGCATTGTTAGCCTTGCGAGAGATTCTAGAGCCAACAATCATATCGTGATGCGACGCCGCGAGATCCCGGGGTTAGACGTCCCGATTATTTTTTATTTTCGCCATTCCCTCCTATTTCCCATGAGTCCCCCACATTTATTCAAGTTATTTCCATAACCCTCCACCGTTTCCTCTACTAAAGCGATGCAACCCTCAATCCACGACCTACTCGACTGCAAGCCGCTCCACTTCACTTACTTCCCGGAACCGTAAGCCCGCCCGATACCCTCTTCTCTACCCACGACCGACTGCGCCTGTCCTCCCGCTACCACCTTCCGCATGCATCCTCCCCATCCATGCTGCTCGCCGTCGCCGGCCGAGAGTTCCCCTTCCAGATTCGTCCCGATGGCGACTCTCCCAAGCCCAACTACAAGCCCTTGCTTCCTCCTCCCCCATTTCCGACGCCAACAACAACCTCTTTCTGACACCCACATCAAACCTCTCCCCTGCCGCAACCCACCACCTTTTTATTTACCTCCAGTAGCAGTCTTTCTGTTACCAGCCCTCACCCTTCCCCTGTTTCTTGCCTCCAAAGCCGCTTCCGACTAGCTACAACCGCCCACCAACACTACCCGTTGCAAGATCTCTTATTCGTGAGTTCTTAATATTGTGTTTTCATTTTTATTATTGAATATTTGGATGGTTATTGCATGAAAATCTTTGCTTGTTGTGCTTTTGTTGCATTTTCCTATTTCTTATAACTCTCATTCGTGTAAGTGTAGCTTGAAAACCCTTTGTGTGAAGGATGACGTGTCTGTTTGCTTACTTGAAATTGTGGGGAAGGCCTTGCTTGTTTTGCTTAGCCTACTTAATTTACTGTTAAATTTAATTCCGGATCAAATCGAATCATACATGCATCATATAACTTTAAGGCTGTTTGAGTCAACCCCTCACCATTCTCACAGCTTGCATTAGTGTCGACACAATCCCACATCCTACTCTGCGTCAGATTTGGTATCAGAGCCCCAGGTTAGAGTCACTTGCATGTTACGTAGCGGCAGGCCTTATCGTCAGTCCATGTACGATCATAACCTTACTGACGAGAGAACCACCAACTCCAACTCCGAAATGACACCTGCGGAATTTCAATGGCTGATGATAGATCAATTCGTTCAAATGAATGCTCAATTTAACGACCTACTTGAAGATCATCGAGAACATGCCACTCCCCAGAGGAGGGAGAACCCACCCACTCCACTTGATGTTAACTTTGAGGATGAACGATACACCCTCCCACCTCAAGATTGGCGTGCTAGGAATCAACCACCACGAGAGCTTGCCCCTCATCTAAGGCGACCCCTCGATTACATTCACGACCGTCGATCTGTACCTGCCCCGGATAGACATCTCCACCATCGGGAGAACTATCCACCTCGACACCTAGCCCCAAATGATCGAGTCCAGATCTATTTTGACTATGGACAAGATGATTACTTTGACGATTATCCTGAGCCATGTAGAGCAACACATGCAAAGGACGACAACACTCGTCGCATACGCAGTGACGCTCCTACCTTCGACAACCACCTTGACCCGTAGACCACTATTTCGAGTGGTATGATATGACCGACAAGCGACGCATTAGATTTGCGAGGATGAAGTTGGTTGGCCCAGCCTAGAAAGGTCACTTCATCGAGATGAATACCGTCCTATTATCCGCTGAGAGGACATGAAGCGAAGATTGAAGGATAAATATCTTCCCACCTCTTATCGGGACCAGTTGTTATATTAGCTTTATGCATTGCACCAGGACACACTATTTGTGGCGGAGTATATGTCGCAATTTGACGAGCTATCTATGAGAAGTGATTTAAGAGAGGAGACTCGTGCCACCTCTTCCCGATTTCATTCTGGCTTGAGATCTGAGTTACGTAGGGAGTTTATTCCCCATCGGATAGTGACGATACAACAAGTTTATCAGATGACCCTCGAGTATGAGCAGTACCTGCGACTAGCTGGTGCCCGTCAGGCCCCTTCCAGATCAGACTTACCCACATTTAGGAGGCCACCACTGGACACTACCACTCCCGCAGGATCCTCTCACATTCCCATGGACACGAAGGGTAAGGCTATTGCCACCGAACCTCCCACAACCACCAGGTCGGGGAACATTCAGTGTTATCACTGCTCGGGAAGGGGCCATATGGCGGACCAGTGCCCTATAAGAAATTTGTTAGTTGAAGAAGGCGAACCCATTGTTGATGCTGAGGAGGTCGCCGAAGAGGAGATTGTTGTCACCGTCAAGGACGGTTGGGAGAGCGATGTTGAGCGCTCCCTAGAGGTAGGTGTTATACAATGTCTCCTTTATTCCCCGCATATGGACGATGATTGGCGTCGTACGACAATCTTTTATACTTTCTTTCTTAGCGCAGGCGGTCCCTGCAAGCTGGCCATTGATAGCGGGAGTTGTGTGAACATTTTGGCCAAAGGGCCTTAGAGCGGATGCATGTGACCCCCCGAGCCTCATCCTCATCCTTATCGAGTTATTTGGGTCGATAAGACGACCATACATGTTACCCAGAGGTGTCTGGTTCTGATCACTCTCGCCTCGTTTGAGGTTTGTGTTTGGTGCGATGTCATTCCCATGAATGTCTCCCATGTTCTGTTAGGGAGACCTTGGCTCTACGACCGTAATGTCACATGTTTTGGTTGCTCGAACACGTGCTTATTCTACGACAAGGGTTGTAAGATCACATTGACATCAACCCAACCCAAGGAGAAATCCAAGGGGAAGGTCACACCCTCCACTAACACGAGTTCATCTAAGCCACTGCACATTCTGTGTTGCAGTGAGTTTATGAGAGAGAGCGTAGACGCCGAAATATTCTGCATAGTGGCCGCCACCATTGCTTCTGATAGCCCTACGGAGATCGCTGATCCATCCCCTGAGGTCCAACGTATTCTCAATGAGTATGCTAACACTGTGTCGGATGATTTACCTGACTAGTTATCCCCATTGCGTAACATCCAGCACGCCATAAATCTGACACCGGGGCCTCGCTTCGGAACCTACCACATTACCGAATGAACCCGGACAAGCATGCTGAGCTTAAGAGACTGGTGGATGAGCTTCTCTAGAAGCAGTTCATACGCGAGAATCTGAGTCCCTGCGTAGTTTATACCCTTCTCACCCCGAAGGACTGGAGCTAGCGTATGTGTATCGATAATCGGGATATCAATTAAATTACTATCAAATATCGTTTCCCCATTCCCCGATTAGACAACTTGCTCAACACGATGGCTGGTACCCAAATATTCTCAAAAATAGATCTTCGCAACGGGCACCACCAGATCAGGATTTGTGAGGGAGACGAATGAAAGACGACCTTTAAGACAAAGATAGTCTCAATGGGTGGTTGGTCATGTCTTTTGGGTTGTCCAACGCCCTCAACACTTTCATGCGGGTCATGACCCAGATACGCCATACCTAGGCAAATTCCTTGTCGTTTATTTTGATGACATTTTGATTTACAGCAACTCTCTCGATGATCATTTGAGCCATCCGAGGCTCTTATTTGAGATCCTCCATAAGGAGAAGTTATATGTGAACTTGAAGAAGTGCTCATTCCTGACTGATTCTGTGCACTTTTTAGGGTTTATCATATCAGTGTTTGGCGTGTCTGTTGACACGGACATGGTCCATTCCATTCGTGAGTGGCATATTCCCTCCACTATCATTGAGGCCCATAGTTTTCGCGGATTAGCCACCTTCTACTGGAGGTTTGTCCGGGGGTTTAACACCATCATGAAACCCTTCACACGCTACCCGTGGAAGGGAGATTTCCAATGGATGGCAGACGCCACTCAGGCTTTCGTAGAGATCAAGGAGAAACTGACGACATCCCCCGTTCTGAGATTACCTGATTTCTCTAAGGTATTTGAGGTAGCCTGCGACACATCTGGCATTGGCATTGACGGAGTATTGGGCTAGGAGGGTCATCCGGTTTCTTACTTTAGTGAAAAACGTAATGAGGCCCGACATAAGTACTCAAATTATGATGGAGAGTTTTATGAAGTAGTGCATCATCCGCTTCGTTATTTGAGACACTATCTCCTCCCGCGGGAGTTCGTCTTTTACTCCGACCATCAGGCGCCGCGCTATCTTGATACACAGCAGAAATTGGGGCATAAGCATGCCAAGTAGGTCGAATACTTCTAGGTTTTACTACATTCTCAAACATCGCACCGGTGTTGAGAACAAGCCTGCTGACACCCTTAGTCGTCGCATCACCCTATTCCATATACTGAGCTCTAGTACAACTAGTTTTGATCGACTACATAGGGAGTACCCCACCTGCACTGACTTCAGTGTGATTTACTCTAGATTGATGAGGGATTCCTCTGAGCTCATCGAGGGGTTCGATATCGCCGAGAGATATTTATATCGTCAGTCTCGTCTCTGCATTCCCCGGACTTTCTTTCGAGACTTTCTAATTTGGAAAATGCACGTGGGTGGCACTGCTGGCCACTTCGGCAAAGACAAGATGATTGCATTGGTTGAGGATCGCTTTTATTGGCCCACCTTGAAGAAAGATGTGGCAAGAGTTGCGCGTCACTGCGGTACCTGTCAGACTGCGAAGGGTTCAAAACAGAACACTGGGCTTTATCAGCATGGATTTCATACTGGGCCTTTCTCGCACTTTGTGGAAGCATGATTCTAGTTTCGATTATCACCACAACCCTCTCTTTAGAAAGCCTCCCTAATCCTAGGCCATATTGCGCCCAATTGTGTTCCCGTGGATACGAAAAACCAAGCCCCAGTTGCATGATCATACCGTTTAGTGAAATTGAGTTCTTTGGTTTTTAGGCTAGAGGGCACATAATGGCCGGTGTCCTATGAGCAATGTTATCAGGATCGCGATCCGGATCGTAGGATCGCACGATCCTACATCCCGATTTTAAAATTCGATTCGGATCTTACTTGGGATCGAAACGAGTTGGTGCCCATGTAGGATCGCGATCCGGATTGTAGGATCACGATCCCTATGTGATCCTAACGATTTGGGTCAGGTCTTAAAAAAATCAAGCGTCCCCCATTTTATTTATGCTTGGGCTTTCCGATTCCAACCGCGCTCCTGTCTTAAGTAAGAAACCCTATTCCCATTTTATTTCGACTTCCATTCCGTCGTTTCTCACTCTCTCTGCGTGAGCGTGACCGCGTCCTTGCTGAAGCCAACTCGGCTACCGTCGTCTCTACCTTGCTCCAAGCCTCCGACCGCCGACGTCGATGAACTCCACTCCTCTCCAGAGCTTCAGGTCGACGACCTACCAGCCATCCAACCAGCATCCAATGCTTCAACCTGATGGTTGACAACCTACCACCAACCATCGTTTTGCTTATCCAACGGTTTCAGTCGTCCAGGTCGACTTAGGTAATTAATGTTTTTGTTTCAGATTTTCTTTTATTTCCAGCAATTATTTGATCTTCCATTATTGTTATAGTTTCAGTTTCAGACTTTTGATCTTTTAAATATTCAATTTCGTCCGTCAAACAAAAACTATTATTTGTTGTTTTATAATGATGTGTACTTTATATTTACTAATGTAGAGCATATTGTTAGAACTATGCTATTTTTTAGTTCAGTTTATTTGGTTTCTTTTGAATTTTGATATAATTATTCAGCAAATGATTAGTTTTATATTTTTTTATGTTGATTGTTTGTGTAATTGGATGCTACCAAATTCAATTTCATATTTTAATTCTTACTTTATGAATGTTATAGGATCTTACGATCCTCGATCCAATCTGATCCAACCCGCACAAAACGATCCCACCTAGGATCTCGATCTTGACAACCTTGCCTACGAGAAATCTAATTATCGATGGTGATATTGAGTCTACTCATGATCATGTAGCTCAAACTGAAAGAGATAGTGTTGTGTGGGACGAGGATGGTTGGGAGAGTGAAACATATAAAACCTTAGATTCGCATTGTGAGAACCGAGATGCATTCATTAACGTGTTTATTGATGTTAGGATATATACATTGAGATTCATTTATGATAAAATGAAGGTCTCTTTTAACCGTGATGCCTTGGGTTTAATGCTAGAACATATTGGTTTAGTTTGAGGTCTAGGGTTGCCACATTTGAGTCAATATTGGGTCCTTTGGATTTGACAAGATAGCATTGCATGGGACACATCAATGTTTAACATCCATCAATGTTACTGTTATTAATTAATTAGTATTAATTATGTCCTTTTATTTTAGTGACATGTGAGCCCCCTCCTTCCTATATAAGGAGGTATGGGAGTGTTATCTTTATCTTTTGGTTATTAGGGTTTTGACTCTCATTTGAGAGAGGGGTCTTAGGAGGAACCAGCCTCCTAGATCTTGGCCGGAGTTCGCTCCGAATTGTATCCGTTTTTCCCGTTTAATGCAAGCATGTCTCGTCCTTTGTTCGATGGCGTATCAATGGTCCGACCTGTTGCCCCCGCCCGCTCATTCCACATCGTCGGGGCTCGAGCCACGCTGGGACACATTCAATGCCCTGTAGCACCGCCTCGACGAACGGGACCGCCTCCTTGCGTCCATGCTCGCAAGTGTGCAACGTCTCGCGACACGTTGGGCCATCCCACGATGCTGCCTCCGCCTTCCACAACACCCCTTGCACAGCCCGCCGCCCGGGTTGTTGACCGCTCGCCGCTTTCAGCACATCCTGTTGCTGTCATCGACCCACTTCACCAACGTCGGGGCATCCCGACCCTTATCGCGCCGGAATCACCGGATCCGCTTCCTCCTCTGCGGGCGTTGCTTCCAAACCTACCTCTCCGGCCAAACGACGCCCTCCAGCCAGTCGCCGACCTCCCCAAACTCATTCGTCGCCCTTCGTCTCCGTCGCCAGCACCACCGCTGCGCCCTCCAACACCGCTGCGGCCACTCTCCTTCCCCTCTGTCGACGAACACCATGGCAAGCCATCTCGGTACTGGACGGCCACGACAGAGATGTCGTTCCCCTTCCCCGTTGGCGTCGATGCAGCTCTCCCCCCAACACCGCTCTCGCGCCGGTCTTGACCGCAACAACAACAGCCCGCGCCTCCGGCCCCGTCGTCCTCCAGATCCAGCCCGCGCCTTCTCTTGTAGCGGCAACGCGCGATCGCGACCACTTCCTTCCGCGATCATCTTCTTCCTCCTTGTGCGTCGAGTCCTCTTCCGTCGCCTGCATCGACCTCTCGCCCCGCTCGACCGCTATTTCCCCTCTTGAGCCGCGCGCCTTCCCAGCATCCTTCTTTTCTCTAAACTACCGAGCCCCCTTTCCTATCATCCCCTGCCCGCAACTTTACTTTCCCCCCACTACAAGACAAACTCGTCTCCTTTTACCTCCCTGCCCCTTACCTCGTAATTTTTTATCATTTCTCCCCTGAACACATCTAGCCAACCGGGTTGTTCTGCCGACCCCACTGATGATCGTTAGCCGCCCCTCCCCCTTCCTTTCAATATTTTGTCATTTTGCAGCTTTTATTAACACTCTTGCTACCCCTCGGCGACAAGTTGTACGTCGCTTCCGTGCTTAAAGATCCCTACAAAGATTTAGGACTCGGCCTTGCTGACAAGGCCGATTTTCAAGACCGGCGTATTGTTACCGTTATTAATTAATTAGTATTAATTATGTCCTTTTATTTTAATGACATGTGAGCCCCCTCCTTCCTATATAAGGAGGAGGTATGAGAGTGTTATCTTTTGGTTATTAGGGTTTTGGCTCTCATTTGAGAGGGGTCTTAGGAGGAACCAGCCTCCTAGATCTTGGCCGGAGTTCGCTCCGGATTGTATCCGTTTTTCCCGTTTAATGCAAGCATGTCTCGTCCTTTATTCGGTGGCGTATCAATCAATCTTGCCACTTTTGAGGAAAGTGTTGGGTCTGATCTCCCCTCCCCATGAATGTTACCCTATATTACTTGATAAGCCATGTTTTTATGATCGCGATGCCGCGTGTACGTGCGATCAAACATATGCATATTTTTTGATAAGGGTCACAAAGTTACTGTCTCGAACCCAACGCCACAATAAAGGGCAATGCTAACTCATCCGTGACTATTTAAACCTCGAAGTCTTTGCACATTTCTAGGAAAGCGAGTTGTTGAGTGAGAGAGAGAGAGCCTGAAGTTGATTGTGTAGTGGTTGCCTCGTTACACTACCGATGTCTTGAGAATTCATTTGGGTGTTTGTCGCATGCTTTGCGAATTCTTTAATACCCGCTTGTTGAGCGTTCTGATGAGTTACCTTCCTCAAAAAACATTCAACACATTGAAGAGTCCCATCCTTGTGACTCTGCTCAGTCACTTGATTACCATTTGTATGATTTGCATGATACTATCTGACATAACAAATAACAATATATATTAAATAATTAATAATTAGAAGCTTACGTGGATAGTCACGGGAGTGAGAATAAATTCAAAGAAGGTGAACATGTGATTCACACTTGACCTGAAATGTTGCCATTTGAAGTTGCTATGAAATCGAGTTCTAAGCAAATATGTCCTTATACTTCCCTGGGAGAGATTGAGTTAAATTGTTATGAACTTCCGTAGGAATATTAGTATTCATCATGTATTTAATATTGATGATTTGATTCTTGATTATGAGCCACCTAGCTGTTGGGACCCCTAACTGTCACCCTATATTAGCTTCAACCACACTCTCACCTCGACTTCAACCTCCCTTTATGCCGCAACTTACACCTTTTGTTGGGTTTCAGTATATACATCAATGTGTGACTTCCGGGGGACACTGCAGCTATTCTGGATCACAAGATTGTAGCAGCGTAATTGAATCTGCAGCATGATATTTGATATATTTGATCAAATTGTAATGGTATGAGATCCAATTTTTTTGGAACATGATATCATTGGAGCAAGGAGTGGTGGTTGTGTTGAAGCTTGAAGAACTCTTGAATTTGAGGGCAAATCAATTTTCATAGGTGGAGTTTGATGCGTATCAGGATGCATCAATCTTCATTGGCCATCAGATGAAAAGAAGAAGTTGGAAGTGAAGTCAGCTAGAAAGGAACGCCTTTTATCCATGATTGGAGGAAGGCAGAGCACCGAACATCATCTTCAGGCACAAGGGAGGCGAACATTAGCGCCTACGGCATTATTCAACATTGTTTCCTAGATCAAATAATCCAAGCATCATTTCTTTGTCATTTTTGTTTCATATTTTAAATCTTGGCGATAATTTTGTAATATATATATTTTTTTTCCAAATGGCCTCAGGGCACAAGTGGAAGAACTTGCTTTTATCAATTGGTATTCTCTTTGCTTTTATCAGTTGATGTCCTTCTGATTGTGGATAGTGCTCCTATCCATAGAAATGGCATGGCCTTATCTTCCTTTGGTGTAGAGCTAGCATCTCCATGTACCACTTTTTCTTTCCTGGTTTTATTGTCCAAAATTTGCGCTCTGTTGTTTTTAATTTTGTTCGTGGATTTTTCATGCTTCGGGGAAGTTTTTTGTTCGACCATAATGTCAATGAAGTTGTGTGGTGTTTGGGATGATTTTGTTAATTTTTCTTGGATTCATCTGCTCCGTCAAATCGAGGGCTGATTTTCTGAATTGTTTTTGTACAAACATTTGTGGTTGTTTTCTTGCAAGATTTTCATTCTCTTAACCGATCTGGATGGCATCATAGGGACTCTTCCTATCAAATTCTGTAATTAAATATGTACCCATTGTTGAAGTTATCGCATTTTATATTCCGGTCCATGTATTAGAGTCCTCTAGGAATGTGTCTATGAGTTTCGGTCTCACATTGCCTATTCTAGTTTATGAGTCTTTTATGCCTTATATAATGCCCCTTTGTGGATGAATAAAATTGCACTTTGTATTTCCCTCTTAATTCCAACATGGTATCAGAGTGATTGATTCCTCCCTTATCTGCTTCCGCTCCCGTGCCTTAGGGCGTCTTTTTTTTTCTGTTACTTTGGGTTCGACTTCGTCGTGGCTCATCGACGAAGGAGTGGTAGCTACTCGATCCCTCCGCTGCTCATCGACGACGAAGGTGTTACTCGCGATGCCATCGTCGATTTCCTCTATCATTCTCGTCGCCGGCATTGCTCGCTGTGCTCGTGGACGACGCCATCTCTTTGCGGTTTCGTCGACCTCGATGCCTTCCCTTCCCGCCGATGTTCCAGTCGGCGTTCTTTTCCTCGTCGACGATTCTGTCTGGCCCTCCCTGCTCCATATCTCGCTTGTCGATGCTCCCATGCTCGCTCTCGTCGGCTTCTCTGCCGACAGGTCCGCACAGTCCTTCTTCCGCCTGCCGATCCCTACTTATGATCCAACCGTTGTGGCTGCTACATCGATGACGAGGATCGATTCTCTCAATGCTCTTCCTGCTCCAAGATCCAGCCGCTGCCTCTTATTTCTGTAGACTCCAACAACTACCTATGGTGCTTCTGTCGAGTCCAGGCGCAACCTTCCTTTCAGCCTGATGCACATTCGGTTCTAGCCACATCTTCCGCTTCTAGGGTGTTGATCTCCCATCGATGCTGAAGCCTTGTGGTTTTTTGGTCATTTTATGTGTCTTTAAATGTCTTTGCTTGGTTATTGTTAGTGTTCATTTAATGTCTTCTCTTCATGCTTGCATGTGCGTGTCCGGGGGTTGGGACGAAGTCGACTCAGATGGTGTCCGACTCTCGCCTTACTCCCATACGACCCTCCAAGCTTATATTTTGTGCTTTATGAGTCTCCCCATTTTTTCTTCATTGATGGGTATGGTCTTCAGTGGTTGACCTGTATTCCAGCAGGTTTTGTCTTGTGGGAGTGTCCTCGGTGGCCTGTTTGTTGACTTGTGTCCAACGGGTTGTGTCGTGTGGGTTTGTGTTCCCGGTGACCCGTTTGTATTCCACGTGTTGTGTCATGTGGGTTTGTGTCGTGCGGGTCCGTGTTGTGTGAGACCGCCCTTTGTGTTGATTTTCTCCGACGGATTATCCACGATGTATTATTTTCCCTAATGACCCGTCTGATGTTTTCCCCCACTTAGCCTACCACCAATATCTTTCTTTTTATGATGTTTTCAAGCTGGAGGTTTCCCCTCTAGCTTGAGGAGGAGTGTTGAAGTTATCGCATTTTATTTTCCGGTCTATGTATTAGAATTCTCTAGGAATGTGTCTATGAGTTTAGTCCCATTTTGCCTCTTCTAGTTTATGAGTCCTTGTATGCCCTATATAATACCCCTTTGTGGATGAATAAAACTGGACTTTCTGTTTCCCTCCGAATTCCAACACCCATTTCATAATATTTATTAACCTTAATTAGTAATTAAAATAAATATTATTAATTAACTAATCATACTTTTGGTTTCATGGATTTGGATGTTGGATTTAACAAAGTCCTACCTGTTGCAAGTGGTCATTATTTCTTGAAACACCACATTGGGTCAAATAGTCGGGAAGAAAAATGGAATTGAATTTTATTACAAAGGACTGCCCCTATATATACACACAGGGAGTGAACCCAAACAAGAATAGAAATAAATGTGTCTTTATAGTGGGCCTTTTACAATATGTTACAAATGATTTAATTCAACTCTCCCCCTCAAGACGAAAGTATATGTCGAACATTCCCAGATCGGTAATATTGTCCTTGAAAATATCACAGGTCAAGCACCTGGTGAAGATGTCTGCTAGCTGATGTTGAGAACTTGAGATTGAACAAATAGAGTGCAAACATTGTCTTTTTTCTGGTGATCCTTGATGAAGTGTCTATCAATTTCGACATGTTTTGTTCGATCATGTTGAACATGATTATGTGCAATATTGACAACAACTTTGTTGTCACAACATAACCTGATAGACTTTTCGGGCTGTAGTCCCAAATCCCGCATTATCGAGTTAAGCCAGATCCCCTCACATATCCCTTGTGACATTGCCCTATACTCCGCTTCTACGTTGGATCTTGCTACGACATTTTGTTTCTTACCTCGTCAGTTCACTAGATTCCTTCCAACAAAGGAGCAATATCCGACGGTGAACTTTCTATCATCTTGACTTCCAGCCTAATCAACATCTGTATAAACTTCAACATCCAACTGTTTATTTTGGGAGAATAGAATTCCACGCCCAGGAGAGTTCTTCAAATACCGTAGCACACGCATGACAACTTCATGATGTTGCAATCTGGGAGAATGCATGTATCTGCTAAGGATCCCAACAACATGTGTCATATTCATGCGAGTATGTGAGAGATAAATCAACCTTCTCACCAGTCATTGGTAGCTAGAAGAGTTCACCTTCTTACCATCCTTGTCTTCATCAATCTTACAGTTTACTTTCATGGGAACATCAGCAAGAGCACAACCAAGCATTTATATTTCTTTTAGAAGATCTAGGACATATTTTCTCAGAGAAATGAAGATTCTGCAGCCAGAGCTTGCAACTTCTATTCCCAGGAAATACTTTAACTTTCCTAAATCTTTAACTCCAAACTCTTCACATAGGCGCACCTTTAGCCATGTGATTTATGCAACATCTTTTCCCGGGATGATTATGTCGTCGACATAGACAATAAGAATAACCATTTTCTTTGCTTTCTTTTTCACGAAGAGGGTATGATCAGAGTGACCATGTTTGTATCCCAATAAAGTCATGGCGTTCTGGAACTTCTCAAACCAAGCCCCGGGGTATTGCTTTAGACCATAGAGAGATTTTTTTAGTTGACACACATTTCCTTCAGATCTTGTCTTTATGAAACCTGATGGAACCTTCATATAAACTTCTTCTTCAAGATCACCTTGACATCAAGTTGTTGCAACTCCTATCTCAAACATGCAATACATGGTTAAATGACATAGATGGAGTCCATCTTGGCAACATGTGCAAGCGTTTCATGATAGTCCACACCCGGAGTTTGAGTATATCCTTGAGCAACAAACCTCGCTTTGTATCTCTCAACAACCCCTTCTTGATTCTGTTTAACGAAGATCACCCATCTGGAATCAACATATTTCTTCCCGGTAGGAAGATGGGTGAGTGTGTAAGTCTGGTTCTTCTTCAATGCCATGATCTCTTCTTCCATTGCCTTGCGCCACACAAGTATCTGTATTGCTTCCTGCCAAGTATTAGGAATGCGAACATAATCCAAGGAGGAGATGAAGGTCTTATGTGTCTTTGTCAGATTATGATAAGCGATATACTTGGCAAGTGGGTATTTAGTAGACGTCGACTTCCGCTTTAGATGTATAAGAGGATGATGAAGCTCGTCATCAGAACCTGAGTTAGAAGAGTATACCTGCGGTAGTGGACTGACCAGGGGTTATAACACCGCAACACCAATGTTGCGTTTGTGATAGACTAGAGGAAGTGGAGGAATAAGGCTCCCGGGAGTAGGGGATAAAGGAATGGACACGACAGGAGGATTCACGGGAGGAGGTAGTGAGGCCACAATAGGAAGAGGAAGATTGAGAGTATCGACAACAATGTCTCTCTCCCCCTGGCGAGAACGAAAATATTGTTCCTCCTCATGAAACGTCACATCCATGGTGCAGTAGAATCGTCGAGAGGGAGAATGATAACAACAATACCTTTTCGTAGTAGCAGAGTAGCCAATAAAGATGCATTGGATGGAACGCGCATCCAATTTATCACAATGGTTATGATGAATATGAACGAAGCAGACACACCCAAACACACGCGGAGGTAGATGAGAGGTGTGAACAATACATTTAGTGGACAAACGGGAACGAGGAGAGGCATACTGTAAGGTACTTGAGAGTAGACGATTAATGAGGTAAGCGGCGGTGAGAACCGCGTCACCCCAATAGGACTTGAGAAGATTCATGGTGAGAAGAAGACATTTAGTGACCTTAAGGAGATGCTTGTTTTTACATTCAACCACACCATTTTGAGTGGAGGTGTTGAGACATGTTGTTTGATGAAGAATCTCATGATTAGCAAGATAAGTGCCGAAAACACCATGATTGTCGTACTCACCATCGTTCTCATTACGGAGCACACGAATAGTACGACCAAATTGAGTGGTCGCCATGTTGTGAAAAATATGAAAGCAATTGAAAACCTCACTTTTCCGCTTTAATAATACACCCAAGTAGAGCGAGAGAAGAAATCAATAAATGTCACAAACTATCGATTACCAGAGCGAGAAACAACATGAGATGGTCCATAAACATCAGTATGAATAACATCAAAAGGAACCATACTAGGAGAAGAAAGATGATTTGGATTATGTCGTGCATGTTTAGAAAGTTCACATTCATTACAGACAGATCAGCTCAGAGAGCTCGAAAACATAGGAAATAACTTGAGAAGATAGTTGGCGGAGGGGTGTCCAAGATGTTGATGCCATCGACACACATCCGCAGGAGAGGGACGAGGAGGAATGGAGAGAGATGGAGTGGTCCTGGAGAGAGCTGGAGTGGTATTGGAGAGAGCTGGAGTGGTATTGGAGAGAGCTGGAGTGGTACTGGAGAGACTACCACTGTCAATACGCTGCTTCGTTGTTAGATCCTGAAAAACACAACCATCGGGAGAAAATGTGACATAACAGTTTAAGGTTGTAGTCAGACAACTAATAGACAACAAATTGCGAGGAAAAGAAGGAACACAGAACACCGATATGAGGAGCATGGCAGAGGAACTGATGATGGTCCCCTTGTCAGCAATCAATGAGAGAGAGAGAGTCATTGACGGTGACAACCTTATCACGCTCTGAGAGGGGGGGGGTGTAAGAGGTAAAACCTGACGATGTTCCTGTCATGTGATTTGTCGTCTCGGAGTCAATAATTCACTCAAAGTAAGTAGTGGAGGCAGACTGGGCGTTGGGCGGACCATTTGTTGCGAAAGCAGCAGGGGAGGAAACCTGAGTGCGCATGAGATGGCGCAAAAGATCCAATTCCTCCGAGGAAAGACTGTTAGATGGAAGCCGACCAAAAGCAGTTTCAGTAGTGTGAGCAACAGATGGAGGATTGGGCTGACAAGAGCCACCACGACCCCGAGAGCCTTTATGAAAGGGTTTGTGATTAGGAGCAAGATGAGGATGGAGACGTAAACAAGAGTCCCGAGCATGGCTTTGTTTGCCGCATAAATCACACATCTTGATAGATGAAGAGGAAGGAGGAGCTCGAAGAATGCCAGCAAGGGAGGAGCGATCAAAGTTGAGAGAACGACAACGATCTTCGTCACCTAAGACCATATTGAAGGCTTCTCGAAGAGAGGGAAGGGGCTGCCGGTTCAAAACATGAGTGCGCACCGTGTGCCACACTTCATATTTAGGCCAATGAGGAAGACATGGAGCCGGTAACGACCTTCTTGTTTTTTAAGGCCCGAGCATCAATAATGCAAGCGGGAGTGAAGTCCTCAAAGTAGTCTAACTCTGGTAAAGGCGTTCAAACTCAGAGAAGTAAGCAGCTACGGAAGAAGTGTCTTGCGTGAGTTCAAGGAGACGCCAAGTGAGCTCGTATACCTGAGTAGAACTACCAAGTTGGGAATAATTTTCACGAGCCCGAGTTCAGATCTCAAAGGCTGAGTCCATCAACATATAACTATGATAGATCAAGTGGAACATGGAGTGAAGCAGCCATGAGACGACAAGTGAATTGTCAGCGTCTCACTTTCTCCAACCCGGATCAGTGCTAGGAGGCTGAACAATCGTCCCGTCGATGTACCCATAGAGCTGGTGGATGCAGATAGCATGTTGTGTCACACGAGACCACTCGAGATAATTGGTTCCATCCAAAGGAATAGTGGTAATTCAGAAGGACCCATGAGACAGAGAGAAATCACTGTCTTGAAGGAGGGACAATCGAGGAAGGAGTCTGAACACTTGAGTTCGAGGAGTTAGCCATGATGATGAAAGACACCAAAAAAAGAGTGGATAATAGAAACCTCAAAGCTTGCGGAAGAAGCGTACTGCCTGGAGTTACCACACAACAGAACTTGCGGAAGGGGCAGACAACTTGGAGAAACCGCACGACTGAAGAGTCCGCACAAGTTGGAGAGTCCTCAGAACGAAGCACGCATCACGGGTGATGGTGTTGGCGTGGAGAGGAAGTTCTGGCGGTTACTCCAGGAAGAGACCGCGCAACAGAACTTGCGGAAGGGGCAGACAGTCTGGAGAAACCGCACGACTGGAGAGTCCGCAAGCTGGAGAGTCCGCACAGCCGTGGCCCGACTGGAGAGTCCTCAGAACGAAGCACGTTGTACGGGTGATGGTGCCGGCGCGGCGAGGAAGTTCGGGCGGTTACTCCCTCTTGCTAGAGAGTTCGCTCGCACGAGCTGGAGAGTCCGCACGGGCTGGAGAGTCCGCAAGAAGAAAGAGGAGTCCGCACAAGCTGGAGATCGCACGAATGGGGGGGGGGGGCGGTGGTTTGTCAGCGGGAGTTCGTCCGAGCTGCAAGGGGAAGCAGTGAGCTCACGCGGTTCACGCGAGGAGACCGCACAAGCAGGGGGCGGACACAATCGAGGAAATTGCCGGCAGCGAGCTCAAACGGTTCATGCGAGGAGACCACACAATCAGGAGGGCAGACACAATTGAGGAAACCGCCGAGGCCGCAACTTTGATACCAAGTTAGGAAGAAAAATTGAATTGAATTTTATTACAAGGAACTGCCCCCTATATTTACACAAAGGGAGTGGACCCAAACAATAATAGAAATAAATGGGCCTTTATAGTGGGGATTTTACAATATGTTACAAATGATTTAATTCAACTCAAATAACTAGCTAAAGATCAGCTAGCATGTTCTTTTTTAGAACATTTGAATTCTTATTATATACATGCTAAATAGAAGCTTTGCCTTGTATGAGAATTTGTTTGTGTATGTTTCAGTCTAGATGCTATTATAAATATGCTAGTAAATTGTAATGTTTTGTACTTATATATCTGAATTAAAACAATTGTGATGGAAGTTCCAAAATTATGAAGATTAGCTGATAATGACAATTTGTTTTCTGGTTATGCAGGATAAAGGAAGATGACAAATTAATTCAAGCTGAAGGAGTGGAGTCCCTTTCAGAGGATGAACTTCGTCAAGCTTGTCGGGAACGTGGCCATCTGGGGTTGCTTTCTGCAGAGGAGATGCGCCAACAGGTACACCTTGTAGGGCTGATAGTTGATGTTTATGCTATGGATTCATATCTTCGGTTAACTGCAATGTTTCTTTGGGTTGCTTTTCACAGAGTATATGTGCCAACAGGCATGCTACCATGTATGGCTGATATTTTATGTTTTTGTAACGGTTTCATGTCCTTAATTTACTGCATTTATTTGGATGAAATTACATTCTTAGAGATGCATTTTCTTACCATTATGGAAGTCTGATACATATACAGACGGATGGACTTCCCTGCTACAACAAGAGAAAATCACAGAGCTGTCACCTCGGCATAGTGGTTACATGTACTCTCGAAACATTTAGAGGTTGCATGTATTTTGTTATTAATAAATTGATATTAATTAATTAGATATTACTTAATATTAATTAGATATTAGAAGTTGTCTTATTAGGTGGGTCATCTATATAAGCGGAGGCTTACGAGTGTATTGGATCTTGGAATTCTTGCGTGTTCTCTCATTTTGGAGAGAGACTCTTCGGCGGAACTAATTCTCAGATTATGGCGGGAGCTTGTTTCTCGAGTCTGCATCTCATTGTATAATTTTGGTTCAATTTCATTCTTGTGTGTTCTCTTCTACGGTTCTATCATCTCCTAACTCTATAAATTCCTCATCAATAACAATGGTACGACTTGCCGACCTCATCTTGCTGCCCTTGCAGTCGCCGGGTCTCTAGGACACGTGGACACCTTTTGCTGTATTGAGCACAACCTTGCCTTCTTCCCCCAATATCAAGCTCCCTTCCACTGGCTTGGCCACATAAATCCTGCAAAATAACCACCCTACCCTCTGAATCCACCAAGCTCCTCCCTTACTATGATTATCCCCAACAACCACAACTCTCTTCATCTACTCAACAACCAATGAATAAACCCTCGCTGGGAGCTTATTCCCCACTGCAACCAGCCCAACAGTTGCAGCACCCCCAGTGCTTCACACACCAAACTAGTCTCGTCACCACCCTCCTTAGGTGCCCTACCGGCTACCTTCAGCGTGGCACCGGGTTCTCCCACGGTCTACGCATGCCCCTCCGTCTTCTGTCGATACAATTCTGATAAACACTAAGTTCTTGTTCCTCTCATTCACGCCAACAACAAATACCTCCATGTCCGTTACTCCTAATTCCGCTGCACCCACCTGCTCGCCAACCACCCACACAGATACAGCCCTAACTCACCCTCCATCAGCTTCAACATCAACCGTCCCCACCCCCATTCCCCACATTCCCTTCCCTTCGTCAACGACACGACACCACTTCACTCAATGTCCACAAAACTGTCATCGTTCACGATCGAGCCACAACCCATAATCGTATTTCTCCACTCACGCACAACCACCTCGCCTCTGACACCTCTTCCCCATTCCAAATATCTACCCACAGTACCTTCACATCGAGCCCTCTGCATTTTCTTTTTTCTAACCCGTCGTTTCCTCTGACTTGTCAAGGTTTCACACCTCATGCATCCTTGTATTCCTTCACAACCATCATTATCTACGGACCTCACCCCTCCCACGCTACCCTACCCCACCTAATGCTCATCACGTGAAACTACAACCTATCACACTCTTACCCAAATAAACCCTACTTTTCCTCACCACTTACATCCCCAATGTCACCCATCCACACTCTATTTAGTTATCATTCTCAGCCCCCCTCCTATACAATCTGTTCAGATACCACCTAGTTCACACAAGTTCACTGCCCTCACTTCAATTAATTATTGTTTCCAACCCCGTTTGCACCCAATATTCTCCTGCACTTTTTTGATTTACGATTTGGATACCGCCAACAACATTACTCCCTGTCATCGAGCATTGTCTTTCTTCCGGATTAATTGTGCCGCTGAAATTCTGAAAGACCCGAACAAAATTTTGGGCTTGACCTTGGGGACAAAGTCCTGTGTTCTCTTTCTTAAGAGGGACTCTTCGGGAGAACCTGCCCTTAAAAGTTTGACGGGAGCATGTCTCTCAAATTTGTATCCCATTTATAATTTTGGTTCAATTTCATTTGTGAATGTTCTCTTTTCGCATCTCTTAACCCTAGAAATTCCTCCATAGTAACAAAGTTAGATGATGACATAAAGAAAGTTATAGATTATAATGGATTAATTACTCTTGAAAAAACTCACTTTTTTCATAACTATTATAGTGCTTATAAAATTTATTTGCTGCTATAAATGAGTAAATGTTATTATCCTCATGTTTTATGTTATTTAGGTTCAAACTAATCGAGTTCCGTTCCCGCTGGCAGTTATGTATCATAATATATACAAATTATTAGAGAAAACTAAATGTGAAATATGATTTCACTTTTTATTCTTGTATTCAGCTGCGGGATTGGTTGGATTTGTCTCTTAGTCATTCAGTACCCTCATCTCTTCTTATACTTTCTAGGTAAGCTGATTGAACTTAGCATTGATAAACATCTCTAGGGCTGCCTTGCTAATTTCTAACATGGTGTTTTTGCTAGATCTTTTACTGTGTCTGGAAAGCTTAAACCTGAAGAAGCTGTTGTGGCTACACTGTCATCTCTACCTGATGAAGTTGTAGATACTGTTGGCACTGGTCTGCCATATGAGGATTCTGTTTCAGAAAGAAGGAGAAAGTTGGAGTTCCTTGAAATGCAAGAGGAACTTATCAAGGTACACGCCTAAAACTTTGGAAGTTTTCGACACAATCTGGCGCTGTAAATAATATACACATTCATTCTTATTCTTAGTGAAAATTCCAAAGCTCTGTATAGATATTATCAAATTTTTGCATTTTCTTATTCCCAAGAATTTTATTTTGCGATGAATATCCACAGAAATGAAGCCACTTAACACAACCTCAATGAACTCTATGATTGTAATATTGGAAGTATAACTTCGTTTCCATGATTTAAAACATGTTTTCTTCATATGGTTAGTCCCATGTAAAAGAAGGGGTTACTCTATAGAGAATAGATACATCTACAAATCAATGCCACAATCTGCAGTAAAGGAGTGCCGATATTATGCTTCAACACTAGATTTTGATACCGCTGATCAGGACTTCAGGCAAATCATAATTGGAGTAAAATCAAGAGCCTTTGAGTCCAATTTCGAGGAGAAAACAAGGGAAAAATACGAATTGGGACCCCATGGACAAAGAGAACCCTTATTGAGCTTGGATGACCAACCCTCCTTGGTATCACCTAGGAGGGATGACCCAAGAAATTGGGGCCAGAATCCCCTTGGTTAAATTCAATGAGGGGCGATCCCAGACCCCCTTTATTTGAACCAAGGGGTAACCAAGCCTTGGATTAAACCTCCTCCTAGGTTCAATCAAGGATAAAGAAGCTGAATGAAGGATCAAAAGGGTGGGTTTCTTTGTGTGGTGTTGGTTATACATGAAAAGTGTATCTCCTCTTTATGGAGTGTAACTCGTCATTTTAGATGAGGTTATATATTGAATTATAGAATAGGTTACGAATATTCTTTTGAACCTTCTTGTCCCTCTCCATTATATAAAGGGATGGAAGTCAAAACAAAAGTGCAAAGAAGAGAAATGAAAAGTGACCAAAAGAGAGGGAAAAAGGAAGAGAGATTGTAGTGAGACGTTCTTATAACTAAACAAGGTTGCAGATATCAGATGTCGAGTTCATGTCGGTTTGATTTTGAAATGTCGGATGCCAGATGTCGGATTACCGAGGATATATTGGGGATATTTACCAATGTTAGATTTTAATATTTAAATAAATTTATTCATATATATACATATTTTTAATGTACAATTGTACACATAATGTATGCTTATAAATTACACAATAGTCATATATATGCATAATGTATGTTTATAAATTACATAAGAAAGGTGCCGACGACGGCAAACGATATAAAGAGCATCAAATAAGAGCGAGACGAGAAAGTCGTCGAAGTTAGGCTCAGAGAGATGCACGAAACAAAATATTATCGCTCTATCGCTTAATAGATTTTTTTTAATACTTTAGACGATATCGGCCGCGATATCGCCCGATATATCGGCCGCGATATCGCCCGATATATCGGCCGCGATATCGCCCGATATATCGGCCGCGATATCGCCCGATATATCGGCCGCGATATCGCCCGATATATCGGCCGCGATATCGGCCGCGATATCGCCCGATATATCGGCCTCCATATCGCCCGATATATCGGCCGCCATATAGCCCGATATATCGGCCGCGATATCGCCCGATATATCGTCCGCAATATCGCCCGACGTGATATCGCCCTATATATTGGCCGCGATATCGCCCTATATATCGGCCACGATATTTCAAAAATAGCATTTTTGCTTAAAATGACGATATCATGTCGTTCCCCCCCAAAACCTTTATGTTGGCCAACATGCTTCTATTAAAAGATTTATTCTGTGAATCTCAAGTTGTAATGGATTATGTGATATTAATGCCATGGACAATCCTTAGTTTATGGTACTGAAAGAGATTCTTGAAAAACAAGGAGAAGAATTTTTTTCCTTTGGGATTTCTAAAGGTGAATTATAAGGGAGTTCTTTCATGTCAAGCCCACAAAATAAGATCAACAAATGACTTAATAGCCCAAGTCAGACTTATGAAGACAACATATGCCACTTTTAGATATATTCCACAATCAATATCCAAAAAACAAGAATAAGCCTGTTCAGAAGGATTGCTATCCTCGAGTATACCTTGTAACAAAGGGGAGATGCGACTGATCCCAGGGTGCAGGATGTAGGAGTTCTGGAAAATGAGGACTTCAATTATCTCCATCCATGGAGAAGATCCGCCAAAGTCATTCAAAATAGAGGACAAAATTGATATTGTTGAATCTTGATTTGTTCATAGATGATTCTAGCATGATATTAATAAAGAACATAGTACCAGGTAGAAGAGAAAGCATAATGGGAAAGATGGAGTACTGAGGAAATATGAACTGTTTACAAGTTTTTAAGTCTTTCCTTTTCTATCTTAGATTTTCAAAAAAGGATAGAAATTAGAAAAGCCATTATTTTTGTAAAATAATTGACTTAGCCCATGTAAAAGCCTATGCAAAGGCCGGATGTTGGCATGTTTAGTTTAGTCTAGTCATACACCTTGGTTTGGAGTTGAGCTTTCACTCCTCCCTCATATATATTTGTGAACAAATCCTTGTATTTATGTATGTAGAAATGAGAAATAAATCTTTTTTGTCTTTTGTCTTTCACTTTTCTACACGGTATCAGAGACAAACGATTCAAATCAGAGGACTCTTGACGATTGACTTCTCCTCGCGTCGATCGAGTCCTCCATTTTTTTTCTCTGATTGGGTACTCGCCCCTGCTACTTGAGCACTCGCTCGTTCTCTGTCTGTTCGTGGACTTCACGAATAAGCCTTACCCGCCCGCCTTTTATAGGCACGCCGAACTCCAGCTTCTTGCTGCTTCTGCATACAATCTCGTAGCTCCTCAGCCGCTCGTGGTACCTATGCATACAATCTCGCCGCTCCTTGGCCGCTCGAAAACGATTGCTCCTAGCACTCGCTGCTTCCTCCCACAACCTGGAGCTCGCATCGATAATTTAGCTATTGATGGAGTGATGTATAGTGTAAAGGTGGTAATAATTGGAATGTTAGGGATTGTTGAGCTAATAATTGGTTATGGCATGATGGTGTGATAATCTTAGTTGTCATCAAGATTATATAGATTTTACATAGATCGAGCAAATATAGGTCATGATTTTTGAGACAAGATGAAAATATTATCTCGTGAGGGTATGCGAAGAATTTATGGCAAAATCTGAATAATGTGTAAACATAAAAAATGTAAGTATTGAAGAATAGTTTACTCATATAGTCAAAGTACTATAAGGTGGTTTGTTACCTCTTAGGTTTTGGGGGAGCAGCTAGAGAATAGTGAGGGAAAAGAAGAAATCTACTGCCGAAAAACTCCAATGAGAAAAGTGAAGGAAAAGAAGAAATCTACTGTTGAGAAACTCCAACCTTCAATCCCAGGCTTTTTTCCTTAGTCTTCCAAGATGATATAAGAGTACCAACCTATTTATAGTCCCTTATCCTAGAATTAAAAACAATACCCAAATAAAAGATACATAAATAAAGATATAGCGGAGACCCCATCAGATGTTAATATCATTCCTCTTTCGTGCGCAGATGCATACCACCATGAACTATCGGGCCCGAGTGCCTCTGTCGCTTTGTTTTTCATTTCGGTATGATTCCAGGTGGGCTCACTGTCTCCGTAACAATAGCGTTGGCCGAGAAATTTGTCTTGTATTCAAATCGAAAGGAATGGAATTGGTGGCCCATGTAGCATCCGAAACTGGCAGTGTGCTATAACTGCTTGTGTACGACCAGAGTGGAGGGTCTATAGGTTAGCAGTAGAAGCTTTGATGATGTGCCTTAAGTGTGCGTTGAAGTTCACCTATGTGTCTTGCTAATAATCTTGGTGGCTGATTAGATACATGAGGGAAACATCATCATGCATGGTATGTGGGTGGCCTTGCATTTCAAAGACATTGTCTGTGTCATCCAGTTAACCTTGACGGGCCCTAAAGTTTGTAGACATGTGATCCTCAAAATCACATCAAATTTGTTGAGGTCAAATGCATAGAAGTTCACCGTAATGGATTGATTGTTCACTTTTATGAAAATGTTACGACAAAGACCATTAATTAGTGTGCAACTGCCATTTCCCAAGTAGCCTAGAAACCTCCGAGATGGTTTTGTTGGAATGTGCGATCGATCAAGCAAGTCATGGGAGATGAAGTTACGACTAGTGCCGCTATCAATCATCACGAGGATGGTACTCTTGAATTGTTGGTTGCAAAGTTTGATCGTGCAAGGCGAAGTGATGCTCCTTATGAAATTGTCCGAAAGATCCAAACAGTAGAGTCCTAAAGGGGCCTTCATATGAGGGATATCCGCCCTCTCAAATACCTCGAAGTCCTCCTTACTCTTTATTACCAATGGTGTACCCACAAATATGTCATAGGTGGTCATTTAGGAGATTACATTTTTCAATAAAAGCTGAGCACATTTTCTGTAAGTCATTGTTAGTTCTGATTGGAAAGGTGGTTGGTAAGGGAATCTATTTAGTTGTGGAGGGGCTACTGAAATGATTGGGGGTCGTGGAAAAGCGGGGGAGATGATTGCAGTCTTTGACGAGTGGTAAGTTGGGTGTTGGATGTTGGGGATCCAGCTGAAGGTCATGGATGTGAGTGATTCATTTAATGAACTCGTCCACATACGTGTATCTACGGACTCAGTTTGTCACAATCAACAGAGGCATTCCCCGTTCTGCCTAAGTAACCGTGGTTGTAGTGTTAGTAAACATCCGTGTGAGTGGTCACTTGAACAAGGTTGCAAATGTCGGATGTTGGGGACACGTCGGTTTGAGTTTTCATGGCTGTTTTATATATCGGGGGATATATTAGAGATTTCATATATCGGGTTTTCATATTTAATTTTATATATAATTATATGTACATAATATCTTTTTTTTATATGTTGCTATATTACCAATTTAACACATTATTAAACTTCTAAATCTTACAAACTACTATGAAACATTTATGTTACAGAAATAAGAACGGTATAACGCTATAAGTAAAACATTGAACAAACATACATAATAAAAATATCAATTTTAAGATGTTGGTGTTTCTGAATAAATATTATGCTTGCAACTATATTTATAACATAAAAATTTTAAAATATTAAATTTCAAACATATCTTATTCTTAATCTGTCTCATAATCATCAACAATCGGGATTGTAGATAAAATACGATCATCATCTGACGAACCTGGCAACTCAATATCCACCTCGTCCCTCTCGGACACTTTTCTCTTCCCCGTCTTTTTTCACTGATAACCACTTCTTTGCTCTTCATTAATCTAGAATATGTCCTTGCATTCATATCGGCGTCAACAATATCTCCAAATTGTGCCCACGCCAATCCCTTTCCAAGAAAGATTTGATCATCACCATTATTATTATCATCCTCGCCATCATCAACATTCACCATCCACTCATGTACCTTCCCGAAATCTATGCTCTTGTCCGCCAAACTCGAGATGTGTCAAAATATTTTAACTTCAATAAAACATTTAACATCGTACACTCAACATTCTTTTGTTGGAGAGAGTATATTCCTCTTCTTAGATTGTATCTATAAAATTTAAAAATATTAATAATGTATACCATCATACACTGTAAATAAGATATTGCTATTAGACTAAATAAATGCATATCATCTCAAAAGTTCTTAATTCCTCTCACAGCCAGAGGAAGTAGTAGTTAGACTCAAAGTCTTCATTGCCATAGTATTAAGATGAGGCGTATCAACATCGTTAAGTCTCCACCAATGCACTGTTGAAAAACAAATATCAAATTATTTTAGTGATGCATTATTTAAAATTATTGGGTTAAGCAACATAAAATATTAAATTTTATCTGAATTTAAGTTAGGACTTTGTAGTTGTCTCTTTGTCATGTCTTTACTAAATAATCCTTGTTAGTATTGGTAAAAATCAAGGTCAACACTATTGTGATCTCGAGTAGAAGGGTCTTTCCTATATCTTTGAGAGACACTCAACAAAATCATTGAACTCAGCTTCACATTCGCCCAAAATCTTGAGCTCAGCACTATAATTGTAGTCTAATATGTGCAAAATAACGGAAATCGTGAGTTTCAAATAATATTCTAAATTAATGTTCAACATAAATTATATTGTTAGTGGACGAGACAATACATTTACCTGCTTTCCCAAGCACTACTGGTTAACTTCATTGCTTCCCACTTTGTAGATGTGAATAGGCCCCTCAACTGCTTCTTCTCCAAGATACTTTCTAAAGATAAAAACATTGTAGCGAATCTAGTCATCCTTGGTCGAAAAAGTTCGTAAGAGTCCAGTTATTTCGCCGGCTCTCTAAACATATCGAGAGAAGTGGTATGACCGTAGATGAATAAAGAGAATTGGTGGCCCAAGGAGATATCTTGCAACTTTGTAGATGTGATCCAGTGAGTAGACATGCGAAAAGATGCGTACGAGCACCGGAGGATCCCTAATGAGCATATGAGGACGAGGAAGCAGGGGTCTCAAAAGATTGTCCCTGCATCAACCGGCGGAAAGCATGGATCTCATCGACTGATAGAGCCAAAGGAACAAAAGTGTTAGAGAAAGGCAAGAGTTCTGTCGATGCATCATAAAGATGAGCATAGCGAGACTGAGTAGAGCGCCCTGGAGAGCGACCATAATCACAACCTTCTCTTGGTACATAACCACCACGTGGTGTAGGAAAACCATGAAGAAAGCACGTGTCCCTGGTATGCCACAGTAGTCACATAACAAATGATCCTTGTCCGTGGACTTGGGCCTTGGATCACGAGAGGATCTACTACTAAACTGAGCAGCGAGGGCAGAACCATCAGGAGCAACATCAGGAGTCCAAGTTTATCGCCTATCAAATTCTTTGTGAACAAGACTATACACTTCTGGAAGAGAAGGCGTGGGGTAGCGCCCAAGTATCTGAACACTGATCTGATCGATGCCCCAATGCAAACCATGAAGGAATTCAAAAACTCTGTTCCTTTCTTCCCTATCCCGGACAAGGATCTCATCATCATGGGACACAAGAGTGAGTGAATCAAAATGATCGTATTCCTGATAGAGCTGAGTGAACTCCAGGTAGTAGACTGAAGGAGGACGATCTCGCACGGAGGAGAAAGATCTTCGGCCTCAGCTGATAGATCTGGGCAGCATTCCCTCAACATGAGTAAGTAGCCCCAGCCCTCTTCCAAATATCTGCAGTAGTATCTAGGAACATGTAATTTCTGGCAATAGAGTCCACCATGGAATTAGTCAGCCAAGACATGACAAGAGAGTTCTCCGACTCCCACTGCAACCAATCCGGGGAATTCTGGGCAGGTGCAGTCACGGTACCCAGAACATAACCAAACATTCATCTACTCTTCAAGGCAAGAGTGACTGCCCGAGACCACGGGAGAAAATTTGAGCCATCCAGACGTATAGTCGTGATTTGAGGGGGATTATGGTCATGTCTTGACCGAACAGAGCCTCTAGACCCCAAAGTAGCAGAGGACACTCCAGCCCCAGAAGAGATCGTGGTCTCGTGGGAGAGTCACCGTTCCCCGACATGATAATCCACGAATAGAAGCCGAGGATGATGAACGCTACACCACAACGAAAACACCTAGGGTTTGCTCACAGAAGATGGAGACAACCCAAATCCATAAAGTAACATCCAATAGAGACGGACACTGGAAATGCGTCCAAACTAGGTCAGCATATCCGGTGCTAAGAAAGGAACAAAAACAAACCGGAGAGAAGCTCCCCCACTGCGACGACGAGAGGGAGAAGAACCTCCGCTGCGGTGACTAAATGGAAGACCTGCGCTGGTCGAGCGCCGGGAGGGC
This sequence comes from Dactylorhiza incarnata, assembly GCA_033032865.1. NCBI lineage: Eukaryota > Viridiplantae > Streptophyta > Magnoliopsida > Asparagales > Orchidaceae > Dactylorhiza > Dactylorhiza incarnata. The sequence goes on along the minus strand of JAWHQI010000020.1, from coordinate 2,484,468 downwards.
TCGGTCGAACGCCGAAAGGACACGGGAAGACGCTTCGGTCGATCGCTGGAGATCGAAGCGCTGGGAGGGCTCGGTCGAGCGCCGGAAGGAAGCGGGAAGAAACTTCGGTCGAGCGCTAGACGAGGCAGGTGCCGGTCGAAGACGAGCGGAGCGGATCGAAAGTGAGGAGGCGAGCGGAAGCGGCGCGAGTAGACGAACGGAGCGGTTCACCCTAGTGCTCTGATACCATGTCGAAACTAGTTAATTGTATTTCATAATCAGGAAGGAGGGATACAACCCACTATATATGGGTGATGAGGAAATAAAATAAACCATAAAAATATATTAAGGCCACAAATACCAACAGTTCTCATATCACGACGTTCTTAACATCCCACCTTCTCTAAAATTTCGCTTTCCCTTTCATCCATCTCAAAATTGAAAATGAGCTGCCATTTCTCATTTCCTTCACTAATGCATTGCTTAGGAATTATCACCACTTGACACTTAAGCATCTCGCTGTACGTTTGGATGATTGACTGCATGCCTCAGCTTCTGTGGGAGCAATTAAAGCCTTAAATAGGATCAAATGATGATGAAGGCACAGAACCTATGATGTTCCCCATTGGCTTGGTCAAAAGTGGACTGCTCTGTATGCAGAGCTACCTCCTGCCATAGTATAGCTATCCATTCGATATTTTGCAGACTTCATTGTTGTAGAGTTGGCACTAAATCTTGGGTTTAAGAATCTAATCAAGTCATCTTGGATCAGTAGGTAACCGATGCACCTATGCTCCATATTGCTGTCAAATGCTCACTCTATTTTAAATCTTAAATACATAGGAAACAAGAATATAATCAACATAAATCCATGTTTGAACAAAGGGGGTTGTTAAACCTTGGGCTGAACCTCCTCCTTGGTTCAATGAGGGAGGAGGCGGCCCAAGGAGCGATCTAGAAAAGGTGGGGATAAATTTCACTAAAATAAATTTCCTCCTTAAATTTCCTGAAGTTTTATTTAATCATTATGAAAATATTACTTCACTTTTTAAGAATGTGGGTTACACAAGGAATAATTGAGATATCACATGAAAATGTAACTCCAGTTTTATAAAATGTAACTCTACATTGAGGATGGGAATTACACTTGAACTATTGCAAGAGGTTAAAACATTCTTTATTGAACCTCCTTTCACTATATAAAGCGGCATCCAGACTCAATTAAGTGGCGCAAGCAAGTGAAGCCAAAAGTGAAGTACGTGTGGAGAGGAGAAAGGAAGAAAAGAGAGGAATATAATGAATGAGAAAATTTGTAATGGGATTAGTTCTTGTAGCCAAGTGTGTGCAAGAGTTTTGTATGTCTTCCTACTTAAGTGAAATTTTTTAGCTAATTGTTTTAGTTTGTCTATTCTCTTCTTAAAATTCTGTTGCCATTCTATTGTTCTCATCACAAAAATTCTTAATGATCTTTTGCTGTAGGTCACTTCACTGAAAGAACTCCGTCATTTTGACTTCACTCCTACTATCTCCACTTCTCTTTTTAGGTTGTCTTTTTTTGCATAAGAAAGACAATAAGGAAACTAGAAATTTATTGATGTATTAAGTACAAGATAGTTCCAAGGGCATAGACAATGCGAGATCAGTGAATGTGAGAATCCACCGAGTGAGAGAGAAACCGATCGGTTTCTCTAATCCCTATTTTAGTTGGTGCTTCCATTGATTTAACTCATTCCGTGGCGGTCACGTAGTTACATGTCAACTGCGGTTGTAGAAATGCAGCAATGGACATTCTCGCCTTCTCGGTCATGTGGGACATAAGAGGACTATTCTCATTTGTTTAATATTTTTTGTAACCTTTTGTTATATATTTTTCTAATCTTATGATTGTCTTTTGGATATAATAAAACCATAGTTTGTGTTACACATATATTATATCATTGCATAAATTTATTTCTGTTCAATTTCTTGCTTAGGAAAGCCAATCTCAAATATTGGGGATACAGTATGATGATGATTTATTGCTTAGCAATGTCTTTGTGAGGCATTAAAGCACTTTGTATGAGCAAGAATAACTCATTAAACATTGTTATACTTTAATGAATATGAAAATTCAGAAATATGAAATTTCTTAAATATTCTACATGGTAATGTGACTTGAAAAATTCTCCTCCTTAGAGACGTTGATAAATTTGTATGCTCCTTTTTGTTCTTGTGTCAACATGAATAAACTATGTTTGCAATCATACTAATACATGTGTTTTGCACCCTTTAAAACCAATTTTTTTTTCAGGAGGAAGAAAAAATCAAAGAGAAAGAGGAGAAAGCTAAAAAGGAGGAATCTGATATCCATGATGAAGATTTAGCTTTAAAGGAGATGACTGTACCTACGTTGCGGGACGAAGAACAGCTGGCAAGCGAGATCATAGAGAAGAGGGAGCAGCTGTGTAACATCAGCCGTGCACTGGCTGTTTTAGCTTCTGCATCTGTACACCTTCCTACTTGTTATTAAATTTTTCTCGAGATTTTTATTAGTGAGTATATCTTGTTTTTTACTACTGATTCTAGAGGTTAACACTTTCTTATTTTGTGACCCATGCAGTCAGTTAGCAGGGAGCGGCAGGAATTCCTTCACCTAGTTAATAAAGAGGTATGCCAGAACTTTGTAGAATTACTATGGCTATGACCATGGATAAAATATTTACTCTATGATATGAATTTGCATCGTTACTAATAAAAATATAGACTGAAATGACAACATAGGCAGAACCGCACAAACTCAGTTAAAACGTTTTCCTTTATGATTATCCTATATATAATTAAATGGGTTCTGGGTTGATCTCATTCCTTTTATATGTACTTCTGTTAATGCAGGTTGAATTATACAATACCATGCTTGAGAAAGAAGGGACAGAGGGTCAGGAAGAGGCTGAGAAAGCTTACAAAGCTGAGAGGGAAAAGATAGATGATGCAGCTGAAATTGCTGCAGGGGATAAGGTTTCAGCAGCGCTTATAGACCGGGTATAAATCTGTACTTAATAAAAAAATGGCTTTATCATTTCACCCATCCATAATCATTCTTGGCAATGCAATCTAAAACTGTCACCCTTGCAAGCTGTACCCTATACTCAATAAAAATGATTACCAGTATGATAAATGTTATTTTGCTAGTTATAGTTAATCTACGATTATTACTTTTTTTAAATCTCTCCCACATACATTTACTTTTAACTATTATTCATCTTGATCTGTGATGTATATTGAGTTTGATTTTTTTTGATGAACAAACCTAACTCGAGTCTCTCTTGCATCTCCACTTTCAAACATATGAATTTTCGTAAGTTGAGAATCAATTTCTGGGAGTGGAATTCTCACATGATCACGAGTTGAGTGGAAACAACAACAACAACAACAGAACCCATATAGTCCCCAATCATTGGGGGTATGGGCGGGGGAAGATTGGAAACAGACCTAACCTTTGGCACTATGCACAAAGTGGCTTCTCTCAGAGGAGAAAAGAGTTGAGTGGAAACATGGATTAATAATTTCACTTGCTTAATCACATAAAACAACTTATGATAAATAACAGCAATGAAGAATAATTAGTGCGTTCCAGGCAAGCTCAGGATATATGATATTTTAAGATTCCGCATAAAATTTATTGGAATGTGATGGAGCAAATAAGAAGGATGCAAAGAGATTACCGAAACACTAGTTCACGGAGGAGGGCCATTCGAACACAAGGAAATGATTAATAAAGGAGGAGGTCGCCAAAGAGTTCGCTGAGGTCGACCTCAACCTCGTGTGGCAATATCGCTTCACGGGTTACATGAAATGCCCGGAGAGATCACCAGAAGGGGTGTCGAGGTCTTCAATGATCTAGACGGGGGCTCACCGCAAGATGATGGATGTTGAGCCGAGTAGGATACTGGATGTCGAGCTTTCGCCGGGTGAACTGTGGCAGAGGGAATGATGAATTTGTTCCTCTATTTCTCGGTCTCCGTCGTGGCTTCCCTTTTGTCTTTATTTTATAGGCTATATTTTGTTGCCTCTACTAAGTGATTCTCATTAATGAGAGGATATATTTTGTGTCCCCAATTGTATTCTTTCCTCTACGAGATGATTCTCCTAATTCAAAGTGTTATGGTTCAGATATGATTTTATGCACAATTAATTATTTTAGAGCTTACGTTTTTCATCCTAGCTATCCAAAATTACTGGATTCATTTATTCATGGTCTTACTGGATGGTCAAACCAGTAAGCCGTTTTCAGTCACAAAATGTTATGCTCGTAGAAGAAACAACAATGACATGAAGTAAAATACGGTGTTGAAAGTAAAATACATGAAATAAAATTGATACTAGGGCGTGTTGGAGTTTTCAGATGCGACTCAGTTCACATCAATATGCATTTTTATGTTATGAAGATTGTAGTTTTTTGTAGTATTTGACAGAAGATTGAAATGCATTTTTAATTTCTTCATGTATTTAGCCTAATTCTCTTTAATTAACATCCATTAACTTCTTTTTGCTGAAATTTTCAGGTCGATGCTATGCTGCAAAAACTTGAAGCAGAGATTGATGATGTTGATGCCAAAATTGGAGATCGCTGGATACTACTTGACAGGTTTGTAAACTGTCCATGCTTTACTTTCTGATTTTCTTCCCTTTAGATTTACCTGCTAAAAGTTTCATAATATGAAAAGAACTTAATGGTATGTTTATAGGGTAAGGTAGGAATATAATGAAATGCAGGTATTTGCATGCAGAAGAATGCATATGCGGATCTGTTGTAGGAATGCTATTCCACTTATTTCACAAATGTAAATATATGTACATACATATTTATACACTAGATGACCATTATGACTCCAATTTGCCATTATGATGGGCTTTTTTAGTGGGCGTCGATACTCCCTGGACCCTGCAAGCTGGAGCATAGACATTGATCATGCCAAGCTTGGATGTAAAGTATGTGAAGAGTCCTCGGGGAAGAGGCTTTGTAAGGATGTCAAAATTTTGTCTTGTAGATGGTACATGATGGAGGGCCACTTTATTTTCTTTAATATTTTCTTGGATGAAGTAATAATCTATTTCAATATGTTTAGTCATGAAAACACTAAATTTTTAGCTATGTAAATAAGATTTCAACGGGCCATTACGATGGGCCTTCTATAGTGGGCTTCAACATTCCCCCGCAAGCTGGAGCATAGAAATTGATCATGTCAAATTTGGATGTAAAGTATGTAGAGGGTCCTCAGGGAAGAGACTTTGTAAGGATGTCAATAATTTGCATTATAGATGGTACGTGATTGACCGCTTTACTTTCTTTCATATTTTATAATATATTTGTTCGGCTAGTTACGTAAGCTTGATCGAGCTAGAGCAGTGAATTTCTCAGGAGTGATTGAGCGAGAATTAGTTCCCGTGCCCGAATGAGAGCAGTGAGAGTATTCCAACGAGATCAAAACTTCGCGTGTGTGGGAGATAGCAGCGAAAGAAATTTCATCCTTATCATGTAGGAATGATATTCTACTTATTTTTAGAATGTAAATACATGTACATATATGTAGATACACAAGATAATCCTAAAACATTCTAGACAATGTGGGACTAATGTATATACACAAATAAGTCCCCAATGGGCCATTATGATGGGCCTTCTTTAGTGGACTTCAACATTTGTACATGTTTACCTTATGCACATAACAAATGTATGACAAAAGTAGTCATGCTCACATATTTGCAGAACTTCTCATGAAGCTGATTCGCAAATAATTAGGATAATGTTAATGATGATGATGTTGAGATGTGGTATACAATAACCTACAAAAGCAGTAATTATCATTATATAGTTTTTTCCCCGCACAAGTGCATTGCACGGGTCTTTCTCCTCTGAGAGAAGCCACTTTGTGCATAGTGCCAAAGGTTAGGTCTATTTCCAATCTTCCCCCGCTCATACCCCCAATGATTGGGGACTATATGGGTTCTGTTGTTGTTGTTGTTGTACAAGTGCATTGCACGGAAAAAGCAAACATTTAATAAGAAATAATTTTAGATTATAATTATTGTAGCGTTGATTATGGAAAAATGCTTGAACTATGTAGGCCGACATTTCTTAAAAAATAGGTTGTCATTTTGTAAAATATAGGCTGACATTTCTGATTTTTTTTCGATTAATTGGCCGACACGACTTTTGAACATATCGGCCGACACGACTTTTGAACATATCGGCCAAATTTTTATTTTATATTATGTGAGCAACATATGCTTCATCTATATGTATTATATTATATATGCTAGATTTAATATGACTTATTGTTCGTTTTCTTTAATGTGTTATTCTTATAATCATTTTTTTTAATTCTCTCATTATATCTTTCTTATTTCCTATTACAAAAATATTACAAAACATATTTATTTGTTGATTTTAATATATTTTTAACATAAATTTGTTAAGCTTGAAAATACTTATAATAAATAAATATTTAGATTTTAAAACTTTTTTATTTGCTATAAATTTAGTGTTATCTGAATAAAATTATTGTATACTAAATATTCACAATATATTTATTTGTACTTGTTAATAATATGCGCAATGTATTACTAACATTTTATTTTGGATGCACTCTTTGAATTTATTTTAGGATATACATGACTCAGAGTTCAAAAACTTGTTATACTAATTTTTTAATTTTAGAACATATAATTACAATTAGTATACATTAAAATATTTTTTATTTAGGACATGGAAATCCAATATTTTAAAATATCACCGACAGATCTCCAACTTCCGATATCCGACATTTAAAAACTCAATCCGACACGTCGCCGACATTTGATATTTACATCCTTGCCTACAGTCACCGCAAAACAAATGTCAGAGTGTGTGACCGTCAAGTAGATTAGCTTCCATAAGTGTATCAGTTGGTTAACACCCAAATATCTGGCATCTTGAAGAAGATTTGTGCAATGTTTCATTTGAGAAAGTCACCTTAAGAAGCTATCTCAATACCAAATAAGTAAGAAAGAAGACCAAGGTTTTTGGTCTAAAAATGCTTGGTGAGGTGAAGCTTGATGTGGAAATCTTTGCAATAGTATTTTCTGTAATATCATTAACATAGACAAGAAGAATCATTGTACCCTCTAGCAACGATTGGTAAAATGAGAAAAGCTCGAAGAAAGCCAATAAAATGAATAATTAGAGTAAACTTCTCGAACCAAGCTCGGGAGAGTGCTTGAGGTCACATATTGATTTTCAAAAATGTAAGACATGAGACTCTTCCGTAGTCTCATAGCATGTGGCTTCTACGTGCAAACAATCTCGGTACGATCACTATTGCAAAGGTCCTTCTTGATATCAAGTTGATGCAACTTCCAATAACAATGTACGATAAAGGATACTAGTACTCGAATGATCAATTTCACAACCATGGATAATTTGTCCTCATAACCATCTGATTTGTGTTTCATCGTAAATACTCAACAACAATCAATAGGAGATTTATCTAGAGGCAAATAAATTAGGTCTCATGCAAAGATTGACCCATATGTTTTATCTCCCCATCTTTTAACTCACTCTACACTTGATGTTGTTGTCTCTTGAACAAAAGAGGAGTCGTCATAATAGAGAAACAAGTAATTCATTGGTGGGGAGGAGCCAAGCGGTGAAAGGAAATAAGCGGTGAAAGGAAATAATGATTGATAGGATGGAAAATATAGTAACGCTTACCATTGCCAAGGGAAATGAGTAGATCCTCAGTTGAAGTGAGAATGATAATAATAATAATAATAAATAAAACCAACCCCTTACTCATATATATAGAGTAAGGGATAAAACCAAAGTCACGGACAAAACTACTCTTATGCGGGTATTTATACAATAAGACATTAAATACTTGAATTCAACTCTCCCCCTCAAGTCGAACGATAGATGTCTGTCATTCCGAGTCTACAGATATCATCTGTAAAGACATCGCTCCCCAAGCTCTTGGTGAAGACATCAGCCAACTGATCTTTGGAGTGAACAAATGGGGTAACTAAATTTTCTTTTTCGAGGTGATCTTTGATGAAATGACGATCAACCTCGACATGCTTTGTTCTGTCACGCTGGCCGGGTTATGAGCAATACTGATAGCGGCTTTGTTGTCACAGAACAGAGAGATAGGAGTATCACTCTGAAGATCCAAGTCTTTCAATAAGGTGCGCAGCCATAAGCCTTCGCAGAGGCCTTGAGACATTGACCGATACTCAGCTTCAGCACTAGATCTGGCCACCACATTTTGTTTCTTACTACGCCATGTGACTAAATTTCCACAAACGAAGGTGCAATAGCCTGTTGTAGACTTTCTGTCATCACAGCTTCCAGCCCAATCAGCGTCGGTAAAGATATCAATCTTTAAATGATTGTTCTTTGAAAACATCAAACCCCGACTGTTGAAACCAATACTTGGTCTCTTGTGGAGTTCGGGGTCCCCAAAAGAGGGGGTGACCTCACACCTACTTCTCTCAAGGGAGAGCGCTAGGCCGAAGACTTAAGGAAATTAGGAACAAGTCCAAGGGCTCAGCGAGGAGGTCCCATCACACACCCGGAAGATCTTAGAGCGCTTCCCCTCTCAAGCCAATGCTGAGCTTGGGGCACCTTTGGAGGTACTCTTCCCCCACCAAAGAAGCCTAGGGGGAGAGTAGCCTAAAGAGAGTGATGCCCCAAAAGGTGTCCCCTTGGTCCTATTTATAGTTTTCTGAACTTGGTTTGCCAATAGCCATATTCTGGCCTAAGAGATTACGAAAATACCCCTAGGTTTGGCCTGCCAACATCCAAATCCTGCCATTCCGAGGCGCTAAACGCAGGCCACCTCCTTTTCTCGGGGCTGGGCGAGCGGGAGGCCGCCCGCCTCCCCAGCTCGCCCGCCTAAGGGGCTGGGCGAGCGGGAGGCCGCCCGCCTCCCCAGCTCGCCCGCCTAAGGGGCTGGGTGAGCGGGATGCCGCCCGCCTCCCCAGCTCGCTCGCCTAAGGGGCTGGGCGAGCGGGAGGCCGCCCGCCTCCCCAGCTCGCCCGCCTAAGGGCTTGGGCGAGCGGGAGGCCGCCCGACTCCCCTGCTCGCCCCCTCCCCTCTTTCTTGGGGCAGTGCCTCGGGGACCCACTCGACGAATACATGGTTGTACACCGACCCGGGGCCTTCTTTAAGTAACGAAGGACACGATATGCAGCATCCTGATGTCTGATTCTGGGGGCATGCATATATCTGCTCAGGATTCCAACTGCATATGTGATGTCAGGGCGAGTGTGTGAGAGGTATAACAGCCTTCCTACCAATCTCCGGTAACTTGCAGCATCCGTGTGATCTCCGTCGGCATCGTCATCGATCCTATGGTTCTCCTCCATAGGTGTGTTAGCAGGAGCACACCCAAGCATCCCAGTCTCAGTTAACAAGTCTAACACATACTTGCATTGCGAGATGAAGATTCCCTGATCGGAGCGAGTCACTTCAATTCCCAGGAAGTAACGGAGCCTTCCCAGGTCCTTTACTTCAAACTCTGCAGACAGAAGGGCTTTCAGCTTCGAGATTTCATCTGAGTCATCCCCGGTGATCACGATGTCGTCCACATAAACGATAAGAACGACAATCTTCCCCTCATTCTTCCTGACGAACAGGGTATGATCAGAATGTCCCTGTTGATATCCAAACTTGACCATAGCCTTGTGGAAGCCTTGTGGAACCTGTCAAACCAAGCCCTGGGGGACTGCTTCAACCCGTATAGGGACTTCCTTAGGCGACAGACAAGGCTTTCTTGCCCCTTCTTCACAAATCCTGGGGGAAAGGTCATGTAAACTTCTTCATCGAGGTCGCCATGCAGGAAGACATTTTTGACGTCCAGTTGATGAAGATCCCAGCCCAAGCATGCCGCACAAGATAGAATAACACGAACAGTGTCCATCTTCGCAACAGGGGCAAAAGTCTCCTGGTAGTCGACTCCCTGAGTCTGAGTGTAACCGCGAGCCACAAAGCGGGCTTTGTTCGCTCAACTTTTCCATCCTGATTTTGCTTGACAGAGAACACCCATCTAGAACCAATGGCTTTCTTTTCAGGAGGAAGAGAGGAGACGTCTCATGTATGATTTTTCTCCAAGGCTGACATTTCCTCCATTGCATGGGCCCATACCTGAGTGCCAAGCGCCTCCTGCCACGTCTTAGGGATAACAATCATGGACAAGGAGGATATAAAACCCTGATGAAGCTGGGAAAGATGACCATAAGCAACATGATTTGAGATAAGGTGATTGGTACACACAGCCTTACCTCTTAGCACAGCAAGGGGAACATGTAAATCAGCATCAGAATCTGAGTCCAAAGACAGCACCGACATCGACGGAATCACGGAGGACTGTTCAGCTGTTTGCCGACGACGATATATATGAGGAAGAGGAGAGATGAGGGGCAAATTGTGATATGTAGGGGAAAACGGCGTAGGGATAGGTGACGTGGGGGATGTAGGTGAAGATGGTGTAAGAGAGGTAGCTGAAGGAGTGGTAGGCATAGGAGGTATCAGAGGGAGAGGCACCGAGTCAATAATCTCATTCTCCCCCTGACGAACGGAGTGAGGCGAATCCACATAGTAAGATTCCTCCTCACGAAACGTTACGTCCATGGTACAGAAGACACGTCTGGAAGGGGGGTGGTAGCACCGATACCCCTTAGTGGTGGCAGAGTAACCAATGAAGACGCAGCGTAGAGCCTGAGGGTCAACTTTGTCACGCTGAGGAGGATGGACGTGAACAAAACAAACACACCCGAACACGTGGGGTGGAAGATGAGCAGTATGAACAACGGGAGTCGCAGAGAGACGAGTTAGTGGGGTAGAAAAATCTAGAACCCGTGAGGGAAGACGATTGATAAGATGAGTGGCAGTTAGGATAGCATCACCCCAATATGGTTTTGGGAGATGCATGGTGTGGAGAAGGCACCGGGCAACATCAAGGAGATGCCGTTTTTTTCGTTCAACGACACCATTCTGGGTGGTGTAGACACAAGTAGTTTGGTGAATAATTCCATGACTCGTGAGGTACGATCCAAACGCTCCACGATCATCGTATTCCCCCCTATCACTACGAAGAACTCGAATAGTAGCATTTAACTGGGTTTGCACCATTTTATGGAAGGCTTGAAAAACAGAAAACACTTCACTTTTTTTCTTTAAAAGATAAACTCACGCAGTGCGAGAAAAATAATCTATAAAGGTAACAAACCAACGATATCCATTTAAAGAAACCACAAGGGAAGGTCTCCAAACATCGGAGTGTATAATAGCAAAAAGGGTAGTGCTAGGAGAAGAAACATGGGAAAATGAATATCGAACATGTTTGGACATACCATAAATATCACATTTTAAAGTTTTAACAAGATGCGATAAAGCAGGAAACACATTTGAAAGATAAACAGGAGAGGGATGCCCCAGACGCAAGTGCCAGCGTCGAGCATCAACAACAGTAGCAGCAGAAGAGGAGAGTGCAAGAGACGGCCGGGAAGAATCCAGATAGTACAAGCCGCCGTGATTCCTACGACTGCCAATGATCCGCTTCGTACCCAGTTCCTGGAAAACACAAGAATCAGGAAAGAAGGTTACAGAGCAGTTAAGTGACCGAGTAGGATTGCTAATAGACAGAAGATTGTGAGGAAAAGAAGGTATATGTAAGACAGACGGAAGAGACAAAGAGGAGGAACGGGAAATGGTTCCTTTCCCTGCAATGGGGGACAAAGTGTCATTAGCAGAAATGATCTTGTCCTTACCTGACAGGGGGGTGTAGGAGGAAAAACCTGAGGAGGAGTCGGTCATGTGATCAGTGCCTCCAGAGTCAATAATCCACTCAGACAGAGGAGTGGCAGCGGCATTGGCACTGGGCATAGTAGCAGTAGCAAAAGAAGTAGAGATACCACTCTGTGAAGCATCAGACTGTGAGTGCAAAAGACGGCGGAGAGCGTCCAATTCCGACGTGGTGAAATGTCCTGGTGACTGACCCTGATGGTCGTCATGCACCTCTGTGGAGAAAGCAACATCGTGAGAACGAGAACCAGTCGGACGATATCCCCCCCCCCCCCCCCCCCCCCCCCCCCCCCCCCCCCCCCCCCCCCGTCCTGTGCCACGACCACGGCTGTATCCACGTGGAATAAGATGAGGATGAAGTTTGAAGCAACCGTCCCAAGTGTGTCCCCTGCGACCACAGTGATCACAGGTCGGAACTCCACTAGTATTGTTGGAGCTACCACGACCAACACTGGTCAAGGCAGAACGATATGGAGAAGGTGCTGTGTTGAGGGACCTTCGGCGGTCTTCGTCGCCAAGAACCATGCTAAACGCCTCCCGAAGGGAAGGAAGGGAGAGCGGTGAGGAATATTTGTGCGAACCATGTCCATGTCCATGCTCAACCCCATTAGAACATGTGTAGACGAAATCGTTCGTCTCTTTTCTGCAACTGGACTGCATCAGCAGTACATGCATGGGTAAACTGATCAAAGTAATCCAAGTCCTGTGCGATATGTTCGAACTCCGAGAAGTAGGACACCGTCATGGTTCCCTGACGAAGCTCCAGCATACGCCGTGTCAGCTCGCAAGTTTGAGTGAAACTGCCAATCTGTGAGTACGTCTCACGTGCCCGAGTCCAGATCTCGTAGGCAGAGTCCATCAACATATAACTCATGTACACCTTCGGGGACATAGAGTGAAGGAGCCAGGAGACAACCAGGGAATTTTTCGAGTCCCATCGTGGCCAGGTAGGATCAGACACAGGAGGAGCTACCTTCGTCCCATCAATGTATCCAAACAGCTGATGACTGTGAATGACATGCTGAGCAACACAAGACCATTCCAAGTAATTTGTCTCATCCAAGGGAACCATGGTGATCTTTAGGGACCCTGAATGTCCAGGAGGACGTTGATGGTCGCTCATCCGGGGGGTTACCAAACTTGGTGAAGTAGAGTCACTGGCGGAAAACAGATCATCCATGAGGAACAATAGGAGGGAAGCTCCCGACGAGACAGAAGGATCAGACGGGATCCGTCATTCGACGAAGCAGGCAGAAGGGAGGCTGCACTCGATGAATCAGCGGCAGACATCAGGCATATCGTCGAAACAGCGGCTGACAGCAGCAGATGACAACGACGTTTCAGCGGCTGGCAATCGACGAATCCGACACAACAGCCAAGCAAGAACGAGAAAAGATCAGCGGAAAGCAACAAGCAGATCAGCGAAAAGCTGCGAGTAGAAAAGAAATGGCGGAGAGGCATGCCCTTCGATCTGCGGCAGCGGCAACAACAACGGCTAGCGGCGGATCAGCGACGGCCCTAGCGACCAGCATTACCGGCGTCGTCTGGGACCCGCATGAACGGAAGCGGGGAAAGCCACGGGGGACTCTCAAAATGTCGGAGATGGCGCGAGAGAGAAGATCGAGGCAGAGAAGATAATAATAAATAAAACCAACCCCTTACTCATATATATACAGTAAGGGATAAAACCAAAGTCACGGACAAAACTACCCTTATGCGGGTATTTAAACAATAAGACATTAAAGACTTGAATTCAACTTCCTCTAGTGTGGGAGTATCAACAGTGGACTCCATAGTTAGAGGAAGAGTTCCACGATAAACCAACTATTTTATAAGTGGGGGAAACCGACCCAGAATTGGTTTGGAGCGGAAACGTAAGGAGATGATGATAGTGTAGAAAAGACACGGGTGGATTGGGAGATATTTGTGGATCGGGACACTGTGCAGGTGTCGATGTGGCAGTAAAGTGGTTGATCCTAGAGAAATATCACATTTGCAAAAACCAATAGTTTCTGAGTATTTGGAGAATATTATAGATATCTTTTTTGACTGTGAGAGTACCCAACAAACATACATTTGTCTGCACGAAGCTTAAGTTTGTCCACAGGAGGGCATAAATGGTAGACATAATAGATACAACCTAACACATGAGGTGTGTGTGTGTGTGGGAGGGGGGGGGGGGGGGGAGGGGGGGGGGGGGAGTGCTACAAAGGGAAAGAGACAAAGTTGAGTATTGAAGATAGGAGTCAGTTGATTATCAATTTGCATTAATGGAAAAAGGCACATCATTTCTCGATGGTTGAGAAGAAATTGGAGGGGGGGGGGGGGGGGGGGGGGGGGCTACAAAGGGAAAGAGACAAAGTTGAGTATTGAAGATAGGAGTCAGTTGATTATCAATTTGCATTAATGAAAAAAGGCACATCATTTCTCGATGGTTGAGAAGAAATTGGAGATCAATGATGTTTCCCTTAGATGCAAATCTCAACTGAAATCATATAGAGAGACATCAAGAAGCACCCTTTTGATGCCCTAGGCGGCAATGCTAATCAATTTGGAATTGGAAGCAAGGTCATGAGTGATAATTTCTAGTGCCAATTCAAGATTGATGTTAGGGGTGAGAGACACTAGGTGAGAAATGTAGTTTAGGCATGCAAAGGTTCATGTAGTGTTATATAGACCATAACGACAAAATGTACAATCGAGGACGTACTATGAGATAAGTAGGTACCTTCCATAGAAACACGAAAGTGATGCAACTTATGACGCATCAGATCACCATGTTATTTTACATGCATTTTTATTCGTGCAAGGCACTCACATTTTATTTTTTGTTTGCATGATTTTATTTGTTCGTGCATGTCATTCATATGATCGTACATTTGTTACAACTTATTGACGTGATCGACCAATTAGATAAACCTGTTCTTCAAATTAGAAGGTAAAACAAATAAAAAAAATCATATATTTTGAGATATATTTATTTGGGAAACCATAAATTTTTATCTTTCCAAATATTTTCATTTAACGAGAGAATTTATCTCTCTTTTAAACTTTCAATTTCAAATCTTTTTTATTTTCTCGTGGGTTTAAATTTAATTCTTATTTAAATCATTTTGCACTCACAAATTAGGGTAGAGATGGGAGATTAAACCCTTTGTTCCCATCACCCGTTCAAAGTCTATCAAAGCCAGAGTCTCTTTCCTGATCTCGCGCCGCTAGCTGAACCCTCTTCCAGTCTCGTCGCGGCCCATCACTTCGCGGCCCTCAAATTTGACATCAATTCGCTGGCGATCCCGAAGTTCGGAGGTGAAGATGGCGACCTGCATATCTGGAGAGACCGAGAGAGCATGACATGTGCCAGGAGAAGCTGAAACTGGTCCAGAAAACCATCCACGGATCCCGTCTAACGTAATGTCGCGAGGGCACTAAGAGGATTACTGCGGATGGGGGGCTGAAGTATAAGTTGCATAAATGCTTGAAATTTTCCCACGTCAGTCCTGGTTGATCGATGAGGAGACGAGTGACCCAAAGTAGAGCGAAGTCAAGAAGATGGAAGGAGGTTAGGGGTAGCCGCTCAGCGGCCTGAATGTGTTGGTGGACAAATAATAGCTCGCACCTGGTGAGCCAACCTAAGGGGTCTGTCGTCCCATCGCAGGTTAGGAAATCCAACCGTGTGTAGCACGGTGGGGGAACAACCTCAGGGCGTACGAGGCCGTTGGTGGTTGTATTGTCTGACTGCTGCAAGCATGCTCATGTGCTGGAGCAGTGGAGAGGTCATCGAGGCGCTTGGAGAGTGCAGTAATGGCCTCTTGATGATGTTCCGCAACGACAGTTTATTGCTCCATGAAGGTCTGCACCATGGTCAGAAGTTGGTTGAGCTGATCCGATGAGTCACCCATGTTATGTTGCGCAGAGGTTATTGAGCGAGTTACGGATCGGTTTGAGTCCGGATGAATGAGTGGTGCGGACGAATGTGAATTTGGTGTGCCACGTGACCCGCGATGTTCCCTATGTTGAGAAGAAGGAACCCGAGGTGGAGGAGTCCGAAAAAATCAATAATTTCTTCCTGAGTTAAGTATCTCTAATTCAAACTTAACTTGATTGGAATTTGCCAAATTAATTGGAAACCAATTAATATTGCTGCCCGCCCATTTATTATTGCTGCTCAAAGAAAGGAAGGCGTACCTTCTTTGGTATTCTTTCTGGCGGAAATCACGAGAGACGTGCGCGACTAGGGAAAACGACCCGATAAGTCCAATCCACGTGCGCGGCTAGGGGAACAGCCCGAGAACGCGTCTGGCGGCTTCAAGGCACGATGGAGACGGGCTTCCGACACGCTGCTGTCGACGAACAATTGGGTTGGCTTTCGGCTTGAAGGCGTCGAGGGATCCGCTGCTGGACGCGCTGGAGAGACGCGACAAAAGGCCTTCGAGGGATGGCTTCATTTCAGTGGATTGTTTGGGAGAGGGAAATGCGGCGTCGAGGGATCCACTACTGGAGGGGCGGAAGACGCCGATGCTGGGATGGATCCGACAGGAAGTAGATGGCGTCTTCGCTGTAGATGGAGACGTGGTCGGTGGTTCGTCGTTGAAGGAATGACTGGTGTTGCGGGTGACAACAGAGGAACGACGTGCGGAAGAGGACCGAGTGGCTCTGATACGAAATTGTTATGGGCATAGTCGGAGGAAGTGTCAGAGGCGAAGATGACGACGGCAGAAGAGGATACCGTGGAGCCGGAACTGTGGCTATCTAAGCAGGGCTTGCTCTTTAGAGGAGAGAGCTACCAATATCTCACAATTAGAGGAAAAAGAACCAACTTTATTTCTTGCCTGCCAATACAAGACTCAAGGGGTCCCTTAAGTAGACTTACAATTGACACAAAAAGGAAAGAACGACAAACCAAATAAAATAACGACAGACTTGGACATAAACGACGAAATTGGAATGTGATATGAAAGCAATTATTAAGAAATAAATAATATAATAAGGCCCATAACACATCCATCTAACTTTTTATTTATTGTTAGTTATAAATTTATGCTAGTTTATTTTGATCTTAAAGTAGAGCATGTTCGTTGCCCTACTCCTATATGTCATCAATTTGTTATTTGTTGTTTGCATTTTTTTGCTCGTGGAAAAATGGAGAACATTGTTTTAATGCTAAGTTCGTTTGGATGTTCTTTGGGAACACTAGATTAATTATCTCTATTACTTAACTGACGAGTTGATTTGTGCGGCTTAGTTTAAATTTGATCGCCAGTAATTATATTAAATTTGTTGGTTTATATCATTTTGGTATTAGAATTCGACAAACCTACTTCCATCGTGAGTTAGTCGAGCTCCTCATACCGGAACAAAATTTCAATTTGCGCATTTTCTTATCCCTTCCCATGGAGTACCTTGACGACTAGATAGTGTCATAAAAGGTCTGAACCGAATTATGGGAAATTTAATGAAGTTGGTTGAGACCCTCACTGCCAATATGGGAGATGTAGGACAAGTCCTTAATGAGTTGCGCACCTCGAGATCACGATACACTTAGGAAGAGCAGCTAACTCAAACACCAAGAGAAAATCCCAACCATAAGAACCAAGAGCATGCACACACAAATCTTGAAGTCCGAAACCAACCTCGTTAGGACACTGGAATCAAATTAGATCTGGGCGATTTTGAGGAAAGATTAGAACCGAGGTTTATTTAGACTCCCTAAACCCTAAACTCTTGTATGCTACTCTTTGACTCAAGATACTCGCATTAGTCTGGTTGGTCAGTCAGAACACAAGCGATTTAATTTAGGGATGCTCCCATCATTACCTGGGTTGAGTTCAAAACCAGTTGTGAAAGCTCTTCGTTCCTCCACACTACTTATAGGCTCTATATCACAAATTCTATAACCTACAACATATAAGTCATCAGTGGACGGCATACAAACAAATTTCCTGTCCTTCAATCTAGGCTTGACATACGCAAGGACGATGAGATAATCATATCCTATTATCTAAATAAGTTATGATATTCCATCAAGACCAACTAGAGTTGCATGACTATTGTGATTCAAGATAAGTCTCTAGTAGGTCCATAAAATGAAATCACCAATGTTTAGTAGAGTTTTCTATTGGGAGCGCTTATCAGGACGTTGATTGGGGTCATGTCACTGCCATTAAGGTTTGTCACATCTTACTAGGACAATCATGACAGCATGACATACACATAGTACATGATGACATGAGAAACTTTCACTTCTTTGAGCACAATAGACACAAGTGTCTAGTTCCAAAAGCACCATAGAGGAGCTCACTGTTGGATTTGTAAGCGCCCTTAGGGGGGGTGGGGTGAATAATGGCTTTTCGATTTTTGAATAAAACTTTGTAAATGTTTCTGAGATCAAAGTTGGAAGGGGAAAATCGGTTCTGTCACTACCGTCGACGGTAATAGTTAATGCACAACGCTAATGCTCCAGAAATTTAGAACTTTTCAAAAAGTTTGTGAAGTGATTTTTCTTAAAAACTCTTGAACGAATAAATCCTAGAAAATCAGAGAAGATGAAAATTGATTTTATTTCACAAGATAATTACAAGAATAATAATTTCAATAGCGCTTGAAATTGAGGCGATAAAATAAAATCACTTTTTGATTCTTCACCGGTCCTCCTAAGGACCGGTTGACTATAGCCTATCTTCCCCAAGATTTGGCCTCTAGCCTGTCCCCTAGATTTACACCTAGACCTAGTCGTCACACACACCACGGCGAATTCCCTCTAAGCCTCGCAAGGCCTAGTCGCCAACACCCGCGACGAATTCACTACCGTTTCAAAAGAAAAAGAAAAGAATACAAAGTAAATTATGAAACAAAAAACTCCCTATTTAGAAGAGCTCTGAAGGAGATGATGAAGAATCCCATGAACATCATCGGAGTTGAAGCATGCGTCCTTTTTCAAGTATCACCGTGTGGAAATCTCCTTCTCACTCTTGTTCTTCAATGATGGACTTTGGAGTGCTCTGGAACTCAGGGATGAAGGCTCTCACGAAAGATTGGAGTTATGACTTTGGAGTGCTCTGGAACTCAGGGATGAAGGCCTGGAAACTACCGCCCGCGGTAGCACTATCGCGCCGCGCTAGCGTATCGTGTAGTAACGTGCCCAATATCGTGGAGAATGTGCTAACCACAACGGATCGTGGACCTACCGCGCCGCGGTAAGATCTAACGCTCCGCGTTAGCTCCCGTCACTTCTTCACTGAGGAACCGTCTGTCGTCAGTCTTCTGCCGTCATCCCATCTACCGTCAGCGTTAGATGTTTCCGCTCCGCGGTAGCACTAAATTCAGAGCTTCGTTATCATTCTGCATCACACTTTTAGGAGTATAGTTCTTGTACACTATAAACACACAACAAGTAAGATCAATACATTGTGAAATTTGTTATTCTCAAACCAAGAGATGTGTAACTCATGCTCCAACACTCACCACTATCTAGTACTAGCTCTCCCCTATTGATTTCAGATGATTCAGGGATCATAGCTCCAACATCAATGTTCAGGCCTCTTTGCAACAGGCTGTTGCAAAATCTCAACGGGGTCAAGCTCTTTCAACCCCATTGGAATTGATGCAACCTGCGGTGCATCAGATAGCCATGCCTTATCCCTCATTACATACATCAACTTGATGAGGCTCCTGTTATGGACTCCCACCAATGTAGCCAATAGTTAGTGAGGAGTAGGAGAAGCCTATTAGTTGGGGATACATGAGCCTCAGGTGTGTGGAGGAATTAAGCCATTGAGGCTCTGAAGAATCTCCTCGAACTCTGGATTTATAGTATCAACGACAGAAGATGAATCGCGAGCTTGACGCAGTTGTGCTCGTTGTTGGGGGTACCCATTCTTCTGGTCGCACACAACTTCAGTGTGGTTAGCTACGAAGCACGGATACTTAAAAATGCTTCGCGTATCGGCTCGAACGCGTATCGGATACGGGACACGCACGGAAACGCGCGGAAACGCGTTTCCTAACGTAGGAAACACAATATTTAAATTAAATAAACAAATTAATTGGGAAACGTGTATCCCCCTTGCGGGATACGCGTTTCCCGCAATTTTATTCACGGCGTCAGGCGCGCAGTCATGCCTCATATTAAATGGTGGCTAACTCATAGAAATAATTTCTTCTCCTTACAAAATTATTTTATTAATTTAATGTCAAAGAAGATCTTGTTTATGTGAAGAGTTTGATGATCATCATTACATATTATGATATTAGTTCTCAATGTGTACTTGTAGGCCCAATATTGACTCTTGAGTAATCTGTATTGATAATAAATAAATCAAACTAAAATGTGTACTTGTAGGGACTGTAAATAATGTTTGTGCTTTTGGATGCCTCAAAGAATAGATTGCATGAGCTATTCTTCATATTTTCTCTTCCTGTGATATCCAATACCTTCTCCTAGCCTAATCTTTCTCATTGTGCCTAAACATCATGATTGTGCGCCAATTATTCTTTATTGAATGTAGTGACTGGGATGGTACCTTAGTTTGTTAATTGTATTTTTTTATATTAATTAATACTTATATTAAAATAATTTAAAAAAAAATTAAAAACGTTTCCCGTATCCGTATTTTTTTTTAAAATCACGTTTCCCGTATCCGTTTCGTATCGTATCCCGTATCCCGTTTCCGTCCCCGTGCTACATAGGTGGTTAGGGTTACCAAAAAAGAATCAAATGGTGCAGTGCAGGCCTTGGCCATCTTGATATTGCATCCTTTGCTATCTCCATCATTTGTGCACATGTTCTTATTTTGTTTTCATATGTTGTTGTACCATTCTTTCATTTATACATGATATATCACATGATTCAGTTTCATTTCTGCCACATTTTTCAATAATGTTAACTATTGGCCAACTGTCTTTAATCCTACCCTAAATACTTGGATACTGCTAGTGATGATGTTGATGATGATCATCATCATGATCAGCTATGTTTAATGCTTCAAATTGCAATTTTTTTACAAATTTTAACCCTCTTCCAGTTTATTGATAAAAGCAACTTGGGGAGGAGTTCGGTAGCATCCAGCATTTTTAATGAATGTTTTAGTAATTATTGCTTGTTTCTGTACTCAGGGATCGTGATGGTAAAGTGACTCCAGAAGAAGTGATAGCTGCCGCCGTGCATCTGAAGAACACCTTGGACAAAGAAGGTGTTCAAGAATTGATTAGCAATCTTTCAAAAGACAGAGGTATGCTTTCAATTCTTAATCCCCTGGGTCCTTTCTTGTGGACAAAATTGGAACCCTAGAATTAGAATGGGAGGTCCATTTTCTTGAAGTTTGACCTCCACTTATAATTTCATAATGTCCGTTTGGTTGAGCAGAATTGGGGCTTTGCAATTGGAATTGGTAGGTCCAATTTCAATGAAAGTGGACATTTAATTCTAATTCCAGGACTCCAATTCCATCCAAACGAGCAGCCTTAAACCGAAGAAAAATTAAATAGAAATGATAAATGGTATCGGACTGATCGTTAGGTTGATGAAAAATTAAGCTTTTATTTCTTTTTCAATGTCTTTTAGATTTTCGCTAGGATTAGGCGTAGTAGTATGGTTAATAAAAGATTGTAATAGTTCATATTTCTCTCCCCCTCTTTAAAACTTCAAACTTTGTTTGTAATATTGATGTTACTGAGTTCACTCATACAGATGGTAAAATTCTTGTGGAGGACATCATCAAGCTGGGCTCTCAGGCGGACGTAAAGAACGGGGATGAAGCTGAGAGCCGATAAAATCGCCGAAATAGCTGCAGATTTTTATGCAATACTGCGGCATCCCTTCTGTGAAATACTCTTGAGGTCAGGCTATTATTAAAGTAATTTTCCGCGTAACAAATCCCTCGGTTATAGTTCGCGTAGTACCACCACGAAATTTTCCCCAGCAGCTGCTTACAGAAATTTGTTGGACATTATAGGCCTCTACATTGTAAGCCATGTTACCATTTTTTGTATAACAATAAACATTTCTTATTCTAGTATTTTTTTTATACTTCCAGACAGTTATAACCTATAAATATAGGTGCCTTTCAATTTTATGACTAATGAATGTATTCATTTTCTAGACATTTCCTCACCATGGCCCGAGTTTGACTTTTTTTTAACCTAGAGTTTGACTTGTTTCCACATTTGCGACAGGCCGAGTACCCATCCCGTCTCTCTAGAGCTCGCGCTTGTCTCTAGGTAGCACGACAATTGTGCTTTTAGGTAGTTTGGGCATATACAATGACGCTCTGCTTTATATGAACTCGAATTGGGCATATGCAATGACGCTCTGCTTTATATGAACTCGAATGTCGCCGGGGCCTCAAATAATGGTGGTGTCATGCGCACCATGTCTGGTGTGCTGATATGAAGATGATCATGGATGCAGAACCCACGATATTTGAGGTATTGTCTGGTTTTGTTCTGCCCAACTCGTCATTTGACGAGTCTCCCTGTTCTATCATTTTCTTGCGGTGACCTACGAGCACTTCTCAGTAAGTCACTCGTTCCTTAATTAGTTTCACTCATAGCTCACTTAGCCGTGAAGATCCGGTTGAAGTTCACTAGCTCTTAGAAGCGTCTCTGATATCATAGACATTTGTTCCAATTTTGACGTGAGTTTCGATTTATTCGCGCACCTATTTTCACAGACAGTTGTCATCTTGGAATGCTGTCAGGAGCTGCTATTTGTTAGGGCTTCGCTGTTTTAAAGACACCCCTCGTTCTCATAGGGATGCGCTCATTGGAGTTAGGATGTTACATACCCATCAACTTTCACTTGATTCATTTTTGAACCACACATTATATTATACAAGTTATGACTTTGATATTATTTGTAATGATTGAGCCAACAGTATCCGAGGCATTGCTCGCTTTCGATTTGCTCAACTCTTACTAGGTTGATCTTCACATGTTTATCCTTTTCCTAATGCGCTCTGCGTATTTCGTAGTAGTCACCCATCACAACTATTCTCACCCTTAGGTGACCTAACAATGTAGTTCATAACAAAATTTTCATCACTTCTTACGAGGTCTTTAAATTAGGCAATTGTTAAAGGCAAACCAGAATTGGCTATTGGCAAACCAATTTCAATGAGTTATTACGCGCCTTTTGAAAATACGCTTTGCACATGCATTTTTAGGAAAAGTGTTCAACACGAAAATTGTAGATCTCGTCGAGATCTACAACTTTCCTGTTGAACACTTTTTCTAAAAATGCACGCACAAGGCCCTAAAATCGCTCTGATCGTTACTATAGTGAATTTTTGAAAATAACAAGAAAATACGCCTTGTACATGCATTTTTAGGAAAAGTGTTCAACACGAAAGTTGTAGATCTCGACGAGATCTACAATTTTCGTGTTAAACATTTTTCCTAAAAATGCATGTACACGGCGTATTTTCAAAAGCCGCGTAATAACTCATAGAAATTGGTTTGCCAATAGCCAATTCTGGTTTGCCTTTAACAACTCCCTTAAATTATTAAGTCTAGTATATTTTTCTTCAATTTTGACGTAAGATTTAGGCTCTGTTTGGAATATCGGTGTTATTTTGAAAGTGAGTGATTTTAAAACTGAGAAATGTATTTTCAAAATTGAGAAAAGTGTTTGGGTAACCTCCGTTTCTAAAATTGAAATCAGAAGATATTTGTATATTATAAAATAAAATATATTATATATAATAATATATATTCAAATATAACTATACTAATATTATATATATATATATGTTAATATAATATTATATATTTAAATATTATCTATACCAATATTATATTTTTTTAATATAATATTATATATAATAATATTTTATATAATATATTATATATTTAAATGTATAAAGCAGCGGATGTATCTATATAAATATAAATAATTATATTAATAAATATATATATGTTATAATATGAGTGGTGTTATTATGCAGTTCAATCTTAAGAGAAATACACCTAATTTTTTGTTTTATTCTTCACTATAATCGCACCCCGCTTGTATTCTCCTTCGGTGCATCCCGCTTTTATTCTCTTCGACGATCTTATGTTAATAGATTCTATATCTCCTATATTAGTAATGTATTTTTGACTCTAATGTAAGTACAAATTTTTGGACTACGAATATAATTTTGGACTGCGAATATAATTTATGAACTGCAATTAACAATGAACTGCGATTCGCAGATTCGATTGCTAATAATAACACTACAATAATATAAAACTTCAAAAAAAAATCATGTACGGCGAACGGCGGGAGCAGCTTGTGCTCAACCCGCAAGTCTCAAACCGGCCATTTTGGGCCTTTTTGAAACAACCTTTTCATAAAGGCGCTATCCAAACAGCTCGTCGGTCACCGGTTTCTTTTTAAAACGGCCAAAATGGCGCAGGACTGGATTCCCAAACAGAGCCTTAGCTTACAATCCCCATCCCTATCGGATTCGGATGCCACAAAGCGAGTAATTCAATCTTGCAATGGCGATGGGCAACAAAATCGCTTTCATTCTACGCGACACATTGTATGATGCTATTTCGATGGACGAGATGGCTCTAATGATGATCATCATCGAGTTTTATAATGTCAATTCCGAGCCTCCAAAGTTTGTGTTTCAGATGTTTGTTATCAAAGACATCAAATTGGATTACTTTGCAAAGTTTGTTATCAAAAACATCAAATTGAATTACTTTGTGAACGATGGAGATTATAATAGATGAGAACGAAGGTAAATTGTGTAGATCATTAAAATAAATCCATGTAGAGGTTAAGATCAGGTTATAGGATAGGAGGGAGAAGCCTTCTTAGTTATGCAAATTGCGCGAATCCGAGCAATGGAGCTCTTCTTCCTCCGCGCACATGCTGAGAATACACGAGTATTAAGTATTTAGTGCCAGTGCAATGTACAAAAAGAGAAGATCAATAAACTTTGTCGGCAGAGATGATAGAGAAAATCGTGTTCTCCAATCTATACTCGATTAAGACAAGTGTACCTATCGAAATATAGCATAGGATATAAAGAATATCAAGGTCGTATTAAAACTCGGGTCTGTCGAATACTGCTACTTCGAGAAAACAACTATTATTTTATCGGAAGAAAATTTTGAGAGAAATTATATTTTAAACTAAAATAAAGAAAAGAAAACTAACTTGATCAAAATAAACTTCGAAATGAAATAAAACATAATAGTTTATAATCGTCTAATCCGATCCTTGACCGTGGAGATTCCCGAAATATGAACGCACCTCTCTCGAGGAATACGCCCACCTGAGATTAGGTTGATCGACCGGACTCTCGTTCTACAATCGAAACCCCTAAAACAACTCGTCTTAACGAAGTGAATCCCGCTATAGGATTTGACTCATATCCAGAAGATTTTCGTCATCCTCTCTCGAGGGTTGCGATCAACTCTTTTTATTCATGAGTGATCAATTCGTACGCATGAGCCTCTCAGCTAACTAGAATACGAAATCAGATACGAAAGTCCACACATCGACATATGAACCCGATATTAATCACAAATAAATCGTAGGTGGAAAAGAACGATTATAAAGAGAAAGATAATTTCACTCAATGTTTGCAATAATCAAGACTAAATAAATATTATAACTACTTGCTATAAAATAAAAAGGACATGAGAAATAAAAAGAAATTAGAACGAGACATTACTGAAAAATAAACTAAATTATCATTGCATAAACTAAAAGAGGTACATGAAATAAAAGCATTGCTTAAGATAAAATAGCATGAAATAAAAATAACTTGAAAAAAATACAGAAAATGGAGGAGCAAACCTGCCCAAATGGGCAGAGGAAGAGAGCCTCTCAAAACTTCTAACGTTTTATCTCCACTCTCTTGATACTTCACATCCTCCAATTCATGGTGCCTTGGAGCCCTTTTATAGATGCAAAAGTATTTCTAGAATCATCCAAGGGAATTAATGCTAGGGGATTAATGAGGAATAAATTTTGGTGGAAACATGAAGAAGGGAATTTAAAGGGACATGAATGGGGAGATGAATGACATAGAAAAATAAAGAGGTGGAATGAGAAATTTCGGCCATGGGAAGAGGAATGGGCATAATAATAGTAATAATAATCATGATAAACCTCCAAATGATGGCCGACCACTTCAAGTGTTTGGAGGAATATGAAAGGATGCATCAATGATTAAATTAGGCAATGAATAATTCGGCCAACAAGGGAGAAAATGAAAGGGTATTTGCTTGTGATTAAATTAGGGGAGCCGAATGGATTTAATTAAAAGGTGGAGAGCATGAAAATTTCGGCCAACATGGATTTAATATGCATGCATGCAATAATAATAATACTGTACAACTCGTATTCGCTGAGTTGGCCCCTCAAGCCCACCGGCGAGATCTGGGTCAGCCAGACCATTCATCCAGGCTGAGGCAGGTGGAAGGACCCCCAGGTAAGTAGGTGATGAACCATAGGGCGAGAAGAGGAAATCAGCGAGTGGTACCCTTCCGGACCACTCGCCCCTAGGCGTAAGCATTCGCCCAGTCACGCGAGAGCTCGGCGAGTGGTGCCCTCATGGACCACTCGCCCCCAAGGGCTCTAAGGAGGAAATGACCATGTTGCCCCTTATGGGCTGCAAATAGCCCTTCAGAACAGCGGAGTTGGGCTATTAGCAGACCAATCTGGGGTGCGGTTAGTAAAATTAAAAGGCGGATTCATGCTATTTGCAGACCAGCCTGGAAAAACCTATAAATAGACCCTTAAGGGCACCTTGGAGGAGATCCGATTCTTGAGAGTCCTCTCCTCCAGGCTAGTTTTGGTTGGCAGCCAGTGCCCTCCAAGGTGCCCAGCTGAGCTTTGGTTTGGGAGGGGAAGCTCTCTAAGATCTTCCGGGTGTGTGGCGGGACCTCCTCGCTGCAGCCTTGGGTCTGTTCCATTTTTCTCATCCACCAGTCAGATAGTTTAGGGAGGGAGAAGTAAGCGTCGGCTACAACCCCCAGTGGGTCCTATCTCAGGAGATCGGTTGCCAGTTTCAACATTTTTGGTGCGGTGAGCGTGGACCGTAGCCGGTGAAGGAAAATCCCAAGCTAGGCTCGATGACAGGAGATGGGGAACATGGTTCTGACTCGGGCCACTCGCAGCCAGCAGCGACAGGGGAGTGGCTGGAGATGTTCGAGAAATTCAAGCGAGAAGTCCTGCAGATGGTTCTCGCAGGAAGAAGCGAATGTGAGACGCCAGCAGTCCCCGTGGTCCCGCCCCAGTAGATCGGCGAGAACGCCCCGGGGCAGTGACTTGGGAAGGAAGTACCCGCGGAAGGAAGCGCGCGAGATCTCCCCGGGCGGCAGCTGTTCAACAGCCCGGCGAGTGCTGAGGTCTGCGAGCTGGTTCCGCGCGAGAGGACCACTCGCCGAGCAGGGGAAGGAAGCCCTTTTTGCGAGATGATCCTCTCGGCCCCAGTGCCGGAGGGGTTCCGAGGGCCGGAGATGTCCTATTATACTGGCAAGGATGACCCAGTCGTGCACCTGCAATGGTTTGAGGACATGGTTTCAATTCTGCCCATGTCGGATGCCTTTCAGTGCCGACTCTTCGCGACAACTTTGAAGGAGAAAGCTAGGGATTGGTTCCACCAGCTTCCCGTAGGTTCCATCTACGCGTTCGATGATCTGCGTCGGGGCTTCCGGCTGCGCTTCTCGACGTCGAAAAAGAGAAAGAAGGATGCAGAGGCTCTCTTTAAGATCAGGCAAAGGGAGGGGGAATCACTGGCACACTATGTGGACAGGTTCCAAGAGGAGGTACACCTCATGCAGGAGGTGTCGGGGTTCGCCCTCAAGATGGCATTTATCGTGGGGTTGCGAGATGGATTCTTCAAGATGGACCTGAAGAGAAGGGCTCCTCTCTCCTTTGAAGAGTTGATGGAGCGAGCAGCGGAGGAGATAGAAGGGGAGGCGTCCAACCCAGAATTCTACAAAAGGTTGGTGAAGATGAGCGAGCCTGAGGTGAGGCAGCAGGAAGGAAGGAGGAGAGAGGAACCCAGGGGTCAGGGGTTCGAAAGACCGCCCCAAAATTGGAATCAAGAGCCCAACAATAGGTTAGGTTGGGGGCACCAGGAAGGACCCGCAAGAGGTCAGGAAGGGGGGTACCAAGGAAGAGAGGCGGGGGGGGGGGGATAAATCCGGGGTGGAGGCAAGGCCCCATACCCCCTCACCCCCCAAGGGAGCAAGCAATGGCGGTAGGCCGAGGTAGAGGAGGTAGAGGAGCCAGAGGAGGGAGAGGAATAGCAGGAAGAGGGGACAGGGTGGCGTTGCCCTATTGAGACTTTCACCAGGAAGAAGGTCACGCGACCGCCACCTGCCCAGAATTCTTGGAGATGAGAGGGAGAGGTCAGCCACAGTGGCAGTAGGCCAGAATCGAGGAAGTGCTCCCAGAGGCGGAAGAGGACCGATGCGAGGACAGGGCGGATACAGGAGCCAGGGGGAATCGGGGTGATTCATGGTGGGGTTGGGATAGAGGCCTCTCGCAAGAGGAGCTTCCAGGCAATGTTCCGGAGAGACGTCGCATCAACTTCCCAGACCCCACCCCCCACAGAGAAGCTCACCTTCTCCTCGGAAGATATGCCCAATTACGAGGACCCGTTCTGCGACGCCCTGGTGATCCAGACGACGATAGAAAACTTCACGGTCTCTCGGATCCTGGTAGACAATGGGAGCTCGGTGAATGTTATCTTCAAGAAGGATTTTGATGCGATGGAGGTGGAGAAGAAGAGGGTGCAGGCCTCTGATGGGCCGCTGTTTGGTTTCTCAGGAGAAAGGAAGGAGGTTGAGGGAGGTGTCGGCCTCCAGGTGACATTAGGAGGGGTCCCAAGGAACTGCCGGTTCATCATCGTTGACGCTCCGAGCAGCTACAACGCCATATTCGGACGCCCCCTCATCAGTGCCTTCCGATGTGTGCCCTCATCATACCACCAGTGCTTGAAGTTTCATAGTGGAGGAGTCCAGATCCGAATCCGGGGAGATGCAAAGGTGGCAAGGCAGTGCTACGTGACCGCCGTCAACACCATCTCTTGGATGGCGGAGGCTGAGAAGATGGATGAAGAGATGAAGAGGCCGGAGGGGCCAGGGGAAGGAGTGGAGAAGAGGGGAGAAGAGGAAGAGGGCGGTGCCCGGAGAAAGGACATGGAAGTAGCTCAGGAGGAGCGGGTCGAACCGATGAAGGAGGAAGATGCTGCAGGGGAGGAGGCCTGGGTAGAAGGGCAAGGAGCGAAGGGCGGATGGGAAGAGCCGACCCGGCTTGAGGCGGCAGAGGAAGTGGTAGAGATGGAGGTCATCATCCAGGGAGGAAGGGTGGAGAAGGTGCGTGTCAGCGGGGGCCTCAGCCCGGAGGACTCACTCGGTGGCAGATTCTATGTTTTTGGGAAGGTGGCCCCGAGCAGACCCGCTGTCCAGACTTTCATCTAACTGGCAGGTCCGAAGGCTCACTCGGTGGCAGGCTCTAAGTTTTTGGGAAGATGGCCCCGAGCAGACCCGCTGTCCAGGCTTTCATCTAGTTGGCAGGTCCGAAGGCTCACTCGGTGGCAGGCTCTAAGTTTTTGGGAATATGGCCCCGAGCAGACCCGTTGTCCAGGCTCTCATCTAGCTGGCAGGTCCGAAGGCTCACTCGGTGGCAGATTCTATGTTGTTGGAAAGATGGCCCCGAGCAGTCCCGCTGTCCAGGCTTTCATCTAGCTGGCAGGTCCGAAGGCTCACTCGGTGGCAGGCTCTAAGTTCTTGGGAAGATGGCCCCGAGCAGACCCGCTGTCCAGGCTTTCATCTAGCTGGCAGGTCCGAAGGCTCACTCGGTGGCAGGCTCTAAGTTTTTGGGAAGATGGCCCCGAGCAGACCCGCTGTCCAGGCTTTCATCTAGCTGGCAGGTCCGAAGGCTCACTCGGTGGCAGGCTCTAAGTTTTTGGGAAGATGGCCCCGAGCAGACCCGCTGTCCAGGCTCTCATCTAGCTGGCAGGTCCGAAGGCTCACTCGGTGGCAGATTCTATATTGTTGGAAAGATGGCCCCGAGCAGACCCGCTGTCCAGGCTTTCATCTAGCTGGTAGGTCTGAAGGCTCACTCGGTGGCAGGCTCTAAGTTTTTGGGAAGATGGCCCCGAGCAGACCCGCTGTCCAGGCTCTCATCTAGCTGGCAGGTCCGAACGCTCACTCGGTGGCATATTCTATGTTGTTGGAAAGATGGCCCCGAGCAGACCCGCTGTCCAGGCTTTCATCTAGCTGGCAGGTCCGAAGGCTCACTCGGTGGCAGGCTCTAAGTTTTTGGGAAGATGGCCCCGAGCAGACCCGATGTCCAGGCTTTCATCTAGCTGGCAGGTCCGAAGGCTCACTCGGTGGCAGGCTCTAAGTTTTTGGGAAGATGGCCCCGAGCAGACCCGCTGTCCAGGCTCTCATCTAGCTGGCAGGTCTGAAGGCTCACTCGGTGGCAGATTCTATGTTGTTGGAAAGATGGCCCCGAGCAGACTCGCTGTCCAGGCTTTCATCTAGCTGGCAGGTCCGAAGGCTCACTCGGTGGCAGGTCCTAGATTCTCAAAGACCGACCTCGGGAGCACTCACGAGGGCTGCACACCAGTGAGACAGTTTCTCCCCTCTCCCATGTAACCTATCCAAGCGAGACCACTGACCTAGGCGAATGGTCAGAGGTGGCGAGTGGAGCGAATAGCAGGGTATCGAAAAGAGGAGGGCATCCTAGGTCACCTCCGAGCGCCCAGCGAGTGGCCAAGACAGTTACACTGCGACCTAGCGTCCTAATGGGCCTAGCGAGATACAGTAGCGAATGAGGAAAATTGAGAGCACAAAAATTGTAACCAATATATATATGTGCCAAGAGGACTCGCCCCAGTTCATGATTACATCCAAAAATGAAGAATGAAAAGAGAGCGAAGAAAAATACAAAGGGCCCATCTCATGGGTCGGCAGGCTTCTCGCCAGAAGATCCATCGTTTTCGCTCGAATCCGGTAGGAGGGCGTCTTCTCGCGGCTCGCCGTCCTCATCTTCCAGAAAGGGGATCGGAATGTAGAGCTCGGGGACGACCTGTCGGGCAGAGAGGCATTCGGTCTCCTCCTTCAGGTACCCAGCCTGCCGCAGCACCAGCAGCGCGTGCTTCACGACGCTTTGAGCATTCTCCTGCATCAGCTGCTCTAGCTCATGGTGGGGATAAAAGTGCCCCCTGCTTCCCGAGGCGAGTGCCATGGCATCGGCTTCTCGCGCCTGCTGGACCTCGGCCTTAGCCAGCCGGACTTCCTCCTCAAGGTTGCCCACTCGCGCGCGAAGCATCTCAGCGATCATAGCGTCCTGAGAAAATGAAGATGGTGAGAAGAAAGTGCGGCAATCATCAACGGTCATTCGCGGGGAGGGGGGATATACCTCTCTGACGGGGCGGCTGGCGAGGAGGGCCTCCGCAGCTTCCAGTTTCACCCTGAGGTCGCGCGCCTCGGCGGAAACAACAGCCCTGGTCTCCTCAACCTCCGCCAAACTCCGCGCCAGATTGATGCTCCGACGCGAAGACATATGCGCAAGCTCAAGGGCCCGCAGCAGGGCTCGAGTGGTCTCGTGGGCGAGAACCTGAGTCTTCTCGGCATCGAAGACCTCGGCATCTTCCCGACCATAGAGAGCATACGCAATGGCGTAAGCCTCACCACTGGCAAGGTCACTCTCTATCCATGATGGATGAAGGGTAGAGAGCGAGACCCTATTCAAGATCCTGTCCCATTTCACCAGGGGAGCCCCTGAAGGGTCCACATATTTCTCGCCCTGAGGGAAGTTCCGGTGGTTCCTGGGCAATGGCGGCGGCGGCAACGACGATCCCGCCTGGAGAACACCCCCTTCCGATGCACCCGCCTCCAGGGTCTGGGTCGGAGCTTTCGCCCTTGGGGTCTCGTCCAAGGCCCCCTTCCCTTTGGCGGAGGGGGGGCTTTTCGGCTTCTTAGAAGAGGAGGAAAGAAGCGCCCCGGTTTTTCGTTTCCGGCTACTGGGCTTGGAGGTGGAGGGTTCTTCCCGATAGGCATCCGCGGCGGCTTGCGCTAGAGACACGGAAACCCCAGAGGGCGCGTCGGGTGAAGAGGGAAGTCTCGCACGCCTGTATTTGAACACGAACGGCTCAGCGAATGGTATGGAATCAAGAGAGCTAAGCGAATGGAGAAGGTTTAGAAAACTCACCCTCACCCTGCGGAATAGGCGAAAGCGAGTTGACATTTCGCCGAAGGTAGACGAGGTCCATCCCGTGCTCCAGGATGTACATGTGCAGCTTGGCCTCGTGCCCCCCCAGAGTCGGGGGTCGGAAGGTCGATCCCTCCTCCTGCACCGGGGCGATAAGGGTGTTTCCGAGGCTCCCGCTGACGAAGATGAAGCGGCGAACCCAATCGTGGTTCTTGTTCGGGAGACCCTGGTGCTTGAGTGGGCTCTGACCCGAGAAGAAGGAGATGTCGTGTGAGCAGCGGAAGGTATAGAGCTTGCGAAAGACGGGCAGCGAAAACTCAATCCCCTCTTCTCGCAGGTAACACGCGTACCCGACCAGCATGGCGATGGAGTTGGGGTTGAGCTGGGCGGGCACGACGCCGTAGTATCGGAAAGTCTGGCGGAGTTCAGGCCAGATGGGGAGGCGAAATCCCACCTCGAAGTGCTCTAGCGGGATCGCGAGAGCACACGGCGAAATGGAATTTAAGCGATCCTCCGACCCGGGCTTTCGCGCTTCGAATCCCGGCGGGACATAATCCGCAACAGCGGTTAAGTAAGCTTCCTCGGAGAGATCACAAGAATCATAGACGTGGTTGACGAATGCACTGGCGCACCTGGCCCTGCCTTCGGTCTCACCACTGATGAGTCCTGATTATATACACATATATGGACTCATCTGGGCCGTTTTTCTAGTCTTTGCACTTCACTTTAGACATGTTTTCACTTATATTTGATTCTCCATGCTAAGTGCACCTTTAGGCCCATTTTTGGTGTTATTTCGTGTTCTTCTCCTTTAGTAGTTGCTATGCATTGTTAAGTGCCACTTTCAGTGGCTGGATTCGTGGTTGTGCTGGAACAGGTGTCGTGCAGGTGTTTCCGGTACAATTCTGTACAGGAACACAGCGCACGATCACTGGTTCTATTGCGCACGACCACTGGTCGTGCGCCACTGATCGTGTGCACTTACCCCCTGAAATCTGAGTTCTGTCTTCCTTATCGCACGACCACTTACGAAAGCGCGCACGACCACTGGTCGTGCGCCACTGGTCGTGCGAACATTGTATTTTATAATTTTCTTACCTTGCAGGCTCCGTCCAGGCAGGCGCACGATCACAGGATTCTAGTGCGCACGACCACTGGTCGTGCGCCATTGACCGTGCGCACTATTTATTCCAGTGCCTATAAATTGACCTGCTCGTGAATTAGGTCGGGATCGCTCGACATTTTCTTCCGCCAGTCCGCTGTTTCGCCCCTTTCGCTGGTTCTCCGCCCCCCTAGGCCTCCTCCATCATCCAAGAGCTTCAAGGAGGAGATTCCACTCATCTTCATCGCCAAGCAAGGAGTTCTTCGCATCGGACGTGGCCGGATTGTAAAACGCTGGAGAAGACGGGTCCATTGGGAGGTGTGACAGCCCTCCTCTACCCCGGACGCAGTTGGGACCGAGCTAGGACGTGGATTGACAACCCGACGATTCCTACCGTGAATCTACAACGAGACTCCGGATTCGGTCGTATCTCTTGCCTCTTTCTTCTACTTGTGTGGTTGTATTTGTTTGTAATCTCTATATTTAGATGATGACACTATGAATCTTGTTTATTAATGTTTATTTCATGTTTATGGAATCATATTATTCATATGTGTGAATGAGGTGCGCCCCATCCATTTTCCATTCCGCCATCGTGTTCGTCGTCGCACTAGCAATTGCTAGTGGCGTGCTTGTTGAAGAGGTGCTTACGACCCTCACTCCGTTAGCCTACTTGTCCATCCGCCTACCGAAGCGTGGCATCGCGGCCTGTGTAATCCACTCGCCCTTCGAAGCAGCGCGCTCAAGGCCTGCATAGTTCGATTCCGTCTGCCTACTCGTCCATCCGCCCTTGCGACGCAGCGCGCTCAAGGCCTACCTAGTCTCCATTCCGCCAAGCGAAGCATTGCATAGCGGCATTGCATAGGAGTAGTTGATAGCTTTTATTTTATTTCCACAATCCAAACCCCCCTCCCCCCCGTTTCCGCATCCATCCGACGTAAAGGACTTCAATCTCAAGTCCTTCCTCGATAATAAACTCCACCTTACTGTGTTCCTTTGAGATCGATACTTGGGGATTCATTCCCATTTTATATTACTTGAACGATCGGTACACTGCCGTTTCGTGCCGCAGTCTTGCTACCGCCTATAGCGGTGTGCTAAGATTTGCGCCATCAAGTTTTTGGCGCCGTTGCCGGGGAACACAGTTGTGTGAGTTTTCTGGAGAGGGAAAACCTGAGAGAGAAGCCCTTCCTTTTGTAATTGCATTTTTTTTTTGTTTTATTTCTTTTTATTCCATTTTCCTGTTTTAATTAGGTTGCTTTAGTAATTTTTGTTAGGTGTGGTATTTCGCACAATAGTGTTTTTCTGTTTGAATCGTTTTATCTTCGCACTATGTGGGCACATCTTAATATCCGTTGCCGTTGGTGTGGAGCTACCTCCCACTCTAGTGATGAATGCCCTACGGAGAATGGCGGACATAATTCTTCTCGCCCAGCATATAGAGCATCGACTTCGTCTGATACTTCATATGGTGTGCGTAAGTCTTATGGCTACTCTGTTGAGCCTTTACCGTCTTACTTCTTTTCGGCTTCAGCACCCGCTGTGCCAAAGAAGCCCGCTAGGCAGTGCCAGTTTTGTCGGAGCACAGATCATGCCCTGAAGGATTGTACTGCTTTTCGTCGCCAATTGGATGAGGATGACGAGCCGGATATCCGGATCGTCCCGAATCCTAACTCTGGCGGCACACCTTCAACATCCGGTTTTGTGTCTTTGCCATCTTCACATCTTGAAGGGTATGGCGTTGACACAGTCACCAGATGTGTGGCTGATCTGGGCACCGACATTGCTGAGCCTATTCTCCCAGTGCATCCACCACCCCTAGTGGATTCGATTCTTTGTGAGGAATCGGTGCTCGACTTTTATCCGAGCACTATTCCTCTCCCTGTTGTGCATACTACACTCGTCTCTGACGACATTGTTGATGATGTGTCGCAAGAGGAGCCTGATGACTTTAGTGTCATGCCTGTTCCTATGGAGGAGGACAACCTTCCAGGTGAAGAGGAGTTTTCCTCAGCACCGGTGGAGGAAGTCCAAATCTCTAGCTTGGCCACTGTTGATCCCGCCGAATTTTGTAGCATTGATGACAATGCAAACATTATTTTACTTCCCCAACCTGATGGGAGTGAGACCGGGACCACTCCCCTGATTTTTGATTATTTATGTTCTTCGTCTTGTTTATTTCTTGATCCCCCCTCTTCATCCGAGTCCGTGCAGGTTGAGTCTTCACAGGTACCCCAGGAGGATTTGGTGCATATTGCCCAAGTCAATGATGAGAGCATCCTCTTATGTGAGGAGGTTGATTCCTCCTCTGTAGAGGAAGCTCCACTCATTGTCTTTTCCTCCTGCCACCTCCCTGTTGACGACACCTTGCTAGGCAAGGATGTGTTTGGTGAGTTGAGTGAGGATATCTCCTCCTCTTCTTGCTTTCTGTTTCCTCTACCTGCGTTATGTAGGTATTATTATTTGGGTAGAGGAGTAACTGTTCTGTCGCCGTATCGGTACCCGCTACCGACACGCGTATTAGAACAGTTACCTGTTCATTTCCTTTTTCATACGCCCATTAGCTAGAACCTTTAGTTTTTGAATAAGTCGTGCTGGGATGACAATAACCTCAGTAGTTATCTTACCTTTTCCTGCATTTCTTATTTCATCTTGTTTAGTTTAGTTAGTTGTATTCATTTTAGTTTGTCTATTTTCTTTTGTTTTTGCGGAGCTGACCCCTGCAGGTATCTTTTCTGGATGGCGGATGCTGCGGCTCATTTTAGCTTACACGCCAATCTTCTGGTGTGCTCATTTCTGAGCACTGGGTACTCTCTTTCCCTAGCCTTTTCTGATTTTCATGTCATATATTTTGTGGATTGTTTAGTTTAAGTCTGGGGGAGAGCAGTTTTTGTGCCCACTCACGTGCACTCTTGCATAGCATGCTAGAAGTACCTTTATTGTAGCTTATTGGGAATTGTTGTTGATTTTCATTGCACACCACAGCACCCACTTGAGCGCGTACTCATCTGTTTGCTTGCTTTTTTGTGAATTTAATTCTTCTGCTTATGTGGGAAAGTCTAGGTGATGGCTTAGGACTATGTAGCAGAGTAAAATGTTGACTCCAGTAGTGCTCCTAGTCGAGTGCTCGGTTGCATAGAAATTTGTGTAGATTAGACTTCTATTTATACTTATGGTTTTATATTTTTCTATTAGTGTAAATGTTGTTTACTCTACTCAAATGGTGAATCCGGTGGAATCAAACGGTAGCATAGGGATGTGTGTAAACGATCGCTAGACTCGTATTGCTTGAGTCGGGAGAAAGGAGAATCTTTCTCGGTGGCTAAAACCTTCCCCAAGCGATTCTTGAAGCATTGGCATAGGATAGTTCTAGTGCGTGAGAATGACGTAGGCCATTATTTTGGCCTGGTTGAGCTTTTTATTTCATGCCTATCATCTACCCTTGCTAGCCCCGTTGTGCCTACCCCTTCCTCTTGATTCAGCCCCACTTTTATCTCACCAAAAGCTTAAAAGCCTAACCTAGTCGCACACCCAAATCTGAGCTTTAATTATAGTTATATTTACATTTTGGGGGGTGTTGATGTGGTAATTTTTATTGTGGAAATTGTGGGTATATTCATTGATATTTTTGCTGAAAAAAGAAAAGAAAGAAAAAGAAGAATGAAGTAGAGAAAGAAAAAAAAAAGGGGATTGTTATGAAAAAAAAAGTTGAATTGAAAATTTTGAAATTTTGGTGTTGGGAGCGGGCGGTGCACACACCTATGTCACAAAAGTCCAAGTCTGGGGGTGTGGTGCATTTGTTTATTATCGTCATGCGGGTAGCTCTATCTTATGCTCATGTTGGGTTAGGTGTGCTTAGCCTCCATGTTTATCTTTGTTTACCTCACTGTAACCCAAGCCCCATCTCTAACCTAAAGTCCTACCGACTCACGCTATGAACCAATCTAGTGTCGTGGAGAGAATGTGACCGGGCGAGCTTATGGTCACCGACACTGATGGATTTCAGTGGAGTTTGTCCAGCACCCCAATCTTGAGCAATGCTCATCTCAGCGCTTAGTTTACTTTCTCCGTATGCATGACCGAACGATTCACCGTTGTTCACCATTTTGAGTAGTTGTAATATGCTTTTACTCTTTTAGAAATATATAAACTGTTTATATAATCAGAAATCTTCTCTACTATTTTTCTTATGCACGTGAGCATGCGACTTCGCATGGTACTCTGTATTGTAATTGTAAGCCATCTACTTTTCTTTCCCCGTTCGCTTAGAATTTGTTTGCTCGGGACACGCAAACAGGTAAGTCTGGGGGTGTGATGAGTCTCGATTATATACACATATATGGACTCATCTGGGCCGTTTTTCTAGTCTTTGCACTTCACTTTAGACATGTTTTCACTTATATTTGATTCTCCATGCTAAGTGCACCTTTAGGCCCGTTTTTGGTGTTATTTCGTGTTCTTCTCCTTTAGTAGTTGCTATGCATTGTTAAGTGCCACTTTCAGTGGCTGGATTCGTGGTTGTGCTGGAACAGGTGTCGTGCAGGTGTTTCCGGTACAATTATGTACAAGAACACAGCGCATGATCACTGGTTCTATTGCGCACGACCACTGGTCGTGCGCCACTGATCGTGTGCACTTACCCCCTGAAATCTGAGTTCTGTCTTCCTTATCGCACGACCACTTACGAAAGCGCGCACGACCACTGGTCGTGCGCCACTGGTCGTGCGAACATTGTATTTTATAATTTTCTTACCTTGCAGGCTCCGTCCAGGCAGGCGCACGATCATAGGATTCTAGTGCGCACGACCACTGGTCGTGCGCCATTGACCGTGCGCATTGTTTATTCCAGCGCCTATAAATTGACCTGCTCGCGAATTAGGTCGGGATCGCTCGACATTTTCTTCCGCCAGTCCGCCAGTCCGCCGTTTCGCCCCTTTCGCTGGTTCTCCGCCCCCCTAGGCCTCCTCCATCATCCAAGAGCTTCAAGGAGGAGATTCCACTCATCTTCATCGCCAAGCAAGGAGTTCTTCGCATCGGACGTGGCCGGATTGTAAAACGCTGGAGAAGACGGGTCCATTGGGAGGTGTGACAGTCCTCCTCTACCCCGGACGCAGTTGGGACCGAGCTAGGACGTGGATTGACAACCCGACGATTCCTACCGTGAATCTACAACGAGACTCCGGATTCGGTCGTATCTCTTGCCTATTTCTTCTACTTGTGTGGTTGTATTTGTTTGTAATCTCTATATTTAGATGATGACACTATGAATCTTGTTTATTAATGTTTATTTCATGTTTATGGAATCATATTATTCATATGTGTGAATGAGGTGCGCCCCATCCATTTTCCATTCCGTCATCGTGTTCGTCGCCGCACTAGCAATTGCTAGTGGCGTGCTTGTTGAAGAGGTGCTTACGACCCTCACTCCGTTAGCCTACTCGTCCATCCGCCTACCGAAGCGTGGCATCGCGGCCCGTGTAATCCACTCGCCCTTCGAAGCAGCGCGCTCAAGGCCTGCATAGTTCGATTCTGTCTGCCTACTCGTCCATCCGCCCTTGCGACGCAGCGCGCTCAAGGCCTGCCTAGTCTCCATTCCGCCAAGTGAAGCATTGCATAGCGGCATTGCATAGGAGCAGTTGATAGCTTTTATTTTATTTCCACAATCCACCCCCCCCCCCCCCCCCCCGTTTCCGCATCCATCCGACGTAAAGGACTTCAATCTCAAGTCCTTCCTCGATAATAAACTCCACCTTACTGTGTTCCTTTGAGATCGATACTTGGGGATTCATTCCCATTTTATATTACTTGAACGATCGGTACACTGCCGTTTCGTGCCGCAGTCTTGCTACCGCCTATAGCGGTGTGCTAAGATTTGCGTCATCAACCACCCATCTTGCGGATACCAAAGAAGACGGGAATCGCAGAGAAGAGAGAAGTGCGAGTGCTAGCGCAAGGAGAGAGAGGGAGCGGATGGTGAGGTAATCAATACGGTAGTTGAGCGGGCTATTTATAGAGGGAATAAAAAACGCTTGGGCTTTCGAGGCGACGGGTGTGCGGATAGCCATCGCGCCGTCCCGGCACCTCGGAATCCGGGTCGGCCCCTCTCGCCCATTAATGACGAATGCCCTATGGCTACTCATTCGACGGCTACGCAACCAGGTTGGAAAGGCATTCTGCTGTAAGACATCATTCGGCATACCCAAGCAAGTTGCTAGAAATATAAGCGGAAAACGCACTCGCAAAGCACAGAGTAAATTATTACAGACATAAAATAAGTCCAACCTCCACGACACCATAAACTGAATAAGAAAAAAGAAAATGCAAAGAGAGGCGAATG
Organism: Dactylorhiza incarnata; assembly: GCA_033032865.1. Taxonomy (NCBI): domain Eukaryota; kingdom Viridiplantae; phylum Streptophyta; class Magnoliopsida; order Asparagales; family Orchidaceae; genus Dactylorhiza; species Dactylorhiza incarnata. Next base: position 2,445,062 of record JAWHQI010000020.1, on the reverse strand, counting down.
ATGACCAGACTAGCGTTCCTCCCAATACCACCGGCCATGCCCTCGCGGCCCAGCCTCCGGGGGCATTCGCGGGCGATAGTACGCGAGCATGGAGGTGATCTCCTGAGACGCCAGCTGAAGCTGGTCCCGGGCTCGCGCAGCATGCCTCCCGGGAGACAGCTCCCCCCCTTCACCTCCCATACGGTCCACCACTGCAAGGAGGCGCGAATAGTCCTTCCGAAGGTCCTTCAGCTCGCGCGTGACCTCCATCCGCACATCATCCACCTGGCCGGCGATGTTTCGCTGAATATGGATAAGCTTCCCCAAGACCTCCGTGAGTCGCTCCTTCAGGGTCGCATGATCTGAGGGATCGCCAAGAAAGTCAGAGAGGTCCCTGGGAGAGGGGAGAGGCGAGAGCATCCCGTCTCCCCCCTCGTGGTAGGACCCAAAGGGAGAGGCTTCCCGATAGCCTGCGAGATCACAGACAGGTCAGTCGCGTTAAACAAAGCGAATGCGCTAAATGCGGATAAGGACACTGACCTAGTGTGGGGTCCCCATGACCTGGGGGACGCGACGAATGGGGGTGCGATTTAAACAATCAGGCGGGAGGTAGTACTTTTCCTTTCCCTGGGCGGTAGGGCTGTGAAGAAGGAACTGAAGCATTCGCGTGGTCATCTACACGGTCTTGCTGACCGAGTTCCCTTTCAGGGGAGATCCTCTGTTCATTCGCGGGCACAGAGGGGTTCTGTTGAAAAAGGGAACCCGGAGGAACGGTGTCCCGCGGCGGAAGGTCAGGGTTGAGGGCTAGAAAAGAGAAGACAATGGTCAGTAACACACAACGTGCAGGACAAGAATTCATAACTTACCAGATTGCTGTGTGGTCTCGCCCGGAGGGGGTGGAGGAGCAAGATCCAGATTTGGAGGAGGCCTCACATCCGCAAGAGGTGGCACCACAACACTGTTCGGAATGGCCCCATGGCCATCCTCAATCACCGAGATCCCCTGCGAATGGTCGGAATAATTGCAGGATGAGGGGGCAGGAACTAAACAGAAAGACGGGAGGAATTCCCATACCTGCGTTCCAGGGTCCGGAGGAGCATTCGCCGGAGACTCCGAGGCAGACTCGCCTCCCTGACGATTCAGCCGAATCGCCTTGGCTTGACGCGAGACGTAAGGGACACTCGGGTCACGCTTGGACGTAAGCCAGGGAGCGAACCTGGCCGTCTTGGGGGCAGTTGCGCTCTGGGCCGCAGCCAGGCGCTCAATCATTCCCTGCGAGAGGGGTCTCGCAGAAGGCTTGTGAAGAGACATTAAAATCGGCGAAAGGTCAAGGGAGAGAAGGATCTCCAAGCCGAGGAATGGAAGCGTTCCAGAGAAATCTGACACTGAGAAGTATATATATAGGGTGACGGTGGGACCCACCGAATCTTATGGGTCCAGTCAACAAGCACACACCGAATACCAGGTTGGACTGTTCTTTCCGAGCGTAGGAACCACTCGCAAAGAGCGGGGATTGTGTACAACCCGTATTCGCTGAGTTGGCCCCTCAAGCCCACCGGCGAGATCTGGGTCAGCCAGACCATTCATCCAGGCTGAGGCAGGTGGAAGGACCCCCAGGTAAGTAGGTGGTGAACCATAGGGCGAGAAGAGGAAATCAGCGAGTGGTACCCTTCCGGACCACTCGCCCCTAGGCGTAAGCATTCGCCCAGTCACGCGAGAGCTCGGCGAGTGGTGCCCTCATGGACCACTCGCCCCCAAGGGCTCTAAGGAGGAAATGACCATGTTGCCCCTTATGGGCTGCAAATAGCCCTTCAGAACAGCGGAGTTGGGCTATTAGCAGACCAATCTGGGGTGCGGTTAGTAAAATTAAAAAGGCGGATTCATGTTATTTGCAGACCAGCCTGGAAAAACCTATAAATAGACCCTTAAGGGCACCTTGGAGGAGATCCGATTCTTGAGAGTCCTCTCCTCCAGGCTAGTTTTGGTTGGCAGCAAGTGCCCTCCAAGGTGCCCGACTGAGCTTTGGTTTGGGAGGGGAAGCTCTCTAAGATCTTTCGGGTGTGTGTCGGGACCTCCTCGCTGCAGCCTTGGGTCTGTTCCATTTTTCTCATCCGCCAGTTAGATAGTTTAGGGAGGGAGAAGTAAGCGTCGGCTACAACCCCCAGTGGGTCCTATCTCCGGAGATCGATTGCCGGTTTCAACAAATACGTTTTATTAAAATATGTGGATACATGATAGTGGAATAATGATAATGAATGCATGAAATAAATTTGGTTACATATAATTATAAAAGGAGAATTGGCTAACCGAAATATGATTATGAATGCATGGAACGATAATAATAGGCTACAATGATATTAATAATGCATGATGATAAATAATAATAATTTGTATGGGAAAAGGTGACGAGTTAAATGGAGAATTAGCTAAATGGCGATGATGGCGTCGCGGCGAATGTAGCTTTGACGAGGCGCGTGGTCATGTTGCATGGATTGGCGAATGATGGCGCGACGAAGCAAAGTTAATTTCTTGGACTGGTGTAGCTTGGAAGATGGTGCGGCGAAGCGGACGTTGAGGTGACATGCAAACGTGGCAGCGATGGCATCGCGAAGCGGACGTTGCGGCGACATGAAATTATTTGGAGTTGGCGGCGAAATGCAAAGGTGGCGGCGATGGCATCGTGTGGAGCTTGGACTTGTGCGGCATGAGCTTGCGGAGTTGGCGGGCTGCACATGCACGGACGCGTCTCGAGTAATGTGACGACTCTAGCAAAATCTCCATCAAACATGCGCGCAACATCAATAAAATTCAGCAGCGGACTTTCACTTCGAGACGTACAAAAAAATACCCCCAGGCCTGCATAATAACGAAACATTAGTGAAAAATTATATAAAACTAATTTATAAGCAAAATTAAATATTATTTAGAGAAAATATATATAATTTATATCAAAATTAAATATTTTTGCTTAAGTAATTTAAGTCAAATTACGCATTATCAAATTCCCCCAGACTAAGTATTTTGCTTGTCCCCAAGCAAATAAATACGAGCTAGCAAAATAAAAAAAACTAATAAATCAATTTGACTATGCCCAACAGAGTACGGTGCGAAATTAGAAGTAGAGAAATTATGAAAAATAAACTGAAATTTTTTTACTTAGCCATGCCATAAAATTTTTATAGATTCCACTAACATAAAAATAAATTATCCCAAGTTTTAGCTAAATTAAAAACCAAGTAATGAGACGAATGAAATGTGCATTGAGTTGCTACTAAAATCTCAGAGACATTTTATAACCACAACAATCTAAATCAAGAGTTCAAACTCCTACCTAAAGACTTATCCAATTTACTTTTTCGCTACTTAACTAAAAACAGACCTAGGAGCATGAATCAAAAGGACTTCGTTAGGCATAACTTTTAGGGCAAGGGTTTTAAGGTGCGGATATCAAAAGATAAACGTGAAGGTTAAATGCACACTTAAAACAAAGAGAAAGGCTTTGAAAAAACATGAAAGCTAGCAAAATAAAACTTTTGATACAATTTTTTTTCGACACAATTTTTCAATATTTTTTTCATAAACATTTTCATTCACCACTTTTTTATTTATTCTTCCTTCTTCATTTTCCTTCTTTTGCAGCAAAAGGATAAAACTTTGGAGCTCCACTATTTTCACAAATAAGAAGCACATGCTAGCAAGATATAAATCTCTAAATTTTAAGCGTGCAACATAGGTAGGTTATTTGGTTTTGGTGAAAATAAGTGGATCTACAAAAGGAATGGAAAAAAAAAGCACAAAGTGGCTACCAACAGTTAAGATTTAAGGTTCGGAGTGAAAAGGCTCAAACGAATCAAAAGGTGGTCTAAATCATTTTCATGCTCCTACATCTGTTTAAAGCAAAGCTTAAAAATTTTGAAAGGTGCAAGACAAGATTGAAAAAAGAAACTTGACTTATCATGAAAATGAAAATAAAAGCGTCTAGATTTGTTCGCATTTACTACACTTAACATAAGTCAACATTACAAAGATTTTTTTTACAGTGAAAACAAGGGATGATAGATTTTATATAAGTGAGAAACATAAAAAGAAAATCATGAAAAAGTTCAAACATTCAATAGATTTTTCAAACATAACATGCTACCCTAATTAGAAACACTACACGAGTCAACACATTACTCGTGAAACATAGCCAAAATGAAAATTAGAAAAATTTATCTAGCTAAACAAGCACACGAATGACTAGAGATAAGAAAACACCAAGTCGTGGGGTACTAAGGACCAGACACAAATAACTCAAATTACTAAAGTTGGATATGATCTTTTTTTTGAAATTTTTTTTATAAGCTATAAATACCAGATAAGAAAATAACATAAAAAGTACGATACTAAATTTCTTTTTGCATTAAAAAGTTTTCTAATTTTTTTTTTTACTTTTTTTTTGCAATTTTAAAATTTTAGAGGGCTAAAAAAAAGAAAATAATACAAATTTTTAAATTTTTGGATTATATATATTTTTTTGTTATTTTGTACTTTTATATATTTTTTGGAATTTTGGGAATATTTAAACGGAAAGAGAAAACACTCTCCCATACTTAAAATTCAACATTGTCCCCAATGTTGAAAACTAAGTATAAAGAAATAAACAAAAAGAAAGAGAACATGTGCGTAAAGGCAAAATGAGAAAGAGGGAAAAGAACACGTCCCTGATTTGGTGACGGGGAGAGCGCACGAACACCTGCAAAACAAGTTAGAACAAAGGCAAACAAACCAAAAGAAAATATAAAGAAAATATTTTTGTCAATTTTTTTTTTAATATGTTTTAAAATTATGTTGTGGATTTTAAGTTTTTTTTGAAACGTACGAACAAAAAGAAAGATAAAAGAGATTTTTTTTAATATGGTAATTAGTCTTAGACTTCCCAAGGTCTACCCGGCGAAGGGCTCGCAAGGTACTAGGAGATGTGATGGGATGAAAGCCCAAATCTCCCTTTCCAAGATTTTAATTACAACATAATTTTTTTTTATTTAAGGAGAAAAGAAAAAAAAAGATAAAAGTAATAACGTCTTCTCTTTTCAAAATATCGACAAAAATAGTTCCCCGGCAACGGCGCCAAAAACTTGATAGAGAAATTCGTGTTCTCCAATCTATACTCGATTAAGGCAAGTGTACCTATCGAAATATAGCATAGGATATAAAATATACCAAGGTCGTATAAAAACTCGGGTCTGGCAAGTACTATTACTCACAACAACTCTATTATCCTACCGAACGATTGATTGAATTTTGAAAATAAAAATAAACTAAGCTTAATTAAAAGCGAAATAAACTATTACAAAAAGAGTGCTCGATCGACGATTTACTTTGAAATAAAATAACGGAATAAATTAGTTTGACATTTGCAATTTTATAAAGACCGTGGCGGATCCGAAAATGAGAAATAATCTCGCTAGAGCATTAAATCTCCTAACTTCTAGACGTTTTGACCGAAATCTCTTTGCAAATCAAAAAGGCCTAAAGTTGCATTATCGAAGTGAACCGCGCTATTGGATTTGACTCCAATCCGGAGGATTTACGTCATCCTATCTCTAGGGTTGCGTGCAACTCCTTCCTTCCTTGAGTGATCTTTCACATTCACGAGCCTCTCGGCTACTCGAATAGGAGATCGGAATCTACTACCGTATACTAGAAATACGGAGTCGATGCGAAATAATTCAAGGTCGGATCAAAAATAAAAATACAAATGCAAACATAAAATGAACGAAACGTTATTCCATTGCAAAGATCATCACGATCGAACACAAAATGAAATTAGCTAAGCATTATAGAAAGAGAAAAGAGAAACTTGCATTTTCATTCAACTTGAAATAAAAGTACAACAATGAAAAATACTAAACTATTACTTGGAGAAATGGAAAACAACAAGAAAATACAAATACTTGGAATGGAAGCTTGCTTTCTAAAATATTCTAACTCCTACATTAGCCTGCCTTAGTCCTCTCATGCTTGAGATATGAGGTCCTTATATAGGAGAGGGAGAAGGATCTAGAAGGAAGTGGAGATGAAGGGACACATGGGGTGGAGAGATGCATGAATGGATATGTGCATGAATAATAATAAATGAGAAGAGAGAGAGAGAGAGAGAGGCTATATGCATGGTATTTTATATAAAGAAAAATAAAATAAAATGGAAATAAAGAAGGGGGAATGGATGAGAAATAAAGTGGAGAGAGAGAAGTGCATGCATGGAGAAGAGAGAGAGAATAGGATAGAGAGAGCCATGCATGCATTAAGGTGGCATCCCACGGTTTAATGAAGAGAATGAAATTCACGGTTTATGGATGGCTTTGATTAAATTAAATGGAATGGACTGGCTGCTACATGGGATGAATTAAGTGATGTGGGCTTGGATTAGAAGGAGATGACAAGTGGCCCGGTTGCTTGAGTGAATGGTTGGGCTGCATTAAGGAGGTTCGGACAGATTCAAGGGGCTGCATTCAAGGGGACGGGCTGCTTCAAATTGGTGGGCTGGACTTCATCATTTGGGCTGAAAGAAGGCTGCTCTTGAAGGCTTGGACAGCATCAAGAGATGGTTGTGGACTGCAAGTGGACTGGTTCTTGAGCTGCTACAAGGGCTGCACAATCTTCAACAAAACAAAGACATTAAATTAGTTAATACAATATAAGCATTAAAATATAACAAAACATAACAACATTATTTCTATATAGAAACAAGAGAAATTAACACTTAACAAAACATAAATAACAACATAAACATAAGATAACAATATAAGCGTAAAATAACAACATAAAATAACAACAAACATAAAATACAATATAAAATAACAAACATGACAACATAAAATAATAACATAACATAACAAACATAAAATACAAAGAAAATATAATTAAAACTAGGGAAATTTATACTAAACTAACCTAAAATATTATGACTAAAAACTACTTATCAAGAGACGAGCCTGTATTGTGAGCCTTCTGTTGGGGTCCATCCCCTAAAGAGAAGAATCAGATCAGAGGTTTGTGTTTGTGATGTTGATTGGAGAACAAGTCCTTTTTCGTCGAATGGTCTCGGCGAATTCGTCGAGTGGTCTCGGCGAATTCGTCAAGTGGTTTCGACGAATTCTTCGAGTGGACTCACCGCACTCCTCGAGTGGTCTCGACGAAGTCGTCGAGTGGACTCGCCGCACTCATCGAGTGGTCTCCGAATTCGTCGAGTGTTTTCAGCGAATTCGTCGAGTTGATAAGTGATGTTTCGACAAATTGTATTCACCTTGTTCATCGTGTTTCGTCGAGATATTTACTGTAGCAGACGGAAACTGTTTTGTCAAATACTCGATCGGGAGCCGTTGGATCATTTTGGATCTGTCTTAGATGATCAAGATTACTTCGCCTATCTACCATAAATAGGCAGAGACGGTTTGGCAGAAAAAGATCGATCAGTTAGCGGTCAAAAGAAGAAAAGTCGTGGGAGAGCGACGTGCGTTTGACCATTGTCGTCGGAGGAGTTCTTCAAGGAGGAAGAACAGATTTCTCACCTTTGGTATTCTTCGTCTTCGTTGTAAGGTTTTTGCTCAGTCTTGTCTCCGTTTCCTTGTGGTGTTTGGGGAGAGATTTGAGTTTTCTTTGTTTCCTTTTCTTGAAAAGAAGTTTTCTACCGTGGTTGGAGAGAAATGATTCAACTTGTGAATCCCCTCATTGTTTTAGAGAGGGTTCCACGTAAAATTCGTTGTTCTCTGGTTGTGATATACTTTTTCTGTGATTATGCGCTTAATTATCTTCTAATGTGCCCAGATTGTGCAAGTGGGTTATAACCCTACACCTTCGGCATTTCTTGGCCGACTTTCCAAACCAATGACGAGCCTTCTCGGCGGCGGCGATGATATCTTCGTTTTCATTGCTTTCCCTTCGCTTTCGGATATTTTCTTGATTGCCAAACGATTCGACATCTTGGATTGTGGTCATAGATGGAGTTGCGGCGTGGAAAATAGCTTAGCATCAAAATATCATCATTTCATCATGGATTGTACGGCCCGTGATTACTCGTTATCCACATCATTAACTTTCGGATAAATTGATAAATCAATCTAAATTGATTTCTCGAATTATTTAGGCCGCTGCTATTAGCACCGTAGTTTTGGTTAGTCGCACCGTACTTTCTCCTAGTTTTTCGCGCCCTTTAGAAATACGCCTTGTACATGCATTTTTAGGAAAATTGTCCAACACGAAAGTTGTAGATTTCGACGAGATTTACAACTTTCCTGTTGAACACTTTCTCTAAAAATGCAGGTACAAGACGTATTTCTAAAAGGCGCGAAACCTGGACGTATTTCCAAAGTACGCCTTGTACATGCATTTTTAGAAAAAAGTGTTCAACACGAAAGTTGTAGAACTAGTCGAAATCTACAACTTTCGTGTTGAACAATTTTCCGAAAAAAGCATGTACAAGGCGTATTTCCAAAAGGTGTGAAAAATTAGGAGAAAATGCGGTACGACTAGCCAAAACTGCGGTGCTAATAGCAACACCCATTATTTATTAGAGAATGCCCATTAAATGGATATGTGCAGGCCATTATTAACTACAACCAAAATTTGAGTATTCATGCCCCTGAAATCTCCCACTAAAAGAAAAATTTAATAGCAGACCACATGTGATTATTAGCAGCTCGTGCTATTGATTATATGCATAATGTTAGATGTATTATTTTGATTCAAAAGTGTCATTTGATGTTCCCTCAATCAATTTATTTGTATTTTTCAATTCTAATATTTAACATTTTTATACAATGTTAAAGCACGTGTCTCTAGAGTCTAGAGCTCAGGCTAAGTTTTAATTAGTTGAATATTTTGAAATATCAAAGGCTATAAGAAACTAAGGCTTCATTTGGCGCGGCGATGGCGGGCGGCGTTTGCGGCAAACGCCACCGCAAGGCGGGTAAACAAATGCCCGGCGGTGGCGTTTGTCGTGTTTGCGCCCGCCGCCTCATGGAAAAAGGAGCGAAACGCTCCTTTTGGATCCTCGCCTCCTCCCCTTCATTTCCAACCGGGCCTTTCCACCTGCAGTTGCCGCCCACCACCGCCGCGCCAAATAAAGCCTAAGAATAGAGCTCAAGCATGTGTCTCTAGAGTGCTATAAGTTTTTTAAATTAGAAATTTTGATTTTTTAAATACAAATAGCCTTACAATTAAAAATGCAAAACCCAATCTCAATTTTTGCTACTCATAACGTTGTGTTAATTAAAGGCTTCGTTTGGAGCGGTTCTAGTGAGTTTGGACAAAAGCGGGGTATTCGAATCCTGAATTTTAGGACGAATCTGAATTCGAATTTAAATATTTGAACGAATCTGAATCTCTGCATTTTATGTCAAATTTATATTATATTGAAGAGTTATTCGAATTGATTTAGTTCGTGAACACTTCTACTCATAACGCACACCATAAACATAATATTTATATATCTTCAATGAAATGACTATAATTATTACTGGGCCTCTCTAAAATTTTAAAGTAGTCGGATCGGATCTGAGAGACTTCGACTATGACCGACTAACTGATTTTTAAATAAAAGTTACGGATAACCATAACTAGACTGCGGTTAACAAAAGCATAAAGTTATTTAAGGATGTGGTCAGACTGCAAAGCGAGTAATTTTTTTTGTACGTGTAGCGCACCGCGATCTATTGTGTACGTGAAATTCAAGCCTGTTGCAGATCACTCAAGGGAAAACTGACAAGACAATTTTTTTAATGTGAAAAATCCGTCAACTGGATGAAAAACCACGTGGATCGGAGCTGTGCCGATCAAACTTCACAATTTGTTGGTATTGTACATAGCCATTTAAGAGAAGGTGAGGGAGGTAGACCGCTCCTCGTTACAATTGGGGGGGGGGGGGGGAGAGAGAGGTGTTCGAAGGGTGACAGACCACTGCTCACGGAGCTGAGTCTTTCTCCTGCCGCCAAAAGGAATGATGCGCTCTGAGCGCTCTGGAGTCTTTGACTGCTGCTTGAAGGTCAGATCGGAGTCTTTTCCTCTGCACGCCTTTGTCTCTGCGGCTTGTCTCCTGCTGCGTGATAGGAGTCTGGAGCGCTGATCTTGCTGATGGATGAAACGCTTGTTCTTGAGTGGCCAGAGTGTTTGATGCTGGATGCGCGGGTGGCGCGCTTGGAGCAGTCTTAAGAGCGGAGCGCACGAAGACGCGCTTGGAGCGGTCTTGAGAGCGGAGCGCACGAAGGCGCGCTTGGAGCGGTCTTGAGAGCGGAGCGCACGAAGGCGCGCTTGGAGCGAAGCGCACGGAGACGCTTTGGAGTGGAGCGCCTCAGAGGCGCGATTGGAGCGGTCTTTAGAGCGGAGCGCACGAAGACACACTTGGAGCGGAGCGCACGGTGGCGCGCTTGGAGCGGGGCGCACGGAGGCGCGCTTGGAGCGGGCCCCACCGAGGCGCGCTTGGAGCGGGGCGCACGGAGGCGCGCTTGGAGCGGGGCGCACGGAGGCGTGCTTGGAGCGGGCCCCACTGAGGCGCGCTTGGAGCGGGCCCCACCAAGGCGCGCTTGGAGCGGGGCGCACAGAGGCGCGATTGGAGCGGGGCCCGCCAAGGCGCGCTTGAAGCGCGGCCCACCGAGGAGCGCTTGGAGCGGGGCGCGCAGAGGCGCGCTTGGAGAGAGGCGCGCAGTGGCGCTTGGAGCGGGGCGCGCGGAGGCGCCCTCGGAGCGGGGCGCGCGGAGGCGCGCTTGGAGCCGGGCACACTTGGAGCGGTCTTGAGAGCGAGGCCCACGGAGGCGCACTTGGAGTGCGCTTGGAGCAGAATGCTCGCTCGAAGGAGGACGAACGCTTTCGTGAGATCTTCAAGGCGCTCAAAGATCTTCGAATTGAAGACGCTTGAAGATATTCGAAGACGCTCGAAGATCTTCAAAGGATTTTTCGAAGGCGAAGGAGATCTTCGAAGGAGGAAGTGGAATGAGATCTTCAAGAGAAAGAGGAAGGAGGAGGAGAAAAGGATGATCATGAAGGAGAACCTTGGGGTCCTATTTATAGGCCTCATAGGTGGTTACGGTAGTTATGCGGTTATTTGCATGACATAACCACCATAATTGTTTATTTGCAGGTCGTAACCATCATAGTTGTTATTTGTAGGTCGTAGCTACCATAATTATTATTTGCAGGCTGTATTGAAGGATTTTACTATATACATCCTACGATATGAGGTTTTACCATCTGCACCGCAATGTTGGAGGCTTTTACTATTTGCACCCAATGATGAGGGACTTTACTATTTGCACCATATGATGAGGGATTTTACTATTTACACCCCCATGTTGGAGGATTTTACTATTTGCACCTCCATGTTGAAGGTTTTTACTATTTGCACCACATGATGGGGGATTTTACTATTTACACCCCATGATGAGGGATTTTACTATACGCCCTCATGCTGGAGGATTTTACTATTTGCACCCCCATGTTGGAGGATTTTACTATTTGCACCCTATGATAAGGGATTTTACTATTTACACCCCCATGATGGGGGATTTTACTATTTGCACCCCCATGTCGAGAATTTTACTATTTGCACCTCATATTGAGTGGTTACGGGGCTAGTCGGGTTTACTTTGGTTAACCTCATTTCTTCCACCAAATGAGGCGGGTGCTTTGTCTATTCACAACCCGGATTAATGGGTACCTATCAAAGCCTTTTCTTTTCTGCAAGCACGATTTTTTAGGCATGATTGATCATAAAATTTGGCTCAATTTACGACAACTGATGATCAAATTTGCATGCACACTATAAATCAAAATTTTTTTGGAACCGGGCTCCGTTTCTAAATCTAGGCCCGGGTGAAACTAAAGCGTGACAGGTGTCGCAATCCTGAAAAATTTCGGGTTTCCTTTTTTAAAATGCGCGGAATTCCTTTCTTTAGAGTTTCGATCTCCTGCGGTTCATTTCTGATCTCCCGTCCGATCTCCGGGAGATCATTTCTAAAAACCTGGGAGATCATTAAAATGTAGGCCGCCAGCGGAAAAAGCAGTACACTGTCTCCTCCTGCATCACTCTGTCTCCTTCTCCGACAAGATTTACAATCCAGAAATAATATTAAAATGCCAAGGGCTGCAAATTCTGTTATTTCTAGTGACTTCTTCATCTCAAAATTCATGTTTCATTCATACCAAATCCATCTTCTGTCTCACATTCTCCAAAACTATGAACCTTACTCACGAATTCCTAAAAAGAAGCATTCCACTCATTTTAGAGAAGAAAAGCCCCAAATTTTCCAAATTACAACACGTGTAACATTTTAATTTCACCCGAACTTAGGGTTCGTTTGGGGCGGCGGCGGCTGGTAGCGGAGGGCTGGGACCAGAGGCGGGGAGGCGGGATTGGAGACGGAGCGGCGGGGAGGCTTTTGCGAAGAGCCGCGGGAGCAAACGCCGCCGCGCGCCCTCAGGCGCCGTTTGGTTTTTCGCCTTGCGGCGGCGTCTGCTCCCGCACCGGCGCTCAAACCCCGCCCTAAACAAAACCTTAGATTTAGGGTTCGTTTGGCGCAGCGTTTTGGCCGGGCGTTTGGGGCAAACGCCGTCGGACGACGGGTAAACAAATGCCCTCCGGCGGCGTTTGCTCCTGCCGGACCCATCACGCCCTGAAAAACGGGGCAAAAAGCCCAGTTTCGATCCCCCCTCCCGCCCTCCGGTTCGAATGCTGCGGGGTGGAGCCGCTGCTTGCTCCCGCCACCGCCGAATCAAACGATGCTGTTACATATCTGTAGAGGCCTTGGGGTGCGTCTAGGGAAAACTCCACTCGAGGGAGGTGGGGTCAACAATCAACGCTTGGTTGCCCGAGTTGGAGAAGCCGAAGCCGCCACTTCCGCCCCCAACACGCAGACATGCACGAAACGCACGTCGCGCCCCGCCATGACCGAACCCCATTACTGGGGTGCGATTAGCCGAATAGCCGCACCCCCATAGTGGAGGGGGGGGGGGGGGGGTGCGGCCAAGCCACACCTCATGTGGGGTGCGGCCAAGCCGCACCCCCTTGGGTGCGGCCAAGCCAAGTCCGCTCCTCCCTCGGGTGCGGCCGCGCCGCGCCCACCTTTAGGTACGGTCTAACCGCTCTCCCCCATAGCAAGGTTGGGGTGAGTCCCCCCTCTTCCGGCTCGCCGCCCGCTTTTCGGGCTCCGGACTCCGTTCGGAGCAATTTTCCGTTCGTAACACGCTCAGAACACTTCCTAGCGTGCTCAGAGGACTTTCACATTTCGGGCACGCTCAACTTTTTGTCTTTCGGGCACGCTCACTTTTTGTCTTTCGGGCACGCTCACTTTTTGTCTTTCGGGCACGCTCACTTTTTGTCTTTCTAGCATGCTCACATTTTATCTTTCTAGTTTCTCAGATTGCAGGAACGTCTTGTCGCCTTTTTCGTCTTCAACAAAGCTGCCCGAACTGCCCGAACTGCCCGAGGGCAAGACGGTCATTTACGAAAAATGGCGATCCGTGTGCTCTGAACCGGGAAACGTAATTCGTCTGCTAGGTGGTTATGGTGGTTACGATGGTGAAATTACCAGGCTACCCCCGGCCAAAGCTATAAAAGGAGCCCAGAATCTTCATTTAGGAGGACCTTGACTTCTGGACCCGGGAGAGCTCCTTGAAGATTTTCACGGAATTCTCCTTCGGCGCTTGAAGATCTCCATGGACTTGAAGATCTCCTTCATCCGGAAAGGCGACTCAGCATTCTCACTTTTGTTCTCCGGAGCATCTCACTTTTGTTCTCCCGGAAGGCGACTCAGCATTCTCACTTTTGTTCTCCACAGTTCTCAGAAGGAAAAATACTTAGTTTTTCTGAAGGTGGTCTGTCACGTTCGGAACCCTCTCCCTCTCTCTCTCTCTCTATTATTGTAACGAGCAGCGGCCTGTCGCGCTCGAGTTCTAAGTCTCTAATTGTAACCCCCAGAAGATAGTGGAAGTTGGTCGGCACAACTCCGATCGCGTGGTTTTTTACCCTTTCCGGGTTTTCCACGTTAAAAAGTCTCAGTGTACTCAATGAATCTCTATTTGTCTGTTTGCGCGCTCGGTTCGCTTCCGAGCTAAGGTGGTTCAATTCGACCGGTCTACCAGAGCACCCGAGCGACCCACAACAGTTTGGCGCCGTCTGTGGGAACTTCATCCCAAAGTTCAGCAAAGATTACTGAAAGTGACACTTACCGCCAATTGCAATGGCCAGAAGAAGCGCTCGCACCACTGAAGGTTCAATCCCGGAGGGGCGCGTCGACCCAGCTCCCTCCCACTCACTCATCAATGCGGCTCTCGCAGAAGAGGCGATGCTTACACCTGCGAGGGTGCTGGAAGGGCGCATTCGGCAAATGGAAGAGCAACAAGCCGAGATGCTGACTCTCGTGAGAAACATTGGGGCACCTCGAGTTCTCATTCAGCCTCCAACATCGAACGCTCCGCCACCCCCAGTTCCGAATCATGCTCCGGTCGAGGGAGCCGTTCGAGAAGATGAAGTCTCTGAAGATTTCTCCAACGCTGCAAGCTCCGCACATCCTGCTCCGCCGGTCAAAGGACCGGAGGTTGACCCCCATCGTCAAGGAAGAGTTTCTCTTGGCCGAGTAGTAGAAAGAACCACGCGAGAGGCAATACGCGACATGATAGCGGAAGAGTACGGTCAGGCAGGGCGACGCGCAGCCCTCGCTCGCCGTCCCGGGCATCACGGCTCCCCACTATCGCCTCAAGTCTTAGCTCATCCAATTCTGAACGGTTTCAAGCTTCCTAACATCAAAACGTTCGATGGAACAGACGACCCCCTGGAACATGTCAATCACTTCACCACCATCATGAGGATTTACAGCGCTCCCGATCAACTCCTCTGTCAAGTGTTCCCGGCAACCTTGAAGGGACAAGCACGCACTTGGTTCCACTCCTTGCGAGATGGGGACATCAACAACTTCGCAGAAATGGCGCAGCAGTTCGTCGACCAGTTCATAGCCAATCATAGGATTGTCCGAGATCCCTCCCATCTCTCGGGAATCCGCCAGAACGACGGGGAAACTTTGAAGGATTTTTTCCGACGCTTCACCTCTGAGGCTCGACAGATTCCGGGAGTCGACCCCGAGCTCCTGCGAGGAGTTTTCCTCGGAGGCCTCCGCCCAAGTGGTTTCTACTCAACCCTAATAAGAGAAACCGTGCCAAGTTACCCCGACCTCGTTCATCGGGTTGAAGCTCAGATAGCTGTCGACAAGGCCATCGAAGCACACCGTCGACAGTTCGAAGGTAGCCAAGGAAGAAAGAGGGGGTCAGATCAAGCCCCTCGTGGACGAGAAGAGCGGCGTATCGAAGGACGCCGTAGTGATGAACGTCGCCGCGACCCCCGAAGAGACCTAGGTCTGTAGCCTCCCAAGGTCTACACTCTGTTGAATACCACCAGAACAAATGTACTCTATGCCATTCAGAACAACCCAGAGCTCCGCGCACCTCGGGCGTTAGCCCCAAACCCAAGGGGTGATCAGTCCAGGTACTGCGAGTTCCATCGGGGGACCGGGCATACCACTGAAGAGTGTACCAGACTTAAAGACAAAATTGAACGTCTCGTCCGCCAGGGACTCCTAGGGAGATTCCTACAAGGCCAGGTTCCCAATCAGGCTCAGCAGCCTAGGGATGCATGGGAGCAGCCTCCCGCTCCCCGGGGCGTGGAAGGAGTAAGGCCGATGGTGGGAGAAATCGAAACGATCGCGGGACCTCCCGTCCTAGCGGCGCAAATCCTCTCGATTGCCAAACCCCCGAGAGACCACGAAGACAAGAAGCTCAAACAGGACATTACGATCGCTTTCGGGGAAGAAGACCTGCAAGGATTATGACTACCGAACCAGGATCCCCTCATAATCAGCGCAGGGATCGGGGACCCTTGCTTTAACGTGAAGAGGATATTGGTCGATAACGGAAGCTCAGTTGATGTTCTGTTCCTTTCTACTTTGCAAAGTATGAAGCTCACAAAGGATCAGCTCAGCCTTGCAGCCGGGCCCATCTACGACTTCGACAACCGACCTGTCCCTGTTCAAGGCATGATCACTCAACATACAACATCCAGTTCGTGGTGGTGGAATCCACTTCCGCCTATAATGCCATCTTCGGGAGACCGCTCTAGTCTATCTTTGGAGCAGTCCCATCTATTCTGCATCTGGCTATGAAGTTCCCGACCGCCGCTGGCATAGGGGTCGTAAGAGGGAACCAGGAGGCAGCCAGAACCTGTTATCTGAAGCAAGCTCGACCAGCAAAGGCAACCGCTCTCAACATCAATAACTTCGATCTGCGAGACGAAGCTACTCTGCAGCGAGGAGCGCCCATCGAAGGACTAGTAGAAGTACCGCTCTCCCAACAAGACCCAACTCGGACTGTTCAGGTCGGGTCGCTCTTGTCACCAGAAGAGCGGGAAGAGTTCACAACCTTCCTACAGGAGAACGAAGACATTTTCGCTTGGAGCCCAGAAGACATGCCCGGGGTGGATCCCGAAGTCATTTATCACTCTCTAAACATCAACCCCGCCTGCAGGCCTATAATTCAAAAGAAGAGGAACTTTACCCCCGAGCGGTTGAAGGCGATCGAAGAGGAAGTAGCTAAACTCCTGGAGGCACGATTCATACGCGAAGCGGAATACCCCACGTGGCTCGCCAACGTGGTCATGGTAAAAAAGGCCTCGGGGAAGTGGAGAATGTGCGTCGACTACATCAACCTGAATCAGGCATGCCCAAAAGATAGCTTCCCTCTCCCGAGGATCGACCAACTCGTCGACGCGACTGCCGGTCACGAACTACTTAGCTTCATGGATGCTTATTCCGGCTACAACCAGATAAGGATGAATCCCGCGGACGAGGAACATACCGCCTTCCGCACCGACAGAGGAGTCTACTGCTACAAAGTGATGTCGTTCGGCCTTAAGAACGCCGGAGCCACCTATCAGAGCCTGATGAACAAGGTCTTCAAGAACCTCATTGGAAAAACGATGGAGGTATACGTGGACGACATGTTAGTCAAAAGCATCCACCGTTGCGACCACTTGAGAGATTTGGGAAAGTGCTTTCAGCTTCTCCGTCGCTTCCAGATGCGGCTCAACCCCAGCAAATGCGCATTTGGTGTGACGGCGGAAAAGTTCTTGGGTTTCATGGTAACCCATCGGGGGATTGAGGCCAACCCCGAGAAGATCAAGGCGTTGGAGGATATGTCACCACCTCGTTCAATTAAGGAAGTGCAACGTCTGAACGGGAGGATCGCCGCGTTATCTCGTTTCTTGTCGCGGACAGGAGACAAGTACCTCCCTTTCTTCAAAATTCTTCGGGGGGCGCACCACTCTGGGTTCCAGTGGACTGACGAGTACCAGGCTGCCTTCGAACTTCTCAAACAGTACTTGGCCTCGCCACCGCTTCTGTCAAAACCCGTCTCCGGAGAAACTCTGTTCTTGTACCTAGCAGTCTCACCTACAGCTCTCAGCTCTGTACTCATGAAAGATGAAGGAGGGGTGCAACGACCAGTCTACTACCTCAGCAAGGTCCTCAATGACACCGAAACCAGATACCCGGCAGCAGACAAGACAGCCTTGGCCCTCGTCTTCTCCGCCAGAAAAGCTTCGGCCCTACTTCCAGGCTCATACAGTGAAAGTGTTGACTCACCTCCCGTTACGAGCAATTCTCCAGAAACCAGAAGTCTCAGGAAGACTGGTGAAGTGGGCCGTAGAACTCGGCGAATTTGACATCCAATTCCTGCCCCGACCAGACATCAAGTCATAAGTACTCGCCGACTTTGTTGTAGAGTATACCATCCCACCAGAAGCAGCTCTTGTCGAAGACACCACTAGCCCCCGTTGGACTCTCTATGTCGACGGTGCCTTGGGAGCTGAAGGGGCCAGAGCGGGACTGCTCCTCATAAGTCCCGATGAGATCACCTTGGATTACGGCCTTAGGTTAAAATTCCCCGCGACAAACAACATTGCAGAATACGAGGCGCTGATCGCCGGTCTCCGACTCGCCATCGATTGCAAAGCAGAGAACCTAACAATCTATGCAGACTCTCAACTCGTAGTCTCACAAGACGAAGGAGACTACGAGGCCAAGAGCGACCAGATGGCGAAATACCACGCATTCGCAAAATTACTCCTCCAGAAGATCTTGTCATATCAAATTCTACACATTCCCCGGGAGCAGAATTCCAGGGCAGATGCTCTATCCAAGCTCGCCACTTCACCCTCAAGCTACCAGTCTCGAAGACGCCGAATAGAGGAAATCATGATTCCGAGTATTAAAGGGCCGTAGGAGATCGCAACCATCCACCAGGAAGAGTCATCCTGGATGACCCCCTTACGAGCTTACCTCAAGCGCGGACACCTCCCTGAAGACCGCCTAGAAGCACGAAGATTACGGATGCGGGCGGCATCATTCACTATCGTGGATGGGGAGCTCTACACACGGGCGTTCTCAGGACCATATCTAAAATGCCTACCGGAGGACGAGTCAGACTACGCCCTCAGAGAAGTGCACGGGGGAGTCTGCAGAGAACATCTAGGCGGAAAGGCATTGGCACAAAAGATACTACGTCAAGGCTTCTATTGGCCAACAATGAAGAGGGACGCATCCGAGCTGGTCCAAAAGTGCAGGAGTTGTCATCTGCATGCCAATGTGCCTCATCAGCCCCCGGTCGCGCTCTCCACACTCCAAAGTGCGTGGCCGTTCGCGCAATGGGGAATCGACCTCCTCGTCCCCCTACCTCTAGCTTCCGGGCAGAGGAAGTTCATCATCCTAGCCATCGATTACTTCACAAAGTGGATAGAAGCGGAGCCCCTAGCCAAAATCACAGAAGAGAACGCTAAACAATTTGTCTGGAAGAACATCGTCTGCCGCTTCGGTATCCCAGCAACAATCATTGCCGACAACGGCACTCAGTTCACCGGGAAGTCCTTCACTAAGATGTGCGAGGACTTGAAGATCAACCTTCGTCATACTGCCGTAGCGCATCCGCAAACCAATGGGCAAATAGACGTCACGAACCGCATCATCCTCAAAGGGTTGAAGACACACCTGGAAGAAGCAGGGGGACAATGGGTGGACGCACTCCCAAGCGTACTATAGGCATATCGAACAACAGAGAGGACTCCCACAGGAGAGACGCCATATAACCTCTGTTACGGTACTGAAGCTGTCATCCCCATCGACATCGGCATTCCAAGCACTCGAGTGCTAACCTTCGATCCCAGCAAGAACGACGGGCTACTTCGGGAAAACCTCGACCTAATCCCCGAAGTCCGGGACGACGCCGCCCAGCGTGCCTCCTCTTACCAAAGGCGTGTAGCCCGGCTCTATGACAGAAGGGTGAAGCCCAGACCAATCAACATAGGAGATCTCGTCCTACGCAGCATCGAGGCGGCTGGAAAGGGCCCCCAAGGAGATAAACTCTCACCCACTTGGGAAGGTCCGTACGTTGTCACTGCGGTCGTAAAACCCGAAACATACAGGCTCAGAACAGCGGAAGGAAAGACTCTACCACGCACATGGAACGCCCAAAACCTGCACCGCTTCTATCAGTAACATCGAGTCTTCTATCAAGTAGAAAGTCGCGAGCTCAGACTCATGCAAACTTATCTTATATTATGTATTGTATGCAAAGCCGCGAGCTCAGACTCGTGCAAACTTATCTTATATTATGCAAATCCGCAAGCTCAGACTCGTGCAAACTTATCTTATATTATGTATTGTATGCAAAGCCACGAGCTCAGACTCGTGCGAACTTATCTCGTATTGCAAAAACTATGCGCAAAACGATTTTTTACAATAAAAAATATATATGATTTGACGTTTATATTCAATTAAGAAAGATCTTTATTTCGGGGCCCTGCCCCGGGGACTTCGCACCGCCGTCGATTGAAGGTTCGCCCTTCTCCTTCGCCGTAGAGTCCCGGCGTCGTAGGGGCCTGCCCCCCTTACGTTCGCCCCCGGTTTGAATACACCAGCTATTCACCGGCCGTCTCGGGGCCTTGCTGTGAGGCCCCTATTTAGACCCCACATACATTTGTATCTAAGCTATTGTTTACAATATGATTCACAGGTTAAAGTGCGGCTAGTAAATACAGAATAAAAACACATAATAAAATATTTACTTTCGTACCTTGAAATTACGCTGAATCTTTTCTGTTCTATCTTAATCAGTTCTTTTGGTTTTGCGTATCCCAAGTCACGTCCGTTACCTACAAAATTTGACGACGGGCTTAGTCATAAAAATATGACTAAGTGAGGATATACCTCTTTCATTGCTGTAAATATTTAAAGTAAAACTTACGCATTTTAAAATATGTTTTTCATACTAACCATTTATCTGTCTCAGTAGTGAACTTATGAAGCATATAACTACATGAACATGTTAGTATCACTAAAACATTATGGGCAATAAGATCATAACCATATCCTGTACCATGTAACTTTAAAGCAGTGTGTTTGTGTATCAGTATCTATGAGAGAACATAATAACTGGGGGAAACATATCAGTATTCATAAACAGTATAAGGAGCTATAGCATTCATATGAACTATGGAACACGTAAACAATGCAAGTATCATAACTGTTTCTATATCATGGAAGCAGCGCAAATACATAACTTTATATCAGTTTTCATGTCTATAAACATTTATCCATGTATCTTCATAACTTTATATCAGTATTTCCATGACTATTACTTTTCTTAGGATATATTAGGGGCGATTGAATTGACATTCAACTTCATTTTCATTTTCTATGGCCCCGACCCCTCTGGGTCATCTATCTGAATAAGAGCGTGCCTCGCGTTTCCGCCTACGGCCGACTGACTCGGTAAACTGGCCCGACCCCTCTGGGTCCTGTATCCAAATCAGTACGTGCACACGCGTTTCCGCCTACGGCCGACTGACTTGGCAATTCATCATATTCATTTCATTCATATGCATGCACTTCAATTCGCCCGTAACATAACCTCGTGTCGACACGCTTACATAAAGTGAGTTATTCATTTTTATAATCCCCTCAGAAATATCATTCGCCTGTTTGCCGCCATACAATATAGCGACATTTAATATCAGTGATATCAACTATGCATGTAACATTCAGTATAAAACGAGTATGTATATATAAAAAGAAAGTAAAGCCATAAAGCATAAAGGAAACAGGTAGCTCTCACCATCAGTATCAGTGTTCATAGCATTGCCATGTCTATTTTGAGGTGCCATCCTCCGTGGTATCTGCATATACATCATATCATTTAGGGTCGTTTATATCGGGGTTGCACCTCGATATAGTTACATTATTGACTTCGATGATAACATCATTTGGAAGCTACTCCACTAGCCTTATTTTGCATAATCTTAAAAAATACAAGCCCAAAACAATTACAAAAACTCAACCTTTACCATTCTAATGTTTGTCCCAATTTCATAAAAATAGCCGGCCACCCCACATCAAATCATATGACTTTTCTAATTTATAAATTATAACAACAGCTATTGGAAGGAGGTAGCTAACCGAAATCCCCCCCATATTTACACTAAATATCTATCATAAAAGCCGGCCAGAATTCATAGCAAAGCCCAAAAGCCAAGGTAAGAAGGCATCATAGCATACAATATCCCCCAACTCATGAATCAATAAAGCCATAACCAGCAACTGGAAACCAGGAATTAAATATAAGAAGAGTAAAAGAGGGAGGAGGAGCTCACAGTGAAACAATTTCAGCCCCAACACTTCCGGCCAAAGTCCCAACAGGAACTTCAAACGGCCAAATTAAAGCCAACAGAGAGTAAGAGAGTAAGAGGAAGCAGCTCACAATAAGTACTGGGAGGAAGAAAGACGTCGATCGAAGGCCTCAACTCCTACTAACCCCGCATCAGAAGCAACAAGCCATCCACTAGCCCTTGCCAAGCTTTTCCAGCCCAGACGACGAGAGGAGGAGAGGTGATCGAGCATCAAAGGAAGGAATCAGGCAAGCCCTAGGCGAGATCGGCAAGAACTGGAGGAAAGCCAAGCGGTGAATGCCGATCTAAAGAAGAAATAAAGCCCTTTTTCGTTACTTATCCAATCCCCACCGCCAACACCACCGTATAATTGCATTGGGCTAAATGCCTATTAGCACCCCGACTTCATTAATTTCCTCTATCAGCACACCCATCAGCTACCAATTTACTCTATTGGCACACCCATTTCAGCGATTAACAACAGATTTTAACGCCGCCAAAACACTATTGGCACACCAAAGTATAATGACATATGCAGTAATCATTTGCCATATATATCTAAATTGCCAACAGATAATTTGCCAATATAGGAAAACTCGTATTCCGCTAACAAAATCTCAAATGCCGCAAAGCATCAATAAAATTCATACTCAACTTTCAAAGCTATGCCGAGTTAACATTGATTTATATTTTTCATCATAGGGGACAAACTTTTATTACCATTTATTATTCATTTAATTATAAATTTGGGTCTTTCACGTTTTGGGCCGTTACAAAACTCTTCCCCTCTTATAGGACTTTTCGTCCTCGAAAATAGGACACAATAACAATTCCTAAATTTATATTCCTTACTTTTCCATTGAATCACATATTTATTCGCTTTCTCTGATTTCAGATTCTTCAATTATAACGATCTACAAACCGCCACACTCAATATTACAAGAGAACGTAGTGTGATAACACACTTTCGTAAAATATTTACATTTTCCCTTCTTCATTTATTGTTTGGAGATTTATCTTTAAACGTATATCATATGTACATTGCAATTTCTTACGGTACCATTTTACCAACACCCATATCATCAGTCTTTATTATTCTCGTTCATTGCAAATTTTTTTGAATTGTAAAATCTAAATAAGACCTATTGTATGTCTACGTACTCAACTTAACGTTTATTTCACCTTCTTTACATACCTTGTTTATCATATTTTCATTGTCTGGTAGCAATTTCATTTACTTTTCATGTCCTATTACTCGACACCCGAAGCACAATTATGACTTTATTATTTCCACGACTTCTCTATTCTATCCTCATTTCTCACTTTACAGTACATTGCTCAGTAAAACATCGCCGTACAACACTTTCTTATTGCATTCACATTAACGGAACATTGATGGTGTACCTTATGATTTATTGCCACAAGTAAACTATATTATACTAACAACATGAAATGCACATTGTGGTCAAATTGGCTTTTATCTCATCTTCTTCACATACTTAATTATCATATTTTCATTTTCATTTAGCAATTTCCTGCACTTCCTCTATTCTTTACTAGTCACTCGCTCACCATGATGACTTTCAATTTTTCATAGCCATATCCTACGTCGAGTTCCTACCTCGCTAATACAAGATGAAAATAGACTTACCATGTCTATTCGTTTCATTTACCATTACTTCCTCTCGCTATTGTACAACGTTTCAAAGCTTTCACAGTGACTATCATTATAAAACTTCCCTACATATGTTTAACAATATCTTCATGGACCTAAGTAACCATTTGTTTCTTTATAGAAACTTAAAGTCCGTTATTTGTACATTCTTCATTCTCGAGTTAACCAGATTGTATACCTTCATCCTCGTATATATAACAAAAATACAACTATGTACATACAATCTTTCTTCCATTTCTGTATATATCATACGCATTTATCTAATGGTAGAAACATTTAATTTTACTCGTGCAATAGGAACGATCTTAAGATCTACTTGATTTCATTTCACTTTAGGGTCATGTAAAATTTAGTTCATTTCTATCCTTTCATGACTTCTTCCAAAACCTTTCGACGTGATTCGATACCATATTCCGTTTCATGTTTACATAGTTGTGTATCACGTGATCTCAAAACGCAAATATGAATGTTATATAAGGTAAAAGTACACTTATCATATATCTACTTTCATCTCATTCATTATTGCTTCTCTTCTCCGCTTTTATTTATCTTTTCTATTTAGTAAGGTCTTCATGGAAAAATAAATATTTGATCCTTGTAGAAGACGTATTCAACCGTTTTACATACCTCCGTCTTCGCATTATAAAAGGATACCATGCGATACTAGTTTGTCTAGCATAAATAATACTTTCTATTTGAATTGGTTTGTGCAATAGGGACAAGCTAGTCTCATCACTTCATGATTTCTTTCAAAACGCTTAGATGTACTTCGATTTAACAACAATTTCTCATTTACGAGATTTCTATGAACGGCCTTCTCACCTACATATCATGTGTGCTTATTCAGTACTCACTACTATCGAACTTCTTGGCAACCTGGCTCTGATACCAAATTGTGAGGCCCCTATTTAGACCCCACATACATTTGTATCTAAGCTATTGTTTACAATATGATTCCCAGGTTGACGTGCGGCTAGTAAATACAGAATAAAAACACATAATAAAATATTTACTTTCGTACCTTGAAATTACGCTGAATCTTTTCTGTTCTATCTTAATCAGTTCTTTTGGTTTTGCGTATCCCAAGTCACGTCCGTTACCTACAAAATTTGACGACGGGCTTAGTCATAAAAATATGACTAAGTGAGGATATACCTCTTTCATTGCTGTAAATATTTAAAGTAAAACTTACGCATTTTAAAATATGTTTTTCATACTAACCATTTATCTGTCTCAGTAGTGAACTTATGAAGCATATAACTACATGAACATGTTAGTATCACTAAAACATTATGGGCAATAAGATCATAACCATATCCTGTACCATGTAACTTTAAAGCAGTGTGTCTGTATATCAGTATCCATGAGAGAACATAATAACTGGGGGAAACATATCAGTATTCATAAACAGTATAAGGAGCTATAGCATTCATATGAACTATGGAACACGTAAACAATGCAAGTATCATAACTGTTTCTATATCATGGAAGCAGTGCAAATACATAACTTTATATCAGTTTTCATGTCTATAAACATTTATCCATGTATCTTCATAACTTTATATCAGTATTTCCATGACTATTACTTTTCTTAGGATATATTAGGGGCGATTGAATTGACATTCAACTTCATTTTCATTTTCTATGGCCCCGACTCCTCTAGGTCATCTATCTGAATCAGAATGTGCCTCGCGTTTCCGCCTACGACCGACTGACTCGGTAAACTGGCCCGACCCCTCTGGGTCCTGTATCCAAATCAGTACGTGCACACGCGTTTCCGCCTACGGCCGACTGACTTGGCAATTCATCATATTCATTTCATTCATATGCATGCACTTCAATTCGCCCGTAACATAACCTCGTGTCGACACGCTTACATAAAGTGAGTTATTCATTTTTATAATCCCCTCAGAAATATCATTCGTCTGTTTGCCTTTTTCAAGGCCATACAATATAACGACATTTAATATCAGTGATATCAACTATGCGTGTAACATTCAGTATAAAACGAGTATGTATATATAAAAAGAAAGTAAAGCCATAAAGCATAAAGGAAACATGTAGCTCTCACCATCAGTATCAGTGTTCATAGCATTGTCATGTCTATTTTGAGGTGCCATCCTCCGTGGTATCTGTATATGCATCATATCATTTAGGGTCGTTTATATCGGGGTTGCACCTCGATATAGTTACATTATTGACTTCGATGATAACATCATTTGGAAGCTACTCCACTAGCCTTATTTTGCATAATCTTAAAAAATACAAGCCCAAAACAATTACAAAAACTCAACCTTTACCATTCTAATGTTTGTCCCAATTTCATAAAAATAGCCGGCCACCCCACATCAAATCATATGACTTTTCTAATTTATAAATTATAACAACAGCTATTGGAGGGAGGTAGCTAACCGAAATCCCCCCCCCCCCCCATATTTACACTAAATATCTATCATAAAAGCCGGCCAGAATTCATAGCAAAGCCCAAAAGCCAAGGTAAGAAGGCATCATAGCATACAATATCCCCCAACTCATGAATCAATAAAGCCATAACCAGCAACTGGAAACCAGGAATTAAATATAAGAAGAGTAAAAGAGGGAGGAGGAGCTCACAGTGAAACAATTTCAGCCCCAACACTTCCGGCCAAAGTCCCAACAGGAACTTCAAACGGCCAAATTAAAGCCAACAGAGAGTAAGAGAGTAAGAGGAAGCAGCTCACAATGAGTACTGGGAGGAAGAAAGACGTCGATCGAAGGCCTCAACTCCTACTAACCCCGCATCAGAAGCAACAAGCCATCCACTAGCCCTTGCCAAGCTTTTCCAGCCCAGACGATGAGAGGAGGAGAGGCGATCGAGCATCAAAGGAAGGAATCGGGCAAGCCCTAGGCGAGATCGGCAAGAACTGGAGGAAAGCCAAGCGGTGAATGCCGATCTAAAGAAGAAATAAAGCCCTTTTTCGTTACTTATCCAATCCCCACCGCCAACACCACCGTATAATTGCATTGGGCTAAATGCCTATTAGCACCCCAACTTCATTAATTTCCTCTATCAGCACACCCATCAGCTACCAATTTACTCTATTGGCACACCCATTTCAGCGATTAACAACAGATTTTAACACCGCCAAAACACTATTGGCACACCAAAGTATAATGACATATGCAGTAATCATTTGCCATATATATCTAAATTGCCAACAGATAATTTGCCAATATAGGAAAACTCATATTCCGCTAAAAAAATCTCAAATGCCGCAAAACATCAATAAAATTCATACTCAACTTTCAAAGCTATGCGGAGTTAACACTGATTTATATTTTTCATCATAGGGGACGAACTTTTATTACCATTTATTATTCATTTAATTATAAATTTGGGTCTTTCACGTTTTGGGCCGTTACACCTGCCCTGGGGACTTCGCACCGCCGTCGATTGAAGGTTCGCCCTTCTCCTCCGCCGTAGAGTCCCGACGTCATAGGGGCCTGCCCCCCTTACGTTTGCCCCCGGTTTGAATACACCAGCTATTCACCGGCCACTTTGGGGCCCTGCCCATAGGATTTTGCACCGTCGTTGATTGAAGGTTCGCCCTTCTCCTCCGCCGTCAAGTCCCGACGTCGTAGGGGCCTGCCCCCCTTACGTTCGCCCCCGGTTTGAATACACCCGCTATTCACCGGCTGAGCCTATATTATGTAAAAGCCGCGAGCTCAGACTCGCGCAAACTGATTTCTTATTATTGTTATGAAAAACCCGCAGGCTCGAACCCGCACAGATTCATCCGTTATCTTGTAAAAAGGCCATCAAGCGATTCGGGTATCAATGTTAAATAGCAAGCCAGCAACAATCTCAAAGTACGAACACCCTCGCCGGCCAACTTGAAGCATCTTCCCTCAAATCGACATGCACTTCAACAACAACCAGGGCAGCGGGGACACGAGAACGCTATCACAACGCAGCACAGAACGAGATGCGTCTAAACAGAACAAGAAGTCAAAAGCAATAGCACGCTCATCCTTCGACAACAATTCCTACCCATTGCACCGCAAAGAAAGCAATGATCAAAGCCGCCACAGAAAAATCAAAACCTCTGAACTCCTCTGCGCAGAAGCCCGGACTCCGAAGGTTTGGGGGCTTATGTTACATATCCGTAGAGGCCTTGGGGTGCGTCTAGGGAAAACTCCACTCGAGGGAGGTGGGGTCAACAGTCAACGCATGGTCGCCCGAGTTGGAGAAGCTGAAGCCGCCACTTCCGCTCCCAACAAACACGCACGAAACGCACGTCGCGCCCCACCATGACCGAACCCCGCTACTGGGGTGCGATTAGCCCGCACCCCACTAGTGGGGTGCGAATAGCCGCACCCCCATAGTGGGGGGTGCAGCCAAGCCACACCCCATGTGGGGTGCGGCCAAGCCGCACCCCATGAGGGGTGCGACCGAGCCAAGCCGCACCACCTTGGGGTGCGGCCAAGCCAAGTCGCGCTCCTCCCTCGGGTGCAGTCGCGCCGCGCCCACCTTTAGGTATGGTCGAACTGCTCTCCCCCGTAGCAAGGTTGGGGTGAGTCCCCCCTCTTCCGGTGCGTCGCCCGCTTTTCGGACGCCGGACTCCGTTCAGAGCAATTCCCCGTTCGTAACGCGCTCAGAATACTTTCGAGCGCGCTCAGAGGACTTTCACATTTCGGGCACACTCACTTTTTGTCTTTCGGGCACTCTCACTTTTTGTCTTTCGGGCACGCTCACTTTTTGTCTTTCGGGCACGCTCATTTTTTGTCTTTCTTCCATGCTCACATTTTGTCTTTCTAGTTTCTCAGATTGCAGGAACGTCTTGTCGCCTTTTTCGTCTTCAACAAAGCTGCCCGAACTGCCCGAACTGCCCGAGGGCAAGACGATCATTTACGAAAAATGGCGATCAGTGTGCTCTGAACCGGGAAACGTGATTCGTCCGCCAGGTGGTTATGGTGGTTACTGTTGGATCTTACGGCGCCCTTAGAGGGGGGGGGGGGGGTGAATAAGGGATTAAAAATTCTTTGTAAATTTTTACTAAATTGTTTAGAGTAACTTAGAATGAAATAATCAATTTATCTTAATGAAGGAAAAACAATTGTAATTTGCAATTCTAAAATTACGCCAAATGATAGAAATCAAGTAAACACAAAAGAGACATGATTATATTATATGAGAAAAAGTGTTTACATAAATTTGATTTCTATATCGCTAGAAATCGGAGGCGTACAAATATAAATTTCTTTTCCTTTTCTATACCGACTTGTATCCCCACAAACCGGTTGACTTTAACATATCCTTCCCCGGATAAGGCCTCAAGCCGCTCTAGCCAATCCTTCCCCGGATATGGCCTCGAGCCCCCCTAGATCTAATCACCTAGAACTAGTCGCCAACACAAGGCGAATTCCTCCCTAAGTCCTACCTAGACCTAGTCGCCAACACAAGGCAAATTTTCCCCTAAGTCCTACCCAGACCTAGTCGCCAACACAAGGCAAATTTCCCCCTAAGTCCTACCCAGACCTAGTCGCCAACACAAGGCGAATTCTCTAAATGGTTAAAAAAAGTATGGAATGAAAAATAAAGATAACAATAATAAAGACTCCCTATATGAGATCTTCTGAAGTCGGAGATGAAGGATCGTTGTAGTATAAGCGAGGTCGAAGCGATCGTCCTTCGGATGTAGCGTGATGTTGTCCTCCTCCAGAATTCTCCTTAAGCTTTTAGTGGGAGATCCATCTTCGGCAGCATAGCAGCAATAGAATTGTGGCACAAGCACTCTCTCTGGGATGGATGACCAAAATGATCGAAGTTGGCTCATTTTATAGAACTTGGAGATAGCGCCTGCGGTAGCTCCTAGCGCCTGCGGTAGCTCCTAGCGCCTGCGGTAGCGTTCGTGTGGAGCGGTTGCGAAATAGTCGGCGGCGTGGCGCTGTG
The DNA here is from genome assembly GCA_033032865.1 of Dactylorhiza incarnata. Taxonomy (NCBI): domain Eukaryota; kingdom Viridiplantae; phylum Streptophyta; class Magnoliopsida; order Asparagales; family Orchidaceae; genus Dactylorhiza; species Dactylorhiza incarnata. Next base: position 2,415,740 of record JAWHQI010000020.1, on the reverse strand, counting down.
CACGAACTTGAGATAGCGTCAGGCGGTAGCACTAGCGCTGGCGGTAGCGTTCGCAAAACCGTCGGTCGTCGTGGCAGAACAAACTTTCGTCGAACGAAATTCGTCGAACGAAATTTTCGTCGAACGGAGTTCCACATTCGTCGAACGAAACTTTTCGTCGAACGGAACTTTTCGTCGAACGGAGTTCCACATTCGTCGAACGAGCTAGCGCCCGGCGTTAGTGCTGCTCCTTTCAAAAAATTGATTCCATGTCGCCTTCTACCTGTGGAGTATTGCACATATAGTTCCTGCACACTATAAACACACACTACAAGCAATATCAAATACAATATGGGATTTGTTATTCTCAAACAAAGGGATGTGACACACATGTCCAACAATCTCCCCATTTTGATAATAACAAATCCTCTAAGCAAGAAATCAACAATAGTGTTTATAGTATATGATAAGCAAGATAATAGTGCAACTATAGTAAATGATAAGCATGATAATGTGCATACTCCCCCTATCTTAATGCTCCCCATACATAAATGCAATTTATGTTTTACTCCACCTAAATGATAGTATATGAATTAATGAATTATTCTCCCCTTAATCTTCTATATTTCTCCTATATAGATTTCTTCAATTAATCTCCCCCTTTTGGTATTATCAAAAGAAGGTGAGGTGAAGGTAGTAAGGAGACATTTCTTATTAATGATAAAGCATGATCGAGCTTTTTAATATAGATAATGATAAAGATTTTAAGCATAATATATAAGAGATTTCAAATAAAAAGATAAGAGTTGTAAGCAAGCGAAAGATTATAAGAAACATCTTTTTGTAAGCATGGAAAAAAACATAAGTAAAAATATGAGTTATAGTTCAAAATTGAAAGTGTTTTAACCTTTTTGAAATCTCAAAGTTTTTCATAAAGATACCAAGCATGAAATGAATATATCAAAGAGAGATTATACTACAATGTTACTTAATTTTAAGTTCAAGAGATACCAAAACATTGTAGAGATCATGCTAGGTTATCTAGTGCATTTTTATATAAAGAGTAGTATAGATAAAGCATTAGAATTCAATACTCATGAGAATAAGTGTTATGAAAGATAATGATGTGCACATAAGTGTATTTTGGGCAATTGTAACAATTGATTTAAATCAACAAAATACAAGACATATGTAAAGTAAAGTGCACAATAAAACACAAGTAAATTACTTTCACACACTTTTAATGCACATAGTTTTTAACAAAGTGGTGTAATAACAAAGGTTTGCACAAGACACTTTACTATTCTTTCCAAGGTGCTCAACCTCACAATGCTTATGAAGACTTATCAGGAGGTTCAAGTAGTGCTTGGTGGAGTTATATTTGTCTACATATATAATTTTTTGTTCATATTTGTGAGACAACATTCTCCGAATACACTTGTTTTGCAAACCCAATTTTTTAAAACTTAACCACTTTTCTAAATTTTATAAGTGCAATTCAAATGTAGTATAGACAATAAACTTATGCAAGTTTTAATTCATTGTATAAATACAATACACAAACAAGCATTTTAGATTTAAACACACATGTTGATTACCAAAATAAGTGAGTGAAATGTATCATTATCAATCATAAAACATTTACTCATACTTAAAGGCATGTTAAGCTTGGTTCTACACACTTTTCAAAACAATTGATACAATTTAATAGATATATCAAATCATGATAAACAAAATAATCTTCATAGTAATTTCAAGGAATAAATTTTAACATTGTAAATAATTCTAAATAATAGAATTCATACATGCTTGATATTGGCAATAAAGATCATACATTTTTTTTTGTAGTTTTATCATTTTTAAAGAAATAAAAACAGAAAAATCACACAAACATATTTTTGTATTTTTGAATTTTGAATTTTTGTAGTTGATTTTTTATAATGCAAATAAAACAAAAATAAAATAGACAGAAACACAAAAATAAATTTGTACATATAAACTAACATATTTTTGTTGATTTTTAGAAATTTTAAAATTCAGAAAAATCAAACACTCATGCTAGCGCCGGCGCTAGTGATAGCGCGGCAAACAGTACATGATTTTTTGAGGATTTAAAATTTTTTATTTTTGATATTGATTAAGTGTCCTTAGTATAGTTCCATGCTGAAATTTCAGAATTTTTGGAGATCTCTTCGTAGATCAAATTTGCATGAAACTTTGGCTTTTCAAATTCTTGTGTTTTACAAAACCATTTAAACATGAAAATATAAACTATGAAGACACAAGAGGACAATTTTTTTTATTAAGCAACCCAAAATATGCATGATTTAAGTGATAAGTAAATAAAATGATCATGCGAAGAGTAATATAAGTATATCCTAAGATTAAAGACTACCCCGACTAAATGTCTACACCCTAGCCTCGTACTAAGTGACGGATGGGCATGAGGAGCTGCACACATGTCGTAGGTTGGGGTGTTAGTCCCATATGCACACACTAAAAAACACTCAACCTAGCACTCTTTCCCCCCAGTGCCTCGCAAGGCCCCACTGGAACCCTCCCCGGTTAAGGACAAGACATGACTTAGAGGTTAGGTTTCTAATGCATACAACCCTACGCCCCCGCTATTGTGAGATATGAAGTCATATGTGAAATAATCTTTTGGACAACCTATGCTTTTAAATCTAAGGGTTGATATATAAACTATGAGTTTTGATTAATGTGATGAGTTATATAAAGCGGCATAGTTTTTCTACTTTTATGATATGACGATATGAGATAACTAGCACAATTACTAATATTCAATAAGTGACAATGCTAGAATGATGAGTTTTGGGTTTAAAGTCATGTCATAAGATTTATACTAATATTGCATGTATTCCAAAATAGAGTTTCAAATTATAGATCTAAAATAGAGTGATGATTAAGTTTGATTTATATCTTTATTGCAAAGTTGATTCTATAGTCTACAAATATGAGAGATACATGCAATCAATAGCAAAGCATATCAATACAACAAATAATGGAAAGAAAATATTATTCAAATTTTTTTTATCATGAGATTCATAATTCTTATTATTGATTTGAGATATTTCTTGATAGAACATGAATTATGATTTATGATTATAGAGAATTTTGCATAGAATATATGTTAGATCATCATGATGTATGTAAATTCTAATTCTTCTAGACTTATGACAATATGATTTGGTGATTTTCTTTTGAATAAGCATGTTTGATTTTTAAGTCTAGAAAATGATGATCATGTAATCATATTAAAGACAAAGATCACATATAAAGTATTTTGAAATTTATAATAAAATTTGCATTCAATAATTGAATCTATTGATCTTTGGTTTTGCATGATAATATATCATTCATGAATCAATATTCATAAATATTCTAATGATTAATCCATAAACTATGTGTTTGTTGGAATTTTAGTATTCTATATACACTACTAGAAAATTGACTTTTAGCCACGCTCGTATTGCCCACGACCATTTTCCGTGGCAAACAGTCAAATTATCGTGGCTAAAAGTCTAAAATCGTGGCTAAAAGTCATAGAAAAAGGGTATTTGCCACAGAAAGAGCATGGCAAATACTTTTTTGCCACGCTCGTATTGGCCACGCCCATTTGCCATGGCAGTTCGTGGCTAAAAGTCTTTTGCCATGATTTTGGGCTTTTAGCCACGGTAATTTGCCCTGACAAAAAGTCAATTTACTAGTAGTGATAATTTCAAATCGCATAGTTATCATGATATTTTAATAACATTGCAAATGTTATACCTAGCATATAAATTTAAGCATAAACTAAGAAGTGATGCTAGAATGATGAGTTTGAGTGCAATGTTATTATATATGATTTAATGGAGATAATGTTGCATGTAATATGAGAAGTTTTCAAATTAATTTTATTTAGACCTATAATAAAATGATTAAACTTTTGATTTGATCTTAATGATACAAGATGCATGATTCTAAGGTCTAAATTACATGCAAACAATGGTGACACATATTACACACAATATACAAAGGATATCATGTGATGAAAAAAAATCATAAACACAAAAATTTCCAAATCAAGCAAACTAAGATAGTTTTTTTTAAACGGAGTTGAAATTGAGCAAATTGACAGCACCAAATGAACTCAAATGGGCAAGCCTAGTTCGCCGGTGGATGGAGATTTATGTGCTCTTTCCAAAAAGATATTAAACGCGAAAATCGGACGAGCAGATCAAAAGATATGACTTTTGAAGTTTTGATCTAAAACTCGCATTTTTGAAGGATTAAACATGCGTTTTGTGAATTTTTGTTTTCGATTTTATTTGATAATATTCTTCATTATAAGGGCTATCATATGCAGCAAACAAGATAGAAAATAATCAAAACATTGCGCATTTTAATTTTTAACATAAGCCCTTTAATAAACCATTTAAATCTATTTTTTTTAAATAATTTCATTAGTCTTGAAAATAATTTCAGTAATCTAATTATAATGTTAATTCAAGACATTGATGGGTAAAAGATTTAAAAGGATAAAGAACAACAAAGATGAGAGATAGATCACTTTGAAAAATAAATGACTTAATGTTCAATTTTAATTCAAATTTGATTTGATAAACATTAGGCATAATATATGAAAGTCATATTTCATGATATATAAAGTGATCATATCATGTTTGTTCAAAAAAAAGACAATAAGCATATCATGAAGTAGAGTATTGATATTTCATTTTTAATTGTATCTACTTCATGCAAATGATAGGATACTAATGAATAAGAGATTTAGGTATCCAAAGGGGACCAAGTGGGATGGTTCCTTTGGGTACCCAAATAGATCGTGGTGATTTTTTAGGAGACAAGGATAAATGAGCCCTTTCAATTAAAGTTGATGTGTCATTTTTCTTTAAGGGTTTCCATTCATACCTTGGTTGTTTATCTTGTAAATTCATATTATGATTATGTGACATTATTATATGATTATATTTGTTTGAAAAATAATTCATTTGTGATTTATGTTTATTCAAATTATTTTTCAACATAGATTGATGTTGATAATCATAATGAATTTTATTATATGAATTCTTTGAAAGTTTATAAGAGTGATTGTCTTTCTTTAGAAGTGATTGTTGAAAGAGTGAGTTACAATATAGTTTAAAAGATTGATTATTATTTTGATGATTTTCATTTCCACTCTTTCTTATAGACATACTCTTATAATATGAAGGATAATATTTTGTACTTTGATTTTCATGTAAAAGAGTTTGTAAATATGAGTCATGATTGAAAATATATTGAGACCTATAATAATGACTCCTAAAAATTTTGTGAGGGTCATAATTCTTTTTGAAACTAAACTCCTTTTGAGTTGATGTATGAAAATGGTCCTTTTTAGAAATGATTTTGTAAGTTATTTTATCTTTGTTATTCAAAATCTTATGATGAAATTCATTACATGACATTTGAAATTTTTCAACAAAAGACTTTAATTGTAATAACTTACAAGATAAAACATCATTTTCAATTATCAATTTTTCATTATGCCTTTTAGAAATTAAGAGCTCTTTTTCAATTTCCTTGAATTTTTCCTTTAATAAGTTGCAATCAAAACAAGGAATAGGAATTTTAACTAAAGAGCAAGATGGAGAAGCCACATCATAATTAGATTCTACATTAACATTAGCTTTTAACCTTTTATTTTCTAAACGTAATTTATCATTTGTAATTTTCAATTTCTTAATTTTACGTTTAGCAACTTGTAGCATATGTAATGTGAAATAGAATTAGTCACAAAGATAGAAGAATTTGATTTACTTACATTGCTATCGGGAGAGGCAAGATTTGAACATAAAGTTCCTTTAACATCTTTTTGGCACTCCTCTTTCAAAGACAACATTTCTTCTTCTCTTCCACTTGATGTGCTCTCCATGGTTTCATCCTGAGAGATTCTTTCTTGATTGCTTGTGCCAATTTGAATGTTTTCCAATTATTGTGCATGCTCTAAACCTACACACGGAAGATCAAACATTTCATCAAGAAATTTCCAAACTTTGTAAGCATTAGTAAAACAATAAATCAATTTGGAAATATCTTTTGATAAAGCACAAAATAAAGTATTCATAGCCTTCGCATTTAAATGACATTCCAATTTATTTGATTCATCTGTTGGTCTTATAATTGTCGTATTCCAAATTTTGATATCATTTGAGTTAAAAAAAGATTTCATTAATATTTTCCACCATTTATAATTTTTACCTTCAAATAAAGGTGGTGCTAAAGATTTTTCATTTATAAGAAAGTTCTCCCCATTAATAGAAGCGAGATCATGAGACGCCATTATTCCTGGTATTTAAACCGTTTGGAATAACCTAGCTCTGATACCACTTGTTGGATCTTACGACGCCCTTAGAGGGGGGTGAATAAGGGATTAAAAATTCTTTGTAAATTTTTACTAAATTGTTTAGAGAAACATAGAATGAAATAATCAATTTATCTTAATGAAGAAAAAACAATTGTAATTTGCAATTCTAAAAATTACGCCAAATGATAGAAATCAAGTAAACACAAAAGAGACATGATTATATTATATGAGAAAAAGTGTTTACATAAATTTGATTTCTATATCGCTAGAAATCCGAGGCATACAAATGTAAATTTCTTTTCCTTTTCTATACCGACTTGTATCCCCACAAACCGGTTGGCTTTAGCATATCCTTCCCCGGATAAGGCCTCAAGCCGCTCTAGCCAATCCTTCCCCGGATATGGCCTCGAGCCCCTAGATCTAATCACCTAGAACTAGTCGCCAACACAAGACAAATTCCTCCCTAAGTCCTACCTAGACCTAGCCGTCAACACAAGACGAATTTCCGCCTAAGTCCTACCCAGACCTAGTCGCCAACACAAGACGAATTCTCTAAATGGTTACAAAAAGTATGGAATGAAAAATAAAGATAACAATAATAAAAACTCCCTATATGAGATCTTCTGAAGTCGGAGATGAAGGATCGCTGTAGTATAAGCGAGGTCGAAGCGATCGTCCTTCGGATGTAGCGTGACGTTGTCCTCCTTCAGAATTCTCCTTAAGCTTTTAGTGGGAGATCCATCTTCGGCAGCATAGCAGCAATAGAATTGTGGCACAAGCACTCTCTCTGGGATGGATGGCCAAAATGATCGAAGTTGGCTCATTTTATAGAACTTGGAGATAGCGCCTGCGGTAGCTCCTAGCGCCTGCGGTAGCGTTCGTGTGGAGCGGTTGCGAAACCGTCAGCGGCGTGGCGCTGTGCACGAACTTGAGATAGCGCCAGACGGTAGCACTAGCGCTGGCGGTAGCGTTCGCAAAACCGTCGGTCGTCGTGGCAGAACAAACTTTCGTCGAACGAAATTCGTCGAACGGAGTTCCACATTCGTCGAACGAGCTAGCGCCCGACGTTAGCGATAGCGCTGGCGTTAGTGCTGCTCCTTTCAAAAATTTAATTCCATGCTGCCTTCTACCTGTGGAGTATTGCACATATAGTTCCTGCACACTATAAACACACACCACAAGCAATATCAAATACAATATGAGATTTGTTATTCTCAAACAAAGGGATGTGACACACATGTCCAACAGTTACGACGGTGAAATTACCGGGCTACCCCCGACCAAAGATATAAAAGGAGCCAGAACCTTCATTTGGGAGGACCTTGACTTCTGGACCCGGGAGAGCTCCTTGAAGATTTTCACGGAATTCTCCTTCGGCGCTTGAAGATCTCCGTGGACTTGAAGATCTCCTTCATTCGGAAAGGCGACTCATCATTCTCACTTTTGTTCTCCGGAGTATCTCACATTTGTTCTCCCGGAAGGCGACTCAGCATTCTCATTTTTGTTCTCCACAGTTCTCAGAAGGAAAAAATACTTAGTTTTTCTGAAGGTGGTCTGTCACCTTCGGAACCCTCTCTCTCTTATTGTAACGAGCAGTGATCTGTCGCGCTCGAGTTCTAAGTCTCTAATTGTAGCCCCCAGTGATTTTTTACCCTTTCCGGGTTTTCCACGTTAAAAAGTCTCAGTGTACTCAACGAATCTCTATTTGACTGTTTGCGCGCTCGGTTCGCTTCCGAGCTAAGGTGGTTCAATTCGACCGGTCTACCAGAGCACCCGAGCGACCCGCAACAGATGCCTTAGACTTCATTTGGTTCGGCGGTGGCGGATGCAGCCGGCGGGTCTAAACGGAGCATTGGAACCGAAGGGAGGAGACGGGGCTGGAAACGCTCCATTTAGACGTCTTTTCTTCTGTCCGACAGGTGCAAACAGAGCAAACGCCGCCAGCACCCATTTATTTAACCGCCGTGCAACGTCTGCTCCAAACAAAATAGGCGAAACGCACAATCAAAAAAATCGCCTGCAAATAACGTACCTGCATTTTTCTCCCGCAAAGCCCCAACCTTATCCATCCAAATTTCCCGGCCTCACTTTCTCGTCATTTCTTCGCCACATATGAAAGAAAGGTGACCTGAAAAAAATAAATCAAAATCCAGAGAGACCCGCCCGCTCTCCGGCCTCCGTCTCGGCCCCGGCCCCCATTAATCGTCGGATCCCTTGATGAAAGATTAATACATCTTCTTCCTGATCTGAGCTGAACTCCACTCCGACACTGGATCCATCTTCTGCAGATTCGTCGATTGGCCATTCCGTCTCTCTCGGACTTGTCCCGTCATTTTCTCTTGCTCCGGCATGGGAAAGAACCAGGCGTACAAAGCTATGCAGCGGTCAAGGCTCTCGGCATCGGCGGGGCCGGAGGAGGCGGAGGATGGAATGGTCCGTACCCTTTCATACCACCTACCTTATTATGTTCTCATCATATAGCGTCTTTTGTTTATTTACTTTCATTTCTTCGTATGCAGTTTTACTTGTTTTCTGTTGAACGTGTAATGCGATTGAGGGAGAACGTTGTTATGGGGACTTGATAAATGTGGGTTCAAGTTTGACCTAGTGGCTGAAAAATTTGAAGTTATCCTTATTGTTTCTGCCATCAACATCTCTTAGTGGATATTGGATTCTGAGAGTTCCCCGGTGCCATTGTTATTGATGATGTGCTGATAATTATAGTTCATTCATTCCATTTGGACATGGTCTATGGGCTTGAGTTTAAAAAAAAAATATTATCTTCCTTGGTTATAATTATAGTTTTTGTGTTTTGGTTCTCTTTGGATGGTCGGACATGTTCATTTTCTGTTGATAGAGCGAGAATATTTTGTAAAAAATTAGGATTTCAATTTGCAGACCACCACATTTGTAGACACAATAAAGACATTTATGTTCTTACAAGTATTTAGGAAAATTTTATCCACTAAAACACACGGGAAACCATTCTACATCCCATTTTAGTAGAAGTCCTAGCATTCTCCTTTTGCATTTACACCAGTTGTAAGGGATTCAATGACTCGTTATGTTCTCTTGATATTCTCTTGATATTGATTCCCAATATCTTACTCATGCAAGGGATTCTACGAGTCCTTTGACTCGGTGCTCACCATGTAATTTCATACGCACTAAACCACTCACAAGAAGATTAACAAGTAGTAACAAATTAAAACAATGCTTCTATATTTAAGAGCAACACGATTAAATTTACTAGTTCGTCATTTATCGTTATAAACTTAAAGAAGGGTGCAACTTATCTCAAAGAAACAAACCAGTCATCACGATGAATGGAGATATGTGCTTCACATAAATAAACCTCACAGCGAATGAAGTGCTGATAATCAAAATTCCACATGGCTATGCATCATGCACGAGCATGATTTTTAAATTTTAATACTTCTGCTTTAGTTTGCTCATGACTCGATATCATTTGCCCAAGTCATCAATTTCATTTAAAGGCTTCTTGGCCATGATCTTGGTTATGTAACTTTCACCTTATTTTTCTTTCTTTTGTCGACTTCAAGTAGTGTGGCTAAGGTTTGAGGTTCTACGCTTCAGATATTTTGTGTGTTATTTTCCTTGCCTAAAGTAAGATGAAAAAGTGAGCATTGATTCATTTCCCTTTAAGCATCTTGGGCTGACTTCATACTAATATGAAATCCTGATCATTTTGGGACAAATATGTTCTTAATGATCGTCATCATAATTTTAAATGCATTAGAAAGTTAAATGTTGGAAAAATGCTTGACTTTATGTCAGAGCTCCTACCAAGAGTAAAATATGATGAAGGTACTAAGTAAAAAAAATCAAACACATTAAGGGACCAAGATTTATATGGTTTTGTTGAAATAAGATTGCGTCCACAAGAGAGACGATCCAATCCACTAATTAGAAGCCACAATCAATGTGCAAATAAATGGTCACTCACGAAACCCCTTCCTAGTTCCAATATTGCTCTGATACCACAACTACATAATTCTCATGAATTTTATCTTATAGAAGTTAGCGGTAATGTTTTCACATCTTAGTTTCTTTTCCCTTTTTCTTTGCCTAGTGGCAAGAAACTCCTTAAGTTTCTATGTTAAAGATTAACAACCTTAACAAGAGGAGACTAACACTGGGAGTGTACTAAAAAAACTTGACGAAAGCAAGTTTGTGACGAGTAAGCGAATAATTAGGTGATCCGATTTCAAGATTAAAAAAAAAATCAAAAAGTAGGTCCTTGGAGTCAAAACTTATGATTCTAGGGTTACAAAGCGGATGATTGGTGTGAAATATTTAGATCTTCCCTTTCGTTGCATGGTAGATGTTTGAAATTGGATTTTCAATCCTTGCTTTGGTTGTCATCTTCTTCAATTTCCTTGTTCCAGCATTATTAGTGTCCCCTACTAGCCCCTAGATTTTTATTCCTATGTTGTATTTCAACTATTTGACTAAGGAGGGAGACATTCTAGATTTAAATAGCTTAAGAAGTAGGCCAATGATGTTAGATATTCCTCCTTGCTGTAAGCAGGGGCCGGTCAAGCCCAATTTTGAATATTTAGTTCTTTATTTAAGGAGCTTTTGGATGGATTAAATTTATTCTTTCAAAACTCCTCTTCCTCGTTACTTTCTGTCTACGTTGCACGGGGACGAAAACGGGATACGAAACCAATACGAGAAACGTGATTTTAAAAAAAATACGGATACGGGAAACGTTTTTAATTTTTTATTTTAATATAAGTATTAATCAATATAAAAAAATACAACTAACAAACTAAGGTACCATTTCAATCATTCATTAATTGTCTTAGAAAATTTACTACTACAATAAATTTTCTAACAAGCAAAGGGAAAAAATATACTATGTGAGAAGTACAAAGATAAGAGGAAAAGTAATAAACTAACAAACTAAGGTATCCCTATTCTCTAGTCATTCATTAATTGCCTTAGAAAAATTGCTACTACAATAGATTTTCTAACAAGCAAAGGGAAAAAAGAAACTATGTGAGAAGTACAAAGATAAGAGGAAAAGTAATAAACAACTAAAGTTCTAGTTAGTGCTAATAAAAAAAATGGCTTAGCAATTCATTTCAGTAATCTCTTTGCTAGCTCTAGTTTAAGCCACATTCATGTTACCAATAGTAATGGAAATTAAAAAAAATGTAAATTCAATGATAAAAAAATACATCTCTAGTTGGGGCCTCTCTGGAAATTAGGAGGAGGGGGAGGAGGAGGAGGAAGAGGACGAGGAGGAGTGCCACGAAGCAGGGAGTGGGATCAACGGCGTAGCACAGAGTAGGGAGCAGGATCTACGGTGGCAGGGAGGAGGAAGAGGAGGACGAGGAGGAGGAGCTCCACGGAGCAGGGAGCGGGATCGACGACGGCGCACGGAGCAGGGAGCGGGATCGACGACGGCAGGGAGGAGGAAGAAGATGAGGAAGAAGAGGAAGAAGAAGAGGAGGAAGAGGAGGAAGAAGATGAGTAAGAAGCGGAGGAAGAAGAAGATAAGCCGTGGCGGCGACGCACGGAGCAGGGAGCGCACAGAGTGCACATAGCAGGGAGCGGGATCAACGACGGTGCACGGAGCAGGGAGGGGGATCGACGGCGGCGCACGAAGCAGAGAGCGGGAATAGCATAAACATAAAAAGAAGATAAGCCGTGACTTAAGAGGCGGGATACCGCACGCGAATCGCGGGATACGCGATTCTGATTTAAATTTTTTATAATTAAAATTGCATTAGTATTAACCTTTTGAATTTTCATAGCTCCTAATAAACCCAACAGAGAATTTGCAGGACTACACCGATTTGAAAACACATCAAGTGTGTTTCAAGGCCTGTGGTGCCACCATAGTGGCTTGTAATCGACTTTTTGCTAATGATACTAAAGGGTCTGATCATCTCTTGTCTCAATCATCAGGCTCCCATTCTTTCTCTTCATATTTCATATTGCCTTGGAGGTATGCTCCTTAGTTTGTCAGTGAGCCCTCCACTAGTTCCCCATAGGCCTTTCAGTTGAGAGAAAAAAAAATAACTTCCATTTAATACTACCCAATACACATACATATATAGGAAAATAAGAGCGAGGACTAAAATAACCCTGACTTGACTAAACCTAAAGACGGATTACAACTCTCCCCCTCAAGTCGGGTGGTAAATATTGGTCATCCCAAGCTTTTGGATATTATCTGCAAACATATCACATCCCAGACTCTTGGTGAACACATCAGCTAGCTGATCCTTGGACTGAATGAAGGGAGTGACCACATTTTCTTTATCCATGTGATCTTTGATGAAGTGTTGATCCACTTCCATATGCTTAGTCCTGTCATGCTGGACCGGGTTATGAGTTATATTAATTGCTGCTTTATTGTCACAGTATAGGGAGATAAGAACATTATCCTGGAGTCCCAGGTCATGCAGCATGGTATGCACCCAAAGGCCTTCACAAAGACCCTGAGACAACCCGATACTCAGCCTCCGCATTAGATTTGACAACTACATTTTGCTTCTTGCTCCTCCACGCTACCAAATTCCCCCCAACAAACATACAATAGCCAGTGGTGGATTTCCTGTCATCGTGACATCTAGCCCAATCCGCATCAGTGAAGACTTCGATCTTCAAGTGGTTGTGCCGAGAGAACAAAAGGCCACGACCGGGAGCTTTCTTTAAGTATCGCAATACTCAGGATGCGGCCTCTTGATGTCTGATCTGTGAAGCATGCATATATCTACTCAAGATACCTACAACATAGGTGATGTCAAGACGGGTGTGAAATAGATATATGAGCTTCTCAACCAACCTCTGATAGCTTGAAGTGTCAGTACGATCGTCATCACTGTCCTCATTATTCCTGTGGTTTTCCTCCATGGGTGTATTAGCAGGGACACACCCAAGCATTCCAGTTTCTTTCAGAAGGTCCAAAACATACTTGCGCTGAGATTAAAAAAATACCTTGACTCGACCGAGTCACCTAAATACCCAGGAAGTACCGCAACTTCCCTAAATCTTTTACTTCAAACTCAGCTGATAAGAGAGTTTTGAGGTTACGTATCTCCTCAATGTCATCACCCGTAATCACAATGTCATCAACATAGACAATGAGAACCACAATCTTCTGTTTATGTCTATGGATAAACATGGTATGATCAGATTGTGCCTGCATATATCCAAACTTCAGCATAGCTTTGAGGAACCGTCCAAACCATGCTCTTGGAGATTGCTTTAATCCATATAAAGACTTCTGCAAACGACAGACAAGACCTTCTGCCTCTCTTCGAACAAAACCAGGTGGGAACTTCATGTACACCTCCTCATCGAGCTCACCATGGAGAAATGCATTCTTCACATCCAGTTGGTGAAGATCCCATCCTAAGCAAGCTGCACAAGATAGAAGAGTTCATATGGAGTCCATCTTTGCCACGGGGGCAAAAGTCTCCTGGTAGTCCACTCCCTGAGTCTGAGTGTAGCCTTGAGCAACCAGCCTAGCATTGCATCGTTCAACCTTACCCTCCTGATTCTGCTTGACGGAGAAAACCCATCTTGAGCTGACGACTTTCTTTCCAGGGGGAAGAGACGAAACATCCCAGGTATGATTTTTGTCCAACGCAGACATCTCCTCCTCCATTGCCCGTGTGCATACAAGTATGCTCAATGCTTCCTGCCATGTCTTAGGAATGGTAACCATGGATAATGAAGACACAAATGACTGATGTGCATGAGAAAGGTGATGATAAGCAACATGATTAGAAATGGGATGCTGAGTACAAAGAGTTTTACCTCCAGCAGATCAAGAGGAGCAGATAAACCATCATCACCAAAACTTGTGTTTGGAGCGGGCATTGGTAGCAGAGGAGCATTAGTGGTCTGTTTCTCTGTCGTACGTGGTGGTATGTATAAGGAAGGGTAGACATCAGAGATGAATTCGGAGGGACCTGAGCACGAGGAGCCACATCATAGGAGCCTGAAGCAGGAGCCTGAAGCAGAGGATCAGGGATAGGAGTATCTAACACGGTCTCACCCTCATCAATCTCCCTCTGACGAAGAAAGTGAGCCGATTCCATATAATAAGAGTCCTCCCTGAAGGTAACATCCATAGTACAGTAGATGTGTCTGGAAGGAGGATGGTAGCAATGATAACCTTTCCTGATAAAAGAATAGCCAATAAAGACAGAACGCTGAGCCCGAAGTCAAGTTTGTCCCTATGAGGCAGATGGACATGCACAAAACACACCCACCCAAAAATCTGGGGTGGTAGGTGAGAGGTATGGACAACAAACATAGAGGATAGACGACCAATTGGGGTAGCATAAGCTAGGACTCTTGACGGGAGGCAATTGATAAGGTGAGAAGCGGTGAGAACAACGTCACCCCAATAGGATTTAGGTAGGTGTATAGTATGGAGAAGGCAATGAGCCACCTCAAGGAGATGCCGATTTTTTCGTTCAGCAACCTCGTTTTGAGTAGAGGTGTGAACACATGTGGTTTGGTGCAAGATGTCATGGCTAGTGAGCTAGTGAGATAAGAACCAAATAGACCTCGATCATCATATCCCCCCCCCCATTATCACTACGGAGAACACAAATCTTTTCATTAAACTGGGTCTGAACCATTTTATGAAAAACTTGAAAGCAAGTAAAGACCTCATTTTTTTCTTTAACAGGTAGAACCAAGTGGTCCGCGAAAAACAGTCAATAAATGTGACAAACCACCTGAAACCAGATAATGATACCACATGGGAAGGACCCCACACATCAGAATGAATAACAGAAAAATGAGCGGTACTTGGAGACGATAAGTGCATAGAAGTATGATGAACATGTTTAGACATAGTGCATTCATAAACAAAAGTTTAATAAAAGGCATAAAAGCAGGAAACAGTTTTTGGAGATAAACAAGGGAGGGATGTCCAAGGAGAAGATGCCATCGTCGAACATCCTCAGCAGTAAGCGATAGTAGATGAGATAGCTTGAGCCGGAAGCTGATTGTCCAGGTAGTACAAACCACCATGATTCCTACCACTGCCAATTCTCCGCTTCGTACCCAGTTCCTGAAAAAAACAGGAGTCGGGAAAGAAAATTACAGAGCAGTTAAGAGATCAAGTGATATTACTGATAGAAAGTAAATTTCGGAGAAAAGATGGAACGTGAAGAACAAAGGTAAGAGAGAGAGAGAGTCGGAGAGCAGTAAATATATCATTTGCCCGCAATAGAGGATAAGGTGTCGTTAGCAGAAATAACCTTATCCTTACCAGACAAAGGTGTGTAGGAAACAAAACCTGAGGAAGATCCCGTCATATGATCAGTAGCTCCTGAGTCGATGATCCAATCAGACGAGGTGGTAGTGGCAGCATGTGCATGGGGCTGAGCCACAATAGCAAAGGAGGAAGAAAAACCGGGAACAAAGTCAGACCGGGAGTGAAGTAAACGACGCAGAACATCCAATTCCTGAGCGGAGAAAGAACTAGGAGGAGGTTCATCATAGACCTCGGTAGCATATGCAACATCCGAAAAACAAAGGCCACCTGGCCGACCCCCTCCACGTCCAGGTGCACGACCACGACCACGGACAGCAGGTGCCAGGTGAGGATGGAGCTTAAAACACACATCCCGAGTATGACCACGTCGCCCACAATAAACACAAGTGGGAACAGTAGCGTTGGTATAACCCCGACCAACACTAGCTAGGGCTGAACGTTCAGGAGGAACAACCATGCTGAGGGACTTCCGACGAGCATCATCTCCAAGAACCATATTGAAGGCTTCCTGAAGGGAAGGAAGAGGAGAACGATGTAGAATATGGGTTCGGACGGGATCCGACTCCATATTAAGTCCTATCAAGAAGACACGCCGGCGGTAACGATTCTCTTTTTGCTGTAACTTAACGGCATCCGCAGTACAGGAGGCAGTGAACTGCTCGAAAAAATCCAACTCTTGATAGAGACGTTCAAACTCAGAGAAGTAGGAGGAAACCGTCATTGATCCCTGTCTTAGATCCAAGATGCGGCGAGTAAGCTCATAGATTTAAGTAGAACTACCAATCTGGGAATAGGTTTTCCGAGCTCGAGTCCAGATGTCATGAGTCGAGTCCAGCAACATATAACTTCGATAAACCTTGAGAGACATAGAGTGCAAGTGCCAAGAGACGACAAGGGAGTTCTCTGAGTCCCAACGCTTCCAAGAGAGATCATCCATGGGTGGCTCCGCAATAGTCCCATCTATGTAACCGAACATTTGGTGACTGCGTATCACATGTTGAGCAGTGCGTGACCATTCCAGGTAATTTGTTCCATCCAAGGGCACAATGATAGTCTTCAACGAGCCAGAGTGGTCATGAGTCCGCTGAGGGTCACTCATCTGTGGCATTACTTCACTCGGCGAAGAAACGGAAGAATCCCCCATTACAAACCTTAGAAGATGGCCACAAAAAAGGGCAAAGAATCAGTGGAGGGGGTGCGGCATCAGTAGAACAAGAAGGGATCGGACAGGATCAAGCGACAGCAAAGCTGTGGCAACGGTTAGAGGGGAGTTCAGTAGACTGGCATCGGTTAGAGGGCAACACAGCTGTGGCTATTGGAAGAAGAACTGGAGACGAAGGAGAGGCCAAGGATCAGTGTCGAAAACAGGCGCATCATCTGCGTCGAACGGTGTTTACAGCAGGCGGCTGCATCGACGACGTCGAATCAGCCGCAAGCAGGGAGCGCAGCCCCCACCCTGACGCTCAAACCGACAGAGTGGAAGGACGGGGAAGGGAAGAACAGTCGACGTTGGTAGCGAGCAGCGAGAGACGGAGGGGGCGCGACTAGCGACAGGCTCGCAGCGGGAGATGGACGAGACGTCTAGGGTTGGCTTTTTCGCTCTGATACCAAGTTGAGAGAGGAAAAATAATAACTTCCATTTAATACTAACCAATACACATGCATATATTGGAAAATAAGAGTGAGGACTAAAATAACCCTACGACTTGACTAAACCTAAAGACGGATTACAACTCTTTCTGCATTCAGGCGGACCAAATATTGTTGTTGGAAAGGAAATCACCTCCTAATAGGGGTTTCAGCGGTAGCTATCAAGATCTCTTGTATTATTTGGGGAAACATGTATCCATATGCTAGAGGTCCGGGTCTAGGTGCGTGAAGAATCCCGTCTCGTTGGTCATGATCAGATTATCTCCAACAAACTTAGAGCTATTTGGATGCACCATAATGACTTTCTATAGTAGGGACTGGCAATCCATGCTCACCTCACTTTTAGGTTGGTACCCCAAATGTCTTTAGATGCTGGATTAGTATTACTTATCATCTAGCTAGTCCATACCAATTAAGGTAGGATATAAGAATGAAAGTGAATAAGTTTATTTCCAATAGGATGATCTGCCACTATGTTATAAGTAAGAATTCTCTCCTTTGAACCAAAATACAGATGCGGTTGGAAGGAGAAGGATCATGATGCTAAATTCTTGGATTAGTCTTCCTTTATTTTTACAACTATTTATAAGGATTCATGAACCCTTTGTTAATGGTGTAGTCTTAGCTGTAGACATTATATAATCACTTGGGAGAATGAGTCAACCTCTTAGGTTTCCAAGCTGACTATGAATGCATCCTTGAGTAGAGGATTCTTTGTGAGATTTGGTTCACCTTTATGAGCGCCTTCATAGTCGCTCCCCAGCGGATTGAGTTTGTGAGTTGGCTATGGCGTGTTAGGCTCTCCGGCTGGACCTCCGCAGTTTGGCATTCTACATGATCTCTTTAGGTAGGAATCTTACTTGTTCGCCATCTTAATTAAGATGTTAACTCAAACGACGCTGCCAGGTGTTCTCTTTTTGTATACTTATGTGTCTTCTTTGCTACACACAATTTGCAATATTCAAAAAGCAGGAGCGGAGCCCGTGCGCTACATACATATGTATGCACATACATACTAGCAGTTGTGCACGGTGCTACTGCACGACTGCTCTTAGTGGGAGAACAAGCTATGTCTGTTCGTGGTTGCTTTGATGTACGGGTACCCCCTCTCTCTGCTTCCTGACTCTCTCTCTCTCTCTCTCTCTCTCTCTCTCTTCCCCCTTTCTCCTCATATTTAATGTTACCCTCTCTCCCCAATGATGATAAAGATGCTTTTACTTTTAATCTAATCACCTTTTTAGTCTAGGAGACGTAGAGCCCCCCTTTCTCCTATAGGTTTAGGAGACAGATTTTCTTCCTCTTTTTATCTCTCTCTTCCCCATCTATCTTCACCACTGATTGAGTTAATCTAATGGTTGTGAATTATTTGATGGTGTTAGCATTCGAATATGCATATTCTTTTATATATAGTAGAGGTACGCACACATGTATGCATGTATATTTATGTATATATATATCTATTGAATGGGTTATGCATATATATGTATGTAGACAAACACGCATGGATGTTCTTTCAATCACTTGCCCTATACATGCTATCGTTTTAATTTTTTTGGAATGTTTGTCCCAGTGTTAGTATTATGTCGTGCCTATATATTGTGTTTTTCTATGCTTTATAGTTTGTTAGCTAAAGTTGAGGATATCCTCCCTGTTAATCTATTCTTTGAAGAAAATGTGAAAAATGGATGGCTATCGATGGTTGCTCATTCCTAGATTTCAACTTATTGATTCGTTTTCATATATATTGAAGAAATTAGTTATCCAGATTCATATAAGTGAAATTTAGATAGTGTAACTTTAAGTCTTTCTAAGAAAAAAAATAAAAATCTAGTCTCTAGGTCATGATTGAGCAATTAATCATTAAACTAAATTGATCTCAGTAGTAAACCTATTAGTACACAAAAAACACAAAAAATCAACTCTGCAAGGTAATCTAGCACATGATGCTTTTTGAGGTTGGAAGATGTTAGAAAAGTCCATGTAGAGACCCATATTGGAGCCCTTTTATTTCTTGTTTCTTTCCTCTTTACTTTAGTCCCACACCGTGTATAAGGGACTCCTCTCCCTTTCTCTCTCCTATATATATGTATTCATACATTGTAATTGATAATTGAGGAAGCATATACAAGGTTCAGTATTTATCTACCTGGTATCAGAGCCAGCGGTCCGGACCTGCGGTCTCCTCTCTCCTTCATGCGCGGTCTTCCTCTAAGTCGCAGCGGCCTCTCTTTCAAACCGTGCGGTTTTCCTCTAACCGCAGCTCCCCGCGGTCTTCCCTCTCCTAGCGGTCTTCCTATAGTCGCAGCGGTCTCGCCCTGCGGTCTCCTCTCTAGTCGCAGCGGTCTCCTAACCTGCGATCTCCCTCTAACCGCCTCTCCCCTTCGGTCTCTCATCTCCTGACCGCTTCCAGTATCTCTCACTCGTGGATTCCACTTCTCCTCAATCTCCTCGGCTCTCTTATAGCCTTCTCCCTTCTGACAAGTGGGCCCCGCCTCTCCTGGCCAGCGGCATCCTCTCCAGCGGCGTCCTCTCCAGCGGCCTCCTTTCCAGCGGCCTCCTCTCCAGCAGCGTCCTCTCCAGCGGCCTCCTCTCCAGTGGCTTCAACCTCCCAGTGGTTTGCCACTCCCAGCGGTCTCCCTGTTTTTGACCGCTCCCTACGGTCGCGTTCCCATCGGTCTTACCCCTCCCTGAGGTCGTGCGGTCTCCGCTTAGTCTTCTCGGCTCTAACCGCTGTAACCCAATGGGTTCCTCAATTGATCCCTCAGAGCATCCCAACGAGCAGACCGACTCCTCCCCTGCAACCCGCTTGCTCCCCACTCCCGAACTGCGCGACGTGCTGAGAATCACCACCATTTCCCTGATTGGGAAGAAAAACTTCGTTGAATGGGTACACTCTGTCAGACGGGTTCTTCAGTCCAAGGGACTTCTGTTTCATCTCACTAAGGAGCCTCCTTCTGCTCCTACTGATGACTGGCTACGTAACGATGACCGTGTTCAGACGTGGCTTCTCAACTCCCTTGATGACGAACCTTACCGCATGGCCATGTATCACGAGACGGCCAAGGCAATGTGGGAGGAGCTCCACTCCTTGTCAAGGACAACCTCCAGCACTTGTATGACATCATTACCGGGCTTCAAACTCTTGACACTGGCGGTGTTGCCGACTTAACCTCATTTGTTGCTCGGGCTAAGACTCTTGCTGAAGTCTGGATCCAACATCAGCCTTCTACTACGGATCTAGCTGCCCAACGTGCTCAAAAAGAGTTTGTTTGTATTGTCATGATGATGGCTCGTGTCCCGCTTCACCTTCAGAGTATTCGGGCTCAGATCCTTTCGTCTGCTACTACCCCGTCATTATCTGATGTATGCTCTATGCTGCTCAAAGTTTCACCGCCTCCTGATACTACTGGACCTCCCTCACCGGTCCTTCTCCAACACTCCTCTGCGCCATTACTATCTCTCCTTCCCGCTGCTCGTGGAGGACGTTCAGGCTCTCGGGGAAGGGGACGCGGTGGCCGGCCACATCCTAAGTGTTCGTTTTGCGGTAAGGATGGACATCTTGAGGCAATCTGTTACCGCAAAAATGGTCTTCCTCCTCATCCGACTGCGTCTATTGCTGCTGACAATCCCTCTGCCACTCGTGCTGATCTTGAAGCGGTTCGCCTCCAGCTCCAACAACTTCACGGGATGCTCCGCCACCCGCCTGCCTCAGTTGCCTCCATCTCTAATGAAGGTATCACTTGTCTCTCCACTACGCGCTGGATAGTGGATTCAGGTTCTACCCACCATATCACCTCGCTGAGACCACATAAATACTTGGATTCTCCTCATCCTAAGTGTATCACAGTGGCCAATGGTGACACCGTCACTGTCTCCGGCTCTGCTGATATCCCTCTTAATTCTTCTATCTCCCTCCGCTCGGTTATTCATGTTCCGGGCTCCCCGTTTAATTTACTTTCTGTTAGACGTCTCACTGCTGATTTCGATTGCTCAGTAACATTCACCTCTTCTTCTTTTCTGATGCAGATCGACGGACGCAAAGTATCATTGGTAAGGGACGACTGCAAAACGGGCTCTACCTTATTGATGTTTCTCCTACCATCCTCTCCTCAGTCTCCTTCGTTGAGTGGCATCAGCGTCTTGGGCATGCCCCTCTTCCAGTCCTTCAGAAGGCTTTTCCAGATATCTCTTTTCCTGCTTTTAAATGTGAATCATGTATTTTGGGAAAACAACATCGTTCCTCTTTTCCGTCTCATTGTACTTAGAGCTATGCTTCTTTTGTTTTAGTGCATTCCGATGTTTGGGGCCCGCACAAAATTACTAGTATCTCTGGTTATCGTTATTTTATCACATTTATTGATGATTATTCTCGCACAACATGGTTGTATTTACTTCGTGATCGCTCCGAGCTTCCCCGTGTATTTCGAGCTTTCGTTCTTGTGATTCGCACGCAGTTTTCCGAAAATATAAAAACTCTCCGGACAGATAATGCTCGCGAATACACTAGCCATGAATTTGCTCATCTCTGCTCTGAATTTGGGGTCATTCACCAAACGTCGTGTGCCTATACTCCCCAACAAAACGGCGTTGTTGAACGTAAAAATAGACATCTGCTCGATGTTGCTCCCTCCCTCATGATTCACATGCAGGTACTCAAAGCCTATTGGAACTTTACGCTGTCCACGACATGTTATCTCATTAACCGCCTCCCTTCCTCCGTCCTCTAAAATGCTACTCCGTTTAGCCTCCTTTTCCCTCCACTCCGACATTCTCTCTCACACCCCACATATTTGGTTGTGCCTGCTACGTTCACCTACTTGGTCCGTCCACGGACAAGTTGGATCCTCGGGCAGCCAAACACATGTTTGTTGGCTATTCCCGTACTTAGAAAGTCTACGTCTGCTACTCTCCTACTACCCGCAAAGTAACCGTTTCTGCGGATGTTACCTTTCGGGAGGATCAACCTTTCTTCTCCAACCCAACCCACCTCTTCCACCACAATCCTTCCCACGACCTGTCATTCCCGTTACCACTCCTCTACCACTACCCCTTCGTGTCCCGGCTCCAGCTTTCCACAAGCCATCTCTTATCCGTATCTACACCCGTCGCCCTCCTCGATCCGTTGCCCCAATACAGTCGGCTTCGACCTCTGACACTCTGTGCCCCGCTGATCCGGCACCGGCCTCCACCGCTCATCCACTGACGAACTATGTATCCTTACATCGCCTATCCCCACAACATCAAAGCTTTGCTACTTCATTATCCTCTGTTTCTATATCTAACTCTGTGCAGGAGGCTCTCCAACATCCAGGCTGGCGGGTAACCATGGAAGAAGAAATGACAGCCCTCTAGGCTAACCAGACATGGGATCTGGTCCCTCTACGACCAGACTCCTGTTGGGTGTAAATGGGTCTTTGTCATCAAGCATGCTCCTGATGGGACAATTGACCGTCTAAAAGCCCGACTGGTGGCTCATGGCTTTACCCAACAACAAGGTCTCGATTATGAGGAGACATTCTCTCCAGTGGCCAAGCTCAACACAGTTCGTATCCTCCTCTCTGTGGCTGTGCATCGCCAATGAACCTTACATCAACTGGATATCAAGAATGTTTTCTAAATGGTGACCTACAAGAAACAGTTTACATGCAACAACCTCTCGGGTTTGAGACTACGGGGGAGTCCCGAGTTTGTCACCTTAAGAAATCAATCTATGGTCTCAAACAATCTCCTCGGGCATGGTTTGATAAGTTCAGTAAAGCTGTTCGGGAGGTTGACTTTACTCGGAGCTCGGCAGACTTCTCTCTGTTCACTCGACATCTAACTACAGGAACAGTTCTTCTTTTGGTGTATGTCAATGACATCATAATCACAGGAGATGATTCAAAGGGAATACATGCGGTCAAACAACATCTTAGTTCCATTTTTCAAACAAAAGATCTGGGGAACTTTCGATACTTCCTTGGTCTGGAGATCGCCAGACGTCCTGATGGACTTTTCCTCTCTCAACAGAAGTACTGTCTCGACCTTCTTCAAGACGCTGGCTATTCTGGATGCAAGCCGATTAACACCCTGATGGATGTCAATCACAAGCTGTGTGCACATGCTTCTGATGCCGATCCTCTTCTTCCAAATCCAGAATACAATCGATGACTCGTTGGAAAACTTATTTACCTAACGGTCACGAGACCAGACATATCCTTTGTTGTTGGGGTGGTCAGCCGGTTTATGCATTCTCCTCGGATGTCTCATCTACAGGCCGTCGAGCACATCCTAAGATATCTAAAAACAACCCCTGGTCAAGGGCTGGTATACAAACCTCATTGTCTCCCAACTTTGATTGTGTATTCTGATGTAGATTATGCTGGTTCCCTGGATGATCGGCAGTCTAGCAGTGGATTTTGTACCTACTTTGGAGGTCACCTTGTTACCTGGCGCAGCAAGAAACAAGCTGTGGTTGCTCGATCTTCAGCTGAAGCGGAATACCGTTCGATGACATCAATTGTCTCTGAGCTCACATGGCTTGAAAGTCACCTCGCTGATCTAGGAGTAAAACTTCCCTCACCAGCTATCTTACTATGTGACAGTCAAGCCGCTATACACATAGCTAAGAACCCGGTCTTCCACGAAAGAACGAAACACATTGAAGTGGACTGTCACTTCATCCGGGAGAAAGTTCAAATGAAGAAGCTAGAATTAAAGCATGTTCCGGGTACTGACCAAGTTGCTGATATTCTCACCAAGGCCCTACCAAGTACCCTATTTTATCAGTTCCCGTCCAAGCTGGGTGTCTACGACTTGTACGGTCCAGCTTGCGGGGGAGTGTTAGAAAAGTCCATGTAAAGGCCCATATTGGAGTCCTTTTATTTTTTGTTTCTTCCCTCTTTACTTTAGTCCCACACCGTGTATAAGAGACTCCTCTCTCTTTATCCCTCCTATATATATGTATTCATACATTGTAATTGATAATTGAGGAAGTATATACAAGATTCAATATTTTTCTACGGAAGACTATCAGGTTAACTGCTGATCCACTTGATTTTCTGTAGTCTTTTCATCCGTGCATACAAATTTTTAAAGTTGACCAGATACATACATATGAGATTGATTTATCTTCCCCGGAGAAGAGCCATTTTTTCCTCTCATACAAATATGAGGTTGATTAGATACATGTAAAATTGATTTTTCTTCCGAGGAAGAGAACTATTTTTCTTAACCCAATTAGATTTGATGTCATGATCTTTAAATGCAGAGTCAAAACTGTTCATCTATTTATAGTCCCTAACAGTGGTGACTTACACATCCTCTGTTATTCTATACAAGTGACTAGTGCAGCATTTATCTTAAGGACACTGTCCTGCCCTCTGCTTATTGCAGTTTATTTTGAAGTACTTATTATCATATGATTATTTTTCCAACAAAAGAAATGATGAAAATAGGAAGAGAAATTGGATTAAGTTTTTCAATTGCTGTAATTTCCGTCTAGATAACTATTTTTTAGGGTTTTGATGATGATACTTCCAAATGTTTTTTATGTGTTGTGCTGTGAATTCTTGCAGATATCAGTGATCGACTTAGAGTTTTGCTTTTAGGTTTTAACTAATGACATGGTGCATTTTGGATGCCCCTTTTGTACAAATGAATCCACCATGTGCGTGTCTTGGGTGATCCTGTTCATGCCAAATGCATGTCCTATCTTTTGTAACACAAGTGTTGATACATATATAATCATCAATGCTCCCTTTCAAAAGCCTAAAGTTTTGTTTGGAGCCATGGATCTCTACTATGGCGCTGATTCCACAGAACGCCTTTGCGAAGCGCCTGCTATTTGGCATCCTGCGATTGGTTTTCCGTCGAACGCCGGAAGGGTTATTAACACGAATCGTGACTACAGGAGGCAGACCGTGGTTGCATTCTTGAGTTCCATGGTCAAATGGCTGTCGGAACTCCGTTCCAAATAGATTCTACAAATACTCCAACATAACTATAGTTTTCCATATTTGTTGAATTGTATTTCGTTTACACTTTGCTTGAATTTTTACTAACGAGGAAATCGCAGGTTGATGGTACATTTCATTCACCAGAGTGGCATGCTGCTCGTTTGGCCAGCCTGAATACATCCCACACAATAACTTGGGAAGAATTCAAGAAAAAGCAGAAGGTGATATATAATTGTGATGCCAAAAAGCGTAAACCTTCTTTCTATTAACTTTTCATCATATTGAAAGATCGTCTGCACACTGTACTCTTTCCTCTAGTGATTTCATCTCTTACTTTTCAATGTTTTCATCATATTGAAAGATCGTCCGCACACTGTACTCTTTCCTCTAGTGATTTCATCTCTTACTTTTCATGCCATAACTCCTTTACATGTTCAATTTTCTAATTAGTTGTTATTTTAAATTTTATTCTGTTCCCATATTTCCTATGAACAAGGTAGTCAGCATACTGTGATATACGAGGTAAGTTAAATTTGGACAGCTTGGAATTGGGTTGTGTATGAGTCTAGTCCGAGTTTGGCTCTCTTGATTTTTATCTACTTGAGCTTGACTCGTATTCAACTATCCTCAAAAAATTTGTGTACGAGTTTGTTAAAATAACTTGTACAAAAAGCCCATAGAGATCCCATTTTCAACCTTAGGGATTAGTCTCACATCTTTGAATGGAGTTTAGACTCCACTCTCTCTTCCTGTATATTTGTAAAAATACTTGTATTGTATAAGCTTCTTTTATGAGAGATTAATAAGAAGATTATTTCTCTCTCCTCTTCAGTATCTTGTGCTCTACTCAATCTTAATATTTAAACAACAATAACAATAATAAAAGGAGCAAATATGTAAAATAGAAATGAGGTGCATGAATAAACACATCAAAATTGAATGAGAAGGAACTTAATAATTTAAACCCAAAATATCATATGCGCACTTTCAGAGCCAATGAAGTTCTGTTTGGAACTCTACAGTTAAGTGAGCTCTAGGCGAGAGTAGTTTTAGGATGGGTG
The DNA here is from genome assembly GCA_033032865.1 of Dactylorhiza incarnata. Lineage (NCBI taxonomy): Eukaryota > Viridiplantae > Streptophyta > Magnoliopsida > Asparagales > Orchidaceae > Dactylorhiza > Dactylorhiza incarnata. The sequence continues at coordinate 2,389,472 of JAWHQI010000020.1, read as the reverse complement.
ATTCCCTATGAAGTACTTGTAGGTCATCTTGGGAAAATGATAAAATTGTAAGGTTCAATTTAGGATGGGCTAGGCAGAACCAAAGCGACAATTCCTTAGATATTGTATGTTAGATCAATACAAATGGTAACATAGCCACTTCTCATGCAGGACGGTGTGTTGTTTGGGGATGAACCAATTAAAAGTTGGTGGGCCTCTAACATCCCAAATCTGATGTGGGTGGTCTGTTGATGGTGATAAGTATCTTTTGGGTAGTGAGCTCAGGTTTAAGGCTTTGATGAGATAAAAACTAGAAGGAAACAAAGTGGAAGCTTAGAAATCCCTGACTCGGGTTAGAGGTGTTCATGCTTGATAATCCCTCTCTCAATCTTCCTGCATTGCATCTCTGTCAAATCTTACATGAATCTTCAATGTGTAAATATCTTTCTGGAAGAATCTTAATCTTGAAAACTTTCAAGAAAATTTAGACCCTAATTGTTGGATTCATGAATTTTTCTTTATGTATTAATTCATCGGGAAACCTAATTATATACAAACCTTAGAAATCCTAGGTTTTATTTCATATATCCTCTACATGTTTCATAAGTCTTCCATCATGATTCCTGAATCTTTATTGTCTCAATACTTATGTCAGACTTTCAGCTATCCAGTCTCCTCTTTAAAAAGCTCACTCTTTTTTTTCCTAATAAGCTCATTCGTTCTCTTTGGCTTTGATTTGAGGGCATGATTCCGCAGCAAACGCGACGGTATAGGGGGCCACTATTTCAGTGGTACTCTGTGAGCAGCCACTTTGTGCATTTATTGTCAAAGGTTAGGTCTTTCTCCTCTGAGAGAAGCCACTTTGTGCATAGTGCCAAAGGTTAGGTCTGTTTCCAATCTTCCCCCGCCCATACCCCCAATGATTGGGGACTATATGGGTTATGATGTTGTTGATGTTGTTGTTGTAAGCTCATTCGTTCTCTTAACTTAAATTACTTCAAAAGTTCTCACTTATCATAACTATCATCTACAAGTAACAGACACTTAAAAATAGAAAAGTAGCATGCATAGGTTATAACATAACTAATACACTAAGGATGTAAACATATTTGTTCTCTTATGTATTCTATTGAGATTGCAGACTCTTTAATCAGTTCACAACTACTACTAATACTAGTCATTGCTAATAATTTCAATATACATTTTCTCTTTTCTTTTCCTTACCCACAAATTAAGTATCATGGTTGCAAGTTGCAGCATACCATTTCAACATAAATAAACATAATATGAAGATTTTTTCTTTGTTCTGGTTTCTTACGTTAATTGTCTAAGATGAAAATATTAAGTAAAGTAGTCGGAGTAAAGCTAATGATGACAAAATAAGATCTTCTACTCTCTCTCATAACTTTATTTGTAGAACTCATAATTTGGTACCCCTCCACAATCTAACATGTTCTAGTTCTAAAACTTGACACAAAAGAAATGTTTTATTATTTGATATTCTTGTACTCCTTAGAGTATCATTGAAAATATTTGTTAACTGAGCAAGTTGTTATAATGTCTAACACGCCTCTTCAAGTCTAATCAGTTTCTCAAATAGACTTACTTTATTACCTCAAAATACTTAACTTCAGTTTTTTTGTTAATATTATTATTATAAGGTCCTCCCAACTATTTTGAGTCCTTCAATGAATATATATTTATGCTCTTACTGATTTCTTCATGCCAATTTTCATTTTTGTAATTAGGAAGAGGAACTCAAGAAAGGTGAGATGGAGGCTGACAAGGATAGGATGATGCGAGATTATAGGGCACAGTTGGATGCTGATAGAGATCGTAAGCTTGCTGCTGGAAGGAACCATTCAGGCATCAAGTTGCATCAGAAAAAAGGTAGATTTGAAGTATAACATATGTTCTAAAATATTAATTTAATTGTTCTAGTTGACAGAAGTTTCACACAGTCAAAACTGGAAAGTGCTCCGAAAATGAAATTGTTTTCAGCCCTCAATGCTATCTCTGCCTTGTTAGTGGATTTGAATAACAATGTTAATCAATTTGATCTAAAGGGAACTGATGCTGAATAATTATTTTCCATGTCACTCTTGTTTTTCCTTCTTATTCAGATATCTTCTTACCTTACTATGTGATAAAAAGGATTCCATGAAAGAATAATGAAGGAATGGAAATATTACAAAATTTGGTATTCCATGTATTGTAAATGAAAAATCCTTCAAATAATAGTAAAACTTTGTTGGTGACAATTTTTAAGAAAAAAACCTCTAGAAAATGTCAATGGCAAGCAGAAGTATGATAAAGTTACGCTACCTATAATATATCCTAAACTGTAAATCCTTACAAGTTAAATGAGTCGAGTGGCTTGGATACGGCCAAAGAATGAGCCAAGGAAGAACATAATTAAAGTATAATTGTGATCTACTCAGGTGGTCAACAGTTGTTGGTTAAAGATAGGACTGACGTGCCCCACCAGTAAAATGTGAAGGTTGTACCTATGCATGCTTGATTGCTTTTATGCAATTGTATTGGTCCATATGATGCTATGATGTTGACCGTGAAGACGAGATCCTACAATTTGTGCATGATAATATACGGGCAATGAAGATGAGATCTTCCATATGTTCTATGGAGATGAGATCCTCCATATGGTCCATGAAGAGGAGATCTTACAATTTGCACTGCCACCTATTGTTAGTCTTTTACCCTTCTATCCTACCATTGCCCCACAGAAAAAACCAAGGGAAAGAGACACCATCCCCATCCCAACGTCCACCCCATTATATCTTTGGGGTGGATCTGAAAAGAAAAAAGAAAAGAAAATTGACTTCCTTGGATCATTAGTAGTATTCATTGGCAACCGCGCTGCCTTCTTGAATTAAAGGCCTAAGGTGGTCTTTTAGCATGGCATCATCTGCTTCAGCATGTTAGTAAACAACCCATAATGACTTGCATCCATAGAGTCTAGGTTGGTGGTGTCATTCACACTTTTTTTTCTTTTTCGGTAAAGAGGATGCATATCATCATTGTTATTCTATGTGAATGCCCGGGTTCAACCTTTCTTGCTCAGATGGGTTGGGATGGTTAAATATCGTGAGGGTACTGTGCCAAAAAATGGCAAAATTTCATTGGGTCATCGACAATTTAGAACAAAAGCCACCATGATGGGTAACTTCGATAGGTCTAAAGACAAAACTCGCTAAATTGGATTTAGACCCAAAAAATCTGATTGCCACTAATGGAGTTTCATTGGAGAATAATGGGACTTTTAAAATCTATGTAGGGTCAAGCAAGATGGAGCCAACTCCTCGTGCCCTAAAAGGAGGATAATAGCAAAGAAACTTTGGTTCAAATAATTTTAGCAATGCGTAAAATATGCTAAATATATATTATCATCCAATAAACCGTATTTATGGTCAAGAAAAAATTAGAAGTTTCGTAGACCCGAGGTTTCACAAAGATGAAATTGTGACTTACCTGTATGTTCTTGTCGAAGGACCATAATTGTGTATTCATAAGACCCTCTTCAACAACTATAACATGGTGCACCCATTAATATGAGGAGAGATGTAGTCAAATAATCGCCTAATTACTTTTTATTCTGACACTTGGCACCACTTAGTGCTTGACTACACACAACTAAACTCGCATGCCAAACATAGTAAGCAGTGGCCCACATCAACTAATCAACCTAATCAACTAATAAACCTATGTACTTCTTCTCTCAACATAAGCCTTCGAGAAATCAAATAGATGGCTGACATGTGACACATTCTTATGCCATCATATCATTGATGAACATCTCTGCAGCAACTTTTGGCAAGACAAATAAGTCATGAACCCAATTGATATGAAGCCATCATTACATTGACTGATTAATGATCTTGATCTTACGGTCGTACCCTACTGCAATAGGATGTATGTCATAATCTTCACAACACTATAAAAATGTGAGCAATTTAAGAAGGGCCAACATGTGTGGCAATTGACATTCCTAATTAATCACATCTTTCTAGTGAGATATCTCCAAGTCCAACAATAAAATCATATCCCATCCATTTGTTGTGCTAAAGCCCAAGCAACCCTCCACCTCCTTTAAATGTGTGGAATCGGGAGGATAAAGTAATGGGTTCTCGTGAAGCTTACTAATGATATGTGTTGAAAGGTGGACTAACCCTCGTCGGGGCTTTGTCCCACCAACCAGACTGCAGTCTGAGCACCCCAACCAAATCACACAAGGCTAACTCTGTTACGGAGCTGCACGACGACGAGCCACCTTGGAAAGTTTTCACGCGCCGGGCGCGTATAGCGGATGGGCCCACGATTTCCGCAGCAAATAAATAATTATCTACCGTGTTTGCTTATGGCGTTTAATTTGTTGCTTTGTTTGTGTGTCAATTTAGATATTTCCGCTTTTTCTATTTCAAAACATTTCCTTTTTGTATTCGCTCCTCGCCACTATAAGAGGACGCATAAGCCTTGTATTGTGGTATCCTGGAATGAAATTGTGTTTTCCCTCTCCTCCTCTCTAACCCTAATCCCCCTCTCTCTCCCTCTCTCTATCTCCCCTCTCTCTCCCATGCTCTCTCTGGCCGACAGCTCCACTGCCCTACCGGGATCGTATCAAACCCTCATCGGGACTTTGGCCAATGGATAGGTTGTTGAGGCCGGTGATCGATCCTGTAACCTCCTTTATGAGGGTGTTAACATCACTCATACCCCAGTGAGCTGCAACCCACTTGGGTATGAGGAGTGATGTTAACGCCCTCATAAAGGAGGTTCCGGGATCGATCCCCGGCCTCAACAACTTTTTTTGAAAGGTGGGCTAACCCTCGTCGGGACTTTGACCCACCAGCCAGACTGTAGTCTGAGGACCCCAACCAAATCACCCAAGGCTAACCCTCGTCGGGTCTTTGACCAATGGGTAGATTGTTGAGGTCGGGGATCGATCCTGGAACCTCCTTTATGAGGGTGCTAACATCACTCCTCATACCCAAGTGCATTGCAATTCACTTGTGTATGAGGAGTAATGTTAACACCCTCATAAAGGAGGTTCCGGGATCGATCCCCGGCCTCAACAACCCACCCATTGGTCAAAGTCCTGACGATGGTTAGCCTTGGGGTGATTTGGTTGGGGTGCTCAGACTGCAGTCTGGCTGGTTGGTCAAACCCCAACGAGGGTTAGCCCACCTTTCAACAAAAGATGGGCTAACCATCGTCAGGACTTTGACCCACCAGCCAGACTGCAGACTGAGCACCCCAACCAAATCACCCAAGGCTAACCACACTTCTCTTGATTTAGTGTAGGAATATTCATGGATCGCATGAAGGCAATCTGATGGAGTATTAGTGATTTATCCATGCATAATAATATATTGTGACATAGACACTACTCTGCATGTAATCAAGATTAGCAGGCATGACGAGTGATATGTGTGTTTTAATTATTTTTCAAATAAATTCTCATACATGCATAGAGACGTATATAAGCATCACGTCACAATTTCCAAACACTATACGATAAAGATACATGAAAGATTGACTAACATGAATTGTATATACAATGTATTCAAGATTAGTAGGCATGACGAGTGATATGTGTGTTTTAAATATTTTTCAAATAAATTCTCATACATGCATAGAGATGTATATAAGCATCATGTCACAATTTCCAAACACTATACGATCAAGATACATGAAAGATTGACTAACATGAATTATATATACAATGTGACGTAGGACGAATCTATAGGCGGCGGAAAATCCGCGACATAACCCTACATGCTATGCAAATCCGACGGCGTGAACCCAAATTAGATAATAAATTTAAACATCCCACGCGCAATTAATTCACGGCAAAACACAAATAATTTATTAGGGAAAACAAGCTTAGGCTTTCCTCCGCGTGGAGGGCCAAAGCACGAGCGCGCGACGAATAAACCCTGTAAATCACAATAATAATCTAACAAACAACTACTATGCCAGATATTCAAACAGGTACAAGATCCAAACCAATATAAATGTGCTGAAAATAATAATCCAATACAAATAAGACTCACAAAGTAGCGGGCTGACCAAGACACTGAAGAATCCGGAGCTGGAGATGCGTGAACGGCGATCCGAGGTGGAACCGTTGGCGTGGAAATGGCGGAGGTGGCTGTCCTCGGAGGCGGATGGTGGAATCGGGCCGGAAATGGATGGATCCGGCCACGCGGGTAGAGATCCGGAGGGGGGTGGATAGATCCGATGATTTGATAACGGATCCGGGTTAGGGAATGGTGGATGGGTGGGGAGAAAGGGCGTCGGACGGGGGCTGGAATCAGGTTCCTGGTGGCGGGAGGGATTAGTTTTGGTGGCTGCTAGCTAGATCTGAAGGGGATCTGCACCAGAAAGGTGAAATAGTACTCTTTGGTAGTGGATCTGGGCTGATTTTGAGAAGGCTGAATGAGGCGTGGAGGTGCTGGAAGGGAATAGTCGGGATTGTCCTGGGTGAAAAGACAGTAGCAATTAGTTTAAGAAAAGGCAGCGTCAATTTGAGGGTTCTCTTGGGAGGAAAAGCAACGTGAGTTTGGGCCTTTTCTGGGAGACAAGGCAGCAGTTTTTGGGCTCTTTCTGGGAGAAAGAGCTGCTGGTTAGAAGGCTGATTTTGGGTTTTCTGTAAGAAAACTGAAGGGTCTTTGGATGTGGCGTGGATTGGCTGTAGGGTTTTGGTGAAAGTGGAGGGATTTGGTGGTGGAAAATGAAGGCTAGGGTTAGGTATTACCTTTGGGAGGAAGGATAGAGCCTAGGAGTCGTCACCTAGGGTTCCACGGAGTCGGCACCGTAGAGGGATCGCTGGATTTCGGGATTCCTATTCTCCAAAATCTGCAATGCTTCAATCAGCCCACAAACCATCTATTTATAATAAAAGGAGGATTAGGGCATCCCACCATCGACGGCTATGACTGGCCGGAGGTGGGGCCACCCAAATACATCAAAACAAATGCAAAAATAATAAACTAATATATCAAATTGATTCGCAACGTGAATCCGAACACATCTGCAGAGTCCGATCGTCGATCCGGGCACGCCATATATGGAAAGTCGCAAAATCAGCCCCGAATGATCCCAAAACTCGTCCTCGTCTCTGCTCCGCATCACAATGTATTATATGATTATGTAAATCAATCATTGTAGAATATCTCAAAGAGTTTATACACATCATGCAAGTCATCACATTTTAGCTTAAAAATCAGAATTGCAACTTTTATGTGATTTTATATTTTTGAAAGCAAAAGAAGGAAAACATAAAATGTACACACAAACAACAAAAACATATTTTTGGAGTTTTAGGTTATATCATTTTTTTTGTTTTAAAATCAAAGAGAAAACAAGTCAAAATAAGAAAGCAAGGTAAACATTGAAGACAAATCCTGCTACAGAGACTAGTGTAAGACCAAATCGGCAAAAAATCTACTGTAGTGGGTCATAAAGTCAGATGAGAAAGCAAAACGACTGTTTTTAATACTATTGCCGACGATAGGTGGTATTTCCTGGCGGTATTGCGTAAAATATGAGAAATAATGGCTGATGAAATATTTTCATAAAAGCTAAGCAATATATAGAACCATACACAGAAATATATGACAAGAAAGCAGTGGTAGACATATGCATATGTTATCGCCTGCGGTAGTGGCTACTGCTGGCAATAGCCCACAAAATTACAGGACATTAACCAAACTCCTCTATGAAAGGTTTTTACCTTCCATTTTCTTATTTTTACTCGACCAGAAGTCCTCCCAGAGCCAGAGCCTTTGTTCCAAGCCCTGAATCCCTCAAATCTCCTCCAATCTTGCAAAGGTAAGATCTTTTGATATATTTTGCAAAGATTAAAATTTTCCTCTCCTTTACCCTAGATCTGACGAATTTGTTTGATTAGGTTTCTCAATGCTAGTTTATTAGGCAAATCTTCTTGCAAAAGCCTTAGATCTCTCAATGTTCTAAAGTGGATGTTTTGATTAGGTTTCTCAATCTTGTTTGAATCTTCGTGAATGTTTTAGATGTTCTCATAGTTTTCCAGTTCATTTGTTATTGTAATTAATCAGAGAATTATTCCAGCTCACAATCAAGGAGAGGGCAGCCAAGGGGCCATTCGAGCCAGTACAAACATACTCAGGCATAGAGATTGCTTCAATAAGTATCAACTCCAACGTGGCCTTTGACTTGCAGCGGTATCAGCACATATATGCATACTTTGATGCTGTCAGTCTGCTTCCACTCCTTCATGCAGAGGATGTTTTTTTGTCAGTGTTGGTGCGCCAATTCTACGACAAGCTAAAGAATTTAGGAAAATCGGGCACACATGGAGGAGTGGAGTCAGTGATCCAGGGTCACTTGGTCAGCATCACGCATGCCGATTTGAGATCCATGTATAACTTGCAGGAGCAAGGGTATTTGTTGGACATCGTGGAGAGGTTCTGTGCATTGCGCATGGTCGTGATCTACCACATTCATTATGCTAGAAAGCAAATAAATCATAGGAAAATGACGAACATCAAGAAGAATAAATATATGAAATATTAAGTTTATGTTTTACACTAATTCAACACCATAAAAGTACATGATTACACAAGCAAAACACACACAATACTCATGGAGATCAAATTTTGAAGAAGGGAGAATAGAAATATATAAGAGACTTATTAAAGAAGCCTCCTTTCTTCATGATGTCTTCCTCATCTTCTCTGCTTCCATGAGGTTCTTCTTCTTCTTCTTCGGCTTACAAAATTAAGAACTCCAAATCAAGCATAGGTTCTTCAGGATGAAATGGTTCACGCAGATCAACCGTATCCTTCATAATAGAGAGGGGCCACATATTTGATTTCTACAATATCTACACTTACTCCGGAGGTGCGCATTATTCAGGTTGTCCTTAGGCACACTGTCATGTACACGTCAGGGGACACCATGACCGTTAACGCTCAATTAAGCATGGTAACGTACCATATTATGGATTGCATTCCTTTCGATGTTGCAGATCTCGTCCTATCCATCATCAGGTAACGTACCGACTGAAGGATCCCTCCCGCCAGCGCCTAAACACCTTACGAAGATGATCCCCACTCCTAGGAAATCCTTGCCCGAAGCTCCATCAACAAACATCTGCAATGAGATGTGCTCTTCCGACTCCTCCCCAGTAGCACTTTCCGAGGAGAAATCTGCCAGGAAATCCACAACTATCTGCGCCTTGATTGTCATCCGAGGCACGTTGGCTATGTCAAACTCGCTAACTTCTATTGACCACTTAGCGTACCGATCTGAATGCTCCACATTTTCGTAGATATTTCTCAAAGGATGATCAGTCACCACTCTGATGGTGTGAGCCTGAAAGTACGACCTCAACCTCCTTGCCGAAATAATCAAAGCATAAGCTAGCTTCTCCAAGGTTGGATAGCGTAGCTCAGCTTTTCGAAGAACTCTACTCACGTAGTAGATTGACAATTGACGCTTCCCCTCTTCTCGAATCAAGATTCAGCTAACTGTCTCAGCTCCTGTGACGTCGCTAAAATTATTACAGGTACTATTTATATTTGTACACAGAATTTCATTAATGTGGTGTATTTAATTTAATTTAAGTTATTATCATGAGAGTGTAAATGTATTGAGAAAGGCTTAATTGAGTGTCTATTGGCAAACCAAAGCCTTAACCGGTTTAGGAGAAAACCCAATTCAATTAGCCGGTCCGAGGGGGGGGGGGGGGGGGGGGGGGGGGGGGGGGGGGGGGGGGGGGGCGGAAGAGTCATGGGTTACGTGGGGCTTGCAATAGGAGGTGCGGTTTACTCTTAATAAGCTGCTGAACCCGTTCTCCTACCAGTTCACGCGAGAAAGCCCTGACGCAGGCGGAAAGAAGCGCACGACGCCGCTCCCTCCAGCAGCCTCAATCCTCCTCCGTTCTTCTCAATTTTTCTTCCATTAGAAAGGTAATCCTTCCCTCTCAACTCCTCTTGAGTTTTACTTGGATTGGTTACCCCATTTTTGCTTAGCCGAAAACCCTAAAATGTCCTTAAGAGTTCTGATTTTGATATCTCAACTCCTCTTGAGTTTCAGAAAAGATTGTAAGCTTATTTCATGCCCTTCTTTTACTTTCAGGCAGGAAATCCGTAAACCCTAGTTTGGAAATTGAATATTGTGCTCGTAATTTCAATTACCTAGTTCCTATTAAGGGTAAACTAGGTCAAGAGGATGCTGGCCTATGAAAGTAGCTTGTCTAGGCAGCCAACTATAGTTGATTTATAAAGCGTGCTTGCTAGGGTTTAAGCATGGGGTTAGGGAATTAGAAGTCCTTATACCAAGGAACTTTAAATATGAGTATATATCCACTTTAAAAATGCTAGGGCAGCACTAGTAGAGTGGGAAATGGTGTAATATGAGGAGTCTATTAAGAGAAAATTTTATTATAAGTTATGCTCATCTAATAATGCGAATGTTTAGGACATGGCGTCTCAAGGTAGAGGAAGAGGAAATGAACCCAGCAAGGATAAAGGCAAAGACAAAGTTGACGTGAGCTCTTAGTTTATTTCTTTTCATGTCATTACTTTTCATATTATTTGTATAATCTTGTTTAGTAATAATGATGGTAGAACGAAAAATTATAAGAAAAGAAAAGTAAAGCAAAAGAAATGAAAATGCGCATTGTGTATAATTAAGGGTTAACCCGAACGAAAAGGCGGGGAGAATAACCTTTTCACATATATATTAAAGATTCATACGAGTCAAGGGTACGAAATAATAATTGGCAAATACGTGTACGAGTCAAGGGTACGCGTTGCCAGTTTAACGTGCGAGTCAAGGGCACGTAAAGTATATATGAATATGAATTTACCCTTCATAATACCCGTAAGAGAAAATTAAGATAAAGATATCATATAATGAAAGAGTTCTAAGCAAAATAAATAAACCCAAGATATGGTGAAAATTAAGAATTCACGTAGTCTTATGACTAATGAAATATAATACTAAACAGGTCAAGGAAGAGGTCCCTCCTCCCATTAGAGTTAGTACTTCTCGTCAAGCTAAGAGGTATAGCCTTTGGGTGGAGGTGTCTACAACAGTATTTGAAGTTCTGGATGCGCACAGGGAGAGGTGCAAGGATTTGGAGTGTCCCCATGATGACTTTCAGTTTTATTTCAAATAGAGTCTGTGGTATAGTATCTAATGTAATTATGTACAAACAGTTTGCTTAGTTTTGTAGCACTTTTGGTAAGCCCCTTTTGATGTGTATAGGGCTACCAGTTGTTCTATTGTACTTGTGATCAGATACTAATGAAATGAAATGGTTTTATTTTGTTTTACATTATTCTTTTTGTACTCTCTCATATATTGCTTCGCTCTGGATATTTGGTCTTGCTCTCTGATGTAAGTAAGTTAGTATAATTGTAGCGGTAGCCGCTAAAGGGGCCGTTACAATTAATTGGTATTAGAGCAGGTTTGAATCTTTGGGGTGATATGAGTACTTGAAGGAAATGTGAATGACAAATTAAACCGACCTATGATACGTTATCTTATAGCCGAAACTTGAACTTAAATTCCTCATTACAAGAACATCAACCTCCCTGAACGTATATGAGTAGAAGATAGCGGGAAGAATTAGAAAGAGCACAAGCTGATACAGAGTAAAGTTATAGTTCTGGAAGGTCAAATCCTCCTTTAGCGGAAATTATGCAAGCGTTGGCAGAAGCTATTAGAACGGGCAATACTGCACCAGTATCAGCCCATGAAGTAGTTGATATGTATCTAAAACAGTTCTTAGATATGAGACCCCCAATCTTTCGAGGTGGCTTATCACCAATGGAGACAGAGGACTGGATCAAGAAAATTGAATTAATTTTTAAAGCTATGCGGTGCCCAGAGGATCGAAGAATTGATTTGGTTACCTTCCTCTTGGAAGGAGAAGCCAATAGGTGGTGGGATAGTTTATCTCATGGCCACTTTACTGGACGTGCGAATGCTGATATTCCGTTGAGTGACTTTCTGAAGGAATTTATCGATTGGTTTTTGCCACCATCTGAGAAACGAATTCTTCAGGAGAGGTTCCTTCGTTTATTGCAGGGAAATCGATCAGTAGTACAGTATGAAATGGAATTCACTAAGCTGGCTTATTATGCAAGTAAGATGGTGCCGAATGAACGAGAACGTTGTTTCCGTTTCCAGTTGGGCTTACGGGAAGATGTTCGGGTACACTTGATTTCCCAGAGAATTAAAAATTATAATGAGTTGGTAGAGACAGCAAAATTAATTGAAAGAGATGTAGAAAGTTCGCAGAGGAAAAGTGAAATTCCACAGAAGAGATTACCGGAAGAACAGAGTAAGGCTTTCTCGGGATGAAGTGGAGGCTCCAAATGGAAGAAGCAAAAAAGGGGTGCTCCGATGCCATCTCCCGCAGTAAGTGGTGTTGCTAGCTTTAGTAATCCCATATGTGTGAAATGTGGGAAAGCTCATCCCAGAGAATGTCTGAAGGGATCCGGTGTTTGTTTTAAATGCTATCGCCCTGGACATCTGAAACATGAATGCCCATTGTGGAAAGCAGAGGTAGGGAGGAATCCAAAAGGAGGACTAGGTCAATCATCTACCTTGCATCATCTTGATACTCATATGCGAGATATTAAAGGAAAAGGCGTCAAATCAGTAGCGTCAGGATCAGTGCAATATAGGGAGGAAGAAAGGCAGGTACAACCAAGAGTCTTCAATCTGAATCAGCAAGAAGCAAAATCACATGATAATGTGATAACAGGTATGCTTTATGTTCGCAATCATCTTATGAAAGTTCTATTTGACACCGGAGCTAGTCACTCATTCGTAGCAACAATGGCAGTGAAATGATTGAATATGGAACCCTATAAATCCTATAATGAATTAAAAGTCACAATGCCCAACAATGCTGAAATGTATACGCAGCTTCGATGTAAAATTTGGATAATCATAGGGGATCAAGCATTAGAAGCAGATTTGGCAGTGTTACCCCTGTCTGCCTTTGATATAATTTTGGGGATGGATTAGTTATCAAAATTCGAAGCGGTTATTAACTGTAGGAAGAAGGAAATCACCTTCAAATTATTTGATCAAAAACGATGTCTCTTTCAAGGGATCAATGAAGTAGCTAAAACGATGATTTCCTCGATAAAAGCAATGAAGAAAATTAGAAAAGGCTGCGAGGCAATGCTAGTTATGGTAAAAGGGAGCAATATCACAACTGGGGAACCGAGTACAATTCCAGTAGTTTGTGACTTCCTTGAAGTATTTCCAGCAGATCTGCCAGGTGTACCGCCTACGCGAGAGGTTGAATTCACTATTACCCTTATTGAAGGAGTGACACCTATTGCAAAAACACCATACTGTATGGCTCCAAAAGAACTGACAGAATTGAAAATTAAGCTACAAGAGTTTCTGACGCAGGACGAATCTATAGGCGACGGATAATCCGCGACCTAACCCTACATGCTATGCAAAGCCCGACGGATTAGTCACAAATTAGATAATAAATAATAACAACATTCCACGCAGATAATTCAAGACAAGACAAAATATTTTATTAGGGCGAAAACAAGCTTAGGCTTTCCTCCGCGTGGAGGGCCAAAGCAAGAGCGCGCGGCGAATAACTCCTTCCTGCAGTTAGAGATTAATCTAGGCACAAATAACTAGAATAAAATGAACTTCCAAACAAGCATAAGATTACCACAATGCAACAATGTTTTAACACCTTTAACCAATACAAAACATATCACAAATCTGAAATAAATCTAGGGCTTCAGCGATTTAAATTAAATCTGAAGTTTGGAAGAGATTTTGGTGTTCCTCGGTGGTGGACTGATTCGGGTAAGGGAGAGTCGAGTGGGAGATGATACGTGGCTGGATCGGGGTTGTAAGATGTTGGATCTGGACTAAAATGTCCAGATCTGGGCAGAGCTAAAGTATTCACAGAGATCTGGACAGATCTAGGCGTTGGGACTGTTGGCGGGATGGGAAAGAGACGGAGGGGGTGATGTGGGTGACTGGTGGGCAGCAGGGAGGTGGGCGGCTGAGGGCTGGTGGCTGGGAGAAGTGCTGCTGTGGACTGGCGGCAAGGAGGAGGGCTGCTTGGGGAAGGCGAATGTATGTAGGGAGAGGGAGAGGGAGGCTGGCGGGGGTGCTAGGAGGAGGAGGCGGTGGCTGGATTGGGCAGCAGCTGGACAGAGGAAAAGGGGGCTGTTTGGGAGGGGTTTTAGGGTGGCCGGCGGTGGTTCAGGGAGGGAAATAACTATAGGTTATGAATAGTGTATTTCATTAATGAACAGTGAAACTTTTACTATGGTTCAGGGCTGTTGGCTGCTGTAGGAAGTGCTGGACAGCAGTCGGCTGCTGTTGGTAGGGGGGCTGGCGGCTTGGATGGATGGAGGGAGAGGAGAACAAAGAGAAAAAAAGATAACTTACCCAAGGAGTCGTCACCAAGGGGTTCCACGGAGTCGGCACCGCGGCGAGGATCACCGGAAATGAGGAAGAAGCTCTCCAAATTTCAGCAATAATATTCCAGCAGCCCTAAAAATCTATTTATAAGAAAACAATATTAGGGCAACCGAAATCGACGGCTATGATTGGCCGGCGGTTCCGATGTCATAACTACATGAAATAAAACTCAAAATACATAATGTTATATATGAAATCGACTCGCAACACGAATCCGAACGCATCCACGGAGTCGGATCGTCGATCCGGGCACGCCATATATGGTAAGTCGCCAAATCAGCCCTGAAAGGACCCAAAGCTCGTTCTCGCCTATGCTCCGCATCAACCTCCCCGGCTTGAAAGAATTCATCTCTCGATGAATAGGGGTCAGAATTCTCTCGCCGCATGCTAGATAAAACTCGAAGAGGTCCGCCAGAGGTCGTCCAAGTGTCGACGCCGAAAAGTGGCCTCGCCAATCAACTCCTCCGGACTGAAAAATTTCCATCCCCGATGGGTGGAGACGGACGTACTGAAGTCGAAGTCCGGGGGTGAATCGATCATGCTCATCTCTCAACACACTAGTAGAAGGATCCGGTGGAATCTGAGGTGTCAATGGTGAAACCGTTGGGGACAACATCCCGGGTAAATAAGGGTCAGAGGTGGGCTGAGAACGGGGCAATGAATGTGGTAGCAACGGCTCGGGGGTAGACTGAGTGGTGGGTGGTAACAACAGTGGTAAAGGCTCGGGAGGGCCGCCAAGATGTGACCCTGAATACTCGTGAAGTGCAAAGTATGGCGTCAGGTCCTCGACATTGAACACAGTATGGGTACCCATGCTCGCAGGGATGTCCAACTCATAGGCATTTGTCCCGATGCGTCTCAGGACTGAGTAGGGACCCATTCGCCTAACGCTCAAGCTTTTAGCAAGCCTCGCACGGAGCCTCACAACGCAGATTCTCACCATCACCTGCTCGCCTTCACGAAGTACCTGCACTTGCCAATGAACATCCGCATGTGATTTACAAAATTTATTATCATTATGGATTCTTCGTCGGACCGACTCATGACACACATGCAAACGATGAATCGACAACACAACAAACTTATGCCAATGATGACAAAACGACGCGACAGACTCATGCAAATGATGACAAAACGACTCAACAGACGCATACAAATGATGTAAATGAAACATGAGTGACACAACATGCTCTCTATGGGAATATCTAATAATGACATGAAAACCTACTATAGGAGGTGGCCTATCAGGAGGCTCTCTCGGGGGAGTGTAGAAAAACTCATCTCGTGTGAGACGAGTGCTTAGACGATCGAGAGAGACAACTATACTCAAATACGCGCTCATAAAGATCCAAGTGTCTCTCAGGGAACGTGACACATCAGGAGGCTCACCAGGAGGTGTGTAAGAAAAGTCATCGCGAATGCGACGACCGCCTAAGTGAAAATCATGTGCACCGACTAGAAAACGTGGCTCTATAGTGTGGAGAGTGTCCCCGACAACAAAGAACTCATCGGGTGGGTCAGCGGGTGGTGTGTCCCAAAACTCATCACGAGTGGGATGTGTCATAAAGTAGGTCCTCAAAATATAAGTAGGCTCTAGTGTGCTCAAGGTAGGCCCTACATACGTCTTATTCCACTCACGACCCATCCTCTGGGGCAAAGCCAGAGATGATAGGGGAGGAGACGTCAATAACTTGAAACTCGTAAACAAGCGCCTCACGTGAATCTCATGTTCACCCGGATGTGGTGGATCATCAGGAGGCTCAACTGGGGGCTCGTCATGGGACTCGTCACTAGGTTCAAGGTCCTCCAGGTGAGTACCTACAAAAAGGGTAGTGTCCCCGTGAATGGATGACATGGCCACTATGAGATCAACACTAGGCTCTGGGCTCTCGGTCGCGATGCGACCCAGGGATATGATAAGGGGAGAGCGACATAGACCTAGACTCAAGAATGGGTCCGCGGGTGCGGTGTCAAGATGTGAGTCAAGGGTAGGGGTGTTAATCAACCCATGTCATGCCAAAGGTGGTGGTGTGGGTGAAGGACACAATGCTACAGACTCAATAGGCCGCTCAGGTTCGCCCTCAGTCGGGGTCACAAAAGACGGGTCAGAAACTAGAGATAAGTCACTAACTGGGCTAAGCACCTCACTGGGGTGAGAGCAATCTGCATCAGGTATTACTTCAGTCATGTCTGATGGAACAATGATAGGCAAAGTGGTGTCCTCAGTGTGGGAGGGGCTCGTACTGCGGAGGTCAAGGTGAGAATCCCATCGACCAGCTCTTGCGGATCTCAAAGACTGTTCATAACGAAGGGCAAGCTGATACGTCTGCTCGAGGGACTTCGAGCTATGAAAAACCACCTCAGTACGAATGTCTGGTCGAAGGCCAGACCGAAATCTGCAAGAGGTCATGGCTGGGTCCTCTCGGATATCGCTCCTCACAACTAGTTCATCAAAGCGATCCCTGTACTCAGCGACGGACATGGATCCTTGCTGAAGGGAAAATAATTGGTCGAGCAAGCGACTCCGATATGACGAAGGCAGATACCTCTGACACAATGTACGCTTCATGTCCACCCAACTAGTGATGCAATGTAGACGGTCTCGCTCGCGGGTCTTCTCAATGCTAGACCAATATGCCCTCGCCTGATCTAACAGTCTAAGTTTCGCAAACTTGACGCGACGCTCACCGAATAACTCAAAATGATCGAGATAATACTTCATATCCACGAGCCAGTAACTGAAAGACTCGGGAGACGATGAGCCGTCAAAGGAAGGGGCAGCAGTACGAAACTGACTCTCGAGATCTCTCTCGGAACAACGATCCTCATAATAATCATTCCTAAGGTAACCGAGTCGTGTCGAAGGATCGACACGATCCGCTCGCGTGTACGGATAAGAACGATGACAACCATCATACCGATCGTCTCTAGTGTAGTGGTCTCGTGTCGGTGGGTCAACATGATCTCTAAAAGTGGTGTGCTGCGATCGAGAATAATCGTCGTAGTAACGTGAAGATCTCCCTGACGGGGCTCTGTGAGAGCGGGTGCTAGTGGACTCGAGACCTCCAAACCGAGGGGAGGCATAATTTTGACACCTAGACATAATAAAAATATCCTAGACTCTACGACTGCGTATCAAAAAGAGCGCGTAACCTAGCTCTGATACCAATTGACGCAGGACGAATCTATAGGCGGCGGATAATCCGCGACCTAGCCCTACATGCTATGCAAAGCCCGACGGATTAGTCACAAATTAGATAATAAATAATAACAACATTCCACGCAGATAATTCAAGACAAGACATAATATTTTATTAGGGCGAAAACAAGCTTAGGCTTTCCTCCGCGTGGAGGGCCAAAGCAAGAGCGCGCGGCGAATAACTCCTTCCTGCAGTTAGAGATTAATCTAGGCACAAATAACTAGAATAAAATGAACTTCCAAACAAGCATAAGATTACCACAATGCAACAATGTTTTAACACCTTTAAACAATACAAAACATATCACAAATCTGAAATAAATCTAGGGCTTCAGCGATTTAAATTAAATCTGAAGTTTGGAAGAGATTTTGGTGTTCCTCGGTGGTGGACTGATTCGGGTAAGGGAGAGTCGAGTGGGAGATGATAGGTGGCTGGATCGGGGTTGTAAGATGTTGGATCTGGACTAAAATGTCCAGATCTGGGCAAAGCTGAAGTATTCACAGAGATCTGGACAGATCTAGGCGTTGGGACTGTTGGTGGGATGGGAATGAGACGGAGGGGGTGATGTGGGTGACTGGTGGGCAGCAGGGAGGTGGGCGGCTGAGGGCTGGTGGCTGGTGGCTGGGAGAAGTGCTGCTGTGGACTGGCGGCAAGGAGGAGGGCTGCTTGGGGAAGGCGAATGTATGTAGGGAGAGGGAGGGGGAGGCTGGCGGGGGTGCTAGGAGGAGGAGGCGGTGGCTGGATTGGGCAGCAGCTGGACAGAGGAAAAGGGGGCTGTTTGGGAGGGGTTTTAGGGTGGCCGGCGGTGGTTCAGGGAGGGAAATAACTATAGGTTATGAATAATGTATTTCATTAATGAACAGTGAAACTTTTACTATGGTTCAGGGCTGTTGGCTGCTGTAGGAAGTGCTGGACAGCAGTCGGCTGCTGTTGGTAGGGGGCTGGCAGCTTGGATGGATGGAGGGAGAGGAGAACAAAGAGAAAAAAAGATAACTTACCCAAGGAGTCGTCACCAAGGGGTTCCACGGAGTCGGCACCGCGGCGAGGATCACCGGAAATGAGGAAAAAGCTCTCCAAATTTCAGCAATAATATTCCAGCAGCCCTAAAGATCTATTTATAAGAAAACAATATTAGGACAACCGAAATCGACGGCTATGATTGGCCGGCGGTTCCGATGTCATAACTACATGAAATAAAACTCAAAATACATAATATTATATATGAAATCGACTCGCAACACGAATCCGAACGCATCCACGGAGTCGGATCGTCGATCCGGGCACGCCATATATGGTAAGTCGCCAAATCAGCCCCGAAAGGACCCAAAGCTCGTTCTCGCCTATGCTCCACATCAGCTTCTAGATAAAAACTTTATCCGACCCAGTACATCGTCGTGGGGAGCCCTTGTGCTTTTTGTTAAAAAGAAGGATGGTTCGTTGCGATTATGTATAGATTATCGCGAATTAAATAAACTGACCATCAGAAATAAATATCCTTTACCCCATATCGACGATTTGTTCGATCAGTTAATTCATGCAAAGGTCTTTTCAAAGATTGACCTTAGGTCTGGATATCATCAGCTGAAAATTAAGGAAGAGGATATTTACAAATCAGCTTTTAGTACGCGGTATGGGCACTTCGAGTTTGTGGTAATGCCATTTGGCTTGACAAATGCCCCAGCAATGTTTATGGATTTAATGAATCAGGTGTTTACTAATTTCTTGGATAAGTTCGTTATTGTATTTATTGATGACATTTTTATCTACTCAAGAGATCAAAAGGAGCACACCAAACACCTGACAATAGTACTGCAAACCTTGAAAGACCATGCTCTGTATGCCAAATTTTCGAAATGTGAATTTTGGTTGAATGAAGTTTCCTTTTTGGGCCACGTT
Organism: Dactylorhiza incarnata; assembly: GCA_033032865.1. Lineage (NCBI taxonomy): Eukaryota > Viridiplantae > Streptophyta > Magnoliopsida > Asparagales > Orchidaceae > Dactylorhiza > Dactylorhiza incarnata. Next base: position 2,369,907 of record JAWHQI010000020.1, on the reverse strand, counting down.
ATTACAGCTGATGGGTTGTCAGTGGATCCGATAAAAGTGGAAGCAATTCTAAAGTGGCCAAAATCAAGCACTATAACAGAAATGCGAAGTTTTCTTGGGTTAGCAGGTTATTATAGGAAGTTTGTCCACAACTTTTCAAAGATAGCTCTACCTCTTACTAAGTTAACACGAAAGAATGCTACATTTGCTTGGACTGAGGAATGTCAAAGTGCTTTTAATGAATTAAAAGAAAGATTAACAACAACACCAGTATTAGTACTGTCGTATGGTACTGAAGGTTTTCAAATTTTTAGTGACGCTTCTTTAAAAGGACTCGGTTGTGTCCTCATGCAAAATGGAAGGGTAATAGCTTATGCTTCAAGACAGTTGAAGGATCCTGAACATAACTACCCTACTCATGACTTGGAACTAGCAACGGTCGTGTTTGCTTTAAAAATTTGGCGACACTACTTATATGGCGCTCAATGTGAAATATTTACGGATCACAAAAGCTTAAAATATATCTTCTCCCAAAAGGAAATAAACCTCAGACAAAGGCGATGACTAGAATTTATTAAAGATTATTATCTATATATCAAATACCATCCGGGTAAAGCTAACGTAGTAGCGGATGCGTTAAGCTAAAAGAATGTTGCAAGTATAGCAATGCAATTGACGGAACAAAAAGAATTACTTAAGGAACTGCAAAAATTAGAAATTCTTACTTTCATCTCCTCATCCCAGACTCAAGGCCAATTGTATCAAATGACAATTGAACATCCAATCAAAGAAAGAGTAAGGAATGCAATGAATCAAGATCCTGTCTTTATCAAATTCCTGGAAAAAGTTAGAAATGGCCAATCATCATCATTCGTGGAAGATTCTGGATTGTTATTTTTGAATGGAAGATTCTGGATTGTTATTTTTGAATGAAAGATTATGTATTCCAAATGTTAATGCACTACACACAGAGATATTATATGAAGCACATAATACCATGTATTCTATCCATCCTGGAAGGACGAAAATGTATCAAGATCTGAAACAAGAGTTTTGGTGGCCAGGAATGAAAACTGACATAATTAACTATATTGTCAAATGTCACACGTGTCAACTAGTAAAAGCAGAACATCAAAAGCCTGGCGGAAACTTGCAATCCTTACCAATTCCTAAGTGGAAGTGGGATGATATAACTATGGATTTTGTTATGGCTTTACCAAGGAGCAAACCAGGAAACAACGGTATTTGGGTGATTGTTGACAAACTAACAAAGGTTGCACATTTTATTCCTATGAAAAAAGATGGACCAGTTGAAAGGTTAGTCGATCAATACATCAATGTTGTGGTAAAGCATCATGGGATTCCCCGATCTATAATTTCAGACAGAGATGAGCGTTTTACATCAGACACTTGGAAACTAGTTCAGAAAAGACTGTGAACTAGGTTGTTATATAGTACGACGTTTTACCTTCAAACCGATGGTCAATCCGAGCGAACCATTCAATTGCTAGAAGATCTCTTAAGGATGGTCGTTCTAGATCTTAAAGGATTATGGGAAAAATATCTGTCATTAGTAGAATTTTCTTATAATAACAGTTATCAGTCCAGCATTCAGATGGTCCCGTTCGAAGCTTTGTATGAGCGAAGATGTCGAACTCCTCTAAGTTGGTCTGAAGATGGCGAGCAAACGTTCTTAGAAGCAAAGAAAGTAGACAAAATGCAGAATACAATAACAATTGTACGAGAAAGATTGAAAATTGCTCAAGATAGACAACATAAGTATTACAACGCCCGACACAGAAGAGTGGAATTCAACGTGGGTGATATGGTATGTCTTAAGATAAAATCTTTTAAAGGTACATCACGAATCAGAAGAATTGGAAAGCTTAGTCCAAGATATGTAGGACCATTCCCAATCATTGAAAGGATTGGAGAGGTAGCATATCGCTTGGCGTTATCTGATACTCTTCAGAATCTTCATGATGTGTTCCACGTGTCTTCCTTGAGAAGGTTTATAGCAGATCCAGAAAAGACAGTCCTTTCTGAACAGATCCGAATTGAATCTGACTTATCAAGTCCAACCGAGCCATATAAAATAGTGGATTGGCAGATTAAGCAACTCCGGGACAGAGACGTTCGATTCGTAAAAGTCTGGTGGAAAGGACATAGTTTATATGAAGCTACCTGGGAAAAAGAAAGGTCATGCGAAACCTTTTCCCCTTCCTATTTGATTCAGAGTTAGAATGAAGATTTCCGCGGACGGAAATCCAATAAGGAGGGGAGAATTGTGACGTCGCTAAAATTATTACAGGTACTATTTATATTTGTACAAAGAATTTCATTAATGTGGTGTATTTAATTTAATTTAATTTAAGTTATTATCATGAGTTATTATCATGAGAGTGTAAAGGTATTGAGAAAGGCTTAATTGAGTGTCTATTGGCAAACCAAAGCCTTAACCAGTTTAGGAGAAAACTCAATTCAATTATTCGGTCCAAGGGGAGGGGGGGGGGGGGGGGGGGGGGAAGAGTCATGGGTTACGTGGGGGGCTTGCAATAGGCGGTGCGGTTTACTTTTAATAAGCCGCTGAACCCGTTCTCCTCCCAGTTCACGCGAGAAAGCCCCGACGCAGGCGGAAAGAAGCGCACGACGCCGCTCCCTCCAGCAGCCTCAATCCTCCTCCGTTCTTCTCGATTTTTCTTCCATTAGAAAGGTAATCCTTCCCTCTCAACTCCTCTTGAGTTTTACTTGGATTGGTTACCCCGTTTTTGCTTAGCCGAAAACCCTAAAATGTCCCTATAAGAGTTCTAATTTTGATATCTCAACTCCTCTTGAGTTTCAGAAAAGATTGTAAGCTTATTTCATGCCTTTCTTTTACTTTCAGGTAGGAAATCCTAAACCCTAGTTTAGAAATTGGATATTATGCTCTTAATTTCAATTACCTAGTTCCTATTAAGGGTAAACTAGGTCAAGAGGATGCTGGCCTATGAAAGTAGCTTGTCTAGGCAGCCAACTATAATTGATTTATAAAGCGTGCTTGCTAGGGTTTAAGAATGAGGTTAGGGAATTAGAAGTCCTTATACTAAGGAACTTTAAATATGAGTATATATCCACTTTAAAAATGCTAGGGCAGCATTAGTAGAGTGGGAAATGGTGTAATATGAGGAGTCTATAAAGAGAAGATTTTATTATAAGTTATGCTCATCTAATAATGCGAATGTTTAGGACATGACGTCTCAAGGTAGAGGAAGAGGAAATGAACCCAGCAAGGATAAAGGCAAAGGCAAAGTTGACGTGAGTTCTTAGTTTATTTTTTTTCATGTCATTACTTTTCATATTATTTGTATAATCTTGTTTAGTAATAATGATGGTAGAACAAAAAATGATAAGAAAAGTAAAGTAAAGCAAAAGAAATGGAAATGCGCATTGGGTATAATTAAGGGTTAACCCGAACGAAAAGGCGGGGAGAATAACCTTTTCACATATATATTAAAGATTCGTACGAGTCAAGGGTACGAAATAATAATTGGCAAATACGTGTACGAGTCAAGGGTACACGTTGCCAGTTTAACGTGCGAGTCAAGGGCACGTAAAATATATATGAATATGAATTTACCCTTCTTAATACCCATAAGAAAAAATTAAGATAAAGATATCATATAATGAAAGAGTTCTAAGTAAAAGAAATAAACCCAAGATATGGTGAAAATTAAGAATTCACGTAGTCTTATGACTAATGAAATATAATACTAAACAGGTCAAGGAAGAGGTCCCTCCTCCCATTAGAGTTAGTACTTCTCGTCAAGCTAAGAGGTATAGCCTTTGGGTGGAGGTGTCTACAACAGTATTTGAAGTTCTGGATGCGCACAGGAGAGGTGCAAGGATTTGGAGTGTCCCCATGATGTCTTTCAGTTTTATTTCAAATAGAGTCTGTAGTATAGTATCTAATGTTATTATGTACAAACAGTTTGCTTAGTTTTGTAGCACTTTTGGTAAGCCCCTTTTGATGTGTATAGGGCTACCAGTTGTACTATTGTACTTGTGATCAGATACTAATGAAATGAAATGATTTTATTTTGTATTACATTATTCTTTTTGTACTCTCTCATATATTGCTTCGCTCTGGATATTTGGCCTTGCTCTCTGATGTAGGTAAGTTAGTATAACTGTAGCGGTAGCCGCTAAAGGGGTCGTTACAGCTCCTACTCCCAGATAGAGGAAGAGGTCTTCTCCTTCCAGAGGTCCTTGGAGTAGAGGAGCTTGCATTAGTAGCTGCTTGAGGCTCTGGAAGGCCGACTCGCACTCGGCGGTCCACTCGAACTTCTGGTTGTTGTAGAGTGTTTTGAAGAATGGGGAACACTTCTCGCCAACTTTTGACAAGAACCGACTCAGACTGGCAAGTCTCCCGGTCAGTCGTTGCACCTCTTTCGTATCCCTAGGCGAGGACATCTCCATGATAGCTTTTACCTTGTCGGGGTTTGACTTCACTCCGACAGGGGTGAGGAGATGTCCCAAGAACTTCCCCCTTGATAGCTCCAAAAATGCACTTAGCAGTTAGCAGGTTAAGCCTCATCTTGTACTTCTGCAGCGTTGCAAAAGTCTCTGCCAAGTCCAAGTGTTCCAGGACACTCTTTCTCTTGATCATGAGGTCATCCACATAGACCTCTATGTTCCGCCACTTCAGGTCTTTGAAGACCCGGTCCATCATCATCTGGTAGGTTGCCCACACATTTTTCAAACCGAACGACATCATCTTGTAGCAATAACACTTGTCGTTAGTCTGATAGGGCGAACCTCAGAGTCAAGATTTAGGCGGTGACATGCTACATCTGCATCGATGTCGGGCATGTCTGTAGCGCTCCATGCAAAGACATCGATGTTGGCCTAGTTGCATGTCACGAGCTCTTCCCTGTCCTCCTTTGTCAGCTCTCCGCTGACCTTGATGCTCCCGGGCATCCCGCTCACAGCCACTACATCCACCTCCTCGGCAACTTCTAGGCGTGCCATCCCCTCCAACACCCTATCAACCTCTTTCGTGTCTTCCTTCCAGTCGATACTGTTGACGACATTCAGGTAGCACTCCCGGGCTACCTTGAGATCACTCCTGATCCGAATTTGCATTCCTCCTAGATTGTACTTCAGGCACTGATGAAAAGAGGAGGGCACCAACTGGAAGGTGCTGGTGAGCGGCCTTCCGAAGATAGCATTATAACTGCTCTGAGCATCCACAATGACGAACCGATAGTTCTTGCAGGTGCCGCCGAGGGTCACCAACAGCTCCACTCCACCTTCCACCTCCTTTCTCTCTCCCTAGAAATCGAACAAAGGGCCATCCGAGGCCGTCACCCATCTTGGCCTCCACTGCCATCGTCAAACGCCTTTTTGAAGACGACGTTGACCAAGCTCTCATTGTTTACTAAGATTCGAGAGACAGTAAAGTTCTCGATCGCGACCTGAACGACGACGGTGTCATGGAATGGATTTTCATTCTCCGGCATGTCCTCTGCCGAGAACGCGATCTCTCCAATCAGGGGAGGGACTTGCGACGTAGAAGCGACGTTCCTCTTGTAGATACTCCGAAGGCTCACCTTACGGGAAGCCTCCACACCCACTCCATGGATGAAGTTGACGCCTCCTCGAGTTCCAACCTTGACTCGCTCCTTGCATCTTCTAGGAGCAGCTAAGTTATGAAAGGCGTGCCTGACCGTGGAGGTTCCTAAATTATGATAGCACCTCTCTCGTGGAATACTACCACTTAATCTTAGGTTGATCGACCGAAATCTCTTTCTATAATCGAAACCCCTAAGGATTGTTTTATGAAGTGAATACCTCTATTGGATTTGACTCCAATCCGGAAGATTTGTCTTCATATCTCTAGGGGTGCATGCAACTCTTTTTACCTATATGTGATCTTCTCGTATTCCGGATCTCTCAACCAACTAGAATACAAATCTTAGATTAAAAGACATACGTCGACAATATGCAATTAACACAAAATTATTCAAAGGTAAATCAAGATTTTTATTAAAAGAAAGCATGTAAATAGAAAAAATCGTTACATGATTATTTTATTACAAAGTTCATCATGATCAAGTGCCAAATGAAATTAAGCTACTCATGATGATGCTAGAAATACAAACAGAGGTAAAACAAGCCATGATTAAAAAGACTAATAAGTGAAAGGACTTGCAAGTAAAACTAGAATTGCAAAAAGAAATACTTAAAAACTCTCCAACATAAACTAGAAAACAGTAAAAGAGCAGCTAAATGACAGAATTGAGGACGGAAAATTCGATGCTGAACTCCTAGAATGCTCCTCTTCTTATAGTTGGAAAATCTGGATTACACGCTCTTAGTACACGTCGTGTACGCAGGGCGTGTAGCTGGAAAAACCGCCAACTTGAAAGCCCGGGAAACGTCCTGGAGTGAAAGCGTCATTCTGGTCATAAATCGAGGTTACATGCACGGCGTGTACCTAAGGCATGTTCTTCACGAACTGCTACCGTTACCCGCCACGGCGTGCCAAGGGTTCATTACTGAAATTAATGTTTACACGCCCTGGGTACACGGTGTGTACCTGGGGCGTGTAAATTTAAAGTTGTGCTTCTGTCCTCACGGCTTGCTAATGTGCTGGAATTGAGATTAGCGGAACACGCCCTGAGTACACGGCGTGTATTTTAACTTTTAACCGTTTTTGTTCCAAATCAGCAACATAGTAAGCCCAAGGGCACAATAGATGATTTGGACCCTTTGAATAACCCGAAATTACAAAAATATATCAATTTAGCCTTAAATTAAGTGAAACCAAATCAACTTTATTAAAATAAAAGCTAAAAATTATATTAAATAAATTAGGCATTATCAGTTTATCTATAGAAATAAAATATTGAATGCAATTACTTTTATTCATAGAGAATCTGAGAATCACGGCCAGACTCCCTATTGGATTTTATGGTGAAAAGCTTGGTGTCGATTACATGTTTTTATCTTCTTGGGATTGTCGAAGGCTCATACTCGGATGGCTACTTTGGTGCGGATGACTTCAGTGTGCATTATTCCACTGATTTGGTTCATCAATTTTTCGTCGGATTGTCCAGTGAGCTCTCTTCTTTTGCTAACTTGGTCTCTCATCTTCTATTAATAATCATCTGACAATTTCTTTACCTTCGAAGTTCGACATTGTGCCGATTTTCCCTTTTCTAGGAGGCATATTTTTCTCCTCTTCTTTGGCTGGACCAAATTTCTTTTGGTAGTCATTAGGGTGCCGACTTGTATTCATCTACTGGAGGCTGACTTCTATGTTCAGTTGGTCTATTGGAAGTTCTGCAAGTATACCTAATACTCGCTTTAACGGGGCATTCCTTTTTTTTCTACTCGTCAGGCAACACTGAAGACTTCTTTGCTCTTCCTTGGTGTGTAACCTCGAGGACTTTTCTTTCTCTCACCCATGAGAGTGACATGTTCTTTTGTTAGTTTGTAAACGACAAATTGCCGAGATCCATTTTTTGTGTTCTTTGGTGGGTAGTGTTGAGGATAAGTTTTTCGTCTATCGTTACCTTCCGAGAGTCGGCAACCTATTCCCCTCGTTATAGTAAGTTATAGTGTTTTTGATCTCTGGATCATTGATGCAGCTGAGTTTAGTACCAAGTAGCATTTAAAAACTTAGTTACTGTTAGAAAATAGTAATTTCTAGAATTATCAATAAAGAGATATATATATATATATATATATATATATATATATATATATGTGTGTGTGTGCTCTTTAAGACGTTGCCATCCTCTCTCTTGATTTCCATGTGTTAGGGACTGACTCGGAGGTCGCCGGAGGTGGAGATGACGGAGGCGGAGATACTACAGAGCCTTGACCGCGACTGCCTAAGCGGGGCGTGGTCGAGAATGAGAGCTTCCAAGATCTCTTTAAGGTTTGTGGAAATAGACTTTCTTCATTCCTGCTAATACAAATTGTCGAGATCCATTTTTTGTGTTCTTTGGTGGGTAGTGTTGAGGATAAGTTTTTCGTCTACCGTTACCTTCCGAGAGTCGGCAACCTATTCCCCTCGTTATAGTAAGTTATAGTGTTTTTGATCTCTGGATCATTGATGCAGCTGAGTTTAGTACCAAGTAGCATTTAAAAACTTAGTTACTGTTAGAAAATAGTAATTTCTAGAATTATCAATAAAGATATATATATATATATATATGTGCGTGTGTGCTCTTTAAGACGTTGCCATCCTCTCTCTTGATTTCCATGTGTTAGGGACTGACTCGGAGGTCGCCGGAGGTGGAGATGACGGAGGCGGAGATACTACAGAGCCTTGACCGCGGCTGCCTAAGCGGGGCGTGGTCGAGAGTGAGAGCTTCCAAGATCTCTTTAAGGTTTGTAGAAATAGACTTTCTTCATTCCTGCTAATACAAGACCCACTGGGTCCTTTAAATAGGACTTACAATCAACACAAAAGGAAAGAACGCTAAAGAAAATAACGACAGACTTGGACATGCGACTAAAACGGACACCTCATAAAGACACGACATAAATAACGGCGTCATATAAGGATGTGACTCTAAGACAGAATAAATGCATATTAGGAAATAATTAATAATAAATAACGCCATAAAAGGACCCGTAACATCTTTCCCGGCCTTCAAATTGAGTTTTTCCTCAAGCTCGAACTTTGCGTGGATGGCCGAGTCTTCTGACATTTTGATCTCCCACCAGAACAATGCTCGATAGCGCGTAGCGGTGGCGGGAATGTCAGTGAGTAGCGACAGCGCCGTCAAAAAAATGGGCGGCGAAATGAATGTCTTTGGCGGGGCTGGTGGAGAGGTGCTCAGCAACAACAACAAGACGGTTGAAGGAGCGACGAGCGGCAGAAGGAACGGATCTGGCGGCGAGGTGGTCGGATCTACCGGCGGAGCAAGGGCCGACGAAGGAAGCGATGACTGTGCCTTGGCGGCCCAGAGTTGCTTGTTATAGAGTTCCTCAAACGACATTAGAATCCCAATAATGCGCGCGCCAAGAGCCTAGAAACTAATGATGTCTTCCATATTGAGGATGGAGGTAGCACGAGATAAGGAGCGAGTGACGGGACGACTAGATTGCTCGGTGGCGGCTGTTTGGGAGGTGCCGCGAGATCCACGTCGTCTCCCAATGATGGAAAAATACTCCAATAGTCTGAAATAATGTCCTGAATTTAATAAGCCCAATCGGCAATGAACAAAGGCTGGGCTTGATGCGATTATAGATGGAAGGTTTCAGCAGGCTAGAATAGGAAAAGTATGATTTAATTGTCAGGGCCCAGTCAGAATAAGAAGAAATTAATCCCTATGCAGCCCCACGTGTGCGGCCAATCAAAACTGGAAGACGCACGTCGGATAGAACACGCGGAGACGGAGGCGCGATGCCTTATGCGTGCTTTGCCGTCGCAGGATGCCGACGGAAAAGGAGCTTGCAGGTGTCGCTGATGTTTGGCGCTCGCAGACCGCCGTCAGAGATTTGGCGAGCTATGCAGAGGACACACCGAACGGAGATTTGGCGTCAATCGCTGGTTGTCGACTGACTTCACGCGAAAGGAGAAAGTCGAGAACCGCGGCGGGCTCGACAATGCTTGACGATGCTTGACGATGCTTGACGATGTGTCTGTTGTGGTGCTGTCGTGGATCACAACGGGGGTTGTCGGCGGAAGAAGAGTGATAGAGATTTTATAATTTTAAAATAATTCCAACTAATATCTCGATGCATGCAAGTATACCTATCGAAATATAGTATAGGAAGGATGTCGTATTTGCCCGAGGCCTGTCGAGTAATCTTACTCACGCAAAATTCCTTTTAATTTATCGGTGAAAATTTGGATTTGTTTTGGAAATTTAAAAGTTGCAGATTGAAAATTACTAAAGAGAAAAAAACGCGATTTAAAAACCTTAGCACT